>OV884037.1:24890000-27390000 GCA_930367265.1 Catocala fraxini | reverse complement strand
CCGCGAAGCGGTCACGGCCGTCTGCGACGCGGCCATGCCGAGGGCTCGCCGCCACCCCGGCCGCCGAGAAGTGTATTGGTGGAGCTCGGAGATCGCAGATCTCCGAGCCGCCTGCTCGGCGGCACGGCGGCCTTACACGCGGTGTAGGCGGCGGCGGCATGGCCGGACAAACGACCAGCTGTCGGCCGAAGAACTGCAGGTCGAGCTCCGGCTGTACGGTGAGTACCGTGCAGCCAAAAAGGAGCTGCAGCTGGCCGTTGGCCAGGCCAAGTCCCGGGCCTGGGGTGAAGCTCTGGAGGGCCTGGATAGGGACCCATGGGGGCGTCCGTACAGGGCTGCCCGGAATAAGTTCCGGGGCCTGATGCCCCCCGTCGCGGAGTCCCTAGAGCCGGAGCTCTTGGGCAGGGTGCTGGTGGGGCTCTTTCCCGAACAGGACCCTCACCACACCCCTCCGACGATGGCGCCGTCCGTCCCGGAGGAATTGGACCCGGCCTCCATCCCGCTTGTATCGGAGGCGGAGATGGAGACGGCCGTCAGCCGCTTACGTGGCAAGAGGACGGCACCGGGTCCTGACGGGATACCGGGGCGGGTCCTCCAGATCGCCCTCAGAAAGATGGGCGATCCGCTTCGGGAGCTGTTCGACGCGTGCCTCACGTCTGGACGGTTCCCGAAGCTGTGGAAGGACGGCCGCTTGTGCCTGTTGCGAAAGGAGGGGCGAGATACAACCTCGCCTTCCGCATACAGGCCAATCGTGTTGCTGGATGACACTGGAAAGCTGCTAGAGAGAGTAGTGGCTTCGCGTGTCATCCAGCACTTGGAGGGGACTGGGCCGGCGCTATCGCAGGCCCAGTATGGGTTCAGAGCAGGGCGGTCCACGATAGATGCCCTGCTCTGGCTCAAAGACTGGACGCAGGAAGCGGTCGGTGGGGGGAACAAGGCGTTGGCTGTCTCGCTGGACATTGCCAACGCCTTCAACAGCCTCCCGCATGGAACAGTACAGGAGGCGCTCCGGTATCATGGAGTGCCCCTGTATTTGCGGAGGCTGTTGGCCGACTACCTCCAGGACCGCGAGGTCCTGGTGGAGGGACGCGACGGTTTGAGGCGCCGTCGCGTATCCTGCGGGGTTCCACAGGGGTCGGTGCTGGGACCGCTCCTGTGGAACGTTGGCTACGACTGGGTGCTTCGAGGCACGCTTCCCGCGAGTATGCGGGTGGCGTGCTATGCCGATGACACCCTGGTCGTAGTCAAGGGGAGGGATCTCGGGGAGGCGGTGCGGTTGGCCGCGGTGGGAGCTGCCCTAGTGGTCGACCGTATCCGCGCCCTGGGATTGGAGGTTGCCCTCTCCAAGACCGAGGCCCTATTGTTCCATGGACCTCGGGGAGGACCTCCTCCAGGTACGCGAGTGGCACTGGACGGGGTCCTGGTCCGGGTTGGGACCCAAATGAGGTACTTGGGTCTCATCCTGGACGGGAGGTGGACTTTTGGGGCACACTTCACCCAGCTGGCCCCAAAAGTCCTGGGAGCGGCGGCCGCCCTGGGGAGGCTGCTGCCCAACGTGGGTGGCCCGAGCGCCACTTGTCGCCGACTGTACTCCGGAGTGATCCGGAGTATGGCCCTTTAGGGGGCACCGGTCTGGGCGGACGCCCTTAGTCGCGACAATAAGACCCTGCTGCGACGTCCGCAGCGGGTCGTCGCGACAAGGGCCATACGCGGTTACCGGACGGTGTCCTGGACGGCGGCGTGCGTGCTGGCCAGTGACCCCCCCTGGGAGCTACAAGCGGAGATCCTCGCCGAAGTTTACCACTTCGTGGCGGCGAGGAGGTCCCGCGGGGAGCCCCCGGGGTGGGAGGAGGTCGCACACATGCGGCGACAGGCGCGGGCCGCTCTATTGAGGCGGTGGACGGAGGACATGGCTCCACCGAGCCCGGGCCAGTGGACGGTGGAGGCCATTCGCCCGGTCCTCCGGGGGTGGATAGGGCGGCGATTCGGGTCGCTGACCTTCCGACTGGTGCAGGTGCTTTCCGGGCACGGATGCTTCGGAAAGTATTTGCACCAGATCGCGAGACGGGAGGCGACCCCGGCCTACCACGAGTGTGGGGCGCTGGAAGACACAGCGCTCCACACGCTGGAAGCGTGTGCCGCGTGGGGGCCGCAGCGGCACACGCTTTCGGCCATAATAGGCGGAGATCTCTCCCTGCCGAGCGTGATCAACGCCATGCTCGGCGGCGAGAGGTCGTGGCAGGCAATGGTCTCCTTCTGCGAAGCTGTCATGACGCAGAAGGAGACCGCGGAGAGGGTCAGGGAGAACAACCTCCTCGCTGACCCTCTCCGGCGCAGACGGACGGGAGCGAGAAGGAGGCGATTTGCCCGCCTTCTCGCTCCTGTATAGTGGGGTCTCTGGTACAGAGTCGGGGGACTCTCTACCGGCTTGCACGACCCCACACGTCTGGGGGATGGCCTTGGTGAGCAAGGCTGTCCCTCCACAGGTGCTGAGGCCCGGTCACCAACAGCCGGGCCAACCGCCGGGGCGGGATGGTGATTGCTAACGCGACCCCATCCCGCCCCACTCCGTCGGCGGAGGGACTGCTCACCCCAGGTTTTTAGTGAGTATACCGACCCCCTTTAGGGGCGGAGAGTCTCACATAACCACCCTTCCCCCCCCCCGGGGGAGGGGGTATCCATAAAGGATTTTCATAGGTCAAAAAAAAAAAAAAAAAAAAAAGGATAAAAATAGTGTAGGATGAAATGTCATCGGATGACGCCGGTACGACCCGCGAGGAACTCTTCGCTACGTGTGTCCGCTTAATTGAATCTGTTCTGCGTTTTGATATATAGGTACCTATCTCTAATTCCCGAAACCATGAAATACACACATCTAAAGAGTCTAGGGATCAAATACGTTTTAGAGGCTCACAGCAATTGAGGATTATTATTTTAATTTTTTTTATTGTAATTTGTTCCGTTTTTGTGATTTTCACTATTTGAAACATAATTTTCTTTAAATTTCGATAAAAATAAAAAATGAACTGTGAATCAGGATTTCTATAAAAATGTGTAATAGCGTTTTTATAAAACCATTACAAATTCTGCATCGGAACTGAAAAAAACTGCATCAATATGGAGCTAAGACATCATTTAACATGAGAAGAGATGATGAGAGCCGTCAGAATGTTGCAAGCTGGTTCCAGGCAACGTACTATAGCTGTCACTCTTGGCACTACACAGAGCGTTATAAGTCGTCTCTGGACACGCTATCCTATCACGGGCAGCGTGGCCGAGCGACATGGAGTACGATCTCGCATCACCACTCGCAGATAGGACCAGTACATCCAAAATACAGTAGTATTTTGGATGTACTGGTCGAGTACGACAGAATCGTAACATGACAGCCATGATGTTAGCTATGAGGCTCCACAGCTCTTCAGGCTTGCTGATAAGCGACCAAACCATCCGAAATCGTTTACGTGAAGTGGGTCTGCGTTCCCGAAGGCCGCTGAGGGTTCCATCTATAGCACCCTGCAATCGTAGGTATCGTTTGCAGGGTTCCATCTATAGCACCCTGCAATCGTAGGTACCGTTTGCAATGGGCTCGCGAACACAGAAATTGGAAGAAGACTAGCGTTGTGTTTGCTTTTCCGATGAATCTCGTTTCGGTGTGAGACCAGATACAAGACGTATTCGGATTTGGAGGACTTCTGGGCGTCAAGAACGATTGAAATGTTGTCAAAAAATTCATGGTTTTAGAGTAGTAAAGCCTTGCTGATTTCAACATGAATGGTCCGGCTCGACCGGGGAAGGACCACCGTCTTACAGAATATCGACGTAAAATAGCAGTATTCCTACTATTGTGTTTCGTTCGATGAGTGAGAGTACCGGAGACCCAATCACCCTCTTGCCCCCTTCCCGCTCCTTATCCTTCCCAGTTCCTTTCCTAAAGGGTCGGCCACGCGCAAGTCATGCCTCTGGTGTTGCAAGCGACCATAGGCTACGGTGACCACTTACGATCAGGTGGGCCGTATGCTTGTTTGTCACCTAAGTAGTATAAAATATGCGGAGAGGATTGTTTCAGGCGTGATCATCCCTTTGCGAAACTCGTTGGATGATTAATTTCGACTAATGCATGACAATTCACGTCCACACACGGCTAGAGTCGTAACACGTACTCTTGCCGATGCTCGTATCAACGTCCTGCGTAGCCTGCTCAATCTCCAGACCTCAACCCATTTGAACACGCATGGGATATACTCCAAAGAAGAGCTCTGCCGAGTATGGATGCCGTACATACCCCATAACAACTTTTTGACTTGTTAGAAAGAACGGGGGTGGCCATTCCTCAAAGTGATTTTGATGAACTGATTTAAGCATGCCAAATCGCTGTGATTGTGTTATGTCAATGGTGGAAACACAGACCATTAATTTGTAAATCTTTAAAATAAAATTATAAAAGATCCTCATTTTTGCCTACTTTTGCCATTTACTTGAAGACACTAACTTGGATTGATTTTTCACAATTCGCAAAAATATAAAATGTTGTTAATTTTTACAAATACAGGGATAATGTAATAACTTAGACAGGAATTAAAGTGAAAAGCTAGTCTGGAGTTTTTATTCTTAAAAATGTACTTGATCCCTAGACACTGTTGATGTGTGTATTTTGCTGCGTGCGTGAGTAAAATGGACCTTTGTATAAAAATAAGTACCTATACTAATAATAGAACAAACTGTCCTATGCTCACGGTTACTATCTTAAAATTACTCATTTTATTTTCTATATTGTTTATAGAAAAATATGTGTAAGAAAATAATTACAGATTGTTTGTATTCAGAAAATGAAATATAATCACTTTTAGGGTACAAGACTTCAATTCTTTAATTTCACTTGTGAGTAATAGTCAGATCTAAAGATAAATTTACCATTTTTATAAAATTTACCATTTGTAGAAGCAGAACTTTCACGAGAAGTAGCAGGCAAGAAACTCACGAGCACTCTTGTCGCCAATTGTTTAGAATAGATTATGCTTCTTTAAAATACAAATTAATTCATTTACTTTTGCCTTATAAGAGCTGCGCGTGTGGTTAACATATAAGTACCTACTAGTTATATGAAATATTAGAACAAGTATGTGTAGAAAATCTAATAATCAAGTATTGTGGAGTAGTCACAACAGCTCATACTCATATTTTACATATGTTTAGATATATTATGTATATTATTATGTCACAACTTCACAAGATGAACTCACTAAGGCAGGCTTTCTGTGTATCTATGTATCGAAGTGCTAGATTATGTATAATAAATTATTACGATATTATCTGAATCGATCAGCCTCTTTAGTACAGCTGCAGTGAAAGCGATTGCTATGTATGAAGTCTGGGTTTCGATTCCCGAGTCGAGTGAGCAACAATTATTGGCATTTTATGTCAAGAAATTCTCAAAAGCAGATCGGAGTTAGATAGTTGAGAGTGTTGTCTCTGCAAGCACGATAAGCCATTGGTCCTGCATTTTATTAGGCACAGGACCAAAGGCAATCCGACACGACCGGAGAAAAATAATCATGAGTCGTGTCGGAATTCCGTTTTTAAGTAAATGAGAAACGGCAATGAATTGCCATAAATCTTAGAGTTCGAAAAAATGGTATTACGTGACCAGAGGTCGGTCAGAGGTCAAAGGTCATAGTCATTTCAGGGGTATATCGACTATGCTTAGTCGAATGGCGTTGACCGCGAGTCTCTGGCTCTTATGGATCTTGATGTGATGTGTGTGATGGTTGAAAGTTGTATAACAGACAGACGGACAAAGCTGTTGTATAAGAGTTTTTTCGAACTCTAAAAGCCATATAGCACATTCAACATTTTGTTTATAGATACGCACCTGTCCTAACGTGTTCAATAACATACAGTACTTAGTCTGGCCATAAATACAGTTACAATAATCAAAAACATAATATTGTTACGCCCAGTGACATCTCTCGGCATTGTGGGAGGGACTCGGCGGTTCCGTCTAATAGTTTACACCGCCATCTATTGTCATCTTACGGAACTGCGTAGTACGGTACGAGAATCTTAGAGAGAATGCTGGTACTTTCTCGAATCATCGTGCTGTTTACACGCCGAGTACGGCGTTGCTGGAAAGCTCTAGAAGCGCTTTACCCGCGTATAAATAGGGCGCACGCGCACCGCCGAGTCAGTTTTACAATCGTAAGCGATCAAGTGTTCATCGAAGCGAACGGAAGCGGAAATACTACGGAGTTTGAAGCAGTTCAGTGAAAAAGTGAAGTATAGTGTTTGTTGTGTTTAAATTTAATTGTGTGTTTGAATAAAACGTGTTTTAGTCGGTAATATTGTTTATATTCTTATCCGTCGAACCCAGCACGTAACAATATTACATTTGAATTTAGAATCTGTCATTCTTTCATTATATGTCAATCGGTTTGAGTGATATTAAAATGGAGTGGGATGATAAAGAGAACCGAATTGCTGTCATAGCATTACACAAAGTAGGTATAGAGCCAAATGCAATTTTCGAAACTCTCTATCCACTTGATATTAGTCGAATGTTTGTATATCGGGCTATTGATATGACAGCAAATAATCTGGAAATTATTTTTAATAAAACTAAAATAATAACATTTCAGCCCCGCCAAAAAACATCGATAAATGTAGACTTTTTATTTATTAGACTTACAATGGACATAATTAGAAGTAATTAATAATTTCACCCTATTAGGCCTAGACTCGCACATCAACTGGAAACCGCATATAATGTATTAACTAACACACATTATAGTAATAAATGTTCTGTGCAATAGAAAAAAAGATTTTTCTTGTAACAATATTTATGGCATGACTAGGTATATATAATTCCAATCATTTTCTTTATTATATTGCACAGATGTTTTGGCTATGCCATCTAAGGTTACTATATCCTTGATACTACGAACGTCATACTACACCGTCAAGTCCTAAATTAGTATTTTCGACTTATTAGTTTCGCTAAACATGACGTGTACTAGGTACTTACCTCAAGTTATACCTAGTCATCTGATTTATCTAGGAGCTAGGCAGGACGCGCGACGTCGATACTATCACCTACTTTGTCATATGTGTATTAAACATTACTAAGTTATCTATAAAATCACGTACTTTTTGCTTTTGTATATGGACAAATCTACATGGAGGAGCTACAAAATGAATGTGACGTAATCTACATACCTATGTATATTTACGTACGACGAGTTGGTTCTTAAACCTTGGCGTTGTTTGACTGTTTGTTTCGCACTCGTTTTCATTGCTAGTATTATAATATTTATTTATTGAATAAGCGTGAAGGGCAAGTTCCAAGTACTAATGTGCACAGACTTTCGGCTATCGCGTCGCTGTAGCCCGTAGGCTTTAGCTGTAAAGTTAGTCTTTTAAACAGCGAAAGCAGTAATGCACTGTAAATAATTGATATAACATTTCGATGTGTAGGTAATCAGATGCTCGCTGTGGGCAGGCTAATGAAATAGTTCTTTATAGTTATGATACATTATTTACTGTTCCATTATAATATAAATACATATATAAGTAGAGCTACAATCTTACTCAGTGGTTGCGGGGAGACTTGTGCCGCGCGGCGCTTGCGCTACTTGCGCCTGACTATATAAAATTAAAGCGTCAGCAAAGTCGCTACAGATGTGTTCGACGTGGTAATGGCGGAGTTCACAAGTAATCATTCCATACCGACATCAGCTAGCTATGTTTTAGATCCCAATTGTCTCAAGTAATAGGTCGAAAGTCCACCATACACCAGAATATATGTATTATGAAGTACTTTTCATTTTGCATTTACCTTCCCAAGTTCTAGTAATCATAACAGTATATAACCTTTAGAAAATGCGCATTATTATCTCCGCTGCTGTGTGCATTACATATTTTGGAGTGAAAAACGCACACTCTTTCCTTTACTGTATACAAAGGCACAGTGCGTGGGCCGGTCAGTATGCGCATGCGCAGCTGTGTGACAGTAAACAGATTGCAAGCGCTCGCTCGCAAGTCGCAGGCCGCGCTGCTGTTGTGCGACCACCCTTTAAAGTTTAACTACAAAATATAAATATCATAGTGCATGTTAATTTTAAGTAGTTGCTAATTATGGAATGTTTACGAATTCGCTTAGATACAAGTGAATTTAAAATTTTAGACATAGTGCAAATTGTAATACCATGACTAAAATCCAAATAAAATTTGAAATAAGTTTCAGTTCAGGTCGTAAAAACCGAGGATTAAAAGCTGTAGGTAATCGAAAAATATAGGGCGCATCGCAATTTGATCGCATGCAATACGTACTTAGTACTAAATAATGTCTATTCTGCGCTTGCTGCCTGAATGATTATTAATTAATTAACCCAACCCACCATTTTTCATGATATATGTACTTTTTTTTTGTTTTATTTTCTGTGTTCTAATTTGTACTAAGAACGTGTACTAATATTCTGAAAAATAAATTTTTACTTACTTACCAGGTCAAATTGTTAATCTAAGCTATCCAGGAACCCACTCAAACAAACAAAAAGATCATCGAAATCAGTTTAGCCGCTTAGGTAATTAGGTGGAGTTCAGTGACATATACACATATAGAAAAATATATACCGAGTTATATGAAGGTAATCTAAAGTAGAGACTCCTTTGTCAGAAAGAAATAAACATTACATACATACATACATATCGCACCTAGTACGACGTACTTATTAACAAAATAATATATTTAAAAAAAGTTCCGAATTATGCCACATTTGTTTTACGTAAACCAGCTCGTTTTTGGAATAATTACCTAAAGTTGTCGTATATTTTATGATAGGGGGTTAAAAAATGACCGAAATAAAATGAAATTATGGCATAGTTTGAAGGAACATTACTTAATTGGCGAAAATAATTAAGTTACAATTAGTACAATCGCGACACGAAGATTATAAAGAGCTTCAATATACCTATTTTATCAAGCATTAATTAACTACTCTTAAAACTTACAAAAATCAAACAAAGAGGATTTAAACATAGAAATACCTTTAAAAAAATTATAAAGTATTTCAAGGACTTTTGTTAAGGATATGGAGGGACACAAAGCCACAAAGCTATGAGCAGGGACCGAGATCCAGATCGGCATCGAGGAGCGGTAATAACGGACACCTAAACGGAAAACGCTAATTGGTTGTGTTATTACCATTTTCGTTACAGGGAAAAAGCAACAAAGTCACCGGAGCGGACGCTTAATGTAAACAAGCGACGGTGTAATCTTACCGTCGTCAGCATTGACAGCGAGGCGAGACACAGTATTGGCCTTGTTATAATTATCGTAATGATGTACCGAAATGTATGAAACTTTTACAGTTCGATAGAATATATATCTGTACAAGATTTTTATTTTTATTTTTGTAATAATTTGTAAGTTGGTTTCTTCTTCTTATAAGAGGGGGGCTACTGTAGTGACACATGTATGATACTGCTAACTAAGCAGCTAATATATAATGCATTAGTGTGTGTGCCTACGTGCGGCTGCGCCCGCGATCATAAAATAAGTTGAGTCGCATTAAAGCATTCAACTTGAACTCTTGTCCAGTGTTATCATTTTACTTTCCTATACACAAACCTAAGAACACACATATCATATACAGACAATAACCTTAAAGATTATTGACGTACATAGGAAAGCTACTTTAAAAGAAAGCCCGGTACGTTTTTGGACCCAACGTTTTCGTTTTGAAAATGTTGACCCACAGAACAAACCCAGTGGACAGCCGGAGACTGGAGAGTTGTCAATGAAGAATTAAAGCTGATCGTGAAAGCGAATCCATCGCAAACTACGTCAGAGATAGCGCCAGGTTACGGTGTGAGTGATAAAATAATTTTAAATCACTTCAAATAAATCACTTTAAATAAATTGGAAAAGTGAAAAAGCTCATGGGTACCGCATGAATTAAATGAAGCACACCAACAAACACGCATTGAAAGCTGAGTTACATTACTCAACCGTCACAATAACGAGGCCATTTTACATCGTATTACTTGTGATGAAATATGGATCCTGTACGAAAATAGAAAACGCTCATCACAATAGTGGAACCCAGGAGAACCGGTCAAATCCTGTCCCAAGCGAATTTTGACGCAGATAAAAGTACTGGTGTGTGTTTGGTGGACCAGTGCTGGTGTCATACACTACAACTTTCTATGATCTGCCCAGACGAATACGGCAGATGTGTATTGTCAACAATTGCAAACCATGCTGGAAAAGCTAGCCGTTAAGCAACCGAGACTGGTCAATTGCTGTAACCCACTGCTGCTTCAGGACAACGCTAGAGCTTATACTTCACGTCAGACGCGACGGTCGCTCAATAAGAAGACCTGCGATTGGAATGTCTCCGACACCCACCATACTCCGCGGACCTTGTTCCAACGGATTATTACTTTTTATCAATTTGGACAATTCCTTGCAAGGAAAAAAAAAATGTCGGTGAGGCTGTCCATTATCTTTAATGTCGGTGAGGCTGTCCATTATCTTTAATGTCGGTGAGGCTGTCCATTATCTTTAATGTCGGTGAGGCTGTCCATTATCTTTAATGTCGGTGAGGCTGTCCATTATCTTTAATGTCGGTGAGGCTGTCCATTATCTTTAATGTCGGTGAGGCTGTCCATTATCTTTAATGTCGGTGAGGCTGTCCATTATCTTTAATGTCGGTGAGGCTGTCCATTATCTTTAATGTCGGTGAGGCTGTCCATTATCTTTAATGTCGGTGAGGCTGTCCATTATCTTTAATGTCGGTGAGGCTGTCCATTATCTTTAATGTCGGTGAGGCTGTCCATTATCTTTAATGTCGGTGAGGCTGTCCATTATCTTTAATGTCGGTGAGGCTGTCCATTATCTTTAATGTCGGTGAGGCTGTCCATTATCTTTAATGTCGGTGAGGCTATCCATTATCTTTAATGTCGGTGAGGCTGTCCATTATCTTTAATGTCGGTGAGGCTGTCCATTATCTTTAATGTCGGTGAGGCTGTCCATTATCTTTAATGTCGGTGAGGCTGTCCATTATCTTTAATGTCGGTGAGGCTGTCCATTATCTTTAATGTCGGTGAGGCTGTCCATTATCTTTAATGTCGGTGAGGCTGTCCATTATCTTTAATGTCGGTGAGGCTGTCCATTATCTTTAATGTCGGTGAGGCTGTCCATTATCTTTAATGTCGGTGAGGCTGTCCATTATCTTTAATTGTAACATTCTTTTAAGTATTTCTATTTTATGTATCCATGTTGATAATCCTAAAAAAGAAATAGAAATGTTTGATAATGAAATTGATAATCCACTACAGGAAGCCATTAGACAAAACTTCACATGTTAACAATTTTAAATACCTATACGTCGCATAATAGGTATCTATTCAGTATGACACCTATTTAACAAAGTGAAATAATTATCATTCTATTAACTTTATAGTACAACTGGCACTTAAAACAATAAAAATATTATTACTTTAACAAAAAAGGCACTATGCATAAAATGCCATTAATTTATATAATTCGATCAGAGGACTGCTACAGGAAATTACGTTAAAACGGCACTAAACAAAAAAATACACTTTTTATTTTATCACAAAATTGATTTCGGTGTTACTTTAACTAAATAAGCGACACTATACACATATACATATGTGTACAATGCCATTTATGTAGTTATTACTTCAGTACGTTTATAACGACACAAAACACAAACTGACACTTTTACTCACCGCAGTGTGCGATCCATCCAAATGCCAGTCTTGAACTGAAATCGCGTCATCTTAGTCACTACTCAGTCGCATTTACTACAAGTGTGAAGTGACACTAGCAGCCTCTACAAAAAGTATCACAACTATTAGAATGTCAGTGTTTGCATTAGAAGCGCTTGCTATTAAACAATCTATAATCCATTTGGTTAGGTACCTACTTAACTAAAGGTAAACAAACAGTCTTGATGTGTCTTTTTATCTAAAAGCTCAGTTTAAAAATAAAATGCTGCTAAAGATCAATGTAAATACAACAATAACGATTACTAAATCAAATGAACCGTTAGTTTAAACAGTAGTTTATTTGTTTAATATGATGTGTTTGTGTAAAACGTCACATCAAGATTGTTTACCTTCAGTTAAGTACCTAACCAAATGGAGTATAGATGTGGTTTTAACTCAAAATTAGAGTTTTTTGTATAAAGCCACTTTTGTTATCAAGCTGCGATGTATATAGAGGGTGTCCTGCGTGAGCGACGAATACGACGCGACGCCCGCCGCGCCGCGCCGCGCCGCTGCGATCGCGACGAACGCGATCAAAACAACGGCCTACCGCCTACCCATCTTGCGGCCTATATGGCATGGCATGATCTAGCAGACTGGCAGTCGGCGGCGAGACGCGACGTAACGTGAACCTGTTATGTGGGCAACCAGACGCGACCGCGACACCACGAACTACGAAATAGTTGATTCTCAAATTCAGACTTAATAGCAGCAATAATGTTATCGAAAGTAGACGGTAACACGCCACAATATTGTTTAAACATTTTATAATCTTTTCTTAATTTTGGATATAAATGATGGAATTCGCCAAATATGTTTCTTTGTAAAAATATTATATTTGTTTTCTTACTGTGTATTTTACTATATTTTTTTAAGTCTCTTCTTTAAGTATAAACTTTCAAGCAAAATTGCACTGTACTTCCCCATGATTCGAGAAGAAATCAGCAAAATCAAGAAGGACATTAAATTTGTCGCGTGTAGCATCGCGTCGCATTGCATCGTGTCGTGTCGCGTCGCATCGCATCGCATTCGTCGCTCACGCAGGACACCGCGTTACGGTACATATTTGAAGAGTTAAATAGTCGTATTACAACCACATTAATTTTGTCGGCTATCTTTTAGGTTTCACTCGATACGGCTGGTCTTAGCCGATTCCTTCCTACTGAGTATTTTATAAAAGAACAACTTCATATTCACCTGGGAAGTCGAAACTTACGATCAACGGCAGCGTAACCGCAAATAACTGTCTTAAACAAGACAGTCGTCGAAATATACAATTTATAGTCAAATATAATGTGACCTACTTACTTAAACAACACAATATTTAGGTCAAAACCAATCACTTGCCGCGCGTTGTATAAGTTCTCTACTTACTGTTTGGCAAGCACTAGGCAACGCTTATGTATTCAAATTGCAAGGTTCACTTACTACTTGTTCACATGCCATAATAATATGATCGATCCTAACAGGTGACAATTTAAAAAGCTCTCTTTAGCCTTACTTTATATGTATTTTTAGCGAGGTTAAGCAACGTTGGGTGCGGTCAGTCTATAGATGGGTGACCGCTTAGTGGTATTTCATCTGAGCGTCTCCGTGCTTTGGAGGGCAAGTAAAATGTCGGTCCCGGTTGTTGCCAAATTGACAGCAGTCGTTAAATCATGTCAGAGGCCTATGGGCGGCTTGAACAACTCTTGACAACAGGTTGGCCACTAACCACACGAAAAGAAAGAAAGAAGATTCCGAATACTTGTGTTTTTACTCAAATCATAGCTTAAACTCTATCGAACCTGGAGCTGATTGATCTGGGAAAGAGCTTCTACTCCACACTACAGGAGATTGCTGTCAAATAATCTTGTGTTCAGCTGTTTTCATATTGAATTACCTAGCCGAAGCTGTTTAAACCGGCGCCGCGCCGCTGCCAGCGAGGGGACTGGTGGTCTTAGTCTTTTGCGAGCACTGCTATAATATTCATAATCTTGTGTTGTTTTTACGAGTACCTACCTATTGAACCAAAACAGAATGAGTCAATGATGTCGTGTCATCATTAGTAACAAGAACAACCCACAGATCATCGTTATAACAGCAGCTAATAAACGTCAAGAGTACTTTCACAGATAACATTATTTTTAAAATAATTATTAGATAGATCGCTAGTTGTTTTATTTTTGCTTTAAGTTGCGTAAAAGAGATTGTATGTTGCGTCAAGTGAGGTGAATTTCTGTGCGTCATAGAATGTGGTCGTAATATTTTGTCCATATTTGCTTTATTAGTCAAGTGCAGCATTATTGATATAAAATGATTCAATAGTTGACGATAATAATAATTATCATCTACGCTTATATTGTGCCACGCACGGGTTTCATCAATGGTTGGTATTTGTTGTAAAGAAGACAATGTAGATATAAAGAAAAGCTTAAATTGCCAGAAAGGAAATCTATTTACCCAAAAGTTCTCCATAACGTTCTCGAGGTAGCAGGTAAAATGGATTTAGTGGACTTATGGTCAAGAATGCTCCTTAACTCTTAGACGATAGTCGAATCGATCGATAGTGTATGCTAAGGCAAAACAAACAACAACAACACACTATGCTTACGTAAGACGGCACAGTTCAACATGTAGATAAGTATACATCGATGGTTTATTATCAAATCGTATGTAGTTGACTGGCTAATGGCATCTGTCGTCTGATACCAATCCAGGCTCAATTCTGGCGAGTTGATAACAAATGCCTGCGGACATGACAGCTGTTATAAATTATAACGATCTGAATAAAACTTTGTACATAATATGTAGGTACATATTTCAATCATTTATTTGCTATTGGTTTATAAGTTGTTGGTTTAAACATAAATCACTAGTTTCTGCTCGCAGCCTTGTCCGCGTGAATTTTAGATAAGAACGTATGTATTCCTGTCGGGATTCAAATTCTATATTTCTTATCCAAGAAGTCCATCTGTGTGCCAAGAACATCCAAAGCCGTTCTACGATTTTAATAAGATTGAAGAACAAACACCTTCATAAACTGGGCATGTAGAAAGAATGGACGAGGAAAGACTGACTAAGAAAGTTTATAAGGCTAGTGTGAATGGAACAGTCGCAAGAGGAATACCTAGGCGAACGTTTCTCGATCAGATCGGAAGCGTTCTGGACAAAGGCCAGGTTAAGAGCACCTTGAACCGACGGGCGTGAATGAGGAATGTGATGAAAGTGAATGAAGCCAGAGAAGTGTGTCAGGATCGTAGCAAATGGAAATCCGTAGTCTCTGCCTATCCCTCTGAGAAACAGGCGTGAATCTATGTATGTATGTATGTATTAGTAGGCAAACAGATGTTAAAGGTCAACATACTTATTCTGAAGCAAATTGCGGTTAAATTAATACCTTTATTTGAATCACGTATGTATATAATATACGTACTTATACATCTATACCATATCACGTTTAAATATGTACATATTATATTGAACTCGGCTGACCAACCTATAATGAAATAAAAAATCACTCTTACTTTTACCTACTAAGTCTTCTAACTGGAAACCTAACAGCACTTCAACCATACCAATGATTGAACCCGGTACGTAACGATCATACGTAAACACACCTGAACACAACATTATGTCACGGTATTAAAGCGGTTAGTTAGCCGACTTCAAGTCTAAAATTTCTATTTTAATAGTTCTCTCTTCATTCCATGGACCCTATATTCCATGGAAACAAAAACCCAGTTAGTAAATATATATCTGCCTATTCTTACGGGGATTACCGCCGTGAGTTTATGTAAGTATATATGCAGGACAGACTATGGAAGTAATACCTAACTTGCACGCATTAATTCTATAAATACAGACACACCACTTGGTCACCTTTCTTTCGCGACATAAAGAGATCCTAAATCATGAATACAAAATATCTACGTATAGGTAGTCACCATATAAGTCACCATATAAGTTATAGGAAAAGTGCATTTACAATACATTCACGTTCGTACTGCACGTCATGTTATTGGTCACATGGATTCAGTTTAACGATAGACATGACATTTAAATATATTACTATTACGTATTTTGTGGTATTGCAACCATTACTTTACCTTAGTAATAGGGGTTAAAGGTTAAATTATGAAGTTGCCGTTGCATAGTAATAGATACTTTGAATTGACATAAAACATTCATGGTGTGAGATTTTCGAGTGAAACTTTTCTCACATGATACCAATAAGATACTTCTTTAAAAAAATGTGCATCATTTGATTTTCAACGTTCAATTGTTTTTTTTATTCAGCTTAGACGGGAAAGATGGATACTTCAAAAATCCGAGTCACTTTTTGAATACGAGTGCCGACACGGAAATAACGCGACAGAAACGGCTCGCAATATCAACGCTGCGTTTGGAGAGGAAACTGCTAATGAACACACCGTGCGTTTTTCGTTTAAACGCTTTCGTAATGGAAACTTCGACTTGAAGAACAAACCACGTGGAAAACCGCCCACACAGGTGAATAACGCTGAATTGAAAGAGATGGTGGATTCGAATTAAACTACACAGGAATTAGCGGCATGGTTTAACGTTAACTACAATATTGGCTTATTTGCATCAAATTAATAAGATAAATAAATATGTAAAATGGTGCCTAAAGATTTAACTGATCTGCAGAAAGAATGCGTGTTGAAACTTGTGTTGCCTTGTTGAATCGGTACAGAAATGAAGGAATATTGGATCGAATTGTGACATGTGACGAAAAGTGAATTCTTTACGATAACCGTAAGTAAGCGGAAAGTGCAATGGCTGACCCCAGGTCAAACGCCGCAACAGTGCCCTAAAGGAAAGCTTACCAATAAAAAGGTAATGATAACTGTTTGGTGGTCTCTTCATGGTGTTATTCAGTATAGCTTTCTCGGGTCTGGTCAAGCAATAACAGCAGATGTTTACTGTGCCGAACTTCGAACAATGATGGTGAAACTAGCAGTGAAACAGCCCCAACTCGTGACTCGATCTTCACCATTATTGCTCCATGAGAAGTTGATAATGCAAGACCTCACACTGCACGAGAAACCGTTGTAACTTTACAGGAGCTGCATTTAGAAACTATACGTCATCCTCCATACTCGCCAGACCTTGTTACAACGGACTACCATTTTTTACGTGATTTGGACAAAGATCTACATGATAAAAAAAAATTTTATTACGTAGAAAATTGGCCAAATCCCAGTAGGCAGCACAAAATGATTTAACAAAGTTTGTCGAATCTAGATTCCCGGAGTTCAATCGTAAAGGCAAATGAACTTCCGTTTAGATGGCAGCAATGTACAGATAATGAAGGTAAATATTTCGATTAAATAACTATGGTACATCTCAGAAAAAAACGAGTTTCAATTTTTCAGTACAAATCGCCAATTTCATAGCCATAATATTATCCAGAAAATAATTAAATAAATATTATTACATAATAACATTCATTAATGATGTTGATGGCGCTGCATTTGTTTTCAAACACCGCCTTTGGATATCTGTTCGACTGATTACATACACGTACATAGTCTCACGCTGCACTGCTCGCATGGTGTAGTGGTGTAAGTGCTTGCCTCGCCGTCGCCACTGCGCCCAGTGTTGTGGGTTCGAATACTTGGAATACCACACGGGATAAAACTTTGTGTGATCTACAAATGTTTTCTCCGAGTCTGAATGTTTTTTGTGTCCGTTGTTTGTAAAGAGAGACCGAGACAAATCGACGCGACGATGTCTTTTAAAAATAATAAAGACCTCTATCTATGTAGGGCTAAGCGGAGATGCATTACACACACATTCCACGAGCTATGATTGTAGGCCCCGCGTAGTAGACAGCGAGCTTTGCCGTCTACCTGGCACAGATACAGACTTCGTGCTGCTGAAAATAAATTTCTTAATAGTAAAATCTAATAACAGTTTATCCGACCCGAACCCGAGACCTCGCATATATAACCGCTGCGCTACTAAAGCTTTTAAAAATGTAATTAATCTGATTTGTGATTGTGTGCATAATAGAGTAAAACAAATTGGCATCCCTCCAAGCCCTGCTTTCATCGACACGACCTTCGCCTTCACCTTGACTAGTTGCGTGATTTTTATGTACTTATACCACGCGGCCAACGCCACGCGCGGAACTTGTATTGCATATGTACATTAATATTAAGTTATACAACAGCTATTAGAACATTTGATAGGAACTACTGACTGCCTCGTTAGTCCCGTGGGACAAGCTTTGCAGTTATGCTTTGCTTGCAATATTGAAAGGTTCAATTCTCGAAACGGGAAAACATCTAATTAATTAATCAGGGTTTACGAGAGAAAATACTGAATAGCTGCACTGATTCTAAAAATGAACGTGACCAGTGGCTGTAAGGTCGCACCCCATTCCGTGTGACCTAAAAACAGAGCTAGCGAAATGTGGGTGCGTTATACTCCTCTTCGGCGCAGATAGGCCTGAGTTAATTCATGTAGTAAATGTACCTACTGCCTCCCAATATCGACAGTAATAGATGCTTATAACATTCCTTCAAAAAGGACACGTCACGTCGCATCAAATTTAAAATCGATTTGACTTTGTAAGTATGTGTTGCGTAATATCGACGGCTCGTGTCCTATTTAGTAGTTTGATTAGTTTCAATAGGTGATCGTTTGCGGTACTAGTTGATCGGTCAGAGAGGGCACGCCGGCGGCGCGGCGGCACAGACGCGGCTCGTTGCCGACTGCCGCCAATTAAGATCCAACCCGCTCTTAGGACACCAATGGAGGACAATTACTCGCCGGTCGCGAGTGGGCACGATGCTCTTAACGACCGCTTCCTTTCAATTTCGATGCGAACATGTAAATTATTATGTCAAGACATTTTATCGTGCCGGCCGACCAACGCAGACATTCTTTAATGAAGTAGGTACTTCTAGCGTCTAGAACTCTAGAGGAACCTACTTTACAGTTAAATGATATAGGTAAAGAGAGTCTTTCAAAGGAAAACTTAAAAAAAAGGATAGTATCGTACAGCTTACGGTCAGACGGAATGACATCAAGTGATAAAATAATTTGGCTTTATTATTTTAAATGAAATATGTTTGATTACGTTGTACATGCTACTGCAAGACAACATGGCCCCATAGCTTATGCTCCGGCATAAGTTATGGGGCCATGTTGTCTTGTGTTTGATTCTTGGATGAAAAGGTTTTTTTTTTAATATTTCGATATCAGCACATAATCTATAAATGTGACCTGCAAACATGCTGCTTTGGCGACTATTATATGAAAATTAAATATAAAGATATTGTTACGTGCTGGGTTCGAGAGATAAGAATGTAAACAATATTACCGACTAAAACACGTTTTATTCTAACACATAATTAAACTTACAACACAACACACAATATACTAAACTTTTCCACTATAACTAGCTTTAAACTCCGTAGTATTTTCACTTCCGTTCGCTCCGAAGTATACTTGACCGCTTACTAGTAAACTCACTTGGTGAGCGCTGGCATTGCCATTTATACGCGGTTAAAGTGTTTCTGGAGATTTCTAGAACCGCCATATATTTAACCGAACGAATATGTACCATCGCTCTCTTTACTCGTCGCGTACCGACAAACTACGTAGTTCCGTAAGATGTCAATAGGTGCGCTGTAATAAATTATTAGAAGGAACTGCTGAGTCTTCCCCACAGTGCCGATAGATGGCACTGGCTGTAACAATATGGATGTAATAATAATAATAATAATAAAGTTGTTGTTGTCCGGTTGTTTTCGTTTTGCTAACGGTGAGTACTTGCACAGACATAACCAAGTAACCAGAATTATCTATCAGCAACTTACTCTGAAATACAAACTTGTAGAGGTCGAGGTGCCTTACTACAGGTATGTAGCAAAATCAGTTCTCGAAAAGGGCCATATCACACTGTACTGATATCGATCTATTATCACAGACAGGACTGTTGTTGCCAACAAGCCTGATATTGTGGTAATAGATCGATCAGAGCGCCGTGCTATGATTGTTGATATCACCATCCCTCATGATGGCTACTTCGTGAAAGCTGAGAAGGAAAAACAGTTAAAATACCTGGACTTAGCACACGAAGTCGTCGATATATGGGGGATGTGGACTCGGCAATCATTGTACCGATAGTCGTTACGGTGAACGGTCTAATAGCCAAGGAACTCAACCAACATGTTAAGAGACTCGCGTTAGGTTCTTGGGTCAAGGCTCAGATGCAGAAGGCAGTCCTTCTCGATGCGGCACGCATAGTGCGGAGGTTGCTCTCTCTGGACCCCTAACCACCGACAGCTTGGTCCATGTCTCGATGTCAGTGGTTCTCCACTTTTATATTTTTAAAAGTGTTTTTTATTAAATAAATTTTAAAACGTAATTTTTAAATTTAAAATTAAAATTATTAACAGTAGAATTAAAATTACATTTTATTCTACTGTTAATAGTTACTTATAATTATAAAAATTGTAAATTATAAGTAAACCTCTGCCTATGTTTTCAGGAACATACGGGCGTGACTGTATGTTCCTGAAAAGAGTTTTGTCTTGCTCTCACCTTCTTAATTCACATAATGAAACAGACATAATCTACTTCAAATTAATTCACATAATGAAACAGACATAATCTACTTCAAATTAATTCACATAATGAAACAGACATAATCTACTTCAAATTAATTCACATAATGAAACAGACATAATCTACTTCAAATTAATTCACATAATGAAACAGACATAATCTACTTCAAATTAATTCACATAATAAACAGACATAATCTACTTCAAATTAATTCACATAATGAAACAGACATAATCTACTTCAAATTAATTCACATAATGAAACAGACATAATCTACTTCAAATTAATCCACATAATGAAACAGACATAATCTACTTCAAATTAATTCACATAATAAACAGACATAATCTACTTCAAATTAATTCACATAATGAGACAGACATAATTTACTGCAAATTAATTCACATAATAAACAGACATAATCTACTTCAAATTAATTCACATAATAAACAGACATAATCTACTTCAAATTAATTCACATAATGAAACAGACATAATCTACTTCAAATTAATTCACATAATGAAACAGACATAATCTACTTCAAATATAATTCACATAATAAACAGACATAATCTACTTCAAATTAATTCACATAATAAACAGACATAATCTACTTCAAATTAATTCACATAATGAAACAGACATAATCTACTTCAAATTAATTCACATAATGAAACAGACATAATCTACTTCAAATTAATTCACATAATAAACAGACATAATCTACTTCAAATTAATTCACATAATAAACAGACATAATCTACTTCAAATTAATTCACATAATAAACAGACATAGTCTACTTCAAATTAATTCACATAATGAAACAGACATAATCTACTTCAAATTAATTCACATAATGAAACAGACATAATCTACTTCAAATTAATTCACATAATGAAACAGACATAATCTACTTCAAATTAATTCACATAATGAAACAGACATAATCTAATTCAAATTAATTCACATAATAAACAGACATAATCTACTTCAAATTAATTCACATAATGAAACAGACATTATCTACTGCAAATTAATTCACATAATAAACAGACATAATCTACTTCAAATTAATTCACATAATAAACAGACATAATCTACTTCAAATTAATTCACATAATGAAACAGACATAATCTACTTCAAATTAATTCACATAATGAAACAGACATAATCTACTTCAAATTAATTCACATAATAAACAGACATAATCTACTTCAAATTCATTCACATAATAAACAGACATAATCTACTTCAAATTAATTCACATAATGAAACAGACATAATCTACTTCAAATTAATTCACATAATGAAACAGACATAATCTACTTCAAATTAATTCACATAATAAACAGACATAATCTACTTCAAATTAATTCACATAATAAACAGACATAATCTACTTCAAATTAATTCACACAATGAAACAGACATAATCTACTTCAAATTAATTCACATAATGAAACAGACATAATCTACTTCAAATTAATTCACATAATAAACAGACATAATCTACTTCAAATTAATTCACATAATAAACAGACATAATCTACTTCAAATTAATTCACATAATGAAACAGACATAATCTACTTCAAATTAATTCACATAATGAAACAGACATAATCTACTTCAAATTAATCCACATAATGAAACAGACATAATCTACTTCAAATTAATTCACATAATAAACAGACATAATCTACTTCAAATTAATTCACATAATGAGACAGACATAATTTACTGCAAATTAATTCACATAATAAACAGACATAATCTACTTCCAATTAATTCACATAATAAACAGACATAATCTACTTCAAATTAATTCACATAATGAAACAGACATAATCTACTTCAAATTAATTCACATAATGAAACAGACATAATCTACTTCAAATATAATTCACATAATAAACAGACATAATCTACTTCAAATTAATTCACATAATAAACAGACATAATCTACTTCAAATTAATTCACATAATGAAACAGACATAATCTACTTCAAATTAATTCACATAATGAAACAGACATAATCTACTTCAAATTAATTCACACAATGAAACAGACATAATCTCCTTCAAATTAATTCACATAATGAAACAGACATAATCTACTTCAAATTAATTCACGTAATAAACAGACATAATCTACTTCAAATTAATTCACATAATGAAACAGACATAATCTACTTCAAATTAATTCACATAATAAATAGACATAATCTACTTCAAATTAATTCACATAATAAATAGACATAATCTACTTCAAATTAATTCACATAATGAAACAGACATAATCTACTTCAAATTAATTCACATAATGAAACAGACATAATCTACTTCAAATTAATTCACATAATAAACAGACATAATCTACTTCAAATTAATTCACATAATAAACAGATATAATCTACTTCAAATTAATTCACATAATGAAACAGACATAATCTACTTCAAATTAATTCACATAATGAAACAGACATAATCTACTTCAAATTAATTCACATAATGAAACAGACATAATCTACTTCAAATTAATTCACATAATAAACAGACATAATCTACTTCAAATTAATTCACATAATGAAACAGACATAATCTACTTCAAATTAATTCACATAATAAACAGACATAATCTACTTCAAATTAATTCACATAATAAACAGACATAATCTACTTCAAATTAATTCACATAATGAAACAGACATAATCTACTTCAAATTAATTCACATAATAAACAGACATAATCTACTTCAAATTAATTCACATAATGAAACAGACATAATCTACTTCAAATTAATTCACATAATAAACAGACATAATCTACTTCAAATTAATTCACATAATGAAACAGACATAATCTACTTCAAATTAATTCACATAATAAACAGACATAATCTACTTCAAATTAATTCACATAATAAACAGACATAATCTACTTCAAATTAATTCACATAATAAACAGACATAATCTACTTCAAATTAATTCACATAATGAAACAGACATAATCTACTTCAAATTAATTCACATAATGAAACAGACATAATCTACTTCAAATTAATTCACATAATGAAACAGACATAATCTACTTCAAATTAATTCACATAATAAACAGACATAATCTACTTCAAATTAATTCACATAATGAAACAGACATAATCTACTTCAAATTAATTCACATAATGAAACAGACATAATCTACTTCAAATTAATTCACATAATAAACAGACATAATCTACTTCAAATTAATTCACATAATGAAACAGACATAATCTACTTCAAATTAATTCACATAATAAATAGACATAATCTACTTCAAATTAATTCACATAATAAATAGACATAATCTACTTCAAATTAATTCACATAATGAAACAGACATAATCTACTTCAAATTAATTCACATAATGAAACAGACATAATCTACTTCAAATTAATTCACATAATAAACAGACATAATCTACTTCAAATTAATTCACATAATAAACAGATATAATCTACTTCAAATTAATTCACATAATGAAACAGACATAATCTACTTCAAATTAATTCACATAATGAAACAGACATAATCTACTTCAAATTAATTCACATAATGAAACAGACATAATCTACTTCAAATTAATTCACATAATAAACAGACATAATCTACTTCAAATTAATTCACATAATGAAACAGACATAATCTACTTCAAATTAATTCACATAATAAACAGACATAATCTACTTCAAATTAATTCACATAATAAACAGACATAATCTACTTCAAATTAATTCACATAATGAAACAGACATAATCTACTTCAAATTAATTCACATAATAAACAGACATAATCTACTTCAAATTAATTCACATAATGAAACAGACATAATCTACTTCAAATTAATTCACATAATAAACAGACATAATCTACTTCAAATTAATTCACATAATGAAACAGACATAATCTACTTCAAATTAATTCACATAATAAACAGACATAATCTACTTCAAATTAATTCACATAATAAACAGACATAATCTACTTCAAATTAATTCACATAATAAACAGACATAATCTACTTCAAATTAATTCACATAATGAAACAGACATAATCTACTTCAAATTAATTCACATAATAAACAGACATAATCTACTTCAAATTAATTCACATAATAAACAGATATAATCTACTTCAAATTAATTCGCATAATGAAACAGACATAATCTACTTCAAATTAATTCACATAATGAAACAGACATAATCTACTGCAAATTAATTCACATAATAAACAGACATAATCTACTTCAAATTAATTCACATAATAAACAGACATAATCTACTTCAAATTAATTCACATAATAAACAGACATAATCTACTTCAAATTAATTCACATAATGAAACAGACATAATCTACTTCAAATTAATTCACATAATAAACAGACATAATCTACTTCAAATTAATTCACATAATGAAACAGACATAATCTACTGCAAATTAATTCACATAATAAACAGACATAATCTACTTCAAATTAATTCACATAATAAACAGACATAATCTACTTCAAATTAATTCACATAATGAAACAGACATAATCTACTTCAAATTAATTCACATAATGAAACAGACATAATCTACTTCAAATTAATTCACATAATAAACAGACATAATCTACTTCAAATTAATTCACATAATAAACAGACATAATCTACTTCAAATTAATTCACATAATGAAACAGACATAATCTACTTCAAATTAATTCACATAATGAAACAGACATAATCTACTTCAAATTAATTCACATAATAAACAGACATAATCTACTTCAAATTAATTCACATAATAAACAGACATAATCTACTTCAAATTAATTCACACAATGAAACAGACATAATCTACTTCAAATTAATTCACATAATGAAACAGACATAATCTACTTCAAATTAATTCACATAATAAACAGACATAATCTACTTCAAATTAATTCACATAATGAAACAGACATAATCTACTTCAAATTAATTCACATAATAAACAGACATAATCTACTTCAAATTAATTCACATAATAAACAGACATAATCTACTTCAAATTAATTCACATAATGAAACAGACATAATCTACTTCAAATTAATTCACATAATGAAACAGACATAATCTACTTCAAATTAATTCACATAATAAACAGACATAATCTACTTCAAATTAATTCACATAATAAACAGACATAATCTACTTCAAATTAATTCACATAATAAACAGACATAATCTACTTCAAATTAATTCACACAATGAAACAGACATAATCTACTTCAAATTAAGAAAGTTTTGTAGAGCACTAACTTTCTTTAAAGTTATTAATCTTAAGTTGGTCTTACATTTTAACGTCCTAAGTGATATTATAAATGCGAATGTAAGTTTGTTTGCTTGTTACGCACGCTATCACGCCTTAGCTACTCGACCGATCATCGTGAAATTCTGCATACACGTTGTCAAGGCTACAGAAAAGGACGTAAGTACCTTTCATCCAGGTAGAAAGTACTTTGCCCGAGGGATAGATCATCATGAACGCGAGCGAAGCCGCGGGAACATCTAGTATTACATACATCTGGAAGTCGAGGCTTGGTACGCAAATTAAATTACATATTCTAAATAAAATGTGGTTGCGCTGACACCCTTGGCTAATAATATATGCATGACATGTAATTTTGTGCTATTATGTATGTTATATCTTTACTGGATGATTAAATTGTCATTTTGCATTATATTATATTCGATGTTCTGAATTAGACACTATCTAATTATTCTATATAATTGTTAGACTAATCTGTTAAATTAATAATATAAAATATGCATATCGAAAATAATAATGCCAACAGAAATTAAGAATGTTTCCAAAAAATATTTGTACGCCAGTTAATGGCAGAACGTGGACAGAACTACCATGTATTTTTATCATCATTTGTATACGCATATTCTGACAAATAAAGTTTTTTTTAATATACTTTTTAAAGTGTGCACCTAAATAATAATAATATACCTATAATGTAAAATAAGTGAGCTCGTTGTTGTTTGTTCGACTTTAAAGATAAAGCAACCCTAACGAATCAGTACTTAGCGATGCAAAACTACCGCGAAGGTAATCCAAATTCTTTACTAGACATCCGCCCTGGCTTCGCACGGGTATGTTTGGTATTATCTCAAAGGGATTAGGCAGCGTTTTCGATAAAAGCTCCCAGGCGACTTGACATTCCCCGATGCTTTTAAAAATTACCGTGACATTTTAATAAATTTACACAAAACCTTAACAAATTATACACCTAAACCTTCTTCATGGATCGCTCTGTTTATTGTTGAAATCACTGAAAACCGCATGAAAATCGGTTCAGTAATTGAGTTTATCGCGAACAGAAAGTCGTACGCGGCGGGGGACTGAATGATGTATAGTGTATACATGTTAGATTTCGTATACTATACTATTGGTATTATATATATATATATATAATATTGGTTACTATTGGTATAAAATTCTTAATAGCACAAAGTCTGGTAAGACAATAGGCTCGCTCCCTTCTACGTGAGACCTATAACTATTAATAGTGCAATTTGGTTGTAATACACTAGGACTATCCCTTCGGGTACACATACCGGCGTGAGACTATGTACGTATATAGGACTACATGCGTACACACGACCAGACAGGAAATCTCTAAAGGATAACGCAGCTTGAGGAACGAACTTAAGCCTACTACTGGACATTTATAGAAGCCCTGCTATCACTGTAAACTCTTTGATTTCAACAGCCAATAGCACTTTCTCAAATCGGCAGAACCTCCTACTCTTTCTTTTTAAACGCAAGTCACAGCGTTGGTGTCATCCAGGTGTCTTTAATAAATTAAAACAGGTGATAGACAAATCATTCAGATGCTGTACAAGATTATGTAGATCACACCAGCTGCAGAATGTCAAACCCACATTGCTTGACGCATTAATAATAATTAATAAATAGGAATTACTACGCCACGTAATATGCAGTGAAATCGAACCAACGATCGGTCGTAACTCGTAAGTAAACGTAGTTTATACCACTGGACCTACGAGGTGCTCGGGATATGAAGTTTAAATGACACGTTTTGTTATATTTCTAAGGTAAGTTTTCTTTATGTAAATTATCGTTGAGTCACGAGGCATGTTTATGCAATGATCGATCGCGGGCGCACATGTCGGGTGACGAATGTGGCGACATACTCGTGCGCCGGCAGCGGAGGCTGCGTGCCGCACTGTTGTGTCACCGATGCAGATCGCATTTTGATTGACTTCCTGACTAACACGATGTTGTACTCACAAGGAATGCTTTGCTTGAGGTTGCGAGATCGAATGTCGTACTTAACTTGCACTATTCTAATAAACTTATATAATTATTTATACTACTGCAACAGACCAAATTTCGATCGGAGGTAGCAATCCTAAGCGAGACTAACCACCTGCGCAGGGGATATTATAGGGCACAAGTGTCTGCGCAACCACAAGTGCGCTCTCTATTCTCTTACTCTCATAATCCGACGGAATGGCAATCCGACATCTCTTTCGACTGAAAAGAGATCAGGTGCAGGACCAACTACTTTACTTGCTTGCCAAGGGACCTGGGCATGGTTATGCAACTCCGGGTTGCTATTGAGTATATCGTGAATAACAACTTTTTGTTGGCCTTACTCGGGGTTCGAACCCGAGAGCAATACAAACGCACAAACAGTCACATTTACTACCGCTGCACTCTAATTCAATATACTTTTATAGTGCCAAATAATCTACTTGAAGCCGATGTACGACTACAGTAACCCATTAACTGCAACACACTCTTGCTACTTGCGTTATGCTAAAAAAGAGCGCCTCTTTAAGAAATAAATAATTAAATATAACCTCAACGTTAGCGTTTACATAATTTAAAAATAATACCTGTAGAGGTATTTATTATCTGGGCTCCGGGAACAGTCCCGGAGCCCAGATAATAAGGCCAAGCCCGATGCAGCACTACCGGCGCCCTTAGGTGAACATTTCTGAGGCGCCTTCTGTTTGCGTTAGCGGTGTACACTTTATGATAAAACAACGGTTAAAAGTTAACAACGGTCAATTTCTTTAAGGGGCACGACACGGTCATAACACAGTCATAGTGTTATAAAATCTTATTGCACTATGACACGGCGATGCACTTCTTGACACCCACTGAACACCCTATTAGGCTCATACATTGATGGTATAGATGAAATATTCATAAATATCAGCCCCAGTTTATACCGGGGCTGATATTATACGAATATTTTTTAGAAAACCCGTGCCCAGTTGGGGGCAGGTATTAACCTGGTCTCCTCGGTCTGAGAAGGGTTAGGACATAGCCCACCATGCTGGCCCGGTGCGGGTTGGCAGACTTCACATATCTTCGAGAACATTATGGAGAATTTGAACCTCAGACATGCAGGCTTCCTCACGATGTTTTCCTTCACCGTTAAAGCGAGCGATAATTAACTATTTAATACGCACTTAATTTTAGAGTGCGTGCCTTGGGATCGAACTCGAGACCTCTGCGTGGCAGTCAAACGGTGCCTTACTAGACTGTCGCTGCTACGGTCGCTGCGAATATTCGTATGCGGGACCGACATGCCGATGTTTAACGGACGTTTTGGCTGACATCTTACAGCGCGTAGCGTCGATGCTGCCTCTCTCTACTATTTGTAGCAATATGTTCAGCGCGAAGTTATGCCGCTGCGATCTTCTGTGGAGTGCTCTTTTTTGTCTGGCAGTCCACAGTTTGCTAAAAGTCTCGTAGCAATAACGGGCACAATGATCAAATTAGGCTATTTAAATAGATAGATGTCGATACTTGTCTCTTATGGGTACCAATGGGCCTCGATGGCGTAGTGGTCAGTGTAACCGACTACCACGCCTGAGCTCGCGGGTTCCATTCCCGCACACATCAAACATTTGTGTGCGTGAACATGGATGTTTGTCTTGGTCTGGATGTTTCTATGTATAATATGTATGTATTCACAAAATAAAAAGTATATATGTATGTTTATCCATTGTCTAGTACCCACAGTACAAGCTCTGCTTAGTTTGGGCTAGATCGTGTTGTGTGTATGTGGTAGAATATTATATTATTATATTATAATCAAGCAAGCACCCAGCACAGCCGTCATTTAGTTTAATTGAAGGATCGAGTGAATCGTACCGCCGAATACTTGCACCGTCGCGCGTCGCCGCGTCGCGTCGCATTGAACCGACAATGTTTGTATCGGTTAACGAGCCTATATTGATTCTGACCCAATTTTTTTTATTAGGTAGTTGCTTGAGCGCGTAGAGTGCGAGACGAACGTTATCTTCCTATCTGTATTTACTGAGTAATAAAAAACTAAACAATCTTTGTTTGTAGGTATAGAAGTTTTTATTTAAACTGGTTTAGCCTTTAAACCGTTTTATTTAAGGGTTTATGAATCTATAACAAATGCAATTAATCAGGAACAATAAAAAAAGTAATTAATTATTTACTTGCTTATACGAGCTTGCACGCAATAACTACTACATTGAAGTATAACATCCTTGTTGACCCTGTAGGTACCCTAAACTTCAGTTACAGATTTAATCCTAAAGTCGCGCATTTCACATTCCTACTAGCAGCACGGAGTAGAGAACACGTGCAGGTTTGGCCGACACACGTATTCTCTTTTATAAACTTACCACAAAGATGACAAATGGGCACACATAGGGCGCGCGGCGCGTCTAATGGCGCGCACTGTCAACTGCACGGATTGCCTACTGGTTTAAGAGGTCGCCTCGCCACTGGTACTACTCCGAGTGTTGGGGGTTTGATCCCAAACAGGACGAAACATTGTGTGATCCATATATATGGTTATGGCGGTTTTACTTGTGTCTGTTTTATGAATGTTTATAAAGTTCCCCTGCGACACAGGGATAATACCTAGTGTTGGAGTAATCTATCTTAAATCAAAAACGAACGATTCTTTGGGTTACGTACTACTCACGCGTTGCTGCTGGAAGAGCACTGACGGTAGGATAAAAATAGAAGCGGTAGACATAGGAGTAACCGGTACTCTTACTTTAAAGGCCGTCAACCGTGTCCTGAGAGAGTCCTTGAGCCCGCTTAAGGCACCCGTCTCCCATACTATAATTAACAACTACTTGCTTAAATGTCGAAAATTCACATTTTGTAAAATGTATGTAGTGTGCCACGAAAAATTTTTTTTTTTATTACTTTTACTACTTTACGCCGATTTTGTCGGCCTCGGTGGCGTAGTGGTCATTATAACCGACTGCCACGCCTGAGGTTGCAGGTTCGATTCCCGCGCAAGTCAAACATTTATGTGCATGAATATCGATGTATGTCTTGGTCTGGGTGTTTCTATGTATACTATGTACTTATGTATTTACAAAAAATAAAGTAGGTATGTATGTATGTTTATCCATACTCTAATACCCATAGTACAAGCTCTGCTTAGTTTGGGCTAGATGGCGTTGTGTGTATGTGGTAGAATATTATATTACTTATATATTATTATTATTCTATAATTTGTTATAAAAAGGTAAGTAATTATATTTTAAGACACTCAGATGGACCGGGTTCATACAGGCCGCCACCAAAAAAAGGCAACTTCTACGGAAGATAAATTTTTAATATTTTCTATTACTTGGAGATAAATCGCAAAAAACAGCGATGACGTAGGTCCACCTCTGTCTTATTATCCGGAGATATACAATGTGATGCTCAACATTTAAAACAAATAGCGGCGATGGCGACGCTTCGATCATTGGTTTAGCTAATGTTATCAATTACGTTCAAGATCTAGGAATCACTGATCTCTGAGAATGGTTTTACTAATGTACAACCTTGACTCCATCGCTTAATGCTGACAATAGAGCAATCCTATTCATGAAAACCGACGGCGACGTCTTAAAGTTTAAACTAATTAGAGCAATTCAGAGTTTCTCAGACATTGTCATTTTGCATTTGAATGATATTCGGCTCCAGTTGTGCACAATGCAATGGATACCTATTTTGTGTGGTCAAGGACGAGGGCACGCACTTATGTAGTGTTGTTATAATAATATATCCAAATGCAGATCGCTACATCATACGTTTCCTTCCGTTGTACGGAACTGCCTCGGTTGCGCATCTGTAGTGAGTACGCTACTGTCCATGGAGGATATCGGGTTCGATTCTGGAGACTAAGTGTTATTGAGTTTACTGTCTACAATTCTTAGTCATCAAACAACTGGGAGTTGTACCTGGTAAAACGCAATAGGCTCACTACCTGTCACGTGGCTCTTACAACTCTAGCCGGCGCGAAATGTGGATGTAATACAGCTCCGCCTGATCCTTCGGGGATGTAGGAGTGGCTCTATGTTTGTGTAGCAGCGGTAGTAAAAAGATTGGCAATATGCCCTAGTAAGTAACTAAAAGTTTTTTTAACCTTTTTTGTTCTCGAAGATATTATATAAAGTCTGCCAACCTCACTGGGCCAGCGTGGTTAACTATGACCTTACTTACCATTCTCACGGAGAGAAGCCCGTGCCCAGCAGTGCGACAGTAAACTGTCGCACTGCTGGGCTGATATTATTATCTGTTTGTGTGATGTACTGACTTGTGCGTATACGATCCCGGCTAACATTTGGCCATATTTATTTTGTTAATAAAGCTTACGCAGCTCGTACGGTGATTATCGTTCACTGTACCACGGTAATAATATCTATACAGTATTGTAACTCGGCCCTGTCCTTGAAATAATTACCTACAACAGCGCGATTCGGAGACACGCGTTAGGGCTGCCTACAGTATTTTAATTTTATCTACCTACTTGAGTTTCTTTCTAGTTTAGTGATTGTAAATATTATACAATTATACAAAGTGGCGCAAATGTTATCACATTTATTGATACCACATATACTACATGGTATTCTTTGACAATTTACAAATTATGAACTAAATTCAGTAGTTTAGCCACAGGATAATAATAATATACAACCACATATTTTTTTTGTTTTCATAATTTGGAACATCATGTGTAGGTAATGCAGAGATAAATGTCAAAGATCTCAAGCAGCGATATTAAAACGAAACAATTAAACGAAAAAAGAAAACAAAAAGAAAAAACAAAAGATATAAGGTGCATAATCTTGTGACGAAAAGAAATAGGTGAGTGTGTGCTTATTACAATGGTGTTCCAATATGCGTATAAATTTATTTTACTAATCTTTTCAAAAAAATTAATTCTTAATTTTTGTGTAAATAGGTTTTTTGTTTATGTTAACCGTCATTTTTTACGTGGGGGAATGCATGACGTATACCCCTCCGCGGGGGCGAGCGGAGGGGTTATGTCGGACTCGCCGGGGTACACGAAAGATGTTGATAAGGACCTCCCGGAATACCGACTAAACATACCACGGTGTTCCTCGACAAAACCACTATCGATGGTGTCACGCGAATCACTTGCACGTGCGGTCGCGACCCCACCGAGGTTTCGGCCCGCCGTATGAAATGGCAGGCCACTACACGAACAGATCTACCCAAAGGTACTGACTCACTTTAAATCCTACTGTCCCCCCCTAGAGGAGAGACGGACTCGAAACAGAGGCGCGCGTGGGAACACGCACGCCGCCTCTCGGACCTGGTGCCGAACGGATGGCGGGCAGGCCAGGTCAATCCTCAGGGTGGCTGGGGGTCATCTCACGCCCTCCGGCGCCCGGTTCTGCGATTGAGGAGAGGGTTTAAACGCTCCCTCTCTCGCTCCGCCGCCTCCTTGATGGAAATGACTTCCTCACAAAAGGAGGCGACGGCGTTCAACGACCTCTCACTCCGGACCATAGACTGAACTACGGCAGGGAGCGAGAGGGTAACCAATCCGACTGCCGCGATCAACTCACGGCGCTGCTATGCCCAGGCGGGGCAAACCGCCAAAGTGTGCAGCGCCGTGTCCTCAAGTACGTCGCGGCAGTCGCCGCAGTGGTGACAACCGGGCGTCTCTTGCCGGCGTATACGACACAGCAACTGGCCAAAACAACTATGGCCTGTCATTACCTGTGTCAGCCGCAAGGTGAGGGCGCCATGCCGCCTCTCCAGCCACTCCTCAAACACGGGACTTACCGTCACGATCGTGGCGTGCCCGATGTTAACCGTCTTATATCAACCAGCTTAAGGCAGTTTATCATTTAATGTGATAAGTTTTCCGCTACTTTGTATATTATATTATAAAAATGAAATTCGTAGTGAATGAAATAGAAAGTGTTCAATAAAATCAAATCATCACAAATCGCACGCTTACTGCTTACTAAACAATCACACCGTCCGTTCGTCACTGCGGCGCATTCGCGACTGGTTGCGAACCAAGTTCCAACCGTTTGTATGAAGATAGAATACTGTATAGATATCATTACCGTGACTGTACAGCCCGTAGCGTAATTCTCGCCATTAGTTAGATAGTTAGGTAGGTACGTAAAATCATTTCTATCAGAATTTGTTAGATCGTACCTACTGCCTGTTTTCAAAATACCGGCTTCCTTCAAACATTTCATTAGCATCAAGAATATCTAATCGTTTTTAGGAAACATTATTTATTTGGAAGGCTTGTATGAAATAAAAACGCTAGTTACACAAAGAGACATTTATTAGTGTTCAATATAACATTTAATTTGTGATCGTCGCTAGACGTATTGACTATGGCACCAGGCGGGGCGCGCAGCGCTCGCCGGTCGGCCGCCCCCTCACACTTGTATCACTTTCATACTGTACCTACAGCTAACTTATATTAGCTGCATTACCTAGATAACGGCAGTTTAAACAACAGGTTACTTATAATTATAAGGCATTGGATACATGGCAGTGTTTTGAGTAAAAAGCTGCATTCACAAACTACCTGCCTAAAGAGATTCTGAAAAATCGACATTAAATTTCTATGGATTTCTTATATATTACTATTAACCGATCGAAATCGGAACATCTATCATCACAGACATTTTGTGGATGTGAAAGTAGTTTGGCAGTCTGTCGTGCATAGTAGGTTGCATGGGACTGCGTTACTTCTGGCTGGGTCTTGAATATCGACACATTTTGTAACCTATATATTTTATAATAATAACAATAATTGCGTACGCAGTTGCGTGTACGTGTACGTGAATGAATCTGTAAAATATCCATCCTTGACACCGAGCATACGTACTTTACGAGCCATTGTAAAATAGTTTGTGAATGCAATATATGATACGCGACGCTGTGTGAGATGGGCGCGAGTCGGCGTGCGACATGTCGTCTACTTACATGTAACATTGACAGTACATACATAAACGTGGCGGTCGGCCGACTATGAAGCTTTAAAATAAAATAAAAATTATAGTAATACAATATAATAAATATTGTCAGGTCATTTAAAAAGTTAACGCATGTAATACTATTCTCACAAACGTGGACAATGCAAACGCCTGAGAGAGATGATTAATTGATATGGCAACCCTATAGAATATTTGTTATACGACCCGAATTTTTTATACATGGCAATATCACGTAATATGTCTGGTGCACTTCCCCGGTCGGTACAACACTGTTTAAAGCTATATAAATCAGTCGAAAGAAAATAATTATTATAATAGACTCATGGAAAATAATACAACAAATAACTCCTAAATATTTGTACTGGTTACAACTTAAAACCTAAAAAAAGAAAATAAAATCAGTCTCAACTTAAAAGTCTTATATGATTAGTTGTGTACATGGCAGGGAGAGATCATGTAGTTGTCAAGTGTAGTCTGAGTATTTGTACGTCGACGAGCGCGCTGTTAGTTCACACGCATACAACACGGTAAGTACCTACTCGTTAAATAAAACGCTATCGTTAATATATAAGTACATAGAATAGAATTTTGTATATAATACCTACTCCATTTACCCAGGGAGCGAGTCTCGGCCTCGCTCTGGGGCTTTCTACGCTTAGTTTTAGTCGCCACATGATTCTGTCGGTGAGGAAGGTAATAGGCGACAAGACAGTTGTTGGTATAAGGATTAAGTACCGGATTGAGAATTCAGTCCGGGTTCGACTCGCTCGTTAAGATAATCGGAGTACGAATAACAAACACGACTTACAACTAACACACATTTGGTTAAGCTCTACGGTCACGACGGACGTCCCGCGCGGGGCGCTCACGCCTTGTAGGAGGGCTGCGGGTGCGCGCGCAGCCACAGCGCCAGCGTCAGCGGCAGCGCCAGCGCGTGCGCCGCCAGCAGCGCCGCGCCCAGCGCCAGCGGCACGCGCGCCAGTCGCGCCAGCGCCCGCAGCACGCGCGCCGCGCACGCGCCGCCGTGCAGCGCGCCGCCCGCCGCGCCCGCCACCGCCACGCGCCGCGCCGCCGCGCACGCGCCCGCGCCCGGCCGCACGCAGCACGACGCCGGCACCCAGTAGTACGCGGCGGGCGCGCCCACGGACAGGTCCAGCGCGCCCGCGCCGCCCGCCGCGCCGCCCTGCTGCGCGCGCGCCCACGCCGAGCGCTGCCAGTCGCGCGGGCCCTCCGCGCCGCAGCACTCCAGCTGCACACACGTTACGCGTCACCGCCGTCGTCAAATCGACAACACAATCCATGTATAAACATAGCTACGCTCAGATCTAAATTGCTACTTTTAAACGTTGAATGGTAATGGGGTGGTTTGATCAATGTTTTTTATTATATTAATCAAAAAGTTATGTTTCCCATAATCTAAAAGATATTTTCAACCCAATCTAAAATAAATTACATAAAAGCTTTGCTATTTAAACGCAGGTGTGTGAAAGAGATTCTCTATGACACACATAATATTTATTGCCACATGCCACATGCCACATCCCATTTTGCTGATTGCATTTTGACATTGTTTTCACTAAAAGATTCTTTAAAAACAAATATAGACAACTACCCTATAGCACTTGGTTCAAGCAATTAAATATATAAATTATTTAAAATCCCTACTTTTTACACTTTTCCCTGAATTCACTACAAAAGAATTGAAAGGATGACCTGGACAAGTACAAAATAATTCAGCCTGTTACAATAAACATGAAAAAGAAAATCTGTGCCTTACACAAGAACACAACAAGAAGAAAATAATGCTTTACTTTATATATTACATTCTTATTGTAATTTTACATGTGAGTGGTAGACACCATTCTCAATTACCACTGCTTATGTTTAAGTGCCATATCAATGTTGACAAAGAACAAACACCAGACAACAAAACGAGTTGCACAATGTAATAGCATTTACATAGATGTCTGGTGTTCTGCTTAACACTTATACTAATTCTTAGTAATATTATAAATGCGAAAGTAACTCTGTCTGTCTGTCTGTTACCTTTTCACACTCAATCCGCAGAACCCATTTAAAATAAATTTGGAATAGAGATAACCTGAGACCCTGGGAAGGACATAGGCTATAATGTAACATCACGCTACAGCTAATGGGAGCGGTGCAGTAACCATAAATACCACTGATGCGGATGAGACTGTGGGCACAGCTAGTATTATATAAAGAGGAAAGATTAGTATCTCTATTTGTATATAATTATCTACAAAAGACTGGACTGATTTTAATCATTCTTTCACTATTAGAAAGGTGGTGGTCCAGTGGTAAAATAAATTATATAACACCATGATGGGATCCACAGGTGCAGCACAGTAATGATGTGGGTAAATTGTCTAATATAATTGTATATTAGTGTTGTTTTATCTTAATCTGTAAAATTAAAATCACACAGTACCATCTTCTTTCTTGGATTTCATATTTCTGAAAACAGATCCTAGAAAATTCAATGAAAAAGTATTGTGTATGGCCTCTTGAGACCAAGTGTTGGCCAAGAAAATAAATAGCAGCGGACAATCAGATTCATTCAAATAGGATATTGAATTGAGATGAGTTGGGCACACACCCCTTGCTGTATGACGTCGAGCAGCTGCGTGCGCGAGTGCACGACGCCGTACTCGTGGCGCACGGTGTGGTCGAGGCTGTCGCGCAGTGCCTGCTGCAGCCGCGCGCGGTGCGCGGCGCCCCACCACACGGCGGCGCCCTCGGCCACGGCCGTGAGCGCCAGCAGCGCGAAGGCGGCCGCCAGCAGCGCGGCCGACGAGCGCAGCGCGCCCGCCAGCGCCGCCAGCGCGCCCAGCGCCAGCGCGCCGCCCCACGCCGCCAGCGCGCACAGCCCGGCGCGCGCCGCCGCCGACTCGCTGCCGCGCCCGTCCCACAGCGCCCACGCCGCGAACCCGCACGCGCCGCTGCCCACGCACTGCAACACCACACCGCACCACATTCACACCTCACGCCTGGCTTTCATCCCTCACAAGCCGCACATGCCCGATGTCCTGCGATCTATGTTTCACACGGCGACGACTTTATTTACGTTTGCCCACCTGCTTGTGTAAACATAAAGCGAGGCGTACATTTTATAGCTCCTCTTTCCATCCATCACATTTGTGTCGATTGAATCAAAGCATACAAATGGAAGACCGTTTATTGTTATAGTGTCACACTATTGTAAATAGGAGCCCGAGGCGCCAAATTAGGCATAGGTGATATTATGAAATAACATTATTATAATCATGCTTCCCGCTTGTAAACAGATATTTCTATAAAGTAGTGCGTTAACTTTTAATAATTAATAATAAATAAACGCTGATACATACTTACCAAAAATATTATGTTAAAAATTATCAGCAAGCATTTCATTAACGAGTAGCACCGAGACATACCCATGGCTGCCGATCCAATATTTATTCGCAATTCAATAAAAATATTAGAAACCTCAAAATATTTTATATAAATGTAAACATTTCACTTAAAAATACAATGTATTATGAAAATTATTACTAAAATCCACTTTCAAAATATAAATCTTCAGTTCAATGCCTTTTTGACTAACAATAACTGTGTTGCCAATTAATGGTTTTAGCTACCTACTAAACTCTTGCAACTTTAGTAATAATAATTATATATATTAACAATATTTCTTATAAAATTTACTATAATAAAGAAAATTAATCTTTAGGAAATAATAATACTGATAAATCTTTATACATATTTCTGAATTATAAATGAATAAAACATCATTATTTTATCTTTAGCACACCATAAACAAACTCACTAAGTGGAGTTCCAATGCAGCGAACAACGAACAGGGCAGGCGACGCTTTGACAGCAATATGGAATGTCTCCCGTAAAAACATAAATAAATGGCCACCGTTGTTATTACGTTCTTCCTATTTGTACGATTTTATGTTTATAAAATGGACGCCGATTGGATAGAGAGTCAAAGGTAACCAGCATTGTTGTAGTTTGTGCAGAAGTGAAAAAATTCAGTGTGTGCATAAATAAAATTGAAAAGGGGTCGATGACAGAAAGTTTCGCGCCACCACTGGTAGAGCAACAGCTTCGCGCTTGTGTTGTTCTGGTGTCGTTCTTAGTTATGTTATCAATAAAATATCCCTACTTACAGGGATCAGTTCTTATCCCGGCGCGAGAAACGGTGGAGTATGAACTCCCAAAGGCTAGAGGAAATCGTGGCGGAGCTGATGAAGCCCATCAGCCACGACAACCGCCGCAGTTTCGACACGGACCTCAGCGCGGTGAGTCCTTGACACATGCCGACGCCGGCCCGCCAATTCATTCACGATGCATTACCATTTACTTTTAGCACATTGGACGTCTATAATAAGACTATGGATCTAATTGTGACATCTTGTTGTAGAGTGCACCTACTAATTTTGCTTTTAGACCTCACGTCTCCCACGCCTGCGCGTTGCTTAACTCAACAGATCTGCAGTTTTATTTGTTTTTGGCAACTATTTGCGTTTGTTTGCAATTTCTTTTATACGTATAACATTATTGAAGAACAAGAACATAGAAAATAATAAGAATCATGTTATTTATTCTCCAGCTTGTTTGTTTACAAACAACAAATGTTATTATTGTAGCCTACATAACCTTTAGTTGAATAGCACATTATGATAAGTTTTAATTTAGCGGACTAGTTACATAATTGTTAAGGTACCTTACTCAAGGCTCATCATATATGATTACTCCATGACAACAACAAGCCTGCATGAGGTTTACATCAAACAATATATTGTCCAATAACATTTCTTGTGATTGATGAAAATTGATTGTTTATTAACTGACGGAATGTACACAGTATCATTACATTATGAGCAAATATGTATAAAATTGTTAGTGTAATATTAAAATTCTTTAGGGAGGTTACCAACTGCTACTTTGCTTATCAATTGCTATCATAAAGAACTTTAATAAAACTCGATAATATCTTAAGATAAAATATTATATATGAATCAGCTTTAATTACTTTTCCCTCAGTAATAATGGACGGTCTAAAGTATGTCATGTCTCTGTGCACACATTGTGTGAAATGTCTATGCAAACAAAGTTTGGTAAGCTGCGGCCGATCGTCTGCTTACTAAACCTTGTTCTCTATACTTGACCTCTTTTCGCACACAAATATCTCTAGGTTATAATGTTAGGCAACCTTAGTTTTTACTTCACTTTCAGGGTGTGCATTAATTTAGTAATATCTGAAAATTTTTATTAAAGGCTAAATGTATTTTTTTTTAATTCTGGCTTTACTATTGTAGTAACTGTCAGCAAAATCATTATAATTAACCTGCATGTGTTTAATAATAGCCATACATCTTCTGAAATAACCCATGAAACCAATACTGGTTTGTCTTTTCCAACTCCAAGGCAGTTAATTAATACACAATGTGTCTCGCTGATATTCACTTTGTGTCATAATGTAACTAACTGCCTTGGAGGCATAGCCGTAATGAATGTAACTATTGTGCAAAAAATGATATCTGGTTCGATTCCTCGTTCAGGCTAACTAAAAGTTATTGGGTTTTCTATCAAGAAAGTCTTAATCTTGGACAATGCACACCCCTGTGCCTAGAAATCATGTATTGTTGGTAATGTTGCACCTGATCTCTGCTTGTTTGGTCATCCAATCAGACTAAGACTCTGAGATGTAATAGAGATTGCACCTGAGTTTGGGTGCACACTTGTGCACTATAATATCTCCTGTGCAAATAGCTAATCTCCATTAAGGTTGGCCACCATTACTGAAATTTAATCTGGATACTTTATAATATTTATCATCATTCCTGGCAGCAAACATTCAATGCTATATTTGTGGAGATAAGTTATATCTACAAGAAATTCATAAACACAATTATAATAGCTCTCAGAAGGTTCTTCAGCATTAATATTTATTATTTTCATACAAACTTTGAGTGCACAGTCATCTATATATGTACATAAAAACATGCACAATTTTTCATACAAATGTGACTGAAGCATTTCATGAACAGGATACATGTTGTTATGCAAATAGTGTATATTAGCATTAACTTGTAATTCCTTTTTTGTGAGGATGTGACGTCAGATGTCAATTTAACCAAATTTATACTTAACATTATCTGTATTGCATTGTTTTTTTTAAGCAAATCTAACATTTCACTTCAAAGTTTGTTCCATTTGATTCCACAAAAGAAAATTGTGATCCATGTAATTATGATAATGAGTTATATATAGTAAACTGTTGAGAGCAGCGATAGCTCAGTGGGGAGACCAACAGCCTGCAATGCAGAGGGTCTCGGGTTCGAACCAACGTCACGCACCTCTGACTTTCAGAAGTTATATGACTTTTCGAAATTATGTGCGTATTGATTGACAATTATCGCCTGCTCCGTGCCTCGGAGAGCACGTTAAGCCGTCGGTCCCGGCTGCCATGAACATCTATGGCAGTCGTTTTTGGGAGAGTGTTGACACAAAAGATCCCACGGGGTCTAAGTGTCGCCGTTCTGCACTGAATGGCCCCCACATAAGATAAGATAAGATAAGATAGTAAACTGTTGTCTTTATTAGCTGTACTGTCCTTCTGCTGTTGAAGATATTAAGAATGTTTACTGCATTTGAATAACTAAAATCTTACAATATAATTTCTGTGTTGTAGAATAAACTAGACTAAGTAAGTCAGGCTCAAAATAGCTATTAGTGGATGAATAAACAGCCTACCATTCACCATTGTCCGTTGCAGAAAGTTTATTGATCCAATATGAATGTTTAATGGCCCCCTTGCCGTAGCAAGGTAACCACTTAAGCCATTATGCCTCATATACCAAACTTAAATAACACAATAGTAGGTAACTCTGGACTGTGCTAGACACTCTCACTGTGCTGTATAGCAGCATATATCATTTTAAACTGTGACATAAGTGAAGTTATTCATTTGTTCATTTCACTTACATTTGTTGCGGTTGCACTATACAAAACACTAGCAAGCAATTATATACAGAATTGATAGAATAAAAACACAAATAATATTAAAACAAAATTATAAATTGCATAGTTCGTTCTATAGTAAGCATACATATTACAAATATGATGGATATATCCATCCATCTTTTATTTGAGCATTTGAAAATATATACAATTTTTGCCAACCATTTGACTCATTGTATAATACAATTGCATAATAAAACTTATAGAATTATGTAAATGTTAAAAGTAATTAATCTTTTAGTATTAGGTTATTGCTTCAGCTGGTACTTAAACCTTTAATGTAAAATACAGCTCGTGATTTAGTACATTGGTGTTGGTGCTTATAAAAGGATTTAAAAGACAAAGTGTAAATAAAGTATTTAAATTAGATTGTTTACTCCGTTTACCAATAAGCCATAATTATAAAGAATCATTGGTTCTATGCTCACCAAATCTCTCATTAGCAGTATTAGTACAAGAAACTAGTTGGTAGAGGGCAACAGCCCTCTATTACCTGTGATCTTCACGTAGCTGGTGAAATGAATATGCCTTAACCTAGCCTTTTATATATAACATTGTGGTGTTAAGTTATATTATGAAAAATAATATTTCCTACATCATGTCTGTAGGAAGGAAAATTGTTATTATTAAGACATTGACTGCTTCAATACATAAGCCTATTTACCAGCTATAAGACTATATGCACGCCACGCTTGTTGGCGCCGAACGCCAGTGCGGCGCATAACACGCGACGCGTGTGAGCGGCCGGCGCGCCGCGACGAGCGTGCGGCCGAACTCGCCCAACGTGTGTAATATGAGGGCCGGGACCAACAGAAAGGACGTAAGACGAGGACGCGTTGTAGACAGGGCACAGACGTGTCGCGGTTACAATATACGAAAGACACAAGGCGCGGCCGGGACTCGAAGACAAGTCAGAGAGACGACACTGCGTTTGCCACATTGTCGGCCTCGATGGCGTAGTGGTTAATGTAACCGACTGCCATGCCTGATATCGCGGGTTCGATTCCCGCACAAGTCAAACATCTGTGTGCATGAACATAGATGTTTGTCTTGGTGTTTCTATGTATTATATGTATGTTTTAACGAAAAAAAGTATATTATGTATGTTTTATTTTCTTTTTATATAACTAATGTGGCAAACTAGCATACGGCACACCTGATGGTAAGTGGTCACCGCAGCCTATGGACGCCTGCAATACCAGAGGCACCACTTGCACGTTGCCGACTCATTAGGAAAAAAAGGAAGTGAGAAGGAGCGGGAAGGGGAAAATAGGGTGATTGGGCCTCCGACACTCTCACTCACCGAACGAAACACAATAGTAGGAACACTGCTATTTCACGTCGATATTCTGTGAGAGGATAGTACTTCCCCGGTCGAGCCGGCCCATTCATGCTGAAATCAGCGAGGCTTTACTACTCACAATCCATTGTCTAGTACCCATAGTACAAGCTTTGCTTAGTTGGTGTTGTGTATATGTGATAGAATATTATTATTATTATTTAGCTTTGCATTTAAGCGTCTGCTTTTTGAACGACAACATATTTTCTTCAGAAGACGAGGATGTTCCGGCTTTGGTTCAACTTGCTAACATTCAAAGGGTTAGACCTTACTAGGTACCTACATTCGGTACGGCATGGCATGATATGCCACGTGTTCAAAGAAAAGTAAATATTATTATTTAGATATATGAGTATGTTTATGACTTACCGACATCAATAAGACTACGTCATCCAATGTGTCTAGCGTTAAACGTTTTGACTGAGCACTGTCTCCCAAAATACAGGCTACAGCCTAGTTTGGGAAACAGGACAAGTACCGTTTGTAAACATAAAACATTATTTTGCAATTACTTTTGTTGGTAACAAATTTTTTTATTCAAATAAACATAATAAATAAACAGGGCGCAGTCGTCGATGCGTAGTGTCCGCGTCTTGTCCGCGCCCTGTCTTTTCTGTTTATTTTGGGCGCGACGCTTCTATACATTTTATATGAAAATTGATTGAAAGGGCGACGCGTTCTCGTCTTAGGTGTTTTCTGTTTGTCCCGCCGCTAACTTATCGCTGCACCAGTGCGGCCGCGCGCCTAGTGTGTTTTGCCTATTAACTACATCTTCGTATCTTCGTATATTTTGATAATTGCCTTTTCCGCACATCAATGAAGATACTTATAATAGCATGTTGCAATAAAAAAGTATGTAATACGACTCTAGTTGATTCGATTTAAAGCCGGCGGTATTACATTAGTACAAAATTTGTCATAATCCGTTGCAATATTTTGTTTGCGACAATCAGTGACGGTAAACCATTCACCACATATTATAAAAGGCAACGAAAGGATTTAAGGATGACATTTACTTTGCACCATTGTTTTTAAAAAATCTTTGCAGGTGATGAGTATTACTACACCTGAACCATAAGTCACGCAGCAAGAAAAGAATATTGATTCTTTCGTGAAACAATCAAATATTAAAAATACACCAGGTATTACATTTGTGAATTTTTGTCATAATTTGATTCAGCCTTTTGTTTGCAGTTATTTTTCAATTCAAACCAGTAGTTCCTGAGATTAGCGCGTTCAACCAAGAAAACTCTTCAGCTTTATAATATTAGTATAGATTAACATAGAATATGCTGATAGTGTAAAAATCACTTTTTTAAATTTTGTATATTCTATATGTCACAGATATTACATACAACCTCAAACGCCCCAATTACATTATTAAATCGTAATAAAAATAATATAATCATTAAAATGTTACTTTTATGTACTTAAATATTTTAATTTAACGAATTAGTTATCCTTATTGTGCGCGGATAGTATGGGTATATTACAATAAATCTAACATTATTGCCTTTATTGTATCAAAAACCTTATTGCCTTGAATTATGATACATTTATTTCAGCTGTTTAATAAATGGATGACTATAATTTAATTTCGGCCCGCCGTATGAAACGCCAGGCCCCTACACGAAGAGGCGTACCTTTTAGGCAAACACCCCAAACGCCCCCAAACCCCACTTTCCGCCCCTAGAGGGGAGACGGACTCGAAACGGAGGCGCCCGTGTGAACACGCACGCCGCCTTTCGGACCTGGTGCTGAACGGATGGCAGGCAGGCCCACAAAGCCCACCACCCCCAGGTCAATCCTCAGGGTGGCTGGAGGTCATTTTGCGGCCTCCGGTGCCCGATTCTGCTGTTGGGGAGAGGATTTAAACGCACCATCTCCCGCTCCGCCGCCTCCTTGATGGAAATGACTTCCTCATAAAAGGAGGCGACGGCGTTCCACGACCTCTCACTCCGGACCATAGACTGAACTACGGCCGGGAGCGAGAGGGCAACCAATCCGACTGCCGCGATCAACTCACGGCGCTGCGATGCCTAGGCGGGGCAAACCGCCAAAGTGTGCAGCGCCGTGTCCTCAACTACGTCGCGGCAGTCGCTGCAGTGGTGACAACCGGGCGTCTCTTGCCGGCGTATACGACACAGGAACTGGCCAAAACAAGCGTGGCCAGTCATTACCTGTGTCAGCCGGAAGGTGAGGGCGCCATGCCGCCTCTCCAGCCACTCCTCAAACACGGAACTTACCGCCACGATCGTGGCGTGCCCGGCACTGGGGTGCACAAGTCGCTCCTTCCAATTTTCTACTAGGACATAAAAAATTACCTATATTAACCCTTAACTACCTACCCGGAGTCTCTTAGACTCCATGTAAGGTATTTTTGTTTATAACTTTACGTGTGTGCGTCTTTGTCCTTCGCGCGTCCGTGTACCTTCGCCCCGCTACCCGCAGTACTGCGTCTGCGCTCATTGAGGTCACGCGCGCGCGCGCTGCATTTTGATGAGTAATAAACTTTTTCGTGGAGTCTGAGAGATTCCCAGATAGGTAGTAACGTGACTATTTCAGGAAATATATCTTTCTGTTTTAGTTTAAAATGACATTAAATAATAAAATTATTGCACTTTGGGTAGAGGATGAGCATTCTTCAAATAAAGAAGATGCGTTTAACGAGAATTGAAGTAATGTGAAAGCAGATATTGGTAAAGATTTTGTACTGCATTGTCACTCCACATCTGACTTAAGATAAGGAGGTGAGGTGAGGCGTATTTAGCAGAGGCAATTCTTAAATCTCAACCCCAGAGCACAGTTTCTGTATCTTTGTCAGACGATGACGTTTCTTTGAATCAGTTGCGACTTAAGATCGAGACCGAGAAAAAATATGGGCACTTGCTATATTTTATAGATTACTAGACATATCAGCATCCAATTCATATATGGTATAGTTATCTACCCAATCGGAATAGCCTGAAAGACGTTTTGAATTCATGAAAAAACTGAATGGACTGATTTCGAGACTACACATGGAGCGTAGAGAAAAATTACGGTGATACAGCGCGACATAAAACTTTCTCTTCGTCGAGTGCTGAAACTCGACCAAGAAACGCTTCCTGGCTCTGTAGGATATAATGCTGTAGCACCAGAAAAGTTAGCAATACGCAAGTACTGCTCTTTGTGTAATGCCAAAAAGATACGTAAGACGTTTGTTGATTACTTAACTTTTAAAAATTAATGAAGAAAGTTCCTAATATTTGTTCATTTGTGTTACTGATTTTTCTAGTTTTATTTATCTGTAAAAAAGAAATTTAGGTTTTTTAATGACAGATGTTTATTATTAAAGATTTTATAGTTTAAATATAATTAATAGATTAAACGAAAAACGTTTTTTGTTTCAATATGTTATCCTACACCAAAGTTTTTTTTCTGTGTTCAAAGTACCGGAGTCTGAGAGACTCCAGGTAGGTAGTTATGTTTCTGAAATGAGAGGTAGTTAGTCAGGGTTAAAAATTGCTGGCATTGATTCAGCAGCCGTTTTGAACAAACTTCTTTCATCCTGAAAGAAGTTTGTTCAAAACGTGCGTTTATTATGTTACATTTCGTATAAGGTTTTTGATGTTCCTTAAATTTCTAACTTCTAAATTGATTTCTGGTAGGTCTTCTTCTCTCTTAGCCTTTATTATTCCCAAGTCACTTGGGGTCGGCTTTTCTGTTCTAACCGGATTTGACTGGATATCAGTTTTTACACGGAGCGGCTGCCACCTGACCTCCGCAACCCAAAGGCTAACGACACCCTAAGGCTAGAAATTGATTTCTTGTAGGTGTTGTCTGAAATGTTAAAATTATTTTGATTTATTGTCGACATTTTTAGACATCTTTTGGTCTTATACAATCTCTTTAAACAGACTAAAGATTATAATTACTATTACATTGATTATTTTAATTTATAAAGCATCCTACTTCCTAAAATAGCTACTCATTTTCTTAATCCCAGTTTTGGTGTTACAGCCCTGTTGGGTGATTATAAAAGTAGGTATTATATTTAAAAAGGGGTGTTGGCTAGACGCTTATTTAATTAACGAATATCTGATGACGTCGATAGGAAGTCAACATTTTGGATTTGTAAGGTACATAATAGTTACTTACTCCGAGCACTATTAGGCGATTTGAAAGTATAATATCACTAAAAATAATCATACGGGGCCCGCTAGCTGGACACTTCATAAAAACGTCATTCAATCAAAAACTGTCGAGGTACAAAATATATCAAAATATTTATTTTCATTAGGTACAAAATAATGTATTTATGAAAGCACCTGTTGATAAATCTCGTTGGGCCCTGCCAGATAGACTCACATCTAAATGTCTGGCTCTCTTTAATCTGGCTATTTAGATATACCCTTAACTATTAAAAGTAAATAAAATAATAATTATATCAGCTCTGTAAATAAGCTGTCCCACTGGTGGGCGTGGGCCTCTATTTGAGTGTGAGATTGGTTAGGTAACATTTGTGTATTAGTAAATGTAGGAATATATTTCATTATTGCCTCGTTGGTACTCTGCCATATGGCTGCGATGCTTATGGTTAAATGTTAGGTCCTGAGTTATTAGGTCTTTTGTTTAGGAAAGTCTGCAAGAGTGAACCAATGTCCAATAATATATTCAATAGACGGTAATAAGCTAGTTAGCAATTACGAGCTCTATAAAAAATACAGTTGTCGAAAAGTGAGTGCGATACGTTGTTGTCTAGCTCTTTGTAAAACGTTGTGAGCCTGTGTAGTAGCTGTGTAAGTATATTGTGATTACTCGTGGTGTATTAATAATGATATATTACAATGTCTGACATTTGTAGAAGTCACAGTAGCGCTATGTGGTTTCCTGATTTAATAGCTATAGTTGGCAAGGTACGTTATGTAGACGTGATGTGTTAATCTTTGGACTGCTCAGATGGCGTCGTGGTTTAAGTTTTCGCCTCGCTACTGTCGCTGCGCCGAGTGCTGTGGGTTCGATCCCCACACGGGACCAAAAATTGTGTGATACATAAATTGTTGAGCCTGGGTGTTCTTTGTGTCTGTTGTTTGAATGTTTGTGCAGTCCTCCGCGGCACTGGAATACGACATCCTAGAGCGAGAATTGTCCTTTAAAAAGAAAATATTGTTTAGTTTGTCCTACCTAAGTGTTCGGCAATACTCTACTAAGTGATGTTTTATTGTATATAGTTTATTTATTGTGTGCTTAAACAATTAGCTATTGGAGGAGTACCTGACGGAGGCGGGTCTGCACGCGCTGGACGCGGCAGAGGCGGGCGAGGGCGGCGGCTCGGACGTGGTGGTGCCCAACTTCACGGAGATCGCGCTGCTGCTGCAGCAGTCCGCCGACATCTACGGCCGCAAGGTCGACTTCCTCTACCGACACGTGCTGCAAGTCAGCGACAACTTGCACAATAGTGTACAGTACGTTCATACTTACATTTATACCATTAACAACTCACTACGACATCCTGGCCGTGATATACAACTATTGACATTAGTAGTTGTTTTCTTTATACTTAAAAAAAGGTGTGTTACATGATGTTTTTGGTTTTGTTCTTGTTTGAGGAATATTATCTATACTAATATTATAAAGCTGAAGAGTTTGTTTGTTTGGTTGAACGCGCTAATTTCAGGAACTACTGGTTCGATTTGAAGAAATATTTTAGTGTTGGATAGCCTATTTATCGAGGAAGGTTATAGGCTACATAACATCACGCTACAACCACGAGTGCGGCGCAGTAATCATAAACGCGAGTGAAACCGCGGCACATCTAGTAATTGATAAATCAAGTACAAGAAATACCCAGTATTCACATTAAGATGCAGTTACAATATTGAATATCGATAACTACTCTTGAATTCATCGCCTGAACACTGTCACCAGGGAGCTAGAGCTAGCCAACACGAGCGGCGCCTCGGACGAGCCGCACACGCCGAACATGAGCCGCCGCAAGCGCAAGGCGTCCGCGGCGCCGGGGCTCGGCGACTTCTCGGAGATCGAGCTGGAGGCGTGCGCGCACGCCTCGCGCGAGGCGGAGGCGCCGCGCCCGCCGCCCACGCTGCCGCGCATGTACATCGAGCTGGAGCCGCGCGTCGCCACGCACGCCGACACGCCGCTGCGCGACTACGCCGCCGACAGCATCGGCCTGCTGGCCGACTTCCAGGTCACGTGGCGCCTGCACGTGAGTACCGCCCGCGCCCCCGCGGCACTCGCGCCGTCGCCCGCCTATGTAACCGCTCGCCGGCCTGCAGGACGGGCTGCTGGTGGACGAGCTGGCGGGCAGCGCGGCGCGCGGCAGCAGCTCGCTGCGGCCCATCTCGCTGCTGGAGCTGCAGGCCGCCATCGCCGCCGCCGCGCCCGCCGAGCCGCCGCGCGGCCTCGTCCTGCGGCCGCTCGGCGCCAGCACGCCGCTGCCGCCCGGCGCCGACACGCCGCCGCCGCCCGGCGCCGACACGCCGCCGCCGCCCGGCGCCGGCACGCCGCTGCCGCCGCTGCCGCTCGCCGACGCCGAGCCGCTCATGCCGCCGCCGCTCAAGCGCGAGAGGAAGCGCCGCAGCGAGGTCAAGATAGACGACATCTTCAAGGGGAACGTCAAAATTGTTTTTGGAAAAGGTGTGTATGTGTGCTACTTCTGCACTATCGATGCACATTTTGGAACAAAAACACTAGCATGAAACATATTAATTGTTTACTATTATTTGTCGTTATTTACATATTTAACATTTTATTTTTTTTAAGATCTAATTCGGAAGTTAAAGGAGGTGCGAGAATTCAGTGTCCCTAAAAAATGGATCTCGGATGTCGTCGGCAAACGAAAGAGCCAAATCTTGAGTGCGAGGAAAAATAGACCGCCCGACGAAGGTGAGATGACGACCGATCGGAAATCAGTCGCAGATAACAAAATACTTAATATATCCCATTATTTATATTCTGAAGCCAAAAATTAAAAAGGCAATAATATTATATTTACATAAATGTCGTTATAGTTGCAGCTACACTTTACATTACAATGATACATATCTCATATCTTTGGACAGTTAATAATTAACACGAAATCGTTTTTTAATTAATAGTTTTAACAACAAACGTTGTTAGAATACAATTTGTATATGGAGAGTGCGAGCGGGCACGAGCGCCGCCACTGTCGCCCTCGCTAAGCTCACGCGTGTCGCGATTGCAGCCGACGAGTTCCCGGGCTGGAGCGCCAGCGAGGTGGCGCTGGCGCTGGCGGCGCTGCCCGCGGCGCGCGCCGACGCCGACAGCGACGACGACGGCTTCTTCGAGCAGAGCTCCGGCGGCGGCGACATCGCCGAGGTGGACTCGCTGCGCGCCGACGACAGCGGGCTGCCGGCGCAGCGCGGCGCCGCCGCCGGCGCCGAGCAGAAGGGCGACGCCGCCGCGGCCGAGGCGGCGGCGTGGCGCAGCGCCATCCTGCAGCGCGCCGCCGCGGCCGAGGCGCGTGGCGGCGTGGACGTGCGCGAGCTCGGCGCCGGCGTGCTGCGCGCGCTGCAGGGCGCCGAGGCCGAGCCCAAGCCCTTCCGCTCGCTGCTCTGCGAGCGCGCCGAGCGCGAGGCGGACGTGTCGCGGCTCATGCTCACGGCGCTGTTTTTGGTCAGTAACCATACCCACCCACTGATACGCGCCCCGATAGGCTTATTATATATTTTCGATGTATCGTCGAATCGTCTTTCTCTTTCGATTAATGTAACCTATAACAAAATTCCAATGCGACGACAACGTAAAAGTGATCGGTGTGCCTGCAGGCGAACGCGGGCAACGTGGAGATAGTGAGCGGGCCACCGCTGTCGCTGAACTCGTTCTCGCTGCGCCTGGTGTCGCGCGACCAGCGCCTGTACTCGCTGGCCGTGGCCGCGGACGAGCAGTTCCTGCGGTGACGTCACCACGGACAGGCCGGCCGCTGTGACCAGTGATCGTGACTCCGGGAGTGGCGAACCTGGACCATTTTATTTTTACACTGACTTGTAGTGAGATTGATATATTAATATACAATTTAACATATTCATCATGAATCCAAATATAATGTGTAATATAGTGCTATATTATTAGATATGATTATACTAGTGGCCAATGGCAGCGATTGTGAATGTAGATATAATATAACAAGAATGTTTGTAAATATAGTTGTTAAGCTAATATAATAAAGTGTAGATAATGTTGAGTACAATAAGTAGTAACCGATATTGTTCTATCGACTCACACGTAGTTACGCGCGCGTGTACGCATTATGTACTATGACGTATGGTTGTATGTCAGTGTCGTCGGGGCGGGTTACACTGCCACAAGTGATATATTTTTTAACATTGATAACAAGTGATATATCTTAATTAGATAATATGGTAGCAAAAATCTTTAGTATCATTTTATTATTTTATTATTAACCATGTATTAAATTAATCACAAAAATAGCATTGTGTTGTTATCGATTAAATATTAGAATCACTTGAATATTCAAAATCGAATCAAAAATAGATAATCACAAGATTATCAAGTTCAGGGCTCAAGAACATGCCCAGTGTAGCCAAAAATCACGAACAGTTGAATAATGTGTGTGTAAAATGAAATTAGGCTAAATCATTTGATATTTACTTATTTTTCTTTTAATAATAATCGCGCATCGCTACTTAAAAGTTAGGCAAAATTAATATAAATTATTATATCATAGTTATAAACGCGACTTGTCAAATGTATGTTTATTAAGTCTATATCGATAACGATAAATAACCTGCGTTTTGTGATTTCGAGGCCAAAGTAACCCGCTACGGTGGCACAACAATGGACGCGCAGGGTACTATTGTAAGCCCCACTATTTAGTCTTGATAAGTGATCATCAGCGCACTCTACAGGTATTAGAACGTACTATCATGATTTCACTCTTTACTAAATCATGATACAAAATTTTACCGTCCTTGTTAGGTTCCATAACTCTTCTCGTAGATATAATGTTGTATAAATGTATATAAATAATTAAATGCACGAATGTCATGTCTGACAGTAGTTGTATGTGAGGAAACTGGTCATCATGGTACGTGGACTTGTTATAGTAACATAATAATGTACAGTATTAGGTAGTTTAAGGATTATTATAGATTATCAGACAGGTGTAAGGTAAGGGCATCGGTATAAGGACACACGGTTTATCACAGACACCATTATCAATAATCATTATGTATCTTATGCAGGGGCCAGTCAGTGCAGACCGGCGACACTTCGACCCAGTGGGATCTTTTGTGTCAACACTCTCCCAATAATAATAATCAATAATCATTAACTATTTGTTGTAATTCATAAAGTGGATGATACTTATATAGGTGTTGTATATTACAAGTATTTGCTTGTTTGTGTTTGTGACAGTGTAATACAATAGGATACTTAGCTCCCTATATTAATAGACCCGGGGGATTCAACTATACAATCACTTTGTTAGAGATAAGATCGTGTATGCACGTAAATCGTCATTAACGTATATGTATTATATTCACAGAGGCTGTAATTACGTATTTCAATATTATTTTTATATAAATATTTCTATACACAGAACATACCTAGTCTATTTTCACATACCAGGTAACTTTGGTATTAGCACTTCTTAGGTAAGCAATTTGTATTTTCGAAGTCTACACGAAATGGAAACCAGAAGACTATCATATGCACAAACAGGAGCTTAGTATAGTCATTCTCATAACAGTTGATTCTGAGTGGGACCCCTGCATGCGCCTCAGCAGCGCGAGGCCAGAGGTTCGACAGGCTTGGCTACTAACAACAAAATAATGCTTGTAGTTTATTTCAGTGTGTAATATAAAATTATTTTAATACTAAATACTTACCTCTTCTACAAATACAAATTACTTACCTCTAAGCCTGTAATATCATTTGTAGGAATCTACCAAACTGACTTTGTTGATATGTTAACATTACCATATTTGAAATATGGTAATGTCGACAATAGTTTGATCTCATTGTGATGATTGATATTATGGGCTTTAACAATAACAATTATTTATTTTAGATGATTATATTTTGACTATCAGTTTACCCAGATAATGTTGTTTCTATTGTTATATACATACATATCAAAATTACATAAAATCTTCATGGTAGATATGGATGTATATATTTACTGGTACCAGTTATAAATAATACATATTGAGCTACACTACATTATTTGTTTTAAATATTTGGCTCTGGTACAGAGTGCAAAGTACTGCATTGTGTATCCAATTAGTGATATTGATGAAATTGTAGCAAGTGTAAAACTCTATTGCTTGTACTCTCTTGCTGGAAATACTCTCGTACAGCCTTCACATTGATCTCTCTTCTAAGTCTCATAAAAAAAAAATTGGATTTTGCTATTAATAGCATAAATGTTTAAACATGTGGTGCTACAGCCAAACGAGTCTCGCAGGTTCAGTCAGATATATTTTTTCCTACCCACTAGTAGGACAAACATTAGTTTTACCCACAACACAGACACATAATTATGAGTTGTTAAACTTGGTACACATAATCAAATTATGTCAATTTACAGGCTCGGTCCTGACCATCCTTTGGACTTGAAACATTTTACTCCAAACGATTATAGACATTTAAAGGTTTTATCATTCTATTGTTAAACAAAGATTTTATTTGTTTTACCTTATATGTCCCAATATTTTAAATGAGCTTTGAAAATATTTTATTCTGATTGCTTCTCGATCGAATGGCACAAGTTTGAGCATTGAGGATGCTGGGCCTCGAATTACATTTTAACTCATTTTGCAAATCTGATAATCATGATATGACATTTTACGAATCGGACATCGATGGTTACGACTTATGTCGCATTCCGCTTTTATATGAATTTACGTAGATTAGTTAAGTGTGCCATTTCGTTCCTTACTATTATATCTTTATTCTTATTTATACAATATGTTATAAAATCCCAAATATTGTCCCAATGTAAAGGTTGCTTGATAGTAACCTTTACACAAACCGGCAAATAATGGCTTGAATGATTTCAAGAAGCCATTATTTGCCGGTTTCTGGGAGACAGCTACTTATTTGATTGTGTTTCGTCGTGTTCTATCAGGAGTGTACAACAAGTACATGACATTTGGATATACAAAGTGTACGTGCCTTACTGTCCAATCTGTAGAGTGCTCTGAGACACCGGCTACTGGCGGCCTTGTTCACTCGTGATGATGGCGGTCCTTATCAGGCGACCAAATGATATGGTGGTGCGTTTAAGTGATACTAGGACCATCAAGGTGTAGTCATAAGGATGTGTCAATCGATATATTATGTGTATTTTGTATAACACTTCGATGTCTACAAGACATAACACCTTTGTTATTTGGATATCAAATAAAAAAATCAATGGTTCAATGTATGCTGCGTTTGGATTTTATTTAAAGTTCCTAAACAAAGTTAAAAAAGTACATGTTACATATACCTGTGTGTACTAGTTGCATCAATCATCATCATCATCAATTTTGCCGAATTACTAAGAAAATATATTATTTAAAAATTATAACGCATTTGGTACTTTATCCCTGCCTATTATTTTGGTGACATTATATTTAATATAATAGTAGGAACACGGATCAGAAAATGCACGGGGCTCATCAGATAAATTCACAACCACTTTCATAAAACCTTGCGCCTTGTAGTAGCGTTTTACGTATTTGCATTAGTGTCTATTCGAATGGAATCGTAATTTCTTACCTAAGTACTATTTCCAATTCATTATTTAACTACATTCACGCTTATATCCTTGAAGGGAAAGGCAGTGCCACGTAACGAGGCGTTAGCTTTCTTATTTATTTACCGGGCACAGTTCCAGACTCCTTGCTGCTACTAAGTATTTCATGGAAGAAAATCTAATAATCGTGGTTCCGGCAATCAAACCTGAATGAGACCGACGCTACGGCCGGTTTACACCAAAGTATAGAAGAGAAGAAAAGCTTTATTCGTATAACGACTGGTGCCTGGCTAGTATTTTTTAGTTTGCCACAGAGCCTTCAAACTATGAAGCATGTTGTTACAGAAATGCTACGAAGATCTAATAAGATCCACAAAGCACGTATTAGTAGTAGTACCTATTACGCTCTTTAAATTTTGTTAAGAGAAACATTCTACGCATTTCGCCGTGGATTAGGATGATGATCATAGATAAGACACGAAATGATGATGATGACGCATATTAAGTCATGTGCGTGCTGATCTACTCTCAAAAATAGTGCATACGAAAAACACCTAATTGCTAAAATAATTTATTGTAGGTAATATAATCTGTTTTATCTTGGATTGAATGGTTTTAACAAAACTCGATAAGAATCTGTCATTCGATTGTACTTTTCATTCCAGTGTCTAGGCATGGAAATTATTGCTACATTTAATTCATTTTCATTCAAATGAAATGACGAATTTTTTTCACAATGATTTCACAGGTGAAATTTCACAGTCAATGATTTTTCATTCTAAATCGCAGTAACTTCGTAATTGCTACAATTTTCTTCAGTATGAGATATGAATCATAGCATAAGACTACCTAATGAATTAAATATAATGAAAGCTTGTTTTACTTTCTCGTTTCTCTTAAGTAGTAGTTCCAAATCAATGCACTCATTGTTCTAATTTAAATAATATTTAAAGAATAATTATTACTACCTAACTTATATACACTTAATACAATTTTTAACTAACATGAAGATTTATTTACACTAATAATAATCTCTTTTACGTACGAGTAACTAACAGTAATTCTATTTACTTCAATTAGAAAACCTAACGAACGTCGTGTTCAAGTAACAGTAACACGAACTGTGAAATTTAATTTCTTATAGAATCATAATGTAAACAAACACTGCGAAATTGCGACTTGCTACTTTTTACTGCAGACAAAAGCCTTATAATGTTATGAGAGTAAGGACTACATTTGTACAATGCTGGACATATAATTAGAAACACTTGCGACGTATTTCACATTATACACGGCACATTGCCGTAAAACTTTTGTTTGTGGAAATAAAACAACAAAATGCATAGAATACGTTCAACAACTTATAATACATTAAAAAACAAATAAATATCCGAGTTTACAACTATCATTTAGATATTTAGTTACGTACAAACAACTAAACGACATTTGCAGTACCGTCCGTCATGGACAAGTAATTAGAAACAATAAAGAAATGAGGTAAAAATCAAAGTCATTAACGTGTTAACGTCATCATTTTCAAATTATTTATGTAAAATAAGGCTTGGTTTACTAATTTTTTTAAAAATTAATATTTATTGCATAGCCTTTGTTATTAATGACGGCTCTGCAACGACGTGGCATTGATTCAAGTAATTTCATACATTTATCGAGTGGGATTGAGATCCATGCTTCAACAAAGGCTTCGTAAAGTTCATTTTGACTGGAATTACGTTTAACGGAGACTTTTTTTAACGACGTACCACAAATTTTCAATAGGATTTAAATCGGTACTATTTGCAGGCCAGTCTAACATGGTAACACGTTGCTCACTAAGAAAGGATTTAACTCTGCTAGCCGTGTGTTTTGGGTCGTTATCATGCTGAAAGATCCAGGTCACAGGAAAATGGTCGTCGGTGTAGGGAATCATTGTCTCTTCTAAGATGTTTTTGAATTGAAATTGATCCATTATACCTTCAATCTTACGGATGGGTCCAACTCCGCAACCAGAAAAACATCCCCATACTTTAATGTTACCACCGCCGTGTTTGACTATGCTCCTCGTGTATTTATAATCAAAAGCATGGTTTATTGGACGTCTAATGTAGCGTTTGCCGTTTGAATTCACCATATTTATTTGTGTTTCATCCGAGAATAACACTTTTTTCCATTCTCATACGGTCCATTTAAGATATTTCTTTGCAAATAAAGTGTTGCTTGGTAAGAAGCGGTACTTTTCGAGAAACCCTCCCGAACAATTTAGCTTTCACTAATTTGCGGTGTACCAGTTTCGAGGAAATGTTCCTTGGGTCATCAGGTGGAAGAACTTCATTTCTAATCTCGTTGGAGCCTTTAAACGGGTTTTGTTTAGCTACACGTATTATTTGCAAATCTTCCCGGGGAGACGTTTTCCGTGGACGAGCCTTTCTAACAACACTTTTAGTAGTTCCGTTTCTTTTATAATGAGCAATAGCGTTGAAAACTTTCTTCACAGAACATTCTAGATGATTAGCAATTCTTCTATAAGTCCACTTTCAATCTAAATGTAATTTAACAATTAATTGCCTAGTTGACTCGTCACAACTCTTATTTTTACCCATTTTTAACAAAACTTATTATTTACGTAATTCTAAATTGACGTTTAATGGCCGCCGAAACTACAGAAAGAGCATAACATATTTTATTAAATTTAAAAAATGGAACGAAGGTTGGATACTGTTTCTAATTAGTTGTCCAAGCGGCCAGTAATATAAATTCAACTATCATTCATATTAAAACTCTTTTAATAATTAAAGATAGAACATATTTTTTTTTATATTTAATGAGTTTTTTAACTCATTGGCTATATTCTGGCATAGTTAATAGTGATTTAATCTATATATTTTTTACTCATAACGATAGTTCATTCTGTGTTTACCTAAGTTTTATGTACTGTTTCTAATTATATGTCCACCACTGTATGTACTCTCGAACTAATCAAGGTCATAGTGCATCAATACGTTACCACGCGAGGCGATGCGATGAACCGGTAATAGATACGAATTAACAAAATAATGTTTGTCTCTTTCTACCATGCACTGTAATCGTGCGCTAGGCGTCGCGCTTACTCGATGCAACTGTATTCCTCAAGTATAGGTAACCACTTTGGCAATCTGTGATTTCATATTGTTAGTGATTTTTAGCGGGCGTAGTGAAGCGAAGTAGTAAATGTGACTGATGAAAAATCATTTCTTATGATTTTTCACTGTTAAAAGTGAAATGTCCATGCCTACCAGTGTCAGTCATCATTCAAGCAAGCTGCCTGTAATCTCTATTGCGTTCTTCAATCAGCATTCATCAGTTCGTTCTTTCAGTCATGTCAAATTGCGCCGGCAAATAATTTAATTAAAATTTCGCTACGAAGCAATAAATACAGCTGAAGTTTATTGTTTGCTGAGTATTTTTTAAAAGAAGGAAATTAAGTAGTCTCATTTATTGCGGTATGTAAGATAAGATGTGATACCTAACAATATAGTGGTTAATGTATATATTTATTTTTTATTGTTTTTGTGTCGCAGAGTCCATGCGTGACTTGCAACAAAAATGGGGAAATTGCTGATAGTTTTCTTGGCATTCGCCGCGACTTGCGTGGCTGGGTTTATCAGGTATGTATTTAATCTTCTCGTAACACAGATTCTTAGCTCAAATTGCTGTTATTTATGTATTGAAACGTCGTCACTCTTATTGCCTATCGCTGTGTTAGCATAATATTTTGCGATTCGAATAACACGTTTTAATATCTAGCTATTAATTTACTGAATGTAGGTATATATTTTATTCTATATGATACATAAATATCTGTGTATTACCTATTTCTTTGTTATTGTTGTCTTCTGAAAAACTGATTTATTATACCAATATTTGAATAAAGTGTATCTATTAGAAAATAAACACCGATAAATGAGAATAAAGGCAAAAGGAAATCAAAATACTGTCTACTTGGGGTTGAAAGTAAGGTGTTAGCTTAATTATTTATGTATGTAGTTGTTAGAGAGATTATTGTTGCTTCTATAAAATACAATATTTGTAATATAAAAGTTACAAGAAAATAAAATTTGGTATGCCTCTTCCACAAACAGAGTGCCACTGTATCGCATGAAGACAGTTCGCAAGCACTTCCATGAAGTAGGCACAGACCTGCAGGTGCTGCGCATGAAGTATGAAGTGACTGGACCTGCCCCTGAGCCACTCTCTAACTACCTTGATGTGAGTACAATGCAACAAGATAATTATGTGACTTAATTTGTTTACTATTATAATCAAAACTTATTGGATTATATTTATTTTTCCATGTTGTATCGTTGCAAGGTCCTTATTTAACTATAATTTGACACTAATTGCTTAGAAGCAACTCCTCACTGTTATTGTTTGTATAAATGTACTTATCTTATTGTTGTTAAATGTGTACCTAAACAGAAATTGTTGACCTTGCCAAAGTTTTATGTTATTAAAATACATATTAAGAAATAGCCCTTATAATAGAGTGTTTACTGTAAATTGATTGAATTTGTAATTGATTGATTGACACTTACGGAACCATGCACCATGCATGTTACTGTTGCACACAAAATATAAATTGTTGCGTTGCACTTAAACAAGACAAAAACATCAAGGGTGCCATTGTTTTCAGTGACTCGACATACTGTGTCAACAACTGCCAGTGGAGTTTCTATTGCTTCTGCTGCTTACTTTCACCAAGCAAGCTTAGAAGCAATAGAAATACTCTGATGAATTCAATATTGATTACCTACGTATTAGCCGTATGCTAACACGAATGCGACACCTTCATTCGATTATTTCCGTGGAGGATGAAATCCTAACAAAAGAAGGTCAATTTCGTTGTCGAGCGATGCATGACGATGTATCTAGTAGAGTAGTAGTAGACTATAGAAATAATACGGTACATCTATTAACAAACAAGTAAGAAACGGAAATGAATTGCCGTAAATCTCAGTTCGAAAAAATTGTATCACGTGACCTTGATATCAGAGGTCAAAGGTAATAGTCATTTCGGGGTATATCGACTATGCTGAGTCGAATGACCTTAACCACGAGTCTCTAACACCTACGGTTCTTGAGTTGAAAGATGGTAGCACGTGACCTTGAGGTCAGAGATCAAAGGTCATAGTCATTTCGGTGTATATTGACTATGCTGAGTCGAATGACGTTGACCGCGAGTCTCTAGCTCTTACGGTTTTCGAGTTGAAAGTTGTATAACAGACGGACGGACGGACAAAGCTGTTGTTGACAAAGAGTTTTTTCGAACTCTTAAAATGTTATCACTAATCATACGAGGCTGTACGTCATAGTCAACAAACGTAACAACACGGTCAGCCGTCCAACTAACTTTCGATTACAATTCGAATTCATAAACATTCGAATACCTACGCTGCGCGCCGTCATAGGTACCTACATGCTTAACCTGTGGTATGCCGGAACGTGGATCTACGCGAGACACAATGCTTTTTCTATTATGTCTGGTATTCCGGCATACAAGAGGTTAATTACTTTTTTGTTTGGTTTACTTGCTTATCGCCGCGCTTTTGTAAAGCTGGAGTACTTTATATGCTATCAACCGCAATCATCGTTACATTCGATCTTCATACGGATATAATAACTTAAAACGGGAGCCATATTTTCCAAAATAAAGTTTAGATCTAGTCTCTCATATAGGTAGAACAAAAATGGTTTTTCTCTCCTACATTAAAAATTAATACCATAATATAATTATATATATATAAACATAAATACCTTTTCCGCTCACATTTGTCGTTTATTGAGGCTTAAACGAACCTCTATTTGGAACATATTTTATCACCAGTTTTGGTTTTCTGGTCGCTAATTCCATTGTCTATGAAATATGTGCCTACCATTGAGGTATTATGTACTAACGTACGTTAGTACATAATACCTCAATGGTACCTACCTACATTTTATTTCTTCGGGTAAATTTTATTTTAATAATCCTTTAGTTTAACGTTGCATATAGATAAATTATTATGCATAATCTTTTGTTAATTTGTCATACCCAAATTATTAATAATAATAATAATAATATTCTATCACATACATGCAACACCATCTAGCCCAAACTAAGCAGAGCTTGTACTATGGGTACTAGACAATGGATAAACATACATATATTCTTTTTTTTTGTAAATACATACATATTATACATAGAAACACCCAGACCAAGACAAACATCCATGTTCATGCACACAAATGTTTGACTTGTACGGGAATCGAACCCGCGAGCTCAGGCGTGGCAGTCGGTTACACTAACCACTGCGCCATCGTGTCGAAATAAACGAGTATGAATAACTACTACAACGTCTCAAGGTACCTACTGTTTAATTCTTGCTTTGCATAATATAAAAATGGTATTCCTAGAAATAATTGATGCAAATGTGAAGTTGAAGGCAAATATAACATTGCTATATAATCATACTTAATAGTGTAAGTATGTTGTTTGATAACCTTTGTGTGCACTTATCTCGGTCGCGAGCGAGACTTTGTTTATGAGTCGTCCGGCCGAAGCGCAACGTGCCAGCGGCCGGCGATTAGTGACGCCAAATTCAACAAACACCACGCTAAACTGTCACCTTTTAACAAGAAAGGCTGACGATATTTTGTAAAAACAATGCTCATATTACAGACATTCAATAGCTATAGGTATTATTAGGTGATAAAACGTATGTTGATATTTCTTAAATAGTGTGTATGTAAACAGGTGGAGAGACTATTTATTACTTTAGAAAAATTGTTTTTGTCACAGTTACCTATGTTTATGTATGATTTACATGTTTGCGTAGCAGTTGAGTTGATCGCTGTTAAAACGCCGATTATTATTGTGGTTCTCTTACGAGATAAAGTAAATTTTAAGAAAATCAAAAGCCGATTTTTTTACTATACTACTTACCTATGAATGTATAGCAGAAATGAGTAAATGACACGGTTGCGTAATCTTGCCAACAACTAGGTACCTACCTACTTAGTTTACTTAGGAATATGCATGAATGCATAATAATTATTGTGATGGCTACTTACATACCATCTTCTTTGTTCTTGGGTGAAAGTATGTGTGATGAGTTGATGACTGATGACTATAAAACTTTAGTTGGAACTTTTACCACAAAAACCCAAAACGTAATAATAACTGTAAATATTAAATGTTATTGTTGATTTTGAAAAATGAGTAGTAGTGGGTATATAAATATAGATGAAGTTTGCTTGTTTGTTTGATACTGCTAAACAAAAATGAATCATTATATTCAATTCATAATTGGCGGATTTTCGTAACAAACATACAAAAACACATACAGTCGAATTGAGAACCAACCGCTTCCTTTTAGAAGTTGGTTAATAAAATATGTAGGTGTATTCTCACATATACATTTGGATTGTTAACGTTATTTGAATTACATCTTTACCTAGCCTTCCGGAAACACACACACCACGTAAATGTATGGCGTGTAAGGCGGACTAAACATGATTCATACCGCTGCTGCTGCAGTACTGTGTGTATAACGAAGCAAGCTATCGCGAACACGTTCAAGGTTCAGTTTGACAAAGTGAACTTACAACATAAAGTTGTATTACAAGTCACTATTACAACGAACTAGTACCTACATCTAACCGCAAACGTTGCTCAGTGATCGCTCAGTAAACATAGATTACCTATAATAATAATTATTAAACTGTTATTTACTTTTATTTTCCTGTTGTTACGATGCCAATAATTAATTCATTCTTAGTTAGAATGATCGTATCTTATTACGGTTTCTGCATAAGTAGGTTCTATAAAATACGAAAATATGTAGGTATCATTATGTTACTACCAGGCATTGCAGCCTTTTTATTTTATTCCAATAAGTTTGGTTGACTAGCATACGGCCTCAGGTCGGGTTCAATCCTGGGTCGATCAGTGCGCTTCGTTTATTCTGTTACTATTATGTATGACCTTACGGCTGGTGAAATGTGGCAGAAATACACCACAAAATGGTTTGTAAGGTACCATAAGCATACGATATGATTATGTAACTCTGACTTATGGTAGTACTTACTGACTACAGTACTAGCACACACATTTCGTAAATATTTCTTTCGCGGTTATACAGGCGTGTCTATGTTAAGTTGATATTATTTTATTTATTTGAATGCACAGTTCGCTTAAATTTTATCAAGAATACTAGCTTTTGCCTGCGACTTCGTTCGCGTGGAATAGTTACCTTGGGCGGCATTTTAAATTTTTTAAGATAACAATTTTGCAAATAATACTCTTATAAATGTTTTGGTTTACCACAAATATCTTATTTTAATACATTTTATAAACTAAGTTTTTTGTTTTACACCCTTTGCCTTTGGGTTGGATACTCGTGAGCACGCCACATAGAGTTACCAATGGAAAACAGTTTTGTTTATTATTATCTTATCGAGTGCAGATTCCCCTAAAAGCAGCATTTAGGGGAATCTGCACTCTTATAAACTGAAATGGCAAATTGCTCGGCATTATCGGAATATGGGAAATTAAAACATTTTCTCCTTTTACCATTACATATAGCCTTTGTGCAGCAAGATTTCTCATTGACAGGACTGAGTACCAACTTTCAGCCTTAACTTATGGCACTACCGGTAATTATAAAGAGTTGATATACTCTATAGGGTACGATGACACTTGTTCAAAGTTCATAACATTGTCTACTGAGAGGTACACGACAACATCTCCCTCAACATCTGACATAATTTTGTTCGTTTATCTGGCTTACTGTCTTATCTGTCGGCGCCAAAATTAACCTGTCACAACCATTCTGGATTGCCCATACTTATTTGTAGATCTGGATAGACATTATTATTTAAATCTTCTGTGTTATCGAAAATTTTACTGAATTCACGTCTTAGTGTAATAATGCCGTTTCTGTCTGTTAGCATACAATCTTCTCCGACTTTTAGAGCAGCTACATATTGCCCTGCTTGAGAATCGTTGTGTAGTTGTACTCGCATATATGTTGTCAGATAAAACGTTTTTACGTATACCCGTAATACAGACGCCTTCAAACAGGCATTTATTTAATCTGCGGAGAACCGTAGTAATAACCGGCAGGGTCTGTCTAAAGTCACCAGTGACAAGTACCGTTCGTTTCCTATTTCATCCCCATGTAGGTTGAAATCTCAACATCTCTGGGGCCAACGTTAACTTATTTACCTCTTATCAACTGCCTCAATACAAAGTCATGGTTTTATCTTCGATACTGACGAATTCCCATACAAACTATCATCGCTTATTTCAACCCCATCATGCCCTCTTTTATAATAAAAGGTAACTATGTCCATTCCCAAGGTCTAGTTTATCTTTGTAACAAATTTCATCAAAATCAGTTGTGTTTAAGGCGAGATAATGACTAATTATATGTATGTTTATCCATTGTCTAGTACCCATAGTACAAGCTCTGCTTAATTTGGGCTAGATGGTGTTGTGTGTGTGTGGTAGAATATTATATATTTAATATTGTCTTCTGTTTACGCGAATATTATTCATTGAAATTAAACTACTATATACGGATTTTATCACGTTATTTATATGACACTTTATTACATAATTTTGAAAATTGTTACACTACTACTACTATTAAACTTTACTAATTTTAAGCTAATTGAATTATTATTAAACCTATTTAGTTTTAATTTAATTTTACACTTTCTCCGACGTTTCGGTTGCTTTTCAGCAGTAATGGTCACGGGGAGACTAAGATGGTAGTTGTCTCAATGCTCCAGTGTAGTTATTTCAAAGTACCCGAATATAATTTAATCATTGGTGTTTCTATTTACGCAGAAGGAGCTCAAAGTATCATGAAGTCTAGCTGTGGTTTACTTCTTCTTGGGTTTGACTATTTTTATTACTGGATCCCAAGCTGGTGGTACATTCCAACCATCTTCTCTATTAAAATTAGGATGTTTTTTGATTTCAATAGCCTCGCGAAACATCCTTGGTAGGAATCGGTGTTCTTTAGCGAGAATCTGTGGTTTGTCAAATCTCAGGTAGCGGTTGGTCCCCTGTTGCACATGTTCACACACAGCAGACTTCAACGAGCGTTGGTGTTTTACATCAGCTATGTGTTCTTTTATGCGGGTGCCTATGTTTCTCTTGGTTTGACCAATGTATGAGAGTCCGCAGTCACAATCTATTTTATAGACCCCTGCATCTTGTAAAGATAGTTGGCACTTGACGGCTGGTAAAAATTGACTTATCTTCGTTGGCGGCTTGAAGTATGTGTTGATTGAAGCTCGCTTCAAGATGTAGCCAATCTTGTCAGTGACACCCCTTACATAAGGCAGTATAGCAGGCTGGCGCTCGACTGTAGCTGGCTTTTCTCGGGATCTGTGACAGCGGCGCCGCTGTTGGAGCTTGTTGTCTTGCAGTACTTGCTTGACATGTTGAAGCTCGGCGTTCAGGTGTTTCTTGTCACAGATCCCATGGTCTCTCTGAAACAAAGACATTCCCACGGTAGCTAACTGTTTAGGATGGTGGTGAGATTCACCGTTTAAGTACCTATTTGTATGGGTCTTTTTCCTATATACAGTGTGGCTCAAAGGAATCCTGATCATACCTTGAGCCACACCTAAACAGTAACTGTTTGTTATACAAACTAAAAAAATAAAATAAAATATTGTAAGTATGTGCGTATGGGCAGCAGCGATAGCTCATTGGGGAGACCAACAGACTGCAATGCAGAGGGTCTCGGGTTCGAACCCACGTCGCGCACCTCTGAATTCGGAAGTTATATGACTTTTCGAAATTATGTGCGTATTGATTGACAATTATCGCCTGCTCCGTGCCTCGGAGAGCACGTTAAGCCGTCGGTCCCGGCTGCCATGAACATCTATGGCAGTCGTTATTGGGAGAGTGTCGACATAAAAGATCCCACTGGGTCGAAGTGTCGCCGGTCTGTACTGACTGGCCCCCACATTAGGTACATACATACATACATGTGCGTATTAAATAGTTAATTATCGTTCGCTTTAACGGTGAAAGAAAACATCGTGAGAAAACCTGCATGTCTGAGAGTTCTCCATAATGTTCTCGAAGATATGTGAAGTCTGCCAATGCGCACCGGGCCAGCGTGGTGGACTACGGCCTAACCCTTCTCGCACTGAGAAACGGCCCGTGCCCAGCAGTAGCACAGTTTAATACAGGGCTGATATTATATTGTAAAGATCCAGTTAAGACGTTGCTTGATAATAAATATTTGTTAGATGTTACTAGCATCGACAAAAATATGGTAACAAAAATGCAGGATAAATAAATAATACTTTATTTTCAGATGTTGTAGTTTATTTATTTACCTCAAATAGAAAATATACTCTATTCGTTCAAAACCTACCTGTGGCAGGAGTGAGGCTACGTAAGTATGTAGGTAATACCGTGTTGCTGTTGTGTGCCAGGCCCAGTACTACGGCCCGATCTCCATCGGCAACCCGCCGCAGACGTTCAAGGTGGTGTTCGACACGGGCTCCTCCAACCTGTGGGTGCCCTCCAAGAAGTGCCACTACACCAACATCGCTTGCCGTGAGTCACTTCTACTTTCTTTTACGAGTTCGGAAGAAGATAAAGCATTAGTAACAAACGTTTAAATAATGACAAATGGATAATACGTTACGCATTACTGCCGTGAACCCATCAACCCACTCGTACCACCAGTACTCTAGCTCAGCTGGGAGGGTGTGACAAGAATACTAGACTAGTCATTTGCTCATTGACAGTGTTTCTATTTTAGGATAATAAGATTATTTATTTGTTATATTTATGCAGACAGGTTCAGGTGAAACGTAATAAACGTACTTGCAAGGCGAAACTTAGTATTGTTGTTAACGTTTATTCAAACGTTACTGATTAAAATAAAACTATTTAAAATGGATTATATCGCGGTTTGTTTAGTACCTATAGTGAATCATTATGGCCACTTTTCAGTGAGCTTTGTTTTTATAATAAAACAACGTAGAGGCCGCAGACGATGTCAATTTATTAATTTTCCTAGCACTCTCCTCTTGGAGCATGATTTCTCTAATAATTGTTTAATGTATTATTATTGATGACACACTTTTATTTATGCATTATCGCTGGGTTAATAGGCTGTCTGGTTAACTCCGTACATTACCTATAAGTTTGAACACTACTCGTAGGCTATTTTGTTACATATTTTAAATACTGTTTCGGTGGCGCAGCCTCTCGTTTAAAGTTCCCGGGTCGGGCAAACTGTTACTGTGTTTTTCTGTCAAGAAATGCCCAGTGGCAGCACGGAGTTTCCAGACGCCAACGGGCTCGCTTTCTATTTTGTGGGTCTTTAAAAACATATCCGGTTAAATGTGCGTATTTTATTTTATTTGTATCGACATCAGTAAATATACAATACGCTGGAGTAATTTTTATATATAAAAATCTCGTGTCGTGCTTGTGGTCGCACTACTTCGAAACGGCTCGACCGATTTTATGATTTTTTTATGTATATTCGGTAGATATGAGAATAGGTCGTAAAGTATATTTCATACCGCTAAGAAATAATTTATATGGCAGAACAACGTTTGGCGGGTCAGCTAGTATACATAATTATATTATTGGACATAATAATATAGGTGTGAGTTTATGTGTCTATTTTAACTAACTGTTGTATCATAGTTCATAGCGTAATGTTGTGTTGTGTTGCAGTGCTGCACAACAAGTACGACAGCAGCAAGTCGCGCACGTACCGCGTCAACGGCACCGAGTTCGCCATCCACTACGGCTCCGGCTCGCTCTCCGGCTTCCTCTCCACCGATGACGTCACCGTCAGTACACCACCCCTCCCCACTAACACTTGACAGATTAATACTCATCCACCATCGACATTTTATAACATTTTAATATTACCTTAATGACAATATTGACGACTAGATAAGCCCTAAAAGAATATATAATTAATTGTAAATGCTTATAAACGAGAACCGTGTAATTATTATGTATAGAAGCGACACTCACCCTAAGTATACATATATAACACTGCACGGATGGCGCAGTGGTTTAAGAGGACGCCTCGCCACTGCCACTGCGCTGAGTGTTGTGGGTTCGAGTCCCACACGAGACAAATCTTTGTGTGATCCATAAATGGTTGTTCCGAGTCTGGATGTTGGTTCTAGTGCGCGGGAGTAGGCTTAAAAAAAGGACATAAATTACTGTCTGCCTATGTCCCTGTGATAAAATTTGGAAAATTACGGCTCATCATGTGGTCCGGGATTCGATTCCCTTGCACTACACTACTTCTACCACCATACTGACATATGTACGGTCGGCCAAGAAAGTGGTGTACCACCCTAAGGTTGAATGCAGATTGCAGGTTCATAGGTGATAAAGATTAGTTTCGCTTGCAGATCGATCTGACAACTTCTATTGCCATCTCTACTGATTATTGATAACGATGGTTACTGTATGTTACGTGACAGCTGTTCTTTGTTTAAACTTGATGGAACCAATGACGTCGTAAAATCAATGGCGGAGGGATGATATGTAATTAAATTGTTTTCCTCAAAGCACTGCATAATAAACATTACAATCCGACAGTTTTGTAAATACTTGACATATTTGTTAAGTTTTACGACAAGTGCTGTTTATTAATAAACCTTCCAATTATGTAAGAATATTACAAGTAAAAACATTACAAATATTACCATTACAAATGCTGTTTAATAAACGTTAACATGTGTAGAAAACACTTGTAGATTTCGATGACAAAATTGTATCTACAAATTTGTTATTGTAAAGTTCTGACACAAGGGGAGTCCACCTGTCGGAATTTACAAATTATGTGAACTTGTAATTACAATATGTGTTCATTAAAACAGTTTATTCCGGGATTAGTTTTTATTATATTGTCAGAAAGAAAAGCTAAAAATAGATGTAGGATTATTTTTTATTATATTGTCAGAAAGCTAAAAATAGATGTATACTTTTATTAAATTGTCACAATCACTATTAAAATACTTAACATGAAAAAACAACTAGTCATATGGTGAACTTTAGAAGAGGTAGGAAAAATAAAAAAGTATGAGCGTGTTTAATTGGCTTCTATGACCTCTAAAAGACGAGACCTCATTGAACCAAGAAGCCGTGAGCAAATATCGGTTCCCCGCATTTCCTCCCAGATTGAATTACAGTGACTAATAAGCTTGTTTGGTTATTTTATTTTGATGCGACCATCTTTGGACCACAAGGCCCCAAATATTTTCTATCGGGTTTAGGTCCGGTGATCTTCAGGGCCACAGAATTACCCTTACGTCAGTGTGTGAACGAAACCAGGCTCTTACGATCCTCGTATTATGAATTAAAAAATTATCTTGACAAAATCAAATTATGGCACTTCCTTCTCCGGGTAAACATTACGGACTGTCAGTAGCATTGCATTTTGAAGCACGTCTATATAATTTACAGCCGTTGCTCGAGGAGGTAGAGAGCACAATTCTCCTACACCATCCGCACTCATCCAGCCCCAAATATTTACGGCAATTCGACCTGATTCTCTATTTGGGATTACATGATCATCTCTATACTGTGTTGAATTGTATCGCCAAAGGTGTAGACGTCCATGCTGACTTGATTTAAACTTTTTCCACCACAAAACACTGTATTAGACCAAATCAAACTCTAAGTGCTCTCTGGCGAAGTTCAGACGAGCAAGTCTGTGAGCATGCGTCAAATATATTTTCTTGGCGTAATGCCTGTGGTGCAACCCCATGTAATGTAAATGTTTTCTTATTATTTGGGCACTCACATCGAACATCTCCGCAAAATGATTTGTCGGTTTAAAACCATTGATTTCATATTCCCGTCTCATAATTCTCTGCCGTTATTGGAGAGAGCAGGCCGCGACCACTTCTTCTGTGATCTAACAAACTTCCTTCCTCTCCTTCACGACGAATCCAAAACCGGACACTACGCTACCTCGATATCGCACTAATATTGCATCCCTCATTAAATTGGGCAAAATTATTTGTGCCCTTTCAGCAATGGTCAAGTTGGCAGGCATTGAAGATGATTTTTTTATGCAGTTGAGTAAAAAATAACACGAAAAATATATAGATTTTCTGAGGAAAATAATATATATTTGACAAAATGTCAATTGTCAGTTTTATTTATCAAATAGAAATTGGTTGTCTATTTAAATAGTTTTTATTACTTTTGTTTAGAAACATTTAAATTTTATTTGTAGAAATTAATGTCTTATCCATTTATAATAAAGGTTAAAATATCATGCACTTATAAGTGACCTATGACGTATGAATACTTATCAATTAGGTTTACGTCATTATTATGCATCTCTTTCAGTGATATCTTTTTAGTATGACCTTGTTGTAATTTTCGATGACTAGGAAACTAAATCAAAACTGGTACACCACTTTCTTGGCCGACCGTTCATATATTAATTAAGAATTTGGAATTACTGTCTGCCTCATTATCCCTGTCGTATAAGTTGAAGAATTGCGGCCCATCATGCAGCCCGCGGTTCGAATCCCTAGTCTGGCAAAGAGTTATTGGGTTTTTAGCAAGAAGTTCGACCTCTAAGTTTAAAAAGGCTGGGGATATATGGTGCCCAATTCAACCACAACTATAAAGATGAACTTCTAAATCAAATCATGCCTTTCATGCAATTACTTATATATTTACAGTAAGTATGGATGAATTTGAATGATTGTTTTACTTGTTCTACTAGGTAGCATAATCTCATAATATTTATACAGTAGGTAGTAGTAATAGTGATATTACGAGACTATGTTACCCATTAAAATATATAAAATATAGGTAGGTATATAAACGAAGGTATGTGATGTGTGTATGCGTGTGCGCAGGTGGGCGGGCTCACGGTGCGCGGTCAGACGTTCGCGGAGGCGATGGCGGAGCCGGGCCTTGCCTTCGTGGCCGCCAAGTTCGACGGCATCCTCGGCATGGCTTTCAGCAGGTAACCGCACCACTGTACTAACTACTACACTTTCATTATGCCAATATAATAATATATTAAATAAATGCAATTACCAAGGATATACGAGAGCGATCCTAGAAGTGCCCGACTCAACAAAGAAAACACAAATATTTTGGGAAACATATTTATTTTTCAACATTCCTTACCTTTCAGCTCTATACACTTTTCCCAGCGATGTTCACGCTAAACACTCAATTGTGAAACGTCTTCACGACACTGTTTTTGCTCGAGTGTGAGCAAACGCGGCACCCATCTTGCACACAGCTTTCTCATGTCCAAATTTTTTTAAATGCCTACAATATCTGCTAGCTCGCGCACTTTCAGTCGACGGTCATCCAGTACCGCTTTGTAGATTTTCTTCACCATTTCTGGAGTCGTCACCTCATTTGGTCGACCACTGCGATGCTCGTCTTAACAGCTCGTACGGCCTCGTTTAAACTCAGCAACCCAAAATGTTACTGTTGTAAACGAAGGAGCAGACTCACCCAGAATAGAATCCAGTTCAGCTTTTATATTGGTTGGACTGAGGCCTTTCAAATAAAAGTATTGGATCACATAACTGACAACGTTCACTATTGATGGCTGCCAAACAAATACTACACAACGTGGCGCTTACAAACTTGAAACATATGCTTTATAGACTGCGTACTTTCTAATGCAGTGATATTCTCAAACAACAATCGCCATGTCTTGGTCAGGCCGGGTACTTCTGGGACCGCCCTAGTATAAATATATTATACAAGTTGTATACAAAATGTAGTTGATAAAATTGTAAAATATACTATGTCTGAAATTTATATTTTTTATTGTTACATTAGTTCATCGACGTGTCCAAGAAGTATTTATAGAATAGAATAGTTTATTTGCAAAAAATGTGGGAAATACGTAGTAGGTGTTAAATACAGTTACGTGAACCCGTGTACCATACGGCACTGAGGCGTGCAGGTCTTAATGTTACAATACAATGATAAATAAGTAACATATATTGCTTAATAATAATCAAAGAGAATTATCATTTAAAATTACACATTGTAATGAAAATAAATGTTGACTTTGACTTTGAAATAAATAAAAACTGGGAAACAAAAACATTCATACGCTACAGCAAAATGTTACCATCACTAGCAGTGTACGCACACCATCCGTTTTAGAGATATAAAACAAAATATGAAGTTTGGAAAGCGCCATATATTAATAAGTGTGTGTTTGTGTGTAGTATCTCGGTGGACGGCGTGACGCCCGTGTTCGACAACATGGTGGCGCAGAAGCTCGTCAAGCCGATCTTCTCCTTCTACCTCAACAGGTAATGTGTCTCCGCCTAGCGTGCTGTACTAACTAATCTAGTTTAGCCATAGCAACTGTCAAAGTTGTTGGCGTAAAGGACAGTTTAACAAATAAGTATTCCAGGCGGGAACTCGCTGCCAAGAAATCAGTAAACATTAATATATTCCACTTTTTTGAAGATTTGGCTCAGCGATGTATTGTTTTTAATATTATTTATAATTGACTGCACGGCTGGCGCAGTAGTTTAAGAGGTCGCCTCGCCACTGCCACTGCACCGAGTGTTGTGGGTTCGAATCCTATACAGGACAAAACTTTATATGATCTACAAATGGTTGTTTCGAGTTTGGGTGTTCTTTGTGTCCGTTATTTGAATGTTTGTAAAGTTCCCCATGACACAGGATTTACACCAAGTGAGAGATTGTCTTTTAAAAAAAAGAAAATGATAATTTTTATTCTTTAACTCAAAAAAAAAATGACGATAACGCCAGCAATATATATTTTTACTCATCTTTTTAGTAGAATTGCATTTGTGTTTGGTCAGTAATGGGTAGATAAATGATTTGGCATATGTGTGTTTGGGCAGTAATGGGTAGATAAATGATTTGGCATATGTGTGTTTGGGCAGAGACCCGAGCGCGGCGCAGGGCGGCGAGATCATCCTGGGCGGGTCGGACTCGGCGCACTACCGCGGCAACTTCACCTACGTGTCCGTGGACCGCCCCACCTACTGGCAGTTCCACATGGAACAGCTCGCCGTGCAGGGACACACCTTCTGCGCTAAGGTCGGCACGCACCACGCACACACGCACACCTCCACACACGTGTGAATCAATCAAGAGACACACTAATGTGTCTCTTGATTGATTCAGAAGTGTTCGCTGTAGGAACAATACAGTGTTTAAAGCCGCTAGCAAGATCTTGGTCTTGTGTCCTGAGTTGTGTAATAGTATGTTATTGAGTTCTTTGTTAGCAAATACTCAGTAATAGACTAGCTGCAAGGGTACCTAGTAGATAGTATTATGTCCTTCTCGTATGATCTTCAACTTAAAAATAGCTGGCTGCAATATTTTGAGTATATTATTGTATATTCCTTTAACATATTCCTAACAATCATAATTAAATTTTAAATTAAATAAAGAATGACATTCAAAGATATATGTCTAAAAGGGAGGCCCTGTAGACTACATTAGTATCAAGCATAGGAATCCTGCAACTAGTGGTCAGCTGTCCAGAGGGAGCAACCTGTTCAACATCAACAAGGTCTTCTGCATCAAGGACTTAATTTAGACGTTTAACGCAAGTTTTGATTATTATAGATTGATACATTAATAGTTTAAAGAAAATGTTATATATTTATTTTATTTTTATCTGAAATTTGATGACAATTAAATAAATAAATAGGAATAAAAATCTTGTAATCTTTACACAATACGTTTAAATTACATCGTTAGAAGATCACGTTTTAAGCATGGAGTCGCATGTATTAGGTGACAATGGTAACATATAAGACTTGCACAACGCTAGTAACCGACTCGACAGGGCTGCGAGGCGATCGCGGACACGGGCACGTCGCTGATCGCGGGCCCCGTGAGCGAGGTGCAGGCGCTGAACAAGGCGCTGGGCGCCACGCCCATCGCCTTCGGCCAGTACGCCGTGGACTGCGCGCTCATACCCAAGCTGCCGCCCGTGAGCTTCGCCATCGGCGGCCAGCGCTTCACGCTGGACGGCGCCGACTACGTGCTGCGGGTGAGTCGTGGCGAGCTGCCGAGCCCGTGACGGGCGCCACGGTTACTTCGCCACGCTGAACACAGATACTCTAGTGTGCAATCATAATAGCTTTGTTTTAACTTGGCTTCTAATAACGTGCTCCTCTGCGTACTTGGTGTGATACAAACTCGATGCTGCTATGATTTTAAATCACATGCTATGCAATATTTACGTATTTATACAAATTAGCGCGTGCGTCAGTTTTCTCGCGCTATATTAATAATGCATCTATCGATGTTATTTGCTTTATTCATCGAGTCAAAAACACTGCTCATAAACTAAATGATTGAAGCAAACTGTATAGAAGCCGGTCAAAATATTTAGTCATCAATACACAGGAAGATTTTAGATTCAATATTAATTTTTATTGTGGATGTGGATTGTATCATAGATAACTTTAAATATGGCAACTAATTAGTCAACATTGACTTAATGTCGATTAATATAATTAAAAAAAATAATTACCTATATTTAGATCGAGATTGCCCTTTGAATTACATTCTGTGTTTTGTCCTGATACATGACTAATCTTCGCGACGATGATGACGATGATCATGATTTAGCAAATGTTAATCATACACCAATTTTCTATTTTACAGATATATTATTGTTGTGTGTATGTGATAGAATATCTATATCTATTATTATAATAATTGCGGATTGTTCATTAATTGGTACTGACGGAAGTAACGTCGGCTATGTTAACCTCTTCCAAATGGTTGTAGCGATAGGTGGTCACATCAGTAGTCAATTGTGACGATGTTGGAATTCACAAGGTTTCGATAGTAAATGTGATTTGTAAGTATAAACTTTACTCATTGGAATATTGTTTTGCTTTACTCATTGATAATATATTTAAAATTTACTGGAAAACATATTCATGAAATCAATAATATTTTCGTGAGTAGGTAAATAAATTCACTGACCTTATTACATACTCTTGTATTAGAGCTTGAAAATAAAATCACGTACTCTTAGAGTGAATAAATGGTTTAATAATATACTTTATTTCATAAAATTAAAATATTTAAGTTACCTACACTACAATACTGATAATCTTATATTAGTTACAACTCACGAATAAACTTTGCCCATAAGTCAGTTGACAACTACATATGACGACCTATTTACATAAGATAGCAAATAAAATGACTCAGTGTCAGGTATGTAGTCAGGGTAAGTTATATGGTGCGTGTATTCGTGTAATGTGTAGTGATGTGAGGAGTACTGTGTGTGTGTGCGCAGGTGACGCAGTTCGGCAAGACGGTGTGCCTGTCCGGGTTCATGGGGCTGGACATCCCGCCGCCCAACGGGCCGCTGTGGATCCTGGGCGACGTGTTCATCGGCAAGTACTACACGGAGTTCGACATGCAGAACAAGCGCCTCGGCTTCGCGCCCGCCGTGTAGGCGCGCGACACCGGCCACCGGCGACTACCCACTGTGCTACTTGTAGACTAACTAAACTTACTTCGTAATAGCTATTCAACCAGACTTCCAAATCTATTGTGTCAGACCGCCGGTGTGCCGCTGCCACTCAATAGGTTAAAATGGGTTGCTTTGTCAATCCAGTGGTATGAGAATTACGAATACAGTTAGATATTTTAGATTTATGGTCAGAAAATTATCAGTCGTGCAATTTGCAATGAAGCATTTCTTTATCCATTGCCTTGAAGAGCACTTCAAAATATATACCTTGGCTATTAGACATTCATGACAGCCAAAATGAGCACCTTGGAATATCGAAATATTATTTTAGGTAGCTCTAAAAACTAATAACGAAGCAGAAGACTACGTGTTGCTATAATTTAATGTAATTTATTTAGTTAGTGTGCAAGTTGTTGTTGTATGGGTCGTCGTTGCGTTCACGACGCGGGGTGCGTGCATGTCCAGCAGGAGCGCCGCGCTTTAGTTGATCGCATACGTCCTAGTAGAGTAGACATTACAGTAAGTTCCTTATCGTAGCGAACCAAAGTGAAGGCTTCGCATTATCTGATACCGTAGCTACTATATTCACGACACTACACTCAATGTTCTCCATGACAGATCAAACAGTTATCTCACCGCCATTTGTAATGTTGCCTTTCGTTTTTCTTACGTTTGTATTTTAAAATAAATATTTGTAAAAAGTTTGTATTGTTTTATTTGTATATTTTGTGAATTTCTGAGTAACTAAGAGAAATTGTATGAACGTATTTTTATTTACAAATTAAATATTTCATCTTGAGAGTCCTTGCTACACACTGTATTGTTGCCACATAACCATGTTCACTCGAGACATCGGTTTTTACGTAAGCATAAAGCGGGGTAAAGGATCTTTGCTTTGCTTATTTTTATGACTAATTACGTCTGCAATATTTTTTTATTTTAGTACGTATACTTGTAAAATTTAGTAAATTCTGAATTAAACAACCATACGTGGCAACTCTACTTGTCTATGCTCGAAAGCAGAAAAGACCTTTGGGATTTTCTGAAATTTAGTGAAATTATACGAATTAAATGTAAGTAGTAATAATGTATACCCATAAGAGGTCTTCTCACTTTAGCTGATAAGGGCCTCACCCTGGGGCTTAAGGATTAATAATATGCTGCTTGCGTAATACTGAAACGCATTAGGGGCAATGCTGTAATCCAAGCAGTCTGTTAGCGTCGTTGACTGGTAACGGTAACTATCTGATCAATCGATTAATATCGATCGATTGCTAGCAGACCATTACTTTTAGTTAGATAGTGATTAAACTGGCTGTGAAAGAAACTTTCTACATCGTGCGTATAATCTACTAGCTGTTGCCCGCGACTTCGTCCGCGTGGACTTTAATTTATTACCCAATACCTACTTTTAATTTGTTATCTAATTTTAATATATAAAACTACAACTAAAGAAATTAATAAGTCTAACTACACCTATATAGGTGTAGTTAGCTATATATATATATATAGCTAATACTTAAAAACTACCTACTAATGTTTAGAAACTACCTACTATATCTAAAGAATTATATCTATTGAATAAAATGTCCGATTTTAATAATTTAAAAAGTATTTTACGGGTATTGAAACGGTCTTTAATAAAATATCATTTAATGGGATAAGGATTAATACAGAGGTATGAATAATATGGTTTGATTATTGTCGGCACTTTTATCAACATTTAAAATGTAAAAAAGTAGTTATAGTAGCATAACTACAGTAGTTGGTCATATGGTATCCCGGACTTTTTTGTAAATATTAATACGTTCTTTAATACTGTAGAACATTTTTTTGTTCTATCATCAATAGTCTCCGTAGCGCACGTGATGACAGATTTTTTATGACAAATTTTTTTACACCTTGGGTTATATTATAGCGTTTTCATTAAGGATTCCTATTTTTTTTGAAAATGTATTATATTCTATGTCACTCAGTGAAGATGCAGCTTTCTAATGGCGAAAGAATTTTTGAAATCGGTCCAATAGTTTTTGTGTGAATACATTACAAACATACATACAAAAACACTAATTTTTCCTCTTTATAATATTAGTTTAGATTCATAAATCGCAGAATTTCTATTACTTGATAGTACATCGATATAATCGAGATCAAAAATTGAAATATATCGTTAGGTTAGGGTATTGTAGGCGTCGAGATGTATAAAGACGATAAGACATGATGCAATCTGAGCCTAATGATGAATGGCGATAACTTAAACGTATAGAAAGGCGAAAGTGTGTATTCGCTTTATCTCAGAATAATGCTGACGGACGTCTGGTACCAATAATAATTGGTTCCTACACCAATCTTGTCAAGTCCAGCTAAAAACAATTGGCTTCAGCGGGAGTATGCAATAATAATGTATGCGAAATTAACCAGTATTATCATCACATTTAGCGTTCAAAATCGAAGCCAAATTCAATTCCAAATACAATAAAAAATACAAATTTACTTCCGCCGTGCTCATCGATATGGGAGTGCATATCAGTCAAACCATCGAAGTAATGTATCTGCTCCTAACTAGAAATTAGTACCTTTAAATGTGTACCATTAACACAATATTTGTCAGCGCCGATATATATAGATAGTCTATTGAACAAGACTGTACATAAGGTTCAACAGTACAACTATTAATACGTACTCTTTATCAATACCTGTAAAAATGCAAATCTATCTGAAATATGTGTTTTTATTAATGTACCTAATTCAAGTGTTTTTGTTATTATGCTCATATGCAACCTTTCGAAATTATAATAATTCGCAAAGTATGCTCTCAGTTAGATTTAGTCGGTAGGTATTACCGGGAGGTCCATTCTTATCATCATTACCATCTCTCTTTTACCCCGATGAGCTCGACATAGCCCCTCCGCCCGCCCCCGCGGAGGGGTATGCGTCAAAGCATACCGCCACGTAAAAAAAAAAAAGATATTTCTACGACGACCTGTCACTTTACCAAGTTAAATGCAGTAAATATCTTTATTACCACATAAAATATGTAATCTACACAAAAAAATATATTTGGGCATATAAACTGAAACGCAGTAAGCAGTTTTTGTACCAAAAATTTAATAATGCATGGTTGATTACTGATTTATTTAATATGAACTACAGATTAAAATGCAGCAAATGCTTGAATGTGGTACTTCATTTGGTGTTAGTCAAGTAGATTTATTTAGTGAAAACCAACTAAATTGAAAGAAAGAAAGAAAGAAAAGAAAGAAAAAATATTTATTTTGGCACACAAGGACACAAGTATATAAAATAAAACAATAATAAAACAATAATAAAATAAAAAAAATAAAAAAAATATACACTATAAATTAAAAACTGCTCACTGGCAACACCACACCTTCCGCTTAACCAAACGGAAACTGCCTCCATTCAGTTCAAGGTCACGTCAGTGTGCAGCGATACAAACAATAATGAAATAAAAACAATAATAAAATAAAAGTATTAAAATTATAGTTCAACACAAATTGAAACAATGAAAAAATGTGTGTCCCATCAGTGCCAAAATTTGGACATCGCTCAGCGTACGTTGCGATTGTAAAATCGCAACACTGGTATTCTGCGAAATCCAATTTGGTGACGCCGGCGCCTAGTGTGTAAACATATAAAATAAAATATACTTAAATAAGTAAATATACGTGTAAATAGGATATAAACATAATTACTAAATATTATAAAAAAGTGTGGAGTATAATTGCAGTACGTTCATTAATTACTGCACTATAGTCGGTATTGTTATAAATGTAAAAAATAACTAAATGCTTATTAAATAGCAGTATAACTCATTGTTACTGCATTATAATTAGTAACTTGAACAATGATACTAAATCTCACTGCAGTCGAGATCATACTTTACTGCGTTCTAGTTACTTTAGTATATGTCTTTCAACCAGTCGCGTGTCGTGCTGGAAACAGGGTACCTATATCTAAAACATATAGTGGAAATTATGGTAAATAGAGGGAACTACTGCCTTTATTACAAAACAGACTTTGATGTGGAAGAAGACAGCCAATTGAACTGTATGAAATCGAAAAAGCTTCCCAACCCAGATAAAAGATGCACGCTCAAGGGTATCGCCGCTACTAGAAAGCAAAATATAATTAAAAGCACGGGTCCATAGATGCCAGAAAACAGTATGGCATTCTGGAAAAGTTTAAGATGCACCAAAAGCATTTGTTTTTGATATCGATACCGAATAAATAGCATCATTTCGATGGGTATTTTGAATTTATGATTATGCATGGTTTATATAAAAATAATATGATAATTTATTTACATGCAGACAAGAAAATTAACATTTCAATCACATAATATACTATAAGAATCCTAGTGTAGGGTCCAGTGTCCAAAAATAAATGTCTTTAAACTTTCGCGACTTGTATACACTGTAATTAAACAGCTCCTAAGCACTAGGATTGTCTGTGTCGTGGGGACCAGTCTCATTCATTATACATAGGTACAATTTTATGTTAGGTAAACTCTTATAATTGCCATAGTTTTTATTTGATTATGAGTGCTTTTTAGAGATGTGTCGAATGTTGACCATTTATGTTATTTTTCATACCTTAATTTTTTTGTGGTTTACTTTAGTTGGGTATAATAAATATGGTACATTAAAGTGAAAAATCTCATAATGATTTCTTACGTTTACGCAAATATTCATAAATGAAACTACTTTTAATATATTAGATAGACGAACACACAAACACACACACACACACACACACTCATACACACGCACACTCACGAATAATATTCCAAAAAAATTAACTTATTTAAATAGCAACACCTATACACGACACAGTATAAGCAGTGACAACCTAAATTACTGAACATATTGCACGACTGAACACTGCTTCCCAAAATACAGTCTTCAGCCTAGTTTGGGAATCAGCATCAGTACATATAAGACATACTGTGAAACCTAAATATTGTAAGTAATCTGCTGTTGTATTACTATGAAATGTATATTTTGGTGCGTTAAATAAACATTATTATTATTATTATTCTTCGGTTTATTAACCTCACAAGTTACCGCGTCAGCGACACGCCGCGCACGTTACCGCGTCAGCGCATTACAATACTTATAATTTATTTGTTTAAGTTTTTACTTTACAATAAGTCAGTAGCAAGATAAACACGTGTATCAAGAAAATAAATATATTATAAATCATGAAGGATTTTTCATTTAGCAAGATATAACAAGTGTGTCGCACGGCAGCATCAAGGCAACCGCACGACAATTATTATTGTTTCTCCTATCACAGGTACTTTCTAACATATTATATTAGAAAATACCTCGCCCTGTGGGAGGCTTATACGGAGACATGGGTCCAACGTGAAGAGGCCCTTCGTGAGTTTTAATCAAAGGTGGGATGAAACACCTACAGCGGCACAAGCCGCAGCAGGCGTAGGACTATTGCTACGGATGGATTCTAATATATGGGCTATGGGTATAGGTGTTTGGTGGACCGGTATATTGTTAACTATGGATGAAAAACGGCGTTTGCCCTGAATACTCTAATAGCATCAATACAAGGGCAGACGGTGATTTGCCAACTCACTAGATGGGTACCCTAAATAGCCACCATAGGCATACAAGCCAGCAGCAGAGGGCAACACCGGTGCGAGTGGCTAGGGGTGTCGAGCGGTGCGGCGCCGGTTTCACCATCACGGGTCTCGTGACAACGGAGACCCGGAGCGGGTTTCCCTGTAGTTATGCCCTTGAAAATGATACTTCCACCCGGAAGCATATAGCTCTAGCGACCCACTCTGACCGGCCGACCAAGGCAAGCCAGAGTTGAGAGTCCTACGGGCGCTCTTGAAGTTCCACCCCAGCCAACCATTACCGGCAAGCCGGAGACGAGGCCCTAACCGACTCTCTGAGGCATTCCGGACCGCAGCGGCGCCACTCACATTCAGCTCGTCACAAGCTGCCCTGCGATTTGTGCGCTTTTACTTAACCTGGTGATACATTTTTTGTTTATATTACAAGGCGAAGGTGATAGTTTAAAAGCTAGTGTACTGTGCCCTCCGATATCGCGTTAGTCTCATGATGAGATAACAACTGTCTCAGAGGGGTTTATTATTATTATTATTATAGATTTATCGCGACTCATTTTGTTGTTTAAACTAAGTTACAACTATTTTCCGACGTTTCGGGTGCTTTTCAGCATTTATGGTCGCGGAGTGTCTATGATCGAAGTTAAATCGCAGTAATTTTTTACCGGGTAGTGTTTTTGTCTTTTTGTTGATTCAGAAAGTGCTCAATGTATCAAGACCTCATGAGTCATGATTTCATGATACATATATCATACACTCCGCGACCATGGATGCTGAAAAGCACCCGAAATGACATTATTTCATTTAAAAATAGTTTAAAAAGCAAAGTAAACCGTGATAAAATCCGCTACAAATAGTTTCATGAAAGATCTCATGTTATCTAAGTGTACCTACACATATCAAAAAAAGTCCGCGTTCACTTGGAAAAGTTGAGATATTTTTTCTCGTGTCAAAATATAATTAATGAATGCAATATTTATTGCTTAAATATTTAAAACCACTAGAACCACTTAATTATAGGTTAATTAAGTTATAATTAGCTTAAGTGGTAAAAATAAACGTTATTTTTATACATACAAAAATGTCTGTTTGTTTTATAAATTCCTACATGACATACCTACTTGTAAGTTACAAAATTTGTTACATACAAACAAAAACAATTAGTTTAAGATACAAATTAGAATGCAATAAAGAAAGTCTTATGCTGCAAATTAGTCTGCAAAATATCGTATAAATCAAAAGGTTTTGTAGTATCAAGTATTTTTACCGCATTTTAATCTGCATATGTGTACCGTTTTACGTGCTAAATAACAGTAATGATTTAAAAAAAATCCTTATTCTGAATATAATAAACTAAACATTTAGTTTTTTCAGATGTAATCTTTGTTATCACTTAGTCCTTGCGGCAATAAATAATCCACCATGCAAATTTAGTATTATAAAATATACAGCGTCAAAATGTTTTTCGCGGTTATCCCGAAACCACCTTTTTTCTCATACTGCGTTTTAGGGTCTGTACGGCAGAGTAGTCAACTGTCAACTAATAATTATAAGAGCAATACACTAAAGCCTAATATGAAGTATCCAGTTTTTTTTTTTAATAAAACAGATAATCGTATTTAGTACCATTCATAGGCATAACGTCTCAAACCCCTATCCGCCAGCAGTATTTCCGTTCGAATAATAATTTATAGAAAAGCTAGTACCATAGATAGACTAACAAATAAAAAAAAGTAACTGGGCATTTTTTGGCGGCAAATTAAGAATTTAAGAGTGTGAGGCTCTTTTACGACTACGAAGTAAAAACAGTAAGTACCTAGCAATTGTATTATTAAGATATAATAATATTATAATATGAGATATAAATATTAATCTAATTTAAATTAGAATTATCTAAGTCCTTGTCCATAAATTGGTTGATATATTATAGATTCTCTTAACTTTACCGATTGTATAAGATTATCAACAGGCGGCACCTCCCTAACTAGAAGATTTCCTCGCTCATGCCGCTCTTACAGACACACTTAAATATTGCAATCTAAATATACAACCCATTTATATAAATTGTATTCTATGTACTACAAGCCGACATCGTGCAATACGACGGGGAAATCTTCTTTTCCCTGCCCTTTATTATTCCCAAGTCATTTGGGGTCGGGTTTTCTGGTCTAACCGGATTTGACTGAATATCAGTTTTTACACGGAGCGGCTGCCACCTGACCTCCGCAACCCGAAGGCTAATGATACCCTAAGGCTAGACCAGTGTCAGGATATTATAGGGCACTGACATCCCAATAACGACTGCCATAGATGTTCATGGCAGCCGGGACCGACGGCTTAACGTGCTCTCCGAGGCACGGAGCAGGCGATAATTGTCAATCAATACCTAAGCACATAATTTCGAAAAGTCATATAACTTCCGAAAGTCAGAGGTGTGCGACGTGGGTTCGAACTCGAGACCCTCTGCATGGCAGTCTGCTGGTCTCCCCACTGAGCTACGACGGGGAAATATTAATGACAATTTTATTGTGTTACGTAAACACTAGGCTTATTTACGGAATAAAGTCAATCATTAATAAGTAACTATGCATGCATAGTTACTTTCTTAAATATTTATTCACTCATTCAAACTTCTGCCATATACTTACATAAACTGTACCTACCTTTGTTAACAAGACGGTGTCCATAAATTACTAAGCCATTAAATGCCAGTACATTAAAAATAGTCAGCAATTAATACCTATTAAAAATGGAGTTATCATTGTATATTATTCAGTATCGTTTAATTTAATCTATTGAATCACAGCAGCACACCGGCAGCCAGATACAATAGATTTTTAATTATGTCTGGTATTCTAAGACCAGACAGATTAATACTGATTCTCCTAACCTACACTTTATAACATTTTTATATTACTATGATGATAACATTGACGACTAGACAAGCGTTAGGCTCTAAAAGATTAAAGAATATTGTAAATGCTTGAATAAATGAGAACTGTGTAATTACTACGTAACACTGATCGTCGCTAATTTATGACCCCGCAACTTAAAAAATAATAAATTAATACTTAATACAGGCACTCGGCTGTTTGCCAAAATAATAAATTAATACTTAATACAGGCACTCGGCTGTTTGCCATTCGCGCGTTTCAACAATTTTCAAATTATATTGTCCCTCATAATAATCACATCACAGACAAACCTATTGTTTACATAAACCCACAGATGCGTCGGTGGACATTCGAACAAGTTTTACGACTATGCGTCCAGCGTCAGTGACACTTGAATATATTCCTTTAGTACTCGAATATGCGGTCTAGGCACTCGGAAATTTCATTTTTTAAGTCGCGTTTGCCCAATTCGAACGCGTTACAGTAATTTTTTCGTTATGTGTTATTTTAAATCTATACTAATATTGAAATTAAACTACTATATACGGATTTTATCGCGTTGTTTATTTGACACTTAATTACATAATTTTGAAAATTGTTACACTACTACTACTACTATTTAACTTTACTAATTTTTAAGCTAATTAAATTATTATTAAAACTATTTAGATTTAATTTAATTTTACACTTTCCCCGACGTTTCGGTTGCTTTTCAGTAGCCATGGTCACGGGGAGACTAAGATGGTAGTTGTCTCAATGTTCCAGTGTAGTTATTTCAAAGTACCCGAACATAATTTAATCATTGGTGTTTCTATTTACGCAGAATGAGCTCAAAGTATCCTGAAGTCTAGCTGTGGTTTGCTTCTTCTTGGGTTTGACTAAATAGTCAAACCCAAGAAGAAGCAAACCACACTTAGAACACATAGCTGCTGTAAAACACCAACGCTCGTTGAAGTCTGCTGTGTGTGAACATGTGCAACAGGGGACCAACCACTACCTGAGATTTGACAAACCACAGATTCTCGCTAAAGAACATCGATTCATACCAAGGATGCTTCGCGAGGCTATTGAAATCAAAAAACATCCTAATTTTAATAGAGAAGATGGTTGGAATGTACCACCAGCTTGGGATCCAGTAATACAAATAGTCAAACCCAAGAAGAAGCAAACCACAGCTAGACATCATGATACTTTGAGCTCATTCTGCGTAAATAGAAACACCAATGATTAAATTATGTTCGGGTACTTTGGAATAACTACACTGGAACATTGAGACAACTACCATCTTAGTCTCCCCGTGACCATTACTGCTGAAAAGCAACCGAAACGTCGGAGAAAGTGTAAAATTAAATTAAAACTAAATAGGTTTAATAATAATTCAATTAGCTTAAAATTAGTAAAGTTTAATAGTAGTAGTAGTGTAACAATTTTCAAAATGATGTAATAAAGTATCAAATAAACAACGCGATAAAATCCGTACCTATATAGTAGTTTAATTTTAATGAATAATATTCGCGTAAACAGAAGACAATCTATACTAATATTATAAAGTTGAAGAGTTTGTTTGTTTGGTTGAACGCGCTAATCTCAGGAACTACTGGTTCGAATTGAAAAATTCTTTTAGTGTTGGATAGCCTATATATAACATCACGCTACGACCCTCAGGGGAGGCGCAGTAACCATAAACGCGAGTGAAACCGCGGGCACATCTAGTAATATAATAAAATTACATCATTAAGTTATTCCAACATCGACCTCGGATCTAAAACCTTGATATAAAGCGGGCGAGTAGTAGTGCATTGCTAGATCGGCCCTACGACGGTTACCAATGAATCCAATGATCGATCACTGATGTTTCGTAGTCGTTATAGTTTGAAATCAGTTCACTTGCATGAAGTGACAGGGCGGAGGTGTGGGTATAAGCATACCCCAACTTGGTGTGTCTTACTAGATCATATTTTGATCTATGCATTCATTACTTATTTGTCGTAATTTTGGCTAGTGTAGGTAGTTCTAATATCATAATAAGGGTAATTTTGGGACAAATGTGGTTGTAACGTGTGATTCATAAGTCTGATATAAAGTGTAAACGTCAAAAATATTTATTTGTGACTGTGAAACAATATTTTACAGGAATGGTACAATCCAATGGAAACAATATTGTTTTAATTTCATAATTAAATACTATTTATTTAAATAAAAGTTTAAGTAAAATAGATCGTCCATACATAAATTATAATTACAATATTCTGATAGAACATCTGATGTACAAGGCAGGCGGCAGGCGGCAGGCGGCGGCGTGTCCCGTGCCCGTGCACTCGCTACTATGTATATACCTACACTATGTATAATAACTAGCTCCACTACACTAGTCCCAGTTTATGTTTTTTCCTGAACTTTTTCACGTACGCTTCCACGAGCGCCTGTATCTTCGACGGGTTGATCTCGCCCGACTTGTTGTGACAGATCTGAAACAAACACCATTTGTATCATAATCCGCCGTTACCTAACCATTGTTAGATATACCGCTCATAAGTGTACAGGATTTAAATACGTACGCACTTTTTTATATTAGGTATACAAGATTACTGGATATGTTACTTAATCCAAAACAAAAACCTAGTAATACAACAGCAGATTACTTACAATATTTAGGTTTCACAGTATGTCTTATATGTACTGATGTTGATTCCCAAACTAGGCTGAAGACTGTATTTTGGGAAGAAGTGTTCAGTCGTGCAATATGTTCAGTAATTTAGGTTGTCACTGCTTATACTGTGTCGTGTATAGGTGTTGCTATTTAAATAAGTTAATTTTTTTTTATATTATGCCTGAGTGTGCGTGTGTGTGTGTGTGTGTGTGTGTGTATGTGTGTGTGTGTGTGTGTGTATGTGTGTATGTATGTGTGTGTGTGTGGTGTGTGTGTGTGTGTGTGGTGTGTGTGTGTGTGGTGTGTGTGTGTGTGGTGTGTGTGTGTGGTGTGTGTGTGTGTGGTGTGTGTGTGTGGTGTGTGTGTGTGGTGTGTGTGTGTGGTGTGTGTGTGTGGTGTGTGTGTGTGTGTGGTGTGTGTGTGTGTGTGTGGTGTGTGTGTGTGGTGTGTGTGTGTGTGTGGTGTGTGTGTGTGTGTGTGGTGTGTGTGTGTGTGTGTGTGTGTGTGTGTGGTGTGTGTGTGTGTGGTGTGTGTGTGTGTGTGTGTGGTGTGTGTGTGTGGTGTGTGTGTGTGTGGGGTGTGTGTGTGTGTGGTGTGTGTGTGTGTGTGTGGTGTGTGTGTGTGTGTGTGTGGTGTGTGTGTGTGTGGTGTGTGTGTGTGTGTGTGTGTGTGTGTGTGTGTGTGTGGTGTGTGTGTGGTGTGTGTGTGGTGTGTGTGTGGTGTGTGTGTGGTGTGTGTGTGGTGTGTGTGTGGTGTGTGTGTGTGTGGTGTGTGTGTGTGTGGTGTGTGTGTGGTGTGTGTGTGTGTGGTGTGTGTGTGTGTGGTGTGTGTGTGTGTGGTGTGTGTGTGTGGTGTGTGTGTGTGTGTGGTGTGTGTGTGTGTGGTGTGTGTGTGTGGTGTGTGTGTGTGTGTGTGTGTGGTGTGTGTGTGTGTGTGGTGTGTGTGTGTGTGGTGTGTGTGGTGTGTGTAGGATGCGCCAAACTTAAAGTTCCCTCTGAAGTTGCTGCGAGTGGCGTAACAACTACATAAACAGGCGTACGGGTAAACGCGGGGAGCGGGCAGTTTAGAAATGCGTAGACTACAACTTCAGAGTGAACTACAAGTTGACGGCAGGTATACATACCTTAGGCACGGCGCGCCGAAGGATGTCCTTGTACTCGTCCTTGGTGACGTGCTTCTTGTTGTAATGCGGCTTCAGCACCAGCTTCACTTCCTCCACCACGCGCTCCTGACGGTTCAGCTTCTTCAGGAACTGTAAAACCACACCACATATCACCACACTTCACGCCAGTGTGCAGTGCTCGTCACACACGGGCAAAACAGAAAACAGTAGCCAATCTTTAAAAATATTAAGTGGTTGCATTTTCTGACTAAACATTAGAACTAATTTAGTAATCAAGTAAATCGAATGATATGTATTTCAACCGCAAATAAATAAAAGTGATAGTTGGGTTATCAAAATTGTTGTTGGATACATGCACGAGTACTAAACGAATATGAACGCTCGAATGACGACCAAAAATGTAGTGTTATGTCTTACTTTTTGTATCGATTGAACAACTACACCACAAAACAAATAGTACAACAAGCACTGTTAGTCTCGTGTATGGTGACATCGCGTGGTCATTCAAGTATTCGTTCGTTACGATCGAATATCACTTCTGTCGACATTTATTCATGTATTTACCACACAACATTAATGGCACTACGTCTATCTCGCAGTATATTGCAATGCTCATACAGACAAATATTGCATCAGTCAGAAAATCATAATATGGAGGGAACAGTTTGATCTAATGTTTAGAAATATGTATTACAAGTAGGTACTACAGATAAGTGCATTTACGCCTTGTGGCCATCCATCTATAATGTACTTTTACTTTTATCTTATCCTCTAGAGTATATAAAAACATTTTGAAAATAAAGAGCAAATAAATGATATTTACATTTAGAGATCTCAAAATATGGCACATATTAGCGGCGCTGCCATTCGACACAGGCCACAAAGCGTAAACGATCTTAAGTTATTTGCAATAACAGATACGTGATATACAAATAATCACAGTTAAATCATTAAAATACGATATTCAAACCCTTCTAACCGCTTTCACAGCCGATTTCGTTTTAGTTCCAAAGGAAATTATTATTTTTATTTTTAACTACCTACTTACCAACTCAATATATTGTTACGAGCTTGGCTCGACAGATAAGAATATAAACAATATTACCGACAAAAACACGTTTTATTCAGACACACAATTAAATTTAAAACACAACAAACACTATACCACACTTTTTCACTGTACTGCTTCAAACTCCGTAGTATTTCCGCTTCCGTTCGCTTCGATGAACACTTGACCGCTTACGATTGTAAACTGACTTGGCGGTGCGCGTGCGCCCTATTTATACGCGGCTAAAGCGCTTCTAGAGCTTTCTAGCAACGCCGCTCCCGGTATGCAAACAGTACGATGATTTGAGAAAGTACCAGCATCTTCTCTATGATTCTCGTAAGCATACCTACTACGTAGTTCCGTAAGATGTCAATAGATGGCGGTGTAATTTACAATGCCGAGAGATGTCACTGGGCGTAACAATATTTACCACTATTATACCTTTACTGAGTTTCGTAATTAGAAGCGTAAAATAATTATAATTTTCAATAGATTATAGCCCTATTATTATTGACCTACTCGCAGTCAGAATGTTTTCTTTTGCAGCAATATTTTTAAATCCAAAAGATAGACTGTTACACATAACAATCAAAATTCGTTATCGAGGCATGTCGCTTGATGCGACAATCTCACCAGCCATGATATATGGTATACAAAGTTATCAAACAAATTATTTTATCAACAGTGGATAAAGAATATTAACTTCGAATTCAGGATGTTGTTCTAATGGGTAAATCGGAATAAATGATTATTATTTAAAAGAAAGAAACTCTTTGAGTATTTTTTAGGTGACAACTAGTTACGTACGAAAGTCTGTTGTGATGGCGACTGGAAGGGATTTAACTATAGTCAACTTCAATCCATTAGGATGGAAATGTATAGAAGCTAAATTGACGTTAAACTTTTCACATACTTACTAAATGGAACAAGTAACACATTTATACATATTTTCAATGTTTTCACATGATATCTTAGTGTATTTTAAAGCAATTGTCGTTTGATTAATAAATAATTATTTGATTTGAAAATCTTAGACGAAAATGAGGTTATTTGTCAGATGAAAAAATATCTATTATTTATGATTGCATAAGTCTGCGTACGTCAAAAAAAAACGTTTATGTCGTAAAATTTTTAGTAGGTAATTGATTCGTTAATCGAAATTTATTCAACAAATAAAAAGTTAAAATTAATTTGCAACAAAATACACGGTATTTAGAGGAATTTAAATTAATCTGTCAATTACTGGCATTAAAGACCTACTAACTAATGGTACATAAGAACTAAATATAGTGCGGTTGTTAAAAATAATGTATGTATGATATATACCTTTTGATTTTGTTGTATTGAAATTGACTATAGTAAAGCATTTTAGATAAATTATGTAAGGAATGTACTTGCAAAGCTGACAAAGTCAAAGGCATGCGCTCAAGCGAACCCCTTACATTAGTACGTACAAATTGGAGAAGCCCGTATACCTTTTGGTTAGTAGTAGTTTGTAAAGAAAAACAAAAAAGATAACCAACAGTGCTCACTTTGCTCTTGACTTGCATCTCGACGGCGGAGCTGGGCAAGTCGTCCAGTATCTTCAGGTTGTCCTCGTCTATCTTCACGCCCACTTGCGTTTTGCCTGTAACAGTCATTATTAGCATGTAAATGTTGCTACTCAATGGTGTACCGGTCCGCACTTTACTTTATCTTTTTGTAGCCCATTATCTAATTTGCTCTGACTTAACCAGAGTAAATAATTAATCATTTATTTTGAGGATTGTCTACTTGATATTTGAAATGGATACAATTCAATTCAAAACATTTATTATCAGACTATTCGGTCCAGAGAGTGTGAGAGTCGTACAACAGGACAACTTAAAACTATGTTAGTAACACACACACACACACACACACATTGTTGGGGATGTTTTCGGGATTATTGAAAATACTAAATGTTAAAGTAAAGAATATCCGTTTATTCGTATATAAAAAGTTTACACTAAAACTATCACTGTTCATAAAACTGTTCTAAACTAAATGTTCTAAATGTTAATGTTAAATGTTAGGTAATGTTGTGAATGCACCCGGTCGCGACGGTTCCGAAAAATACACTAATTGATGTTAATGAATTAAGTAATATAATGCGTCGCTGGCCGGGCACAGTTCACGTGTTCGATGTCAGCATTAAATCGAACATCTTGCCCAGGGCAGAGCTGAGAGAGATGAGAACATGATTTAACAATTAATGTTGGTATGATGTTAATAATGAGAGGTAATAATAAAATGATACATAATGAAAGACAATATTTTACTTATCTAAAATGTTAGTAAAGAAAATTGAATGATGATATAAAAAATAATGTCTTGAATTGTTCAAAGGGGTTCACTAAAGGCCAATTTCTTTAACACTGGGGACGTTCCCCTGTCTTTGTAATAAGGTTCATTTTTCGCACTCTCACTACACTCATTCACTATTACCCGCGCACTAGATAAAACACTATCGCGACACGCGGGGCCGCATGCTGGCGTGCGAGGTGCGGCTGTGAAGCTTGCCACAGTCGCCGCTGCGCGGGCGGCGGCGGACGGAGCAGGTGACGATGCCCCGGTTGCCTGCCACCGGCAGCGACGCCGGCACATATATACGATTGCCGCTATGATGGCTACACCCCATAAAGCATAAATCTGGGTGTAGTGGTGCACGTCATGGACAGACATTTCACTATCTCCAGAGATTGTGGTTTCCTTTTCTAGATTCTGTATTTTCTGTTCAAGGTCTTTCCACAGCGATACATTACTTGTAAATGTTAAGTTTGACTCTTCTATTGTTGGAACAGTCAAGTTTATAATGTTATTAATTGGAGCAATGTAAGCTGTTTCGAAAGTGTCCGCCAATTTCATAACACTCTATTGTTGTTTGTGAGCGTAAATAGTGGAGTCTTCAGTCTTTACTATACAATCCTCGTTTAACTGAATGATATTTGTTCCTGTCAATGTTTGCGCTGTCACTTGATCTTGGCATAAGGTTTTAATTTGGCATTGATAGCAGCAAAAGTGTAGGTACTGGTTTAACGTAATCAAATCAATCCATCTGTTTCGACACTCTGAAGTTACAGTTTTGCACTGTAGAGGGTTGTTGTCCGCTTTGATACAGAAATCCATATCTGATTGCAACTTGTATATAGGCGTTTTCAGTTGACATAAGTATGTGGTAGAGTCACGTGCCACACAGTTCTGCCAGTCTCTTTGATCTATCGGTATGTAGGAATCTTTCTGAAGGTTTATGGCAACGTGATTTTCTATGGGAAGTATGGTCACCATATTTTTTCCAATTTGTTGTGGAATGCCAATAACATTATATAAGATATAACTGTCCCTACTAATCAGAGGAACTTTAATTTCAAATATCATATACTGTTCTGTCATTCTAGCTTTCACCTTTAGAAGATGATAAATAGTAACCATATTAGTTTGCAAATTATCAATTGGGAGAGTAAGCTCCTTTCCCAACTGTCCTGAAATGATGCCCAATTCCTTCTGAAGTTGTTGCGGATCGACCAAATGAAGGTTTATTTTGCCGTTATAAATGTTCGTAATTGTTTCCAATAAACTGTTCGTAATACGCGACGCGCGAAGTCCCAATCCGGCTCGAAGGACCAAAATGTTGGGGATGTTTTCGGGATTATTGAAAATACTAAATGTTAAAGTAAAGAATATCCGTTTATGCGTATATAAAAAGTTTACACTAAAACTATCACTGTTCATAAAACTGTTCTAAACTAAATGTTCTAAATGTTAATGTTAAATGTTAGGTAATGTTGTGAATGCACCCGGTCGCGACGGTTCCGAAAAATACACTAATTGATGTTAATGAATTAAGTAATATAATGCGTCGCTGGCCGGGCACAGTTCACGTGTTCGATGTCAGCATTAAATCGAACACACATACAACAGAAAAATAAAAAAAATGAATAAGAACAAGTGTCCTACAGAATATACATCCTTATCAAGTGCCTCCAAATAGGATTATGGATGTATTCAGCAATAACTTTCAGGTAGCTGTTGGGACTGTCCCTCACCCTTCGCATTAGCGATGCTGCTCTCTTACGTATAATGGCGTGAAAGCCGTCCACTTGTGCTTCAGCGAACATCGCTGACGCACTGCAGAAGCGAGGCAATCCCATCAGCTACCTGAAAGCATTGTTAGATTGGACCCGCAGGGCACTGACGACCCGCTGCGCGTAGTTGGTCCACAGACTGCATGTATTTTTTATGTATACTGAGACTGACAATATGCCCTAAAAAGTGTATACATTATCATCAGGCACTACAGATAATGATTATTATATTTAAGTGATATCTTAAACGAATTCTCGTTTATTTGATTTGGCACTCTAATCTTGTCATTCCGCACATACAATGGTAGGGAGTGAATAGCGAGAGAGGGCCACATACCTTTCTTCCTGTTAAGTTTGACGGGCACCTTGGCGGCGGCGCCGGGCGCGCGGGACTTGCGCGCGCGCGCCGGGCGCTCGGCGACGGCGTCGAAGGGGTCGCGGCACGCGCCCGGCGGCTCGAACAGGTCGCCGAAGTCGCTGGAGCCCGGCGAGTACGGCGAGTCGGCCTCCAGCTCCGAGTCGGCCCGCCGCGCCGCCGGCGCCGCCGCGCGCGTGATCTTGGCGGCCGGCATCGGCTTGATGGGGTCGGACTTGATGGGCGACGGCTTGGCCAGGAACAGCTTGGGCGCCTGCGCGCGCGTGGGCGACGGCAGCACGATGCGCACCGGCGGCGCGGGCGCGGGGGCGGGCGCGGGCGCGGGGGCGGGCGCGGGCGCGGGCGCCGCCTCGCCGCCCGCCGCCGCCGACGCCGCCGCCTCGCCCTGCGGCGGCGCGTCGGGCGACACGTCGCGCGTCGACTGCAGCAGCGCCATCACCTGCACACGCCGTGCCCTCCATATATACCACGGGTTTTGAAACCGACACCATCAAATACAACCACGAATCTGTCTGTAGTAGAACATATACACTTACTACAGATAAATGAATTCGATGTAGGAGAGTGGTCGCAGAGTTTTACACGTAACTGTCACCTATTACGTCTAGGAGTATGTTTGTATAACTTTGAGCTAAATTGTTGCAAATTGACTTAGTTAATTGTTAGTTATAGAAGGCAGTATATTAAAAGAAGTGAGTGTTAATCTCACCTTTTCGATGGGCGAGAGCGGACGGCGATCGATGACATCGTCGGCGGAGAGGTTGGTCTTCTGTGCCGCCTCCAGCGTCATTAGAGCGCGAGGGGGCGACGCCGCGTGCGCCGAGGGCGGGGACGCCGACGCCGACCGTGTCGGCTCGTACGGGTCGTACGCGTCCGGCGAGTCCGGGGGCTCCGGCGGCGTCAGCGGCCCGCGGGACTCCTCCGCGTCGCCCGGGGCCGCCTCATCCGGCGCCGCCGCCGGCTCCGGCGGGGTCTTCGGCCCGACTGCGCCGTGTGCGTTATCTGCGACCGCCACGGCACTGGCGACACTTGCACCGGGCGGCTCCTTCTCGCCGGCCTCCTCGTCGCTGAGGAGCACGATGACGTTGCGCGGTGACGGGGTTAGTTCGCGGAACGGCGAGCGCTCCAGGTCGATAATGGCCACCGGCTTCACGGTCGTCGCCTCCGCCTCGGGTGCGGCTGCTCGGCGCCGGCGGCGACGGCGCTCACGCTTCCTCTCGCGGCGCTCGTCGCCCTCGGCGCGCTCCTGCTCCTTGAAGCTGACGCTGACGAGGATGTTGTCGCCGGAGGTGAACACCTCCTTGGAGGGCCCCGCGACGTCCCGCGGGCGGCGGTGGCGCGCGCGCTCGGGGTCGCGGCGGCGCCGCGCGCGCCTCAGCTCGCCGGGCGGCGACGGCTCGGGCGGCGGCGTGCGCGGCGACAGCAGGCGCGAGTCCACGGACGGCGAGCGCGCGGGCGCGGGCTCGGGCGCGGGCTCGCGCTCGGGCGTGCGGCTGGCGCTGCGGCGGCGCGCGCGGCGGCGGCGCGGGCTGCGGCGGCGCGGGCTGCGGCGGCGCGAGCCCGAGCGCGACGAGCGCGCGCGCTTCTTCCTCTTGCCGGGCTTGGGCCGCGGGCTGCGCTCGGCGGACGCGGAGCGGCGGCGCTTGCGCGCGCGCTCGGCGTCGCGGCGCCGGCGCGCCTCGGGCCGCTTGTCGCGCTCGGCGTCGCGGCGGCGGCGGCGCGCGCGCGCGGGCGAGGCGCGCGGCGAGGCGGAGCGCGGCGAGCCCGAGGCGCGGGCGCGGCGCGGGCTGGACGAGGCGCGGCGCCGCGGCGTGGCGGCGCGCGGCGAGCAGCTGCGGCGCGCGCGCGCGGGCGGCGAGCCCGAGCGGCGCGGCGGCGGCGAGGCGCTGCCGCTGGGCGAGCGCGAGCGCGGCGCGTTGCGCGGCGACACGTCCCGCCCGAAGGCGTCCTTGGGGCGGCGGCGCTTCTCGGACACGACGGTGCGCACGTCGTACCGCTCGAGGTCCTTGCGCCGCTCCTTGCGCCGCTGCTTGTTCCGCTCGCGCTCGCCGCCCTCGCTGGACGCGCGGCGCTCCCGCTTGCTCTTCTCTTTGTCCTTGTCGCGCTCGCGATAGTTGCGCTCCTTGCCGTTCTTGCTGAGCTTCTTGAAGGCGACCTCGCTCTTCTTGCTCTTACCCTTGGTCTTCTCCTTCGCTTCCTTCTTCGATTCTTTCTTCTTCTTCTTCTTGGTATCCTGTCCGTCTTTCTTCTTGTCGACTATCTCGCCCTCCTCACCGTCGGCGACGGGCGGGCGCGGCGACCCGTGCTCGGAGGTGGCGCGCTCGGTGTCACTGAACATCTCATTGCCCTCATCCTCGGAGATCATCTCCGTGTCGAGGCCCTCGATGCCCTTCTCCTTCTCGGTCTCGAGCGAGGTGTCCTTGGACTTGTTCTCGTCGAGACACGGCGTGTAGCTGCGCTCGTCCTCGGTCTCGCTGATGGACTCAGTCATTTTCTCCAGCATGTCGTCGTTGCGCTCCGCCGAGTCTTTGACGGGTGACTGTGACTCGAGAGGCAGGTCATTTTCCTCGGTGCCCGATAAGTCATCGTTATCGTCCTCGGACTGCGTGTCGTTTCCAGATTTATCGTTGTCAGTGGGAGTGGCGCCGAGGTCGGCCGTGTCCTCGCCATCTTCTTCCTGCTCGGATTGCTCCAGGTTGTCGTCCGCGGCGGACGTGTCCATGGGTGCGGGCGTCGACAACTCCTCGAGGTTCGGCGGAGTACCCGCTTTATCTATCTCACTCGCACTATCCATCTCCTTGTCTTCTTCATGTACCGATTCCTGTTCCTTATTTTTGTCGAGTTCTTTAGGCTCCTCCTCACGAGTTATGTCCTCGTTCTCTTCGACTGTCTCGCTGGGCTTCTCTGTCACCTGCTTCAGCCTGGTGGCGTCCTCCTCGTGCGGCTCAGTACTAGTAGGTTCAATATCCTCGTCCATCTCCTCCTCCTCCTCCTCCTCGTCATACAGACTCATCTGTCTTTTGATCAGGGATGGCGTGTTCAGCTTAATTTTAATGGGGTTGCGGGGGTTAGTGGTGATCGGGCACCGCTTCGACACCTTCTCCTTCAGCTCCTCCTCGGACTTCTTTTTAGGTGTGGTAGTGTCAAGGCGGACCACCAGAGGTGCGGGGAGGGCGGGCGGTGCAGGAGGCGCGCGCGGCGGCGACGGCTCGTCGGGCGCGTCGTCATCCTCCTGCACCAGGTCCTCCAGGCTGTCCTGCGGCGCCGAGGCCGGGACCGTCTCGGCCAGCAGCTCGTCCGCGTTGTTGGCGATGTGCACGCTGGTGGCGGAGTAGATGGAGAAGTTGGGACAGTCGCCCTCCGAGTCATCGTCGCTGCGGTCCTGCTGCGGCGCCGATGCCGGCACGATGAGGTTACGATGCTCCTTGAGCACGGCGCGCACCGCACTGTCCAGCACGTTGGGCGGCACGTTCATGGCGCTCGTGTCGAGGCCCGCGAGGATGTTCTGTACGGCGTGCTGTTCCGGTGGCAGCGCGGCCACGGGGGCCGCGGGGGGCGGCGGCGCCGGCGCGGGAGGCGCGGGCGCTTCGGTCGGTGGCGCAGGCGCGGACGCCACACTAGTTTCTTCGTCCGCACTATCGTCGTCGTTGGTCGGCTCGGTGGGATCGTACTTCTCAGTGTCGATGACGAGCCCGGAGTCGCTCCTCTCGTCCTCGGACTTCTCTACGTCAGGAGTTTTGTCAAACTTAAACATTGGTGGCTCGGGGAGAGGGCGGTACGGGTGCGCCTGGTGTTTTGCCGTCTGCGACGAGTCCATATCGTGCGCGTCATTAGCAGAATTCTGTCGCGAGATCTGCCCCATCCTCATGTCGAGTGGATTTTCAAAACCTCCAAAAGAATGTCGATGTTGTATGGGAGGCTGGTCGGTCCGCGGGGCGGGAGCGGGCGGCACGTAGGGCTGCCAGGTGGGCGCCAGGCTGTAGCGGCCTTGCTGCTGCTCGCCCTGGCGCTGGTTGCCACCCACGTTTGGACCTCGGTTCTGGTCCATGGCCGCTTGCCTTCTGTTACGATCGAAGTTTACGTCATCGCCGATCGGGTATTGGTGCGGTCTCCTCGAGTAGTTGTTGTAGGCATCGCCGTCGTCCCGCCGCATATTATTGTTCTGGTGGTACGAGTTAGCGTTTCCTTGGCGATTCTGGTATCCACCGCCGCTGTAGTTGTTCTCATAGTTATTTCCGCCTCTATTGTTGAAGTTGTTGGTGCTCTGTTCGCGATGATAGTTGCCGCGATAGCCGCCGCCCCAGCCGCCGCCGCCGCGCGACTGTCCCGGGTACGACGGTGCCTTCTTACTGGCATCCTCGCTCTTAGACAGATCTATTTTTTCTTGAGTGGTCTCCTTTTCCTGTGATGTTTTGGTAGGTAACTTTGTTTTCTCTCGTCTTTCTAATTTTATATTCACACTGCCGTCCACAGCAATAGACACAACAGATTTTTTTGAGTGAAGTAACGTTTGACTCTCAAGTATAGACGAGAGAACGTCTGGTGCTGAGGCGGCGTGTGGTGGCGACGGGATCGATATCATCTTTCTTCGAGCCTGAAAATAAATTAAAAAGTTAGTACATAGTTCTATAACAAGAAGATTGTTTAAAATAAAATAATCAGGACCTGTCTGTATGCACTAAGAATACTGGCGGAGGGTCTGACGGCGACGGCGGTGCTTGCGCTCTCGGAGACTCCCCGTTCGTCGTCCTCGGAGAAGTACTCAATCTCGTGAGGGTTCCCGAAGAGGTTGAGCGCCGGGATACCCGCCCTGTGGCGCCGGCTGGCCAACTCCTGCACACCGAGGCTGGCGGCGGCCTCGGCGCCGGCGCGGCCCGCCAGCCCGGCCGACTCCAGCTTGGCGCGCACGCTCGCGCGCACGTGCGAGCGTCGCGCCGCCGTGCGGGGTTGACGCCTTTTTGACTGTTGAGTATTTCAGTTTTTTTTTTCATAATATGTACAGTCACATGTATATATATACATAGTATGTTTTCACATCTACATTTTTTTAATTTTTCATTTAGGTTTCTTAACTAAATGTTTCATAAGAAATATTCAAGCCAAGCTGTCTTGAGGATTCTTCACACTGTTTCATAAGAAACGCTAAATCATGTTATGTGATCAATACAAAATACTGCATCTCAGACCATGCATATGTGTATGGGATATAATAATAAATGGTTTAAATATGCTTCATTGTAATATTTCGCATGATGGAAAGTGCATGGTTTTATGTGTAAAACATAATTTTTATATGGACTTGCCTAAAGATACTTTTTCTATAGCTTTTATATTAAATGTATCTACTGTTATAAATTTTGCTTTGACTTAAATTAGCTATTCCACATTACTCAATACCCACTTATACATATGATACAGTCACCATTGCTATAACTCTAGGGCAAAATTTATTTATAAATGCATTGATAAATATTGTAAAATAATAATAATAATTGAGAATAAAACACATCATAATAAAGAAAAGTTACCTTAAAATAAATTGTTCTATCCTTAAGATATAATGATTTTATGAACAGATATACATATAACAAGAAACTTTATTATAGCATTAAAATAATTAATGTTGTCAAACTCAAATACTAACCTTCCTTTTCTTAATTTTCCTTTTAACTGTTTTTGTGACTGGAAATTTACCATTTTCTTGAACCTCATATTCAATAATGACAGTTTTGGTTCTTCGCCTCTTGTGTCTTCTACGCTGTGTGGTAGGCTTCCTCCTTGTAGTAAGACTTCGTGTTCTTGTGCTGTGAGACGTCCTTGAACCTCTAGACGTAGTTGGCAAGTCATCAGAGTTTAGACGATTGCCCCTTCGACCAGTAGATGTAGAAGGTTCATCAGAAACACTAACATTTTGAGATAACCGTGAGGTCCGGGCCTGTCTTATGGGAAGATGTCTAGCTTCAAGAGGCATATCCATATCTGTGATGCCAGAGAACAGGATGTCCACATCTGATAGCAAATCATCACAGTTGGGGCAGAGCCACTGGTCAATAGGAACCTGCAATACATAATATGTAACAATAACTTGTTTTATACATCACAAATAGATTAACCATTAATAGAATGTTCATAACTGAATGGGTGAATACCTCATGAAGGGGTGGTGTGAGACAAGCCATGTGGTACCCGAGGTCACACCCATCACACAGCAGCATACTCTCTTCACTGTCTGTGCCTCCACAAACCTACCATAAATATAACATTAAAATTTTGCATTGTATTTTGACAACATTTAAGCAATATTTTATAATTAAACTCTACTTTTTTCTACTATTCAAGCAGACAAGACATCTCCAGAACAAAAAATTAAAGTTGTTTAGTGATGTAACTAAAAACATATAGCAGATAAAATAACATTTGCATTAATATATAATATTACTTTAGATTATTTTAGTATGCAAATAGATACTTATCAGAATAAAGATGTATTTCAGCATTATAACAATAATTCAATTGTAGCTTTTAAGTTACCTCACAGATAGTAGGATCTTCAATCACAAGCATTTCCACTGAGGGCCGACGTTCAACAACCTTTACAGGCTCTGTTCGTAGAACTCGTCCACCCGCACATGCCCTAACTACTATAAAGTCAAATGTCATTCTATCTACTGGGCATGTGTTGACATTCTTTGACCATTCTGTGATGCAATCCAAGCAGAAGATATGTTCACAGCTCTGAGGTGTTCCCACTTCTTGGTTGGTGAAACGTAGGAGGCATATTGAGCATTTGTCAGAGTTCCCTTCTGAACTGTCAGATGCAAAACCTGAAGCAGGCTTGGCAGTGGATGTGGTGGGTTTTGGCGCGTCTGAGCGGTCGGTGGCCCAGCCAGATGTGTCGCTGTCACCCTCTGAGTCCCGCAGCTTGGGCAGCGCGCGCTTGCGACGCGACCCAACGCAAACAACGGAGCTGCCACTGCTGTCACTGCCCTCATCGCTGAGCACCTGAAATGCACTTATATTATAATCGTTTTTCCACACTAGAGCACTACAACGTGTTTTGGCTTGGTCAATCACCCTCAATCTCTTTCTACGTGTCCCCGCTGCCGCAACGCCTTCATCACTGTCCGAACTCGAATCTGAAGATAACACCATCACTTTCTTGATCTTTCGTTTTGGCCGCGGAGGCGAGTCTTCGCTACCTTCTTCACTCATCCTCACAAGTAAACAGTGTCGAATGGAGTTTAGTAGTCACGACACGAAGCCAGTAGCAAAGGTGTAAATGACCTCCGCTGATTGTTATACGAGCCAAATATGTAACGATTTAACAAAATCATTCGGTCTGCAAATTAAAATCATGCATAAAGATTGTTCCTAGACAAGCAATAGCGTACGCGTTATCCTAAAATGATTCCACTATTTTGACAGCAAGCCGCTATCAATGGTCAAGCAGCCATTTTACTTTCAATTATTTTTTTATTTTCTTAGTGAAGTGACTCATCTTCAATTTTCTTTCTTAGCTTACAGTTAATAAACCAGCATTTATGCGTGTATATTTAGCCCATAACAAATAAATGTATAGTTAGCATTTTGAAGAACTATTTCGCTATAAATAGCACCTCTGTTTTGGTTGTAGTACAAATAAATATAGAAAATAATTTGTCATAAGTAGGTAGTGCCAAAATACATAATTTTTATTTATTTGGAAGTTCTCGAATATAAGTTACTAGATAGATATAGTACACGGACCACAGAATTTGCAAGTTAATAAACGTATTGTTAAAATATTATTATATTATTAGAATAATTTGTTTAAACTATAAATTAAGAACATGTTATATATATATATATATATATATATATGTATGTTATATTTATTTAAGGTTACCTATTCTCAAATTTTACGAAATCTCACCTACCACAATAACATTTTGCTTAAACTGGAAATCACACCCTGGCGTAAGTATGTACACATGCCGACTCATCAACCTAGACTGTTTGGATTTTAAACTATTAGAAATTGGACGCTGCGAATCCTGTTAGGATCGGTTTACCAGCAACGATCTAGAAACATAAAACAAAACTTCAGCCACAATGCAGGTAATTATACTTTTTGACACTAGTATATAGTAAATATTCTTGTAATTTGCTATGTATTTTCGTAGGTGTGTTTGACTATAATATTGTCAACTCGTACTAATATTTCAAATAGCTTTAACTATTTCAATTGCTTTAATTTCTACATAGTGGTTTAAGCAGTGGCGATTTTAATCTGAGTGAGTACTGTTACTAAGTAACCAAATTTATTAGTCGGACCAAAGTTAGCTCCCAACCAAGATACAATTATTATAGCCAATCTCGATGACAGAAAATAAACTAATAAGTATTTGCTAGACAGCATAGTGCACATCACTATAAGTTAAGAAAAGTGGCGGATGTGTGGGATTATACACTTTGTGCATTTTCGTTTATTTTCCATCAATAAATACTCTATAACGAGAATTTTATTAAGAAATGACTGCTGAGAACGAACGTGAAATATATCATAAATTAGAAGCCATGAAAGAAATCAGGTATGTCGTGTTATATTATTGATAATTATTCAAAATGCTTCGCACCTGTGGACTCGATCAATAAACACTTGACACCGTTTGAAATGTTTGTAATTATTTACTGCATTGCATAACGTAGGTGGTATTATTTATGAACGCTTAACTTAGTATTTGTAGAATTCATAGTTTTAGTAACAAATTGCTTAAAATCATAAATAACCCTAACCTCCTATAAATATAAATATATATTATTATATCGTTATGATATTGTCTCTAACTCTAACTGCAATGTTAAAATACGAAAACACAATTTTTTGTCGTATCTGAACATATAATTATACTTAGTAAATAATATATCTATAATAATTTATAACTTACTAGTTGTTTGTTGTTCCTGAAAAGTAGCTCCAAAACACATAGCAATTTGTGAACGCACAATGACGATATATCCTTTCCCAAAATCTAATCTATCTCTGTACCAATTTTCATTAACATTGGTTTAGTGGTTTAAACGCGATAATGATGAATTCCCATACAAACTTCCATACCTTATTTCAACCCCCTTCATGCCCTTGTTTTACAACAAAGGTAGCCTATGTTCTTGTCCAGGGTCTAGTCTATCTTTGTACCAAATTTCATTCAAATCAGTTTTGATTTGGGTGCGATAATGACGAATTACCATACAGACTTTCATCCCTTATTTCAACCTCCTTCATGCCATTGTTTTTAACAACAAAGGTAGCCTATGTCCTTCCCCAAGGTCTAGTTTATCTCTGCACCAAATTTCATAAAAATCGGTTTAGTGTTTTAGGAGTGAAAGTGTAACAGACAGACAGAGTTACTTTCACATTTATTATATTATATATAGTAGGGATTATCGTATTATTATTGCTATATATAGCCGAGGTGCAGATATTATACAAAATTATTAAACCTCTTCGCCTAACAATAAGTTAATTAACAGATAGTGTTCCTTATTGCAGGAACAAAACAATAACCCTGGAGCGGTTGAAGCGCAGTATCCTTAATGAGGTGCGCAGTGGAGACCAGGAAGGACGCTGCTTGGCGCAGTACAAGCGTGAAATGGAGTTGCTACAGCAAGAAAAAATGAGCCATGTGGAGGAACTGCGGCAGATACATGCTGATATTAATGCTGTGGGTTAAACACCTATAGTTACCTCAGATATAATAATGCCTGCTGCTAATTTGATAGTACCACTTAAAAGTCATGCTATTTTATATAAATCGGTATGTCTTGAAGAGGTGCTATCAAAATAAGAACTTTACTCAGTCTTAGTGTTATGTGCACAAAATATCTACGCTTTCATCATTGATTGTAGTTAGATTAATGAGGGTGTATAAATAATATAATATAGCATCATATCCATGTATCAATCAGCAAATATTTAGTGCAAGTGTTTCACACCCACATGCTTACCAAAGAGTATGGTCACTAAAATCCTAATAATACTGTGTTTGCAGAAACAGTGACAATCCACAATGTGTGAATATGTCTTAATAAAGGAATAAGCATGAGCTTATTTGACTAAAGTGATGAAACTAACATGTCATATTGTCACAATATTGCTCGCAGAGGTACAATACCTTTAACATATTATTTTAAATCCTAAATAAATAATAGTTGCATTTAAAATCTGTTTGAATATTGTAATGTATAGATATATGTAGAGTGTGCAGGAGGATGTGAGAGCTATTAATATGTGAGGTATCACTGGAGACTGTTTGTTTACGTAGGTGGTGAGCGCGGCTATTGTTGGCACGAGTGGAACATTTTATATTGTTTGTTTTCTCTGGCCACACTCACACCGACTGCTGCCGCCGCCCATTCAGCTCTACTGTTTACATTTACATTAGTTCCACATTCCTGGTCACTGTGGTCAGACACATTTTAAAACTCAGATGAAACATATATTTTATAATACTTAAATATGATTTAATGTTGATGTCTTGACATAACTAGCTTTTATTAACATTATTTGTGAAATATAGCTCTTAAACTAGGTATAAATTTATTTCTAAGATTTTCCTGGCATTGAATGAATATTATTACCATCTATACTATCTAAGTCGTGTTGTCAATAAAGTGAGATTTGGATAAAATTTTATTAATACTTAGTGCAGATGTGTGACTTTTACAATTACTTGCACTATGTCTTTAAAATATTGGTTTTATTTATTATAGCGTATATAATAGACTATATTTATTTTGGAGTATTCAAGAAGTAAGATGGCTTAGGGCAATAAAATATTGACGATGAAACTGCACCTGGGGCCAGATTAGGCATTTCATACTTTGCTCCGTAGTCTGTATAAGCGCGCGCACTAGTTAAATAGAAGCAGCTTAAAAATCTGCTGTTATTTAACTGGTCATATATTGCATACAGCAGTCTGATGTGTTGAGTTTTATTGAAGTATTAGTATGTTGTTGTACGGTCAGATGGAGACGGTGATAAAGCAAACGGAGGAGAGCATGACGCGCAAGCTGTCGAACGCGTCGCGCCTGCACGAGGACTACCGGCCGCTGAAGGCCGAGGTGGACCTGCTGCGGCGCCAGTGCCTGGGCCTCGACCGCCTGCCCGACCTGCACGAGGAGGAGGGCAGTCCCATCACGCCGGAGTATGACATTATACAATACCTATATATGCAATAACTGGACGAGTTATCAAACTGCTAATGTGACCAACTGTCAGCAGACCTATCATCACAAGCTAAGAAGCTAGTTGAATGTAACACAGACATTCTTATAACATTTCTACAAATTTTATATTCAGTGGTAAAAATAGGATGTGATTACCACAAATGAGTAAGCGAACAATGAGAGTGACTAAAGTGAAGGAGTGTAGCAAGCCATAACTGCTAGCGGCCGCTCTGTGTAACAAATGTCGTCTGCTTATACTTGTGCATTTCCTGTAGCATATAAACCTGAACTCTAGTAACTAGTGACACGTGAAAGCCGACAGTGTGACAGCTGAAAAATAGTAATAATAAGTAGTGTGTATAGTATATGATTTGACTTAGTTCCTTTGGCAGCCGGTTCCCGGGGCTGGGCGGCGCAGGCTCGGGCTCCGCCCCGAGCGCGGCGCAGTCCCGGCCGCTGGCGACGTTCCTGCCGCCGGCGGCGCCGCGCAAGCCCCCGCCACCGCCGCCCGCGTTCAGGTCTGCTCTCGACCAAGATTTCATTACAGTCTCGCTGAGGTTCGATTATGTTTTATTTTTGGTTCAACGCCTCTCCGCTCGCCCTCGACCTCCCTGTACGTTACTTCCTATCTGATCCCTCCCACAAGGACTTCTTTACCTTTTTTATTCAACTTAAATTATTTTTTATTTTTACACTGTTTTGTTTTATATTTTCAACTTTCAAAAGTATGTGGTTTAAAAAGTGGTGAAAGATGCATGCAGCTTGTTATAATATATAATTGCATGTTTTGACTAACAATACTTTGCCAAATATATGGTTTCATAATCGTTTGTTACTAATCTAGCAACTGAAACATACAATGTTATTATAAATTGAGCAATTGAAAAATGGTGGCTAATTAAATTCATTAATAAATTTACGAATAGACTGGTATAAAATTAGGTGAGCTGTAAAATACTATATATACTATAGTACAGTTTGCGGAGTTACACGTTTTCCATTCGCAAATATAATAAATTTAAAATAATAAAAAGAAAATAGTTACCAGTTTTATAAAGTATTTAAAGTTATATACTCCACCGCATTCATTACAGTGCCCGAGTTTAACAGACATTATGTGCAACTCCAATAAATGTTATGTTGCGATTAACGGTACCGTCATTAGAAAGCTATAGATAGGTAGTAATCATATATAAAAGTATTCGATATTCTGAATAATTGAAGGCGATTGTACGATGAACGATGAGCTTGCAAGTGTGTGTGCTAGCCACGTGTGCCCGCAGGCAGCAGCCGCCGCCCATGAAGTCGTGCCTGTCGTGCCACCAGCAGATCCACCGCAACGCGCCCATCTGCCCGCTGTGCAAGGCCAAGTCGCGCTCGCGCAACCCCAAGAAGCCCAAGAAGAAGTAGTGCGCCGCCGCCACCGCCACCGCCACCACTTCCACTTCCACTGCCGCCTGGAGTGTACGACGCCTTTTGCTTCAGCTCCACCTGTGTACGACTAGTCTTAAAGTACCTGTTTCATGAACGTTTATGTACTTAACGTTATCTATGTACCGATTCACATTTGATCATTATAGGAGTTTGGGGACCGTTGTTCGAACAATTGTAACAGTTCCTGTTGAGTGTGCATACTATCAATGTTTGTAAAGAGCCAACGAGTCTAAAAAATATATTTAAAAGAAAATTACAGCAACAATGCGCGAGAACTACAGAAAAAAAATTTGCGTTATTCGATTCATAACGATTCGATGTTCAATCGAACAACAAAGATTATCGATCATTATTCGACAACAGACTTGAACAAGAGAACAATATTGACTTTGCACTTATTGGCTTATTCTATCAAACGCAAATAGGAAATGACAGCATCATTTTTCCGATTAAAATTATAATGTTAGTGAAACAGGTGCTAATCGTAGAAGTTAGTTATATCATTTAATAGATGTATTAAATGATATCGCTCTCTGAATATGTTCGTTTCCATGTCAGTAATGGCAGATTATTGTAAATATATAATATGAATACTGTATGTGTCTGTAGATTTTGTACATAGCTAAGGTTTAGCGTAAGTAAGCTCGTAGTTACCTGCCGCAGCTAAGTCCTCGTGCCAAAATAACTCTTGTAAATATATTTCACAACACATAACTAGTTTCTATATTACAAAAAAGCTGTCAACTTATCAACTGTAAGATCAATAAGGGTTTTATGAAAAGTATCCGTAAATTGCCTCTTCTGAGCGGAAATTGCCTTTTGTGCCATCTCAGGTTTAATTCTAAAGTTGGGCATCGCGCTATTTGAAGATTTTGCTTAAAGGAATTCCAGTACTGTGCTGTGTGGTGTGTGGTGCTGTCATCGATAGACGCCAATAGAGTTGCTCACTATTATGCGGCCAAGTCACAAAACACAAAAAGTAGCTTATTATCATATAATATTTATCTAAGTTTCAGTGTGTTACAGACATGGCGATGAACAGTAAAAAGCCAGTCAAATGCATCTCGTATGAATGTGATTAATTTGTAATAAGGATTAGAAATAACCGTGGCTTATGAACAAGCCGCTGAAGGAACAACAATTATTCTGTCCTTCAAAAAGAGTGGAAATCTGTTTGGCGACCCCAAATAGACAGTACAGTCTGGTCGTACAGTATTGTAAGGCAGCTCAGTACGAGCATTGGTGAAGACATCCTAATTTCTAAAGAACCCTTCAGTGATAAGAGCACAAGCGACTACCAGGAATAATGGGATCTGTTCTAAAATAATGTTTTTTTGTTTGTAATATAGACACCAAGTAAACATGCGTAAAGTGAGTCGCGCTGGTGCGTTCAGTACGTGGCGTTCTTACAACATGAAACATATTCGTCAAGAGCTGACGATATTAGTGCCAAGATTGTGTATTTTGTATATTAGTATGTGCCCTGCGATGTTGCTGTTCTAGTCTCTGAGTGTCGAACCAATGACAAATCGTAACTTGATATTGTTTGTCTTCTTATTTTGCTCTCATACAGTAATTTCGGGAACTCAATAACAAGTTATTGTATGTTTAATAATACCACACATGGCACTCTTACATACTTTGTTAATAATATAATAAACAATGTGCTTGTTGTCTGTTTGTGTGACTTTGTTTCAGGTCTGCTATTGAACTAGTTGATTCAGGTGTTCAGCTGCCCACCCACTGTGTGCGTACACTATATACTTCCGTTAGCGGTCATATACATGAGTCACAAGCACTTGTTAATTCTTTGTCAGATGTAACTGATAAGCTTTTAAGTATTATGAGAGGACACACCTATTTGTGTAGTTATTTTACTCACATTCCATCTACAATTTATATTTCAACGACAGTGATACATTAGTACTCCTAGTGATCATAGCGATATACCATCAGGCGGTATGTCTCTTTGCCACATTTGTGGAATAAAAAAAGAAAATCTGTTTATTTTAGACACCTGCCTTGTAAAATTAAATAAGAAAATGAGGATTCAATAGTTAGATATTGAACTAAACAAACAGTTAATATCTCTTTGTACTGTTTTAATGGTGGACCATTTTGCTAGAATAATGAAAATATTATTTCTGTTGTATAAGATAACTAATTTCTCTGGTTAAAATATTGAACTGTCGTCCAATAAGTTCGCTCACGGAATACTTGAACGTCACTTATTGATAAGTATATTATTTGAACTTTGTTTATTATGTTTGAGTTTGAATAAATTGTAATAACATTGTGTAATAACAAGAAATGCGACGCAAAGCGCGACACACGCACTAAGTAAATAAGGAATGTAAATATGATTGTCATGTAACGACTAATGAAGTACTATTTATTTGTACTATTGTGGATAGACAGTAAGCATATCTAATGAGTAATGACGGCCACGACTCATTTCTAACATTTTGTGGATCTACACGCCGCCATGCTTCAACTTGAAAGTAGGCTTTTACCCAGTCTATACTTTATATAACTGACTCTTCAATAGATTAATACTAGGCGGAATCGATAGATTATGACGAATATTCCGACGAGGCAGTTCATCGTCTACAGTGTCTGCGAGTGAATAGTGACGTTGCCTTGTGGTAGACCACTGCTGAACCTAACAAGCATCAACTTATAGACGTTCCAGTACTAAAGCGATTGTAATAATAATTCTGTTACAAGCTTTGGCTATTTTAGATTTGTACTAATGTGTACGTTGATAAGCAAAGTGGAATTTGCTTTGTGTAAAACCCCGGTGCAGGATTTATTGCATTCTATGAATGATTGTCATCCAGGAAAGCAGCTTGTAATGACTTCTGAGCCAGATTGCATGATAAGGGAAATTATATTGTATGTTTTTAATACCTACTGTGAAATATATGCACGTCATAAAATATATTGTATAATAATAATAATATCAGATTTATTTCTCTCACAAGGAGGTACAATGGGTTAACTACTTAATAAACAATATGTCTACCTTCCACTCTTGTGCTGTAGAGAAGAGTTTGCAAGCAGAGTAACGTGTTAGAAATGAGTTGTCGTCGCTAATACGTAGTGTTAAGTGACCGCTGTACAGACATGTGCACTCTGTGCGATAGGTTTGTTTTTATTATATAAAACGTTCTATCAATGTCAGCGCTTGTTTCATTGGCTCCCAACCCCACCTACAACCGACTTTATATTTATGATGTTAATGATAACAAAATTATTTAAAAGCTAAAATATGTAGGCCTAAAAAATTTTGTCTGTCGTTATTCTTGGAGACTACATTACACTATCTAAACTATCTTTGTTATGATATAGGTAGGTATAATTCATGGCTGTACCTAAGTATACAGAAAAATAATTTTATTCTTCTGTAAAGTAGCAAAATTCATGTTATCCTTTCTGTCACACCACACACAGATCCTCGCACCCCTAATTATAAACCTTATAACAGACACAATACACCTAACTTAACTTAACTAATGTTGTATTTACCGTTGTCCACTTCCGGAGTCTGGAGAGGCTGGTTATCTGTCATACAGGTCTCCTAGTACAGAAACCAGTCTCTCACATAGATTTAATCTCATGTATTGTACACTGTAAGGGCACGTTTTGCTATCTCCAAATTGGTTTTTGGGGACTAGATCTTCCGTTCGCCTATACTGCGAACGGTGGGAGTGCATTGGGGTCGTCTACCTGGGGCCCGTTGGGGATTGTAGAGCGGTCCCCTTTTGTCTTATTACATGTGTTTGCATAACTGTTATATTTTTACCACCATATGTAACTTTTCTATGTGAGAGAAACAATAAACTCTTTATTTATTATTTTCTAAGCAGACGCGACGTTAATTAGTGGCGTAGCGTGGGTGTCAGCCGCCCGGGGCGATATAAATTTTGCCGCCCTTCATTCAAATTTAAAATAAATTTATTAAGATTAGGTTACAAGGTAACACTTATGAATGTCAAAGTTACACTAAATTTTTCCTGTAAATTTACATTTACTGCTACGTTCAGCAAAGCAAGGGTGTAGGGCTCATGAGAAGAACGGGCAAGAAACTCATGGCCAGTCTTTTTAATCGCCAAGTTTTTGTTTACAAATCATAAGAGCTGTAAGGTGCTGCAACCATTTCTCTATGAACTAATACTGAACATACTCAAGCATTTAATAAAATTTGATGGTAGCCTCTAAAGCAGCAGTATGGTAAATAGGAGCATCCACTTACAAGTACATAAATAATCAAGACAAGGCATGATTGTAATCCGTAGTTTAATCTAACTGTTTATATAAAAATGTAGTACCTACTTAAGTAAATCATCGAATTCCACGATACCAAGGTCGACAGTCACCACAAGTAGCACCCGTTCACGAGTACGACGCATAGGCCAGTCATCGCCCCCCTCGCCATATTGAAGGGAAGGGATCGACCCGGACCATGACGCCACCACAAGCAATGACATTTGAACACGACGGTCCGAGCCCCGTCCATTCTGAATGGGGCTAAGTTTATACCTACGCGACGGGGGCTGAATTTTATTATTTTTAAATATTGCATCACCAGAGTATCGACAGCTTAAAAATGTTTTTATTTTAATTTATTACAAATACAATGTAAAAAGCTTAGAAATAATAATGAATTATATTTTTGATAAATAAACAATAGAGCAAAGTATCATAATCGCAGTATAAAAAAGATAATTAAATATATAAATATTAATTTACAATTAAATTCGTGTCATTTACTGGCAACACTACAAGAAAAATGTCTGCCAACGCTTGCGCACCGTTTATCTTGTAATTTCGGTTTATTTTCGATTAATAAACTAGTTTTAATTTCTCCTGCATTTAAAACGATGAGTCGAGCACTCTGTTCCTCCGTTGTAGTGTTTTGGTGAAATCAAGTGTTATTTTGTGATATATAGACTCAAGTAATTGTGAGAAAGTGACTTACATTGTTTTTGTTGTTTTATAATATGAGTTCAAATAAAACAGTCAACAGTCGGATGTAGTATTTACGCACATGTACCTATATTCATAGTAAGATTTGTATGTGTTGCTCTATTCGCAAAATCATAAATAAACCTTTTATAATAAAGTTATGTACATATTTTATTGAACTCTCTAAACTGTGTTTTCGATTAAGTTTTCTTTGAATATGTGAACGCTGATTTTAATAATAACTAGATTTCTATAGAATAGCATAACAAATCTAAATCGGCATACTCATTAACTTCAAGAAAAAAATACAATGCTACCAATTTTGAACCCTTTGACAAGCAAATAGATATACATACCTATATAATTATATACCTACACACTACCAATTTTGAATTTGCCGCGCTAACACAAACATGACATTTACGATAGTTTAGTGTGGGCTGCAAATAGATGGCGCAAGACGCTAAGGAAAAAATTCCTCACAAATTTTGTATGAAGTTGTCATTCTTCTCTTTGAGTATAAGTGTTCTGTGATGACGGTCCTTGGCATGCGAACTCAGAATAAGACTCAAAAAGAAAACTTTACGGAACTGTCTATGATCACGAGTTGTCTTCATTGCATTCTTCTCGATTAAAATACGACTTAGTGTAACAACAAAGTAAATTCTAGCTTAAACAAGGTGTAACGATACAAAATAATATATAATAAATTCATTTAACGTCCTGTGATCTGATGCAAATATTAGTGCCATGGATGTTTGTCATTCAAATAATCATCTATATTATAATATGCTTTAGAAATTAAGCAGTTTTAATTTTAACTTTAAATGTATTATCTGGTAATTCTAGAATATTGGTCCGAATTTTATTAAAAAACGTATACCAAGACCCATGAAGGAACCATGAACTTTATGTAGTCGGTAGAATGGAATACGTTTTTTGTATTTATTTCTAGTATTGATGTTATGTATGTCACAATTTTTTATGTAGGTATAAATGTATATTTTGATGGACGTGCATAATATTAAAATAAATATATTGTGACGCTACAGTTAAAATACCTATAGGTATTCTTAAATTTTTCTCTGAGCGAGATTCTAGTTCCTTTCCTTTTTAGGTATTTCAATTTAAAAGACTATAGGTAATATAAAGTATGTACCTATTTCTAAATTACTTTTCAGCAGGAATTCATTATTATTGTGTATTGAAGGTACATCTGCCCATTCCTCTCGTTCGTCATGAAGTGGTTCGAATATTTAAAAGATATAATCGTGAAATTTTGCCGCCCCCACTACGCTACGCCACTGACGTTAATGCCTCGAATCGTAGTACATCTATTAAAAATACGAATAAAAAAGAATGTCAATGACCTAAAAGTAAACATTTATTCTGTGCAAATAAATGTTTCTTTCTTTCTTTCTAAATATTAGGTAGGATAGCACGCAGACATATAATATCCATACTCTTGATCGTCATAACCGTTTTGTCCGTATACCTGTATAGTTACTTTTATTACTTTCGTCTAGCATGCTTATTCGGACCTGCAATGCCTTGTAAATAACTCTTTCTCTGACAATGTAATTCTCCAGACATGTTATTAAGTAGGTCACAGAATGACCGTTTGATTCTAGCTGATACAAAACCGTTAGCATATTTATATTCAGCCAAACCTAGTAGGTAGTTAGGTATTTGCGAGTCTATGTTATCGACATGATATTTTTTAAGTTGCGAGCCCGTTCGCCGCTCCAGGTTCACCCCTAGTAGGTATTTGTTAGGTTTCTTCATAAAATCCACCCAAAAATAGGAGCCCCGCCCAGCGGGGCTCCGTCTTCCTATGAAAGGGGCGGAAGTCAAGGGGCGTACGTGCTCGTAGCCGATTTTTAATAGTCTCATCTTTTCATATTACGTAACAGATAACATATTGCGATATAGGCATGTGCTCGATTCTCGTATAATATCAATGTTCTGAAACTTGAATATTATAATAATGACCTACTAAATTAGATAATGTTTGATCGACTGCGTATACGACTTTAAGTATATGAATTTTGATATCTTGTATGATAAAGCTCTACGATGAGTAGAGTCATTAGGACGACTTCATAAAAGTATCGAACAACACATTTACCTTGCCTAGATACCTTCAGGGACAAGGGTTGGGTTCATAACTTTTGTACGAGAAATAAAGTATATTAAGGCTGGAGAAAAAAAATGAAAGTATAGTAGGTATTATGTATACATTTTTGACGTTTCAAAACATTATTTTTTATAGCTTCTTGCGCAATTTAACAGTTTATTATAATTTTTAAAATATTAATTATAAGTATAATATTTTTTAGGATTCATTATATCTTCGAATATCAGCGGTCATGAAAACAATATCCTGTATACTTTTTTGGATAGAACGGTAAGAAAGATTAACAAGCGATTAAAAGTATAATACTATTTTTAACAGTATGGTTGGGAACCGTCATCCGTCTCTTAAAACATCGTTTATATATGCGCGACATACATACATACAGGATAGGGATGTGGGTGTAATATACAGAGGTGTGGTTATAGGGCCCAAATAATATACGGAGACCTACGGCGAGTCTGTCACAGGTATACCAGCCACAACTGCTGCCCCTGTGCTGCTACTGAGAATTTATAGAAACACCCCATAACACTGTGTCCGGCTCGGGAATCGAACCCAAGACCTTATGCACATCAGCTGTTTACAACGCTGCGCCACTAAGGTATCTACATTCATGCCTCTATAGGTACTCGTAGTCCTTGTGTAAAAGGTCAAAAAGGAAAATGTATTAATAATAAAAGCTGCGTCATTGAAAGCATATAAGTGCCATTAATTAATAATCATAAATAATGAGTCGGTCTCATTACAGTCACATGACTATTATCTGTGTGCTCTAATTGTTGTAATATCGTAAACTATCGCATGTCGTCGCGTCGGACAATAGCGCGTGCTACGCGGTACTGCGCCATTGTAAAGTTCAACTTGTGTGTCTATTTCGGCTTTGCTAACCTTCGCTAGCGTTGATGACTCTTGTATAACATAGCTTTGACCTGGTAAATAACCTGTTTTGTGCGGCATTACTAATTGATTTCATAGCAAAATTCAAAATACGACGAGTCCTGCTGAAGTCATTTCAACTGACTTAAAAAAAACGAGGCTTCCTAACAAATATTATGTTCATAGGTAGGTATATGTATGTTTGCCCACACATTTATCCGAAACTATTAATCAAATTATGATCATTCTAAGTATCTATCTGCACTAAAACTTTTCTAACGCAGTTTTCCTTTTTGGTTTTGTTGATATTGCGTTTTTTTTTTATATTTGATAGGTCGGTACTTCCGTACAGCGCTGGCAGTGCTGGCACCGACACCTAATCAACATTGACAACATCCTATGACACACAATTTCCATTCCTTATAGTAGGTAGGTACTTAGTTATAACTGGGCGTTGTCGACATAGGTAGGTAATATTGGAATCTACTGAACCAAGTCAAATGTCACGTCATGGCGAATTACTTAATCAACAACTACATAATATTATGATTTACAATTATTTATTAATAATTTAAATGACCTACTATCTAGAAAATAATAAACATCTCAACGCCAAAACCGATTGTTTATCTTTCATTGATTTGTTTGTTTTTATCAATGTGATAAACCGATTAATATAAACTATTGATACCTACTTGATGCCTTGGTATATTGTTATTTTGGTACGAAAACAGTAGAACATTATATTATTTTAAATAGGTAGGTATATCCATGGTGATAAAGGCATTCATAAAATTGCGTCTAAGTAACATCTGACGGGCGGAACAAAGCAAACAAGACAGTCTCTTGTACATTAACCCCGCGCCCCTCACTCACGTGCTACAAAGCAACTATGTCCCCTATTACATACTTCATACACGAAATTCATTAGCATTCTATCTTTTAAATTCACGGAAGAGCAGCTGTCCGCAATAACAAGTCTGATACCGGTTTCCTGAAGTTGTTTTGGTTCGGACCGAATGTTTCTACTCCGTGGTTCGGACATTGTTTGGCTGACGTAATTTATATCGATTGTGAGTCATTAATGTCATCATTCTGTGTGTATATGTGTGTGTGCCTAGTTGCCTACTGCAGTGTTGGTAGATCACGCCACACTCGCTCGCAAGATGAGGTACTTAACTACCTTGCAAAAAACGGATACCTAGTTATGGTTTAGGCAAGCGTTTCTTTTTCTCAGTCAGTACCTAATGGATAATAATAATCGGCTAAACGACATGATAGCCAAAAGAGTGAATTATTATTTTATTATAATTTGGTTAGTGATTTCGTGGCTTCTTATGGCTTCACTAAAGTACTTAGTATCTAGCCGATGATGACCAAATTCATTCGACAATCTTAGGTTATGTAGGTATCGTTGTTACAGAATAGAAGCTGTTATTGCTGTTCACTATTTATACAAATATTATGTATATGTAAGTATATATTTTGCAGGTGGCTTCGCTAGCGTAAATATAGGTTACGTAAATTTTTTATACCTCGAGAACAGTAGGTAGATGCTTTTTTTGGAAGAAAGTTACCCTATGTCCTTTTTTGTACCCCTGACAACGTGTATGCAAAATTTTAATGATCATCGGTCAAGTAGTTAAGGCCTGAAAGCGAAACAAACAAACAAACTCACATTCGCGACACCGGTCCCCTTATTTCATTACCCGGTTAGGAAGTCTTAGTAGCCGCAGTAGAGTAACAATTATTCTGACGATTAACAGACTAGCCACAAATCACTCGGGTCGTCATACCAAGTGAAGTTTTATTCAGAAATATACAAGCGTCAGTAGAGACTCACGCCTACTACATATCTGACACAGGTGTATGTTTAAGTGTAAATATGTGCAGGTGTAAGAACCAAACCGCAAATAAAAACACCTTAGGTAGGTACCATGCGTCTATTGCTAATGGCTGTATTATGATACAGCCATTAGCAATAGACGCAAGTCTCTGTGCAAGTTTCGACTTGCGAACTATGTATAAGAAGAAGATAGATTAACTCGACAAGTTATGTTGATATCCGCTGGAATAAAACACGTCCATTTGTTGGTAGGATCGCGCCCGTCCTGAAGAATGTACCGGACTGTTAAGAGCGTTTATTCCGACGGAGCCGATTTCGCGAGTTTTTATTGTTCTATTATGCTAAAGTAAAATTACAATAAATAAAAAGAAATTGAAGATCTGATAGTTCAATTGTTTATTAAGGGAATGTTAAGAATGCATTTAAAATTAAGCTAGTTATTACTTGTTTAGTAGGAGGATGTTTCTCAGAATAACAAAGATTTTTTATAATTTATCTGGCGCAGTTTTTATTATCTGATACTTCTGATAGAATTAATTTGTAATTTAAATTTAATTAATTGTCTCTTTTTCAAATATACATACATATATTGTGTTATTATGTAAAAGGCATGAAAACCTACGAATAACACTAAATACAAAACAAAAAAGGAAGTTAAAGGAAAATAATTCAAATCAATTCATATTTATTATTGCCTTTCTAATGAAACCGATTAGAAATACGTCGGTTGGATGGTATCAACGTTATATATAACTATATACGCTATACCGGACATATGTAGGAACATTTTTTGTGTTTTATATATAGTTCATTCAAGGTGCAATGTATAGATAGCAGGTACATTACAAATCCCGTCCGGTTCCGTCGCCGTCCCGTCCCGCCCGTGTTTGACCGCGCCACAATACTAATCGCTAGACTCTAGACCAACACGTCAGTTGAATACATAATATGTAAATCAAGTTATATCAACTTTTAATATTTATATAAAAATAAGTAGTGAAATAATCTCACTGATCAAGAAGGCTCAGCCGCGCTATGAACGTACTAAAATTCTATATTTACGTAATATGGTGGGCGCGGTGACAAGCGTTACATAAACCTCCTGAAAGCGCCTAGCGCGGTATGGCTGAGATGGCAGCGCGCTTCGAGATTTATAGGTCGTTTTAAAAAAATCATATCATCTACAAACAAAATGTTTAGATTCCAATTTTTTTATATGACGTAGTATGGATCGTAAAGTTCCTAAATGTGTATGTATCTATTTTGTATTCAGTAGTTTTTTTAGAAATAAGAGCAGGTTTGCGCGTTAATATTGTGTTAAAAGCTCTGTTTTGACCTACTGTTTTCTTAAAAATAATGAATGAATGTACACAATTTTTTAATACATTCCCTAGTACAACTTATGGTTGTATAGTTCACATTTACGACATTGTAAAACGATAAGTTTTTTTTGCTCTAGCGAGCAATTAACTCGCCCTAAACTACAGATTTTACGAAAATACACAATTTAAATTCATCCGTTTGAAAATATTTATTATGAAAGCTAGAAAATATTTATTAATAAACAATTGAACATTAAGATTTAATTTTTTTTTATTCATTGTTATTTATCTGTAACATAATAAACGCTCTTAAATAATTAGGTAAGGCAATAATATAATTTGTGTAAGACAAATTTTTAAATAATAATTTTGCTCATTTTATTATTTACCAACCATAGCTCCTTTGTTCGCAACTGTACTAACGAAAGAAACATATTATACTGCTCATTTAAGATGGTTAGCCTTGTATATGGTGCGGTCGCTTTTACGTAGCCTTTATAATTTGGTCGGCTTATAAAAGAATTGCTGACACATTATTTTTGTTGATATAACTTTCATAATAGTCGTAATTTAAAGCTGAAATTAACAGGATTGTTTTATTGATGGAACATTTTAATTAGTTCATAGTATTCCATGTTTCCTTGTTTTATGGGAACTACGTATTCGATCATTTAAATCAAACCATATAAAACGTAATTAAATTTCTTTGTATCTTCATATTGCGTAGTCACATAATCTAAATTTACTGTATTTATAAAGGTGTACCAAGGGTACATGATACAGCTTTTTATTTGATTGTAAGTGTACCTACTGGTTTACTTGCAAATCCGCTTCCTTCTGAATTTAGGCACCATTTAATTACATTGGTGTTCATCTAACAAATTAAAAACTTATGTTTGAATAAATTTGAACTAATTAAGGTCTATTATTGTTTTTGAGATCTGAGCAATCGCAAAACGTTACCGCAGCTAAATCTTAAATAACTTTAGAACCACAACACACACAAATTTTGCTGTTCACAAACATCTAATTTGCAACAAAAGCTATCTATTCATGCATTTATTTCCGGGATGAAACGATTTTATAAAAAAAGTTTTGTCACGGTAATGTTTCAAACATTACTGCAGCAAAATCAGTTTTTCTCGAATAACTTTACAACTACAACTTGAACAAATGTTGCTATTAGTGAACAAATAACTCTTCACGATTAACTAATTATTTTTTATATTCTTAAGTCTCTAAAGCACAACATTTTATGAAATTTTGCGGCGGTAACGCACACTTTTCAGTAGTACGTGTTTAATATAATATGAACTTTGACAGGCTTGAATCTGCGAAGGCGGTGATATTAGATACTTTTATTAAATAAGATGAACAATTTTCATCAATATCCGCAATTGCGGAACTGCCGTATCGATTTGGACATCCGCATCCGCGGATGTGAGTTCAAATATACGTATCCGCATCAGCATCCGCAAATGTCAAACAATCTGCATCTGCAACATCCCTGCAGTTTGTTGGTTCTATTCAAAGTGACAATTGAAATGGCTTTATAACAGAATAGGTACCTTGTCTTCATTGATATCGTACGGGTGTTTGCATGGTATGTTTGGCATTCCTTCATTAAACCACTTTGGTTCCATACATAAAAAATATTGTTTTATATTATGCTCACAGGGTACATCTTCCGTTTTAATAGGGAGTGGTATTCATTTTATCAGGTCTGCTTCATTTAAACGGACCTCACAGGCGATATAGCAGATGTTACAGGGGAAAACAAGAGCAAATAAAATTCACATAAGTATCATAAAATATCTTTATATTCAGCTGACTATTACAAGCACGCGAACTACTTATATTTCATATGTATCACAAGTTTCGCTTAACATATATTTATTATAAACTTTACACTTATCATTAACACCTAGTACTATATGGATGACACTTTGATGACAAACAGTATACTATAATACAAACATCATACAAATAAGATAACCTGTGTCATGGTATTCATATCGAAAACTAAATTCTATCAAATTAAATTAACTGAAATTATTTAGATATAAATAATTCAGGAAATAAATGAAAATTAAATATAAAATAAACTGGTCGGACTGTGTCTTTTTGTATAATCTGTACTATGACCAACAATTTATATATATACCTCTGTACTCCACTAAACCAGCCGTACATACACACTAAGACTATGTAGAAAATTGACATTATTTGTATCTTAGATTATCTAATCATAAGCATAGTTCATCAAATGGCCAGATACACCATCTTTATGCGGCGTGTGATTGTGTTACCACAAGAAATATATATTATAATAGCTTATCCTTGCACAGATAAAATGGCAATTTGGCGCCAAACGACACTAGCGACGCGTTGCATAAATGCCATGCTACACTAATATTATGGGATCCGTGAGCGCCGAAGATTCACGATGTGCCACATATGGGTCACGAAGAGCTATATTCGTTTGATGTCTACACAGTCTTGGAGTGGCGGCCTGGTCCGGTGCGGCGTCGCTATTAGACGAGCGGGTAGGAGGCGGAGGAGGCGATGCCGCAGTGGTTGTTCTTGTTGCGCGCCATCTTGATGTAGCCGAGGTCGCCCCACGTGCGCCCCCACGAGTTCTTCACGAGCCAGTAGTCGCCGCCCTCCTCGTCAGTGCCGTAGCCCACCACCAACACCTGCACAAACATTACACCATTACAACGAATTCCACAACTAAAAGGTGTTGAGCAATCAGCCAACTCTGCACAACTAATAATAATATTTCTGCCCGGCTTCTCATTCTCAACTGGCAAGCAATGGTTGTTCCGCGTCTGGGTGTTCTTTGTGTCCGTTGTTTGAATGTTTGTAAAGGCCCCGCGAACAGGAATTATATAATAATAGCGTTTGTAAATTCCTAATGTCTATTGTTTATAAATCACTTATAGATCACCGATCACAAGGCCCACCCCTAATAATTATGATTTTGCCTTTTGTAAGGTTATAATTGAATGAAATTCCAGTATCGCAGACAAGTATATAAACATTTAAATAATGGACATACAGGACACCCCGAAGCGGTATAATTTTTTGTGTATCATAACATTTTTTGTTCCGTATGGAAATCGAACTTACAACAGTCGGCGCGGCGGCGGCGAGTCGAACACTTAAAGCACTGGGCGTGCCCTTCGTGCAGTTAGTTATAGTCGACTAATGATTTACTAAAGATACAGCCCGTTCCCTTAATTAAATCTTCACAAATTTCCGGACTAATGTGACAATGTACTATTACATGAACAGTTTGACGCGTTGGCCATCATGCGGTACCAACCAGTGACAGCAGTGACCTCTGACGCGGCGACTGATAACGTCGGTACCTATCAGTCACGGGACCCTTTCTTATCAACTTGTATACTCGGAGGTCAATATTACCTCGTATTATGACTATTATTGTTACTTGAACTGCACAGGGGCGATAATTGCCTTATACACCTATTTTATATATTTTCTCATAAACTGCGTAGAATCAACAGATTTACGTGCTTGAAGAGAGGGACTGGGATGAATATTCGCTGAGTTCAAAAATCTGGGCGTAGCTGCCCAGATTATGACAATTGATTTACCTAAAAGTTTCAACTTTCCAAAAATGGTAGCTAACTTTTTTATTATTAGTGCGTGAAGTGAGTGAGGCTTTGCTTCTTATTATATTATTACTATTCAAATGATCAAATCGAATGCAGTTCCCAAGAACAAAATATTGTGGGTAGCAGACGTACATTACTATTTAAGGATAATGTTTACATAGTTTAAAATATCATCGGGTATAGTTAAATAGCTGATGTACTGACTCCATGGTCGAGCTCGGTGGAGGAGCAGTTCTCGTCGTAGTAGACTCCCTCGGAGTAGAACTGGAAGCTCTCCTGCGACGCGTCGATGGCGACGGACACGGGCCCGATGGTGGCCACCGCCTGCATCAGCTTCTCCTCGTCCGCGTTAGGGATGTCCATGAAGCCCACGTCATCAGCGCCGCTGTTCTTGGGGTTGTACCTGCGTGGCAGCAGAAAGGTTATGACCAGTTCTGGTACTATCAGCAACAAGTCGCGAGACGCGGTAAGCAGTTTATAGTCGACCTCGATGGTGTAGTGGTTAGTGTAACCGACTGCCACGCCTGAGGTCGCGGGTTCGATTCCCGCACAAGTCAAACATTTGTGTGCATGGATGTTTGTCTTGGTCTGGGTGTTTCTATGTATAATATGCAAGTATTTACAAAAAAAAAAGTATATATGTATGTTTATCCATTGTCTAGTACCATAGTACAAGCTCTGCTTAGTTTGGGCTAGATGGTGTTGTGTGTATGTGGTAGAATATTATTATTATTATTATTCAAGACGGTGTTTTTGACGGCAGGATTGCCCTAGAGAGAGAAGTGCTGGGTTTGGCAGCTGGGGCGTCAGTGGTTTTGGCTTTTATGGTCGGTATGGAAGCGATTAGTTTAAGTGAATGAGGTTTTTGCCGCCTACTAGTCAATTTCAGTTTCAGTGCTACTATAAAAATTGTCTGGTAAAATCGATATTTATAACTCGATACGGTCGCCGAATCGACGAATTTACGGTTGGCAATTGTGCAAGTGTTTTTATTTTTAACATAGGTTCAACGCAGCAGCCAATCAGATTTGAATTTAAACATTTCCTGTCAAGCCACAAAGAGCGGCTTCTTAACTGACCTAGTGAATCATCTAGCGTTATTATATCATCAACACAATGACTATAAGGATTCTATAGAATTAGTACAAAACACGTGCATTCTTAAATATGTATTACACAGTAACACAAGGTTCACTACGGCGTAGCAGATGTGCGACATGAGTAATTATATCATTGACGTCGACACTGTTTATAACTTCATCCCCTTATCAACTAAAGTGTAACGGATGCAAAAAGGAAAATTGCTCTGTTACATACAGTAACACCTCGACTTACGCGGTTATCGCTTAGTGCCACCTATCGCGAAAGTTCGTGGTATTATTGTATACAGAGTTACGGATGCATATATAACTCGGAAGCAGTAGATATAGATGTATTATGGCTGCATATCCTTTGGCGCTATGTAATAGCCGGCTCTAGCTATCGCCGTCTACCAGGCGGCTCAGACCACGAACTGCTACTGATAATCACTTTACAGACAAACACAATCATTCTGCCTGATCCGAGTATCGAACCAGGGACCTCATATCTATAGAGCTGTCATACTTAATACCGCTGCGCCACTGAGGCACTATCAGTCGATCTTTAGACTCTGTACCAAATTCGAGTCTCGCATTAATAAATAGCGGAATTTATTTAGGCATTTTTATTGAAGAGCCTTAAGTTAGAACCCTACACACATATACACGCATACACATAAGGAGCCTTACTAAGCAACGAATACAGTAAGAACGTAATAACTGAACGGTATTTTAAAGAGATTGTTTGTACAACAGCACAAGAATGGTCTACCCATAGGATTAAGCTTATGGCATAAGACCAGGGAGTATGTACAAGTAAGTGTTACCTGCACTTGTCATCAGTAGCCTCGTAAGGGTAAGTCTTCTCAGTGTCGATGCCCCCGTTGTCCTTGATATACTTGAAGGCGTTATCCATAAGGCCGCCGTTGCAGCCGTTGTTGCCGTACGACTGCGAGCAGTCGACCAGATTCTGTTCCGACAGAGACACTAGGTACCCGGTCTTGCGGAAGTGCTGGCCTTCCAGGGCTCCGGTCTGTAGACAAAAGGTGTTTTGGTTAGAGGATGAAATAACTTTTCTTTGTACACACGGCTACACATCAAGTTAGACACCCTATGTACGCATATCTACGCTACATACAAAATAGAAAATTTTTGGAAAGGGACAGTGCATAGTGGTGTCGATGTAATGGTAAGGATAGAACGTAACAAAAATATAATGCACTCTCTCGCACGATTCGCAGCGTTCAACTTCTAATAGTTTAAAGTCCAAACAGTCTAGGTTGATATGTCGCTGTGTGTACTATCAAGGTAGCACAGGGACTGCCCGCTTGATTGAAGGCGAGGGTTTAATTACACGTTTCTTCTTCTTGAAAAAGATAACGACGATCCCGCACTAGGAATAAATCTTGTGTCGCGGGGACTTTATACACATTCAAACAACGGACACAAAGAACGTCCAGACTCGGAACAACTTGTGGATCACACAAAGTTTTGTCCCGAGTGGGATTCGAACCCACAACACTCGGCGCAATGACAGTGGCGAGGCGACCATTTAAACCACTGCGCCACCCATGCAGTGTTTTTACAGAGTTAAATATCAGTTAAAGATATTTTGACGTGTTTTTTCTGAGGGGTGATGGAGATTTTACAATAGCACAGGTTAGAGCCTTGTTTAATATTTGACCTTGTTCTCATTTATAATCAGCAATTGTACTAATCAATTTGGATATTACCTATATCAATATATGTTGTATAGTAAAACAAAACAACAATATTTATCTTTTTATTGCTAAATTGCATCATAAATAGGAAAAGCTAAGCAGTTAAATAACGATAAAATTATTTATATTAATATTGCTACAAAGAAATGGCAATAATATAATATTAAACGCCATATAAACGGTTCAACGAGTATATATAATGATTAGTTGTAAATGATATGTGAGTAATAACTTCCAATGCCCGCTTAACGGTAATCAATCGAACGTTATCGCACAATTAGTTATTAGCCATTGATTTTATAATTAAGTAGGTACCTATAATTACTATTTAGTTATCTGTTGCAAATAAAACAATAATATTATTTACTTATTTTTCTTTGTTTTATTAATACGATGAATGTGTAAAAATATGCGCCAACGCAAATTGGATGCAGGTTCAGTTCCTGGGTCCTGACTGAAATAAAATGTAACATTGCTACATTCTATTTACGTCACAGAACTGTCAGTAGTAGATTGAGATTCCATTTTGTCTTCTTGAGTAAGTAAAAAGATTTCTATAAAAACCTAACACATTGCTCGTAACAAATTGCTTATAACGAATTAGTTTGACACGGAATAATGTGTTGTGATAAACACATAATTAAATTCTTTGTCCTGGTTTCCCTGTTCCATAAACTGATATAGTAATACAATATCGTTTCTAATTAATATTTTTACAAACTAATCTACACACAACTACGGACCTTTATTGATAGCCCTTATACAGCATGTCTTGGTGATGGACAGTCCCAACTAAGTTTCGTTACCGTTGGTCAGAACTTGAACGAAAGTAGGTACTGGTGGCTCATACTGATCATTCTTCACTTTATTTCATGAATGCTTGCATTTAGAGTAGGTAAAGAAGAAATACCGCAAGCAAGCCTGCATGTCTCTGACAGTCACGCACAAAAAGTAACCAAGTCTGTTAAAATATTTTCAGATCATACAAGTTTGTTCTAAAGTGGATAGCAATCTCGCATTGCAATTAAAAAGAGTGGCCGTGAGTTTGTTGTTGGTTCGTCTCATTGGTCCAGCGCCCTTGCTTCGCCGAGCGTGGCTCCAGGCAGATGTAGATTCATATTATTGTTTACTTAGTGTGACCTTGACCTTCATAATTCATTCTTTGCACTTATGGCGTTGATGTGGTATTCATTGCATCACCCATTACCTACGTCTACAGTTACCTCGATTTATTACCCTTCATACAAACTTTTAAATTGGATTCGTGTAAACTCAACGATTTTCATCGGATTATGGGCGTGAACGCGTTACCATGTCAAAGTCAAAGTCAAAAATCATTTATTCATTTAGGTCACAAAGTAACACTTATGAACGTCAAAATATATAGGTTAGTAAGTTTACTAAGTTACTGAAGCCACATTTAGGTTAGTTGCTAGGCTAAGGCAAAGGGTAGAGCCTATGAGAAGCAACCTGCAAGAAACTGACGGCCACTGTTTTAAATCGCCAATTAAATATAATTTCAGTATTTTACAACTCATATCAACAAGGTGTTGCAACCATTAGGTATACCATAATATATGCTACTGACTTTAAAAAACTAAAGATAATAACAATAATAAGTAAATAATATTATAGAGATTAAATAATTTGGTACTAGTTATATTTTCCAATATAAATCTAAAAAAGGCAGTAGGATGGTATGATGGCGCATACGCCATACACTTACACTTTGTGACAATGCAAAGGCAGTCCGTGACTAAATGTGGTTGTGGATTTGTATTTTCAATAATAATCAAAATGTGTAGCAGGATACTTGATAACATCATATATAATCACGAGGTATCTTTACATTACTAAATTGACTTATAGGTAATACAGATCTTTGAATCCTGAATGCAACAAGCAACTAATGCCATGAGTTTTTGTCAGATAAGTAGTCTGAACTGACTGAATAATAACCCTTCCGAATGAGCTGTATTTTAACGGCGCTTTTAAATTTAAGCAATGGTAAATTTATTATATTAATAGGTAATTTATTAAAAAAACGAATACCGAGTCCCGCAAATGTATTGTGAACTTTATGTAAACGATTATATGGGCCGACTAACTTATGCTTATTATATAAGTGAATATTATGTTTAATAAACATAATGTTTGAAAATATATATTGCAACGCAACAGTAAGTATGCCTATTTCCTTAAATTGGTCTTTCAGGGAAACTCGTGGACCTAAATTATGAATACTACGTGGGTACTGCACGCTTTTGGAGAATAAAAATTGTCTCAATATCAGCTATATACATATATATATATATATATATATATATATATATATAATATACCGTAGCACATGACACTGTGAAAGTAACTGAAGTATACTAGTCTTGCAGTATCTACATCAGTAAGCTGTCTTACTTTCCGAATTGAGTATGCGGCTGAGCTAAGTTTCCCTGCAAGAGACGATATATGAGCGCCCCGCTCAACTTTGTGATCTAAAGTCAAACCTAGAAAAACTGTAGATTGTACAAAAGTAATAATTTCATTATTTAAATTTATATTTATGTTAGGACTCTTTACATTTGGCAATGTAAACATGTCGATAAACTAGTTTTAGAGTCACGTGATCCCGCTAACACTGACTATTCGCCGGCATATGCGCGGGCGCTGCGGTGCGGTCAATGCAGGAAAATTATTACACTTGTATGACTGGGTATCATGTTTGGATAATATGTATTGATTAATGTTATCTATTTAGCGGATCACATTTCAACCAGATGGACATATACAAATGGGATAAAATGAAATGAATGCATCATTGAATGTGGATTTGAATGTGTCGAGGTCTATAAAGAACTACACTATTGTTTACAACACGCGTTCTGTCCTTGGCTTTCCTAGGTACAACAAATACATTTAATCTTAAGTTATGATAAAGTTAATATATGATACGGAAAACGCATTTCTCTAAGATTAAAAACTTCATTGTTATAGTGTATATAATGTAAATGTAGATTAAGAGAAAAAAATTGTAAATATTGATTTGGTAAAATAAACTATTCTGATTCTAAACAGCAGATAGTTCAGTAATTGGGAACCACCGTCGATCACTTATTGATGAATCCAGTATTCTGTTTGTGTATGTATATAAATAGGTACCTACTCAGAAAAAAACAATTCATCATTTTTTTAATTCCCGCTTTTAGCTCTTAATATTTCTTTATAAAAGATATTTTCTTCTGCATATTGTTAAATTCATTAATATCAGTTTGAAAATATTAAAATAAACAGATATTGATCCGATCTTTATGATGCACAATGCATGTAGGTATTGCTATTGTTAAAGTATATTGTGCAGCAAAGCCAGCATAACTTTGCGACGCATCAACAAATAACATGCTGGCTTTCAACCTGCGTGTCATATTAGTATTTGTGCATATTTGTCATATTGGAAATGACCTGATAACCTATAAGGAATTGTTTAACAAGCACAATGATATGACATAGTTAGTCATTGCATCAACTGACACCGGCGCCCGGGCCATTGTTTGCCGCAGCTGCGCATACAACACATACGCTGAAAATACAATTATTTCAGCCGACTCGTGCATTATTACAGTATTACTCATGTGTTACAGGGCAACATGATTCACAATTGATTATTGATAATGACATGCCTAGCGTTTAAATTATTGTTATGTTATATTAAAGTAACCAAAGGTAATTAAACAATTAGATGTCTCATATTTCAGAATACGTTTAAACAAGTACCTAATTGATAAAACTATTACAGTTTAGCGGAGTATCTGAATGACTCGTAAATGAGTAGTAAAGAATAAAATTATTATTTCATATACCAAACCACATTGTGACATTCCTTAATATATTGACCTTTGACATTTTATACTATTATTGTTTTTGTTTACAATGTTTTTTATTATTACTATTACTTCCTTTTTTCCCTTTTTTTATGTAAGCCCTGACATTAGTTTGTGGTGTAGGTAAGTTTGGATATAACTGTGACTCACATATTAATTATTAATTTATTTAATTAATTAATTTACACACAATTAATTTATCTACATATTACTGCAATAATATCCATTATTTTTTCAAATTAACGAACTTATATTTGAAAGTATTGTAGGATTATAATTAAATTATTGTTAAAACATGTTATTACGAATTTTGTTACTTTTATACTTTTTCTATAATTTTAATGTACTAATGTTTATTACAATTATTGAATTTTGTACGCCGTATGGTAAAACATGTAGAACTTACTCTAACTGACCACCTTGCATGCAAGCTAATGTAACTTGTATTGTATACTCATGTATCACAAAATAAATGATCTTTATTTTATCTTAAACTTTAAAGTCCCAACGTCCTACGACAAGTACATATCTGCTTAGCGACAATAATCCGTTCGTCATTCTTTATCACTTATCAGCTCACGCGCCTAGATTATAAAAGCTGTAGCCCTAACCGCTGGTCTCATTCCAATCATGCTCTGCAAGTCGTGCGGCGGCACCGACCACTCACGACGCAGTTCTAAATATTGTGCAAATTATCTACCACCCATCCGACAACGGAGCAACAGCGGCTCCGCATCGGAGGACTTCGACGTCGCAGTGGTGAAGCGTGGGTTTGACGGAGTGCTGTGTCCGCTGCTCGACGGAGATCTGCGCCAACGATTGATCGCGGCTATTCGAGGGGATGTCATTGAGATATCCAGGGTGTACATATTGCTCGGCGTGTTCGTCAACCACTGTTGGAACGCATATCCCGCCGAGAGCGGCAGCGCGCGAACGTTTCAGGATGTAATGAATTATGTCTACGCTCTGAAAGGCAAGGGACCGCATGCGCATCGATTCGACGAAATGGTGCACAATCATCGTACAACAATCGAACACTACGACGGAAGACTGCGGACTTTCATCGTACAAGAGATGGTCAAAACGTACATGACCGTATTGAAGACGAACATCACGACGCATGCCTATTCGCGCCTCGCCAGATACTTCAAAGTGAAACGCAACGACCCGACGCTATTCGCAGCATACACCGCAAAGAGTTCGGCGACGACGAGATTTCCAAGGTGTGTCGAACGATCAACGTGTCCAGCGACTGGCATTCGACCGTACCGATGTGGTTGCGCATCCAGCGGGAGATGTACGAGCGCGGTGACGCGTCGTTCACCGTGTTCCCGCAACCAAGGCACGGTTTGAAACATGTAACCTATACGACGAGGGGATGGCACGAACTGCTGCGTCGAGTCGCACCCGACGCGACACCGACTAATTGGGCCACGATCGAGGATCACAAGCGCACGCTTTGGGCACCGTATCTCGACACTAAAGCGGTCGATATGTCCAAGTTCGGCTGCTGCATTCAGACAGACGGCGTGGCTGTCTCATTGTCGATGAATCGGAAAAGGAATCAGAAACCAACTAAACCATCGTTACTTAAGACTTATACGGACTTTTTCGAAGACCGTATCGTCGCGGTGGATCCCGGCAGCCGAGTGCCGGTCGCGGCGTGCGATTCGCGCACCGGATTCAAACGCATTACCAAACGATGGGTTCGGTCGCACATGCTCGAGTGGAAAAGAGAGCGCTATAGAAATCGCATATTGCGTCCAGTCGAATTGGCAGTAGCCGCCGACCGCGAGCGCATCGAACGTGAAAGAAGTGTGCGGTTGATGCGTAGAAACGCCGAACACGTCAAACTGTATACCGATTTTCGATTGAAGTGGTTTGCGGCAAGGCAACGGCCGTTCGGACAAGTGAGAAAACTAACGAGACTACCGTTTGACAAGTACATCAACACGGCTCGAACTAACGAGAAAATCGTGATGGAGACGTTCCTTGGCGACACGCCGAGCGACCGAGTGCTAGTGCTGTACGGAGCAGGCGTCAACTTCGTCAACGTGGCCTGCTTCAGCGGGCGGAAGTTCAAACACACCGATCTGTTGCGTCGAATGAGATCCAGACGCAACATCGAAGTGCGCCTCGTCGACGAAGCGTACACCAGCAAGGCGTGCTCTGCGTGCAACGAGCGCGACGACATCTACACACCTCTGCGCATGAACCATCGACTTCGCCGCGGCGTCTGCCCAGACTGCAACGTCGAATTCGACAGGGACTATAATGCTGCGAAAAACATCCTAGTTAATCATACCAGGTCTGCCTTCTGCAGGCCGAGCTCGAGCTGCGTCTCGAGCGTACCCTCCGACCAAGCCTCGCACTCGCCGATACGGTCCACATTCGTGTGCGCCGAAGTTGAGCCCGGGACGTAGGAGGTTAAATTTACTGAGCAGCTAAATAATTTATTACTTATTATAGAAACTTAAATGTTGAAAGACATGAATGAGGCAGTTTAAGCCATGATACATAGCTCAAATTAATAAAAGCTATTACAGACACATAGCCAGTCTTTAAGTCTATACGATTTATTTATTAACTGTTCTTATCGTTAAGTAATAGCGACATATACTTACATATATATTTTGTTATTATTAAAAGATAATACATTTACCTAAATTATTTGTTATCAATTTAGTTATACAATATTTACATATTACTTAGTTGAAAATAAAACAAAATATTATGTATGGTAGGTACCTACCTAGTTATTTTTCGGAAATATGGAGAGAAAGATAGTAAACGCATCTATTTTTATATGATAATCCACTCTTAAAACGGCCCTTAAATATGAGAGCACTTTTATATGACGTGGTGGTGATTATGAGGCAGAACGGAATATTTATGTACGGTTTTTAGGCGAAAAACGCTTTGGAAGATTAGAAGGTATAAAATAAATATATTTACTTATAGGTAGGTAGTAAATGATGTATAAAGAAGTAGGTAGGTAAACTATTGAACCAGGCTGCTTCACCTACTCCTTATACATCCAAATTACCTTTAGCTGCCTTGTATACCGATAAATGGAAATTAAATTATATAAACAAGATTAAACCAATCACGTGAGTCACAAAACAATATGTTAAGCAGGTTTTATGCGTGATAATACTGATAGTCTAATCACTAACATGTTTAATTCTGGAATTTACTAAATACGTCCTCTTTCTGATGACAAATGGATATATATGCTCATATTCAAATTGGATGGTTTTGGTTTTTAAATCAGTGGTCATGAAAGGTCAGCTAGGGACCGTACTAACGATAGCAGTATTATTGTAATATTACTTTACGATAATACAAGATAGTAAAGTAAAATAGCAATAACATTGCTTCAACGGCTGTCCTTGACGACTATAACGTTGCCTAAAACGTACAACGATTTGTCCTTTTCATTAGATTTTTGTAAGACACGTAGAAAAGGAAGTGGTGCTTATAGAATCAAACGATGATTATTACGATCAAGTATGTTGAGCGACACGAGGTCATATTTACACGTGGCAATGTCGTACTCACCTCACACACACAAACAACGTAACAATACATGTTAGTACTAGAGACACGCGACACCCTGTTAGGGCTGTCTATTTACAAAGAATACATAATACTCACGTCTGTATATGCCCGAAGCTAAGGATAGCTTGAAATGTATAGCACTAACTTTCAGTAACACTGCTTGAATCAGACATCGAACTCTTTACGATGAGTTGCAAATATGAACCCAAACTTGTGTCACGACCAACGCTCTCGACAGAATATTTATTTAATAATGCATTTTTTATTCGAGCGTTATATCACATTAAGTATTTGAAGCACAAACAATACAATTTTAGATATCGGATGCAAGAAGCTATAAAGACTGAAAATGTCAACTTAATCCACGCATATTACAGGGTTTGACACGTAAACATTGTTAAGTAAGTGTATTTGAAATTTTGTTAAATGTCATATAATTGATTTTCATCCAAATTATTCAATAATATTTTTAATATTTGTTTATTGCTTCCTATAATAAAATACGATAGGAACGGTCCCCGGATCGAACCTTGTACGTATTTGGCAGCCCTACTCACGGTCATGGACGATCAACAATAATAACGCGATTGTGGTAACAACATTAAGTTGTCGACTCGGATCGATCGCTATTCACTACACATGATATTCAACAGTTTACATAAGTTACCAACAAATTGTAGGTATACCTACATTTATGATAATAAAATATCACATTCTGGAAAATACCAGAATAAAAAACAACAGACGACTATTCTATAAGAACACGTAAAAGAAGAGGTAAACTTTATTCTCTCCTATCCCATCCCATCCCATCCTGATCCCAGTTTGATTAGGCTCGTCGCAGTATGCCTTTTCCCAAAAATATTTCTATCTATCGTTTTTTTTTATATCATTCCTCTTCCATTTATCCTTCATAATTTCATCTTTTTTACCTTCTGTCCATTTACATTAATTCTCATATATTGACACAGTGAGAACTCATAATGAATAACAGAAGTATGCAGAAAAGGCATCCGTATTATTTATTTCATTGTTTGGACTGACTTTATCATATATTTTATAAGAATGTAAGATAAAATATTTTGCAAATTCGAGCTCACGATTCTCTATTGATATGTATAAATAGCAAAACCTGTTTAAAAAGAAAAACATAGCGTGACCTACAAAGTTGGCTCGGACGACTTTATGTAAACATTTCAACGTAGAGGTTTTGTTGGTGAATATTATGTAGTCAACATTTACATATTAAGTATGTTTCGGTTAAAATAGGTACACTTATATATTTACGCGAATTTAATACATCATATTTTTTTTGTCTTTGAGTATCGGATAACTCAGATACACGCTGAAATGTTTTCCAAACATCAGCGTAATGTAGATAAAAAATATAAACAGAATGAAACATAATATAAATACATATTTTTGTTGAATTGCCCGATCCGAAAATTGAACATAGCTGCTCCACCAAGGCAGTGATGTGAAAATATTCAAGTATTTTTTAGACAACTCTCGCACTAGGAATAAATCGTGTATGGCGGGCACCTTTTCAAACATTCTAACAAGGGACACAAAAACATCTAGACTTGGAACAGCCATTTGTGGATGACACAAACGTTCTCTCGTATGGGATTTATGCACTCAACACTCGGGGTAGTGGCGATGGCAAGGCGACCACTGAAGCACATCATCCGTGCCTACTTTCCAGTATTCAGTTAGTAAGTCAGAGACGTGGTTATCAATACGACAGGTATACTCACAGTACTGAACGCCCAGCAGGAGCCGCACTTAGCCTGGTCCTTCACATCAGTGACTGCGCCCTTCTTGCGCCAATCCACCTGGTCGGGGTACGTCACGTGCGCGGGCGCAATGAACGTGGCGCCGCGGATGTCGCGACCCTTGCCGTACAGCGACTTGTTATGTCTGTGGATATAATAGACCTTCAGCGTATGGATATAATACCTGTAATCCCCAAAGGAGTTGGTAGAGCTTTGGCGGTGCTCTTTACAAACCTACAAGGTCAGCTTTTATTACTGAAAAGTTCGATGTGGGATATGTAATAGTTTATTACATACATTTAAGTTAAAAGCAGCATGCGTTGGTTTTATATGTATGTAAGCTCATTCTACAAAATGCAAGTTAAATTGAAAAACGGAAATACAATGGAGCTCAAGTCTATTAACGTCTAACTAACGGGACATAGATAACTGTAACAAAAAGCAATTTACACACTCGAAACGTTTGCAGTTACGTTTTAATATCACGCCTTTTTACTCGAAGGTGTAAGCAGGTTTGTATCAATGTCACATTTGCGAGCTATTATGCTAAGGCGCGAAACAAAGGCTATAAGGATGAGAATTTATTAAAAATGAGATCATAATCACTTTGCCTGACACGATGAGAATCAAACCGGAGACCTCATGCAATCCTATTCACTGTCGCCTAATCACAGACTAATGTGCAAACAATTCTTTGTTTACCAAAGATTTTAGATCTAAATATAACCGACAACTAAAAAAAAATTAACTTTGATTCTGGTGACCCCATGTTTGAACACCAATACACTTTATCGATAACGTCCTCACTATCAGAATGACCCTTAAAGGAACTAATGCGACTAAATATTGTTATCTGTGTACCGACACTTAATAAACAAAAACTTATAATAAAACGCTCAGTGCGTAATAACATAACATTGCTTATCGTACAATTCGTTATGACTTAACATAAAACATATTTACGACAGAAAGTTGGCGGAATAAATAATAATGTGTCCGATGTGGTCACATACTATACTATACGTCATGTTCAACTTTCTTCCCAATTCATATTGACATGGGTAGTCAATAGAGTTACTAGCTACAGGGCGAGCTATTGAACATTGGTTAGGAAGGTACTTTTACATTGGTTGATAAATAATAATCTATACTAATATTATAAAGCTGAAGAGTTTGTTTGTTTGAACGCGCTAATCTCAGGAATTACTGGTTCGAATTGAAAAATATGTTGTTGTTGGATAGCTTATTTATCGAGGAAGGTTATAGGCTATATAACATCACGCTACGACCCACAGGGGCGGCGCAGTATTCATAATCGCGGGTGAAACCGCGGGCACATCTAGTGTTAAAATATTTAGCTTATTCGATCGCGCGTTGCATAAAGTATAAGTTGTATTCTTGAACAAAGAAATAGAACAATCTCGCTCACGGTAATATTAGCAGTCGGCTAATGAGCGCACCACAACAATCAGTCATACGACACTCCACACAAACGGACATCGAGTATCTTCCCTTGTGGACTTTGACTTTACATAGATTGCATCATGCGAATTTACATACATTGGGATGACGCCTGTTTGTCCTCGAAGAGCATTAGTATATAGTATAAAGAGTCCAAGACGGCTCTGCCACACCTACCACAGAATTGTCTTGTACCCCACGTTATAAAGTATTTACTCTAAATTCTAAGATGATATGTAGATTATAGCTGTTTAGGTACCAGGCACACCCTAGAAAGTAATCCTAGTTATGCCAATGGTGAATTCAGGCAGACAAATGTTATTTGATTTGCGAGGTACATTCAGGTGTTTCACAATAGGCGAGAAGTTTACATAAACCAAGCACAACACGGAACTTTATGCAGCTGCTGAGAACTGTGCAACAACTTTTTGCCCAACTGACCAACCACCTATTCTTCATACGTTCACGCTTACGCCAGTAGACAAACAAGGCAGTACTTCCAGTTATATATGGTGAAAGAAACTTAGTGGACTCACTTGGTAGTCTTGTTATATCCGTTCATGGTGTGGACGAACTCATGGTGCAGCATGTCGGCGTACTTGTTGGGCTTGAGCTTGTAGGACACGAGGCGCTGCTCATAGCGCTGGTTGTGCTTCGCGATGCGCAGCTTGTTCTCCGCGTAGATCTTCATGCGGAACTTATCTTCCACTTCGCTGTCGTAGCTCTTGTTGTGTTCCAGCTGTGAGGGAACACGACAAGTGTTAATTGGCACTACTTTACAGCAATAGAAACGATAGGCAGAGATGTGCTTAGCCCACATTTCCTCAGCTTTTCGATTCCACGTTATAGAAGGCTTATGTATCGAGACCTAGTTCCTGAGTGCGTGCTACACTTTGCTCGACTCGGAAATAGAACCCGAGACCTTATGCACAACAGGCGCATGAATTTTTATTGCGCCACCAAGGCAGACAGACAATTTACAAAAAAATATAATCTACGTACATCCATACAATAATATTATAATATTTAAAAAAATATCTGTAAAATTGGTTGTGTGACGGCTGTGATACGTCTAAAATCCAAATGTTTTATACATCCTAGCTTGGGTCAATGAGCCTAGATACAAAATAATACAAAATATTAAGATACCTTGAAGGCGTGCCATTCTTCCCTGACGAGATCGAAGAACGAGACGGCGCTGGCGGCGGCCACCACACACAGCAACACGGCTATACTCTTCATTGTTACGATATCTACACGCAATTCAGACAAAAACTTTTGAATAACATAATTAATTTTATTTGAATATAGGAAAAAACAAACATAAAATAAAGCAGGTAATACTTCGTGAAAAGAAGAAGCATAGCGCATGGTATCACCATAAGGTCAAGAATCGAGGTCATATCCTATTTCATGCTCTTTGCGGTTGCCATTTTTCCTTTGTACCTACATTTTACACTCTCGGTATGGTTAGGTAGAAATTTCTATATGGTTGGCTTAATGCGAGTATAATCATGCAATTTGAGGATAGTCTCACCATTTTAATATACGTAGGTACTACATAACTACTACCTTCGTGAATATTCTAATGACTTCAGTGAGTTTCAGAGCCATTGTTTTGATGACTAAATAACAGGACGTTTAAAATATTACGGCTGAATTGATTTTAAATGTACCTATGCCGTTCAAGAACCAGAGAGGTAAAACTGCGTTATTTTGATCGGGTTTTTCCATAGATAAGTTTAATTTATTTTCCTGTTAATTTCATCGTAATGTTGGTAGATAAAAACATTAATCCCATTGCTACTCACAGAGCACTAATAGTCAGTGAGGCGCTACTTGTTTACGTTGTCTTACTTCTTTAGAAAGACAAACACGAGTAAGACTGAAGAACAAAGTCAAAAAGCTGTCCTGTTGTTTCCTCTAAAACGGTTACCTACTGTTAACAGTTTATTTACCAATTACCTACTAAGTTAGGCGACTTCGAATAGCTGTAAATATTATGGTTGCCGATTTGCTGTCAGTAAGGAAGTGAATTAGAACGACGCAGGAATATTTAATTAACTTGGTTGTTTTTATTGACTATTTAATCGCGCAATACCTCCCTACTGCCGATTATGAGGAAGTTGTGACAAAGCTAGTGTAGCGTCGTAGATAGGTACAAAGAAATATTAATGTGACCGCTTTGTTCAGATTATGTATATGAACTAAACTATAGGTATAAAACTAATCCAAATAATGTCTTTAAGACATAAATATTCGTCATCCTGTTTTGCTTTATAGAGATGTGACAGGATAATCGCACCACATTGCGGGCTTGAATAGCAGGTAATATTAATACTGCTATACAAGTAGGTATACTTTGTGCAAATGTTTGGAATTATAGAATAATTAGTAAAATAAATAGGTAATTAAATTATTGTTTTCTTCAGTAAGACGTTTTGTACCCACACTGAATGCAAGTCAATTTATAAATTAAGTATAGGTAGGTATAAAAATATGAATAAGTTAATAACACATAATACGATTACAATACATACCATTTGGAATTTAAACCTATTAAATATCTACCTACGCTAGTTCACCTTGGCACTACCCTCAGCCTGTTGTTAAATTAATTTTAATTGACTGTTAGTGACTATCTGTTTATTAATTCAAATATTGCTATATATTTATAACTAAAGCAGTTACAGTTAAAATACATTTTTTATATCAAGATAAAGAATAATAATATAATGGTTGTAAATACAGCGTCGTGTTTATTATGAATCGCTTAGTAGCTACGCGGCAAAGGAAGAACGGTTCTAAGACCTACAAAAAATCACCGTAGGATGATTTAACACAAAGGAAATGATGATTATTAAGACGGCATTACATGGCTTGGTCCACAAAAAAAAAAGATTTTTACAGCTACTAAGGCATAAAAATATATCCTAAAACTTACCTCCTCTACACTGTTAATTACTTAAATTTATTATTTAATTTACGATATTCTAATTAATGTATTGAACTATGGAACGTCTTTGTACAACCGCGTTACAATTGTTTATGCGCATTCATTCTGTGCGTTCTTCTTATTCGTTCGGAAATGTTGACCGTACAAATGTATAGAGATGGTCTTTTATATGAAATACCGGTTTTATGCAATGCCCTCTTAAATGAGTTCATATTAATATTAAATATTGTCATTACTTTAGTTATTTAATTAACATAAACTTCGAATTTGTGTATTTAGAAAACTAAAATGAAAAGTAACATTTAAATAAACGGTTCTTCAATACAATAATAATGTTGAAGTAGCAGAATAGGTATAATGTAACATAACGTTTTAAATGTCATTTATGTGATTATGTCAAACCCATGCTTATCTGCTGTAAATAAATTGTGAATTTCAGATTATAAAATAAATCAATATGAAAGAAGATGGGCAAGACCAGAAAAAGCAAGGTGGTCGAAAGAAATTGCAATTATACAAACCTCGAAAGAAAAAAAGTGCCGAGGAAGACGCAGCTATACAATATTTACAGGCACAATATGATAAGGTAGTGTGGGAGTCTATTTCATTATTTAACAAATATTTGCTTGAATTGTTTTAATATATCGACTTATTATATGTTAGATGTATTATAATGCATACGTATAGTCACTATACTTATGAATAATGTTGTCACTGAATCATAAGTGAACCTCGAAACTAACCATGTGCTACATTCATAATAATAAACAAGACCTATTACTTTTCGATTGAATTAAAGTAACTAAATGTAATTAAAAAATAATAGTTATAATCCCTGTATTGCAGAACACTTTACAAATATTGTAAATATAGATACACAGACTATAACCACTATTAGTGGATGACACAACATGTTGTCCTATGTGAGGATCAAACCCACAACACATTGCATATTAGAAGCATGAAGGCAACCTCTTAAAAGCATTCCACAAATGCTTGGATGGTATATAATTATGTTTGTGAGTTAAATATTGGCGACCACATTGTTATTGGTTATTCTTTTTTAAAAACAATCAAGCTAAATAGATAATTCATGCTCATAGCTGAAGGTTGTAACCAAGAGCAGTGGCTCTTGGTTACAACCTTCAACTATGAGCATATATGAAGGAACAGGGAGAAAGAGATAATGTCTCTTTCATAGAACTGATATCTAATTTACATGTTTGTTGGTAGTTATTATTCACATAGGCAGTAATTTATATCATTATGAAATTTTCCAGATAAATCCAGATGAAATTAAAACTTTCAAAGACTTTCCGCTATCTCAGAAGACACTAAAGGGCTTAAAAGAAAACAATTATGTTACACCTACTGAAATTCAAAAACAAGCCATTGGATATTCGTTACAAGGGAAAGATATTCTTGGGGCTGCGAGAACTGGGTCAGGGAAAACATTGGCCTTCTTAATACCAATATTAGAAAATTTATTTTGTAAGAAATGGACAAGGTTAGATGGTGTTGGTGCCCTAGTCATATCACCAACAAGAGAACTGGCCTATCAGATATATGAAACTTTGAGGAAAGTAGGACATCTGCATGACTTCTCAGCAGGTCTTATCATTGGTGGACAGAACCTCAAGTTTGAGAGAAAGAGAATGGATCAAATTAACATATTGATTTGTACACCAGGTCGTCTTCTTCAGCATATGGATGAAAATCCATTATTTGACTGCAGTCACCTACAAATTCTAGTTTTGGATGAAGCTGATAGATGCCTTGATATGGGCTTTGAGGCAACAATGAATGCTATAATAGAGAACCTGCCAGCAGAACGACAAACTCTGCTATTCTCTGCTACACAAACAAAATCTGTAAAAGATCTTGCTCGGCTTAGCCTGAAATTTCCGACATATGTAGCTCCTCATGAGCAGGCTGCCACTGTCACGCCAGAGTCTCTCCAGCAAAGTTACATTGTTTGTGAAGTAGATGAAAAAATAGGTATCCTTTGGTCTTTTATAAGAAACCATTTAAAGCAGAAAGTGCTTGTGTTTATGGCAACTTGCAAACAAGTAAAATATACCTATGAATTATTCTGCAAACTAAGACCTGGTGTCAGCTTGCTTGCTTTGTATGGAACATTGCACCAGGAAAAGAGGGAAAAAATTTACAATGAATTTTGTAGAAAGTCTAATGTTGTTCTATTTGCCACTGATTTAGCATCCAGAGGGTTGGACTTTCCGCGAGTTAACTGGGTCATACAGATGGACTGTCCTGAAGATGTGGAGACTTACATCCATAGAGCTGGTCGCACAGCCAGAGGCTTCTCTGGTAAAGGTGAAGGTTTGCTAATGCTTTTGCCACATGAAGAAAAAATTGTAGAAGATCTACAAAAGAGCAAAATACCCATCAATAAAATAGCTGTTGATCCATCCAAAGTTCAGGCTCCACAGAGAAAGATTGAAGGACTTCTGTCAGACAGTACTGAACTGAAGCAAAGTGCTCAAAGAGCTTTCATGAGTTATGTGAAGTCAATATTCCTGATGAAAAACAAAGAAATATTCAATATACAACTCTTAGACACAGATGCATATGCTAGGTCTCTAGGGTTGATAGTACCCCCATATATCAAATTCTTGAAGAAACATCAATATGCTCAAAAGAGAAAAGATGAAGAGAAAGTCAGTGATACTATAGAAAAATTAAAAGCCAAGGCTGCTTCTGATGGAGACACTGATCAAAGTGTTGATGATAATAAGATTGATACACCAGTGGCTGAGAAGAAGGTTAAGAAGCCTAAAAAGAAAGAAGAACTCATAAAATTCGATTTTCACCAAGATGCAGATAGTGATGAAGAAGATTTCTTACAAGTTAAAAAAGTGAATGTAGATCCTGGAGATGAACCTATTGACGAAGGACCATCTTTATCGAAAAAGAAAGCAAAGCCTCTAACTAAGGCTGCTGTTGCTAAGAAATTATTAAAGAAGAAAATCAAAGTAAATACAACAGTCAAATTCACAGAGGAAGGTGATGCTATTGATGACGAAAAGAGAGATGTAAAATCAGAACTTGCAAAACAGTTTGTTAATGAAAATGTTGGAGGTATTGATATAGAAAAAGCTAAAGAAGTTCTTCAAGAAGAAGATAAATTTGATAAAATACGGTTTAGAGAAAAAGTAAAGGCAAAACATAAAGAAGAAAAACGGAAACTAAAGAACAAGAAGAAGGAAGATGAAGGTGAAAAAGATGACTTTGGTTCACAGTCAGAATCTGATGGACCGGATCTGTCATGGCTGCCGGATCCTGACAAACATTATGGACAAAAAGATGAAGATGATGATGGAGACTCTGATATAGGTAGTCAACCTGAAGCCTCAGATAGAGATGATTCTGGTAATGATTCTAACATAGATCAGAAGTTCCATAGGTAAGATTTTAACAATAATTATGCCCTATATCTACTGATCTGTTATTATAGACATAATAATAATTCAATCTTATAAAATGTAGAAAATGAGGAGGTAGTTATAACTGAGGTAGCTTGCATAGTTATAAATTGAAATGAATAAACAAACTGAAATATAAATATTACATTAACCTCTTTTTAATAACTCTTTAAAAAATTATCTACTACTATACTGTGTTCTTTATACAATCTTTTAACTATTTCACAGGCCTACAAAACGAAAATTACTGGAGAGTAAAGGCATTCCTCAAGCAAGCGTAACGCCACGCAAGGTAAGGAAGGTTCAAGACATCTCCGCATCGCTGTCGGTCAGCGAAGCAGAAGCACTCGCCATGCAATTATTGAAAACTAAACGATGATTGCTGGGGAATATAGTTGTTTAAGAATACTGTTCTAATATTATCTATAAATAAAAACAACTACAATTATTTTATTTGCTTATTATTTACATCCAGAAAAATATATCCTTTCACATTATTATAAAGGCAGATAACATTTGTGTTTCGTATTTAAGTTCACATTCATGACCTCATCTAGAAACAATTTCTTGACTGTACTGAGAAATTATTTCTGAACACAAGTACGCCAGTACAAAAAACAGTAAAACGAGGCTAATCTTCAATCAACCGTACCGACTGCCAGTGGCTTAGCCGCGGGCTATGATTTAAGAAAGTTCTCATCTGTTCTTGGTCTGTTCTGCTTGAAAGAAATATAATTATGAGTTATGCTTATGACACAAGGGCCTTTTTCAGGAAAGTGCGGAGTACTAGCCGTCAATGTATAGCGTGCAATAAAAAAATGGCCGAGCGATAATAAGCGATGTGAGTCTTAAATACTCATACTGGCAGTTTCGCGCTCCTAGACGGACGTGTGCACGTATATAAATATAATTATTTTATTGTTTAGCGCGGCACAAGCCGTCCCTCGTATTTTTTTATCGTCATGAGTGACACACTTGTAGCGAATGAGCTGCTGGCGTTTCTGCAACAGAAGCTGGATGTCATGGACGAGGTTTCGGCCATTCAGATATGTTCCACTAACTTCAGCGGGAAGGACATAGCTGCTGCCAAGCTGCTGGTGTACAGGTCGCCCAACAAAAGTGACCAGATGGTGTCTCGCAGGCTTGACGGGACAAAGAAAAGACTGCAGGATATTATCACGCTGCTGAAGAAGACCGATCCTGACGACGTGCCGACGTTTGTGGCGAAGGACTTGAATAAGTTACCTCCCGTCACTTTCAACCACGTCGATGTTACAAGCCTTTTGAAGGACATCGTCTTCCTTAAGGCTAGTTTAGCGGATGTACACAAGAAGTTAGAGACATCCTAGGACACCGTCATGGTTTTGCGCACGGAGGTTGAAGAGTTGCGCAATTCTGTGGATTTAAGTAGGTCACCGACGCGTAATAACAACGTCAACACGCGTCGAGGCGCAGGCTGCTTCAATGCATCGGTCGCAAGTTTCGCGTCAGCAGTTTTGTCGCCGCGGAATGTTGTGACTGCTGAGTGCGCTACATGCGCGCCTTGCAGCCCCGTCCCCGTCCCCGCGGCCCCTCCCTGTATCGCCGCGCGACCTAAACGGATAGAGGCTCAGCAGATAGCTGCGAGCACGCCCTTTGCTCCCGCCGCGAAGTCGGTGCCTAAGATGGCAAAGAACCGGGAGGATGACGCTAACGATGGTTTTGTGACGGTGCAAAGGAGGAAGCGCCGTCAGAAAACCAATAAGAACTGCTGCGGCACAGCTCCTGTGGAGCCTGGTACGAACCTGCGTGCTGCAGCACCGAACACACCGGTGTACATCTCTCGCCTGCATTACACCACTAAGGCGGAGGATATCGCGGAGTATGTACGCCAGAAGTCCATGTACATGCCAAGAGTGCAGCTGCTGGAGTCGCGTCGCAACGTCAACTTCAAGGCGTTCGTGGTGCGAGTACCAACTTGCTATCTTCATGTATTTATGAAGGAGGACTTTTGGTCGAAGGGTGTGGTGTTCCGTCGCTTCCGTGGACAAGTGCCACATGAACGCACATCAACGGAGTGCAAGTGAAGCATTACTAACATAGTTAATAAATTATATAAATACTAACACAAATTGTATGTATGTTAGTCTATAAGGTATTTACCTATGCGTCGATGCCACGCGAAATAAAATCGTTATTATTATTAAAATGGTTAACAAAATATGAACCATTATTTTCAGAAAATTCAAGAGGTTTCAGCAACAAAAAGGCGTGATGTTCTATCTTGTATGTAAGATATCTAAATATAACAATATAGAGTGCGTCTACAACAAAACAAGCTGATTTGTTTCTAATGAGGTTCTGTTATACACCGTTGCCAAGAATACGCAAAGGATCTTATCTTAGTCTCTATGTAAATTAATGTACTATATTATATTAATTTTTTATTACATCTTTCGAGCGCGGGTCTATGCTTCCTGGACCACTTAAGCTCAATTTCTGTTTTATGGGTAGTGTATTTGCCTGACATAAAGCTGTAGTTTTGTATAATTCTTATTTTATTGCTTTGATTATTTCAAATTAATAGATGAATAAAAAATATATCCAGATAAGTATAGTACGGTGCGCAACTTAGCTTACCCAGCCATGATTCTACATGCGGACATGCTACGTTTGGTTTTTGTTCAATCACTTTACAGAAAATTATTTTCTAAGTTCATGGCAACATTGGCAACACCGGCAACAATTGTCAAAAAGAAAACGGATCGTTGCATTCTCAGGAACGCTAAAATTTGTAAAATAATAAAGTTTTCTATGGATTTAGAATAATAACACGTCTTGTACTTATTAATTTTAACTATGTTTTGGAGCGGAAACTATATCGCAGTTAGGGAGTTAAATTCTCTTCTAACAGAAGAGGTGCGTATTTAGATGAAAAATTGATGGTTATGAGTGGTTGAATTTATGAATTCTGATATTATTTCGTGATGGTAACGCCTTTAGTGTTGAGTAAACACGTTCCTATGCCGGGATGACCTCATGTGATCGTGTAAAGTGTGGAACAAGTGATGGTTTGGTGTATGTATTGTGGGTATCGCGAGTTCGCTTTTTGTTTCAGAATGTAACGTTGTCACAAGTGCTGGAGGCAGACGATATACTGCAGGAATGTAAGGCTGACAACAAGGCACTCATACAGTTGTAAGTATCGCCCCTGCACATGAGTTATACATGTTTATCACAACACATTGGTTCTGTCTATTGTTGAGTGACTTTAACTAGAATCTGACCAAACTATTTACAGGATTTCTGATGTGATATAAATGTAATTTATAGGTGAATACTTGTTTATATCTCAAGGTTTTCTGGTAAAAATTGATGTATTATTACAATTGTTTGCTATCACACAAGTATGTCATTAAAACATATGATAAACATATTTTGCTTAGTCACAGTCAACATAAGTTGTTTTTGTGACAAGTTGTAGAGTTTTATTATATAAATCTATTATATAGAATAATATACCTTGCAGATGACATTTAATAGTGATAATGTAATGCTTTATTTCTTTATTTTATTTATTATTATGAGATATGTACCATTCTAGCAGTTTATCTAGCTGATACATGTGTCTTGTGATTTGGAGATCTTGTAACAAAATACAGTCATATCACTGCAAATAACTAAAGTTTTAAATGATAGCAGTATAACTCGTCACACAAATAAACCTGTTACCTGAGCTTGGTATGTGATTTTTTACATGAGAAATTCTTTGTGTTTTAATCTCATAAAATTATTTATACATGCATACATAGTCTTACACATGTTTTCCATATCCCTGAAGGGGTAGGTATACATGCAAACTTACTCTTCATCTGCTAGGATGTCACATGCCTTGTAATAAAGGGATGCCTATCAGATAATAGGTATCCCTCTTTTACTGTGCTGGTAGATACCGGCACAGTTTTAATGCATAACAATTTTTCAAATTTGGTATTCCAATTGGCTCATCGCCTACTTTCTCAGACCTTATTGTAGTCCATCAGATAATGCTAGCCTGCATTTCTGTTATTGATAAACCCGGGCATTGAATCTAAGATGATTAACAAATGCATACATGCTTACACCACCCTGCCATCTATTAACTAAAAAGTGAGTAAGTTATATGAGAATGCATATTACTTACCACCAACATACATGTGAAGATCAACTTTAAATAATTATGACAAAAATTGTGTGATCCACAGTAATTAGTTCAGAATTAGTGTTTCTTTGAGACCATTATATTATTTGCAAGTTGCTCTTGCTCTGTTACATTCCAAAATTGGACCATTACTCAAAGATAATCTCTAGTGCTAAAATAGTATTTTATAAAAGATACAAAGGCAATACATAAACATAATAAAAAAATATTAGTCTATATCTTTTGCCCGCAGCTTTGCTCATGTAAAAGTAGGTTAGTTTATGTTCATGATAATACGTTTTTTTAAATATAAAATATTGCTTATGTTACTTGGTGATAATATAGCTTTCTAAGAGTGAATTAATTTTAAAATCAGTTAGTAGTTTGAGTAAAATTATAAACAAACAAACAAAAAATGAAATCTTTCCTCTTTATAATATTAGTATAGATGTATTTGATCACATTTACCATACTCATATTACTGTGACATTATTATCAATTATTTTAGAACTGCTCAGTGATATCATGAAACATACATAGCATTATGTTTATATATTTTGTCGGCCTCTATGGTGTAGTGGTTAGTGTAACCGACTACCACGCCTGAGGTCACAGGTTCGATTCTCGCACAAGTCAAACATTTGTGTGCATGAACATGGATGTTTGTCTTGGTCTGGGTGTTTCTATGTATAATATGTATGTATTTACAAAAAAAATATATAAGTATGTTTATCCATTGTCTAGTACCCATAGTACAAGCTCTGCTTAGTTTGGGCTAGACGGTGTTGTGTTTATGTGGTAGATTATTATATTATATTTTCAACTGGGTCAAACCAAATCTTACTTCTTCAATATATTTATATCTCACAGGATAGAGGATGAGTCTATTGTATTCAACTGGGCTAATTTGCAGATTCTGGTTTTTAATCGGCAATTTGCAGTAGTTACATTGTTTATTTACTGTAGCATGTTGTTTTTACAAATTGCTGATCTTCTTCTTTTCGTGTGGTTAGTGGCCAACCTGTTATCAAGAGATGTTCAAGCCGCCCGTAGGCGTCTGACATGGCTTAACGACTGCTGTCAATTTGACAACATCCGGGACCGACTTTTCACGTGCCCTCTGAATCACGGAGACGCTCAGATGAAATATCACTAAGCGGTCACCCATCTATAGACTGACCGCACCCAACGTTGCTTAACCTCGCTAATCGTTTACCGATCAGTGAGTGCAGCTGGCTATGAGCGCCTCAAATATAGTTGGGTGACCACTTAGAGGTATTTCATCTGAGCGTCTCCGTGCTTCGGAGGCCACGTAAAAAGTCGATCCCGGTTTTTGTCAAATTGAAAGCAGTCCTAAGCCATGTCAGAGGCCTACAGGCGGCTTGAACAACTCTTGGCAACAGGTTGGCCACTAACCACACGAAAAACAAAAATTGCTGATATGAACCTGGAAATGTAAGTCCAAGTGCATACCTTAGTAAGGATAATGTAGACTATGAGGCAGTTATTCTTACAATCATCAAATATGCTTACTATAATCGATACTAATATTATAAAGCTGAAGAGTTTGTTTGTTTGTTTGTTTTGGTTGAATGCGCTAATCTCAGGAACTACTCGTTCGATTTGAAAAATTATTTTAGTGTTGGATAACCTATTTACCGAGGAAGGTTATAGGCTATATTAAACCGCGGGCACATCTAGTAAATAATATAATGGCATAGGTTAGGTAGTGGGTTAGGTAGGTGGGTTAGGTAGTGGGCCACCACCATCTCTTACATACTAGGTGAAATGCAGAATCACTACATTTAGGGTAATATCCTGTGAGAAAGTCGTACTTTCTCAGTCAAGGTGGCTCATTAGAAATGTCTCCAAATGGTTAGCTATGCCTCTCTTTATCCTTTGTCCTATACTAGAATGTAAATATCAATTATTGTTTTTGTTGCAGTCTCACAAGGCCAGATATTCTGGCGGACCTGATAACCCTGATAACGGAGGAGCCTCCGAAGAATGTGGAGCTGGCCTCGCAATATCGGCTCGCGAACATCGCGTGCGAGGTGCTGACCAGTCACCTGTCCATGCTGAGCGACCGGTTGTCCCTCGACGCGGCGCAGATGAACCGGCTCTGTGACTTCATCAACCAGGATCCACCCCTCAATCCACTGCTCGCCTCGTACTTCAGTAAAACTGTTGAAATGCTGCTGGAAAAGAGTCCTAAACAGGTGAATATTTATCTAGCCATAGTATATACATAGACTCCCATATAACACCTACATTCTGCCAGCAATATTCCCGCGATTATAAGGCTGCGGTTCTGTGAACAATAACAAACAAGAAATTGTTAAAAGACAAATGGAGCAAAGGTTATTGAGAAAAACTATAAGGCTAGATTATATGACAGTGCCTGCCTCCTTGGCGTAGCGATAGTAATTGCGACTATTATGCATGAGGACTCGCGTTCGATTCACACGCCAAGCAAAGTATTACCGAGATTTTTTGTCAAGACATTATCAGTCCCGCTTCTATGGTACGTACGTACGGCCATAAAACATAGCTGACGAAATACCCGAAATCCCCACCATACACAAGAAGCTTAATACAGTTTCTAGACATCGACTAGTTATTTGGGCTGGACGGCTTCCCAGCCGCGTTGCTATAGATGTGCGCCCTTGAGATTATTATTTTTTAACTTTACCATCTTTCCTACGAAGCTGCTAGATTTAATTTTCATCGAAGATTTCCATGTCCACTCAATCACTACAAGTCATGCTAACCCTTCAGACCCATAGCGGTGACAGTTTTTGTTTTTCGAAGTAATGAAGCGAGTTCTTACTCATAATTTTCTGCTGTTCAATCAAAGTATTATTGGGAATTTCTGTCAAGTTATCACCTCTATAACGTGGTATCGAAAACCGTATCTATCAAAATGTTGCTGCAATACCTTTCTATCTAACTCTATTAATAGTTGTGCCTTTCGGATCTCCGAGAGGCACTATATCTATAGGCTTGAGAGTTTCGGTACGTTATCTTTTCATTGTCTAAAAGCCCTCCGTAAAGTTATCTGAACTACGGAATAATGTCATTTTAGAAGAGTGAAGGCCGAAGAAACCTTGGAAGTCTTTTATCGTTCGGCTCGAAGTCATTTTTCATGGTAGACCTACAGATCAGTAGTATTAGTAACCAAGTAATTGCCAAAGACTTGACTGTCCGAGCAGCGGTAGTGAATGCGACTGCTGTGCATGAGGGGTTCGAATCCCGGGTCGGACCAACAAAAAGTTATTGGGTTTTTCTGTTCAGAAATCTCAATAGCTGCCCGGAGCCCGTGCCTCAAAAAGCACGTAAAGCCGTTGGTCCTGCGCCTGATCTCTATCCGGTCGTGTCGGATTACCGTCCCATCGAATCATGAGCCTTAGGGAACAGAGAGTGCACTTCTGTTTGCACACACGTTTGTGCAGTATAATATCTCCTGCGTAAATGGCCAGTCTCCGTTAAGACTGGCCACCGTTACGGAAATTCAGCCTGGAGGACATTGTTATTAATTGCCAAAGTTTTTGTATCACATGTTATATTTGGTGTTCAGGACTGGTGCCTCCACCACATAGTGTGTCTACGAGTGCTGGACTTCTTCAAGTCGCGGAGGGACTTCCTGCCGAACTTACTGCGACATATGTCCACGTCAGCCATCGCAGACATCTTCAAGTATTTGATGCGGATCGACGATCTCATCAAAACTGTCATGGAGGTATGTTCTTTATTTTTAACATAACTTTAGGTTAGGTTAGTAACAGTCATTTTTCCGGGATGATAGGTACTCTATGACCTTTTCTGTTCGCCTGACAACGTGTATGCGAAATTTTATGATGATCGGTCGAGTAGGCGTAACAGCGTAACAAACAAGCTCATATTCGTCATATTATAACTACTATGAGTTCTGATTTCATAGTCATCTCCTGCACTAGGGACAAGCTCTGTGCCCTGGGAGACTTTATAATTTAATTCAAAAACAATTCAAAATAAATTTATTCAAGTTAGGTTACAAGGTAACACTTAATAATGTCAGTTACAACATTTTTTTTCCTGTGTATTTATATTTACTGCTACGTTCAGCAAAGCAAGGGTGTATGGCTCATGAGAAGAACGGGCAAGAAACTCATGGCCACTATTTTTAATCGCCAAGTTTTTCGTTTACAAATCGTAAGAGCTGTAAGATGCTGCAACCATTTCTCCATGAACTATTACTGAACATACTCTAGCATTTAATACAATTTGATGGTAGCCTCTAAAGCAGCAGTATGGTAAATAGGAGCATCCACTTACATGTACATAAATAATCAAGACAAGGCATGATTGTAGTCCATAGTTTAATCTAACTGTTTAAATAAAAATGTAGTAAGTAAATTATCGAATTCCACGAAACCAAGGTCGACCAGTCACCACAAGTAGAACCCATTCACGAGTACGACGCATGGGCCAGCTATCGTCCCCCTCGCCATATTGAAGGGAAGGAAACAACCCGGTCCATGACGCCACCACAAGCAATGACATTTGAGTGAGCATGACGGTCCTTGGCATGCGAACTCTGAATAAGATTCAAAAAGAAAATTTTACGAAACTGTTAATGCTCACGAGTTGTCTTCATTGCACATTCTTCTTGATAAAAATACGACTAAGTCTAACAACAATGTAAATTCTAGCTTAAATAAGGAGTAACATTACAAAAAATATATAAAAAATAGTATTAGTATTTGTCATTTAACGTCCTGTGATCTGATGCAAATATTAGTGCCATGGATGTTTGTCATTTAAATAATCATCTATATTATAATATGCTTTAGAAATTAAGCAAGTTTAAATTTTAACTTTAAATGTATTATCTGGTAATTCTAGAATATTGGTCGGAATTTTATTATAAAAACGTATACCAAGACCCATGAAGGAACCATGAACTTTATGTAGGTAGTCGGTAGAATGGAACACATAATTTATATTTATTTCTAGTATTGATGTTATGTATGTCACTACTTATATCTATAAAATATGTATAAAAATTGTTTGCTACTTTACAACTTTTTGTGGATGGGGATCAAACCTCAAGCTTTAGCGTGCACGGATGGTGTGGTTTATATTATACGTTTGTAACGTAAACGAACACTTAGCTTCGAACTTTGGATATTGGTAGAGTCACCACCACCTACCCTTCCATACGACATTCGCATCCCATACAGTGCGTCAAGCGTCTAAACGTCCACAAGTAGAATGGCTTAGACAGCAGAAGTGGCAAAAATTAGCGCCCTTGGGTTGACCTCTGTTTGACCTTTAATGTCTTTCCGCCAAACCCATTTTTATGGAAGATATCGAATTCTCGGTGTCTAAATGTATACACAACTAACCTCCAAAAAATGTTTCATCGGCGCTTTAAACGATTTGGTATAATGGTCTTAACCATTATATCAAGACAATTATTATCAAGTTATCGGTGAGATTCCTTAATTGCCTGTTGGATGATTCCTATCCAGACACAATTAGTTTTCAATAAATGTTCAATTAGTTAATAGACATTCCAAGCACAGGTTAATATTTTAAATAATTATTTCGATCATTTAGTTCACATGTGCACTGTATTTTTTTATTTCGGTGTGCAGTTTCGTCAGATTTATGCATCCCATGTCGCGGGTAGAAGCTAGTTAACACTTTATACTATACTAGTTCAATTGAAAGGTGAGGAAACATTAACAAAAAGCTTTATCTCGGCTATTTGAGGGCAGTCACACAATGACGCGATGAGTCAGTCACCTATGTAGCGCTACCTTATCATAGAACGTAATCCGAAGCAGGGGCATTACATGAATATTACATTTGTACGTTACACAGTATGACGTCATAACCATATGGCTCGAACTTGTTTGTTATCAACTTACATACTTTTTACACGCACTTTGAGAACCAATGATAGTATAATTATTGCGAAATAATGATATCTAGGGCATAATGCAAAGAACCACTTTATCTCTGTCTATGTATATGGTTTTTATTGAGAAAGAAATAACAAGTGTGAGCTGGAATCGTGCATCAAGGGCTCTGTAACTTGAAAACTACTAATAAAATACATTTAAGTAAATGCTTGCTTATTCCTAAAAAGGTAGTATTTCTCTAATTTATTCAAATCAGTGGTAGATAATGTAAGTGAAGAATAAAATCTAAAAACGAAGTCTACTGACACTGTATAAATTAACTATTTTGGTATAGAACTTTAAAAACAGAACCATCGATACTTACGGATGTTGTTCCGAGTTGTGGCTTTGATCACACTTGCGCAGTGCGGACGTTGCGTGTATCAATATAAATAGTTATTTAGCTTGTTTCTCATATACTCATAGACCTGTATATTTCAAAAAGACCCATTTTTGAACAGAGGTATGCTCACGTTATGTCAGCTATAGTTTAACTTAAGCGTTATAGGTACGTTTCGCGACACGAGGATTCCTGCCTTTTTCGTTTTCTGTCAAGAAACCTTCATTAGTAACACGGAATCTGAAAATGGTGAAATGACCTGACAAACGGCTACAGGATTGCCGTTTATTACGTGGAACATAACCTAACCTTAATCAGGGACGTAATGACAAAAGAAATAAAACTTACGAAAATATATGTCTGTAAGTAATGTAGATACTGCCTACTCCCTCAGAGATATAAACACGTAATGTTGTGTATATCACTAAGTTACGTAGTTGCCATTCTGTGGCCAAGTTTGTAAACAAGTGCCTCTGACGAATCCGCATACGTGTCGTTCGTAGACAGTGTAAGTGCAATCTCCTGCGAGTGCTTCACTCATTATTTGGTTAAGAGATAGTAAGTTATTATAGGTGATGTTTGTTCAACGCGATGTCAGACATATGATTAATTCCGTTAGACCGGACCGACTTAGATATATTTATCTGTCGTATTTAAAAGAGGTACTTTTATGCTTTTATTTTAGAAATATTGGTTATGATAAGTCGTAATATCGGTCAGATCTGAAGAAATTTAAATAAAATTGTCAAGAAAATCAGTGTTGTTCCTCTAATAAGTTGTTTTGTGAGTAGCTATTCGTAGGTGTCGCAGAGTTTTTTTTAAGACGCATGTGCTCTTATTTGGTGACGTTTTTAAGTGTTTACGACCAGAAGAAGAAATGTTATTGTTATTTTATTTTATTGTTTATTTTGATAGGTCGGTATAGAAACACACTACAGACTAATACATACACACATAATGTTAAACAGTATACAATACTCAAATCTGGAGTCCAATTATAACTATACACATCATTTAGTTAGTGAGAGAAATGTTTAAAATATCGAGCGTGATAGAGCGTGCAACGAGTCCCATAAAAATGGCCGACAATAATAGGTTGTTATGTTTGTTTGCAGTGGCTAGAAGAACATCAGTTCCTGGAATGTCTAATACAGATAATTTGCGGGACGTACGTGCCCGAGGTGTTCCCGCCGCCGGCGCCGCCCGTCTGCCACGAGGCAAAGCCCGAGCCGCAGGAGAAGGCCGAGCGGGAGACTAGCGAAAAGCCCGAGGCCAACCACACGGATGAGAAGGATAGCGGTGGCGTATCTGCTGATGGCGATAAAGGTATTTTATAACTTTAAAATCTTATTAAAACCTCAATATTAAACTTTTAAACATTATAACCTTAATATTGTGTAGGTATAGTAAATAGTTATCATTATATTGTGTATAGTTAATACAGTAAGTATGCAATTTGCTTGTTAATGGCGCGAGTCCATTAAGGCGCGATTTCATTAGGCAAGTGACTTGCATGCAAGTTGCAAATTGTATACAACTTGTACAAACCTGCATAATAATGATTATTTTCTCGTGCGCCCACCTAACAGACATTATGTTTCGATCATTTGTACAACGATAGATATCATACGTCACTCGTTCGAAATTCGATACGTGCATCTAACGTTTGCGCGTTCAATTTGCAGGTCACTTGAATAAAAATATGTACAAGTTCAAACTACCCCATACAAGTTGTATGCAATTTGCAACTTGCATGCAAGTAACTTGCCTTATGGAATCGTGCCTTAAATTGCACGATTTGGGCAAAGTAACCAACAAAAAAGGGTATCGATAGTAACAGTAGTCACTGTATTTTATTACTAAAGTGTACTAAAGGCCATTGCAATATTAAAAGAAGAAAGAAAGAACGAAACATTTATTTGCACAGAATACAGGTGGTACCGGATTTAACAATGGTGAATATTTCAGGCTATATTCTGCCTGTATTAGGCATGCAAATATTAATAATTGTCATTGCTTAATAATATAATATCGTTTTGACTCATGTAAATCAATGAAAGATAAAATTCGATAGTCTTTTTTAATCTTTAATGCACCACGTGGTGTCCCTCTGGGTCTAATTTGAACAATATTCCAAATGTTAGCGACTGGGAATATCGTTCTTCATGGAACATACTAGATGGTAGAGAAAAATCTTGAACCTATTGAAAATCGCAGTCAACCTTTTATAGTACCCGTAACCTCCCTACCAAGTTTAAAAAAAACGAAAATACATAAAAGCTATTCAAACAAAAGAATCATATATCATAACAACATTTACATATTAAATAGTCTGGTTATGCTTGGATGCCGGCGTCCTAGCGCTGGTGAGAGGTTTAACAAACGCTGTGCTATTAGCAAGGGAGTACAGCATCTCCTGTCTCCTGGCACACAAATTCGCACTTACTACAATCCCACAATTATTTAAACAGAGACATCAAAACACGAGACCAGCGGGGAGTCAGGCGACGACGCAACACAGGCAGCCAACGCGTCGAGTCCTGGCAACACTGAGTCGGCCGGCAGCAGGCAGGCCGCGGCCGAGGCCGACAGCGAGGCGCGCGCCTCGGCCGCCGAGCGCATGGCGGCCGCCGCCTCAGCTAACGCCGCCGCACTGCTGTGTGACCTCGTCGTTAATGGATGCCGGTATGAATTGTACTTCTATTTGAATAAGCAAAAGCCCACTAGGCCAGTAGTACTATGAAAATATCTACGCGAAACTTTGAGCTCGATGAAATACCTACCTACTGTGAATTTTCTTCGGTTTGCTTTGGGGTTATCAAGTGGCTCAAATGTTGTAAATTGCGTTTCATAGTAGTCCTATATCAGATGTTTCGGAGCCGCTAAATGTCGAGATCTCAACCAACGCTGACATGCTTGGCTTGGTATTCGCCAAATAGTAGCATGTCTTTATAAAGGGAGAAACGCCCACATTTTATATGAAGCGGCAGTATTCCGCAATTTTCCTAGCAAAGGAATATATCTTTTTGGTCACCACAATTGGCGAATGTTTGGCTCGGCACTCGGCAAATCCCACATATCTGGATGCACCTTAATATAAGCCCTTTAACTGCCCACTGTTCGCCACGGGCTGGTTTTGAAACAATCATTTTGACACCAGGATGAGTTGGCAAATATCACGAATGTTTGGAAAAGTTATAGATATCTCTTAGACCTGCAGGTTACATTATGATATCTACCTTCACTGCTAAAACAAGCGATAGTTATAATGACTATTTACCAATTGCATATTATTGTTATAAGTTTCTTGATTGTGAGGTCGCGAGTTCGGGATCAGTCTAAGTACTTGAATCTTCTAAGAAATACAGCAACAGGGAATATAGTAATAATGCCCGGTGAATAGCAATAGTTTTGCCTGCTGTAATACCTGACCTAAACATAGCTATCGAAATACATATAAAGGGTGTTTTATTAGAGGCGGAGAACTTTAAATTGAAATAAAGAACAGAAAAATGTTTATAATATGCATGAAATTGGCTTTATTTGAGAAATGATTTATGACATTAATGTTTGAATATCATTTCGTGCACGTGGCCGCCACGGCTCGCGCGTACATGGCGTAATCTGGATGTCCAATTTTCACATACTCTTCTCAGTAAATCGGGCTGTATTTCAGCAATGACGCGTCGAGTATTGGCTTCTAAGTGCTCAATTGTTTCTGGTTTGTCGGCGTAGACATGCGACTATATCCCCAGAGAAAATAATCTAAAGGTGTTAAATCGCATGAACGAGGTGGCCAGTTAACAGCTCCATTTCGTAAAATTAAACGATCGTCAAACGTTTCTTTCAGTAAATTAATTGTATCGTGCGCTATGTGGCATGTGGCACCGTCCTGCTTAAACCATATGTCTGCCACAATAATGCCATCCAACTGAGGCGCAAAAAAGTTTGTTATCATGTCTGTGTACCGCTCACCATTGCCTATAACGTTTTGACCATCATCATTTTTAAAGACATTATGGACCAATGATTCCACCGGCCCATAAAGCGCATCAAACGGTGATTTTTTCTGGATGTAACGGTGTTTCGACAATGGCTTGTGGTATATCATCGCTCCAAATGCGGCAATTCTGTTTATTGATATAGCCATTTAACTAAAAGTGTGCTTCATTACTGAATAAAATTTTCAAATGAAATTGTGGATCAATAGCAATCTATTCTTCAGTCCATTCACTGAATATACGGCGCAAACGATGAATGCGTAGCTTCAATTGCTGCATAAGTTGGATCTTGTGAGCACGTAAACCAAGTTCTTTAAGCAAAATTTTTCATAAAGTAGATGGACACAAGTTTAATTGTTGAGCCTGATGACGAATCGATACATTTGGATCATCATCAACACTACGCTGCACATTATTAATCGCTAGTTGTGTGCGCACTGCACGACATCTTACGGGATGCGTATTGTCCTTTAGAGTAAACATATTGCAAAAATGATCCATAGTTTCTCGAATTAATCGCTCCGATGGACGATTATGAACACCATAAAATGCACGTAATACTCGAAGTGTTTCTCGAATCGTAACGTGTTTTTCAAAATAAATTTGAACAATTTGCAACCGTTACTTCGGCGCCGGCCTGAGTCTATCCATGATGAAATGCCAAACCAAATTAATCTCAAATTGACGTAGAATAGTCAAATCGGCTGTCACAGAAAACAGTGTTATAACATAAAGTTCATCGCCTCTAAAAAAAAAAATACCCGATACAGGTATTTCTCTATATCCTTAAACAGTTGCATTACGCTCACATTTTTCTAGCTATGGTTAGGTCTCACGTCATAGAGCTACTACTTCTAATCGTCGAATTGCTGCTGAACATTTCTTGACGGAAAAACCCAATGACAGTTTCTGAGCCGAATATTAAACTCGAGACCTCATAAGCTGCAGTCGCATTGGCTACCGCCGCGCCAGCGAGGTCGCTCGCGGGCGCGGCGGTAGCGCTCTCACGCGCGTGGTCCGCAGCGTGGCGGCGGCGCTGCAGGCCGAGCGCGGCGTGCGCGCGCTGCTGCAGGCCGTGTTCACGTCGCCGCCGCGCGCGCGCGCGCTCGCGCTCGTGCACGGCGCGCAGCTGCTGCTGGCGCTGCTGCACCACGAGCCGCCCGCGTACGTAGACACGCCATGTGTACCCATACATACGCTTCGATACTCACTTGCTAAGAGTTCTAATTGTACTATCAATGCAGTCCGCTTACATCCATTTAGCACTCTAATTGTACTATTAAAGCACCTAATTCTTCGCTACAGTTACACTAGAATAGAATAGTATTTGTATTGAAATGTGTATTTTGCCATTATATAATTACACTTAATCTACGCCACAAAAGCAATCAAGCTGCAACATAAGTACACTTAACTTACAGTCAACATAGAGCAGCGATAGCTCAGTGGCGAGACCAACAGACTGCAATGTAGAGGGTCTCGGACTCGAACCCACGTCGCGCACCTCTGACTTTCGGAATGTTATATGACTTTTCGAAATTATGTGTGTATTGTTTGACAATTATCGCCTGCTCCGTGCCTCGGAGAGCACGTTAAGCCGTCGGTCCCAGCTGCCATGAACATCTATGGCAGTCGTTATTAGGAGTGTCGACACAAAAGATCCTACTGGATCGAAGTGTCGCCGGTCTGCACTGACTGGCCCCCACATAAGATACATACATACATACAGTCAACATTTCTTGCAAGAAATGATTAATATATTTATTCTTAAAAACTGAAGGTATTCTCTGAAGGTATTCCAATTTCACTAAGAACGTTTTATTCAACTGTTACCGTTTCAACTTCTCATTAATTGATTAATTAAGTTCCTGACCATAGTCGTAATTGAAACACGGTAATTCAAACTGGCCAGATCTTGGCATCTGGTGGTTCATAGCTTTTTATCACTGAGGTAGCAAAGAAGATTTAGCACACCTGAAGCAACGTCTACTGTATATAGTAGCAACACTTGGTGAAAAACCATTTCCATGCTTTTTTAGAAGGAATATATGTTTGTAATCTTTTGGGGAAAGTAGTTGGGGAGGATTTTCAGCAACTTCAGCCCGTACTAGAAAATTCTTCTAAAACTGCTTCGTATGTGACTCTTGTACTTCTAACCGTGAGAATAAACTCCTTGCTGGTGATTGCTGGAATGGCAATTATGACTGATGCCTATGACTGACAATACGAACCTAACCTTGTGAATCGGTTGGGCAGGCGAGTAGAGAAGAGCATAGAGGAGGAGGCGGTGCGCACGTACACGACGGGGCCGGGCTTGGGCGCGTGCTCCGAGCGCAGCGGCGTCGAGCTGGCAGTGGCACCGCACCTGCCACTGCTGCACCACGCACTGCTGCAGGGGGGCGGCGCCGTGCGCCTGGCGCGCGTGCAGGTGGCCGCGCTGCTGGCGCACCTGGCGCTGTCCGAGGTGGAGGAGGTGGCCACCACCATGCTCACCCTGGGTACGTCCGCCACACCTACTTGCTGCAGGCCGCCGCTGCACCACGCGTTGCTGGCGCAGGGCGGTGGCGCCGTGCGCCTGGCGAGCCATTTGGTAAAATTTATGATAGACATGGCCCAGCAAATTTTATATCACCATTCCTTACCTCTTCGATGTGAATGCATCTATCAATCCTCGTATGTGGTAACACAAATTAACGCACGGTTTATAACATTGTTGTCAAAACCAGTGTACCAATTACGCCATGACATTTGACTATATAGTATCTTCATGTTGCACGTGTGCGCAGGTACGCCGGGCGTGCTGGTGGACATGTTCTTCGAGTACCCCAACAACAACTTCCTGCACGCGCAGGTGTACACGCTGGTGAAACACGCGCTCACTAACCGCGTCTACCGCACGCAGTACGCCAGGCATGTGAGTATCTACTTCACCACCTATGATGACTGTCCAACTGTCTGTCATTATGATGTACCGGCATCAAGCTGACTGATCTTTTTAAAGACTGCAAAATGGTCTTGCGTATCTATTTGACTGAAATATACATAAGTATCAGATCAGCATTGTTGTTCTGTGCATTTAAAATAATACTTTTGGTTGACAGCTGCTGATTGAGTGTGATCTCCTAACGCGCCTCATGGACGTGTTTGAAGAAAACAAAAATAATAAGTGAGTACTTGTATATTTCAGATTTTATTATTGATTTATTTTTTACGGTTTCAATTTATGTTGTTTGTGACATAATTTTAGCTTATACCAAGAATTAGAGACAAAAGTCAAAAGGCTATGGGATAATTTCTCCTTAGGGCGAGTTTTCATAGCTCACGATTTGGAAGATCGACCTCTTACTATTGCAAAGGCAATTCCGCTCTAGGAAATTCAATCAGCTTCTATTGTGTGCCTACCGTGAATAGGCTGTAAACTCTTTGGTGCAGGGGAAATAAAGGAAGCTTCTGATAACTAATGTTCACTTGGTCATCTCGATTAAACCAAGCTACGTAGTAAATAAAATTTTCATGACATTTCATAAAGTATGACAATATCAATGGAGATGCGATAGTTGTGACTATACATTGATTTGTTATTTTTGAGTTATTTGAAAAGAAAAAAATGTGTTAAATAGGAAGAGTGGACCGTAATCCCAAAAATCGCCTTTAGCAGTGCGGGTTAGAAATGAAACTCACATAACCAAGCGAGGACAAATTTTATTGAGTTAGCCGGGGCTTATATAGTGGCCGCGGAGAATCTTAATAGCGCGATCAGCACTTAACAACGCCATCTATCGAGGTTAGGGTTAAACATTTTAACATAAGTTGTCCCGATTGATAAAAGTGATTAGAGGGTACTTAGTTCATCATTAGTATATATTAGGGGTTGGTTGAACAATTTGGTAGTATATATAATTTACTAATTGAGTTTATGTAGATCAAAAGAATATAGGACTATTATTAAGCCCTGTGGTATTCCAAATAAAAAAGATGTTTTATCTTCGAATTTTTTTTATTAATTTTCACATGTTGCGTCAGTAAACATATATTTTCAAATATTTAATGGTTATAAATAGTAATTATTAATGACGAATGCTTAAGTATTTAATTTGGTGCATCGAGATCGATTTAGAGATGGTGTCGAAAGCCTTAAATGAGTTAGGGAAAATGTCTATGTAAATACGCGTTCCTTTTTTTTAATTAATCAGGCCAACTATGTTGTGTTGTTGTGTGTATGTTGTTGGTTTGGTTATCCGTAAACTTGCGTTACTTTTACCGGTTTTTGCGACCTTTTTCGTTTTATTATATTATGTAGCAAGATGTTCTTAGAAAATTTTTATTAGCTTCACGATAAGTTTGCAAATATGCTTCATAGAAAGCATTGATTCGCAGTTTATATACAAAAGGTTAACTTGTAAAATGTGGGTGCAGTCCATTTGTGCATATTCTTACAGGGATATTTTTGTAATAAGTGTGAGTGAAGTTGACTGCTGTCGTCATATTATTATGTGTATGCCGTATACACACATTTAATGTAAGTAGTATAACTGTAGCTCTCCCGACAGAGGCACGTCGGTGCCGCGCGCGGCATACATGGGGCACGTGGTGCTGTGCCTGGCCGTGGCGGCACGCGCGCTGGCCCCGCCCGAGCTGCTGGCGCATGCGCTGGCGCTGGCGGCGCCGCTGGCACAGCGCTGGGACGCCTTCCTGGAGCTGCAGCTGCGGCCACTGCTGCAGCAGCACGACTCGCCGCTCGTTAGTATACCTGCTATATACACGTGGTGCTGTGCCTGGCGCTGGCGGCGCCGCTGGCACAGCGCTGGGACGCCTTCCTGGAGCTGCAGCTGCGGCCACTGCTGCAGCAGCACGACTCGCCGCTCGTTAGTATACCTGCTATATACACGTGGTGCTGTGCCTGGCGCTGGCGGCGCCGCTGGCACAGCGCTGGGACGCCTTCCTGGAGCTGCAGCTGCGGCCACTGCTGCAGCAGCACGACTCGCCGCTCGTTAGTATACCTGCTATATACACGTGGTGCTGTGCCTGGCGCTGGCGGCGCCGCTGGCACAGCGCTGGGACGCCTTCCTGGAGCTGCAGCTGCGGCCACTGCTGCAGCAGCACGACTCGCCGCTCGTTAGTATACCTGCTATATACACGTGGTGCTGTGCCTGGCGCTGGCGGCGCCGCTGGCACAGCGCTGGGACGCCTTCCTGGAGCTGCAGCTGCGGCCACTGCTGCAGCAGCACGACTCGCCGCTCGTTAGTATACCTGCTATATACACGTGGTGCTGTGCCTGGCGCTGGCGGCGCCGCTGGCACAGCGCTGGGACGCCTTCCTGGAGCTGCAGCTGCGGCCACTGCTGCAGCAGCACGACTCGCCGCTCGTTAGTATACCTGCTATATACACGTGTTGCTGTGCCTGGCGCTGGCGGCGCCGCTGGCACAGCGCTGGGACGCCTTCCTGGAGCTGCAGCTGCGGCCACTGCTGCAGCAGCACGACTCGCCGCTCGTTAGTATACCTGCTATATACACGTGGTGCTGTGCCTGGCGCTGGCGGCGCCGCTGGCACAGCGCTGGGACGCCTTCCTGGAGCTGCAGCTGCGGCCACTGCTGCAGCAGCACGACTCGCCGCTCGTTAGTATACCTGCTATATACACGTGGTGCTGTGCCTGGCGCTGGCGGCGCCGCTGGCACAGCGCTGGGACGCCTTCCTGGAGCTGCAGCTGCGGCCACTGCTGCAGCAGCACGACTCGCCGCTCGTTAGTATACCTGCTATATACACGTGGTGCTGTGCCTGGCGCTGGCGGCGCCGCTGGCACAGCGCTGGGACGCCTTCCTGGAGCTGCAGCTGCGGCCACTGCTGCAGCAGCACGACTCGCCGCTCGTTAGTATACCTGCTATATACACGTGGTGCTGTGCCTGGCGCTGGCGGCGCCGCTGGCACAGCGCTGGGACGCCTTCCTGGAGCTGCAGCTGCGGCCACTGCTGCAGCAGCACGACTCGCCGCTCGTTAGTATACCTGCTATATACACGTGGTGCTGTGCCTGGCGCTGGCGGCGCCGCTGGCACAGCGCTGGGACGCCTTCCTGGAGCTGCAGCTGCGGCCACTGCTGCAGCAGCACGACTCGCCGCTCGTTAGTATACCTGCTATATACACGTGGTGCTGTGCCTGGCGCTGGCGGCGCCGCTGGCACAGCGCTGGGACGCCTTCCTGGAGCTGCAGCTGCGGCCACTGCTGCAGCAGCACGACTCGCCGCTCGTTAGTATACCTGCTATATACACGTGGTGCTGTGCCTGGCGCTGGCGGCGCCGCTGGCACAGCGCTGGGACGCCTTCCTGGAGCTGCAGCTGCGGCCACTGCTGCAGCAGCACGACTCGCCGCTCGTTAGTATACCTGCTATATACACGTGGTGCTGTGCCTGGCGCTGGCGGCGCCGCTGGCACAGCGCTGGGACGCCTTCCTGGAGCTGCAGCTGCGGCCACTGCTGCAGCAGCACGACTCGCCGCTCGTTAGTATACCTGCTATATACACGTGGTGCTGTGCCTGGCGCTGGCGGCGCCGCTGGCACAGCGCTGGGACGCCTTCCTGGAGCTGCAGCTGCGGCCACTGCTGCAGCAGCACGACTCGCCGCTCGTTAGTATACCTGCTATATACACGTGGTGCTGTGCCTGGCGCTGGCGGCGCCGCTGGCACAGCGCTGGGACGCCTTCCTGGAGCTGCAGCTGCGGCCACTGCTGCAGCAGCACGACTCGCCGCTCGTTAGTATACCTGCTATATACACGTGGTGCTGTGCCTGGCGCTGGCGGCGCCGCTGGCACAGCGCTGGGACGCCTTCCTGGAGCTGCAGCTGCGGCCACTGCTGCAGCAGCACGACTCGCCGCTCGTTAGTATACCTGCTATATACACGTGGTGCTGTGCCTGGCGCTGGCGGCGCCGCTGGCACAGCGCTGGGACGCCTTCCTGGAGCTGCAGCTGCGGCCACTGCTGCAGCAGCACGACTCGCCGCTCGTTAGTATACCTGCTATATACACGTGGTGCTGTGCCTGGCGCTGGCGGCGCCGCTGGCACAGCGCTGGGACGCCTTCCTGGAGCTGCAGCTGCGGCCACTGCTGCAGCAGCACGACTCGCCGCTCGTTAGTATACCTGCTATATACACGTGGTGCTGTGCCTGGCGCTGGCGGCGCCGCTGGCACAGCGCTGGGACGCCTTCCTGGAGCTGCAGCTGCGGCCACTGCTGCAGCAGCACGACTCGCCGCTCGTTAGTATACCTGCTATATACACGTGGTGCTGTGCCTGGCGCTGGCGGCGCCGCTGGCACAGCGCTGGGACGCCTTCCTGGAGCTGCAGCTGCGGCCACTGCTGCAGCAGCACGACTCGCCGCTCGTTAGTATACCTGCTATATACACGTGGTGCTGTGCCTGGCGCTGGCGGCGCCGCTGGCACAGCGCTGGGACGCCTTCCTGGAGCTGCAGCTGCGGCCACTGCTGCAGCAGCACGACTCGCCGCTCGTTAGTATACCTGCTATATACACGTGGTGCTGTGCCTGGCGCTGGCGGCGCCGCTGGCACAGCGCTGGGACGCCTTCCTGGAGCTGCAGCTGCGGCCACTGCTGCAGCAGCACGACTCGCCGCTCGTTAGTATACCTGCTATATACACGTGGTGCTGTGCCTGGCGCTGGCGGCGCCGCTGGCACAGCGCTGGGACGCCTTCCTGGAGCTGCAGCTGCGGCCACTGCTGCAGCAGCACGACTCGCCGCTCGTTAGTATACCTGCTATATACACGTGGTGCTGTGCCTGGCGCTGGCGGCGCCGCTGGCACAGCGCTGGGACGCCTTCCTGGAGCTGCAGCTGCGGCCACTGCTGCAGCAGCACGACTCGCCGCTCGTTAGTATACCTGCTATATACACGTGGTGCTGTGCCTGGCGCTGGCGGCGCCGCTGGCACAGCGCTGGGACGCCTTCCTGGAGCTGCAGCTGCGGCCACTGCTGCAGCAGCACGACTCGCCGCTCGTTAGTATACCTGCTATATACACGTGGTGCTGTGCCTGGCGCTGGCGGCGCCGCTGGCACAGCGCTGGGACGCCTTCCTGGAGCTGCAGCTGCGGCCACTGCTGCAGCAGCACGACTCGCCGCTCGTTAGTATACCTGCTATATACACGTGGTGCTGTGCCTGGCGCTGGCGGCGCCGCTGGCACAGCGCTGGGACGCCTTCCTGGAGCTGCAGCTGCGGCCACTGCTGCAGCAGCACGACTCGCCGCTCGTTAGTATACCTGCTATATACACGTGGTGCTGTGCCTGGCGCTGGCGGCGCCGCTGGCACAGCGCTGGGACGCCTTCCTGGAGCTGCAGCTGCGGCCACTGCTGCAGCAGCACGACTCGCCGCTCGTTAGTATACCTGCTATATACACGTGGTGCTGTGCCTGGCGCTGGCGGCGCCGCTGGCACAGCGCTGGGACGCCTTCCTGGAGCTGCAGCTGCGGCCACTGCTGCAGCAGCACGACTCGCCGCTCGTTAGTATACCTGCTATATACACGTGGTGCTGTGCCTGGCGCTGGCGGCGCCGCTGGCACAGCGCTGGGACGCCTTCCTGGAGCTGCAGCTGCGGCCACTGCTGCAGCAGCACGACTCGCCGCTCGTTAGTATACCTGCTATATACACGTGGTGCTGTGCCTGGCGCTGGCGGCGCCGCTGGCACAGCGCTGGGACGCCTTCCTGGAGCTGCAGCTGCGGCCACTGCTGCAGCAGCACGACTCGCCGCTCGTTAGTATACCTGCTATATACACGTGGTGCTGTGCCTGGCGCTGGCGGCGCCGCTGGCACAGCGCTGGGACGCCTTCCTGGAGCTGCAGCTGCGGCCACTGCTGCAGCAGCACGACTCGCCGCTCGTTAGTATACCTGCTATATACACGTGGTGCTGTGCCTGGCGCTGGCGGCGCCGCTGGCACAGCGCTGGGACGCCTTCCTGGAGCTGCAGCTGCGGCCACTGCTGCAGCAGCACGACTCGCCGCTCGTTAGTATACCTGCTATATACACGTGGTGCTGTGCCTGGCGCTGGCGGCGCCGCTGGCACAGCGCTGGGACGCCTTCCTGGAGCTGCAGCTGCGGCCACTGCTGCAGCAGCACGACTCGCCGCTCGTTAGTATACCTGCTATATACACGTGGTGCTGTGCCTGGCGCTGGCGGCGCCGCTGGCACAGCGCTGGGACGCCTTCCTGGAGCTGCAGCTGCGGCCACTGCTGCAGCAGCACGACTCGCCGCTCGTTAGTATACCTGCTATATACACGTGGTGCTGTGCCTGGCGCTGGCGGCGCCGCTGGCACAGCGCTGGGACGCCTTCCTGGAGCTGCAGCTGCGGCCACTGCTGCAGCAGCACGACTCGCCGCTCGTTAGTATACCTGCTATATACACGTGGTGCTGTGCCTGGCGCTGGCGGCGCCGCTGGCACAGCGCTGGGACGCCTTCCTGGAGCTGCAGCTGCGGCCACTGCTGCAGCAGCACGACTCGCCGCTCGTTAGTATACCTGCTATATACACGTGGTGCTGTGCCTGGCGCTGGCGGCGCCGCTGGCACAGCGCTGGGACGCCTTCCTGGAGCTGCAGCTGCGGCCACTGCTGCAGCAGCACGACTCGCCGCTCGTTAGTATACCTGCTATATACACGTGGTGCTGTGCCTGGCGCTGGCGGCGCCGCTGGCACAGCGCTGGGACGCCTTCCTGGAGCTGCAGCTGCGGCCACTGCTGCAGCAGCACGACTCGCCGCTCGTTAGTATACCTGCTATATACACGTGGTGCTGTGCCTGGCGCTGGCGGCGCCGCTGGCACAGCGCTGGGACGCCTTCCTGGAGCTGCAGCTGCGGCCACTGCTGCAGCAGCACGACTCGCCGCTCGTTAGTATACCTGCTATATACACGTGGTGCTGTGCCTGGCGCTGGCGGCGCCGCTGGCACAGCGCTGGGACGCCTTCCTGGAGCTGCAGCTGCGGCCACTGCTGCAGCAGCACGACTCGCCGCTCGTTAGTATACCTGCTATATACACGTGGTGCTGTGCCTGGCGCTGGCGGCGCCGCTGGCACAGCGCTGGGACGCCTTCCTGGAGCTGCAGCTGCGGCCACTGCTGCAGCAGCACGACTCGCCGCTCGTTAGTATACCTGCTATATACACGTGGTGCTGTGCCTGGCGCTGGCGGCGCCGCTGGCACAGCGCTGGGACGCCTTCCTGGAGCTGCAGCTGCGGCCACTGCTGCAGCAGCACGACTCGCCGCTCGTTAGTATACCTGCTATATACACGTGGTGCTGTGCCTGGCGCTGGCGGCGCCGCTGGCACAGCGCTGGGACGCCTTCCTGGAGCTGCAGCTGCGGCCACTGCTGCAGCAGCACGACTCGCCGCTCGTTAGTATACCTGCTATATACACGTGGTGCTGTGCCTGGCGCTGGCGGCGCCGCTGGCACAGCGCTGGGACGCCTTCCTGGAGCTGCAGCTGCGGCCACTGCTGCAGCAGCACGACTCGCCGCTCGTTAGTATACCTGCTATATACACGTGGTGCTGTGCCTGGCGCTGGCGGCGCCGCTGGCACAGCGCTGGGACGCCTTCCTGGAGCTGCAGCTGCGGCCACTGCTGCAGCAGCACGACTCGCCGCTCGTTAGTATACCTGCTATATACACGTGGTGCTGTGCCTGGCGCTGGCGGCGCCGCTGGCACAGCGCTGGGACGCCTTCCTGGAGCTGCAGCTGCGGCCACTGCTGCAGCAGCACGACTCGCCGCTCGTTAGTATACCTGCTATATACACGTGGTGCTGTGCCTGGCGCTGGCGGCGCCGCTGGCACAGCGCTGGGACGCCTTCCTGGAGCTGCAGCTGCGGCCACTGCTGCAGCAGCACGACTCGCCGCTCGTTAGTATACCTGCTATATACACGTGGTGCTGTGCCTGGCGCTGGCGGCGCCGCTGGCACAGCGCTGGGACGCCTTCCTGGAGCTGCAGCTGCGGCCACTGCTGCAGCAGCACGACTCGCCGCTCGTTAGTATACCTCACGTATACTCACGTACACTCAAACAGCTCCGCACCGCCGGCGTACCGCCACCGCGCCTATGCTACAATCATGTGCAGACACACGCACCGTCAAGCGTGGCATGGCTTTGAACTCTACAACTGCTTTCGCTGTCTGTATATGGTGGGCTTTAAACAGGAGCCTCCGAGATACCCGCGTACGAGTGTACGCCATGGCGTGACAGTGTTGTCACGTCGACCGCTCGCGCCATGGCGCCCCCTCTCTTCTCCTGGCGGCGGTAGCTGTCCTATATAAGCAATACCGCGCCTAGTTGCGGTCCCCTTCTGCTGCGCTGCCGTCTCGAAGTTAAGTGGTCTTTATTATCAAAGACCATGGAATAAGCTTTATAGAACCACGCCCTGAACCTCTGCTTAACGTTTAGTCTAACATTATTTTATATAATTCGCTCTTATACTACATAAGTTTTTATTGGAAATACAACCCTTTTAATCGTGTTGTATATTTTTTAATTAGAATTCCTTTCCTTGGTCCACCACGCCTCTAAAGCGGGTTGACTAGCATAACGTTACAACACTTTAACTTTTAAAGTGCATATTAAATAAAGTAAAAACCTGTAGGTACATCTAAAAATGTAAGTTGAAGAGCGTAAATAATAAATTCACCATACTATTTTCAAAGATAATATATATGGAATATACTAATTTACACTTCACATCACATCATCATCATCAACATCACATTCAACGTGGTAGACTATGCACTAACCCTGCTTATATTAAGAGATTATCAATGTCTCATTGTTACGGTTACAATTTCAATCTTATTAGAACAAATATTGTTTCCAGCATCCCCTTCAACCTTGAACCATGAGAACACGTGAAACAAATATGATCATCTAAAACGATACATTAAAAAATATCTTGCAGACAATTGATGTTACCAACATTTCGTACATCTTATAAATCGGAGCGCTACAAAACGTTGCATTCATGACGTTTATCACGGCACTTGGCATCTATTGAATACAAACTCTTTTCTTTTTAATCCTGTTCCTCGACCAACATCAAGACAGCAATATAATCTCACTGTTCACCCATACTTGTTCAACAAACACACATACAAAACTAAACTTTATTTAAGAGAAATTTAAATAGAATGTTTCGATCGCATTAGGCACACATTTATTACAGCCCATTATCACACCTTAACTTGTCACAAAGTTGTGAATCTACGCTTATTTTACCTTCATCCATAAGTCTATACTATATAGGTACTTTAAATTATGCGGGCAAATGCAGGTAGCACCTAGTCTATATCTTATACATACTCGCCATTATTGCCAACTCAGCATTTAAAATTATGATGAACAATATCTAACAAATATGTTTGTACATTACAGGGCGGCTACTACCCATCAGAAAACTTCTACGAGGTGGAGATAATGCCCGACACTTTGGCTGCTAACTATGACGTAAGTGTTCACTTTACAATTATCAAACCCTTAAATACTTATCATCAAAATGGTTGCCTATTACTAGTAGTAGGATATTGTATTAATTGCAATACCCCAATTAACGCTAACCCTGAAAGGTGTAGTACCATACTAGTCAAGAACATTTACGATTTAACTAAAAGTGTAAACCATATCGAAGAACAGCCTGGCTGGTACGGAAGTTCCTCTGTCACCAATAACATTTACTTACTTCGCCGGTTCAACGACTCAAAGTTGATCTTGGCCTCCGACATTAAAGTGCAAGCGTCCTTCCTATTTTGTGCCAAGTCAGACCAATCGATCACATCCATCTTTTTCAGGTCTTTAGATAGTTCATCTTTCCAGCGGTACCTCGGGCAACCCACCGGACGATGCTCGGTGGGTCACCTGAGATATGCTCTTCCTCTCCCATTTTTTTCACATGTCTAAGCCAGCGAAGTCGGGCAGCTTTTATTTCCACGATGATATTCGCCTCTGACATTAGATTTTCAATCTCGCTATTAAATCTTTGCCGACACTTCTGCTTCTCTCCTCTTGCAGAAACAGATTCCAGAGAATCCCAGAATCATAAAGAATATCTTCATTCGCTGCGTTACTAATAGACATGATAAATACAAAATGACATTAAAATAAGTGAACTATAGTGTTGTATTATAGTTCACTTTTCGCGGACTCTTTCTTAAACTATATTTAAATAACTTACTATTCTATGAAATTTTCTGTTTTAAGATCAATAAATATTTCATAATAAATGTTACGTTTTGCTACACAGTTCAATGACATGGCAGCGACGGGGACGATAGAGGAGCTCGCCGATGACGTCAATGCTGATGACCTTAATGAGGTACATCAACATTCTCACAGTAGACACACATATTGTATGCTGTGCATGAGATCATGGGTTCATATCCCGGGTCGGGAATAGTTATTGGGTAAATCGAAATAGTAGCCCGGCGTCAAAAAGCAGCGGTAGACCAGTGGGGAAACCAACAGACTGCAATGCAGAGGGTCTCGGGTTCTAACCCACGTCGCGCACCTCTGACTTTCGGAAGATATATGACTTTTCGAAATTATGTGCGTATTGATTGACAATTATCGCCTGCTCCGTGCCTCGGAGAGCACGTTAAGCCGTCGGTCGTCCCGGCTGCCATGAACATCTATGGCAGTCGTTATTGGAAGAATGTCACCACAAAAGATCCCACTGGGTCGAAGTGTCGCCGGTCTGCACTGACTAGCCCCCCACATAAGATAAGGTAAGTTCGGTGTCCAGAAGTTGGCGATGTTAGACAATCCCTGTGCCTCAGTGTACACGTTAAGCAGTTGGTCCTGCGCCTGATCTCTCTTCGGTCGAGTCGGATTACCGTCCCATCGGATCATGAGAGTTAGGGAACAGAGAGTGCACTTTTGTTTGCACACACACTTGTGCATTACAATATCTCCTGCGCAGATGGCCAGTCTCCGATAAGATTTGCCACCGTAACCGAAATTCGGTCTGGAGGATATTAAATTAGACACTAGTCTGGATCCCAGACGGGTAGGCAAAAACTACGGCCTTTCATTCGGTATATCCGTTTTGTTTTATTTACACTATGCACATATTGTCACACATTCATCGGCATGGATTGCTATTTTCATGACCGTTTTCTAAAACATGTCTAATCTGATTAGACGAGTAGCTTAATATGACTATAAATATTCACCGAATATTCATAATGATTTTATAACTTCACAATTACTATATTGAATATGCAACGCATATAAAAGTGTAAATAAGCTGAATAAATCGAAAGTTGTACGCTTCTGCATTCGAATGTCGATAAATTCGTTGTCACTTAATATCACAGACATTCATCATTTCATGAAAGCGAGAGCTGTCTTGTTTAGTAGTGGTTGCGACCATATTTTTTCATGTCATTAAATGCTTATGGAAGTACTTTATACAGATATTATCGTAGTTTATTTATATGTTTGTGTAAAAGTAAACCGTGCCACTAACACTATAGGGTGTGTTTGCAGATGTGCGGCGCGGTGGGGTCGAATGCTGACTCGGCCGACTTCATCGCGGACGGACTTGGCATCAACGATAGCGATAAGGTTATTATATAAACTCACTAACTATATTTTGTTCTGACAAGAATGATCGGAACGGATATAAGTATTGATGTACGGACAAATATGATAAATGGTCTAAACACCAAAGATGATGATATGATAGAGATAAGTTAACTTGTAATAAGTTTTATTATCTCTACTAAAGTAATGTTAAAATATAATATTATCTAATATTAATGCTATATGATATGTGTTACGGTCAATGACACACTTGTTAGGTCAACCGATCGAGTACGATGCTTGTTAGGTACTAATTGATTATATTAAATTATATATATGGATATTTAACCGACTCGCGTAGTGAGCGGACGTGTTACTTTATTTTATACTTACGACAAATAAAATTCAAAATAGTAGTGTTATACAATTCTAAACTTCATTGTGCCTACAGTATAGTGCTTTTTCAAATAAAGTGGTGAGTGTCACACATACACTCATCTACAGTAAGGGTCACGTACATATTAACCGAGCGGAACGATAAGCTGAGCGGGATATACAGTTACACTTACAACGATATGAGTGTTCAACGTTCACCTACTATTAAATCTAGTGACAAAATGAATACTACTAGTGGAAATAGTAGTTCCCAGCCTAACCTGTCAACTATTGGAGCCACTGATCACGAACATAAAAATGTGTCACAACGCAGAAGGAAAGTACCTAAGGATGATTTCTTGTTCCAATTCAACGAATTTAAAAATGATATGACGGAATCGCTAAAGGAATTTGGTAAAACCCAGACAGAAAACAACAATTTCATAAAAACAAATATCAAATCTATCAATGAACAACTTATTGATATGAAAACAAAAACGGACCTGCTGCTTGTAGAACATAATAACTTCAAGTCTGAAATACAAAAACTGACAAATACTGTCACTATTAACCAAGACAAAATAAAATGTATTGAAAATGATGTACATATGACTATATATGACTCTCCAGAGTACTGTACTTGCCACTTTAAACTTTACCGTCAGAATATCCAACATCGACAGCGAATAATTACGCAGATATAATGACCGAAGATCAAGAGCGCTTAGAGAGTGCCAAGAATATAATAATTACTGGCATTTTAGAACCACATTAAAAAATATGGAAGCAAAGAGGGAAACCGATAGATGCGAAGTGATGAAAGTACTATCGGGCATTTACCCACCCACCTCCCAACCAGAAAAATGATGCGCCTAGGCAAGTATGATGGGAAGAAAACACGCCCACTAAAAGTATGCTTTTCCACACCAGACATAGCTCAAATCTTACTAAAAATTAAATCTGACTGCAAAGAAAGCAATATAAAAATCTACTCCGACCAGACACCTAACCAAAAACGCCAACGCAAAGAAAGTGGGGAAAATGACTTACTTATAAAATATATAAAAGGAACACCTAAAATAATTAAAAAGGAGACAAAAAATGGGACTCCAGAGAACATAGAGTACTAAGAATAAGGACAAATTTGTGACACATCAAGTTCATGATAATTATGTAGATATAACAATTACAAATAAAGCACTAACATTTTTATACGCTAATATTCGCAGTTTAGTGAAGCCAGGAAAACTGGACGAAATACCTTGTGTTATAGAATCACTCAAAACAAAGATTCATGTTTTAATTATTACGGAAACTTGGATAAAAATGAAGACGAAGCACAGAGACTTAAGCTACCAAACTATGTTCACTACTATAACTACAGGAAACATTCTAGAGGTGGTGGAGTGTCTTTATTCGTTCAGAAGGATTTGAAACATGAATTATTGGAAGATCAATGTGAAGACGGAAACCACTTTTTATGGGTACATCTTGACTCATTTTCCCGGAACATAGGTGCCATATACAAGCAGCCAGCAGCAAATAGTGGCAAATTTCTTGAAAACTATAGTCAACACCTTGCAAGAAGAAAGCGTGTTATTGTGTTCGGCGATTTTAATCTAAACCTACTTACTTACGACAATCACGTAAAAGAATACAAGGAACTACTGCGAGAGAATAACATGAGAATATTGAATAAAATCAACAATTTAGCTTTCACTAATTTGCGGCGTACCAGTTTCGAGGAAATGTTCCTTGGGTCATCAGGTAAAAAAACTTTATTTCTAATCTCGTTGGAGCCTTTAAACGGGTTTTGTTTAATTACACGTATTATTTGCAAATCTTCCCGGGAAGACGTTTTCCTTGGACGAGCCTTTCTAACAACACTTTTAGTAGATCCGTTTCTTTTATAATGAGCAATAGTGTCAAAAACTTTCTTCACAGAACATTCTAGATGATTAGCAATTCTTCTATAAGTCCACTTTCGATCTAAATGTATTTTAATAATTAATTTCCTAGTTGACTCGTCACGACTCTTATTTTGACCCATTTCTAACAAAACTTATTATTCACGTAATTCCAAATTGACGTTTAATTGCCGCCGAAACTACAGTAATATTCTACCACATACACACAACACCGTCTAGCCCAAACTAAGCAGAGCTTGTACTATGGGTACTAGACAATGGATAAACATACTTATATACTTTTTTTTTGTAAATACATACATATTATACATAGAAACACCCAGACCAAGACAAACATCCATGTTCATGCACACAAATGTTTGACTTGTGCGGGAATCGAACCCGCGACCTCAGGCGTGGCAGTCGGTTACACTAACCACTACGCCATCGAGGTCGTCAGTAAAAGCGTTGAAAGAGATTTATTTTAAATTTTTAAAAATGGAACGCTCCTTGGATCATGTTTCTAATTAGTTGTCCAAGCGGCCAATAATAGAAATTCAACTATCATTAATATTTAAACTCTTTTAATAATTAAAGATAGAACAGATTTCTTTTTTTTTATATTTTGAGTTTTTTTACTCATTGGCTATATACTGGCATAGTTAATAGTGATTTAATTTATATATTTTTTACTCATAACGATAGTTCAATCTATGTTTACCTAAGTTTTATGTATTGTTTCTAATTATATGTCCACCACTGTATATACATACACAAATAATTTAATTTAATATATACAGTTATGTACGATCTAAATGTTTTTTTAGTTGACTTTGTTTGTGATGGTATAGGTGTCTAGTGTTTACTGGATACTTGTATTATCACAGATAGATAAAATTAATTACTGCCAAATATTACGAACTAATTAACGCCTAAGTATATAATATACTAAATAAATAAATACTACTTAAAAAAAAATAAACATACAAACAATAACAACCAACACAATAAATTATTTTAACGCAGTGTAACATTTAATGTGTCATAGGCCTTAACAAACAACTCGCCACACTCGCTCACATTTTGAACGAAGCGACGATGCACTGCTTAGTTTTGGTACAAAGATTTTTGTACTACCCTGTTTCTAGTAATTATTACTTATTATTATTAACACGTAATTAGCAAATAAGTTTTAGTTAACTAATGATTAGGTACTTACTCGCTACGCCAATCGGCTTAATGTATATTTAATTATATGTATTTTCTCTGTTAGTGATTTGTAAAACTTTTGAGAAAATAAATGTCTTAAACCTTATAATTATGTATAAGGCAACAAAAGGCAGGTATCGGCGTAATGCTGACACAATACATTTGACATACTTAAAGGTCATAATTAATCAGAACAAATCCTTACATTATTTATAATGATCAAAAAACGTGTTATGTAAATTGGTGTAGTATTTTGAATTTATATATTTTATTTGCGTAGAAAATAAATAAAATTATTCATATAAATATTTAAAACATGAAATATAAACAGTGGTGTTATGACATTATAGAATTTTGTATCGTTTCTGTCTGAAGGTCTCTTATTTTATTCAAAGAATGTGTGACACACTGGAAATCTAATAATTTTGTGTATTACAGATGAACATGGCAAAGAATAATTTCTTGGAGTTAGCTAGTCAAAGATTTGATGACGAGTGAGTATATTTGTATATAAATGCGATATGTTCGTATGCTGTAACGAATGTTAATGTGCGTGGTGTGGCAGCATGTGGGAGGAGCCGGGCGCGGGCGCGGGCGGCGCGGCGCGGGCCGTGCTGGAGCCGGCCTCACGTGAGTACTTGTGTGCTACGCTTGCCGCGTAAACCTACCTTACAATACGTCAGTAGCAGCTTTCTTTTAATCAAATAATATACCCTATGTAAAAGAATTCTTAAAATCCGTTGAGTAGTTTTTGAATCTTACAAACAAACAAATTATCAAATCTTTCCTCTTTCTAATATTAATATGGATAGTGTATTATTATATGTCTTCGAAAACACAGCAATGAGATGAAGAAGCAGTCCTTATGATTCTGTGAAGTATACGAGAATATCAGTCGAAATAATCAAAATCGTTCATACTTTCTTGTTTCTGACGTCAGAGGGCGCTGTAGTTACTTTACCGCCAATAATGCCAATATTGCTGTCAAGCGTCATTGCATTCTTGTGATTCGTTACGTTAACATCAAAACTTTTCAGTTTATAATTTAAAGTTGTGTAAAGTATTTACAATACTGTTTAAAATAGTGTATTGTTACATTGGTGCTAAAAACGGTTAACTTAGTTATTTATAGTGCCACAGCAATGTAAAATGGAGGTAAGAGAGAACCCCGAGCAAGCCGATTCTGTTGCTTCGGATGGAGGACGGTTATCGGCACCAAGCTCACAAAGTAGTTCTTCCTCATCCTCGGAGTTTGAGGAGGGCACGGCATCACCCCTGCCTAACAAGCGGTCTCGTGGCTCCAACCGACACAGAAGGTACAGATCCAGACCTATTCTTACCGATCCGCGAATCGATTCATTAATGTCACAAGTGTCATATATTTCAAATTATTTAAACCAGTATCCTGTTTGTTTTAATAATACCGACTCCCATACTACGGGGAAAGTATTACCTTGTGCTAGTACAAGTTCAGAACAGTTTATTAAATTGCCCGCTATGCCTGAGTCATTGTCTCTTGATTGGGGTTCGTTGAACACCGACATTGATGACAAGAAAATTATTCCAGTTCGTGACAAAGAGAGATACACAGAATTAAATAAATTGCAACAGTTTGAGTCTCAGGCATGGAAGGGTATCAGGTATAAGCGAGTCCTGCAGGGCTGCTTGGCAACCCCGGGGTTTACAGGCCTTCATATTAATGATGAGCTATGTCACTTTAATAAAAGTAAGGACTATCTCGCTTCAACAGAATTACTCTTAGCTGGCTTATCCAATAAGGTTTTAGAACAGAGGCAATTATTAAGATCTGGGTTACAATCTATTGTTGACTGGGCTAGCGCTAACCCACAGGAGTTAAACCCAAATAATTTATTCCAAAAGATCTCTGATAAACCTGGATCTTCATGCCATAAAAATTCTGAAACCACCATGCGAATTATATGTGGAAAGCGTTCTGAGTGTATTGAGGTTAGACGTGATCGCATTTTAAAGGAAATTTCTAATGTGAATCTTAGAAGCACATTGAGAAATGTCCCTCCCAGCTCGGAGTACTTATTCAGCAGAGAGGCTCTACAGCCTATAATACAATCCCTCGGAGGATCCCAAGTCTGGTTGAATACTCCAACTTATTTAAAAGATAGGAAAGTTTCAGAGCGGGTTGATCAGCCATTTCAAAATAGGGGAAGCTATAATAGAAATAAGGTCAGGAAGTCTAACAAAAAATTTAAACATACCATTTAAAAAGACTCAGCCCTTTCGTAAGGGTCATTCCAAACCAGATGGTTCAAACTCAAAGCCAAAAGAAGATTGACTGGCAACGGAGTTTCAGAGGGGGATGTCTAAAATTTGCCATAAAAGCATGGTCCCAACTAGGGCCAAACCAATTTATTTTAAATTCCATAACAAATTACCGCTTGCCCTTCATAAAGAAGCCTCCTCTGAAATACCCAACACAGATTCTTAAAATGTTTAGCTACCAAAGTTTCCCCAGAAATGTCACAGATGGTGGAGGAGTTGAAAAGCAAAAATATTTTAGAAAGACCTTCGACTGTAGATTCGGGATTCTTTTCAAAGATGTTTTTAATAAAGAAATCAGATGGGGGACTGCGCCCAATTATCGACCCATATCCCAGATAGAGGTAGTAGACTTTCTTCAGGCAAACGACTGGTTAGTGAAGGTAGACCTTCATCAGGCTTATTTCCATCTGAGTGTCGCGGAGATTCACAGAAGGTTTTTGCGGGTGGTCTACAGGGGAGAAATCCTGCAATTAACAGCACTGCCGTTTGGCCTGTCCTCTGCGCCCCGTACATTTGCAGCAGTTTCAAACTGGGTCGCCGAGATACTACGGAACCGAGGTATACGCCTCTTAGTGTACCTAGACGATTACCTCTTGGCTTGTCAGGACAGATCCAAGCTCTTAGAACAGGTTGCGGAAACGCTGACCATCTTGGAATCTCTGGGATGGCATGTAAACTACCAAAAGTCGGTAACAGTGCCCACACAAAATCTAGAATATCTAGGGCTGGTTTGGGACACTCTGAATCAGACGGTGGCCTTGCCCTCCCAGAAAGTTTTGGGTATAAAAAACTCTCTGACAAATATGTTGGATCGAGACAACTGCTCGCTAAAAGATCTGCAGAGTTTATTGGGCAAGCTAAATTTTGCAAACCATGCGATACCTCAGGGCCGGCTTCACTGTCGCAGAGCACAGCTCTTTCTGAGAAAATTCATTCGGAGACGCCAGAGAAAGACATTGTGCCCCAGAATGCGAGAGGACTTACGGTGGTGGTTGGATGCAGTGGAAGGCAGTCCAACCCCACCTCTTTGCTACAAGGGAAACGGCCGTAAGTATGTGTCTCTAGACTCAAGAGATGGCTTGGCGCTTTTCTGCGACGCTTTCAGCCAAAGATGGGTATTTCAAATAGCGTGGGTATTCCCTCCGCCCAGCATGATACCCAGAGTCTTGGCACACTTAAACAGTGCAATAGGGACATACCTAGTGATAGCGCCTCAGTGGCCCCCGTGCTTCTGGTTCCCAGATCTACAGGCACGCGCATTAGCCCCTCCCTTGCCGATAGAGAACCTGCGGAAGGTTCTAATAGACCGGACAACGGGGTCCAGCCCTCTTCACGTGGACAAGCTGATGCTCCAAGCTTGGAAAGTTGGGGGTGGGAGGACCAAATAGTGGATTGGACTAGAGATGAGCGGCAGTTGTTAAAAATGAGCTGGCGCCCCTCTACCTTGACCACATATAGAGCCCCTCTAAAGAGGTGGTTGCTCTGGTGTAGGGCACATAGTGTGAGTAGTAAAAACCCAGAGGGTAAGGATGTGGCCAGATTTTTGGCTAATCTTTATTTACATAATAAGTTTGCATATAATACAATTCTACTGCATAAATCAGCTATTTCAACATACTGTGCTGCAACAGCTGAGAACATATCAAGGAATTTTTTTGTGCAACAAGTTTTAAAAGCTGTCTCTCTCTCTAATCCACATCTAACTAAACTCCCTGTATGGGATGTAAATATTTTGTTTAACTGGCTAAAGACAGCCACTAGTACAAATTCTCTTTATGAACAAAGCAGACGAACGGCATTGATCCTTTTACTGGCCTCTGGTCGAAGATTACATGACCTTACACTCTTAGAACTCAGTGAACAAGGGTTTGTAGAGACTGAGAACTCAGTGACATTCTGGCCAAAATTTGGTTCAAAGACTGATACAGGTTCACTCAGGCAATCAGGATGGCTTCTTATACGACATCAAGACCATACTATTTGCCCTGTAACTAACATAAAGGAGTTAATTAGGAAATCAGAAGCTAGACGCTGTCAGGACAGTCAAGTAAAGTCACTTTTTATCTCCATCACGGGAGTGATCAGGCAAGCATCCAAAACTATGATTGCAAGTTGGGTGCGGTCAGCATTTAAGCTTGCCAAGATTGATGCCTCTCCAGGTAGTATAAGGTCAGCTGTAGCTTCCCGGGGATGGCTAGACAATAGACCAATACAAGAGATTTTAGAAAGGGGAAATTGGAAATGTGTAGAATCATTTTCAAAATATTACTGTAAGGAGGTGAATAGGGCTGTTAGTCAGCATGAATCAGAAGAGTTGCTCTATAATAATTTTAAATCGGTTTAGTTAAGCTGATGATTATTTAGGATCTCAATATGTGATCTCAATGAAACTAAGGTTAATTTTAATTTTAATTTAATTATCTGACTGATTTAGTCTAAGAAATGTTTAATATGTTATTTGATTTTGTTCTATTTCTGTTAACGCTTGTTAATAATGTTATGTTGAGTTTGAATATATTTAACTTCCCTTTAAATATGAAAGTTACTCATAAATAAATGAGGCCTTACTAAAACGGCTTTTTATTTTAAATGTGTTTGACAATTTATATTCACATTGCATTCTTGTGCTTTATTATTTCTGATCACCAGCAGACATCAAACAGGTCTTCATCTCATTGCTGTGTTTACGAAGACATATAATATGACTGTTTTCCATTAAAACAAAACGGGTATTATATGTTGGAGAAAACACAGCAATGAAACAAGGAGCTTGCTGATGATGAAGACTGCAATGACGCTTGACAGCAATATTGGCGGTAAAGTAACTACAGTGCCCTCTGACGTCAGAAACAAGAAAGTATGAACGATTTTGATTATTTCGACTGATATTCTCGTATATTTCACAGAATCATAAGGACTGCTTCTTCATACCATTGCTGTGTTTTCTCTAACATATAATACCTGTTTTGTTTTAATGCAAAACAGTCATATTATATAATATTGAGGTAGAGACATTAATATAGAAGCGAATTCTAACTAATATAAATGCGAATGTGAGTTTGTTTGTTTGTTACTATTTTACGCCTGAATCACTTGGCAGATCATCATGAAATTTTGCATGTTAGAGAAACAGAGAAGGATGTAGAGTATCTTTCATCCAAAAAAAAGTACATACTGTTTCTTATTTAATCTAAATTTAATTAGCATCAAAATCACGGGACCAATCTTATGTAAAAGGATATGTTATCCGTATTACGTCCATCAAATTCCGTATTACATGACGGTACAAAATGTTAAAAATAATATAATATTTTATTAATAAAAGTGCACCAATGGAGACGTTCCTTTTGTTATTTAGATGGCACTACAAGCAGGATTGTTTAATGAATCGAGATTAACATTTGATTATTGATATTCAAAAAACATAACATACACGACATAATATAAATATATGACATAAATCTGGATGTAACGCTTTATATAAATCTCAATGAGATTTATAGCATTAATTCGTAATAAAATAATTGATACTTTATAATATGACCGACATTGTCCTGGCTCTTGGTGTAAGTGTGACAGAGCTTAAGCTATATTTTACAAAGAGTATAACTTTTGATCTTGTAATGTAATGTATTATAATGCATATGTTGCTGTTGATTAGCTAATAAATTAAAAGAGATACATTTTTAATATTCGGATTAATCGAGTCATCATATACCTACCAATATTAAAAAGAGGAAGATTTGTTGTTTTGTTTGTAAGGATTTAATTTAAAAATATTCTAACTATTTAAAAATATATTTAACTATTAGAAAGCTATATTATCATCAAGAAACATAGGCTATATATTATTTAAAAAGAAAAGGTTCCGTCACTAACATAATTTAACCTACTATTTCGTGATCGAAGCCGCGAGTAAAAGCTATGATTTTATAAAACAAGTGTTGGAATCGAGTGAGTGTCGTTGAGCTATAATACGAGATGTGAATGTAGCGTGGGAGTCAGGTCCCGCGGGCGGAGCTGCGGGCGGCGGCGGCGAGGGCTGGGCGCAGTTCGGGCCCGCTGGCGCCGCCGAACAACGCTTCGCCGACTTCTCGCCCTTCTGGGGGTACGAAGACCAGGGACACGGTAACTACTACTTACTTACGAGACCTTTTGTCTTTATTCAGTTTAACTTTATTTTTGTCATAATTACCTAACACGAGTACTTACATTAAAAATCCGCACACTACCTTCCTTTGATAAACAAACATCTTTCTGTAATATGAAAGATTTACTTTTATTTACTATTTATATATGACAGCAAATAAATTCATATAAAATCCATAATCACACTCCATATAATCTTTTATATTTTATACTACAATAGGAACAAATACATTTACAGTTCAAAAATCTACATTATTTAGATTCATTTAAAAAAAAGTTTTAAAAGGTTATTTCTGGGCTAATGTTAATTTCTGTATCGCGGGGCACTTTATAAACATTCGAATAATGGACACAAATACACAAGCCATCACTATTTCAACAAAATATCATATTACTTAATCATTATTATATTAATAAAATAAATAAATATACAAGTAACAATACTATCGAAATATTTTGTATTAAACTGTTTCTTTTTAATAATAATGTTTATTACGCAGTCCAAATTACAATTAACATTAACATTGATAGCCACACTAGGCAAAGCCTTTTTTAAGTACTACAATTTATCTAGTTTACTTTAATCATCAAAAAACACCTGTAACAACATTATAAAATATCTAAAACATTTTCTGCTAGAAAATGTGACTCAAATTTTGAAAATTAATGCTAAAATTATCAAAAATCATTACAAATAAGGTATTCCCAGGTTGCTCCAATTTATGCGAAATTCCAATTCCGTATTTAAACAAAAATCTCACAGCACCTATTTCAATAATTAATTAATTAAAATTTTATATTTATACAATAGCATATTATAATATAACTTTCATATGTACTACTTATTATCTAATCTATGGTAATCACAACTGTTACCTACAGGTTAAATTAGAATTTGAAATCATATTTATTGCAAATTTAACTAAAATATAAGGGAAGGAAGATGGACCCACGATCTGGTAAGGGTCGCAGAAACTATTAAATGCAGGCGACCCAAGACGAGTCTGTGTAGAAAACTTTGGGAAGCCTATGTCCAACACTGGACGACTTTTGGCTAAGCTGATGATAATGATTACTTAAATATTAGTGATTATAAATAAAGTTCAGAAATAATAAATTATATAATAATAATCTAATATCAGCCCTGTATTAAACTGTCCCACTGCTGGGCATGGGTCTCCTCTCAGTATGGAAAGGGTTAGGCCATAGTCCACCATACTGGCCTAGTGCGGGTTGGCAGACTTCATATATCTTCGAGAACATCATAGAGAACTCTCAGACATACAGGTTTTCTCACGATGTTTTCCTTCATCGTTAAAGCGAGCCATAATTGACTATTTAATACGCACATAACTGCGGCAAGTCAGAGATGTGCGCCTCGGGATCGAACTCAAGACCTTTGCGTGACAGGCCAACGGTCTCCCACGAGGCTACCGCTATTATAAATAGATACAAAGTAAGTCATTTACTTAAGATTTCTCTGTTACAGACTCGAATTCTACGACAGAGCTGGAATCAAATCTCCGCAGTATGCGACTGGAGGGCGAACTCACGGACAAGAGTATGGACGAGGCCAGCAGCGTGGAGCTCGCCAACAACCTGCTCACCGCGATGTCGGCCATGTCTGCCGACGCCATCGCCAACATCGTCAACGCCAACATGCCCGCGCCCGCGCCCGCCAGCCCCCCGGCGGCCCCGGGCCCCGGCGCCGGCCACAGCTGATCGTCGCGCCCGCCCGCCGGACAGACGCTCGATCGCGCGTTACTCTATGTTTAGTTTCTTTAATCAATTACGTTTTATTACTGTAATGGATACGTATTTTATTCTATTAAAAGGGCTATTTGATAGTTGTGAGGTAATTAAGTCGTACAATTTTCTAACGCATAATCTGACTAGCTAAAATTCTAACTTGTAGTTAATATATTGTAAAGTCTGTCTAGTCGCTCTTGAGATAGTAGTGTGCGCTTGCGCACTGCTAATCGCGAGGCACTTACGTTCATATTCAGGTTGAATACGGTTGTTGAGATTTTCTGTAGAGAAATTCTCAACAATGTTATTAACTTTTCAGCTAATACATATGACCTATACATAGCTGACAAAAAGTGGGTATGATACATTACTGCAGAATTAGTGTTAGTGCAGTATTAGTGTGTGTGTAATGCACCATGACCCTTGTAGATATTATATTATATTATACATCGTAAGGATAACATCACAATCAAGTAAAAATGCATAATGTTTTGAAAAGTGTATAATGTTATTGAGATAAGATACGATAAGATACGCATCCGTTACAGAAAGCGACGTGTAAGAATAACCATATATAATTTAGTGGCAGTGTTGCGTGTTAGTCCGTTCAATCATATCGTAGTAATGGCCGCGCGAGGGTCCGCGTGGCGGCGGCGTCTGAGCAACGGCGCACGCGTCTGGTTATGTTTAATATTGGTTTATATGTTGTTACGAGTTTTATTGCCGTTTGCGGAGAAAGTGGCGACTTGACATAGTTACTGGATCTTACGACCACGTGGTACAATTTGGAGAAGATATATATTGATAGAGGTATATAGAACATTTAGTTATGATAAAAAAATATATTTTATTTGGAGTGGAGTTAAGTGTTTGGTTTGTTAGAACGGGTTGTTCTGACATACAATGATTGGGATGGGGAGGTTAGGTATATAGGTTCGGTCTTCAGATCTCTCACTCAGCGAGCTAAATGCAATAACATTATTACTTCCCCCACGCCCATGTTCAGTCAAAATAAAATCGATACGTTGGACTTTATACTATTAGTGTTACGAATACGTTTTGTGCTTTAAGTATTGAATTTAATTTCAGTATAAATGTAATTGATTAGAATAACAGGCGAAAATGAACAATATGAGCTGCAATTGTTTAAACAAGTCCATCGAGTGCTCAAATAGGACCATACAGTTATTTAAAAGAAAAATAACATTGCCGCAAATAAATAAGTGACGTCACAACAAAGATTTTAAAAAAAAATCGCATTATTCCTTAATATTAAATAATATATGTACTTTCTCCAAAATGTAATTATATGGATTTTTGAACAAAATAAAGTAACATGTCGGCGCCATGTTTCTCTATGGAGTATGTCGTGCGTAGCGTTGCTCAGACGGTCTCCAGATGTAAATGATTCCTATAACCAATAGCCTGACAACTTGGGGTCCAATGTGAAAAATTCCTTCTGTCCTAACTCTTATGACGAACCACTTTCGAAGCGAAATTATTTTTAGTTTAAGCTATTATGTTATTGTTCTTCAAAAGGCAACAGTGTATTAAGTAATTGCGTTTTTGTGGCGACAATCGCGCTGTGTACTTCACGTGTAATGTTATGTAATCTGCTATGTAGTGGTGGGCGATTACATGATGTTTGTACGATCGAAATTATTACATTGGAGTATTTTAATCGAATCTATAATGGACTCACTCTGATAATCGAACAACTTTTCGTGTGGCGATTGCGTTAACTGATAGCGATAGGTAATAAATTTTATCGCTAGCGAGAAGCACGATCGAGTAACTCTAGTTAATTGATTTCGAAAGAAAATCATAAGAGTGTATTCGATTATAACAATCTTGTAATCGCGCATCACTACAACTACGTGTAAAATACTGTTTTTGTAATAAATATGCGTATCGTTGTAACACAAACGCTTATTAAGTGTCAGGTACGTTACACAACGATATATAAATTGTATATATAATTAATAATTTGGGCAATTATCGAGCTTTACCCTTATATTGTAATTCTTGAATGTTATAGTGAATTTTATTACGGAGAGTTATCGGGACGTACTGCGTTCGATTAGATCGCATTATTAGCTAAAATATGTTGTGTATAGCTGATGTATTGTGTGAGCGGGCGCTTCTCAGGAACATGCACAGTCGCCACAGGTCCAGTGGTGGTTGTGCTTAGGAACTGTCCCATCAAAGTATCGCTTCTATTTTATAATCATACGGTTTTATTGTAAACAACTGTTATTAAAGAGATGTGTATGATGTGCGATAATTATTCGAAAGCTTTACATTATGTATTAGTCGCAAGACAATTTAAATAACAGCACAAGCACCTCAATGTACTTTTGAACACAATTAATATGCATATCATCAAATCGTGTTTCGAATAATCGATTATGATTCGATTAATCAGCGATAGTGAATGCGTACAATTTTCAAATAATTTGATTTGTGAAGAACTTTAATTAAATCAAAGCAAAATAGTAAATGAGCTTAATTGGAACCGCTTGGAAAGCATATTAAAATAAATAAGCAACGAAATTTAGCTTGAAAACTCGTCTGCCTTACACTAGATGCAGTGGGTTACTTCCTAAACACGTTATTGGAATGGCTACCAGCTGAACTGTGCAAAGTGACATTGTTTCCTTTTTGTTTGCTTATATATCGCGACTATGTTTAAAGTATGCACATGTTGGCTTTATACGCTCTCCTCGGTGGCTCCCTCTGCAGGTGTTGATCTCAATGTATTGTTGAAGATAGCTTTTGCATTTTTATATGAGTGTTCAGAAAGTGAACTCAGGTTTAGCTGTCGAGTGATGTATATAGCATTATTTATATACACGGTCGGTTTGTAGGCGGTTTCATATTGGCGTCTCATTTCATTGGTGTGTAAGTCAGGCCTTATTTTGTCGTAGGGGTCACTTCGGTCACGGAGGTCGTTGGGATCACTTGGGGTAATTGGAATCATTGAGGTCGTTGGGTCCCTTCTTCGAGATTTTTAGCTGTTAGGAGTCCCGCCCGCTCTTTAGTTAAATCATTCCTTATATACTTGAGTTGTAAACTATATTATATAATGTTATACTCACGCAAATCTTCGTTCTGTGTGGTCCGTAGCACACAACTATAGTCCTTATTGCTACTACAGAGATTTATTGCTTATTGTGTTCCTAGCTAAATAACTTCATTTCATTAACTGTAACGACAGACTGATAACGGCAAACTTTTAAATTAAACCTTAATAAATATAAATGTACTAATTATTCTAATCATTAACTTTATAACGAATTTGCTGTAAAGTTCTTATAATACACATTATAATCCATAAATATTTCCTTGTTTCTTCTATAAGAAGAGAAAGAAATAGAAGGAATAAAATTGTCTTTCGTAAAAAGGCTTAAGATAAAATGTAAAAGTTCATGTCTATGGTGCATTCCCGCGATGTTCATGTTAGTTATGAAGCGTCGATTCGTTTTACAGACACATGTTAAAGGTATGGCTTATCTTGGCACAGCCACCATCGCAAACTGGAAATCTATTTACGTAGTGAATTAGTCGTTAATTAGTCGACATTGATCACAAAATATCAGCTTTATAATATATATTATACTGAAATTAAATTATATATATATATTACGATTATATATATATATATATAATAATAATAATAAATAATATATACATATATACTTTGGTACAGCCACCAATAACCCCTTGTATCTTTTAAACGGTGGACCGACCAATTCTGGTATCTTACGACCAAATTTGACTAATTAACGACTAATTCATTACGTAAATAGATTTCCAGTTTGCGATGGTGGCTGTGCCAAGATGAGCCATACATGTTAAAGCACAGATCAAACTCAGTTAGTACAAATTACGTAGATATAGGAATCCGGCACTCCCTACGACATAAGGATACAGATAAACACAGCTAGAGCAAACAGATCAAGTCGACTAACATTCGACATACTTGTTCCAATCCCATTGTATGTTAATGTCTATATTTGGAAATAATATCTTTACACTTCGTATTGAGTGGCGGTTCTGTACTTGTGTATTCTGTGAAAGTAACGGGGATGTAAACACGAGAATATTGCAGTGGAACGTCGACGTACAGGTCTGCAGATGCGTTTGTATTCAAAATATCAAATAAATTAATTTGTAGTCGTTGCCATTGTTTATTTAATTTAAATGCGAAATTATTGAATCGTTATATTAGGAGTAGATAGAGAGAGAGAGATATTACTTAGAAATTATATTCAGATTATTCAAGTGTGTCTAAAATCCAGTCAGGAATATCACATTAAATAAAATAAATTGTTTACTTAGCTGCGAGCGTGGACTAGGATGCAAGTTCACACGTCTACTATATATCCCTGATGCATGGATGCAAGGTTTCACGCTTTGTATTTACTGAGTTTGATCTGTGGTAGAAATCAGAGAGTGGCAAAGAGGTCGGTGTACGGCGTGCGAGAAGTTCGTTTGTCACGGGTACTTGGGGTTCGAAGTCAGATTTAATGTTAACATGTATAGTTATTAACGTTCATCGCCTATTATGTAAGTTATAACTGTAGTGCGACATCGCAGTAGGGCCATCACTTCAAGTGTAACACTCGGGAAATTATAGATTTTAGTTGTTTAATAGATGTGTGAGATTACCTCCTAATTGATATTTGTTCTGATAAGCCATTTACGAATGACTATAATAATAATATCAGCCCTGTTTATGAACTGTCCCACTGCTGGGCACGGGCCTTTCTCAGTGTGAGGAGGGTTAGGTCATAGTCAATGACGCTGGCCCAGTGCGGCAGACTTCACATAACTCGAGAATATTATGGAGATTTTCTTGTCAGCGGTTATATGAACCGTGCTACTCCGAGGTCTTACAATTAGATGTTGTTTGACCGATATTGCTCTGCGTCCTTTTTATCGTTTCTTGAATGTTTAGTAAAGTTGTCTGTTTACTGATCACGTTTGCGACGGCTATGCATCAGGTCTCGGTGCCCTAAGTTAGACAAAGTGTTATTAGATTTCTCTATCAATGCTAATCTGCTTCAATCTTCATCAATCTTCTGCTGCACGGAATGTGGAACCAAAGTTCCACAAAAACAAAAAAACAAACAAAACAAAAGAAAGGTGTTCTATCAAAATAGAAGAGAATAGGCTCACTGCTATTGCATAAGAACTAAATCTATAGCTAGCAGAAAGTGGCTGTCTTCCCCTTTGTGACTTCAATAACTATCTTATCTATTTCCACTGGACTCGCGATGTCGCATTCAAGAGAGTCGTAGGAGACTACCGCGCGGTACCAACATTCATATCGTCTCGTTATATCAGTTAACATATCGACGGATTGGTACCACCACACCTCGCTATTATTAATTTCTTTATAATTAGTACTGTGCCGCGCGCGTCTGTGGCGACAACATTGCTTACATAATGATATACCTGCATTATAAATTAGTTGTTTGCATTACATATTAGGACTGCAAATTTAGGCTCTAACCTGTGCCTGTCAGGTAACTCTTACAAGATTGCGTTACAGAGTTGTACTGTTGCGAGGAGGTACAAAGTGTTCAATATTTTGGTCATCTACTCCTTCCCTTGTCAAAGTTCTTGAAGGTTTTTAAATTGTTACGACCATAGGAGGCGTTGTATCATTTTGTATAGATAAAAATGGACGAGAATTAAAAATGGCAAATCTCTTAGAAAAAGCAATAGTACAATTCACAAAAATTTAAAAAGTTTCTGGAGTGTCACTAATTTCATGATATACCGTCATATTAATATTTCTATAAAAGTTAAATGTATATTCCACTTTTATTTATAAATCTGGAATATGTGCATACGAGAAACGTCGTAATGATAAGAATTTGCAGTGATTCATTGATTAATATATAATGACTATATGGCATATAACAGTTGATGATATTATATTGTTTTGCGGCTTGTTACTATTGTCGTGTAGTGTTGACGCCCAGATTCGTTTGTCCAAATGTGCGACAGTGCATATCGACGATCGGTGGTGTTTCGCCGGATCCTCTCGTTCCCGCTTAGTTCTAGTTTTGTACATATCCTGTTATATCAGTGGTAGTATTAGTTGGTTCGGTTACAAGTGTCCTAATCGCCTCGCGCCGGTACTACGCGAGTCCTCCGTCCCCACAACAACAAGGTTTCTCTTTACATATACTACGTGCTGTTTTAGTTATTCCACTTGTTCAAAACATCAGTGCCAAATATTGATGGATTCTCATTTTATTATTTTCTACTCTGATTGAATCAAAATCAATCTGATTTGGATAGCTAATTCTTTGAAATTGCAAAATCTTTAATGAAATGTGGTTTTTATTTTACGAATTAACATGGGATGGTCCACGCGACGAGGCGACAAGGCGTGTGTGATGTGTGATGCAGTTGACATCGAGTGGTGTGCGGTTCACGTTTCAATATATCCCAAAACATATTGTGAGTCCATATCGTAAAGTTTAGTTGATGTGAGATCGTACAAATGCGTCGACTCGATCGCAGCGAACAAACTTAGTGATAATTTACTTTGTACGCACTAGTTGTATTGTCGTCGTCATACTTAGACTACACGATATTTTTGTACCCTTAAGTTTGTCGTAATGTTCAAGTAAGTTGTATATACTGACGACTGTGATGTGAGAGTCGGGGCCGCTGACGTCACGCGCGCCGCGGCGCCCTCGCACACGAGACCTGCAGTAGTGTGCGTGCGTGTGTGCGTGCAGGTGTGCGTGCGTGTGTGCGTGCGGTGTGTGTGTGTGCGTGTTTGTGTGAGCTCTGCGCGAGTCACGCGCCGGCGCGCTCTGAAAGGTGCTAACTATAAGATTTTGTACGTAGCCACTATGTGTCAGTGCAGTAGCCGCACGTGCGCGCGACTGTCTGTGGCTGAACAAGCGCTGTGCAGTGTGCAGTGTGCAGTGTGCAGTGTGCAGTGTGCAGTGTGCAGTGTGCAGTGTGCAGTGTGCAGTGTGCAGTGTGCAGTGTGCAGTGTGCAGTGTGCAGTGTGCAGTGTGCAGTGTACAGTGTACCTACAATGTGCAGTGTGCAGTGACGAGCAGCAACACCGCGGTCGCGCCACATCGGCATCAGTTCATATAAATATTGTGATTTTTAGCAAGTAGATTCAATATTCTTGTTGTCTTCAATTTAAATTTTACTATTATTATATCTATATGTATCTCCCAGATATGTGCGGAGTAATGAACAAAGATATTGCACGTGGGTGTCGCTCACACAGCGTGCGACGCGACGTGTGCGTGTGTGCGTGCGTGCGTGCGTGCGTGCCGGCAGCTCCCGCTGTTCTGCACGATATTGACAGTGACTGTTTTAGGAAGACGATTCTACCTCGTCAATGAATTTTAACGAACTATTCGAAGCAACATAGAATTTGTGTCCCGGTGTTGTCTCCTCGATCGTCTTCCTAGGACGTTAGTATTATAGTTGTTAGCATTTAAAGCTGTGAAACGTAAACATTGTATTAGTGCAATTAGTTGCCTTTGGGTCTTGTTGTCAAATTTTATATTTAAATTATTATAAGACAGTAGGTAAAGTTATTAATTTCGATTATATTCTAGTTTCGGTTCATGCCTCTGTAAATACTGATTATTAAACAAGTATTCTGCAATGTACAAGTCCGGTACCAAAATATTGTAATTTCACTCAGTGTGCATCGACGCCGCGTATTGCGTCGACCAATCACCGTTCGCGCGTCAGCCGCGTCTCGTCTTTGATTGGCTCGAGTTACGTGACGTCGGTACACACTAGACGCCTTTGTGTACTTTTTAAACCGACGTTTTTTGGATATCTAGCAAAGTTTCTTAGGAAAATATACCTATTAGTGTTTTGTAAGGGGCGAGTGTGATAACAACATGTGATCCTTTTGACTGCATGTATCGATTCGCTTCACGGTACTTCCAACGATTTATACAATGTACAGGAGTTTGTGATAACGTGTACTTTCGACTTGTACCTTCAGCTAACGCGACCGTCCTCGATGTTATGCTTACTTACTATATAGTTAGAGAATAGACGAGTCGTGTCAACTCACCCGGTCTACTTGTGTTGCTATGTTGACGAGAGTTGCGGCCTGTACCATGTATCCGCATCAACGTCGCATTCATACAGACGACATGTCGATACAATCATACAGTGGTTCATATGAGAATAATAAAATGTGTAATACAACAACGCGACGAGTTGTCGTGAAGCGTACAATGTATAATATTGTGTACGGGGCGCCGCGAGATGGCGCCGGCTTCGCTTGCTCGCCCGTGTGCCCGAGCGACGCGCTGACGTGACAGCGAGGAAGCGACAGTTGTCTACTGTTTATTATTAACTTTATCGATCTTTAAATCATATTATCTTATAATATTCGTGGTAAGATGAAGGCAACTGTGGCGGCCGGCCGCTGTGTGTACATAGTTGTAGTGACGCGATGTAAATGGTCAGCTGAGAGCAACGCGGGCGCATAATGCCCGCCGCCCTAACGAGGACTGTGCCTTCCGGGACCCGGGGCGCGGCCAACCCCTCCTCGCCTCCCACAACGTACCCACATACACAGTCACCCCACCCCTCCTAACAGTCACCCCCCGTGTCCCGCGCCGCGCCCCTACGCCCGAGACATAATAAATGCTCGTAATGTATTCTATTGTATTTATATCATAGTTAAAGTTTTATTAAAAAAGTTGCTCAATATACCTGTTGTTTCAATTCACTTACCTATACAACACAATTTTTAAAGAAACTATACTTACCACATAGGTATGTACCACAACAATCTGGTAAGCATGTGAAAGTAAAAATAAGTCATGCCTAACGAAAATGAGGTAATATTTAGAAAAAAAATAAAAAAGGTTTTGGTGCAATGACGAAATTGTTAAACCTGAAATAATACGTTATGGTCAAAGACAAAGTCAAAAATTTTTATTTCCATAAAAATGTGCAAACTATTCTTGGACACGTCATTTCACTATTATACTAATAAAAAATAATAAGAATAAATAGGTAGAAGGAAATAAAAATTTTGCATTGAAAAGAGCCTGTTCGAGGAGTAGACCTTTCATGAGAAGATGGCTCAAACCACAATGAATTGGCAGCGCTCAGCAGCGACGCCAAGAGCAGGGCACAGCTCGTGCGCTCGCGTGGCGGCCGAGCGCCGCGCTAGCGTGCGCCAGTCTACGATCTACCTTTGGCAAGGATATGTGGGTTCATGAGCGGACAAACAGGCTGGCGGGCAGCGAGTCGGCTCGCGTCCACGCGCGACCAAGTGAGACTGCTCGCGACCATGCGCGACAGCTCGCGACCAAGTGAGACTGCTCGCGACCATGCGCGACAGCTCGCGGTCAAGTGAGACTGCTCGCGACCACGCGCGACAGCTCGCGGTCAAGTGAGACTGCTCGCGACCACGCGCGACAGCTCGCGGTCAAGTGAGACTGCTCGCGACCACGCGAGACTGCTCGAGCCGGCGCCACGCCTCGTTCATTCTATCAAGCGTTTCTATATCTTGTAACATTATACATAACATTTATAATGTCTTGTTATTAAAACTGATTGTCTCGTGTGTCAATTCAGTATGGCTTGAGCCAAAGCAGGCAAGAAAGTCATGGCCACTCTTTTCAATTGCCAAATGTTTACAACAATACAATTCAATGTTATATTATTTTCCTTAATGAGCTGCTGTGTGTAGTTGTTACATTTATTTATTTCAAAAAGATTTAAAAGTAACATTTTTAAATTTAAGTTTTCGAGGCAATACTTGCGTCGAATACGAATTGCTGATCTAGCAACCTAATACGGCCACACCCGCGCGCCGAGTGCGCAGCGCCGTTAGTGCGAAATCGGACAGCAAACCGGGTGCATTCATTATTAGCGATTTCTATCATTCATTATCATTTAGCATAGCATAGATTAGGTACTCTTTGAGCGGAATAAAAGTTAGTGTTTTCCAATCAGTGTTTAATTTAGCATCTCCTTAAGCATAGCTCCAGCGTAGCATTTAGGTAACGTACCGTACACTAAGATACATATTAATAACAAATGAAATAATAGTCACAGCTATAGATGTAAGGCCGGTTTAAACCCAATTAAACCAATCCGTTTAAAACGAATAAAACCGTTTAAAACCAATTTTTTTCGATTTAATACGGTTGGTGTTGATGACTATGTTTTTCTTAATTATAACTACATTTTCTTAATTTTACCGAGGTAGGGATATAACGGTTTAACGCATTATCAACCGGCGGGTATGAGCCAGGTCCGTAGCTGGTAACTGTTAGGGTTATAGATCAGCCGGCATGCATAAGCCAGGTCCGTAGCTGGGGCTATATTGAAACACGTATACTGATTCAACTGAGAATATATTTAAAGTATTTAAGTCTTCTTATATCCCATTTATTGTTCATGCAAGTAACGCTAGCACTAATGTGTACAATAATCGTTTACACCAATCGGCGACAAGTAAATAACATTATTATTTTGCTACTTCCGATATAATAGATAGTATTTAATGAAAACCTAAGGAGTGATCACCTAATTATTAAACTTTCGATGTACATTCCTAATGCCTATATTTTTGTTAATAAACGTAACGTCCGTACACAAAGTATTGTACTAAACCTAGTGAAAAGTTTATCCCTAAAGAATATTGGCAACCTCATTTATCTAAGATAGTTGCACGGCGTAGATTAGCTTTGAGCATCTCCCGTCGTAACCCTACACCCAAAAATTTGGCCACATTATAGAAATTAACTAAAGAATCACAATTCTTAATACGTAAAGAAAAATTCTTAAGCTGGCAAAAGTTCTGCAACTCTATTGATCAGTGTTAAATATGCGTAATCAACTTAGTTAATAAATATTTATCCAAATGTGTAAATATTGCCGCAACGCTCGATAGATGGCGTTATACCGGCTGGCTGAATCGCGCTATGGTTTCGTTACCAGTCCGACTATATATGGCCAATCTAATTAAAAATAAATTGTCGATTTTAGTTCAGTTGTGGTTTTATTTATTAGATAATCCCTGCTATTTCACACCAGTTCATCGCGCGCAGTGTCGTGAAAAATCAAGTAACTACGGCTTCTGAGCTGTGGCGTCATATGCGATGGATGAAAGGTATTAAACAAAGGCAAATTACTTCTCTTGAGAAGCAAAGCGAGTTATTGCGTTCACTTTCACCAGATTACGTTAGAAATATAATGCCTATATTTGTGTCTAAAAACTCGATTTTGGCAGCCGATTTATTATGCAAGGACTTAAAAATTGGTAAAGAAAAAAGGATACAGCCACAGGGGAAGATTGTATAACTTACTCAATGATCTATCATCTGCCTGACACTGCTAAATATTTTTTGCTTTGCTTATATAATAATATATTAAAGTACAGTGTGGTTTCTTTACAGTGGCAGAAGATAAAAATAATTGCTATACCTAAAACCAGTTCATTTTCTAATAACGTACCCAAATTAAGACCCATTTCATTACTTTCCTGTATGTGCAAAATATTTGATTTACAGCTTTTCAAGCGTTTAGACTAGTATATTGAAGAGAAAAATACTCTCACCTCATACAGTTGGATTTAGAAAATCGTAATCCTGCTTAGATTCTATAATACGTATAGTTGCATACGTTTAAATCGGTTTCTCAAAGAATATTCCAACTTTGTCCTGCTTTCTAGATATTGAGAATGCAACATACAACAATGTCTCAATCGATGTAGCGCTCAAAATGTTAGATAATCTGCAAATAGGATCTCAAATTTGTACATATCTATGGTCTTTTCTAAGCGAGAGATATTTGAAATAATCAAAAAGAAAAATAAAAATAGATATCTTAAAAATATCAGACTCTAAAAAAAAAAAGATGTCTCATGTAGTAGTTAGGATAGTTTTTTTTAATGTGTTTTTTCTAAACGGCCATCTGTTCTACTATAAGACATTTCAAGGTTATCTACTAATTACCGGACACCCTGTATAACTCACTGTTATTATGGTTAGCTTATATTTTGGTTTTTGTGTTAAACTTATGTAATGATATAATGCAGTTGGCATATCCTTGTGGATAAAAACTCCCAATTAATTATTACAAAAATAAATATATAAAAATAATTAAGCCAGTGAACTACTATAGAGATAGCAATGTTTAAATCGTCCAGAACCGTTTCTTGGCGCTTCAATTTAAATAATAGTGAGGTATTTATTTATTTATTTATTTAGGTTCACCAACGTTTGTATACACAAAAAACAATATTATAATATATAAGGTATCATCCGCAAACAGTACTATCTCATGTTTATCCCTCACGAGGTGGGGTAAGTCATTAATATAAATTATAATTAGAAACGGGCCGAGGATTGAACCCTGAGGAATCCCCATTTTAACCACAGACCCCGGAGATCGCGTACCATTAACATCAACTTTCTGAATCCTGTTACTCAAATAGGATGTAAGAAGATTTAGTGCTGAATTTTTGACTTCATAGTGATGCAATTTCCTGATTAATGTTTCAAGAAGTACACAGTCAAAAGCCTTAGACAAATCACAGAAAATACCTAGCGCATCTCGTAATTCCTCTCAGGCGTAAAAAAATATGTTTTTAAAGCTCAACACCGGCGTCAGTGTTGGAGCGACCCCTTGTAAAACCAAATTGTATATTATGAAGTTATTTATTTATTATTAAAAAAAGTCTGCAATTGATTCAAAATAATCTTTTCAACAATTTTGCTAAACGTATGTAACACAGAAATAGTTCTAAAATTGGTTGGGTCTGATGTGTTTACCTGCTTTAAAGAGAGGTATTATTTTACTATTCTTCATTAAATCAGGAAATACACCAAAATCTACGCATTTATTAAAAATTAAAGCTAGTCTGAATGCTGCTAAAGTAATAATAGATTTGGTTACTATAATGGAGTTACACCAGAGGTCAGAGGTTTTCTTAACGTTTAGGCTATTAAAAACTTTAGAATATCTGATGGATTAACATACATGTCGGCTTCGATGGCGTAGTGGTTAGTGTAACCGACTGCCACGCCCGAGGTCGCGGGTTCGATTCCCGCACAAGTCAAACATTTGTGTGCATGAACATGGATGTTTGTCTTGGTCTAGGTGTTTCTATGTATAATATATATGTATTTACAAAAACAAAAACGTATATATGTATGTTTATCCATTGTCTAGAACCCATAGTACAAGCTCTGCTTAGTTTGGGCTAGATGGTGTTGTGTGTATGTGGTAGAATATTAGTATTATATTATTATTATTATACTGAAATTTAAAATCACTGTCCCATTTGGTAACATTTTCTTTTAGAAGCGATTCAGCAGCAGTGGTTGATGAGTTCAAAGATTTAGTAGTAATGAATGGAGTAACTGATATTTTTTAAAATGCTGTGGCTACCTCTAGATCTGATAGTGGTACCATTAACATTCAAACAAAATTCTGTATTTCTATATTTGCATTTCCCGGTCTCGCTATTAATAATACTCCAAGTGATCTTCATCTTATCGTGACTACTTTTAATCTTTGAGCTCAGATATTGAGAATTAGCAGATTTGCAAGCATTCTTAATTTTTTTTAAATATTTTAACTTACTCTTGTACTTGTTCACTTTTCTTATAATTTCGTTCTTCATATAGTTCGTATAGTATCTGCCTACTGTTGTGTAAGCTGGTAGTAGCCCATTCGCTAAAAGTTGCATTACCTTCAATCAATTAACTAGACCACTCATAATGCTCATCTGACAAAAAGACCCTGAAGTATTTTTTTGTTACCGTGTGGGTTGCTTTGGCGCTCACCTCGCCACGTGAGGGCGGAGAGGTTATGTCGGACTGATCCTGGCACGTCTCGGTCCTACCGACTAAACCTATTACAGAGTTCTTCGGTGTTATCAGAAGGAATTAAGGCCAATAGGGGGATATCAAAGATATAAGCTTCTTTCATATCGGTTCCATACAAATTTATTTATTAAAAAAAACCGTGTTTGCCTTTTGCATGACTATTCCATGATGTGCCAAGATGAGCGCTCATCTTGGCACAGCCACCAATACCCTCTTATATCTTTTAAATGGAGGCTTGATGAATGCTGATATTTTGTGATCAATATCGACTAATTATTGGTATAGTTTGATCTTCGTTTGGTGCTGTGGTTTTGGAAATACAAGGTGTCTGTGCCAAGATGAGCGCTCACTTTGGCACAGTCACCAATACCCCCTTGTAACTTTTAAACGGCAGATCGACCAATTCTGATATTTTACGACCAATTTCGACTAATTATCGACTAATTCGCTACATACGTAGATAGATTTCCAGATTGCGATGGTGGCTGTGCCAAGATGAGCCATACGGCCCTTACGAGGTCATCGGTCCATCTCGCTTACCCTTACTGCGTCTTCCGGTGTGTGGCCGCTTCCAGAACCTTTAGGTGTATTACATACTTGTCAACAACTTCGAGAATAGAGTTTCCAAACTTAATAGAAGTAGGTACGACATGAACGTAGGACATGATTTTCGCCTTGTCTATGTTTATGTTAAGACCTACTTGTCGAGAAATTACAGAGGCCATTGAGCATTATGCTGAGGTCTTCCGTGGTCTCAGCCATGATCACGATATCGCCAGCAAATCAAAGGTGAGTGACGTTCTCGCCGTTGATGCGAAGTCCTCTCCAGTCCAGAAGCTTGAAAACATCTTCCAGCGCGGCGGTAAACAGTTATACTGTGTAAATCTGATGGGTAGGCAGAGGCATACCCACATTCCACCGATTATGTTTTAGGTCCTATTTAACAGGGTTATTCCGATAGGACATTCTACATAGCAGCATGTACTAGCTGACAATAGTGCCTATTGCGTGGGATCCAAAAGATAGCTGGCCAACAGTTCAGATATATAGGAGTAATACACTCGGTATATTACTTCTGTATACTTCTGTTTGGTTATGTAGGCGTGAGTATATGGATGCTATATTTCTGATCTAACATTTATACTTACTACTTAGTATGGAATATTGATAATAGATTAATACAAAAGTTCCTTTTTTTATATTGTTTTTAAATAAATAATAGTTATAAAGTAATTAGAGCGTGTTTCTAACACGCTTTATTAGAATACCAAACTAAAAAGTAAAAATAATTCTAACTAATACTATAAATGCCAATGTAAGTTTATTTGTTTCGCTTTCACGCCTTAACTACTCAACCGATCATCATGAAATTTCGCATAGGTACACGTTTCAGTGTTATAGAATTTCATCCAGAAAAAAGTACCGTTACTAACATTACCTAACTTACATTTACGCGAGCGAAACCACGGACCAAATCTAGTCTTCAATAAGTTTAAAATAGAAATAAAGTGATTAGCAATATAATTTATTTTTTGTAAAAATGTGTGGGTTTATGGTATTTATAATATAATGATTCTTCTTTCATCAATATCTGTTAATTAATTATTTATAAAAAATTACGTTAATATCCCGCGATTTTTTGTTGATTTATTAATCACACATTAAACTTATTGAAGATATTGAAATTAAACAACTATATACGGATTTTAACGCGTTTTTTATTTGACACTCTATTACATAATTTTGAAACCTGTTACACTACTACTACTATTAAACTTTACTAATTTTAAGCTAATTAAATTATTATTAAAATTGTTTATATTTAAGTTTACACTTTCCCCGACGTTTCGGTTGCTTTCCCCGACGTTGCGGACAAAATGATGTATGATCCACGAATGGTTGTTCCGAGTCTGGGTGTTCTTTGTTTCCGTTAATTGATTGTTTGTAAAGTCCTCCGCGATACAGGAATTATTTCCAGAGCGGTAGTAGGCATTTTCAAACAAAAAAAGCAATAACAAAGATCAGCCCCCAATTTTAACGAACAAAAGAAGATTAATAGTTTTGGTGTACTTCTGGTGTATAATGCTTTACAACAGATGATATCCTGGTGATCCTGGCCAGGATACTAGGACAAATTTATTATTGTATTGTTAATGGTTATACAGTTTCAAGTTAATTCGATGTTTTTAAATGGGTGAAAATGGTGTTCAAAGATTCTGTTATTTAAATAGATGTTAAAAAAATGCTTTTGTGTGTATCGCAAAAACAACACAATAATTTGATTATTAAAAGACAAACGTAATATTATAAACGGATTGTAACTATGTCTATAAGGGAGGGCAAAAGGTTTGAGTTACTAGCATATTCTTTCTTGATTGAAATTGAACTCAAGAAATTTAATTACCAAAATAACTTTTTGTCTATTTCTATAATTTCATTTTAAGTTGAACGTAGGTACTTGCGGCTACTTCGTTAATATAGACAATCTTTATATTTATTGATTAAGCATTTTAGTAGAACACCTTTGTAGTTGTTGTACCTATAAACTTGTTAAAATTTATACTTACTGCACACATCATAATAAAAAATCAATAAATTCTTAGTTTTTAGAACCAAAACAGGGATGACTTGTTTATAGTAGGTACAAATAAAACAACTCAATACTTTGATATAATTTTATTTTCATATTTTCATAATTTATTTATATATAATGACTATAATAATCATCTACCAAACTAAATAATCAATATAATTCAACAGCATCCTTTATATACAATATGTATAGTTATTATAGTTCTTTATAATCCTCGTTCCAGAACGACTAGGCAGAGACCCTCGTCTAATCATACAACGTAATATAGAACTGAATCGGACACGTCGCCGTCTTCGTTACACATAACAAGTAATAATTTGCCACAAGATTTTTGTTTTTTTTTATTTATTTATTTACAAATACTTATATTTATAATTTAGTCCCATAATTTCCAAATGAATCATCAGCGTTTGTAATGGAACAGTACCGGCGCGGCCGTGACGTCACGTAACGAAACGCACTACTGCATGCAACGTGGCGTACTTCAAGTATAATTAACAATTAATAGAATTGAGAAAACTTAACTGTCCATTTACATTACATACGTGGTAATTATAGAATATTGCTCGGAGCATGAGGTTCGGAAGCGACATCCACACCAAGGACTGCCTCACACCGTCGCATGCGCTCTGCGCCGCCGGCGGTGTGAGCGCGGCCGGCTCAGAGACGTCTGGTCGACAACCGACACTCCGTCTCGCACTAAACTAATCAATGAAAGTAACCTCTACGCGAATTATGTATTCCAAAGTTGGCTAACGATACTTGTATACGGATGAGTGAATGCTATGCACAGAGTGTGACGCGATGCGGTGAAATAATACTTCAAACTCTTACAATACTTATTACCGATGTTAAAATGAAAAAACTACTTTATATTAGAGGGGCGTTAGGTAGAAAACGTAGTAAGCGGCGTCTCAAAACTATATGATCTTACATACGACTGATCCTCGCGATATTGGTTCACGGGTTGATATATTCCACTGATATGCCACTCGGATATAGCACGTGTGTGCAAGCTGATCTCCACCAAAGTAACGTAGCCTAACAAGGTTGAAAATCGCTTAAACGATCTCTACCGGTAGAACGATAAAAACGGTAAACGTCGCTATGAAAATATTTATCCAATAAAACTGGTGTCTACGTAATAAAATAATCTGGTTAAAACATGATATCATACGTGAACAGCACAAGTTATATAATTTGTCGTCGAGACGTAAAGTACATTAACGCTACATTGTCGTACACTACAACAGAACTACGCACAAACTTATTAGAATATAATTACAAGTCGCATAACAATTATAATATTTATATAACACAGCATGAGCACGTACAAGGTTTGGCATCCGACATGGTGCGAACGTGCACGTCACACGTCGTACGTCGCACGTCACACGTCGTACGTTGCACGTCACACGTCGTACGTCGCACGTCACACGTCGTACGTCGTACGTCGCACGTCACACGTCGTACGTCGTACGTCGTGGGTCATACGCAGCTCAAGTACTCGCTAACTAAGAATACGACTCAACTGAACTAGCATGTCTACAGTATAAAACTTTCAAGCTAAGTAAGGCGATCGAATGACACTGGACGTCAAAATACAATAACTTTCAGAAGAGAAATAACGTTACACACTACTGGAACGTCACGCTAACATAACGTAACGTTAGCGTAAGTTACATAACGTCATCGCAAGTAACATAATGTCACCGTTATTAATGTAACGCTGTCATAATAACATTACCGTAAGTAACGTAACGTTACTATAAATAAGGCAACGTTACCGTAACGTGACGTCACTTGCAACGTTGCAGTTACGAGTGTAACGTTAGGTAACATAAAGAAGCAAAGTAAGAGGCGCGGTGATGTCATAGAAAACGTTTATTGCCATGCGATACACCGATATTCACTACACTAACTATGTATATCTACCAGGCGACAGGACTCGCCCCCCACCGACCACTGTGGCGCAGAATATGCCACACAATGTCACTTATTACTCCCAAATACAATCGTCGGCGGATTTCACACCCGCGATCTCTACTCCAATAATATACATAATATAGAAAGATATTATAATATATATGAATATATACACAAGAGTCGCGGAGCCAGTCCCTCGCCCCCACTTATATAATACAGCGATATACAGGGAGCTTTAATCGTTAGTTTACACATAATAGTTATCGCTTTATTTACTTTGTTTATTTTAGCTAGCAACACCGACACAACACCGATTGGTCTGGTTTAGTTTAGGCTTGCAACCCACACGTAGTATTGCTATCATTGTGTCAATATACAAACAGTAAGAGAGGTAACAACGGAACGAAACGTCGGGGCTGCGAGCGCCGCCGACAAACGAACGACAAGTGACGACAGGGGGCGCGGCGAGTGCAGACCCGCCGCGGCAACTCAACGTACGGAACCCAGGCGGACAGCGCAGAAGAGAAACTAAACTACACGTAATGTGTCAAAGGAATCTCCAGTGAGAAGTAACAAAAATTATTGTCATCCAATGCTTAAATTTCCAATTTTTATAATATATTATTTTCTTTATATTTATTTACTTAACACTTTATACAGATCAACATCGTCGACTATCCTTACATATTATATTAGAGTTCATTTGTATCTATAAAATGTACATCTACGTGTGTTGTAATAGCAACATTGAAATAATCTCATGTGAACGAGCGAACGCTACTAACATAATAGTTTATATTTATATACGTAACGTAAATGCAGCCTACCGCGCTTCGGAACATAGAGGAGGTACTCGCACGAGCGTCGAACGTGCGACCCCGAGCACCGGCGGGCACGGACGACACGACGAACGTCCGTCAGTCGGCGTCGGCCGTCGCGCCTACTAAGTTACATTGTATAAAAAGAGTTAAGTAATGTATGATATAATGTCGTATTTACATTATCACATCGCGCGAACGAATGCGGAGCGAGCGGCGTATGTACAGGGGAGGGGCGCGCCGCTATAGGCACACAAATAATTGAACGATTCAGCGCGTAGTCGTACAAGCGGGACACTACTGATCGAAAACGACTAGCTCGAGAGAGTATCGATTTGTGCGTTCATTCGTATCGAGTCACGCCGTCGGAAGCGAGGCGAGGTCCACGAGAGTCGCGCGGCTACGCCCCGGCGGGCGCGCCCCCCGGGGCTCACAGCTGGTACCACTTCTTGTCCTTGTACTTGAGCATGAGCTGGTGCGCGGACGACGAGAACTCGGCGGCCTGCGAGTGCATGCGCTCGGTGCGGTCCTCGAGCTGCGACAGCTTGTCGCCGCGCTCCACCACCAGCATGTGCGCGCGCGCCACGTCGCCCGCCGCCGACGACGCGCGCGCGCCCAGCGCCTCCAGCTGCGCGGCGCCGCCCGGGATGTGCTTGGCCACCGCGCGGCTCGGCTTGCCGCTGCTCTCGCCGACTGCGAACGTTCATTAACTCATATACATAGTTCGTGTCTATAACAATGTTACTATGTTTTGAATACGACACCAGTCAAATAATGTAATCAAATTTTGCAAATACACAAGTAATTCTGCAATACTATGGCACGGTTCTTTTTAGCCTGGTGTAGTTAATAATTAATTTAGCTTTGACACAATTACGGACCGATGATTGAACCTCGAGGAACCCTCTCTAACACTACAGACCCGGAGATGGTTTACCACCTACCTTACCTACCACTAACATAAATTTTCTAAATAGTATACTTTGAATATATGATAAGAGAAATCACACCTGTATTTATGACACTAAAATTAAATTTCACATCAATATTTTACGAAAAACACAGTCAAAAGCCTCGGATAAGTCACAATGAATTGCTGTAGCACCCCGCAAATCATCCTAGATGTCAAAATTATGACAGAAAACCAATTATTGTTTATGTTTATGGTATTTCTGTGAAAAAGTATCCCCATTATCGCCAGCTATAGCTTCAGTTACCTGAGAAAAAGTCTTGCGCACAAATGCAGAGAATCGATCGGACCCGGGATCTCATGCACAGAACAGAGACAGATCATAATCGACGAATGTGGGTGAATTTATTAAAGTAGATATGCAGAATCGTAACAGATGGGGATCCTATAACTATAGAAAATGGGTATAAATAATCGACATGCAAAATCTGCGTGCACTCACATAATTCCTCCCTGTCGAGGGGCCTGGAGCCTCCTCCGAACAGTCCTCTGAAGAAGCTCTCCTTGGGCGGCTCCGGCATGTCACGCGGCAGGAACAGCTCGCCCAGCATCTCGTTCAGTTGCTGACTGTAACGCCGACAGGCACGGAGTTAAAAGCAATTATAGAAAAAAAAAGTAAACAATAAATTACATAGTGGTATAAAAATCTCACCAGAACTCAGCGTCGATGGTGAACTTTTGTATCTCAGTGGCCGAGGCCAGGTACAGTCCATGGCCCCTGTTGCTGAAGCAGAATGTCTTGGCTATCCTGCAATATCAGCACACACACACAAGGCTTTACTCGCGGTCGCATGGCCAACGCACACAGTGTTCAATGTTGCGTTTTATGTCATAGGCCAAGAAGAAAGTAGAAAAGAGACTGTTGGAGATACCAAGATTGAAGGTCAGAAAACGGGGGATAGATTCATTCTATTCAATTAAAACGTCTCACCTGTTATCCTCAGAGTCCAGTGGTGGAGTCTATTGGACAAACTTTAGTCTAACATATATGTAAGCATAACTAACGAGTACTAATTGCGTCTAAAGAGGAAACATTCATATGAGATTAAAAATCATTCAGAAGCGGCATGCTTCAAGCTAGATAGAATAGAGAATAGAGAGAGGAAGAAATAGTGAACAGCGCAGAGTAACAGCTCAGCGAGGAGTAGGACAGTTCGCAGAAAGTATATAACGATGTAGGTGTGTGGGTGCACGTCGTCGCTGTACGAGTGTGGGTGTGTGTTACGGTACAGATCACATCGCACGGACTAACGAAGCGAGGGCAGGCACAGTCCGTGGGCAAATCATTTCGAACGAACCTCCGTTTTATTTGGAATTTTGTGTCCAACCTAGCAGCGAGTATGGACAATGGCCGACCACATCGGCGACGATGTGACCCGCAAGTTAAATTATTAAATAAATTTAGAAGATGTCATAACTAAATTTAAAAATAAATCAAGCGTATACCAATCAAAACGAATATGTGTCGAGTTTTATATAATTTTGCTTTAAAACAATATTGTTGCCAATTTTCACACGAGGTCGTATTTCGGGAGCGCTATGATTTGCCCGTGGCCGAGTGGAACGTCAATGAAACATACCAGGTGTGGGCGGGGTCGAGGCGCGGGCGGGGCGGGGATGATGGGTACGAAGCAACTGGTCAACGTTACATGAACATCTCTATAGGTACGCAACAGAGGCTGGAGTGAGCGACTCCACATGACAAGTGACGGTACGTGGCTAACGCTTTTCATCTGGACGGCGACTTACTGGTCGGTGTCCTCGTTTACAATGAGCTGCTGGCCCCATATGGACAGCATTGGGTCTACGATACCCCTCTGTTTGGACTGTGTCTGGAAGCTACCAGGAATACAGATACCAGTCAGCGCGTGACTCGCTCCGGCGCGCGCCGAGCCTTTGTGCGGCGCTTCCGGCCCGTGCAGCTCGGGACTCAACGGCTAAATGCACATGGCAAGACGGTTATGTTAGTAAGCAAACACTGAGTTAGATATCAAGCACGTTGAGCCCGCGGAGACTGGCAACGAGCCAGGGGCGCACACGTGACAAAGACAAGGCGCGCGCCACTCGTTAATCCATCATTGTTCTAAAGGTGAAAAGTTAGATAGATGTAAGAGAGAGATGCAGGGACAGACTATCGTAACATGTGGGGCTGCACTAGCGCGGGGCGCGGGGGCGGTGGCGCATTCCGTGTCGTTCCGGTTAGTGTCGGGGCAGTGTATTTACATCCATATACATGTTGCAGCACCAAATAAATAGTTGAATTGTTAGAAAGTGAACGGTGTTCTCGCGCATACAGTATTCGGGTCGTTAGAGCGTGTGTCGTGTTCGGGCCAAGGCCGATCGATTACTTTCAAACTTAAAAATAGAAAGAGTGCCAAATATCGGAAGCACAGGTGGTGCTCGACAGATTTGCAAAATTTTGTCTACTCGTGATGAGAAATAGCGCGACTCGGTCTAGTAGCGGAGTGCCGTACACGTCTCGAGAGAAGATGACACCGTCCTTGTTTGGTACAAGAGCGGCACTTGCACGCCCGGGCTCGGGGGAGCCCGGCCTGTCCGGGGACAGCGGCCGGGCGGAGCGCCGTCTCGCACCAAACAAGTCTACGTTTCTAACATCGATCGATACTGTACAGGAAGTCTGTCGTGAGGCTCCCAAATGATAAAATAGCGAATGATCCACAACTAAAACCTCAGATGATCGTAATGAATGCGATAACCGTAAAAATGACAAATCTTCGCCGAAAGTAGCATTCAACATGATATAAAACTGCGAAGCTAATGACAAAATATACTATGTACGTAAAAAAGCCGTTTATCATTTAGTGCCTTCGGTTGGTGCAGAGAAATCGTCTAAGAGTGAGTTATGTGTCACCGGTCAGTCTATCGGTGCGGGACTGTCACGGCGCTGTCCCGCGCCGCCGCAACGCGTGGCGAGTGGCGCCAGCCGTTGCGGCGGCGGGCGACGTGTGGCGCGGGCGCGGGCGCCGGCGTCGGTCTCACCTGAGCTCCGACAGCGGCAGGAAGTCCACGTCGACCAGCGGCCGCAGCGACGGCAGGCTGTACGCCACCAGGTGACCCGTCGACAGGTAGTTCACCAGGCAGACGCTATCTGCAACATTTATAATGTCACGCTGGTGAGAGTTTTGGTAATATTTAGGGATGAAATATAGCTTAGTTCAGGCAGAATCCTAAAAGAGTAGATCTGATTATTTAAAATAACTCTGAACAAATGAGTTTACCTTTCAAGCTCACAGTTTCAGCTTTAACAACGAAGTCTGTGTCGACGATCTGCTGTCGGTAGACGCAGTTCTGGCTAGGCAGTGCCACGACGCGTGCCTGCTTCTCCGAGGCCACTACCACGAACTGGCGGTCGCCGGATGCATCGCTGCCAGGCGTCGGGGACATGCGGCTACCAGAGCTTGATGAGCCTTGCTTCGTGGGAGTGCGCTCGCGACGCTCTCTTACCTGCAAATCATTTATCTTACACTCAGTAAAGCTTCCAAATATGAGGCAAGATAAAAGAAAATAATAATAGGTCGGGAAAAAAGTCTTTTCGCATATAGTCTGTATACATTTTTAATAAAATCTCTTTGGCTGTTCTAGTTGTATCTAGCTGGTTTTGATACCATTAAAAAGGGTACAATTCAAAAAAAGAAACAATTTAGTAAAATATTGTTTCCCGCAGGTTTTCATTTGTTTTTCTTTCTGTCAAAATCTAATTAAGAAATTCGATACATTTTAAAATGGTATTACAAAAAAGGAAAAATGCAAGACAAGCCGCGAAAAAATGTTGTAACGTTTATGGACCTAATGCGGTGTCAGTAAGAGTAGCACAAGAATTCTGATGTCAAAGATGCACCACGCTCTGGTCGCCGCAGTCGCGAATAAAATGGACGCCATTTTTGAAAAAGTGGAGTAAGATATTAGTAGTTACGACATAGCTGAAGATCTGGGAATTGACCTCAAAACAGTTTTGACCCATTTCAAAAAAGCTGGGTATACAAAAAAGCTCGATATGTGGGTGCCACACGAGCTCACTGAAAAAAAACCTAATGAACCGTGTACTCATTTGCGATTCTTTATTGAGACTTAATGAAACCGAACCGTTTTTTAAGAGATTGATAAATGGTGATGAAAGGTGGATCACGTACGATAAGCACGTGCGAAAAAGGTCGTGGTCAAAGGTCGGTCAGGCTTCACAGACTGTGGCAAAACCTGGGCTAACTTGCAATAAGCTGATGCTGTGTGTATGGTGGGATTGGAAGGGTATTGTTCATTATGAGCTTTTACCGCCGGGCAGAACCATCGATTCGGATCCCTACTGCCAACAACTGATGAGATTAAAGCAAGAAATTGAAAGAAAGCAGTCGGAATTAATCAATACAAAGGGCTTCTTTCATCACGATAACGCTAGACCTCACACATCTTTAGTCACTCAGCAAAAATTAAGAGAGTTTGGCTGGGAGGTGTTAATGCATCCGCCATATACCCCTGACCTTGCACCTTCAGATTTCCAGCTGTTTCGGTCTCCAGAATTTTTTAGACAGTATCAGGTTAAGCGATAATTGTTCAGACTTCTACCACGATATTGTTGTTATATCGAACATTGAATATTTATTTATTTTGTTTGATTTACTTGAATATTCTGCTACAAAGATGAGTTTCTGCAATGGTTGTAACCAAATAATCAGCGTGACAGATAAACTTGTTTGTTCAGCTTGTAATAGCAACTATCACTGTTCGTGTGTTGGAATCTCTAAAGTGAATTATGGGAAGCTGTCTGCTAAAAATAAGACTATTTGGAAGTGCCCTGAGTGCAAGTCGCGTCCTAAAATAAGAGAAGAGACACCTATTAAAACAGCAGAAGTTGTTGTGGATGAGGTTCTAATGCAGTGTCCTGATAACCTGGAAATACGTTTTACACAGTTGGAAACCTCACTAGTTAATAGAATTTCTAGTCTAATCAAGTCTCAACTGAATGAAAAGCTCGAGCCGATCAGAAAAGAAATAGCATGCTTACCGGAACTGATGAGGTCCTTGGAGTTTATGTCAAGAAAGTTCGATGAATTGAACAAGGAAGTGACCCTATTACGTTCTGAAAATAAAAATCTACGTACGGAGAACGAGAAACTTCGAGAAGAAGTAAAACATTTTGATTATAGATTGTCTTCAATTGAGCAACGAGCGAGATATTGTAATATAGATTTTCAATGTCTTCCAAAGCATCCTAAATAAAATGTAGTGTCGGTTGTTATGCAATTGGCCAATATTGTGTCTTGTCCTCTCCAGGAAAAAGGTATACTTTCATGTTCTAGAGTGGCTAAGTCGAATCGGTCATCGACGAGACCTAGATCTGTGATTATCAAGATGGTTTCTCCCCGTATGCGCGATACTGTTCTTGCAGCTTGCTGGAATTATAACAAAGCGAATAAAAACACTAAGTTCAACAGCTGCGATTTAGGATTAGGGGGAGATAAGACGCCAATTTATGTTTTAGAGCACCTTTCTTCTACAAATCGAGCGCTGCATGCCCAAGTTCGAATCCTTAGAAAGGAACTACAATTTAACAATTATGGATACGTAATGGTAGAATCTTGCTTAAGAAGGACGACTATTCTCCTACAGCGTGGGTTAAAAATAACGACACATTTGACGCTCTTAGGAATAACAATAATTAATCTTTAGTAATTTTCTTTGCATGCTCATTATAATTTAATTACTAAAATTCTATAACCTAAACATTTATTATCAAAATGTTCGTAGTATTCGTGGTAAGTTAAAGAGTTGTATTTATCGAGCCTGAACTGTAATCATGATGTTATTGTCATAACTGAAACGTGGTTAAACGATAGTGTCAATGACCGTGAAGTTTTAAATGATAATTATATAATTTATTGTAGAGACCGTTGTACTACTAGTAACCCTAAGTCTGACGGAGGTGCAGTTATGATCGCAGTTACTAAAAAAAATATTTCCAATAGAAAGAATTTCTGCGTTGGAAACTAATTATGAAGATCTATGGGTTACTCTAAAAGTTCAAGTTAATAACACAAAATATTTAACGATATGTGCACTTTATATACCTCCACCAACGTCTGCATCTAAGCTGAAATCATATCTTGAATCCATTACCAACTCTGTTTCACAGTTGCATAACCATGATTTGTTGATTTTGGGAGATTTTAATTTGGACAGATTACAATAGCAATCATCAATATCTAACGCTACATGTTTATCTAATAATAGCTACACTGTGCCCGATTCTTTTAAGTCGTTAATAGGTAGACATATGTATGTTGGAGTTTATGGAGATTCTGGATCTGCAACAGTATAACTTAATAAGTAATACTGATAATAAATAAATAAATACTTTGGACTGTTGTCATTGGAATATAGACGTTCTCAGGCAGATCTTATGTTCTTATATAAGTTATTTAATAATTATGTCGATTGCCCCTATCTCCTGGGCAAAGTCTGCATTAACGTCCCTTCTAGAGTCCCGCGGCATCCATGTTCTCTGCTTAGGCCGCCACGACATAGAACTAACTTGGGCAAACACTCGCCGATCGTTAGGTTATCGTATCTATACAATAGGATATCGGGTGCTTCGGAGGATATAGACATTTTTCACAATAAAATTGGTAAATTTAAAAAGAGTGTTGTTACTTATCTGCAAGATTTGTTCGCTGTAAAAATTTAAAGTTAATTTTGGTTTTTTTTTGTTAATTTAGTTTCTTAGTTTGTATAATTTTAATTATTTCTTGTTTAATTAGTTAATTCTGTATATTCTCTTTTGCATGTTGTGGTCTCTTGTAAATGAGAAAGCATGAGGCTTACTTACTTACTTTTTCAAGTTGATGTGCAATTGTCATGTATTTCTTGTAAGAGATCCTAAATAAATAAATAAATAAATAAATAAAATGCTTTCTCGTCTCACAAAAATGTAATAGTCCAATTGTCATTAGATACTCTTATTAAAATTGGTGATTATCACCCGCCGTTGTCACTTACCCTCGATTATCCATTAACGCGATTTTTGAACAAAAATAAAGTAAATAAATTTAATTTCTATAAAGCTAATTACGATTTAATAAACAATGAGCTTGATCAATTAAACTGGTATGAAATATTATGTCAGGGAAATATAAAGGATATGGTGGAAGCTTTTTAAGATATTCTACGGAATATAATAGCAAGCAAGACGTAGCTCAAGCATGGATTTCGTAGTAAAATGTCAACTTGCTCGAACGTTGGGAGTTATACCAGTGAAATATCCGATTTATTAGATAAGTCTTTCCAAGTCGACGCTGTTTATACATATATAAGTAAAGCGTTCGACAGAGTGGATCACAAATTGTTACTTACTAAGATGTCGAATGTTGGCATCCACGGGTTATTACTTACATGGTTTTCATCTTATTTAACTGGCAGATCCCAGAAAGTAGTGCTTTGTGGTCACGAATCTGATAGTTATGTAGCTTCATCGGGCGTCCCCCAAGGTTCTCATTTGGAACCAATATTATTTTCTATTTTCATAAACGATCTGGGTTGCGCGAACAAATATTCAAAAATTTCATTTCTTGTAGATTATCTTAAACTTTTCAAAATTATCAAAGATGTTGGGGACTCTTCGCGGTTGCAGGAAGATCTAATCGAAATATCTAATTGGACTAAAATAAATAAACTCCCAGTAAATTTAAATAAATGTAAACATATAAAAGAAAAATATTATCACGTGAGTAGCCGAGTGTTATACTCAGTAAATGTTTTGTGTGCCTAGCATTGGATTTACATTCTGTAAAAGTTTTTGTTAACATTAATTGTAAGTTCACGTAAACGATGTGAAATCTGTTGGCAAACAATGTATTAAATAAATAAATAAACATCAAGAGAGGACTGCCAAAACTACTTGTCACGTTTTTTTTATCAGAAGTCCCAAAATTTCTACAGCAACGGGATCATGTCACTAACTACAAGATGGCAGACAGTCATCGAACAAAATGGCACATATATATTGTAATGAAAAGTAAATAAACTTTAAAAAATAATGTCTTGAGTTTTCATTAAAATGCGAAGAAACTATTACCCCGACCTTATATTAATGATATCTTGGATAGTGAAATACAATAACAGCATTAATATACATATCTTCTTACAGCCTAAAAGCTGAAATTTACAAAGTCAAAGTGTAGGATGTACTGGTGTCAAAGGTTAGTATGAAAATATGCATATTGTAATTGAACAACGCAATATGTTATACTTACATCTTTACTATCATCCCTCCAACTTTCATACGAGTAGGGTATTAAAGCACCATTGCAGTCGAGAAACGACATCGTCAGGATTGAACCCTTTAACCTAAATATGGGACCACCTGGAACACACAAGGTTTTGTATTTTATATGTCTCTCTGATGGTGGTTTTCACGGGTATGGCGTCATTGCTGTAAACATGATGGTACGTACCACTAGTGGAGACGACAACCGGCTGTGTATGCCTGAGGTCAGCCTCCGGCAGGTTGATCATCATGGTGAGCACCGAGCCCAGCGTCGTTCCGATCCATAGCGTCGGCAGCAGGGTCGTCGGGTCTAAACAGGGTCATCACATATTATTGTCACCAAGCGTAGGTACCAGCAAACAAAACGCCAGAAAAACGAGTTAACGGCAAAGCACTTTGTAAAAATATTAGTGACTTAATACTAGGGGTGTAGAAGGTTTGAGGTTAGCTAATGATAAGTCTGTTTTAAGGTAAAAATAACGATTCACCGTACAAGGGGTCTCACTTGCACATTGTCAACATTGCTGTGCTGCAAGCTACATCACTAGGGTGCTGACAGAACAACGTCTTATATAGTTCTATAAACCGTATTGCAAAGTAACATTGCCGCTATCTGCTATGACGTGAAGCACTCCTGCAGGTGGACTATTGTAGACTGCAGCGGAATATAAAGTCTGTAGGTGAAGACCTTTCTTATTTATTAATCTCACAATGAGGAAGTTAGTTTTACCCGAAAGTATTTAGAACAAAAGGGCAACTTACCAGACTTTTTAGTGTAGCTATCAGCGAATGCGAGGCACTGGATGCCCTCCTGCGAGATGTTCTCGAGGCTGGACATGGAGCTGGAGCGCGAGCGTGAGAACGAGCTGTCCAGCTTGTCTACCCGGCCGGTTGGCAACATACACACACTCGGATTACTCCCTCCGCGCGCCCGGGGCGCAGTGCGCCGCCAGCGCGTGCGCAGCTAAGTGCGCGCGCGCCGGCGGCCGGCGCGAGCGGCGCGGGGACTACATCACATACTTCGTCTACTCTACGTTACACGATAGTCAATGCAGTCTATCTCTGATCTAAGAATAATGAACGCTAAGTCCCGCGCCGCCAGCGCCTCGTCAACTAGGCTACGTAGTAGATACAGGTTGCAGTACTAAAGCTAGCTGTAGCTCACGGGCTCAGTGTTAGTGCTGTTGTGAAATTAGCTGAAATAGTATGTGCCACAACACGGTGCGGTGCTCTATACATACAGTAATAGGTAGGTACAGTACGAGAGGTGCCATGCGAAGAGTCAAGGCTACCGCATGCCGACCGATCTCAGCTTATTTGCACAACTTGTTGTATGTCCAGTATGTACTTGCTTTGTAATTAGTTGCACGACAATTTGTGTTTTGAGCCGATACGTGAAGCGTTACATGAGGTCAGTCCAAACACCACCACCTCTTACACAGCATCGAATTATCTTAAGTTAACGAGCACAACGATAAACAGCTCTAAATGAACAGCGGATGAGAAGCAGCTAGCACACTCGGAACTCAAGAGTACGGGGCAACAGAACACATGGCTTAATGAGGCGAGGATGATCACCAGGTCGGCAGGCGGGGGACGTACAGATGAGGGGGGAGGGGGTAGACACACAGTATGGCCGCTAGGCTGGGTGTGGTGAGACGCCGGTGCCACATGCAACTACGCACTGTTAGTAGAAAATACCGTAAGCATACATAGACACAATGACAGCCGTATATAGAGGCAGCCAAAAACGAGCCATATAAACTTTTTGCTTTGTGGTCGGGCTAGAAAAGAAATAACATTCATGTACTCGACAGCGTTAAGTAGAAGTTAGAGTAGAGTAGGGTCGCAGGCGGACCCGGGCCCAGCGCCGATGCTGGGGGGAGCAGGGAGCGAGGCCCGGGCCCTGGCTAATGAACCATCCATGTTGCTCGCGAAGGCAAATAAACAGATAACGTGAACGCGCGTGACCAATACAAAATATCGACAGTAACAAAATACAGGAAAGATAAATGATAAACAGATCGTGTCGATACAATAGTACGATATGGAAAGCCTCGCTTATATAATGCACATATAACATATAATATATAGTCCTCGTATCAATACGTAACAATATAGTGATAGGTTATAAAATAGTTTTGAGTAGTAAGTCACCTTTTAGTCGTTTCTATGTCATGCGAGTCGAAGATCTCGGATAGTGTGCGCAGACAAGAGTGTGTGAGTGAGACAACAAGACAGTCACAGCCACGTTCTCTAACGGAACAGCTACGAGTGCTGCTCAAGCGGAAATAATACACATACGAAATAAGATAAGATAAATAAAAGGTAACAATGCAAATGTTGTTTTGGATACCATTGGGTTGCATAATGTGTAAGTAGTCCATAGACGTCTGCGGAACCGGTGGTTCTGCACCGACAAACACACGACAATACGTTACAAGCATACCCGGGCGGCGCCGCGCGGCGCTCGCGTGCGCCGGGCTCATGCGCGTGCGCAGTGCCACGCGCGCCGCCGCCAGGGCTACCAACACCACGGGACACGTAGCTGCATCTTAATATCAAATATTATGTTTCTGCATTTTAAGTATATATGTACATATGAATATGCATATTTACCTGATTAAATCCACATTTTATGCCTCTTTCATCTAATATTTGATAGTAATTCTAAAATATATCAATGAAAATAAAACATATTGTGAACTTATTGCCTTGGTATGAATATTATATTGCTAAGAATTGTAATGTGGTGGATTAAATTTGTCCCCAGATTTTTGTTTCGACGTCATTTGAATTGTAAGATAGTTAGGGTTGGTAGCCCTGGCGCAGGCATCGCGTGCGTGCGAGCGAGAGCCGCGCGGCGCGGGGTCTGCGGCAGAGACGAGGACAGCGAGAGCTGACCGCCAAGCCGACAGGACATACATCGTACACCATACAGAACATTAGAACATCACGTCTCATTCTAGGTCAGAACTTGCCAATGACAACGAGGGTAACTACTCGAGGATAAAACGTCTAGAGAAAACATAATTATAACTAAAATATGTGAGGAAAATACCAATGATTACCTATTAAATGATTCCGATCTGAAATTGGAAATATTTCAAATAAATAATACGGAAGTAACTCAACGCATGCTGAGATCAACAACAAAAAGGGCTGAACTAATGACGTTGCAAGTTCGCACCTACAGACCGTACATCATCATCGTGACTCACTCGCATCTTCGTGCGGTGCTGGCCACGTGTGCTGTGTCTGTCATTCTATCAGCCGTGTCGCTGGTTCGACACCAAGTTCTTAACAAAGTCGTTGTTAACTCGAACATACTTGTGTACCGAAAATAGCATAAGGATATTCACAATGATATACATTTTTGTATGCGGCGAGTATGCTCCAGTTGACAACAAGATCACATGTTTGAGTATTCAGTAATGGAAAGAAGTAAGTCAGTGAGTGTGGAAGAACCAAAGATAACGTTAAAATAAACAAAATTTAACAGAGAGAAAATAGTGAGAATGGCAGCAGACCTGAGCGCGCTTGATGCCGACATATAACAGTTTATTACGTTAACATTCATAAAGCATGGCTCCCGAGATAACACGCACACAAGCCAACGAGTCAAGTGAAGCCGTGCGATGCGGAGACATCGCGGGCCGTGTCAAGCGGGCACTCGTCCGACGAGAACGGAAACCAAAACAAACAAAAGTGAACCAAACATAACCGAGGAAGAAACTGCGACTGCCTCAGAACGGAAGAAGACGAGGCCGTGAGTTACAAGGTGACTGTACTACCAAAACTGCAATACTGGCGCGTCGTCAGTAGCGAGTGTTGCGGGGCGGGGGGCGCGGCGTACACGTCCGACGCGGTGGACAGGCACTTGTGCAGTTTGCGGGTACCTTGCGAGCGCGAGCGGCGGACCGCGCGCGCGCCGCCCGCCGCGGCCGAGGCACCCGCCGCGCCCGCGCCCGGCCCCGCGCCGCCGCCGGCCCCGCCGCCCGCGCCGCCCCCGCCGCCGCCCGGCCCGTTCATCTACAACACAACACATGCGCCCAGCCCACACGCGCCTGCCGCCACCGCACCGCCGGCACCCGCCCGCGGCAACACCCACGCGCCTGCACTCACGAGCACCGCGCTGTGCCTCACCGGGAGAGCTCGCCGCAACTAAACAATGTCAGCGCGTCGGTCGATGCCTCGTGAGTGGCAGGCGCAGTCTCGGAGCTGGCACTCGGCGACGATCCCGGCCCTCCACCGCTTACATACGAGTACACAGAACATGAAGACCCTCTCTGTTATTGACCGCGGACAGTTGTTAGAGCGTGATCTCTGTGCCACATGTAGTCGATTAGTCAGTGCGGCGTGTTAGTCGTGTGTCGTGTGTCGTGTGTCGTGTCCCGGTATCGGTCGCGAGGGACGTACCTCTGCGGCGCGGGGCGTGTCGCTCCGTGGCTTTGTCGTCGAGTGTCGGTTCGTTTCTACAGCACATTCGCGCTACTAACTCCCCTGGGAACAGTGTGAGCATGTACTGGCGCACGTCCGGCTCTGGCGCCGATGAGCCTAGCACTACTCTGAGTGAAGCTACAAGCGGAGTGCAGGCTATCGTCCGACTACGGCTCGAACATTAGCGAAACATCATCTCAACGACACAACACAGAGATCACCTACGAACTGATGCATCTCAACTATTATTCATTGTTCAATTACCGAGGAAGTCGGCGAATAGATATTTAAGGCAGTTAGAGTCTTCGTCGGAGGAGTCCTTTTCCTTGGGAATAAAAGAAATATACACATCAATCACCGGTGCGAGTACAGTACAGGTACTAAGTGCTACACAGCACACCGTGCGACCACTGCTCAGCGCTAGCGGCGCCGCCGCGTATATACGTACTACGTACTTATATAATCATAGACTTATAGTATACATAGTTTATAAACAAAATCAAATAAAAAGCCAAATATCACAAGAAGCACAAAGCATGTCAGTGGCGACTCGCGTCGTCCGCGAGCCGGCCGTCGCTCGTTAGGCGTCACACGTCATCTTAGAATTAGTTTTAGTACACAATTTTAAAATCTAACTACCATCACCTCTAGCTAGTCAAAAAATCTATGTCCCGAATGAAAAGGGGGCTACGGTACCAGTGATGATTAAAAAATCGCAAACCATTACCATTCCAGTCGGAGGAGCATCGAACTACTCTAGTCAACAGCGAGTAACAGACTAGGCGCTAGGGACCCGTGAGACCCGGCGTTAGTGATGAGCGTGAGATGAGCGTGGCGCGCGTGACCAATACTTACTGAAGCGGCGCATGAGCGAGCCCGCCAGCGAGCCCTGCGGCGGCGCGCCGGCCCGCCGCCGGCTCTCGGCGCGGTACTTGATGTTGGGCACGGACAGCAGGCGCTCCTCGCGCTTGGCGCCGGGCGCGGCGGGCGCGCGCGCGCGCGGCGGCCGCGCCGGCGCCTCGCCCAGCGGCAGCGAGTCGGGGCGCGCGGGCGCCTCGGGCGCGGCGGCCGCGTCCTGCGCCTGCCAGCGCTCCTGCAGCTCGCGGTGCATGCGGTCGTACACGTCGGCGCCGCGCTTGTCCTGCAGCTCGCGGTGCATGCGCTCGAACACGTCGGAGGCGCGCAGCGGCGACGGCGCGGGGCTGGGCTCGGCCTCGGCCTCGGCCTCGGCCTCGGGCTCCTCCTCTATCTCGGCCGGCCGCGCGTCGTCGCTGTCGGGCGAGTCGGCGCTGGCCTCGGCGGCGGGCTCGGCTCGCTCGCTCTCGCAGTAGAACTGGGAGTTCCCGCGCTCGGGCGCCGTCTCCTCCGCGTTGTTCTCGCTGGGCGCCGCGAATGCCGCCTTGAACTTGAGGTCTACTTTAGAGAGCTGTCGCTTCAGGTTGAAGTTCTTCCAGGAGGTGGACTTGCGGCGCGTGTCGAGCTTGGCCTTGTCGTCGGGGGCCGCGGGCTCGTCGGGGCTGGCCGGCGACGGCCCTCTGGCGCTCTCCTCCAGCTTTGACGCGCGGGATGGGAAAAAATATCAATGATGAAGTATAGCGCCCGCCGGGACCGACTGTGAGCGTTCCGTGCGGGTCTATGGAATGCCGTGAGCTGTGAGCCTGCTACTCGTACTGGTGTGACGTAAGGGATAGAGGTGACGTGAGACCGAGTACTAGCTCAAGGTGAGCAGCGAACGAGCTCTACTGCGGCGAGCTTCGCTCGCTCGTATCTGCAAACTCGACATACAAATATTCTATGTAATAATGTAGGCGATAGGAGTAAAGAAAGATAGGCCGAGTGTAAAGAATGTCTAACGATGCCATGCCAAGATGTCGCTACTGGGACAAGCCAGGGTCGGCGCTACTGCTAAATTATCAAAATAATTACAAAGTAATGTAAAATAAAATAAGTGTCAGGGGTCGGCGGGGCGCAGCCGCCGCCAGCAACTCATACTAAATTAAATAAACTGCAAATCAAATATAATGTGAAGTAAACCGTAGTTCGCTTGCGGTGTCTCCTCCGTTACGCAACATTCACACACTAGGTGTACTTGGTTCTGATTGCAACACGACTGTGAGCTAACAAGTGTGCCTTATACTTTGTCATACATCTATTCTTGTTTAGTGATCTTGTACGTGATCTGCCTCTTCTAAAACGCCTTCAATTAAAGTGAAAACATCACATAATCTTTGTGTCTTCTTGTGTTATAATTATTATTAGCCATTGTAACGCTGAACCTCAGTAGCTTCAAAAGGAAGCTAGTGAGTTTGAACGTCATTTGATTTATAATATCCGTGTGTGTCAGTGTGTCCGTTAGTGTGTGTAGCGTGTGTGTCGGTGTGTCGTGTGGTGTGGTGCACTAGTGGAGTACACTGTGTACCTGGTCGAGGCTGGGCGAGCGCTGGCGGTCGTTGTGGCGGTGGTGCTTGGCGTGAGGCCACGCGTCGGGCGGGTGGTACAGCGAGCTGGCCGCCAGCGCCGCCACCAGCACGCGCCGCGAGATATCCACCACCACCACGCCTCGTTCGCCTCCCCACGCCATACTGTGCCGTCACACCATCAAACATCCGACACTCATATTAGTCTATAGTTACATACTCATTATATACCTACCTGGAATAGTGTAGAATGAAAAACTTATAACAAAATATTTATGTAGGTATTTGAAAAGATTAGTCTGCTGACTGCCTGTACAATTAAGTAAGTTATAAAAAATGTCACATATACAGATTTTGTTATTTATTGTTGAGTGTACTGACAGGCCGTATGAGGAGTTGATGGTGAGCGTGGTGACGGGGTGCGGCGCGCCCTGCTGCAGCGCCACGAGTGCCGGCTGGAAGCCTGCCGCGCGCCGCGCGCCCCCCGTGCCGTCCGCACCGCGCACTCGTATCGAACCGCCGCCCCCGGTTGCGCAACCAGACCATACGCCAGACTGCAGCGAGGAGACCACACATTGTCATCATATTGACTCAGGGTCAACAACAATATACAATTTTCTACGAATACTAAATGAAACGCTGCCCAAAAAAAAGCTGACACTTGTATGGAGAAAAAGGATACATTCCGTGGTTACTATTGGAAAATAACCTTAAAATACAACGAATTAAAACTTTATATTTATTAAAAGCTAAAAGCTTTCTTTAAGCTTTTTATGCCAATATCAATACCGTTGTGATAATCACATCATCGAAGTAAACGGAACAATAATTTTATGAATATATAAGTACTGTTTTCCTTTAATATTGTGGATGATTTTTAGTCTATCGTGATTCATAGATGCTTTTATTAATTTGATTTTACATAAGAAGTTATCATATATCCAAAAGTGTTAATAGTACAGTATGTTTGTAGAACTTAAACCTGAAAATTACCACAGGCGAAATCTTACCCTTCTGCTTTCGGCTTCCCCGGCGTCGCCAGCCCGGCTAAATGACATGGAGCGTCCACCTTCTGCTTCTGGCGAGCCCTCTTCCTCTAGAGAGTCTGTTATCATTGGGATTTCTATCACCTGCAACATGTTCTTAATTTATGTAGTAGGCTATATCTGTAGTTATTCTGCGTCCATATTGTCGTAAATAAATTATTACGATAAATAACGTGGCAATATTCAAATCAGCCTAGAGCCAGCGATGGGAGATAACTTCAACAGTGATTGAAGATTTCTCCAAGTTGAAGATTTCGTAAGCAAAATACAAAGATTTGTTTTGTTTATGAAATTGCAAACCATCCAAATAACAAGTGTGACTGACTGTGTATAATAGTTTCCTAAAAACCTTGTTACGATGTTTTTTGACACGTGTGGTTAATTGGTCGGCAGTATTATTGTATTTTACATACCTGTGTTTCGCCATACGTTTCATTCTTGCGAAACTTAAAAAGCACAACGTGTCCGTGTGGTAGCGCCACGCCGAGTCGTCGAGACTCGGCGCACAGCGCCACCTGCTGGATTGCTAGCGGACTTTCTTCCTCATAGCAAGAACCGCCCGCACGACGTTCAAATACTGACACAAAACATTTAAAATTAATTTCTACAGAATTTTTTTATGGTAAAGTAAAATAAATTACTTGTTTTGAAATGTACTGACCTTTAGAACACTTTAATTTGTATAAAATTTGTAAAGTCCCTGCACTTGCGTCCCAAAATTTAACACTACCGTCTGCATGTCTGAAAAAGTGAAACATAGGGGTTAACTTATTCAATGCATTAGACGTTACTTTTAATACGGTATGTTCATAGCGCCGCGCCGTACCCAGTGAGTATAATTTCACTATAAGAACACGAAGCGGGTTCCCATTCTCCACCATTGATTGGCCACAGTTTCTCGCTGAAGCCCGTCGCCTTTTTATTGCCTTGTCGACCCACCGAGTAAAACGCTGGGATCTGAAAAAACAATTTTAACAATTGAAATTAAACTACTATATACGGATCTTATCGCGTTGTTTATTTGACACTTTATTACATAATTTAGAAACTGTTACACTACTACTACTATTCAACTTTACTACTTTTTAAGCTAACTAAATTATTAAAACTATTAAAACTATTTATATTTAAGTTTATATAGTAGTTTCATTTCAATGAATAACATTCGCGTAAACAGAAGACAATTTATACAATATTATAGAAACTTATGTAAATTGTAATTATAATATATGATGATTACAGGCTCGTAAAAACGAGTTGCTGTATTGCCAGCCAGCAAAATACAAAACCTATTTTTGTCTGTAGCAACGCGTTTCCTACAATAGTTCTGGCATTGACATTTACTACAGAAACACTGTTATGAATTTGTTAGTAAGGCTACACCAATATTGTTTAACCGGTCGTATACCGCCGGCTCGCATACCAGCCGGCAGATTTGTACCCGTCGTAGGCCGGTGGCTCGCATGCGAGCCACCAAATTGGTTTTACGTTAGCTTAAGCTAAAGCGAAGGCGGCGCGCGGCGTTTTGGCGCCAATTTGGTGGCTCGCATGCGAGCCACCGGCCTACGACGGGTACAAATCTGCCGGCTGGTATGCGAGCCGGCGGTATACGACCGGTTAAACATAATGACACGAGATAATGTCCAGGGTTCTCAATCATTGCGTTGGGACGATATTTAAGATGAACAATCCCAGTGCTATACAGTGAGTGGGTTGGTGATCACGCACTATTTGCGTCTTGGCAACTCGAAATTTCTTGGATTTTTTACAGTAAGTACAACATGCAGTAAATATATAATCTAATCTCTGTGGTTTAACAGTACTTAAACACAGCTTATCTTCTATCACCAGTTTCAACACAACATCCAGATTAAAGGATATTTTCTGAATCTTCAATATAAATCTCCTATTTACGTACTAAGTCTGACGGACAATCTGCGAAGTACGAGCAGCATGTAACCGGCGACTCGTGGATGTCCATGGGGTAAGGGTTCTCGAAGCAGGGGTATCCTGGCGACTGCAGGTCGATCACTACCAAGTCGTTCTGCAGCAGAACTACAATCGCGTACGGTTCTTGGTAATCTGTAAATAGTAATGGATCAAGTTACTCAACTGTCTACTATTGGCCAATGGCACGGCCTTTTAAATTAAACGAAGTTATATACGCCTGCCTATGTGAGTTAGCAAACTTAACTCATCTGTATAAACGAATTAGGAGTCATTGTAGACATAGCAATTATGTTTCTGTTAAGCTAATGTATCAGAAAGATATGTATCTATTATTGTACGGTTTCGTATGATAAATGAAAGATAAACTGATAGAATAAAAGTAACTATATTGCATGAAAAGAATTAAACAGATTTACAACGGATTTGATAATGATCGATACGCGGCTAAAGAGTAAATTGTGCGATAGATCGCCCGGAAAGGTGTTTTGCAACTACTACTGAAATATCGTTAATGTACTAATTTATATGTAATATGTGTGTTTCGCTGCGCGTCGATGTCAGCATAAAACTGTAACTATTAATATGTACGGGTTTGCTCGTACAATTATATACCTATTTTATACTAAGTACCGTAAAATGAGGTTACTTTGAATCGCGGGGTGACATTGATAAAAACTTCGCTTTAGTTTTAAACTTAAATTGTGCGAATTCTCAACGCATCCTTTCATTCTTTCCTTTACGGCTGGCAGCATTGTATATCATTGTCATTGTGTGTTCAATCGCTGTGGATGGATCCGCGCTGATTTGCGTAAAATACATAAAATATTATGAAAGTACTAGTTTTGTGTAATTTTTGTTTCTATTTGGGGATACTTTCGATAGCCGTAATAAAAAAGGGGATCATAGTTTAAAGTCGATCACTGACATTATATTTTCACGAAAAATAATCAAAATATAAATATTTTTATTAAAAAGATCGACTGTACAGACAAAACCGATATTTACATATTTTTGTATATTTTTTCGCTGACATATTTTAAGAAAAATACCCACCCACTCACCACTTACCCCATTCTACTAGTAGCCGAAATTTTAATATACAAATAGAATATCTGCATTTAGTAAAAATCAGAAAAATTTTGGAGTTTTCAGACAAAGTTCTTAAAATATTTACACACTATGTGTTATTAATATGCACAATCGCACTCGCATGGTTTGCGAATGTTTTGACAACACTATCGAATGCACGCAAAACTAGTCTGTGTGTGCACGGACAATATTCTAGTAATAAATGACTTTTTAGGCTTTGTTAGGTTTACGACTTATGCAGATTTAATTATAGGCTGGTGATTGCATGGCTGTCTCTGACCACCTATGTACCATTTCGTGATTGTAAAAGAGTGTTACAGCTACAGCTTTAATAATTTTTCATTCAGTGTAAGTTGTTACAAGTTCTGCTGTATCTCGACTCTCACCTGCCGTGTGTGGCGTCTCACAGAGCGTGACGAAGTCCACGACGCTGTGTTCCATCTCTAGTACGGTCGTACTCTTGCCGTTCAGCACCGTGATGCTGTGCGTGCGTCCTGCCTTGTCCGTTGGAAGACCGCCACTGAATATCACCAGGCTCTCGCTGTGGATCAACCACATCATACATTAAAATGTGAATATTATGATATTTTACTCACCTTCAATTGATACTTCTCTAACTTGACATATCATAACATTTTCAGAAGAACAAATATAACGAATATTATGTAATAACGAATATAAACGCAAAACGCTGACACAAAATAAGGCGCACAGCGTTTACAGTTCAAGAGAAAGTCAGTTACCGCAGTCAAATTGCTATTTCTATATTAGTAGTTACCACGCGTCATTATTGAGTGCATCTATTTTTTTGCCTTGTATTAAGAGGTCTTCTATGTCTCCGTTATTTGTGGTTTATATAAATATTAGAAAATCTCTGGTTGCAATTTTCAGGTTCTCCTCAAGAGTTTATAGTGAAGTTTATAGTGGGATGAAGTGGCTGGCTGTAGTACTGCGGATTATACGACGGTAGCAGCAATCAGTGAGAAAATGAGCAATAATCTTGTGATGTGAAATAATTTGATACGTTAGCTCGACATTGCCACGTTTACACTACAGTCGCTCATTCTTGTAACTATGAATAACACTCTTGTGTACTATGATAATGATAATGCTTTATCTTCTAGTATGAAAATACAACTCGAGAAAATATAAATAAAAAATAGCAAATAATAAAACTGAAATAAAATGTTTCTCCAGACCAGTCGCCTTCGTCGTCTGAATCACCGATACTCTGACTGATGGTTCTCATGATGTTGTATCTGACGACGCGAACACAAATATCATTGCATTTTAAATGTATGTATATGTTTTCCAGAGACGAATTAAATGTCAATGAAAATATTTGTTTGCAATGTAAGCTTGTTTATAAATTGCTCTATTATTGGGCACGGGCCTTTTCACAGTTTTCTTATCACGAGAACAAAATGAGCAAATTTATACCATTGTGGTGTCCCGTTGTTATACGGGTACAGGGTCGCTCTGCGCTAATGCAGAACATTATTAAGTTTTACATTTATTAACACAGACACAGTTCCAGTAATAAATTAAACTATGTACAATAAAAAAAAGCAAAAGACAGCTATGTAGTTAAATAAAATATGAATAGTGCACAAATTAATAAAAAATATTTATCCTAAATTACACAGACGCAAAAATTAAACTATGCCTAAAACATTTTGTGTAGTCAAATACATCTAATTGATTTGTTATTAATCAAAACACTTTGCCTAGAAGCGATAATAAAAAAGAAAAGTGTTATGAACACAGAATAGAGGCGTGTCCTATAATAGGTGACAGGTGTTCTTGTCCTATATTAGACGAGTATCTATGGTATTCAATCATTGATGATTGAATACAAAATTATTTCAATGACAGTCACTTTCTGTTGCAATGGTTGGTTATCCGGACCAATGCAACATCCGTACCTGAATATTGTGCGATTATTCAAATTTGAGAGTGTGAGAACTCATTATATATTATAGTTACATGTACTATGAAAGTTTAGTTTTTATATTGGGTATTTGTTAGTAAGATGTAGGTACTTACCCTGTTCTTGACGTTTTCCATTCTAGTCTGAGAATAGGTTTACAGGGTTCTAGTTTGCCATCTTTGTTTGCTTTCGCTGAAAATAATTAAAGAAATGCATCATTTATATACTTATACACGCATTACATTATGGTAAGATGTATATAATCTAACAAGAAGCCCACACTTATTTTTTACTTAATTACTAAAATAACCATGCAGCCTTTTTGGTCGACATCGAAAATCACAATTTAGGGCGGCTTATAAGTTTATTTATTATACGTATTATTATATTTGTATTACGCATTAAGCCTTAATACAATAAATATTATAACATGCGGACCAGAGTATCAAGGAATTGATGCATTCTCTTAATCTCTAACACATGGTCGTGGGAAATCCACATTCATAATAACATAATAAATAAGTAAATAACATTAAGTTTATTAAAAAAGAGAGCACATGATTTTTGTTCGGATTCCCAAAATTCTGTTCCTGGCACTATCCATAATTTCATGTTTTTCAACTTATCACCACTGAACCAGTAATTATATAGATGTAACAGATGTGGGAGCGAGTGTAGGATCAGTCCCGATTTAAAAGTTTCTATCTCTTGTTTGATATAAACCAAACAGTCGTAAATATAATGTCATATATTTAACTTCTACGCTCACGAGAGCAGCAGAAAAGGCGACGAACAACTTCAACAACAACGAAAATTAAACTTAATCTGTATGTCATAAGACTGAAATTAGTATAACGAAAGCGCCACGCAGAGCTATCATACTTCCAGCAAAACTTTTATTGTATACTAACGTACTTAATGAAGAGTATCAGATGTTATTGAATAAGTGACCGCGCCGCCACTCCCCTCGTTTAAACTGACCCTAAGTCTGTCACCTAACCATTCGCGTATTTAGGGTTAATTTCAGGCTTGGCCCCTAAACAGCGATGGCCTATATACAACCCTATAATAACCGTCAAAACCTAATAACCTGGGGTGGCACCAGATAATTCTGGGGTGAGCACTGCTCTCCCTTTTATACACGCCAATGCAACTAGTGATTAAATTTATGGGACTAGTAGAATCAATAATGTCCTTCAGACCGAATTTCGGTCACGGCGGCTAATATTATCTATCTATATGCGCAGGAGATATTATAATGCACAAGTGTGTGCGCTAACACAAATACACTTTTTCTTGTCCAATAGGACGGTAATTCGACACGACCAGAGAGAGATCAGACGCAGGATTTTCAGCTTCTGGCTTTACGTGCTTGCTTGGTATGTAAGACTGCCAACTTCCTAGCTCCGGGCTGGTATTGTTTAACAGGAAACCTCAATAACTCTTCGCTGGCTCGACCCAATACTATGTGAACACTATTGAGAATGTTTTGGAAGAAAAACGCAATAACATTTATTGGCCCAATCTGGGATTCCACCCAGAGACCTTAGCATGGCAATCGCATTCACTGCGCTTTTGGCGGCGAACACACAAAGTTGATGAAAGGTGGAATGGTACTAACCATGAGGATATGACAAGGAAGTAGGTCGTGAGGTCCTGGCGGTGGTCCAGGTGGCGAGCGCGCCGTCAACGTGCGCAGTCATGAGTTTCCCGTCGTGCTGCCAGGCGGCGGCGCGCACGCCCTCGCCCGGCCCGCCAGTGCCCAGCGCGCCGCGCCACTCCGCCGCGCGCGCGCGCAGGTCCCACACCACCACTAGGCCTGTCTCGAACGCTATTAGCAACTGGAACACCAATAACAATACACATTAGATGTTATGTCGTCCTTAAACCAGATTTAGAAGTGTACTTTAAAGAAATTTATTGTAGATTATTCCAGAATATGTCTCCTATCGGGCGATCGAGCAGAGATTTTAGCAGAGGCAGTAGAGAAACGTCTTATTACATAAGAGACACTGCCGAATGTTCTTTGAACATTTCCACAGTCATTTTGCTTAGATAAAGCCTATAGGTTCAAAACAAAGATTGATGTTGAAATGAACGTAAGAACCTTCCCTGATTGAATGATTTATAGCTGTATGGAAGTGGGATAGTTTATAAAATATGCTGATATTTTAATATAATAACTGTCAAACAAACATTACCTTGCTGGCGTCCAAAGGATTATCACTTATTTCGACCACCGCTCCGGGGTGATTCGGCCTCGTCCTGTAACAGCATAAGCACATAGTTTAGCCTTTGAGGTACTTCACAATATGTCACATTATGTAAGAAGACGCATGAAGGTATATTCCTGACAGTTCTCATATATTGGCTTTTTATATGTATATTGTATATGTACCGTAGATACGCTCATGTCTCTAGGTCTTTGAAATGGTCGCATATTGTAAATACATAGACTCCCGTATATATGTACCTCTAATAAAGTGCTAGCCAATATTTTCCATCAAAATGTTGTTGTTTATAGGTTTTATATTATTTTACAGCCTCGAGTTGAAGACGCTTGGGTTAGACAAAATGGTTTGCCTGCTAATAAATTTGATAAGTTCCGACATCGAGTCCGGAAATAAGTCTGGTAGATGGTAATAGTTGCTTCCTTGCGTGGAACTTACAACTTAGGTAGCTATGTATAGGTGGTATACAACTCTGCTTAATCTTTAGAAATATCTATATGCAATAGCATAGGCATAGCTTTATTTATTTGAAGAGTAGCGATCCTGAATCGACTTCATCACGTAACTGACGTTTTCTCAATACTTATATGTATTGAGAAAATGTCACATAATGCCGCGTACCATTACTCTCATAAATGTAATATACATACATTGATGTATTCTGAATACATCACTCTCACGTACATATATCGCTCGCTTGTGTACAAAAGCACGAAGTTATCAATGTCGAAGTATATCTGTATCCATTAGGTACAAGTAGTACGCGTTGTCGTGACGCGACGTCGCCACGGCGCCACTTGTTGCGACGCCGAGGCGACATGCCTCCCTCCTCCCCGCCTGCCCCCCTCCTGTCTCCACGTGGGGCGAGATTAGAGTGGTTGGAGATGAGCCGAGCGGAACAACGTCGGATGAGGTCGGCTTTGAGGCTGCACTCGTAATTTGTGTGAAGTAGATTTGTTCGCGTGGAACAGAGCAATAGGGGAGGCCAGTGGGCTGCTTTATGGGAATTGAAAAACGGCCGCTTATTTTGTTTGGAAAGTTTGCTGGTTAGTTTTATATATTATGGAGTACAATCAAGTGGTTGCCATTTGTTTGGTGACGGTCCACCCCCGGCTTTAGAGCTGTAACACTACTACGTTTTTGACTATGAGTAAGAGTTCCGGAGCCCTATATAACCACCATTCTTATTATTTTCCTTGAATCCCATCTTTTTTATTCCAGGAATCGATATTTTAATATGTCCGATAGACGGCAATAGGTTTTCCCTTAATGACTCGGCAATGAAAACCATAACTGACAAAATATAGGCGTAATACTCTTCAGCCTAACTCTTCGGAAATATACAGGAATGTGTTATGTCAGTGCACTATAACAAAAAGAACACATACTACCGAAATCACTGCCTTGAACATCTACACGTTTTTTTGACATCATATGTTCATTACAAAAGCACTCTCATCATATAATTGAATACACAGACACGTGGGGTAACAGACCGCATTGTATACCATCAGCTCTCGACTGGAGTGTCCCTAGAGGGCGCTCTCAGCGCTCTCTGACACTCAGTCACGCAAATGAGCCAGTAATTGCGCACCTCACGAGGCCCGTTCGACTCACGTCCGGGGTACTGGCGTCGTATATTTGTCGGTATTGATGTACGCCATCAAAATAGGAAAAAGCCGTATGTAGGGCTGCCTTAAGTGCTTTTCCTTATGGAAACGAGCTTGTTTCATTACGTTTTTGGATATAAACAAATGGTTATGGACGCAACCATGTTCCATGGGTGTGATTGCATCCATATTAATATGTTTTATATACATACATAATTATTATGTACATTGGCAAAGGTGTGCTACATCCCCTTTTCGCCAGCTATATTATTTATGATCATATTCTCCATCTGTCTTTTAGTGCCACGTAATAAGCAGCGAGCCTGCTGACGTCTACCGGCCACAATTCTAGACTCCGTGCTGGTACTGAGAATTTCATGACAGAAAAACCCAATCACACTTTGCCTGAACCGAGAATTGAATTTTCATAGTTATTTAAGCTTTCAACATAAAGACGATACTTCGAAAATTTACTGTAAAATAATTTATACAAATATTACATTAGGAAAATTGTTTTGTTTGTAAATAGATGTTATTTTTGCATATAGTAGGCTTGTTTCACACGTACCACAGCCACACCACGAGGGCGGGCGCAATTTTGTATTGAAAATGAATAAGTAGTAGAATTTACACGGACCACATTTTGACGTCATTATCGATCACGTGGGTGATACCGACCACATCCCAACCACAACGCAACCACCAGCGACACCGCGAACTAGCATCCGACAACATCGTAGACCCAACGCTGCTTTGACGCACCGACCCTGCGCGCACGCCTGCGCCCTCCCCTCATTATTCATTCTGCATTGTACTGTTGTGCGGTTCAGGATAACAACAACAATGTTTCCTTTTCGAATTTCATGAGTTTGTTCAGTCCAGGCCCTGTCAACTCTATAAGGGGCTAAGTTTATACCTACGGGGGCTGAATTTTATTATTTTAAATATTGCAACACTAAACTATCGACGGCTTAAAAATGATTTTATTTTAATTTATTACAAATACAATGTTAAAAACTTGGAAATAATTATGAATTCTATTTTTGATAATTAAACAATAGAGCAAAGTATCTCAATACTCAATATGTTTATTATCTTAATCGCAGTATAAAAAAGATAATTCAATATATAAATATTTACAATTAATTTCGTGTAATTTACTGGCAACACTACAAGAAAAATGTCTGGCCCTCGCTTGCACACCGTTTATCTTGCAATTTCGGTTTATTTTCGATAAATAAACTAGTTTTGATTTCTCCTGCATTAAAAACGTTGAGTCGAGCACCCTGTTCCTTCGTTGTAGTGTTTTGGTGAAATCAAGTGTTATTTTGTGAGATACAGACCCAAGTTGTGACACAGTGACTCTTACATTGTTTTTGTTGTTTTACAATATGAGTTCCAATAAAACAGTCAACAGTCGGATGTAGTATTTATGCACATGTACCTATATTCATAGTAAGATTTGTATGTATTGCTCTATTCACAAATAAACCTTTTATTTATTATAAAAGTTTTATTTATGATTTTGTTTTAGTTATGTACATATTTTATTGAACTCTCTAAACTGTGTTTGTCGATTAAGTTTTTCTTTGAATATGTAATAATAATAATAATAATAATAATAATAATAATATTCTACCACATACACACAACACCGTCTAGCCCAAACTAAGCAGAGCTTGTACTATGGGTACTAGACAATGGATAAACATACTTATATACTTATATGTGAACGCTGATTTTATTAATGACCAGATTTCTATAGAATAACATAACAAATCTAAATCGGCATACACATTAACTTCAAGGAACTCTTCGAAAAATATTATGCTTCCAATTAATGACAAGCAAATAGATATACATACCCATATATATACCTACACACCACCAATTTTGAATTTGCCGCGCTAATACAAACATGACATTTACGATAGTTTTGTGCAGGCTGCAAATAGATGGCGCAAGACGCTAAGGAAAAATTTCCTTACAAATGTATGAAGTTGTCATTGTTCTCTCTGAGTATAAGTGTTCAGTCAAGGCGTGTTTCCTCAACAAAAACCGGTGTCCAACTGTCTGTCTGCACTCGGGAGCGTCATTGCGTCGTCGCAACCACATCGCAACTACTAACGACAATTCAACCACATCTACATTTTGTAGGAACCACATCGCAACTGCAAAAAGCTGCAGCGGCACTATTTACACGTAACCACTGCTTGATCACATTTTTGTCCCGTCGACGTGGTGTGGTTGTGGTACGTGTGCATGAAGCCTCTTTATATTTGAGTTAATAAAGTTATGTTTTAATGACATACCGCGCAGGTGAAGCCACGGGTGAAACCTACGATATTAAATATTTGGACATGTCATTGTATTGTCCACACTTGTGCATAAGAGACCATTGCAAACGGCCTTCGGTTACTCTTACCTCCTTAGCTCCGCCCAGAAAGATAGCAGAGGACTTATGTTGCATACTATGTGAAATCTAATCTTTCTTTATATAATAAAAGTAAAAGTTTACTTTATACAAGTAAGTCTTTACCTTTTAGTAATATAAAGTACATGTAGTGTAGTATACCTAATACATGCGAGTAGAGAGATTGCATCATTAATAAGATTGTAAGTGCACCGCTATCTCCGAGAGCCAAGGGCAACGTTTAACCACTACTCGTACTTGCATTTTTTATCTACATCTATTACAAACATATACTTAACTATACAGATCGTCTTTAAACAGACTCCACAGAGTTACACAATGTTTCTACAATAACAGTGGTCTGCTTAAAAGTATTGAGCAAGCGACAAAAATATTTTTGGACGATATAAAGATTTGAGATTTACAAGTGTCCGAAAATTCCAATATTACGTGTGACTAGATATATATTTGGTTAATAGAAGATTGGTAGTGGAGCTACCGCTTTTATTAAATTATACGAGCAAGTTTTATGGAATAGATTAAAATAAAACAATTAAAATGACTGATACTTGGAGTTTGATGTGAAGCACACTCGGCACTGCTTGATTGATAAATTATTATTATAACTGGCATTTTATTTATTAATTAACGTCTGCGCGCGGTTCTATCTACGTGCATGCGTTAAGATAAAAAAAATATCTTAGTGTTAATCTAAGACAAACTTTTTGTAACAGGTTTCATTAAATTTCGTGCCACAGTTTACGCATGTTAGAGTACTAAACATTTTATTTTCTAAAGTTCTAAGCATTTTGACAATCTTCCACATTTATTATATTTATAAGTAATATACTGAAGATACCAAGTAAGATACTGAAGACGACTCACTACAATGTTTAGAAAACGATAAAAAGTCATCGTATATTTGCTTTTGATATCAAAGTTAATATTATAACGTATATATAATATTAGTCTTCGATACAATCAGGATATTGAATTTTCATTCTGTACTATATACTGCTAAACATCTGCGTTATATTAACTAAGTTTTAAGTATAAAACTTACTCCAACAACTAGAATCTATACTTACTATCATCAGTACTTCGGATCTAAGACAATAAAAATTTATAATTAAATGAAAAACTGATGAGTATATTTTAATAAACCGAAAGTGGCAAACAAAATTACGAAACGTTTGATGATAAACCATTAGCGTAAAAAATAATAAATAAAAGCAAAAATAAATTTATTCATATAAGTTATAAAGTGACATTTATGAACTTCAAATATCGCTCGCAATACCAGTGGTATGACTCGCGTGTCGTCAATATAGGATGAAAAGAAGGAATCGGGGCGATATGTGTGAGATCCTACAGGCACTAATAATCATAGTAATTATATCAAAGGAAAAAAGTTGATAAGTGACATACAGTGTGTACGCTGTATTTATTTCAAGTTTCTGACATGCTACATTTTGGAACTGAATTATCAATATCTGTTAACCAAAACATTGAAATAACAATAAAATAAAATGAACATTATGGTTTTCCAATAATGTCTATAAACATTTTCTCTACTCCATAAAGTACATTGTCGCGGTGGGCAACTGTTGCTCAGCGATAATTGCGATAAGCGCGCGGCACAATGCGCTTCCGCCGCAGCGTGTCCGGCCACGCGGCATGTCGCACCACGTCCCTCCCTCCCCGCCTCTCCCCCACGAACACTCACCCTGTGAGAGGCGAACGTGCCCATTGTCCCCGCACAGATTGTCCCTCATTTATAGAATCAGGTCAACACACTAATACAAACGCCCCTTGTGTTTAGTCTGCCAACAACCTTTACTCGATGACACGTAACGCTTACTAAAACAATAATATTGTGTATACGCGGCTGAAAAAGCTCCGACTAAATGTATGCGAATAAAAAATTACAATCTCGACGTACGATAACGAATTCCAATACAACAGTTACGCAATTTTCCGCTTCAAGGGACATCGCGAGCTCCTTTTATATGTTCCCGCACGCCCTCGCGGCGCACTTCCTTTCTCCGTAATTTATATAACTTTAAGAGCCGCCGAACAAACGATGCTATTCATTTCAGTTTCTAGCTTTTCCAGATATTTTTTATTATATTTCACGATACCTTTGTCCTGCTGCGTCTGCTGCAGACGGATGTCGTTAAACCGCGATAGTAATTTTTAAATATACGTGAATTATTTAACAATGGACGCGAGACAGCCCTAGGCGTTTTAATTGTTACTATAACGCCATTGGCGGAAGTTCATTACCATTCGCCAATGAGCGCGCGTTATTTGAATCGAGAACTTGACGCGACGTAATAGGGTTGCGTAGCGCGGCCCGGAGGCGTGTTATAACGATCTTTATTGTCTGTGAATTTACAGTTTACAATAATTGCGGCGACGGCGGAGGCCTGAGGCGACTACTTCACCAATTAACTCTAGTGTTTGCTGCGCTCAAGTGCTTTAGAACTAGTTGTGATCGTTACATATTAACAACAATAACATTGTACTGTTAACAAGTTTGCTTGCCAACAGCTATGGGAACAATCGGAGAAAACTTAGCTAGTACATGTTCTCGCCTAATAATGTTAGTAGTAAAACCAAACGCCAACTATTACACCTCCCCGTGCAAGATTTCAGTTTAATTTTACATGGAGATAGTTTGCTAATTGAGATTCTCTTGCAATTCCGCGGAAGTTTAGCCTGATGTTATAGCGTGGTGTCGTAATAGTAATGTTGTCAAATATTCAAGTTTTACTCTACAGTGATAAGACAATGCAAAGCAAAGTAAAATCTTTATTACAGCGATAAACTAATAAGCTACTATATGTCTGACGCTTTAGCGACATACATAAAAGTAAAGTGTAGGTGAAGATACATTTATATATAAAAACTGCCTGTTGATTATGAATATAAGTTGTGTGTCAAATACATTCTAAGATCCCTGATTTAGCTACCCTATATTACTCCTAATCGATCACTATTATCGTTTCGAGTCTAAAAATATGGGATAATGAAGAAAACAATATTAAAACTTATTCAATAAGTACTAACTTGAGCAAGTTTCATGCAAATATTTGTAAATGTAAGTGACTTTAACATTTAAAGTTTATTAATAACAGTCGACGAGGTCTTTGAGACAATAAGTTTGGACTGTTTCTTTGTTAAAGTAGCATCTTACTAAAGCGAGGTGGCTCGGCACGGCAATTTGTTAACTAAACGAAAAATTCATGGAATAAGACTTTCTCGTTTAGATGTGTAAATGTATTAATATCTATTTCAACTATATTACTTACGCACCCACATGAGTTTGACTCTGCTGCTGATTACGACACAGAAGTTAGGGTTCCAAACTATTTTTAGTATGCATCATCGGTAAAGGTATTTGCGGCAAGATGTAAGCTTTACATACTGGGTAGTCATTCCTCTGCAATAGACCTTTATAAAAAGGACCATACTTTTTGAATTAGTAAGTCAACGGATTGCTTTGTGCAGTACTTAATTGTTAATAGAAAAAGGGCCACAAAAGGACAGAAGTATCGATTACCCTGTGTTAAGAATCATTAATCAGAAATTGCGCAGGCATGACTCAAATAACGTTTAACCTGGCCAGAACTTGAAACTTCTCCTTCTCTCTAGCCTTTTTTATTCCCAAGTCACTTGGGATCGGCTTTTCTGGTCTAACCGGGTTTGACTGGATATCAGTTTTTACACGGAGCGGCTGCCACTTGATCTCCGCAAACCGAAGGCTAACGATACACTAAGGCTAGACCATTGTCAGGACATTATAGGGCACTGACTTCGCAATAACGACTGCCATATATGTTCATGGCAGCCGGGACGGACGGCTTAACGTGCTCTCCGAGGCACGGAGCAGGTGATAATTGGCAATCAATACGCACATAATTTCGAAAAGTCATATAAGTTATAACTATCGTAAGTCAGAGGTGCGTGACGTGGGTTCAAACCCGAGACCCTCTGCATTGCAGTCTGTTGGTCTCCCCACTGAGCTATCGCTGCCAGAACTTGAACGCCAGACATAATTAAAACTGTATTGTGTCTGGCTGCAGGTGTACAGCTGCGACCCAATACGTGAAAAGAAGTCGTAATGGTGAGAGTAATACTTTGATGTCTTTGCTGTCAGAGCATTCAATAAACCAATAATTGGCTAAAAAGAGACACCACTCCATTCATCTTTCGTTCAGTCTAAAACAGACTCCTGCCCGGTGAGGCTCGCCTGCCATTTGACGGTAACTTTTCCAATAACATCTGCCACTTCAGCCGACAGACACTTCTTCTGCGATAGCGCGTCGGTGATCCACAATGTTTAACAATTAGCTTTTTTCGCGCGATTCGTACCAAGTTCCAAAGTTGTTTAAATAGAACATTAGAACACAAATAAAGGCGTGATGTAGCATTGAATCGTGCGGCGCCGGTAACGTAACGGTAACGTGCCTTCGCTTTACTAATCCTTACTCCAACTAATATTATAAATGCGAACGTGAGTTTGTTTATTTGTCAATCTTTCATGCCTTAACTACTCGACCGATCATCATGAAATACATACATACATAGATTCACGCCTGTTTCCCAGAGGGGTAGGCAGAGAATGAAATGTTATACAGAAAAGAAAATATGTTGACTTTTCTCCAGAAAAATGTTTTTTTGTTAAACATCTCCTGCAATAGCAATGATTCCTATTTTACAAACCTTAAATAGCGGATACAAAGAACACCCAAACACTGAACAACCATTCGTGGATCATACAAAATTTTGTCCCATGTGAGACTCGAACCCACAACCCTCGGTGCAGTGGCAGTGGCGAGGCGACCACTCAAACCACTGCGCTACGACATCCGTGCAGTCGAAGTATTGTTATAGGGATAGCAATTTATTTAAAAACCTGGATTAACGCGTGCAAAACCGCGGGCAAAATCTAGTGGTTAATAAAAGTATAAATATTCTATAATATTTTATGTATGTATAATTGTATATCATTCATTTTTTTTTAAATTTTTTTTTATTGCCTTCTGTGGCAGACGAGCAAGTGGTCCACCTGATGGAAAGTGGTAACCGATGCTCATGGACTTCAGCAATGTCAGGACACAGCAAAGCCGCTGCCTACCGTGAAAGAAGAACTCTCTTTAAACCTCGTTTGAAGAAGGACATATCATAGCGCTCGGGAAATACCGAAGCAGGCAGTTCATTCCAGAGCTTGCACGAACGTGGGAGAAATGATCGCTGGAAGCGTACCGTCCTGGATTTGAACGCTTCCAGGTGATATGGATGAACCCTGCTTCGTTGTCGAGTGGTACGATGATAGAAAGGGGCCGCTGGTACCAAATCAAACAGTTCTTCAGAGCACTCTCCGTGAAAGAGTCGGTAGAACACGCAGAGAGACCCAAAGTCTCTCCGTTGCTCCAACGACTCCAATCTATCCGTGAGATTGGGATCATCGACGATTCGAACTGCCCGTCTTTGTAGGGAGTCAAGTGGGTCGAGCTGGTATTTGGGGGCCCCTGGCCAGAGATGTGAGCAGTACTCCACGTGCGGCCGGACCTGTGCTTTGTAAAGCACAAGACGTTAACCGGGTGTGAAGTACCGCCTTGCCCTGTTCAGTACACCCACCTTTTTGCTCGCTAATTTAGCTTTGTCCTCCAAGTGACTCCCAAACTGGACGTTACTCGAGATTTCCACGCCGAGGATCCCAATTCTTTCTGAGATACGGAGAGTAACTCCTTGGAACTGTGGCGCCATGATAAAGGGGTCCTTCTTAGAAGTAAACGCGCACACTTGCGTCTTCGAGGGGATGAATCGAACTAAGTTCTGTTCACCCCATTCGGAGGCCCGCCCAAGAGAGTCCCCGACTTCAGACACAAGTTGTGTTCGTCTTTCCTGTATCATGCTCCGAGGGACATTCTGATAGCTGGTATAACGCGCATCACCCGTGCTGTCATCCTTTTGTCATTCATTTATCCAACATCAGATCTACCAGGACAATGTGTTTTCTGCACTATTGGTATTTGCAGGCGTAGTGATATCTGCACATACTTTATCCCTGAATCGCATGGGATTTTATAAACATTAAAACAACGTACCCAAAGAACACTTAAGACCTATTCAATCATAAGTAGACAACGCTTGCCACACACGTAGAAGCGAGGTGACCACTCAAACAACTGAGTGATTCGCACACTCATACAACCTACAGTATATAGCCGTGTGCAACTCGCATCGAACCGATACGACATACAATAGGTATAATAGCTTAATAAATAATGACTGCTACTGACAATTAGTCTGTTGAACCAACTAATGTTAATTAACGCATAACCACAATAATTAGTTTCTTAATTATGCAATTGGAACCTGCGTTTTGATGATTAAATTGCAATTTGATAATTTATTATTTATTACAGGCTTAATTGAATTAGTTAGATACAAGGAAATGAATTTGTAACTAGTAATTAGTTTTTATTGTAGGCCTTTTCTATTTACTGAAACATTTTAACAAACATATGGCCTGCTTGATAGTATGCGATTTAGTGCTGTGTTAACTTGTAACATTACTCGTACGCTTAGGGTCAAAAAAGGAATTAAAGAAGAAGGAATGGCAATTGAAGAAGAAGGAATGGACTCAGATAGGTGTGTAAATCTCCAGTGCTCTTACTCACTAGGTGAAACTTAATATTAATGTTACATTAGAATTATTATATGCAATTCACATTAATCATATTAATTGTTTAAAGTGGTAAATAAGAATATTTTTATATACTTTTACCGATGACCCCACAGAACGAGTAATTCAAAATATCAGACTGATCCACAGCAGAGAGCAGCCTGCTTCAGCTTATTTAATAGAAAGTCCCAAAAAGGATCCAATCAGTATCGGCGTTATGCCGACTACGCTACTCATGGTTAGAATTAGAGCAATTCTTAGTGAACTAGTTCAGTTAATTTAGTAACATGAAGCATGCGTGCCGTTGAGTCGATGCCCCGAATACTACATATTTCACTTAGTTTTAGACACATCACACCTACATATAAAAACAAGCTCAATTTCTCGAGGGGCTAGCAAATAAAACCGTTATTTTTATATACATACATATATACCAAGATAGATATATAGAATAACTAAAATATTTAAGAAGTTTCTCCATCCTTGTGTGATATCTCTGACAGTGTTCCTCCCAGAATTGTTTCACATTATTTATTCCAAGATGTAACGAGAACATTGTGTACTTTTATGATTGCAATTTGTGTCGCGAGACATGGCGTCACTTCTTTCGTTGTGAATAGTAAGTTACACGACAACAAGCGTTTATCATGGCGCTTCTCATGGGAAATAATTTATCCAGGCAGGTTTTTTCTTGCTATGCAGGAACCATATTGTTGATAGAGTAAACTTTTAAACGTTTATTGGCATACAGTGCTAAATAATGAAATGTAATACACTGGTGAGTACTTAATTGTAAAAGGTAAAACTCGTACGATTGCATATTTCCTTACTCAGTAAAGTTAAAATTAGGTAGGTACTTAATATTTATCTTTGCTTACAATTAAGGTAATTAGTATGTAAGGGCACATTAGCTAACACTTTTTAACACGGGTAGTCAGCATTTGGACGGTGAATGCTCATTACCTGAAGACCCTAAAAGCTGACCTATAATAATAAGCGTTTCCCAGACCTTTGCCAGTGCTAATTAATTCTACGACAGCTTACAAATTTACGCACAGATGGCGCTATACTAAAATTTGCGTTATTTTAAACGACACTTGACCCAGGGCCGTACTCGGCTGTATTTTATTTAGAAAAACGTTACGCAAAGGTATTTGTATCACGTTTTCGTTTAGTTTTGTTGGCGTCCGGAGGGTAGGAGTGAATACTAATGGCGCTCGGCTATTATCGTTTTTGGATTACGTGCGCATGTGCCCGGGCTCCATTACCGATACAGGTGCCACGTTGTTGATGACGATTCAATTTCGTTAACTACCCGCTGATTAATAGTCTGTCGGAATACTGGACCATACTCGAACACAGACCTCCGCAAGAGAGCTTAAAGTATGACGAATCACCAGGTGTTTGCGTATAAATAAATTACACTATATCTGTTCTAAATAGATGTGTGCAAAGCATGTTTTGAAGTCCCTGACTACCTTACCAGCAATATTTAGTGTAGATCTAATCGATGTCTCATTAGACAATTACCACGGATTCATTGTACTTCACGATGCTTAAAATATTCAATGGATTCTAGGACCGACCGACCATATAACTTTTTAATGGCTTTAATGGCAGGCAGTCTACCTGATTTAAGTGGTAACCATCGCTCACTTAGTAACGTTAAGGGTATATACAACTACACAACTGCCTACCGCAATAGTATTTCTCTCTTTAAAGCTCGATTAGAGAATGACAAGTCATGGTGCTTGGGAATCACCACGGCAGATAGTTCATTCCCGAGCCTGCACGTACGTGGGAGAAATGTTAATAAGAAATATGTATAAAATTATGGTGATAGCAAAAAAATACGCTATATACAGTAAATTACTTTAATTTTCATAAAGAACTATCACAATAATTTTCTTTGTGTTCGTTGTTTTAATCTTTGTAAAGCTCCTTGCGACACATGAATAATGCTTAGAGCGGCAGTAGATATTGACATGAAAATTAATATAATAATAATAATAATATAATATTCTACCACATACACAAGCTATGAGATGTGGTGATGTAGCCACTATCTACAGAGATGAACGCTGAAGGTTTTTGTTCACATCTACGACGTATTCTGTCTGCCTGCCCGCTGAAGGGGCAAGGCCCTATGTATTAGTGGGCAAGCCTTTTGCATAGTTGGACACACTAAGATTTTCTTGACAGAAAAACCCGATATCGGTTTGTCAGAGCCAGGCATTGTTCCCCGACCGCATTCCGAATACGACTGTTGTACATGTACAGCAGTCGTACCTATTCGGTACCACTGCGCCACAGCGGCAGTCAATTTTTTTTAATTTAAGAGTTTATTTTATGTACAATGTGGTTTCTGGATAGCAAGAGAAAAACCTGCCTGGATAAATTATTTCCCATGAGGAGCGCCATGATAAACGCTTGTTGTCGTGTAACTTACTATTCACAACGAAAGAAGTGACGCCATGTCTCGCGATACAAATTGCAATTATAAAAGTACACAATGTTCTCGTTACATCCCGGCATAAATAATGTGGAACAATACTGGGCGGAACACTGTCGCAGATGTCAAACAAGTATGAGGAAACTTCTTAAATATTTTAGTTATTCTATGTATCTATCTTGGTATATATGTATATAAAAAGAACGGTTTTATTTGCTAGCCCCTCCAGAAAATGAGCTTGCTTTTATATGTAAGTGTGATGTGTCTAAAACTAAGTGAAATAGTATTCGGGGCATCGACTCAACGGCACATATGCTTCATGTTACTAAATTAACTAGTTCACTAAGAATTGCTCTAGTTCTAACCATGAGTAGTGTAGTCGGCATAATGCCGATACTGATTGGATCCTTTTTGGGGCTTTCTATTAAATAGATCGATTTCATTGAGATTTATAATAACTTAACTATTATATAAATATTAAATTATATAAATAATAAAACTTTGTTTTTTAAATATAATCTAAAGCCGGCCACGCTTCGCTGCGGTTCAAACAGATATTTTTAAATTTCTCGTTCCTGTTGGTCTTCCGGATAAAAGTAATTTTCATAGAAAGATGACCCAGTTGTGTTAATATTTTAAGTCAATGCATCGACTACTTTTTAAGTTTTGCAGACACAAACATTCGTAATCAAAATTTCAATATATAAAGATTATGTTCCAGGGTAAAAGTTGCACTAAACTGAGTCTGTAGCCAGCCCTACTATAAACTCCGTTTAAAAAACGTTACAAATTCCCAATCAAACACGGCATGTTTGTTATAAATGCATTTAATCTGTGGGCTCGTGTTCCATTTATAAATAGAAACGTTTTTGTACGTGTGAGCGAGTGTATGTATATGTGGGGTTTACTACGGCACCACATAAAAGGAAATAGAAAACATCGTTCGAATCGAGTCAATCGAGCGCGAGTGAGGCACGGGCGGGTGCAACAGGGTTGGCACGCACGCACGCACACACAACGTTAATTATAGCAAAACGATATTTATCGAAGGTAATTGACTCTTGGTATATCACAAGGTTAATCGGTAATTAGTAAACTAAGAGGGTGTCACGCTATGTATTTTAAACTAATAGTTTTTCCTCTACCATTCTAATAAGACGTAGCTTCATTTATTTATCGTTACAATTGGTGTCGCAAGGAATATGAGTAGAAAATTACTACTAAAAGGTTTCTTGACCTCTTTGTACAACACGTTACTATAAGCTCATGGTCATTTGTGGTCCTTATGAAAAACGTAATTAAGCCGCGCAGGGAGTGTTTTTGGAATTTTCTCGTAAGAAATTCTTAATAGCATGGTGTAAGGCAATGTGCGCTGGTACCAAAAAGCCGATAGTTGCTAAAATATATAATACACGTCTGCTAATCCCTACAGGAATACATAAATGTGATTCTATATGTGTAGGTCTATAGGCAAATGAAAAGGGACGCAGATTGTTTTATTCACAAGAGCTCATGCGAGAAAATGAAAGGATGGAGCCGGTGGCGAGCCTATAGTTATGGTGCAAGCTCGTATTTTTATAAACGAAAAATTAATGAAAATTAATGTATATTAAAATTTATCTCATAAATTACGAAGTTTTTAAATAGCATTAAGGCCCAAGTGCCCCGTAAAAAACTTTAATGGCGTTTTATTAATGGAGCATTAAATAAAAAACCCGCCTCTTGGTGCAATATTGGAACAGTCCATGTACGAAGGCGTTATTTAACACATGTACTATATTTACTATACAATACGATCGAATTCGGTATGTTTAAAATATAATATGGTGCATTATGAAATTGCATGCATTGTGCATGCTTTGAATTATTGAATATATATAATATTGAATTGTTCGACCATGAGAGCAGGTGTACAGGACACCTGCTCTCATGGTCGAACAATAAGATAATAAATAATAATAGTAATAAAAATTCTTTATTAGTTCTCTCACACAGAAATTACAGAGTATTGTATAGTATCTAATTAATACATCAGTGTGTCAAATTATCTATGTGAGAGACTGGTATCTATACTGGGAAACCCTGTGTGGCAGATTACCAGTCTCTCCAGACTCTGGACAAGATTACAGTTGTATACAAATTTATTAATCAGAGCATATTTCTCTTATGTGTGTGTGAGTTAATATAGTGTCGTGCGTATGTGCATGTGCATGTGTGTGAGTGCGTGCGCGTGTGTGCGGTCGTGTGTGTGTGTGTGTTCGCGTGTGTGCATGTGTGTGTGTGTGTGCGCGTGTGTGCGGTTGTGTGTGTGTGTTCGCGTGTGTGTGTGTGTGTGTGTGTGTGTGTGTGTGTATGTGTGTATGTGTGTGTTTGTGTGTATGTGTGTGTGTGCGTGTGTGTGGGTGTGCGAGGTTTTATGTGTATTCATAAGCGTAATCATGTAGGTACATGAAGTAATTTGTCCGTATCATCGTAGCTCAGAGATTTGAGCCACGTTGTGAAAACTTCTTTGCATTTAAGTTTAGTTAGGGGTTACATTTGAATTGCCTTGTTGATTTTATTGTATAGGTATCCTCCCATAAAACCAAAAAATTTCCTGGAGAACCCAGTTGTCCAATGTTTTTCAGAGAAACATACTTTATTTTGAGACGCTTGTTTAGATTACATACTGGATTGTATTTAACTAAATTGTAGTGTGTTGTTTGATAATAATGTTTAAAACTTAAAACATAAAGTTGTCTCACCGTCAGCACATTGGAAAGCTCATATAAGTCTTTAGTGGGGTGCAGGAAGGGCAATGAGAGACTAACCTGGGCCAAGCTGAAGACCGAATCCCAGGTATCACCATGAAAAACCAGAGCTGTGTCATCAGTGAAAGTTATTTTTTTTTCAGTTTGCAGCTGTTAATTGCATAGGTCATTAATAAATGTGAGGAAAAGTGTAGGACCGAGCACACTACGCTGAGGTAATGTACCCTGGTGAAAATCTGCTGTAATGTAAATGTAATTTTTTTAAATTAATATTGTACTGAACTGTACTTTATTTTCGTTGTAAGTTAACTTATCATAAAAAGTAAACACATAATAAAACTTGAAACATACTCGTACTTGGAACAAATTTACTCCAGAGTTTATAGAATCCACATAAATGCTTGCAGTGGCAGTGCCGAGGTGACGTAAACTACTGCGTCATTTGTGTACGAGTATCCGTAATCAGATTTACTTCAATATAAGATTACGTGATAGGAATACGACATACTATCATCCGTCTCCTACCCTTATTCTACGTTATTGAGGATCGACAATGTCTCTATTTTCCTTTATTTTATTTTTATCGGACATCATATCAGATTTCCCTTACGGATTATCATCCAGAAAGTTCAACCATAATTGACTTGGTATTACGGTCTGTATGTAAATAAAGTCGCAAGAAGAATGTAAGTATGCCGGTAATAAATAACCAATTAAACGCAAAACTTGGACCAATAAACCACTAACAGCCCGAAGGAGCTCATAAAACGTACTCGCTAAAAGGCTCCAAAAATGAAATTGAGTGAAAAATGCAAGTACCTTTGGAGGGTGACAGCGCCCGCCTCGCTGTTGGACCCTCTGATTATTAAGGTCATAAATTGCGCCTCTGCTGGTGGCGACGCTTATTGCGTTAGCGTCATGTCTGCCGTGATGATGACGATGTTATTAACATGTCTCCAGCATCCAGGAGCCAGGAAGTTGTGACTTAACCTGACGTTGGAAACATCTTTGATCTGACGGAAATTATAATGAGACAGCGAATTTGGTTTTGACATTTTGTGATATGGTAAAATTAAAAAGCGAAAGACGTTGTCGATGCAATTAATCAGACGACACCTGTTGCCGCTGGGGTGATGTTGAGTGTTCACATAAAGCGACACGCGACTTTCCTTCAAATACGCGGTTATTTATTACACACATGTTTGCTTTTCCATTGCGATTGTGACACAGTGGTAGTGAGAACATTTTTTTACATTTTATTTGTTGAAAGAAAGGCAGGTACTTCTTTATTGCCGTTAGTGGCAGGCGAGCCAGCGGCCATATTAATAGTAAACGATGAGTGCTATCTTGGATTGTATTTAAATTGCATAGAATTAATGCTAATCAGAATATAAAGAGGATAAACAAAATAAAATAAAAAATGTCCGGCGTGTCTATGTCGCCTACATTTTTTATATTTTACTTTGCGTTTTGTCTATTCACACCAGAGTTAGTAGAATTATGTTTAAAGAAGTTTAATAAACAGTAATAGAACTTTTATACACATCAAATACAACACCATATCAAAATTTATATTACTAATCTTGAGTGCACTGATCACGGATACTATACGGACTACGCCATCCGTGCACTCAAGATTAAGTGGTCGCCTCGCCGCTGCCACTGCGCCGAGTGTAGTGGGTTCGAATCCCACACGGAACAAACATTTGTGTGATCCACAAATGGTTGTTCCGAGTCTTTGTGTCTGTTGTTTCAATGTTAGTAAAGTCCAATTGCGACAGAGGAATTATTCCTAGTGCGGAAGATATATTTAAATATAGAAATCAATCCTAAATAAATATCATGTTACAAGAGAAAATTTTAGACGAATATTAGTCAAGCAATAAATAGTTCGAAAACTTCATTTACCGAAATAGAATCAATAATAGTGCAAGCTCAAGGTAATATTCCAAACTTTGTTTTGTGAACGGTAAATTGTGAGGTGTGTGTCTGACAGCCCTGTAATTTGTTACTCGCCCCGCACTCATTGCGCGCCGGCGCCGGCCCCGCCACGCGCACGCCACGCGCTCGCAGGACAAAAGATTTGATACAAAACAGTTCGCGTTGGACGTTTAATTAATATCGAACAAACAAAATAAATTTAGAAATTGTAATTATTTCATGTTGAAATGAACTACTGGGAGCGCCTGTTAGATAACAGAGTTCAGTCAATATTTTGTGAACGGGAAATAGTTTTGATATTGTTGTAGGTTTCAAACTTTTAGAACAATATGCGTCAAAGTAGAGACCGCTGTATTTCCGATTAGCAATCAAGCCTATTATTAAAATATGTATGGTGAGTTAAAACGCAGTTAATAGTTAGATCCCAAATAAATAAACATCTAACTATTGTTAATAATGTTCTCAACGACGTATGAAGTCAACCCGCACTGCGCCAGTATGGTAGACTATGGCCTAACCTTTTTACACTGACAAGAGGCCCGTGGTCAGCTATAGCCATAAAGAGTTGTTATTATTATTATTGATGGGATTACCGCGTTGGCCCTATAACATAAATTTGCGGACGATCTTGGGTTCTAAGTTAAACCATAACAAACGTATGCCATGAATTGTATATTATATATATTGTATTTGGCGCTAAACATGCTTGTCTTTTTATTTAATTTCAAAGTCATGCTGTTGCATGTACAGCTGCTGCCCATCTGTTACAAAAAAGTTATTGGCACACAGACGCCTAATATTTTTTAATCTTTTTGCTAACACTTGAAGTTTACATTACGTTTCTAGGCTCCTTATGGCTGTGTGCTATCAGTAACGGACTATTGAAACCTTGGCCTTTGAGCAGCACAGAGATTCCATGATTTTTCTTGGTTAATGGCCATAAATACTAAGCCTGGTGTTATAAAGGTCTATAAAATTGACTCTCAATGAGTGTAAGTGGCCTGCGGTCGTTCTGATTAAGATCTAATAAATAAATTAAAAATAGAATATGTATATATAATATGCAATATTAAATAACTTATTGAAAATATATAGTTTATAGACCCAAAATACCGCTGCCCTTGAGCCAACACAGCATTCATACCTAAATACGTGAGTAAATCTAAATCAGAGCAGGTCGGAACTAGTTCGAGATCTCGGCGAGCGATTTACCCTCGCCAGCAATGCACACACGATTTATGTGAACGTTCGGATTGCCAACTTGAACGTAAAGTATATTCGTACCGAGTTGGGAGCGCTGTTGGCGGTACCGGCTCACGTGTGGGACCGATAACGTGAGCTTGACTAAAATCGTGGCCAAACTGTGTTACATGTAATAGTCATTTATATGGTTGAATTTATAGCTTCAAATTTTCATGTAGTGTTAAGTTAAAAGGGGAAGGCGTTATATAACATTTATTTACAACAAGACACCGGAAGACGAAGCAGGACCGACGACCTGGTAAGAGTCGCAGGAAGCGGTTGGGTGCAAGTGGCTTAAGACCGGTCTGTGTGAAAAATCTTGGAGGAGGCCTACGTCCAGCAGTGGACGTCTTTCGACTGAGATGATGATGATGACGTTTTGCCCGCGGATCCGCTAGCAGAAATGTTACTTATACGGATTTTATCGCGTTGTTTATTTGACACTTTATTACATAATTTTGAAAACTGTTACACTACTACTACTATTAAACTTTACTAATTTTTAAGCTATTTAAACTATTAAAACTATTTATATTTCAGTTTACACTTTCCCCGAAGTTTTGGTTGCTTTTCAGCAGTCATGGTCACGGGGAGACTAAGATGGTAGTTGTCTCAATGTTCCAGTGTAGTTACACAAACCACAGCTAGACTTCATGATACTTTGAGCTCATTCTGCGTAAATCGAAACACCAATGATTAAAGTATGTTCGGGTACTTTGAAATAACTACACTGGAACATTGAGACAACTACCATCTTAGTCTCCCCGTGACCATGGCTGCTGAAAAGCATATTTAATAATTTAATTAGCCTAAATATTAGTAAAGTTAAATAGTAGTAGTAGTGTAACAGTTTCTAAATTATGTAATAAAGTGTCAAATAAACAACGCGATAAAATCCGTATATAGTAGTTTAATTTCAATTAATAACATTGGCGTAAACAGAAGACAATATAATGTTACTTATGTCAATTGTCTATCTCTTGGGAACAGTTCATTATTCTGAATGAAAGGTATGTCCTTTTCTGTACCCCTGGTATCATCACTCGAAATCTCACATCGAAATCACTTTGCTGGGTCTCCAGCAAAGTGATTTCGAGTTTTTCAGTTACGAAATTCCTAATAGCAATACGGCAATAAGGTTGCTCTCTATTACGTGGGAAAAGAGTTATAGTTTGCAAAATACGGGGATCGAAGCATTGTTACAATACTTATGTAATCGCATTATAATTACTATAAGATTTAATACAAATACTTTACTTACTAAATAAAAGGATTAAGAAGAACAATGGGTGTACTTTGTCGACATATCAATCGCTATACGTTGTCATTCGTAGCACCGTAGCACTGTAGCAGTTCCATGTTTAGTAGCACATCTACGATCTTAAAGTGCACTGCTTTGTTAAGAAACCATAACTTTGTTACGCTTCCTAGGCTACGACTTTTGTAGATAGTTACCAAGGTTCAAAATTATTTAATGTTGCAATATTTTCCTTTGTAATATTGTATTAAATTGCCTTTCATACTAATTTGTAGTGAATGACGCTATAAATATTATATACAAATATGTATTTACTATGCATATTTTAAATAAGTGCCTGCTCAAATACCTACAGAAATTTCACTCCAGTCAGTTTACAACGTGAACAAACGAGGGACATTACTGTAGTTGGCGCGATACTGCAATCTATTGAAGCTGATAGAGTATAGATTAGACTTTCTCTCGAAGCTCTCTAGCTCCCATGCCTGCCGTGGATAAAGCTCTTAAACATAACAGATACGTCTAACAGAATTATAGCAGCTAAACGAAAATATAAAACAATAAAAAAATGTCCAATTTAAACAAAGGTCAAGCCGAACCTACTAGTTTTAATGATAGTATTTATGCTCTGAGCTGGAGTTATCTAGTATTTTACAATTATCCTGGTATCGGAAGCGATAACAATATATAATATAGTCTATCTGTAATACAGGTATTACCTGCTATAGACACCGGTCTCTATATACTGTGTTTAACGTCAATAAATAAATTCTATTCTATGTAATAATACCTGAAGAGAAAATATTTTAGGCAAAAATTTATATGGAGAATAAGTGCAGGTAACAAAAACTTATGGTAAAGAAAAGAAATGCATTGCGGTCGAATTTTGATCACTGGGATCACTTATAAATAAATCAACGATAATATTATCCTAATCCTAACTAATATTATAAATGCAAATGTGAGTTTATTAGTCTCTTTCACGCCTTAACTACACGATTGATCATCATGAAATAGCGCATACACGTTGTCAGGGGTACAGAAAATGACATAGGGTACCTTTCATCCAGAAAAAAGGTATTGTTATGAACCTAACCTAAACTATATTAACGCGGGCAAAACCTAGTATGTACATGCATATATTAACACGGCTAGTATTCCTAGATAGCGGAGTGTGACTAGATGTGATCGAAGTCACGTGTGAGACATTAAAGTTTACGAGGCGATCGTGACGGACGAGGATTCGCCCACTCGCAACTTGACGTAGTCAAACTGATTATATAAGTACTTTTTTACTGCCTCTGTGGCAGACGAGCTAGTGGAACACCTAATGATAAGTGGTAACTGCTCATGGACATGGCTGTACTTTTTTGCCGTCATAAAAGCGATACAACTTATTTCAAGCTATACAGGAGACAAGCTTGCGGTCTACTGGTAATAGGTAAACAGTTATCGTAGCCTATGTCAGGGGTTGGTCAGAAAGATATAGGACAAAAAAGGAAGAGCAGTGAGAGAGAGTATTTGGGCCTCTGGAATTCACTCTTTCTCTCGTTTAATTTCAAACAATTCCAGAAACTTTTCAGGAAGATGGTTCATTGTAACCCATAGGTCATACGGATTACCTCGGCTTCTCCAGTCATCGATACTGCACGGAAGGGCGGAGAAAACAGAGTATAGAAAGATCGATACCAATATCGCGGTTAGGTCCTAAGCCTACCGCAGTATTGGCGTTCTATACCCTATTTTCTCCTATCAGTGGTAGCAGCGCCGTTTATAAAAACCGTATATATAACCGTTTGTAGAAACACAGCCATATCCGAGAACGGCGGTTACCGTCATTTCGTCCATTACATTTTGACCTCACGTAATAGAGGCCGAGGGTAAGTAGTTTTTATGCTCGTTTGAAGTATAATTCTGATCGTAAGATCTTGTCTGATATGCTTCTTAAGTTTCACGTTTAGTTACACGCTACTTCATCAATTTACATTATTTCAGGCGGTTTTACGGACTATAGAATTTACATTTAAGGGCACGAATAAAGCCTTTTACCCTTTAGACACAGATTCAGTTGTTGAAGTAAGTTCAGTAGTGCGTGCATGGTACTTAAAATGTATTAGAAGCCGCATCGCCGAGGCTGTTTTGTGGTTGAACGGTACATCAGTCTCGAGGCACGATAAGGCTGCTCAATTGGAGACGCACTGTAAGCTGGTGTGAAGTAACCACAAACCACACCTTTGTAAGTTTGTCGCGTAACTCATTATATAAGGGGGTTACGTATTTACTATAGAGCTGTAATTTTTATTGATTTGTTTATTAGTTAACTAAGTGACAGTATCATATTTTGATGGCTAAACATAACGATACCTTATCTATATGCGTACTGTGAAGCTACTTACTTTTAGAAATATTTATAATATGTATATATTTTTAGAGTCAAAATCTTCGAACAGTGTGTCATGCTAGTACTAGTCTATGGTACGGAAACCATAACTCTTACGCAGAAGTCCGCCGAGAAGTTCCGAGTCGCGCAGAGGGGCATGGAGAGAGCTATGCTCGGGATCACCCTACGAGACAAGAAACGGAATGATTGGATTCGAAGTAAGACCAAAGTTAGAGACATTATGGCCGTAATAGCGCAAAGAATGTTGACATGGGCAGGGCACATGGCGAGAATGGACAAGAGCCGCTGGACAAGACGAGCCCTAGAATGGAGACCCAAAGCGGACACCCGAGTGCGCGGAAGACCACCACAGCGCTGGGTGGACGACATCCGACGACACGGAGGTCAAGACTGGATGAGTCGGGCACAAGATCGACAGGAGTGGAAGAAGAGGGAAGAGGCCTACATCCAAGATTGGATAACCAAAAGACCACCATGACGATGATGATATATTTTTACCCATGTTTCACAAATAAATTTGAACTTAAATTCAAATTTCATTGAATTTAAAGTTTTAATTCACTTACGCTAAGGGGCTCTGCGACATTCTTCATTCTCGACATCTTACATTTTATAAGGCAGTTAAACAGGTAGTTGGATTTGACAAATTGTTTTATTATCTTATGCATACGTAAATACCGCGTTTCTTACTACATGGATAAATATGCAATTTAGTTTAAACTTTAACTTTTTGAAATGTACAGATCTAAGCACCAGCGCCTCCTGAGAACTGCCACCGTTTTAAACGAAACCGGCGACGGAAGAGTAGTAGCACTGTTGTACGCCGGATCACATCGCAGCTTTAGCATTACAATGACGCAAGTGCAAAAATACGTTAAATTGACTTTATAACCCACAAACATATAAAAAGTCACAAACTATCGAATGCAACATAGACTTTCATGTAGTAAACAAAAATTTCGCTAGATCTGAGGGATAATTGGTATTCTGTCACGAAACGAGTCTTTGCTTTTTCGAATACATACATTGCTTTTAGATTGAAACACATTTTTTTTGCATTCTTATAAGGGTAAGTAAATCATAAATGAATTTTTATTCAATTAATGTTACATCTTTACGTCATTGTTCCTCTCTATTACTTGATTTTTGAAGTCAAAACTTCTTTAGGCGCGTTGAACACTTTTTGGGTGAACAAAAATCATGCAACTCGCGTCATCATCACCAAACGCTTTCCATGAGCTATATGTATACTGTGTATATGTGTACTTTGTGGGTGAACAAAAAGCGTGAAACCCGCGTCATCGTCACCGAACGTCATAATTCAAAATTCAAAAATAATTATCTAATAGCTCGACGATACAATTCACAAGGTACTTAGTTTTCACTTCTATCGGCAGTCCGCAAAGACTGCCCTGCATGTTTTTTTAATTACTTTAGTAGAACAACGACCTAACTGTAGGTACTATGCATTTTGAAAATTATAACAAAAAAACAACAAAAAAGTTTTAAGGCAATAGGTGTTATCAATTTGAAAGTAAATTTAAAAAGAATTAATGTAGGTCACAATCAAAAAAATATTATTGAAAAAAAGCTTATTAAGAAAAGCGTAAATGGAAAGTTTCAAATGCGTTTTTCTCGAGATTATACTATTTGCACTTATGTAATTGTAATTCTAAAGGTGCGATATATCTATTTATATCTCCACTTGTCTTCCTTTTATTCTTGCATCTCACGTTTAATCTCTCTTTTCTTTATTTATTAAACTTTTTCCTAAGAGTCATCAATGTGCGCGTATTCTAGTAATGCAAGCGATTTTTGGTTAAACGCTTACCAGGCGGGCTGTATCGTTGTTGGCTACGTAGATAGTATAAAATTATAAATACTATCAAGTATTTTGTACACGATATGCGCATGATGACAATTTTAAAGTAATATAACACAAAATTAACGTTCTTAAGCATGACACGTAAACACAAATTAAAATTATCTACGTAAAGATATTTACTTTCATATAGCTCGCTGTACCTAACGTTGGACAGACAATAGGCAACAGTTAGCAAAGAATTATGGCAACATATCGTGCCTCACCGCGGAACATCATGGCAGGAGACTACGCTCGACTGGGCTAATACGTTTTGCATATACAGCGCTCAAATTGCTTCAATGGGCTGTTAGCGACGCGACTGCGTTTACTCCAGCCAGCATTTTTGCAGGTATTGTTTTACCAAAAGCACATCGTAATCGTTCTAAATATAAACCTATAAAGACTGTACAAACGCCCGTTTACACGTTCGCATGTTCACATTCTGCCATCACACAATTACGATTTTTTGCTTCTCCACTGGCTTCACTTTCTTCGTGCAAACTCGTCGCTTTACTGGCTTTTATCCAAAAAGTTAGACTTAGACAGAAAAAGCTTGCGGAAATCTTTCGGGTTGCAACAGCTCCTTTATGCTATGCTTAACATTGCATTCAAATTTATTATGGCTGAATTTTCTTTCATTTTCCAGCGCTTGCCAATAGGCAATACCGCTATTCCCTATTTCATCGTTACCTATTATACAGTTTTCAGAATAATATTTTCTGCATTTATTCCATTCTCATGCATCTTGTCTTAGCAAGTTTCTCTATTATACATATATGATATTAATTCTGTTTGAAGTCTCTCAAGCGCGTTCTTCGAAAAATTTTTTTTTTAAATTTGCCGTTCTAACAATAAAAGTAATAAAAATATTTGTATGTTGCTCTAGGGATATGTCCAATTGCACGATGCACATTTCACGATATGTGATGTGGACATTGTCTGTATGCGAGGTTCAATGAAATTTGACATTCACGCAGATTTCGTTATTTTTACCCGACTACGGTGAAGCCAAAAGGAAGGGTAATGATTTTGGCAGTCTGTGTATGTATGTTTGTATATTCCACCGTAGCGCCTAAACTACTGAACCGATTTTAATGAATGAGGTGTCAATAGATTCGTAGTAATAGCCCGGTTGACATAGGCAATATAAATTTTACGAAAAAGTATCAATTAAAAAAAAAGATTAATAACTATAACCCGACTACGTAAAAAAGAGGTCTGAAAAGGACGAAACAAGAAAATAATTCAGATAGAAATCCAGAAATGCATAGGTACAAAAATGGTCAAGGTAGAGACGTGGTCGCACCCACTGTATACCTACCCTGCCTATTTAACGGAGGTTTTCCTGGCACCCATATAATCATAATAGGTATACAGTAGGTGCGACCCTTTTTTACGTAGTCAGGTTATAGTTTTGTATCTTTATTTTTTTATATCGTCCAGTGAATAGAAAACTAAAAAGGCTTGATATTTTATATAGATTGAAATAGTTTTAGATTGGACAGGCTAGAACAGTAGAACTTTTATGAAATTGGTTCTCACAAACTGCCTTGTGAACACAGTACCGTATACTTTTTGCATTAGAAAATTAGTTTCATTTTACGTAGCAAAAGGATGGATAAAATGTAAATTTCAAATAACATTTTACATATTATTTTAAGTTTTATAATTAGATAAAGTATGAACTGCCTTGTCGATCAGAACCAATCAAGCCTGTGATGCATTCATACGGTGGTTGGGTTTACAGATTAAATAAAGTGCACTATGCTATCAACAGGATAGTAATACACTTAGCTGAACGTTACGCCTTGTGCAGCGACCGTCCGTAGACTGCGGACTTGCCCAACACCGTTAATTCGACCAGATTAGTATTATATTTCGATCAACTGCGTAGTTGACACATTAGCGGGCTGTCTCTTCAAGGGAACGTGTTCAATGCTCTGTATTACATGCAGTGCCATTTAAGAGAAGACAGACAGAACTTCATGTCTCTCTGATAAACAGGACAGGAACAGAACAAACAAGGCCATAGCTATAAACGATAAGTTGGTAAGCACACAACAACTCGCCGATACTATTAACAGTCGGTTACCGCCCGTAACTCAGTCGAATGGCTGCGAGAATTCACCTAAGTACTAGGTTACACGCTGATTACGGAACGTTTGGGACAATGTTCTATATTGGTATTGCTTTCAATAGGACCTCCTATGTTCGTTATTATTGTTTTTCCAAAGCAATTACTTTGTAATGTCTGGTTGTATTTGTGAGGTCGTTACACGTGTAGTAGGTAGACTGCTGGACTTTTTTATACCATAATGCTCGCCAAAAATTATAAGGTCCACTAAATGGTAAGCGGTTACTGTACTCTAAAGATGCAAAGCAAAGGTATAAGTCATCGACGCCTCAAAAAGGAATCGCGGTGTTGCTAACGGTAAAGGATCAAGGATTATTGCTTCCCTGCTAACAACATAACCTTCTTAAGAAGTCTGGAAACTAGAAACACCGTAATGAAACAGAATATTGTGTGACTGCGATCTTTTGAAAGGAGACTATACTTTGCTGCTACTCCAGTATAAGCGAATTCCATAGTAAGAAAATATAAGGCTAGATTATGAGTGACTGCTTTTAGAAAACCTACCAAAACCACACCATATACAGATTAAAGTATTCCTTATATTTTTAAAAGACAGCACTCGCTCCAGTATCTTCACAGCGTCGCTGGGGCCTACACAAGTATTAAAACAACAACAATATTTTTAATTAAAAAAGCTCTCAGTAATTTTACTTTTATCTAGATGTTTTTCTTTCACCGTTCAAATAGTACTGTATAATACAAATTTCAATATGGGTTACTTGATGGCGCTCACGTATGAACTACATCAAAATTATTCCTTTGACATTTCAACCCTAAAAAAGATCTTTGAACGTTTCTACCTGAACTATTGAAGCAATAAACCCAACCACTACCCCTGCGATTACACGAGCTACCCCCACCGTTTGATATTTATCCTAACCTCCATAATAATTGGCTATCTAACTTCGATGGGTGCGATGTGGGCGAGCTGAATGTACTAAAATATTTAGTACGCCGATTTGTTTTAGCGTCGCCATTTTAATGTAACACGGCTGCCTGCCTGCCTGTATTCCTGATAAGGTAGGCAAAGATGTGTCACACGCACATTTCTCCAAACTTAGTTTTGAGACCCACGTTCTAGGAGTGAGTTTTTTAAGTTCACTGAGCATATTTCAAGATCGGAGTCTTGACAGAAATTCTCCGTAGCAGGATGAATGTTGTTACAAAAAAGTTTCTTACAGAAAACCCCGTAAAGACCAAAATGTCTTTGTCGAAACCGAGACTAAATCCAGAACCTCACGATCATCGTAAATATATGCGTTTCATAATCATTTCAATGACTGATGAGTTTCATCGGTCATTTTCTATTTCTATTTACCTTGAAGATATCGATATACGAGTATTAGCTTCTCAACAAAAGAATCTTTTGTGTGGAAAGTTTGTAACACTCGTCACAGCCGGCCAATTTGTAAACACAACCTTTTAAGGCTTACTAGCCACACTCGAGTGGGTCTCAAAGACCACTTGTACGTTACCTACCTCTTATGACCCACCGAGCACCTTTATCGATATGAGAGCCCGCAACTAACAATCATAATAATAAAAGTTATTGTAAAGATCTGACCGGTAAACGGTCTGTTGTGGATGCCTTAATTTTTTTTTTGTGTTTTATATAATGGATTACTGTGGCATAAGTTGGCGTGCAGTTGCGAGATTCCATGTTCGATTTTTGGATCGGACAACGTTGTATTGGATATTATGTCGCTGATTGGCTGTTATAGTCTGTTCCAAATACGAATTCCTTTTGACACTTCATAGCACGTAACTCTGCACATTTTATATTAATTGCTATAATTAAAAAATGATTACTTATGGTACTAAAGACTATTTTAAAATAATTAGAATCTATACAAAACATTATGTAATTTTTCACAAACATAATTAACAACTTATTTCTATTGATATTAGTATTGAATAATTTATACATCAAAAACTAAATTACACATTACTACAATACCATGGTTACGCACTATGGTAATTCTTTTACTTTCAGTCATAGTGACGCGACAATATGAATCGGATAAAATCGAACTAATTCGAAGTAAAAACAATTGTCCGAGAAATACTTTAGTAAATTTGTACTTGGTATTAATTATTATTACGTTGCAACGTACCTTAAATCCCATTCCGCAAACCCTTAATATATTTTCTTTATCAAAAATGGATTTGAAGATGCGATATTGAACGTATGGTTTAAATATATATATATAGATTTTAAAAATATATTCGTCTTGAAAATCAAAATCTGTTATACCACATTTATTTCACCCTTATACTAATTATGGAGTAAGGTGTGTAAGTGGTACTAGGAAATAATCAAGGATAAGTTCAGATTTTTTTACAATTACACACGTTATATATAACTTTGATGTAATTATTATTATTATTATTATTCTTTCGATATATCAATCAATTTTCATATCAATTTTCTTTGTTTTTCTGTTTCTATGTTTTTGTTTGGAAAGTTAATCGGTAATCGATTTCGTGATGTGTCGATTGAAACGGTCTCTTCACTATCGCTGTTCAACGGTCATCTGTCAAATGGGACTTCGTATTTGAAACGCACATTAGGCCATTTTCGGTGGTAGCACTGCGTCTGGATGCCTAGAGATCTAAAGCACTGTAGGTGATAGATTTTGTTTCCTATAAGAGACGACTTGTAAGTATAGTTGTCCAATGTAGATCTCTACTGTCTTTGGTCTATACAGTCGAGGAACATACATATTATGTAAGTTATTTTCGCAACCAGATTGATATTCCTTGCAAACGTCGACATTTTAAAACAGATTAATGGAGGAACTATCTTCGGGGCCGTGTTGCGACATCGATTCTCGTCGCCGTGTAAACATGGCTTACACTGACGTGTTCATTAGTTAGGCTTACGATACAACACGGACTAATGTTTGTCCATCTGTTTTGACATAGGTAAACTACAGTTAACATGGATACAGAAGGCCCGGTCATTGTGACTAGATCGCTTGGATCACCAGGTGTAGCATTCCCGCATGGCCGACTTGGGAAAGGAATTAAGGACAGGATGAATGGAAAAGAAATGGAGATAAAGGTTATGTGTATCTTCGCAACTCATATTCACAATTCAAAATGATCTTATTCTCATTGTTACGGCGGTTTTGTATAAGAGGATAATACTTTTATTGACTGCATAGATGACGTAGTGGTATATAGACGGCTCGCTACCCCTACGCCGAGTGGTTTGAATCCCATATGGGACAAAAATGCGTATAATCGAGTAATTGTTGTTTCGTTTTTGGATGTTCTTTGTGTCCTTTGTATGAATGTTTGTAAAGTCTTCGGTGACATAAAATTATACCTGCCTGCACTCATCTTTAAAAAACAAAAGAAAAGCTCCCACGGGTGAGTCAGGTCGTTTATATAATCACCAAATATATGGCAACAGCAAGGCTTTTCCACTTGAAAATGTATATACTTATATGTTTTGTGGAATAATTAGGAGAGATAATATGCAAAAGCAAACTTTACTAAAAGCTATAGTGCGGTTCACATATAGACGTGATTTGTTCTTTCTGCAGTGCGATAAAAATATATGTGTTGGGGAAAAATGGGCAGTTTTAGCTTGCTATAGAATAACCTACTACGATGACCAGATCGGTTGTTATAGAAATAGATTTCGACATTTCTCTCTCTTAAATATTATTATAGTTGTTATTAATACAACAAAAAATTATTATTTTAAATTAATTCTAGGTATGGGACCTAGAATTTTTAGCTGTAAGGAATGGTATATTCGTCCTTCATAATTATACTAAGATTATTTAACAGCAAATTTCAATAACACTTTTTTATCTGGTAATCAAACCCGGCAACCTACAACCGCAAACACACAGGCAAATGTGACCGCACCAACGAGGCAGTGACTCTACACTACACTAAAAAACCTCTGCCTACCCATCCAAAAAACAAGCGTGTATTAATGCATATACACAAAATCCGTCGAATATAAACCAATTAGAAATAAAACAGTTATCAAGCTGACAGATTCGGTTCGATCGCTAACACTATTTGCATACTAAATTAATCAACTTTTAACATTCACCGATCGCCTTTTTTTTTTCAATCAAATCAATTTAATTCTGATTGAGAGTGAGAGAGAGAGAGCGCTATTCTTACAGATACGTACGTATTCAAACTGTTAACGTTGATTCAATAGACTTTATTCAACGGAGCTATTTGTTTAATTCAATGAAGTTTCTTTTCATTTTACACGTTCATACTGCCGCCGCATATATTCAAGCCTGTATGTCTCTAAAGAGGCAGGACGAGGTGTATAACACCATCCTTTGACTGCGTTTTAGGTTCTACGTAGCGTATTGTTCTATATTTTTTATATCTATATTTTATTTTAGACCCCGTGCTGTTTTCTTAATTTATTGGATAGGGACAAAAACAGACAACAACACTTATGGCCAGTTGCACAACTATCAAGTAAAAGTTTTCGGAAAGATAAATCGCATGCTGACACTTGTTAGGTTAAAGAATAGAGATGGCGAGACTTTTATCTTATAGATAAATGCTAATTGGAGGTCGTGGGACAGGTCCTTAACTAAGTATCTTACTGGGTACTGCCTAATTTACACTTAAACAACTCAAGAATCAAATTCGAGCTCTCACGGTCAGCAGCGCGCTGCAGCTAACTTATACAGTCGTCAACCTAAATTATAATTGTTGCTTTTGTTTATGTAAACAATCTATACAAATATTAAAAAATTGAAGAGTTTGTTTGATTGTTTGTTTGGTTGAACGTGCTAATCTCAGGAACTAATGGTTAAGGAAAAAATTTTTTTTTGTTGGATACCTCATTTATCGAGGAAGGCTATAGGTTATATAATATTACGCTACGACCAGTAGGAGCGGAGCATCAATGTAAAATGTTGTAAAAACGGAGATAATTCTCTTATGTGAAGCAGACGAAGTTGTGCGGGTCAGCTAGTAGAAAATAAATGCGTTTATTATATTTTTCTACCACTCGTAGTAATATGTGTACCCAATTTTTACAACAACGAGATGGGTGTAAAAACCCAGGATTCAACCTCTTCGTCTTCATGTGACATTTCTTTTTCTTTCATCTTTTTGTAATGTCCCATTGCTGAGCAAAAGCCTCTCGCTTGGACTTCCAAATCACTCTGTTAAGGGAATATCCCCTGACCTTGTGACCCCTATATCTCGGTGTCTTTTGACCCACAGGGCCCATATTTAAACTCGACCGAGGTATGACCCAAAGTGTCTGCACACCAAGTTACAAGTCAATCTGTCCAGTGGTTCCGGAGCTATGCCTATCACCAACAAACTGTCACTAACAGACAGACACGAGCAGCGATAGCTCAGTGGGGAGACCAACAGACTGCAATGCAGAGGGTCTCGGGATCGAACCCACGTCGCGCACCTCTGACTTTCGAAAGTTATATGACTTTTCAAAATTATGTGCGTATTGATTGACAATTATCGCCTGCTCCGTGCCTCGGAGAGCACGCTAAGCCGTCGGTCCCGGCTGCCATGAACAACTACGGCAGTCGTTATTGGGAGAGTTTCGACACAAAAGATCCCACTGGGTCGAAGTGTCGCCAGTCTGCACTGACTGGCCCCCACACAATATAAGATAAGATAAAACAGACAGACACACAGACCCACAAAGTGTTTTAAATAACCTCTTCGAAGAAGACTCAGAGGTTAATAATAGTTACAGAATGATTATCTGACCGGGCACGCCACGATCGTGGCTGTAAGTCCCGTATTTGACGAGTGGCTGGAGAGGCGGCATGGCATCCTCACCTTCCGGCTGACACAGGTAATGACTGGCCACGGTTATTTTGGCCAGTTCCTGTGTCGTATACGCCGGCAAGAGACGCCCGGTTGTCACCACTGTGGCGACTGCTGCGACGTTGTTGAAGACACGGCGCTGCACACTTTGGCGGTTTGCCCCGCCTGGGCATCGCAGCGCTGTGAGTTGATCACGGCAATCGGATTGGTTGCCCTCTCGCTCCCGGCCATAGTTCAGTTTATGGTCCGGAGTGAGAGGTCGTGGAACGCCGTCGCCTCCTTTTGTGAGTAAGTCATTTCCATCAAGGAGGCGGCGGAGCGGGAGAGGGAGCGTTTAAATCCTCTCCCCAACCGCAGAACCGGGCGCCGGAGGGCGCGAGATGACATCCAGCCACCCTGAGGATTGACCTGGGGGTGGTGGGCTTTGTGAGCCTGCCCGCCATCCGTTCAGCACCAGGTCCGAAAGGCGGCGTGCGTGTTCCCACGCGCGCCTCTGTTTCGAGTCCGTCTCCCCTCTAGGGGAGGGGGGGGGGACAGTAGGGTCTGGGGAGGGGTTGCCTAAAAGGTAGGCCTCTTCGTGTAGGGGCCTGCCGTTTCATACGGCGGGCCGAAACCTCGGCGGGGTCGCGACCGCATGTGCAAGTGATTCGCGCGGCCGAAACCGCTATGGACGGGCCATAGTGGTTTTGTCGAGGAACACCGTGGTAGGTTTAGTCGGTATTCCGGGAGGTACATTATTCTTATTCCATCTTTCTTTTACCCCGGCGAGTCCGACATAGCACCTCCGCCCGCCCCCGCGTCGTTAAAAAAAAATGGTTATCCGATAAAAATTTATTAATGCAGAATAGTAATTAGAATATTTTAATTCATAAAGTGAAAATTTACACATTGTATAACTACTTATGTCGCTGACTTTTCCACTGAACAGTCAAAGCAAATTAAAAACTGACAATATAAACATTTAAAACGTTTCCTCTCCACATTGAGTTAATAAACATTCCTTCGCAGTACATAATAAAAAGTATCTGACGTGAGCAATATTACATATTACATATTCATCGTGACACCGCCTTGAAGTTGATATGTCATTCGCTTCATGCGTGTGACACGTTTCATACAATCAAGGCGCGCCTTCAAACGTTTCGTCAAATTACTTTTATATGAATAAAGTCGTGACGCGAAAAGACTCCAAAGAGCCATTTCGTTGTCATATGAATTGTATATCAGAATTTCCTTATGGCGCAGTAGTGAATACGAACGGTGTGCATGGTCTCGAGCTTAATCCCCGTTTGGACAGTGTTATTGGGTTTCCTGTTAAAACGTTTTAGTAGCTGCATGGAATAGGAAACTGTGCAAAAATCAATATTTTCCATAAAATATGCTAATATTTCTTGGACACATTTAATAGATATAAGTACACATTAGGTATATACCTATCTAATAAAATAAAAGGAAAATAAAAACTAAGCATATAAATGTCTAGAAGGCCCAAAAGCAGGCAATAGGGTCGCGATCCTCATTACATGAGAACACAGAACATAGTGAGACCTATAATCATAGTTGGTGAAACTTGGATGTAATATATGTATCTCTGTCTACCCTTTGGGCATATATGCATGTGCCTATGTATGTATTAAGAAGTAAGGTACATCATAAACAGACACATAACCTTGAGAGGACGACGTCTTACATATGGTCTCGCATTATCCTTCTCAGCCGTTATCCTCTGCAATCTCCATTCACTTTGATCGTAAAAGTTCATTTTAAAATTACACCACCGCGCCGCGAGAAGGCGCATCTGTCTATTGTGTGGCTCGTAAAGCGTCTATTGTCACGACCATTACTGTAAAGGAGTGTGGCCAGAGAATGAGCTGCCCAACGATCTCATAAAATATTCACCCAGATACTTTATTACCGCGGTATTTTTCCACTTAAATTCACATTTTATTCGGCACTTAAAGGAGACTAGGCGTCTATCAAATTTGGTGAAGTGAGCGAGCTCAATTAAGGAGGTAGAGAGGGGAGTAGGCTTTAGATTCAAGTGTCACTGGATTGAGAATATTGGCTTGGTTAAATCCTAAGCTTTGACATTTTTTGTTACAGTAATAAAACTTATATTATTGGATTAAACCTGCACTATATTTGTTGCAAATCCCGATAAAATCTGTAAAAGGTTTAAATAAATTTTCGATGTTCCAGGCAGGTGGACAAATGACTTGAAAAAACGACTGGATTCAGAAGGACTGCATTCTAATACAGCTGATCGATTCATTAAAATTCTTGCTATACTTTGTGGCAAATTTATTAATTGAAAACACAGTTCAATGAAATAAGAGGAGCGAGCTTACTGACATTCACCAGGCACAGTTCTAGACCCCGTGCCAGAAGAACCCAGTAACACTTGCCTGACTAGAGAACCGAACACGAGACCTCATGCACAGTAATCGCATTCACTAATGTTGCGCCACTGAGGCAGTTTAATACAATGACTTATAACTCTATATTCCAAGTCGTTGATAAAAATGAGTCGCTTGCTACTCGTTTTCGCAGCGGAAACAGCTTGGCAGCCACTTGGCACTTTACTCAGAATTTGGCACTGAGTCGACAGTTTTAGTGGCGACGCCAATTAAGATAATGGTACCTCAGTTCTGTTACAGTGTAAACTTTATGATATGAGTATAAAGTCCTACTGTGTTGTTGATCCCACGACATAAGTTAGCGATAAGTCTTTGAGCTGATTGTGGGTGAGATTCCCGTGTCGGAAGTGTTATTGACAGAAGCCAATAAGTACTACTGAGAATTCTATAAAGGAAGAATCTGTTATAAAGTTCACAGAAGTAGCACGAAATCTGCAAATAAAGTAGACAGGAAAATGCTTAGCCCTTATTACGTATACGACCTAAGAATATAATAAAATGTATCACGTGTGTATCCACGACGTGGTACACATATGTACGTGCATAGCACCCACAATTCGCCAGCTACTACCACCTTAAGTCCTAAGGTTTATATTATACGTCTATTTGGCTTTGAAGCAATACTGGTATGTGAAGGTAGACAGAATTGACATCATTGCCACAAGTAAAAACAAAATAAACAAATACATTTATGTGTCAAAAGGTAACAACTCAACTTTATGCCGGATAAACCAAACGCGAGTTTTCAGCTGCTACCCATTGTATGTACACATAAATAAAGATTAATCGGAAAAACATTGAAAAACACTTAATGACGACACAAGTTTAAGCTTTTAGAACTTAACAAACTTACGTCCAACTAAACTAAACTAAACTACTAAACTAACTAAAAAAAAACTCGTTTGTAAATATCGTAAATGATAAATCAGTAAGGGGGCCCATTATTAGATCCCAGGTTCAATAATCAGGTCGTGCTAATTGTATCTGGATTATATATTTAGCATTAGCTCAATTTCTCAAAGAAAGGTTGACTAGCAATTCCGAGAAACCGTGATTCGTAATTCTGAGTACCTATTTAAATCATAATATACTTTTAGTAATATACTGTATTCTGTGTTAAGAATTTAAATTAGTAGAAAAAGAAAACTGGTAATTTTTAATTAAAAGAGTCTTAACGACAATTAAGAGACAACATTTGAAATAACGATAAACTTCTTTTAAAAAAATGAAATTGATATGTATAACAACAACAAAAAGCAATACATACGAAGTAGATATCGTCTGCGCGCGTATCATTGGCTCTGCTAATCAAAGTGTTGATGTTCATATTTACATACGAACGAGGCGGTACTCAGCGCTGGGCTCGTTATTCCGGCAGCGCCGCAACAATGGCGTTCCGTATCGAACTACTCCGTCACAACATGATATTGCTGTTGCTATGCCTAGAGCTTCAAGTTTACTCTTAAGAATATGACTGACATCATTTTATGTAAACTAATAAGTTTAAGATATTTACGTCAGCAAGTGAAGAGGCAAAAGAGAGCCAAAACTTTTAGATCTGATAATTCCAGACAGGATCATTTCTTTATTACGAAGACAGATGGCCCAGGTAGGGTCCAATCCAGTAGGATAGCCTTTTTAATAAGTGATAGCTAGAAATCTACGCAAAATAAACATGTAAAAATGCCTAAATCATTAAAGCCTTTAGAGGTCATTTTACGTCGATACTAAAAGTATCTACTTGTAATGGCTGAGATAAGTTTTAGTTAATAATTATGTATTAAGAAGTATATTAGAAAGATTTTTTTTTAAAGCAGAAATTAGATGTTCACGTAAACGTCTTTTATGTAACTGGCCCAACTTTGCATTAACTATTTTGAGAAGCGTGGTACATTTGATTCCAGTTTGTACATTTTTGAAGGCCAATTTTACGTTAGTTATTATATTACGGCCTATTTAACTAATTATTTCAACGCTTCGCAGTACACTAAAGAAATAGTAACTTTTCCGTTGGCCTCATCACATCGATTGGACACATTTCTTCGGCTAATACCAAAACAACAAGTAACAGGCTTCCTTATGAGAGAATTCGACAATTTACCTTTCCTCACATACTTATCTATCCATATAGCAAAATAAGGGATTATTATTTCTCGTCTGTGGTTACAGAGGGTGGGGGTAAACATTCCCTAATTAATTAGGGCGCAGGGCAATTAGGCGAGGCTTGTAGACGATCACTTAGCGGCTTATCTGACTGCCCTTACAGCCCATTATTGCTGTTCAGGATTACTACGAATTACTGGGAATTACCAGCATTTGGACCTCTTCTGCGAGGCTTTAGTAGTAGGACGCCAATTTGGTGAGATGTGTCGTGAAAAAATAAAGTTGGCAGATTAACTGGGACCGGGGTAAACGATGGTCTAACAGCCAACGAGGTAATCAAGCGAGTGTCGCAACGGAGATGCCATCACCGACAAAATAGAAAAGTGGAGGTGCGCTTTTTAGGCGCATAATACGCAATGGAGTTTAGTCAATCTGTACGTGAATAAGATCCGCTTGACACTTAGCGATTCTCCAGCGTGGGCTCTCGATAAATGTATGTACAGCGCCAACGACGCGTACGTTATGGATCAGACCAAGGTGATGCATGTATGCCGTGATGTAGCCGTGCTAGCGTACAGTGGTAACCGCGTTTTTCGGCTGTGGTACGCAATGTGTGCGATACATTGTCGCAGCGTCTGTACTGCGCATATATGCGCATTATCTTACGTTTACGCCGGAGAAACACTAGTATTGAGGAGCACTAAAAGGTGCTCTCAGATGACGTAAATAATTGTCGCAAGCTACATACGCAATCTCCTCGGCCGGGCTTTACGTGCGAGTTAGTCAGTTACTTGCGCGGCTGACGCGCGTTCGTAGTGCACAAAAACACAAAGCAGACCCCGCGTTAATGCCACTTTACGACCCAAGTATTATGCCTAAGTTAGGCATAATACTTGGGTCGTAAAGTAACACACTATTTTTGTATCGAAAGTTACTTTAAATTCAGAAGTCAATACTATTGCTTTCTTGCTGTAAACCTAGCTTTTATACATTAAAGAGAGGTTTCTAGATATCTAGTACTCACACTTCGATGGCCTTGTTCCAGTTGATGACGTAGCCGGAGAGCGCGAAGGTCTCGATGTTGACCACGTGTACGTTGCCTCGCTCCGTGCCCACGTGGATCCACTTGGAGGCCAGCGGCAGATGCAAGCAGGTGATCCTGGGGAATAACCAGCTATCTTAGTACGGAAGCTTCATATGTAATGAGACAGGACAACGGACCAGTTGATAAATTGGAGCCACTGTTGTTTGTATTTTAAGAGATGGTATTCGTAATATTGGACCAGCTTTTCGTATATTTGATGGAACTCCCTCAAATATCTTAAAAGCTGGTTAGTCTGTCTAACTTTTAATCATAATATCTCTTTAACTAACAGTGCCTAGTCATAGTATTGTTTTCGTTAATAAGATAGAACAAAGAGGTTTTATTGATACTAACAAGAGGTCCTTAGGATCTGTAGGTAGATTTCCTTTCAATGAAAATGTCTAAATATGAGGAAACACTTCCTTCACGCTTTGAAATGAAATAGCTAATTTATAACGATCACTTAACATTTAAAATTCATCTTAAAATATACAAAATTGCGACGACTGTCTCATAAAGGCAAACTGAAAACTGTATTTGAATTATTTATTTATTCAGACCAACAAAGGTGGTACTCTGACCACCTTTGTCGGAGGCTCCAAGTGTGTTCATGTATCGGTATCGTTATCTACGCGGTTGGTTCAATAGAGCCTCCACACAAAGGCTTTTACAATAAAGTGTCCGTCTCAATGTCCGCCGGCTCGATTCAATGTCGACGTATTCATGAGCGGATCAAATATCTTTTATGTGGCGATATTTTTACTGTTATTGGGATCTAATAAAGCCTTTGTGCCGCTGCTACGGTGAGCGTAGAATGCTCGTAGAGCTCTACGTTTCGTAGAGGTATTGTTAAATAAACGCAGTGGCTCGTATACATTTCTACGAGTATTTATTAAGTTTCAATAATTCTTTATGCAACATTGCTTTCATTTATTTCTTTTGTTTAAACTTTATTTTCGTACTGGAGGAATTCTTATTTTAAAATATTGCATCGATATTCCAGTTTTTAACAAAGAGTGAATGCTAGTGTACCTTAGAGATCGAATCTATAAAGTTAGTTGCATTGTTTGTTCATCTAGCGTGACTTCAGACAAAGTCTCTTTTAGAAACGCTATGATATTAGCTACGCTCGTAGCTTCTTAGAAGTCTACGTTAGTGCTACGAACTCGTAGTCAAAGAAACTTCGGTGAAAGTGTATATGTATAAATAGCTATCTATACTTGTAATAAACAAATTTGATCGCGCTGTAATCCGTATATTCTTGATGAATTTAAATGAGTAACTTTTGCATAAACTTACTTTTAAAAATGTAATATATAAAATGTCTGGCCACCTATACTTATAGTATCTAGGTTTATATAGCCAGTTTAGTTCGCCGCTCATATCCGTCTAGCGGGCACATTTGCTCCGTGCTAAAAGTTAGAATTTCTTAACAGAAAATCGAATGTAAACATAAGTGGAAAGTAATACCTTCGGATTAATGAGGTAGTACGTGTAATATCCCTCTACCTAATCTTCGGCGCTACACAAAGTACGTTATTTGTATTACCCATTGAGCCAAATTGTTGCAAAAGCGGCGTCGTATAAAAGTTATTAATTTTTATCTGTCCAGTAAAAGTTTATCTGTGAGTATCGGGTGGTCAGCACGGGTATCGGAGCCGTCCCCCTCCTTCTTTCCCGACTGGTGCTGATATACTTCCACGATGTATATTTTATAATTAACATCTTTCTCGAAACCTATTTGCTGAGGCTGTTATGATACCGCCTTTCTAATACAGTGCAGATTTTTGTTGTCTTATGTAACGATACTTATTGTTCGGATAGCACAGTAACTCAGTTGGTCATTGGACATACATACATACATAGATTCACGCCTGTTTCCCAGAGGGGTAGACAAAGACTACGGATTTCCATTTGCTACGATCCTGACACACTTCTCTGGCTTTATTCACTTTCATCACATTCCTCATACACGCCCGTCGGTTCAAGGTGCTCTTAACCTGGCCTTTGTCCAGAACGCCTCTGATCTGATCAAGAAACGTTCGCCTAGGTCTTCCTAGGTCATTGGACACTGGCAATGTATTGAGTATAGTGGGTACGATCAGCGCACGGCATAAGGGTGTATGCCCGGCGATGATCGTACTAAATTGTTGTTGTGTTTGAGCTTAATTCTTATGCAATAGTAAGACCTGTGTTCGGAGCATCATTGAGTTTGGATAAAAATTAGAATATATTTTATCTATTTTATTTAAACAGTCATGTTCAGTTTCACTTCTCAGGTCAGGCAACGTGTTTTTGGGTTTTTGTCTAGAAATTCTCAATAACAACACGTAGCCCGTGCCCTAAGTCTAGTTAGCTTGTACATTTTGCACATATTAGATAAATATGTACAAAATTCAGAAGCCTATTGCTGCCTACCTCTCTACTGGGGACAGTAATTATATATCACTTTCTGTAAAGGTGAAACACAGTCGGCAGTCTGTATATTGACGAATTCTAAATGAAGTTGTCCAAGATGTATGAGCCAGTCCACACGTTCTCAGTCAGCGATAGACTGTGGACTAACACTCCACATACTGATAGAAAGGTCGACCATGGTAGGGTAGGTTATAAACAGGACCGATGTTATTACTTATATAGGTACATTAAAAAAATACTTTTTAGGGATTTTATTACAATTTATTTAAATTACATATTTATACTATTTGAATAAAATTTTGGTGGGCGGCCTTGATGGCGTAGTGGTTAGTGTAACCGACATCCACGCCTGAGATCGCGAGTTAGATTCCCGCAGAAGTCAAACATTTGTGTGCATGGATATGGATGTTTGTCTTGGTCTGGGTGTTTCTATGTATAATATGGATGTATTTACAAAAATAAAGTATATATGTATGACTATCCATTGTCTAGTACCCATAGTACAAGCTCTGCTTATTTTGGGCTAGAGGACGTTGTGTGTATGTGATAGGCTATAATTATTATTATTTCTAAATCTTTAATTTATATTTACACTTGAAAGTGTATATATTCATACTTTTAAAATAGGATTAAAACTGGCAAAAAATGTAATTTTAATAAACCACAAATAAAATCTGTTTACCTTCAATGTGTAACATTCGCGTACATGCGACACAATATTACTAATGTATAATCACACGACTTCATAAAGCTGAAAGTACAAATACAAATAAAATAAGTCACGGGGGTACAATCTACTACAGTCTATTTAACACCATTAGTATAATTCGCATAGATAACTTTCGCTTTAAGAATGTTTTTATAAATTCATGTATCCTGATGATTTATCTCTCAAAAATAATAATTCTCCTGGATTACACGAACAGCGCAAAGAATTAAGTGATCACCACTAGAATTTAAATAGGTTCGATCATTACGTTAAATAAAATTATTGTCATTAGCTGATAGTTTTGTTTTATTGTTCATTTGGAGTTATTGAAAGAGTCAAAATCAAAATGATTTTTGTTTATATTACAAAAATAAGGTAGTGACCACTTAATCCACTGCGCTAGGCATGAACAGGATATTCAGATTGAATATTAATTTCGAGGTATCATCAATCTTTAATTACGAGAAGCTAGTCGAAAGTTGTCGCAGCGTTCTCATCGCACTATTCTCTACAATCTACAACTACCCACGAGAAGAGCTACGACAAACCAAACATACCTATTACCATGCTTATCCAGTGATAGCTAACAGTCGTGACGATATTTAGTTGGTACAGCATTCGTACAGTAGGTCACACGGTCTTGGAACATATTCTTTTGACACATCTTGTACCTTTTCTATTACCTCAAGCACTTGTTACCTTTTGGTTTTAGTAATTTTGTAAGTGACAGTAAAGTATGGTCATGTTTAAAGGTCGTTTAGTACACAAGCTGAACCCAGCCACGCTAAGCTGTGACTCAGTCTAAAATTATTAATTGCCAGTATCCGTTGGATCTTCAGGATAAAAGTATATAAAATTCGTTGTAGTAAAAAAATTAGTACTCTTTGAGTTTTGCGGACACTAACATACGAAAGAAGACTTTTTTATATATAAAATAAGATACTATAATACTATCATTTGACGTCGAGCTTTCTTTTGGAAAAGTATCCCTTGCTATAAAAACGTGTGATTGGTCCGATACAGTCCATTTTACTTTAAGATATTGACTACTGTGTAATTAACAATAGATCATTTAGTTTGTCGGTCACTGAGCCGATTTACTTTCATAAAAAAATATATATCTAGATTTATTAAATTTGACTGTTTTGGCACAATCCATCGAAAATGCTAAAAGCTTGAAAAATAAAGATTTAAAAAATTATCTGGCTCTGGCTACAGAAGCATGGATTTTAATTGGAGTTCGCAAAACAAATATTTGAGATTGAGACTATTTATACTTTACGACCCTTAATTACGACTGTTGTAAACTGAGTGAATAGTAGGTAAAAGATTGTTCATTAACACGCTTGTTCCAAGGAGGTAGGTGGTATGTGTTGCATGCAAGTGTGGGTGCGACGACATCAAACTAACACACACTCACCCCTTTATTTCGTTTGTCGATTGTGAAAGTTTGATGCGTGATCTGTAACATAGCGATAATGCCTAAACTATGTGCCTTGTCATTTGTTAGTCGAACATGTCTTGTGTATCAGCTGTATGTACCCTGTTACCAATGAGGGTAGCAACGGATTCTAGCATTTAAAGAGTTTTTGTAGTTAGTTCTTGCGTTAAAGTAGACAGATAAAACAATTCCAAATTCAAATGTAATATGACTAATAGAAATGCATGCCAGTCATTGTTTGAAAGCGTTCGAAATTGAAGCAGTATGTGTGGTATTAGTGGATTAAATTTGAATTTCTAGCGATTCCAAAGATCAGATTATTTAAATTCTGAATTGTAACACAGTTCGAAATTCAAACAACTGCTTTTGCTTCTAATAAGATATTTTAAATAAGATTCTGTTTAAATTGTTTTGGTTGCTTCTGACGCAGATCTGCTTGCAAAATCTGATAATGCGATCAAAATGCAAGAAACTGTTGCTTAGTTAATTCTAGCGTTAGTATAATAAAATGCAATGTGCCCAAACTGGGTGTTACAAATACAAATTTATAAAGTTAGCCAATCAGAGGTGCCAATGTGCTGCTATGGAGTGGTCGTCGATACTGTAAAGCTATTCAAGTAATAAATATAATATACAATAGAGCTATTAATGTGTTAATGTCTGTGTATAATGTCTTGATGTGATAGATGATTGTGTTGTGTGTAATATGCAAACATCAATTTATAGTTATACACAATAAAATAAGGCGATATAAATTCGATGAGATAAGGCTTAAGAGAGAGGATTAGCTAATGTATACGACTGTATATATCTTTTATAAATAGAATGAAAGGCAAAGTTACGCTATATCGGCATAGCCCATGGTCTAAAATGTCTGGCCTTATGATATAGGATCTATCAATCTGTTTTAACATTAAAAGATGTTCTGTTTTGTTTTTTGTTGATTTAATTATTGTTATTTGTCTTCAGATTTTAAGACGTCTTGACGTCGACATCTTAGTATCTGAAAATAAATAGTAAAATCCAAAGAAAACCATCGCTCTAATTAGTGGTTAATAGATAGTTTTAGCTTTATCTCTATCTAATATTCTTTTGCCTATTTCTATTCTGACGTTGGCAGAATCATCGGCGCACGCCTGAGCCGTTTTTAATAGAGTTGAATTTTTGTAGTTGTTGTCGTAAGCTATTGCTCGCTGTTAAATGGCAAACATACATACAGACCGCTTAATGATGATAAGCTTATGTTCCTTGCGTATAATTTATTCTATTGCTTGCAGTCAAATTAGTTGTGCTATTGTAAATTATATTTAATTTAAACTGCGGTTTCGTTGGATCCTCTCCATTGAAAAGTCCGAGTCTGGATGTTCTTTGTGTCCGTTGTTTGAATGTTTGTAAAGTCCCCCGCGGTACAGGAACAATTCCTAGTGCGGAAGCTTCCTTTTTTTTAGTAAAATCCGTCTAAATTTATAACCTTATATCAATATATGTAGTTATAATTCAAGTCAAGACTTAGATAAAAATGCTAGCCCACTTCTTCCTTTATAAGTCACTTATCAAAAGTAATAATTTAACTTGTGCCCTATCAGATAAAAGGAGCCATAAACTATGGCCACTGTTCCCGCGCACGACCGGCCACAGATAACATAAAGTTAGTAAAGTTTGTCGATGACAGTATTACGGACCGCAGTGGTCAGGGCTCTATGGTAATATGGCGCAGGACCGTCCGGGGCATAGAGGTACATCATATAGATTGTCTATGACAACATTCGGAAACAAGGGTAGCCTTTTACATATTAAGTTATGAAAGACCTTTTTGTATAAAAGACGATATTTTCATATTCATCGTTGTGTTATTATCATGTCTTAGGAATGTATTTCTAATATTTCTGATGTGGAATGTTCTTGGAAGTAGGAAGTCGGACTACAATTTATATTTTGTAATGTTAAAGTTAAGCACAAGCACGAGTAAAAGTTAGACATTATTTAATTGCCTTCTTTTTTTCTCTTTGTTTCTTCTCATTTTTATTTTTTATTTTTTATTCCTTGGGAAACGAGCAGATGTTATATAACCTAATGACAGTAAGATACAAATAAAATATAGGCAATCTAGAAGAGATTCACATTGCTTTTACACTCTGCGACGGATATTAAATAGTATTAAGAGACTATAGAACAAAACAGGATAAGGAACAATTTGCATAACAATATAATAGGTACATATACATATGTATAATATGATATGCATTATTAACTACTGAGAAGGATTATTGGCAAGCGATCTTTTATTTATCTTTATCTTTTATTTGTGGCTTTAGAGATTTATAAGATACCATCAATCTTTGCAGATCACTCTGTCTGCATGGATGCAGTAGTAGTATCAGTGATCGCATCGCCTCTGCCGCTGTGCTGAGGGCTCGACCCCACACGGGACAAAAGCTGGTGTTATTCACGAATAGTTATTCCGAGACTGGGTTTTCTTTTTAAAATTTTTCAGTGTTTGTAAAGTCGCCCGCAACACAGGATTTTGTTTTTTTTTCTTCAAAATGACCACACTTCACCTGATGGTTAGCAGTCGTGTGGTCTAAGAGCAGAGGCCTCCATACCGTCCTCGTAGCAGCCGAGGCGATGTTGAGGTCTCTACTTTGACGGCCTGAGAAGATGCTTTTTCGCGCCCCGCTTAAAGGACCCAGGATTGAAGGAAGAAGGAAACACGTGCCTTGGCAGAGAATTCCATGCCTTGATTGTTCGGCAGAGTTATGAGGACCCAAACTTGTTGGTACGCGCTCTAGTATTATGACTCTGCGGTAGAAGTCTTTTAAAACGTACTATAGCAACAACCGCACAACATATACCAGTACATTGCATACTAATGTTATAAATGCTACAGAAACTATGCTATGCCTGTTAGGATTTCAAACGAAAAATTATTATAATGACAGCTTGAAAACTAAGTAAAGACGCGACTTTTTAAAACACACGGACAAAGTCACACCCTTATGCAAGTTATTAATAATATAACATGCTTATATCCTCGAAGGCAAAGTTATATATACCCTACATTTTCCCAGAGGCTTTAGCTTCCACGTAACAAGCGCCGAACCAATTGCCTTCCACCAGCCATAGCTCCAGACTACGTGTACTCAGAACTTTCTCATAGCAAAACTCAATTTACCCCACCTGAGCATTGAACGCGAGACACACAGAAATCGCATTCACTACCGGCATCTTCCTGCGCAATCTAGACATTTATAGCCACTAACAAATATTAAGGAAGCCATACATACATTAGCGCTAGCTCATAATTCATTACAATAACAAGAACGATAAAGACGATTAGTATTCACAGAGCGAGACGCATTAATCAACTATGGGGCAGCTCGTAGTTACCCCTCGACAGTTATCGCTGGCTCGTTACATAGTTATAGGCGATGCGTGAGCGCTACTCGGTGAACCATAGCCCTACACACTATGTACAATAAAACAATTATTGCTTTGTACACTTAGAAATCACATACATAACGAGGGCCTGAATATTCGCGAAGTTTGGACAGTCCCACGTTGCGAGTGAGTCTATCGTCGTCTATCGTATAAAAGCTTGGGTTTAATGCAGGCAAGTTGTTATTTGATTTTATGGTTGAGAAATTCTGCACTATGACTCACTGTGCCTGGTAGACGGCATAGGCTCGCCTCATATTACGTAGGACTTAAAACCACGATTGGCGTAATGTGGCTGTAATATACTTCTGCCTATTTCTTTGAAGATACAGGAGCGAGACTATGTATGTATTATTTATATACGTTATATAACAAACCTAAATATACTATACGGCAAAGTAATAGCTTAGTAAAGAGTCCGTTGGGCCGCCACGCAAAGATCTCTAAGGCGATTGCAAAGTATGCAGCACTGATTTTCCGAAGTTATGTACGTATTAATTAGCTAAATATCAGTTGCCTTAACGGTGAAACAAAACTTTGTCTGTTCTACATAATCTTACGTTATGTGTACCAACTCGCACTAGGGCAATGTGGAGGTCTAGACTTCTCCTTCAAGAAACTGAGCAACTGTGCCCTTCAGTGGGACAGTGTGTGCACAGGACTGTTATCATTATTAATAACATTATTTTTATTAGTACGTCTAGCAACCCTACGCTTACGTACCGACATATCCGCACAAAAACTATCCAACGACGAGGTTTATCACAACCAATAATTGTTTACTACTCATTAGGTTTTATAGGATAATAAAAAGAGATAACATGGTAGCGCTAAATGTGCTCATAACATTAATTACTGACATCTAATTACACACTAACACTTTGACTTGTTAGCACTCACTCATAATGTTCACGCCTTTTAATCAAATAGGGTTTTGGCAGAGGTCTATTTTATTCACGCGGTCTATTTTATTGTTTATGGTGGCAGATAAGCCAGGTCAAAAGTGTACGCGTACCAAGTCAATAGCCATCCCGAATTCGGAGATTCATAGATAATTTTATATTAATATCCATTTTTTTACAATATTATCTGTATCGTTATTACATGCTCATTTTTATAGACAACGCAGCAGGCTTTTATAAATGGGCATGTAATAAAGATAGCCAGATAAACTTTTAAAGAAAGATCAGATAGATGGTGTAAGCTGATTAATGGGTACACGTTAATACCGCAAACTAAAACTTGTAAAATTATTCTTAACTAGCTGCGCTTCACGGTTTCACCCGTGTAAGTCCCGATGCCATGGAAATATCGGGATAAAAAGCAGCCTATATGTTAATCCAGATCTTCAGCTATCTATATACTAAGTTTCATAGTAATAGGTTAAGTAGTTTTAGCGTGAAAGAGTAGCAAAAATCCATCCATCCATCCAACCTCACAAATTTTCACATTTATAATATTAATAGGACAATTAATTCAGGCTTTTGATCGTCTGTTAAAATAACAGTACAGTACCTGCTAAGATGTCTGTATACAACAGTTACACGAACACGTAAAATGATTAGATTGTCGCATTGACGAAGCGATCGATTCCAATCATTTCATGTACCACAATGCATTTGCATCCCAAACACAAAGCTTGTGGACATCTATAGACGTTACTAGACGTTTATAGACGCCTATAGGTTAGCACAAACAATTGTTATCCCGCCTCCTCTACACAATATCACGCCTGAGACAATTAATTGTTTGCTAGTGTTATGCTAGGGTTGTCCGTTTGGAAACAAGATTTAAATTCTTTATATCGATATTTTTGTTGGACTGATGGCGTAAGTTTGCGTGCAATCTGTTCCTGGATTTGATACCCGGATCGGGTAAAATGTTAGTCGATTTCCCTGCTAGAATTTGTTAGTAACAAAACAACAACCATATCACGATGCAGTTCACGCGGCACGTTTTTAGACACTGAAAATGCGTCTTGTAAACCGCATCAGCTGGAGCCTAATACCATAACTGGCGAAATGTGGTCTTATATACCTACTTGGCACTAAGTTTGGATAACACAATATAATTAGCTGTGACTAGATGTCACAGCTAAATTGTTTTAATTACGTAGAGAGTTATATACACCCAAAAGTTACTTTAAATGCAAGACAAGATAGAGCCGTTCTATGTCTCTGAAAATAACATGCCGTCATGTAAACAGCAGTGTTACAACGATAAATGAAACAAACATGTTGTATCTGTCGTAATCTCACGTGTCACAAATACAACATAGGTGTGACGGTGAGACAGTGTAGATCTCTGAATAATATATGTATATTCCTGAGAAATGCTTGCTCGACATTTATTTTTACGTACAATGTTTGTCGTTGGAAATATATAAGAAACAAATATACCAGTGAAGAAGCAAGAAGCGGATTTTTATTCATTAACGCGACAAAGCCTCGTGATAGTATGCGGTAGACGATAAAAATAATAAAAAGGTAAGAAAAGATCGTTCTAGTTTTCTGCTTCTTTTGGTATAGCTGCCATTTCATAACGAAGTCGTCACCAGTATATTCTACTATAGTTTAAACGAAAGGTCATATTTTTTTAACAAAAGCAGCGATGGTGCGCTTAAAAACATCTCAATAAAAATCAAGACACATTAAATTAAAAGATTGGTCTGTTTATCACAAGAACTAGCTTTGCTGTTTAAGTCGGCAAAAAAGCGAAGGCGAGTGATGCTTTTCAGTAAAACGAAATATAATAAGATTTTGTCTAGCTGTAAAGGTTGACAAATATGTATATAAATAATTTGCAACCCAAATTCACTTCTGAAAATGGATAAGGCATTTGACTTAAAATTTTGGTCGCCGGTTTGAATTCCAGCCGTTGCACTACCACGTGAAACTACGTCTGATACAAGAGTTCTAGCTTAGCTGGAGAGATTAACAAGAACACTAGTAATGTTTAAAAGGAATTGACAGAAATCATTTAAAAATTATATGTTTGTCAGAACACAACAGTTGAAAGCCCTATTCGAACGCGACAACCTCTGAGAGCGTTTGACACTGTCTTGAACTATGTCCATTGACACACTTCAGCCGCGGCCCTTACACTTAGCCGGTTGTTATCTCTTGTACCTAGTGTATTGATGCTAGAAGCGTGACACGCTCACGCTATGGAAAGCTTTGTGTAAACATGCTTTAGTTAGAGATGTCATATACACATGGAGAATGCAACAAATGCTAAATTATACTGGATACATGAAAAACTTGGTATTGCTGCATAAATTGTATGATTGCAGCATACCATCACGTCTTTATGTTTTTGGAAGGGTTTAACAAACTACCATAGAGCCTATTGCAAGGTAGGGAGGTGTCCTTCCTGCCTTGTCTTGCCTTGCACTCATATTTCTTAAATGCTGTGATAGTTCCCTCATAGTAAAGAATAAGGCTATTGGCTTTTAGCGGGGTTAGTCCAGATACCATACTGCTACAAAATATTCCCAACAGAATACTTTTGAACATCAAAATCTAAAATATGGTAATTTAAGTCACAAAGTAAACTATGAACATTCAAAGTCACATTTATCAATGTGAACCTGGAACCACTTGTTTGACTCGGCAATCCTATTTGGGACTCCGCTTCAATATTATAATCTCTAAGCCCTTATCGAAAGCGTGATAAAAAGCACCCGATAGAAAGAAGGTAGTACATTATTTTAAGAACAGGGAAATAATTCATCGTTTTCTCCGGAACGAGTCCAAACAGTAAGTACCTATTTATCAGGTCTTGTTACTCAAAGAGGAGGTAGTATATCTCTAAGGCTCTGTTTGTTAATGACGAGGGCTTAAGTTTCAAAGCGGCCCGTTGCCATGGCAGCGTCCGTATAATTAATGCCTTCACTCGCTGGCTGTGAAGCGCCTTCTAGTGGGACAAAGTAATAATAATGACATACTGTGCTTTTTAACTTATTGAGAGTGAAGTGGGTTTGAAAACAAGGATTTATTTGTTTTTATTCATACTGGCTTTTGCCCGCGGATTCACTCGCGTAATAGCATGTTAGGTTATATTAGTAACAGAACGTTTTTTAAATAATATATAGCCTATGTTACTCGGTAATAATATAGCTGTCTAATTGAGAAAGAATTTCAAAATCAGTTGCGTATTTTTTGAGTTAAATTCTTACAAACAAACAAAAAATAAATATTTCCTCTTTATAATATTTGTATAGATATAGATATAACTTCACGCCTATATTCCCATAGAAAATAGTTTATTCTACGACAAACATGTCGCCAACTATGGCTTTAAATCCCAAGTAATAACACTGTCCAACCTTGAGTTGAATTCGAGAAGTCACTCACTACCGCTTTGCCACTAAGTCAGTTAATATACAATTAACAATTTAGTACTTACATATGTACGTACGTACGTATGTACGTGCGGCAGCGATAGCTCAGTGGGGAGACCAACAGACTGCAATGCAGAGGGTCTCGGATTCGAAGCCACATCGCGCACCTGACTTTCGGAAGTTATATGACTTTTCGAAATTATGTGCGTATTGATTGACAATTATCGTCTGCTCCGTGACTCGGAGAGCACTTTAAGCCGTCAGTCCCGGCTGCCATGAACATCTATGGCAGTCGTTATTGGGAAGTCAGTGCCCTATAATATCCTGACACTGGTCTAGCCTTAGGGTATTGTTAGCCTTCGGGTTGCGGCGGTCAGGTGGCAGCCTGTCTGTATAAAAACTGATATCCAGTCAAATCCGGTTAGACCAGTAAAGCCGACCGCAAGTGACTTGGGAATAATAAAGGCTAGGGAGAAAAAGACCTACACATGTACGTACATATTGTATAAAAACTGATATCCAGTCAAATCCGGTTAGACCAGTAAAGCCGACCGCAAGTGACTTGGGAATAATAAAGGCTAGGGAGAAGAAGACCTACCTCATATGTACGTACATATATGTATGTATATTAAACGAAGTGAGCGCTGCACTTCAACTACAAAGACATCATGACAAACCTGCATATCTGACATTTCCACAATATTCTAAGACTATATCTACCTACGCAATATGAATCCCCAGCACGAATAGACAAAAGTAAAGAAATAGCTAAACCGGAAATGTGTCAAAACGAGCGACGGAGTAAATCGAAAGGCGAAACGAGGCCGGAAATGAACGCCACAGCCTTATAACGAACAGGGGTCAAGCGTGAGCGCGCCACACTCGCCCCAGTTATTGTGATTGTGCCACATTCAGCTGATACCATTCGACAAGGACTCCGGGGTAGTCTCTACAGAACAATTTTAGGAGTTTCATTCGAGTCAGAGATAATACGGTTTATAAATCTCGACTTTTCCATATTGCTAACAAAATTGCAGTTTGAAAGGGCTATAAATGTTTGTGACGTATCACGTGGGCACCAGGCAATTCTGGAGTAGCCACCTGGTTCTTCATAAATTACTATTCAAATACGGGCTAATATAACTACAAAATCTTCACTATCGAGATGCTCAATAAAATGGCTCGTCGGAGTGGCGTAGACGACAGCTCGTCGATGTTAATTCAAGTAATTAACTCTCAGTGTGCAGACGGAGATGCAAATGTGAGGTAGTTAAACACCCATCGAGCTGTTCCGTTTTTATATGCTGCCGACGACTGAATGATTGCTTTATGCAGAGATTATGAGCTCGGTTCATGAGAGATTTGCATGCTGGAGACTATTGTTACTTGTTAATTAAATCATGTATACATGTACCTTCGTTGGTTCACTGGCATAAGGTCATGCATTTTATACTTGGTCAGGCGATCCTAGATTTCTTCTAGAAAGCTCTCAATAGCACAGATTCTGATAATTCAAATTCAAATTCAAATTCTTTATTTCAGACAAGTGTCCATAGTGTTAGTAATGTGACTGATATATGGTAAAAAGCTTGATCCTTATTACGTTAGCGGCAGAACATAACAAATCACATAATACGATCGTCTTACGTTTACGCCAATGTTTAATTTCAATATAATACTAACTAGTAGTTTTCCCGCGGTTTCACCCGCGTAAGTCCCGTTCCCGTGTGAATATCGGGTTTCACCCCTTTCACCCCCTTCGGGGTGGTATTTCCAAAAATCCTCTCTTAGTGCTCCCCTACACTCTCCAAGGAAAATACATGCCAAATTGCGTTCAGTGGTTTCGGCTGTGCGTTGTCTGTCAGTCACTCAGTAACGGAAGAGGTTTATATATATATAGATTTAGGTAACAAAGTTACACTTAATGACGTCGATGTGTAGTGGTCAGTGAATTTACTAAGTAACTCTGCAGTAACTAGCATTAACTTTACTGTTAGATACAACGTAAGTAACTTTTGTAAACTTATTAACCTCTAAACTTCAGTTTTACATTTAGGTTAGTAGGCCAAGGATTGACCACGAGAAAATGCCTGCAAGAAACTCACTACACCTTTATTTTCGATTTTTGTTGATTAACTGGTCATGTTTTGGAATACTGGACATAATTAAAAACGTATTATGTCTGGCTGCCGGTGTGCTGCTGCGACTCAATAGGTTAAATGTAGATATGGCGTAGTGGTTAGTGTAACCGATTGCCACGCCCGAGGTCGCGTTCGATTCCCGCACAAGTCAAACATTTGTGCGCAAGAACATGGATGTTTGTCTTGGTTTGGGTGTTTCTATGTATAATATTTAAGTATTTACAAAACAAAGTTTATATGTACGCTCATCCATTGTCTAGTACGCATAGTACAAGCTTTGCATAGTTTGGGCTAGATGGTGTGTGTATGTGATAGAATATTATTTTATTATTATTGTGATTGAGCCTACACTCGTTAAGAAAACGTGTCTGACAATTCTATGCAATTTTATGGAGAAGAAATAGGTACTTTTCTTGTAGATAACAGTATACAAAGTAATTAATCGCCTGTAGGGACATAAAAACACAAAAAGCAACAATTACTACAACACTGCGCAGATGGCTGTGCCCTCATAAAATTGTCCGGAGCCTGAATAATGTCCATGAAACGACTGAAGCGGAATGGAATATACAACGCGATGCGAACACTCACCACTACAGTTCAAGAGGCAGGTAGGGGTGTAATCATATTGGGCATATAGTTCGTGACTGACTTATTGCAGACTGATAATCAACTGCAGCTGTGAGTTAAAACTGTCAATTGTCGGTTAATTAGCAGCGTTCGTGTCGCTATTCAAAATTGGATTAGAAATTAGGCAAACTGTTTTTATCGGTTTATGTACGATAATGTTCTATCTAAAGCCTGGAAACATTTTTATGTATAATATAGATTATAGATTGTTGGCAGCTCTACCTATATAGTGCAAGACCCCAGGGCCCCATATTTCTGAGAAAATAAGTAATGTCTGGGGGTCCTCGGATCTTGCTCCAATAGCTATAACAATGCGTTTAAAAACATTGAAATAATGAACACTCGAACTCAGGATAGCCTATCGCATATAATACATTTCTTAGTAATACACAGTGCAATGATAGCGTAGCGATAGCTCAATGGGGAGAGCAACAGACTGCAATACAGAGGGTCTCGGGTTCGAACCCACGTCACGCACCTCTGACTTTCGGAAGTTATATGACTTTTCGAAATTATGTGCGTATTGATTGACAATTATCACCAGCTCCGTGCCTCGGAGAGCACGTTAAGCCGTCGGTCCCGGCTGCCATGAACATCTATGGCAGTCGTTATTGGGAAAGTCAGTACCCTATAATATCCTGACACTGGTCTAGCCTTAGGGTATCGTTAGCCTTTGGGTTGTGGAGGTCAGGTGGCAGCCGCTCCGTGTAAAAGCTGATATCCAGACAAATCCGGTTAGACTAGAAAAACCGACCCTAAGTGACTTGGGAATAATAAAGGCTAAGGGTGAAGACACAGTGCAATAATAGTAGCTGTGTGACAACTAAAACTATTGCATCATTTGTTAAGTGTATCTAACTAAACTATATAATATTTTATACAAAATATAGGCTACAGTAAACTAAATAGCGAACTGATTGTACGGGTAGTGCAGTGGTTTAAGTGGTCGCCTTGCCACTGCCACTGCGCCGAGTGTTGTGGGTTCGAATCCCATACGGGACAAACATTTTTGTGATTCATAAATGGTTGTCTTGAGTCTGGATGTTTTTTGTGCCTCTTATCCGTCCGCAATACAGGAATAATAATTCCTAGTGCAGGAAAAAACAACTGCAAACAGTTTGCTACAAACTGTTTGCCTTGTAAAAATGCGATCTAAAAGTAGCAATTGGGAAGTTCCGCTGAGCGACCAGGTTGTTGCCGGCGAGTAAATGGCCACAAGTGTCCTGACAACCGGCTGTAAAACTGTCCAACTTAATTGATACAAACAAGTAACGAACTTTTAACGTTTCGTGTTGTTCACTCATTAATATCAATATTGGGACGTTAACTAATCATGTCATTTATTCAACATTTACGTTTACTAGATATTTATTTTATTGTCTCGATTGCCTCGATGGCAACGCAACTGTCCATCGTGGGTTCGAGTTCCGGAATGGGTCGCGTTATTTGGGCAATTCCCTGTATATGTGTAGGGTGTCTGATTTAATTTTGTAGGCAGTATTAAAGACACTTGCTATTATTTGGGACTTCAACATCCGCGAGGAGCATCATCGTGCACTACTACTTGTACTACTTCATGTTCGATGCCTGAGTGGGGTAGTGTTATTGCATTTTGCAAGCTATTCGCAGTACCGGATACCGGAACGTAATAGGACTGTGGTTAGTAGGTATACAGAAAAAGGGCTCGTCCTCAATTATGTAAAGTCTTGTTTATATTTCTTGTACAAGAACTGTTGTTGCTTTAATAGGGAGAGAAGAAGTGAATCTCTGACTGAAGCGATGGTTTCCTATGTTAATTGAATGACAAATCGGTATGACTATCCAATTTTTCAAGGAGGAAGCTTTTGCATTTTATAATATAGGATATTATCCATATTTATATCCAACCAAATATTTGTTGAGCACTTTAGGTTATAACTTGCTCGAAAATAGGCGAACAAGTGATCAAATAGGGATCATGTTAATAGTATGTCGCGGTCTGATTGATGCCCCAGACCACCATAATGAGCTGGTTCGACTTAACGTACCGAACAAGTTTTCACGAGCCAGTAGACAGACTGCTCGCCGTGCCCACGTGCCACACAGTTGCACGGGCTACATCACTGGTACCGCGTGTATCTACTCTCTGCGCTTAAAGCTTTCGTGGAAGCCAACGCAGACTGTGATATATTTGCTGACGACTTGAGAGTTGACAAGATTGAACGCAATGCTTTTTGTAAGAATCTAAATTAAATTTATATATTTCAAGTATGTCATTTGACCGCTTTTCTTTATGTATTACGGATTGAACGTTAAATAGGCATACATATAAGTATGATATGTAGATACAGTGTTTATGTCAGTAAGAGTTTAGTGTTCTTTGTGTAAGTATTTAGTATTGTGTCTGTATAAGGTTGTAGCGCTATGTATGTGTGTAGGGATGAACCTAGAGTCCTTGTGATAGACGCTAGTGCAAGTTAAATCTAGACATTTTGCATTAGGACTTGGACGTGGAAGACTTACTGGTATATATGTATTTTGATTAAAATTTTCTACAATAGGTTAGGTATTTTGGAGGTTCTATTCTCAATGCTTCAAAAAAAAAAATACATATATATATGTATGATATAATTGTACAAAGCGTCAAAAATAATCTAATATAGAACACAGTAACAGCGAATCTACGTCTGGATTGTTACAGATTAAGAATTTTTTTCTTTGGTTCTCAAATGAGAGTCTAAAAGGATGAGAATCTCGGAATGCCAAGTAATAGTGATTACTTTAAAATGGTCGAACAACAAATGTAGGTCTACACCTTTTCTAGGTTTGAAATATAAAGTAATACCAGATGCATTATCATTAAAAATTATTTTTAAAACTACCGAACATTAGATCAAAATTCATTTTACATTTAAATAACTGCAACTGCTACACTGTCGCCATTTTCGACGCAATAATATTTGAGAATAGAACACACTAATAGATGCCACTAGGATCTTTAAAATATCTATCTATCTACTAGACAAAATCGAGCAGTTACTACAAACCAATAATGATAAGTCATCGACGTCCAATCCAGAACCAAATAGTCGAAAGAAACTAGCCAGTCCAGCTCCACAGTAATCCACGTACCTTTCTCTCTGGAACTTGAGCGAGTGCAGCCTCTGCGGGGACTTCTGCCGGAAGGTCCACAAGTGAATCTGGTCGTCGGCTGTGGCGGTCACCAGGGCTCCCTCGTTGATGAGGAAGCGCGCGTGCAGGACAGCTTCGCAGCACTCGTGACGCACGTGTGCGTCCACGCCTGGGCGGCCCAGTCTGAGTACTGGCTTAGGAAATTATTCTTTTTGATTTTATACAAACTACAGGAAAAAATTGCTATAATAAATAGATTTTACGTTTTATACAAATACTATGCTTTGTTTTGTGTGCCTTATTCAATCAACAGATATAAAGCGGCGGTAGTTCAATGGATAAGGCCTTGGACTGGTGATAGTGAGCTCATGGAATCCCACACATTGTACTGCTGAAGTGAACCCACTCCTAACACACGTATATTAGCTTGGCTAAATGGGTTAACAAAAATCAAAGTAATTTGTAAATTTAAAAAATATGAATAGAACATATATCTGTGTAATCTGTGCTAATAACATGACCGAATGTTGTGTGTTCCATCACCACACAGGAAGATATTTATGTAATCCACAAATAGTTATTTCGAATCTGAGTTTCTTTTGTGACCGTTGTTTCAATGATTGTATACTCTACTATAATATTTCATACGTATTAATAAGTATTTATGCACAACCGTAAATACTACCACATAAATTCCACGATTTCTTTAAGCCTAGCGCTAAAACTATATTCGAAAGAATAAAATATCAGAAAGAAATTTGAGAATGTAAATATTGCAGGCCGCATACCTACGCTGAATTTCACCTTACATTATAATCAATTATTTTTAATGTTTCATTACACTAAAATAAAATCCAGACCATGGAATAAATTCTAGCGATATCCATTAGATTTTACGACTAGCAACATTTTCAGTAAAATCTCTATTACGAACATAATGTAAAATTAAATAGTCTTTCTAAAAAAGTAATGTTCAGCAAAATCCTCGTGTGTATAAAACTAATCATTAGTTACAGAGACATATGTAACGACTCGCAGAGGTGATTCTTTAGTGCTTAAAGATCACCATTATCGAACAATGCAGAATTCTTCGACATAGAATACTTTGGACCAGTTCGGAGCAAATTTACCTTGCGTCATATCCTATATCTTCAAAAGAAAGCCAGAAGCCTGTTCTACGTACATTTTGCCAGCTATGTTTTTCGGGCTTACATAACGAGAGAAGAGTCTATCAAGATGAGAATTTAAGTATACCGGGCATATTGCAAAACTCCGTGCTGCTCTTGAGAACTTTTTATCAGAAAACCCCAACATTCACCAGACGTAGCAATCAATCACGGGAACCTGAGCGTCGAATCACCAACGTAAGTAAACTTATATCTTGAGGCCATGGATGTATAACATTGAATAGACATTAAAATTTATTTTGGTTATAGGTTTGACCCTTACTATGGTTAACACCATACCTAGCTGGCTGACTATCTGTATTGTATCTGCCTCTGCTTGCCCCTTCGCCGTTATACGGGCGTGAGTATATGTACCTACATCAGTGAGAGAATCACTTAATGCTTCACAAACACTGACAAAGTTAAGCTTCAGAAGTTATTTGTACGGAGTGCAGCTAACAGGGAACTAGTCGTACGTGAGTGTCGACGACGTCGCGACTAACTACGTAATTATATTCAATACAACTTCTCTACCTACCCACTTACTGGTTGTTTCTGACGCTTGTTGCATGCGTGGCTTATTAGCTGCAAATTGCCGTATCTCTAAGGATGGCAAGATTGACAGTTTGTAACCTACATTTTGGCTTGGGGAACTTATGACCTTTCTCTATACAATCTATTTAGTGGTATACCATAGATCAAATAATATAATAATATGAGCTAATATTATTTTGAATGAGAGTTTATACGCTTTTACGTGTAACTACTTGACCGATCATCATGGAATTTTGCATATACACATTGTCAGGGGTACAGAAAACGACAGAGGGTACCTTCCATCCAGAAAAGGTACTGCTCCCGAGGGATACAAATTGACATAACCTACATGAACGCAAACGAAACTGCGCGCTAAATCTAGTATAATATATTATAATAATAAGATTGCAAATGCTTATAAAAGTTTTACAAGTATCTCTTTAACTAGGTACGCAATGAAAACCATTACATTTTATAAGCATGCGGTCTGCCTGTTGAAAAACAGCTGTTGTATCCTATGTGATGGGGTTTGAAGAAAGAGAGTCAGAGGAATGGACGAGATCGAGGAGTTATTGGGTTAGCTTATATTTGGTTAACATATAATATCGCTCTAAAAAAGGTTTGAAAGTTACCTTATCATTATTCATATCGTAAACCCTTTAACGCCGACTTTTATAATTACCTATACCGAATCACACGGGTTTACAACTTCATAACATTAATTTGTCTGGTTGCCTAGCAACAGACTCAATTTTGGCACCCGTACCTCAATCCCCGTAGCTCACCTCACCCCCGATCATCCCCACTGTTGTATTAAATAAAGCTTAACGAAGTACACAAAGCATTTTCAAAGTCCTTTTCATTATTTAAATTCTAAATATTTCTTTTTGTGAATGTGTGCTTTAAGCTCATTATGATTTTGTTTGGCAATCGTTTTCGATAAGATGATTGAGGACCTTAGAGGGGTGGCTTTTATAAAATATTGAGTTCTTTTTGTACTCTTTGTTAATTAAGGTCACAAACTACCTATAAGCATTTTTAAGCTGACTGGTAGAGTCGCCGATGACAATGACTTGATACTGTAGGCGCACGTACCTACCCTATAGAGTAAATTTTGTTCATTATTTTATACATAAGATCAAATAGCAATCAAAATAAATCTTTGAGTTCAAACAGCATCAAAATTGGTTGCAAAGTAAAAAAGTAATTAATATTTTAAATATGGATATAAAAAAGTGGAGTTGGGGATGTCTCGATATCTCCCTCGCACAACTGCGGTTAAATAACGGTTTTGTTTGTAGATGTCATTTGACAACTCAGCCTCCTACCAGATTTGAAACGTTTGTATCTTATCTATTACTATTACTATTTGACTTAAATGATAATAAATTGTGAGTAAACTATCCTATTTTCCATTATTCCCATCTTTGAGTCCTTTTTTATAGGGTCAGTAACACGCAAGATTCCCCTAATATTACAAGCGGTCAGAGGGTACGGTAACCTCTTACCATATCCATAAATTTCTGTCTTATATGAGGATCGAACTGTCAACAATCGGCGCACAAGACGACAAACCATTACGTTATCCGTGCAGTTTGGAGGAGTGTTTCCAATCTAAATAACGTGTGCTCCGTCAGTGCAGAGACAACGTCCCAGTAATATAAGCACCAATTTAATTAGAATGGAGCAAACAGACGTCTGTCTGTTTGTTTGTGCCACACAACACGCTACAAATGGTAGTGTTGTGTGTGTAGTGCAGTGTGGCAGACGACCAGCTATGGTACTCATGCATCTCATTAGTGTTTTCGTGTAACTGTGCAGGCAGAGATGAATAGTACTAGAGCTTATTGTATTATTTCAATAGTTTTAGTGCTGTTTATACAGAAGTGTCGTAAAGAATGTCTAATGCTGAAACACCTTATGGTTGAACAATTGGGTACCCAAATAAAATACATAAGAAAATGTCTAAAACCAGTAATTAAAAATACAATTTTCTTTTCTATATACTATGACGAGAAATAAACGAAAACCTTTAAAATACACATTATTAAGGTTTTCATTTATTTTATAATACCAATATACATGATACCAATCTATAAAATATGCATTTAATACAGATTGGTATAATACATTATTTATCTCTTGTAATACGGGGTAATTGCTATGGACATGCAAAATAAGAAAATTTCATATTTATAAATACGTCCTGGAAAACATTTATTTTATTTTCTATTTTGGGCACCCAATAGCTCTAATTTAAGGATTATCCATTTACGGAACCTCAGTTTTTATAATAAGATAATTAAAACATGTAAAAAGATTACCCGACAAAAGATTTACCAAGAAAGAACAAAGCGTAAGGTAACTTTTTATCCATACTATTACTTTAGTAATATACGAGGTGAATGTTAACTTTAGATGGAAAGGAAAAAGTTGTAAAAGTACTGGTATAGTTGGCACGAAGTGGCGACGTGTATTGTGACGTCACAAGTTAGCAGACAGCTCTTCGACAGGTGCTCATTAAATGTTGAGCAAGTTCGTAACTTGTTGGTGAAATGTTAATATTCCTTCATTAATGTCGCTCTCTGAATCTATGCTTTTGCTCAACAAGTGCTCAAGTGTTACGAAAGTTAACAGTTAATTTAAGTATATCTTCTCTCTCTTTCGTTTGTAAGTTCCAATTGATTAATGTAACATAAGAACTAACCCTAACCTTATGACCTATGACTTATATTGTGGTTATATTCTACAAAATTAATAATCGGAAAGGTGCAATCAAACTACATGCGACTCGAAAGTTTGTTGAATAAAATCAGGTCGTAATATTTGTTCGACTTCTTATATATCAATTGAAATATTTTTTTTATTTTTAAGAACTATCTGTGAATCACACAATGGTTTGCGCCGAGCGATGATGATATCCGCGACAATTGGTGGTGGTAAGCTACTAAAGCTCAATTCGTGCAGTTATTAGTATTTTCATTCTAGCGTATTCCTTATCATTTTCCTCAAATATCCGTCTTCTCATTGAACTACTGCTACAGTCGTACAGCCCTATAATAATATATAATATCAGCCCTGTTTTAAACTGTCCCACTGCTGGGCACGGGCCTCTTCTTATTGTGAGAAGGGTTAGGCCATAGTCCACCACGCTCGCCTAGTACGCGTTGGCAGACTTCACATATCTTCGAAAACATTATGGAGAACTCTCAGACATGCAGGTTTCCTCACGTTGTTTTCCTTCACCGTTAAAGCAAGCGATAATTAACTATTTAATACGCATATAACTTCGAAAAGTCAGAGATGCGCGCTTTGGGTTCGAACTCAAGACCTCTGCGTGGCAGTCCAACAGTTACCCACTAGACTATCGTATTGTATTCCTACAGCCCTACAGGATAACAATTCATTTCCATAGACGTTCAGCAGAAATTGACGGTTTTACGTGTTTCACAAAGCATGGTTGTAGACATTTTGTAATTGTTTACCCCTCTATGAGTATATCGGAGGTAGCTTTATTTAACTTAGCGGATCGATTGGTCTACACGCTTACTGTCAACACTACAATACACACCCCAGTTACGTATACGTTAACACATAGATATTCATAAACCCAAACTTCTACATCGCTATTTGTTCCGGTTTTCATCTTTCTATATGTATAATTCATCCGGTTTCCAAAAGTTTATGTGTTGTAAAATGCTTACTCGGTCAGGGTCAGGTTGTTATCTTTCGCCATTAAGCCAAATACAGACGCCGTTTATGTGTATTTTAATTAGCACTAATGCTCTCTTAGACTTTATCACGGTAAATTATTTAAGGCCCGAAAACATTTATATTTTTGCTAGTGGCATTAAATCTTATAACATATAAACCAGGGTGATTAATAGTCGTAATAGACAGAAGCTTCTTTTTTGTATGAGAAAGATGAGGTTATCATGTTGTCTCAGTACGGATCGGCAGAGTTCACATATCATCAACATTATAGAGAACTCCCAGATACGCAGATTGCCACCAGCAATTTCATTCCATAATGACTTTTTATTTATGAATATTAAACTACGCAATAGTAGTAACTGACTGAAAGTACAAAATTTCCATAAGAATGATATAACTATCAGTTAGTTTTAACGTAGGACTGATATTAAGTGAGGCATATTCCGTTGCGCATTGTTTGCGCTCTTGTATAACTCGACTAAATGATTCTGTTTTTATAACGATTTGTACTCGATTCAATCAGTAAATAGAGCGTTATGGCCATCACCGAGAGAAACCGAATCCCGATTGTTATGACTAGTAAAACCATTTAAAATCTATAGATGATGGATACTGATAATGTCTTTGATCTTAATATTAAAACTGCGCCGAGCGTAAGACAGATAATGACAGAGCTCTTGCGGCGCATATTCAAATCGGCGCGCGGCCGCCATAGTAAAATTGTATAGAGGATTTGAAGTGCTTTTTTGATAAATATGTATCTTTATTGTCAACCAATAACTTAAATATTTGGGACGGACAAATTGTAATATAACTATGTATGTTTCGTTTAAGCTGTAAAATAGGATAGATTTTTACTGTTATAATCTAAAACTCACGTAACACGAGCTTACGTTTTTGCATTTTTCGTAAAATTTTACGTAATTTTGTAGGCGAAAATATTAATTATTTTAAGTTTTTAACACGGAGTAATTGTAAACACATTTATTGTTATGGTAAATGTATATTTTATATTTGTATTAAACACAAAGTGTTGATTTTATTCACTTAACTGTGACTGCCTGTTTTGGCACATTTCGCTCGGCACAGTCTTAATGTATAACGGCCGTTTTACTTAATCACTGTAAGGATTTTGGCAGCCGGGTTGACTGTGACTTGAATTAATATATAGGAGACTTTTTGTCCTAGAAAATGTATCCTAGAATAATAATGAATATTATCATTGTTATTTATCAAACATAATAACGGTATAGTTATTACCTATTTGTGACCCTGACATCCGCTAAAAGCATTCATTTAACTAACGCATACTTATTATTGCGTCAGGCCTTCTACTGTTTGTAACTAAATCGACACATTTGGTACAAATGATCCGGTCATAAGTGGATTCAGACCTTATATTCGTGTGGTTATATTATAAAATCAGTAGGTCTCAACATTTATTTAAATCCTATCTCCATTTATACAAAAGCGACCAAATGTAATCCCTTATAGAAACGTTTTCCCTCAAACAGTGTATTATGAGAATGAAGGTCCTATTATATACTACATAATCTTCAGCATCAATCAGCTAAGGTCCGAAGTGGACGAGCCTTAGGCCGATTGATTCCTTCAAAACTTGATATAATGAAAAAAAGTCAAAAAGTAATTTAATAAAAAGGAAATAGAATCTGTAGGATCTTTATGTAAATATATACAAGTGGTTGAACAGCACGGATGTATTGGGCAACGGTAGATTTAATGTTATTGTGTTGTATATTTAAATAATTGAAAGGAATTTAAATGTAAGAAGGCCTCTCTAAAGAGGTATACGTTTTCATCATTTCTTTTTTATATTTATTTGAAAAGAAAAATTGGCAGACGTTTCGAATATTGGATATTTTTATGTGCAGATTACCCATGAATGTTGATTATTTTTTATATAAATGAAAACATTTTAGAGTGTATATTGAAATATTTGGTTTGGTTAATACAAAAGTATGTTAGGGTTTTACGGTTTTAAAAGACAAAATTGTATTTTTTGCGCTTATTAGAACTGTGCAAAGTAATATTGTCAATTGATATGGCGTTATTATCTTATTACGTCATTAGACAGCAGTCACGTACTTCTAATATCAGAACATGGTACATATTGTTTATATATATCCCGACTTATATTTACTACCGTATATATAATCGAATAAGATAAATATAGATAATAGAATACTCTCATGATTTTCGTTGTATACCCTTATAAGTACATCTGTCAGATGTGTCCATTAGGAAGAAAATAGCGAACAAGTTATACGTTTGTATACTTAGTACGTAAGTAGACAACTCAAATAGAAGCGCTAGACGGAGACGTCGTACCTTCGTCACATTAGTGTGCCACTTTTGTCAGTTTATAAATGGCGGACGTAGACCCTTTATATGGTAGTTTTGACGAAACCTGCGGTGAAATCTTAAGGATGTGTAATCCCTAAAAGATAAACAATTATATGGACTTTTAGTATTACCAGATTCGTTACGGTAGAAAAATGTATTAAGTCGGAAATTAAATACTTATTATCGCGTGCTTTAACTGTGTGGGATAAGAAAAACATTGTGAAGAAACTTGCGTGTCTGAACAATCTCATTTCTTTTAACTCGCCTCACATTTTATCAGTTAGGAGAGTAATGGCGTCTTTCTTTTTACAGAGTTTTTTACTTAGTTCATATGAAACAGTTAATAAAATAGCAGGCGTGATATTAATATATAGGGACTTTTCAACGCGTACAGGTATACGCGTTGAAAAATGCACTAATGAACACGGTATTAGGTAATACCGTGTTCATTAGCGAAATTATAGAATTACATTAGTTAGATTCCTAAATAACAAGAGATTTGAACTGTCTGAACAGATTTGAATATGGCCGTATTCTAGTCTTTGGAGTAAAACATTTAATTATAATTAACGACATCATTCCCTTTTGTTCCACACAAAACCAGCCAGTATTCACCAGTTAGTAATACTCTAAACAAACACAAAATGGTAATAAGAGTAAGTGAAACGACACGATTCAATCAAGATGGGATAAAAAGGCATTTGATTTTTAAACGACATTTTATATAATGGCGCTCTTTTGCATTGAGCCGACGCGGATTCAATTTTAGGTGCTCAGGACGAGGCAATTTTGTAAATAACCAACGAAATATTTGAGACGCTCAGTAACTGTTAATCAATTAATTGAGCTGTAGCGTGATTCATCTACTGGAAAGTTTTTGCTATCTAGGAAAACAGAGGCTATCGACCGATTAAATTAACAGAATTACATTGTTTACCTATTAAAAAAACATTAATGACTAGTTTTTGCGCGCGGCTTCGCTTGCATAAAATGTGAGTTAGGTTATGTTAGTAACACTACTTTCTCCTAGATGAACGGTATCCTATGTTCTATTCCGTAATCCTGACTTTTTGGCAATTTCATGATGATCGGTTGAGTGTTAAGATGTTAAAGCGTAACAAACAAACTCACATTCGCATTTATATTATTAGTTAGGGTGCTTGGTAGAGATAGGTAGTAGTTGGGTGATACTGTCGCAATAGGCTTAAAGGATATCCTTTCGGGCTTTCATTGCGATGAATAACATATACTTGTAGTAAAGACGCAAAATAAACTCAGATTCACAGATTATTACCAAGAGAAGGAATGTTCTTAAGAACAAAAAGACCTTGTTCGCATAAGTTTTATTTCTGGAGTAGGTGGTGCGTCTCAGAAAAGTTATTGTATTACGGCTCACACTTGACCGAGCCCAAGTTTTATTACGACTCGTGGGTTGCAGCCAAACTTTATGATTTATTGCCGGAAAAGAAAATTATACTTTCATAGAGTTTGTTCCAGAGACGAGAGTTGCAAGGAGACGTCTTTTTGCTTTAATTAAAAAGTAATTTAACGCGCGGTTCACTGAACTCATCACTGGTTAGGGTGGAGGAATGGTTAAAATTCAGTTCTTTCTTACCAATACGCAGGGTAACGGGTTTAATTCTCGTAAATGCCAAAATTCGTGTGGTCCACGAATGGTGGCTCCGTGTCTAGGCTGACACTGACTACCTCGAATCCTTAACTTCCTACTTTTATTCAGAAGTTTCGAGATATGGACAACTATCGTTTAAATCGTTCTACTCTAGTTATCTTTTTTGTCGTTTGTACACAATTTGATCAGTTATTCCAAAGTAGGTGTAGTACCTACTTTGGAATAACTGATCAAATTGTGTCACTTTGGAATAACTGATCAAATTGTGTCAAACATATAAGATAAGTATAAATAAGATAACTAGAGTAGAACGATTTTTAAACGTTTAGTTTTGTATTTGTAAGTAGACGGCTTTTAAACGTTTTAAGGAGACAATTCAAGTGAATCCAATATCCTCTTACGAACATATTACACCCTAAACGAGATTACAGCCTTAAAACCGTTGAACCCATACACCGACGGTTGTAAAAATATTGTTTTCTGTGCCATTCGTCCGCATTTATTTTACGATACATAAAGTTCGGCCTACTGTGAAATTTCATTAAAATCCGTAGGGACCTGTGACATTAGCACGCGAAAATAAACGTCCCTACACCGACGAGAGCCTAAAATTATATATTTTGTGTTTATTTTTTATTAATTACATAATTTTAACGTTTAAATTTTATCACAGCGTATTCGAGGGTTCGGAAAAATGCTAACTAAACGAAGATAATGTTTTTGTAGGATCTTCCCGTGGGTGTCTCAGGGGCGACCTATCATTGTGACGCGGACCGCGCGACCGCGACGGTTGCGCGTGAGTCGGAGTGGTGGCTGGCGCCCCCCTTCTCCCCCCTGTTTATATACCTTCTCTCATTGTACTTCCTAAATATATCTATATTTCTCCTAAAGTAAACCATAAAGGTTACATCATAACACGCTTCGGAAGCATGGATGGAAGTAATGAGTTTGAATTGAGTTTTAAGGAAAGTAGGGTACAAGGAGATCTCCATACAAACTCGGAGTAGACCAACAGGCAAAATATCTACGCCCTAAAAAAGTGGCAAATACATCAACTTGTGAGTACGCTGTTAAGGCCTTTGTTGTCACTAGGAGATCCAGTGGTTTTGTCTTCTGTGGTGAAGTATGTGATGAGAATGACTAAAGTAAACACATGTCACGGTATCATGATTTCGACAAATATTGTCTCTTGCCTTAGATTATATCAAATTAGGTTCTATTAGCAGAACCAAGGTGGTGAGCAAATATATAATATAACTGAATGAATAACTGAAAAGCTACAGCATCAACTGGGGTGCTTAAGTTTGACTTAAATCGCAGATTAAAGAAAGCGAGCATCCCACTATGCCATACATAGATATCTTGTAATTATTCTAAATTACGTAAAAAGATGGCGACTGTCGAAGATGGCTGTCGCGGCATTTCAATATTGAATGTATTAATAACGAAATAATAAGATTTATTATTTTTCAATTTTATTGCCACGTCCAGTTAGGGGCATTATGCGCATATACATATAACTTCCAAGCGTGAGTAACAGATTGTGAAACGTCGATATGTTACTCTTTTGTTTACTTCTGGAAGATTACATAGACGTGAAAACTGCTATTTTTTGCATTTCATGACCTAAAGGGACCTTGAAGCTTATAGGCTAAGCTTCAAGGTCACCTTTAGATCATAAAAGCCAGCCAGCCAGCTGGTAATTTGCCGATCATTAAAACGTGCAGTGGTTTTGCTTTCAACTCAAGGGACAAAGGTTACAAGCCCGCAGGAATAAGTTGGAGGCATGTGATCCGGACTGCTATAGGTTGATGATTCTAGGTTAATCGGGAACCCCCTGTCCTACCAGTTATAGACCTTAGAATTCCTGAATTCAAAAATACATAGATATTTAGTCTCATGCTTACACCGAAGGTGCAGGCAGGGGCTGAGTTGTAATAGACCATTCACCAGTTATAGTTTTAAGTTCTATGTACTTTATTACTAGACAGAATTCTAGACTTTATTGCTACTGAGATTTTTCGACAGAAATTCTCCATAACACCACTCGAGCTGAGAATCGAACTAGCGACCTCATGCAGCAGTTGCATTAATTACTGCTGCTCCACTAAGGCAATCAAAACAATATGAATGAAGTAAATGATGATATTTAATATTGCTTTTGTTATATGAAATTGAGGAGTGGGCCACACATACTAAGTTTAGGAGCGTTTATATTTTTCTTAAGAGGCACTGATAAGTAATTGTTGTTTTATGGAAACGTATTTGCAACATTTTTCATTGATGCGCCGCTCCTATTGGTCGTAGCGTGATGTTATATGGCCTATAGCCTTCCTTGATAAATGGACTATCCAACACTAATATATATTTCAATTCAAACCAGTAGTTCCTGAGATTAGCGCGTTAAACCAAACAAATAAATAAACAAACTCTACAGCTTTATAATATAAGTATAGAAGTATAGAAACAATATTTTGTCCCTTGTGACAGTGTGACCTGACAATAACTGGGTTTCATACACTTCTGCCTATTACTCCGAGGGTACCTACATGTATGTATTATGTATTGTAATATTTGGCTGCCTCGTTGGCCACGAGGCAAGTTTGCGGCTATGACTACTTACCGTCTGGTAGCCAGTTCGATTCTTAGGGTGGCAAGATTTAATGGGGTGGGGTTTCTGTTAGGCAATTCTCAATAAGATTATGGAATCTCAAATTGTGCCCCGTAAAATGCAGTAGACTCACCCTCTATTTCGTGGGAACTAGAACCACAGCTAGCATAATGTAGATGTAAATTGTAATAACTATAGTACTGCTTACTCTTTCGCAGAGATATAGCGGCGTAAATGAATGTACATATATGTATGTGTGCATGATGCCTTGCCATGATAAGGTTACCGGTATCATATTTGTGACTTACTTTTATAAAATCACTCATTTATGTCGAAAGTAAACCAGCGTATATCGAAAATTATTGAGCCTCTACAAATCATTACCTCGACCTAAAGCTATAAATAATAGTTACGCGACGTGCCACAACGTTATCTTGCTACAATCTACTACCTAAAGAGTGGGCATAGGAAGCGTAGGTAGTACCTAAGTACTAATAAATACGGATATTATACCCGCAGGTAGTGATTCTACACCTGCCTATGGGCAGCAGCTACGGAAACATAATTCTTGTTGTATTCCAACCCTAGCGTAGTGTTATAAATTATTTATTATGGCAACTTTGTTAGTCTGTAAAATTAAATATGTAAATTTTCCGCCCATTTGTATAGGTACACAGTGCTTGCTTCGCTTTTAACAATGTACGTTTATTACAGATGCAACCAAGCGCTATAAGAGAGTGGCAGCAGCACTATGGTTATAGAATTGGAGTTGCAATTAAGGTTTAAGGACCGATCCTCATTGCAACATTCACGTGAGTCTTAGAGCACATACTTATATTTCGGCAAAATATATATTTATAAATACTACCATAAATGGATTGCCTTAATGCTATCTTAAAATGGGCAGACTAAAGATTTTTCTTGTATCGTGTATGTTTTGCAAGCATTGACGATCGGTAATAGGGAATATTTAAACACGGTATAACTACTATTGAATAGAACTATTTTTCGCCCTATATCAAAACACACGAGCCCTCAAATCATAGAAAATCTACAAGATACTAGTTGCACTGTTTCTTTTCGGCATACAACAACCTTTATATTGCCTAACTGTTTAACAAATATGTTGAACAACTAAACAATCATATCGTAAAACACAAGATTGTATGCCTAACATTCGGCAGAATCAACAGTTACTCACCAAACAGTAAAATATTCAGTGAAGTACAACTGTGAACCAGCTCTACTTGTTGACTGCCTCTACAAGTGGTTACATCACTCATATTGAGTATTGACTCAAGCCGATACTGCTCAATGCCGTTTGCAACCTTTTTTATTCAAAAGCCTTGCCCTTTGTATAGTGTATATAGTAAACCGTGTTGTCAGCTTTTACGTGCCCTCCGAAGCATGGAGACGCTCAGATGAAATACCACTAAGCGGTCACCCATCTATAGAGTGCCCGCACCCAACGTTGCTTAACCTCGCTAATCGTTTACCGATCAGTGAGTGCAATGGATTCCGTTTTGCTGCTAAGATGGTTACCAAGTTCACGGCGCACCTGGAGTGGAGCAGTTCTATGTATGTATATGGTACATCGATGTTAGCAACATGAGATATCACTCGCGCGTTGTGTTAATGCTTTTAGTACTAGACGAGTTACTTACATTTAGTAGTAGGCGAGGGTATCAGCCATGAATGGCTTCAGAAATATTAGAAATCTATACAGTTAAGCTGCTGCCTACCGTTATACTCTTTTTAAACCTCGATTAAATAAGAAGAAAAGAAGAGTTTTTAAAATGCAGCCACTGTGCTTACAGTACATAATTGAAGAGCCTGGAATCCTTAACGACCGCAGCAACACAACACAAGGTTCTTTGGTCGTGATGTTCAGTGCGGTGGAGGTAAGAGTTTGAGCGAATTCTCCTGTCTCCCGGAGGAATACCATTTAAACCTATAGTAAGGCCTATGTGACATTATGTGGGCATACGTCCCTTTCTTAAGCTATGCCAACGTGAGAGAAGTAGCAGAAGTGGCTATCGTCATGACATCCTCAGTACGATCAGTCCACAAAATCACGAAATAGGCTACACGAAATAGGAGACACGAAACAATTGTACAAAAAATTGTTTAGTCTATAAAATTTTGTGAATATCTGTTAAAAATCGAATTTTTGATGTTAATAATTCATATTTAAATATTTTTATTACTTACGGATGCAACTGAAATCTTTGACAGTGAAAAACAAAGTATTAATTACTGAAATTTAAACCTTCAGGTATTTTGAATATAAAAAACGTTAAGAATCTCGAGTCATTGGCCTTATTATAGGTGATGTTTACATCTAGAGCCAGCCAGCTACGTTTAATTAGTAATATATTATCATATACATAACCTTAGAAACTATATATAAATAATCGTTATTTAGTTGAACAAAACCTAAAATATTCACTGCGGTTCCAGTAGTAACTATCGTTGTAAGATATTACATATCTGTAAGTTGGTAAAATACATTATAAAGAATCAGATATGTCAGTGTGCTGAGCATTTGGTCACGTTAACTGCGGCGCCTGTTGGTCCTGGTTGGCTAGTTGCCAGTGTGCTTCCGTGCTCCGTGGGGCTCAGAGCAATAACTTCAACAAATTATTAACTGTTATATTATATTCGCCAGCTTGTAGGGCTGTTAACTTTGAGAAACTATATACTCGATCTAAACTGATAGGCGGTAGCATGTATATAATATTTTGGTTATTGTTGTGGTGACCAAGGCTGCAAAAGGAAGAGTGAGTGATATTGTAAGTAGTCTCCATATCTATCATGGATCGGGCTCTAAAGGGGGATGCCAGATTTTAAACTGTTATTATGGGTCTGAATTACGTTAACAGGTTAATAAGTTTTATCCGAACGAAAAGACAGATTAGCATTATAAAATTCCTGGCCCGCTGCTTCGTTTGCTGAAACATACTTTTTTCCTGGATGAAAGGTACCCAATGACCTTTTCTGAATCCTCAAGGATTCAGAAAAGGTCATTGGGTACCTTTTGTTGTCAACAACCTGTATAGCAAATTTCACTATATTCGGTCAAGTAGTTATGGCGTGAAAGCGTAACAAATAAACAAACTCACATTCGTATTTATAATATTAGTTAGAAAGTGACGCAGCTCAGAAACGTAAATATAGACCTGTGATTCCTGTTAATACCTTAGACGTAGCCAACATGTTATTGTATTTATTTATAGCGCCAATCGTATAGACGTCTGGATTCAACTCCGTAAAATTTTGTGTACTATCAACTAGTGCAGGGTCAATTACATTTATCGTGAACATAAGGTTTTACCGCACCATCAATATAATAATATTATCAGATCTCAGTCACACGGATACTCAAATAAGACGAAACTATCAAATCAAATCGACACTTATCGCTGGCAAATCTTGCGAATTTCCTTCATATAACTTTTGAAACAGTAGCGAGCTCTTCGATATTGGCTTGCCTCCCTCCAGGGGGTTGTAGAGCCTGGCTGTCGTCCAAACGACGCGGGACTGCTGTCCCGGCTCGCAATTTGATATGGGTATGAGTACGAGCAGTACGTTCAACCTTCAACATCTGTGTTGTAAGTGGTAAGTGGGAAGAATATACGACTAAAAAAGAAAATATACATTTCTTTAGAGTTTTCGTGTTTACATAAATTTATTCATACCTGTATATCTTCGAAGAGACAAAGTTATATCGAATATATATTTTTCTAGCTAAGCTTTAAGTCCTGTTAGAGGCGAACCTATTACATTCTAGCAGGCGCACTTCGAAATTTCGTATTCAAACTGCGCCTGTTACTGTAAATTATTGACAGGCAATCGACTTATACTTTTTACGATAGGGGTATTGAACCTGATACTTCATGCACAGCAGTCACATTTAAACTGCTGCGCTGCCAAAGCACAAAAATAGCTCTACGTATTAAACAACTCTTTGTTATATAATGAGGTATGAAAATTAATAAAGTTTTTGAGAACTTTATTGGTAACTTTATGAAACACTAGCTCCGTCTGCGTCGTACCTATATCAATAAAAAGCAAGCAAAATAGCCTATGTCCTTCCTCAGGTTTTCTATATACCAAATTCCATTAAAATTGGTTGAATGGTTTAGCCGTTGTAACCTTTAGGGTTTACTTTAAGAGAACTGTAGATATAATTAGGAAGTACAATGAGAGAAGGTATAACAAATACACTTTTAATGAATTAAGATACAATTAAAAGAGACAATCTTTACTTATAGAACTATAGTCAGGGCGTGGTTCGCTAAAGACTTGCTTCGTGGTCCCTGTATAATCAGGACACTTAGCTGGGAGTGTGAAGCCGGGCCGCAAGGAGCTGCGACTGACGCCGTCCGTCCTTATATAGTGTCGCACCACCGGTCGCGAGAGGTGGCTAGTGACGAGCGCCCGCGTTCGCCGGGCGTCTAGGCGATTATCGTCACACCGTGAAGAGGTAACAGACAGACACACAGACAGAGTTACTTTCGAATTTATAATATTTGCCAATCTTCAATCGATTGGTGTATTTCTCCTACCCAGCAGTGGGTAACTTAATAAGCAGGGTGAAAATGTTATCATTATACAATTTATAGTGTATACGCTCCCAATAGCAGCAATTTGACTCGTCGGGGCTCGTCACTAGCCAAAAATATAGCTAGCAACGTGTGTAATCAGCATGTAATATGAGCGATGTGGTTATACATAACTTTGAAATATTACTTATTGCTTGAGTGTTTTAAGAGTGGTAAGCGGTTTAATGGTTGCAGCTCCTTACAGAAAATACTTGTAAAATATACCATACTGTTAACGTGGCGATTGGAAAGAGTGGCCGAGAGTTTCTTGCCAGTTCTCCTCATTAGTTCTACGCCCTTGCTTTGCTGAACATGGCAACAGGTAAATGTAAATTCACATTATTAAGTGTATCTTTGACGTTCATAAGTGTTACTTTGTGACTTACATGAATGAACTAAATAAATTAATAATTGATTTTGATTTAGTGCAAGATAGCTGACGCAAGACCTTTTTGCTCTATGTATATTGGTTGTATTTCCTGTTAGTAATTATCTCATAAATATGTGGAACAAATAAAATTAATTTTCTTTCTTTCTTACTTTCTTTCTAATACACCCCTGCCCTCAGCTACAAAGGAAAAAATGGCGATACCTTATGTATATAGAAACACAGCGAATGTATGACACGTATTACAAGCGCACGTACAACCCGTACAATGTTCGCGTCTTTCGAGCCTTAGCCCTCGGATGCTGACCATTAACACTATCCGCTTACCCGACTTATCCGCCGCGGGAATCACGTACTAGATAATAAACCCGGGTAATGTAGGCTCCGGATATCCGGCTAGAAAGGTAAGCAAGGGTTACCATACTTAAAATGCTGATATAAAATCAGATTTCTTGGTAGAATCAGAAAATTCTTATTTAACTTACTTTCTCAGTTAGTAGTAACGTAAGTAATTTTATTTATTTAGGTCAAAAATAACACTTATGAACGTCAAATTCAAAAGCATGAAATCTGGAAGAGCTTCCAGACTACCGAAAATCGGTGTGAATACAATCTTTTGTTATGCCTGTGATTTAACCCAAACGGCGTCGCCTGACACGTGCAGGTGCAGCATTAATCTTTGGACAATAGGATGTGGAGGCCAAATGATAATCGTGTTTATTAAAAACAGATATTTAGTATCTATTTAACTGTCTCGTTCAATATTAGATAACGGCGTTCCTACCATGGCAAAATATTGCATGTAGGGTTAGCAACTTGTGAGACTTCGGGTTCAAGCCCGAGCTATGCAAAGTGTGAATTCAATAAAGAGATCAGTCTATGGAAATCCGTATGTTATTTGACAATAGACTCGCCGGAATGTGCCTGAATATATTCTTATGATATATTTCTAGGAAAAGTATTAAGTTGTGAAAAGTTAATAAGTATAATGAAAAGAAGACAACAGTAAAAGCTTATTAGTGTTTTTTCATTTAACCCTGCATAACTTGAGCAGACGCCGGCTTGCACAGCAAATATCATGAATCAGATAAAATAGACCTTCACCTTGTTAGTAATATAAAGTTGTCCGACAAATAACCTAATATTCGCCTTTTGTGTTTTAGATACTGTTTGTGTCATGTGTTTATTCAGTGCATTAAATATGTATAACTATAAAATGGTGCTGTATCTGTACATTGTAGATATAAAAATAACTAATTGGCATCAGTTTACTGTTCAGTGAAATCTAAATGAAAGAGCAAAGCAAGTAAAAGTTTCTTAATTTATTTCACTTTAAGTAAACTTAATTGTATACTCTAATTAATTTAAAAACTAAACTTAAATGTATGTTTACATTCACATGAGTAACTTTACAATTCGGTACAACAATAAAGAGAAAACGTTTATATAAAAATGGATATCTAATCATTTCAGATTCAACCTTGTGTACACCTACCATACGCATGAAATTAATATTTAATTATGAGACAAATATTAAGTGGGACCCCGTTACTAAAACTTTTGAAAACTGAAATATCAATATGCACACTCAAACACAAACAGCTATCGTATCCCAATTATGAACACACACACACACACACAGGTTTATACACGTACTAGTAATAGATACGCATTCTGAAATGTTTTCACACACATTATGCACACACACACATATACCATCCTTGTAAACATTTAATTAAAATGCGTTAGCTAAAAAGCTTCGCAGAAATACAAGAGCCGGCCCTCACAAATGGCCCTCTAATAGAGAGAGGGAGGGGGGGGGGGGGGAAGGGAATGAGGTAAAGGGGCGTTGGGTTAAATTGCGGTCAGCGGAGGATTAGCACCAAGTATCCGAGTATCCGCAGACGATTTAAGTGTTGCGCGGATACAATGAGATTGAGAGGGTTAAACGTTTGTAGGTTTCAAACTGTCTTAGTTTTTGTTATGCTTGTGCAAGCTGAAACTATACTTGTTAAGTAAATAGAGCAGGTACCTTTATTTACTGAATTATTAAAATAGTATTAGGTACATTTAATAAATAAATATTGTTTACTTGGAACTCAATTCATCGATGCTTTTACGCCAATGAATCAATAGAGCAATTTATGATTGTTATTTGTGTTAAATATATTATTATATATTATATAGTTTATCATCAACTTACAACTGTCATTTATAACTCATAGTTTCAGATTTAATTGCCTCTAATATCCTGACACTGGTCTAGCCTTAGGGTATCGTTAGCCTTCGGGTAGCGGAGGTCAGGTGGCAGCCGCTCCGTGCAAATACTGATATCCAGTCAAATCCGGTTAGACTAGAAAAGCCGACCCCAAGTGACTTGGGAATAATAAAGGCTAAGGGAGAAGAAGAAGTTTCAGATTTAATTGCGCTGATTCAGCCGCATCGAAAAAAAGGTGGCTACCGACTTGTTACCTTGCTATTAAGGTTTAACAAATAAATAAATAAATGTTCTGAAGAAATAATTATACAAATTATAACCGAAAATATTTAATATTGAGAAATGAAGTAGTTTGATCTACTTTTAAAACGGTCTCTGATTTAGGTCACATATGTACTCATGGAGTAAAACGAACAACCTTATATACAGATTCAGTTAATTAATTAAATTGCCTGACCTTTTGCTTGATCAATTAACTGACTAACCTACATGTAATTTCAGTAACTTTAGTGAACTCATTAACCATTACACCGCACCCGGGACACTTTAAATAAGTCACATGATTTCATTACCTACTTCTATTACAGAACTATTGAACAAGCAAATTGACATCACTCACGTCCCTCAAAGTCATCAACATCATCATTATATTGAGTATGCATCTTACTGGAAATGAGCCTCTATGACTTATCCGATCCCTCTGTATCGTGTCTTTGTCCCTCCCAGGGGGTGGAGGAAGTATTTTTGTGTAGTGGCCTGCCGTTTTACATAGCGGGCCGAAACCACGGCGGAGTCGCGATTGCATGTGAAAGCGATTCGCGCGGCCTCGCAGTCTATGGTTATATCGAGGAACACCGTGGTAGGTTTTGTCGGTATTATCGGGGTATCTTTTCCTTGGTGAGATACATATCATAGTTTAGTACATATAATAACTAAGTTATATTGGTACTTATATATGTATATATATATATATAATATACATCAATTTGAAAGTTGTAACGTATCGAAAACTCTTTGTAAAATGGATTCACTCCACAAGTTCATGAAGTTGCTGATGATCTAAAACGTTTCAACAACTTTATTATTACAGAACGAGTTTAATTGTCCTCTGAAACTTCATCCAGCGGATCCGGAAGTGGATCACTCTAAACCACTTAAGTGTCAAAGGCGGAAAACCGGATATAAACGGTTCTTGGCGCAGCGAACCGCCAAACATTTAGCCACTCCATTTACAAAGAACTCTGCAAGATGGCCGCCGCTTGGCGAAAGAAGATGTCGATAGCGTTTTATTTGAACGGAAATTTGTTCGCAAGATTTTTTCTAGGTATGTGTATATGGGTATATATATATATATGGGTTTCTGGATTATAGTATTAGTTTCTTTAAGAAAGCACGGTTTGTACAAGTGTCTTTTAGTTCCTAAGGAATTTACAAAAAACGCTTATGCTTGGCAAAACATCACATTAATGTCTATCTTATGACATACTACGAATCAGGCAATGTGTTATTGAATATTTTTCAACAAATGCTCAATAGCATCACGGATTCTGGAACAGGGCCGATTAGACGCCAAGAGGCATGTCGCCTATTAAATGGGACCCAAAACCAACAGTTAGCCATGTGAAGGTATTATGCACCTCTATATCCTCCGTATACACATATGTAAATGGGGCAGGTGATTTTGGAGATATATAAGTGACTATGAATGTATTCTATAATTTCTATAACATGTTACCAAAATCAGCTGCCCGTCATATCTTATAAATAACGCGAACGCGTTTTTTATATTTTTGAGCGATAACTTGGCTGTTTACGTCTTTATGAGGCTGACCGTACTAAAGGCGGGTCGTAAACTTGTTATGCTGACCGTACCTACTATAAATCACTGATATCGACAGCTCCCGCACTACTAACGGGCTCCAGAGGTAGGCAAATTGAATTTCATTGAGATTATGATAGGTTTTCTTTGAAGCTGTGATTCTAAAATCTATTAGATTTTCCTTTGCCGAGCTGTGTTTATTATAATCTAGTATGCTTTGCACGGCCCATGTTAAAATAAATGTAATGTATCAAAAATTCTTTCAGACTGAACTTCGGGTACGGCGACTAATCTTAACGAAGAACTATCGGCGTAGGAGATAGTATAGTTTGAATTTCGCTTGCACAAATATGCAAACTAAGGCACTCTCTATTTCTTCACTCTTCTAGCTAACCCGCGCAACTTCGTCTGCGTCACATAAGAGAATTTACCCTGTTTTTGCAAATTTTTTTATTGATTCTCTGCTCATTGGTCGTAGCATAATGTTATACAGTTTAAAGCCTTCCTCGAAAAGTATAAGAATGTTTCAATGCAATCCAGTAAAGTTAAAGTCAAAAATCATTTATTCACTTAGGTCACAAAGTAACACTTATGAACGTCAAAGGGGTTAGTGAGTTTATTGCATTTACTGAATTTACATTTATGTTAGTTGCAAGGTTCAGGCAAAAGGTTGAGCCTATGAGAAGATACCTGCAAGAAACTCAAGGCCACTCTTTTAAATCGCCATCAACTTATTATTTCAGTATTTTACAACTCATTTATGTACCAGGTGTTGCAGTCATTATGCCATATGTCACTTTCCATATAAAACTAAATTTCTAAAAATAAAGAAAAAGTTAATAATATTATGTAAGAAGCATTTGAGGTTTGAAATAATATTTATCAGTAGGTAGCCATTTGTAATAGACAGTAGTATGTCATGAGGACGCATACACTTACTTATGTGACATGAAAAGGTAGTTCGTGACTAAATGTTGAAAAAGCTGTTCACAAAGTTTCACTATTCCATTCATTGTTCATTTATTGTAAAATGTAGCAAAATTTCGTTAATACTTATAACGTTTGTTTAAAAGAAAAGAAAGATACTTTAACATCACAAAATAAACACGAAGTACCTTCACATAACTAAATTGACCTTATATAATACATACATTGTTTGAATCCTGTATGAAACAAGCAACTAGTTCCATGAGTTTTATCATTTAAGTAATCATTGATTGAATAATAGCCCTTTCGGTTAAACTGTCTTTTAACAGCACTCTTAAATTTGAGTAAAGGTAAATTTATAATATCAATCGGTACTTTATTAAAAAAGCATATACTGAGTCCCGCAAATGAATTGTGAACTTTATATAAACAATGATACGGACCAACTAACTTATGTTTATTTCTAGTGTTTAAGTTGCGAATATCACTATTCTTATTATATAAGTGGATATTATGTTTTATAAACATAATATTCCTAATATATATTGCGACGCAACGGTAAGCATACCAATTTCTTTAAAACGCTCTTTCAGGGAAACTCGTGGGCCTAAATTATAAATGCTACGTACTGCACGCTTTTGAAGAATAAAAATTGTTTTAATATATACAGGGTGTGGCGTAAATAATGGATAACCCTGAAACTGTCAACTGGCCAGATTATCATCTATCATTTAACCCACGGTTTTTTTTCTCTTTTATAAATATACAGTTTTCTCTTCTAGTAGATTATATTTTATGAATACTCGAATGACTACCCACCTTATGCATTGTATAATAGTCGTACCTACAGTTCTGAGTGAGGGCCTGGTGATCCGTAACACAGGGTTTCCCTAGTATGGACTCCAGTCTCTCACAAGGGCTCATAATTCTATAAATATTTGTTTTGTGTCAACTGTTGTGTCAATTATTATGATATGCAACAATGTTGCGAAATGAAATTATTGATAACAATGTTATCACTTCGAAATTGTTGCTAACTGCTCAACTGACTACTTAGTAACTATCGTCTGGTACGTGACCTGATTGCTCTCGATAATTGGTATAGGGCAGGCTTCTACTCAAGTTAATTTGGTGATGGGTGACGGTTCCGTGGTATAAATTAAGATTTGTAAATATTGTGTTATTAAATAAATTCATTATTATTTCGTTAATTAAAAACATTATAATATTTTTACATATTTAATATAAACGAACATTTAATTGAAATATAAAAATATTTATTATTATTAGTATAATATACTATATAAACACCAGTTGTCTTTGTATAAACGAAACAAAACCTGTCCACTCCTGAAAGATTGGACAAAGGTGTGTCACAATATAAGAACAATTACCAAATTATATAAACTGCTATTAGGAATTATTGTAAGAAATTATCAGCGCTGATTCCGAATTATGCTTATAAATAAAAAAGAATAGGTAGCGTTTGTCAAATGACCACGGAACACTTAAAAAATAATCCATATATATATTTATAGAAGACTTTCAGAGTGGCTTTCGTATTTAATCTAACTGCGGTCATTTAAACAATATCTATGTATGTACTTTACTGTATACATAACTTCAAAGTTAAGAGATATAATAACAAATTGCTCTTGGAAAGGTGACTGCGGAGCTCCGATAATGAGATAGTACTTACTGATTTGTTGACAAATTCATGACCTACACATAACCTATAATGTTGTAAGTAACTTTCACGTAAAAACAGCTGATATTTATTTTCACGTACAGTGAAACCAGCTTGATAGAAGTGACATTGATATGTATGGAAACCTAAGTAGCTAAGAATACACAACACACAAAATAATAAAGTACATAGGGACTCGGAAGAAATATTTGTAGGTCTGACAAATATTAGTACCGAGTGGGCTACGAGCGTACAACAATAAGTGCAGCGGCAGCGGCGAAACAACATGTTGTCTGCTGCGCCTGCCATGCATTCAATTTTAGTTATGAACTCAACCTATATGATGTAGCCTATGGTCGCTTGCAATACACAAAGGTCTCGTTCATTACATCTTTGTGCTTGTTGTTACTAGTGCATGAGATCACAAGCCTCCAATACATAAGGCGGAGAACTATACAAAGTTGTAAACATTGTAGCAACGTACACAAATAATACCTAATTCAGAATAACTATATGTGGATCACGTAGATTTTGTCCTATTGTGTTTACAATATGTATTCTGTCAGTTATCAGAGTTGACCATTGTTTTGTAATGTAAACAATATATATCATAAAATAATTATTAAATATAACTTCACAATTATTCAACCCAATCAAATATGCCACATGTACAGCAGTGATGGTCAACAAAATAAGAAGCATAATATTTTTTAATTTTACATCCTTTACATACTTTCAGTTGATAAACAAGCTTGTACCAACAATAATACTGTATCTTCCTCCTGATAAATAGACAATATACAATTTACATGTAATGCAACGTTTATAAAATTGGTAATTCAACAGCGTTGTATCATAGACGTTTGAGATTTATACCACGTTTTTCATCTGCGCTATTCGACGATTTAAGTATTTTAAATTAAACCATACGATTTCTTGTTAATAACGTTCTTCGCCATGGTATTGGTTATATCCACTTACCATTATTTTTCTATCTGTTATACTTGCGGTAATTGTGAAAAGGATACATTCTCAGGTTGCCGCCCTTGTCGCCGATGGCGAGCAGTTTCTGGATGGGGTCCCATGCTAGCGCTGTCGGCGAGAATGGGAACCCGTGTCGGAAAGTCTGTGGACAATACAGATACTAATATTAGGACAATTCGATAAATCTTAAATCTTTGTTCTTAAATTTTTGTTTCTAACTTAGTTTTAATTTTGGTGATTGTTAATTCTTTATAATTGTCACTAATTAGTTTTTTATTATTATATATTAAGATAACGGTGCTACACCATAATTATGCATGCTGTCAAAATGTTGTTTATTTAGTTATTATTTATGGTCTTATTTAGTTATGTAAAAATAATGTAACAACTACTGGATGTCCAAATAAATAAACTACATTTAATTTCATTAATCTTTTGCTAGTGGCAAAAATGAATCTCGTATAAGTATGCATCAAAAGGTACATTATATTCAAATTAATGATAGTAGAAACCATTGCGCCAACTGTGCAGGTAAATATAAATATTCGATAATGCACACAAACAATATTATGCTAATCTTTGTGTTTTAATAAATGTGATACGCATATCTCTATATAATATCATATAAGGTGATTTAATAAAGTACTCGTAAGTAGGTACTGATGCGGTTTTGTAATACAAAGAAAGATTTATCAGTTCCCTTGAACCGTGGTACATATATGTATATTAATATACGTAATTAAGTTTATGATAGAATTTACAATTGTAAAGCTCAAAGGATTCCGTGACATTACACACCGAAATGAGCTCAAATGACACCCGATATGAAAGGCCAAAAAGATAACACCATTCATAACAGAAACCTTTTCAAACTGAAAGCTGTTAAGCATATTATTTCAAAATAAACATAAAACACAACACAACTGTAAAAAGAAAACTTCCGAATAACGAGACGCCGACGCCGTAAATTAGAAAAAAGAGAAAATATACAAAACGAACTTCGACACAAGAAATTGGAAATTCGAACACCTAAATGTAGAAGTTCGACGTTCGAATTTCCAATTTTCGTAACGGTCGAGTGCGGCCGCCATTCCGCTCGTGCCTACCCTACAACACTATAAAGTAACAATATTAACAATTTCAGATTGTTTATTTATTTATTAGCATTGTGAAGGGCTTCGCGCCTCCAAGGATTAACGGATTTTGTTAAAATTTTGCGCGTACATATCTTATAATAAACGAAGGGTAAGGTGTTTCACGTCGGATAAACATCGGCCCCGCGGGGCCAGGATAATCGTAACAAGGTAAAATTTATGAGTAATTTTAAAGCCAACGCTAAAATAAAGCTTTGATAAAAAATGAATAAAAGTATAAAAAAATTCTGAAACTCTTTTATGTTTCCTGCGTAATTCCATTGACTGATGGAAATTCACCAATTTAATCGCCTCCACTGGGGTTGCCACTTTATTAAAGAAAAGCATTGCCCGCCTACTAATAAAATGACGCAAAGTGATGTTGTCTGATTGGTACGTTTACCCAAAAATAAATAATATATTTAAGCCGGTTTTGTATGCTATTGGAGTGCCTCACTAACATCATATTTCCCGATGAAGAAAATATGGCATACTTATTTCTGCCAGCGGCTTCTTCCGCGTTTATCCCACAGGAACGTATACGGAATAAAAAGTACTACTCTAGAACATGTTTTATATCGGTTCAACGGTTTACGCGTGCTTTGGTAACAAACATCCAAGTCTCTAAATATTGTAACATCTTTAATAACTGTCACAATTATGATATTAGTAAGATAAATAAGCTACGTGTTAAAAATAATATATTGAAATTAACTGCTGGAGGGTTTACTAGTTAATCACAAATTAACGAAAAACGTCATGTTATTTAATAGTAAACTACGTGAAAAAGATAAAATACAAATTTTTCTACGACCGTTTAATCGATTAAGTTATATGTTGTATCCAGGCAAATATTCTACGACCAGATTAAAGACTTTTGCAGAAAGGCTAGTTTAAGAAAATCTTAATACTACTAATAATGTGCTGTGATGAATGAATCAAGGGAGATATGCCAGAAGCGTAATAAGTAATAATCTGTAGTCTTTGCATACCCCTTAAAATATGTGTATGTATTCCTTTAATCAGTAAATATAATTATACTATTCTGGTCGGTCTAATGAGACAGACAAACTTTAAAGCAATGCCATTGTAACTAAATTACGAAGTAGCACAAACTTAATATGGTTCCGACATCTGGTTACATATGTACGCGCAAATAGTGCACAAACACAAATGTTTGCGCCGAGTTCGAGTGACGAAGGTCCTTCTAACCGCCAACATACATATATCTATATGTTAGGTATTCGTCTAGGGAGATGGAGATACAAATCGTTTAATAATGTCTATAACACTAGTGTTCGTCATAAGTTATGTTACAGGAAAACCACTTTCTTCTTGCTTTTAGGAAAAGGATTGAGAGCAAATGTTAGATTGATTAATCCTAACTAATATTATGAATGTGAATGTGAATATGTTTGTTTGTTACGCTTTTACGCCTTAACTACTGGACCGATCACCATGAAACTTTGCATACACGTTGTCAGGGGAACAGAAAAGGACATGGCGTACCTTTCATATATAAAAAAACACATTTACCTAATCAAAACTATATTTCCGTGAGCTAAGCCGCGAAAAAAACTAGTACCTAAGGAAACAAATTTAAAAGAGATTAAGTATAGTGCGGTTTCCTCATGCTTAGGTCAGTTCGATTAAGTTATTGAGTCGCATTAGCACACCGACGGTCTGACACAATAGGTTTTTATTTATGTCTGGTATTCCAAGAATTAACAGGTTAAGAAAGATCGCAGCCATGTTGCGTTCTGTCTCTTCGACTGTTTTACCCAATTACTTACGTCCATAAACTCACGCCATTGTATTCCCGAAGGGGAAACCAGAGTTATAGTGCATATATATTTCGTCAGCAATATTTTGTCATCTACTGGGAGCTTTAGTTGATTACGACTCGCTAGTGATAAATAATTTACAGCAATTCCAATAACATTTTACACAACCTAGTAATCGAAACTGAAACTCCACGATGGGACGCAAACACAAGCGCAATCTTAAGCCACGGCATCAAAATATTTTGACTGCCTCGGTAGTAGTCAAAACATATATATTTAACAAATGGACATCTCCCAATGTTACCAGGGATCCTTGTGAGAATATTATTGTATCACAGGACTTTCTAAATATTGTACAAAACAACTAGACTCGAGACGACTCTTTGTAGTTTGTTATATTTCTGATTAGTTTTTAATTATTTACACAATTTTCGTTTCGATTGGGATTTGAGCCAACATTAGACGCGTTGTAGTGCCATGGCGATTACTAACAGCCATTACCAATAAATCTATCTGCAGCAAGAGATAGCTCGCTATTGATTATGATCAGTATATTTTTATCTATCTGTGAATGTAATAGGAATCTATCTATAGAAAATCGTAGACCAGATTAACCACCTGACCCTTTAACTATTCTCTAATCCATCTCCTAAGCCATGGTTGCACCGATGTGATATTGTTTCGTGTGGTCGCCTCGCTTCTGTTTCGGGTCCAATAAACCAACGCGCCAAAAAAATTGTGTGATATACAAGTATTTGTGCCGAGACTTCATGTACTTAGCGTTCATAGTTTGAATGTTTATTAAGTCTCCATGACAAAAAGAGGTGTCATTAAAGTACAACAGGTTCCTTTAAAATAAAGTTGTATCCATCTTTGAAGTCATAGTGCAGTTAGCAGCTACGGTATACATACATATATAGTTTATAATTCTACATCGGTAGAGCTGCTTTTGTTTTGCAGAATCTATAACTTTGGTATTCATTTAATTCTCGAGTACCTTTTCGATTTTAATTTTAACGGTATATAAATAATTTATTTACATAACATAATCATTATTTTAAATAATAATTTATACACAGAGATAACTATACAATGTTGTGAGATGTTTTACTCTATAATCTATAGTTTTGGTTTATCTGTTGTGTTTATACTTTCTTCGGTGAACGGTTATCTGCGATGGGTGGTATGACATCGGCACGTGTGCGATGGATGTGTCACTGACGTATGTTGTTGTAGGTTCGTATTTAGACTTCATAACTATGGCTCTAACGTTGGTGGGAGGCAAAGACACTGATGAAATTACTAGTTAGAAAAACAGACATTTAATTTTTGTTAATGTAATGTTGATTTAATTTCAACGAGTGTCGCTGCCAGAGCTTATTACGGACAGCGTATTAGTTTCAGTGGTAGCCTCCCTGCTGCGTCGAGTGTTGCTGGTTAGATCCTTACACAACAGGGACAAAAATATATCCTCCACATATGGTTGTTTCGAGTCTGAATGATCTTTGTGCTTGTTTGATTGTTTGTTAAGTTCCCCGCAGCACAGGAATTATTGTCAATGCAGAAAAAAGGTTAAGGGTATTGTACTAGCGATCGATAAACCATGGGTTCGTTCTTCACCTGGCATGCTAAAGCCTCGTAATATTTAACTTAGATTAAGTGGTTATGGCAGACCCTACTATTGAAGAGTGATTGAAACTGTTATTTAGTCTCAAGGCGTAAGTTTACGCTTACGTAGACGGTCCTGACGTTCCGGCTTCAGGTCAGGCCCAGGGTTATTAGAACTTGTCGTCAGCAAATTTTAAATAGCAGCATGAAGTCTATAAATATATTTGCTAAATAGTAATAGGATCGCCCGTACTAAATAGAATATTCGCATATACAAAAAAATATCAAGTACGGCAAGGCTACCTCATGATTTTCTAGTGCCTACGGTAGGATGTTAGATCTCAAAACTCTAGAGTTGTATGTAGCCCATCACTGTTTAGAGGCCGGGCTACCCTGTAAAATAACCCTAAATACATGATGTGAAGCCTAAAAAAATGGATTCCGAAATATTGATGCAATAAATACACCACTACCCTCTTCGGGGCCGGGGTAATACAGCCGTATGAATACTTTTGTGTTATTGTTGATACTATCTCCGACCCTTAAAAGCATGATGATCACATCGTTGTGTTGCAAGATTATTCGAGACGTACAACATGTATTTTTATAACAACGATTTATGATCTGTTTACTACAAAACCTAGGTTCATAAACCACAGATAGATAAACGTTTGCATCACACAGCGTGTTGTCGTCAAGATATCGCCCTCAAGTATTAAACTGTTCGTAAATATTCCCTTCCACGAGTTGTTGGTTGATATCGATCACTTATAACTTTACACTTTATGTAGCACTTATTTATTGCTTGTATTAAAAGTGAAGTATGTATTTTTAAGCTAGCATCCCTTTTTATTTTTGTTGTAAAGATAATTCTCGCTGTAAAAAGAGTGTCTTTGTTAATGTTGAAACTCATTGCTGGATCGAACACTCGGATCGGAGTTGATAGCTTTAGATTACTGGAGACTGCTTACCACCCAAGTAAACCTTATGCCTGTTTGCCATAGACTCTGTACACTTATATTACATGTTTCAAAAAATATATGTCCTATATCGTAATCGTCGTACCAGTGGTGGCACCGTAATCACTTAGACTGCTACGCCAACGTTGTACTGACAATAAAGATGTTGATATAAACCTAAAATAATATAAGTTTGCATAATCGTAGTAATATATGTAATAGCATGACATTTCTTAATAACTAGGATCGTCTAGTATGGTCAGGAAACGTAGGTTACAAAGAATCCTATATATCAATTTTATTGTTATCTTGAGTTCGCGTTATAGGCACCGTCAAAGAGCTGGCCCGCTACTATCTCTATATTAATGAACAATGGTCACGAACGAGCACAAGAAGCAGTGTATGAAAACTTCTCACCTTAAGCTACCATCAATATCCTAACTTCCAACTTCCGTCTGGACGAAGACACGCCGCCTCTCAGACCTGGTGCTGATCGCCACCTTAACAGCAGGTCCGAGGGCGGCGTGTCTTCGTCCCCCCACAAAGGGACAGTAGCAATAAAATTAGAGTAATAAAAACAGTAGGTCTACTTGTGTAGTGGCCCGTCGTTTCATACGGCGAGCCGAAACCTCGGCGGGGACGCGACTGCACGTGAAAGTGATTCGACCGGCTCCGCCGACTATAGTTCTGTTATGTCGAGGAACACCGTGGTACATTTAGTCGGTATTACGGTTGTCGGGATATCTTTTCCCCGGTGAATCCGACATAACCACCCTCTACCTCCACGTAAAAAAAAGGGTTGTATATTGTCTGTTAATTATTTATATTATTGATCCCTGCAAAACAGGCCTCAATACCTAATGCGGGATGTATTTTATATATAATATAATATAACAAATGGAAATATCTAGTAGGTACCAACAAAAACACAGGTTATAAATGTGGTTTTAGGTTTGTTGCCTTTGGGTAGATGCTGAACACATTAGGTGTGCTTAGATTTGTCTTGAACCAAAGATGGCCTTGGGGTAACCATACCGTGCGTTTCTTTTACGTGAGACCAAAAAACTATAGTTGACAATATATATATATAACACACCCAGTGTTACACTCATCTGCCTACCTCTGTCAGAATATAGGCATGAATATATAATAATAATACATACATAGGTATGTATATAATAATTTGTTCTTTTGCTAGTAATGTGTGAATCTGTAAAACCTCTCCGTTATAGCACTCCATAGCGGTGTAACCCTAAAAAAGTTACAAGTTACTTATAGATATAAATCATACAAGTATTTTCTCTACGCCAATTGAACCATTATTTGTGACGCATAGGCAGTCACAAGCAGAGTTATAAATCAAAGCTTAATTTTTTATATTCCCTATGTTACTTCCCTGGTCATAAATTGTTTACGCAGTACATACATAAACTCACGGTTGTATAATGTATATCCTTGAAGGTCAGAAGTATATGGCACCTACATTTCGGTAGCTTTATTAAGTGGGCTATTCTGTCATCATAAGGAAAAAAGACGTATCTGCAGTATATTTATAATTAATATAAAATACTGGCGATGCCAAATACAAAAGCAAATGAATTAAAAAAAAATTGATAGGTACTTCTTTTTCCCTTATTAATATTATTCACTGGGCACATAGAGTGGGAATAGACTAGAAATGAAGCCATAAAGTAACACTTATAAACGTTAGTTTCACTAACTAAGCTATACTTTTACGTTTGAATTAGAATTTAGTTTGGCAAATTGCAACTACTGAGAAGAACCGAAAATACACTTACTAAAGAAACTCAAATTTACTACTAAAAAGTTTCTAGCAACCTAATTGCCTGTTACGGGCTTCTAACTTAGGTCCTTCCGGTCCAAGTCTAGGCAGTCGATGCGTAGTCTTTAAACTAAATATTAACCGCAACATACATAATACAAATATAAAATATAATACATACATAATTAAATATGGTTATAAATAGCGCATTTTGGCTCGCTTTAACGATGACGAAAAACATCGTGAAGAAACCTGCTTGTCTGAGAGTTCTCTAATATGTTATCGAAAATGTGCGAAGTCTGGCAACTCGTTCTAGGCCGACGTGGTACATACCACAGTATGCATGTCCATACGTATGTACAGTCGGCCACAGCCTAACCTTCTGCATCCGAAGTAGAGACTCGTGCCCAACCGTGGGACATTTTATAAAACCTACTTTAGATCACACATCTTTAAACACCTGGAAAAACTATAAAACATTTTCACGGCAAAGATTTTGTGTAATCCATGGCAGGCTCTGACTAATGCGGACAAAACAGCGTGGTTTGAATAAACGCAATGTAAATAAAACACGAGCGCGCTTGAGGCGCAGATCGAAGTCACTACAATATTAACATGACTTCGCGTCGACCGAATAATATCTAAGAGATACCAAAAACTCCAAGGCTTTTGGCAATACATATTTGACGCATGTTTTGGTCCCATGGCATTTTTGCACTTATGTTTTATTAGAAGCTTCTGAGTGTGATTACTCAGATAATGTGATACTATTATGGCGGTAGGCATATATAATTGTTTTTCTGTAATGCTATTCTTAGTAGCATGTATCTTAGAATCGTGTCTGGTGGATGACCAAAGGTCGGGCTTTGGGTTCAAAAACATATCCAGCGAACTGTAGGTATAGCACATCTCTGACCGACTCTTTAGCTTATACAAGCGTCATAGCACGTTTGTGAGATTGCACCAAAGGAACCTCCATTTCTTGAATAGTTAGCATGTCACTAATGACTCGAGTGTACTAGATTCAATCTCCAAAACCGACAAAAATATTTAAATATATGGTTGTCTTTGTTCAACATTTATAAAATTCTCAAAGGTTATCTTTGTTAAAGAAAAGGAAATATGATGTCCAGAATGTCTTATATAACCGCAATTCAGTGCGTTCAGTGTTCTTGTACACCTACCATTTTAAAGATAAGTAGTAAAGAATGTTCTGGTCCAGTATCTAGTCACAATAAATATCTTTTACTTCCATTCAGGGGCTATATGTTAAGATGGCGAGCCAAATTGCCTGGTTTGGTACAATTTTATTCTACTAACGAGGTAAAAGAGTATAATGTAGCTCGTAAGCGGTAATAGGTATTGAGAAAAGTACAAGGATTGGTCTTGTGCTTTTAGCACAGCACCTATTTATAGATGTTCCGGTACCATGATGCCTACAGGCACATGACATATTCTTTACTTATGATTCTCTTTAGGGTTACCGTTTACTTATATTCTTGCGAAAATATAAGTATTAAAATAAATATAACTAATAATATTTTACGTTTTGTCATTAAAGAGTAACAAAGTAAGCGCCTATTGGAAAATTGCGTATATACACTATTCTTTAAAAAGGCTCTGTGGTCCTAAAGGTTAAGGCCACGCGGGACTTTTCTAAGTTAAAGTTAATTGTTACTTTGACACAATGTTCACCCAGACGCAAACTATTGATCGGGACAATAATTTGTGTGATCAACAAATTATTGTGCTGAGTGGGATTCGAACCCGCAACGGCAACAGTAGCACAGCTTACCCGCTACGTCGTACGTACATTCAAATAAAAACTTAGCAGTGCACGTTCCCTACAAATATTAAATTCTTATTTTAAGGCAGTGATATCGAAGCCATCTGTGTCCTACAGCCGATGTTTCTAACACTTCATGATACTTTGAAAATGATAAACTAGAGTAGACATACTACAGAAAGGATCTCTACATAGAATGTATAGTATTCGTGCATTTATCAGGTGATCGAAAATACCTCGCAAGTGCAATGTTAGTAACTTTCCGCCCCTGTCATTGTACCGGGACCTTGAAAGCGGCGGGTTATCATACTTTCTTAAAAACAATTGATAATGCGGTGTGATAATGAGCACATATCTCCCGGGAGAGCGGCGCAGCGGATATAAAAGCTGGTCGGTGTAGAGACAGAGGCACAGTCGTGTGCTAGTGTCAATCATGAAGGTTCTGGTACTAGTGGCTGCGCTGGCGATGGCTTCGGCCTCTGTCGTCAAAGATGTCGACACCGAGTACGTTATTGGAAAGGATAACATGGGTAAGTTCTTAATTCATTGATTTTTCTATTGTTTTGAATGAATTGGTCTGGTAAAACATTCTTATACCTTAAAGACTGTTGATAACGTTAAGGGAGTTTATTAGTTAAGAAAACGGATTTGCCCATGGAAAGTTGAAAGTTCAACTTCCATTGTTTGCTTACTTCCAACACAAGTATAAAAAAAGTAAACCTTGTTTGGAAGGATTCACATAACCACTAAAACTTTAAGTTCTGGCTACTTAAAAATACATTAGTTCTAGCAATGTGCAATATCAATACAAATCTCAACTTTAAGAACATCAATTCTTTGAATACATTTACGGACTGAAACTTTTGGGGATAATGATCCAATTAATATAAGCCTATACGATGGATACAAGACTACTTTGACAACGAGAAAATGTCTTGGCTTTATTTTCTATACAGACCGAGTTACAGCACAGACCCACTTAGCATACTCCAATAAAATTTAGACAATCTGAAATCTGCAATATGAGATTCTTTAAGATGGTTTTGAATGTGTAATGATGTGTGTATAAATGTATTCTAAATAGTGAACATAGACGTCAAGATGAAGGAACTGTGCATCATGAAACTGATGAATTACATCCTTCAACCGACCATGTACGAAGACATCAAGGAGATCGCCAGGGATTGGGTCCTCGAAGACAACACGGACAAGTACCTGGTGAGATACCACATTTTAATAGCTCCCATACTTTATTTACGAGCCATTTTAGAGCGATTAAAGGACACTTGTTACGGTGGATTTACCATATATATGCCATAAATGGAAAACTCTTTAGAAAACCTATATCAGCAAACACGAAAAAAGTTTAGAGTTCATTCTATATTAGTCCTTAGTCACAAGTTCATTTATCGCGTTCCGCAAAATAATGATCCCTATCCCGCCTCGGCTTTAAAGCTATATTTTTGTTTTTATATTTAGTGTAAAGTGCGCTGAAAATAATAGACTTACTTTCTCATTTATGATAATAGTATGTATTTATTAAAATCCTCAAATATATATTTCTAATGGTTTCAGAAAGTAGATGTGGTGAAGAAGTTCATTTATACCTTCAAGATGGGTATGTTGCCGCGTGGCGAGGTGTTCGTCCACAGCAACAAACTGCACATCGAACAGGCCGTCAAGGTCTTCAAGGTCCTCTACTTTGCCAAGGACTTTGATGTGTTTATCAGGACTTGCTGCTGGCTTAGGGAACGCATCAACGGAGGCATGTTCGTGTACGCCCTTACCGCCGCCGTATTCCATAGACCCGACTGCAAGGGTATCGTCCTTCCTGCACCCTATGAGATCTACCCCTACATCTTTGTTGACAACAAGGTCATTGAGAAGACTCTCATGATGAAGATGACTAAGGCAGCCACTGACCCTGTCATCATGAACTACTACGGCATCAAGGTGACCGACAAGAATCTGGTTGTGATTGACTGGCGCAAGGGTGTCCGCAACACATTGACTTTGGATGACCGTATCACTTACTTCACTGAGGACATCGATCTTAACACTTACATGTACTACTTGCACATGAACTACCCGTACTGGATGACTGATGATATTTACAGCCTTAACAAGGAGCGTCGCGGTGAGGTCTTTATGTACGCTAAGATGCAATTGTTGGCTAGGTACAGGCTGGAACGTTTGTCTCACGAGATGTGCGACATTAAGCCTATGATTTGGAACGAGCCTCTGAAGACCGGCTACTGGCCCAAGATACGTATGCACACCGGTGACGAGATGCCCGTGCGTGGAAACAACATGATGGTTCTCACCGACGACAACCTTGAAGTTAAGCTCATGTTGGACGATATTGAGAGGATGCTCCGCGACGGAATCTGGACTGGCAAGATTGAGCGCGTAAGTATACCATCATTTTCTAGTTATTGCTGTTCAATTAACATATAAAACATTTCTAAACATTGTTCTTTAATTACAGCGTGATGGTACTGTGATCAGTCTGAAGAAAGCCGAGGATATCGAGAACCTTGCTAGGCTGCTGCTCGGCGGTATTGGTCTGGTTGGTGATGATGCTAAGACGTTCCACATGATGAACTTGATGAGAAAGATGCTTACCTACAACCTGTACAACTTTGACAAGTAAGTTTACCACAAAAAAAGTATGTGATCTCTTTCAGTATGCAGAACTTGTACTAATGGATTATTTTATGTTATAGATACACATACGTTCCCACCGCTTTGGACATGTACACCACTTGCCTGCGTGATCCCGTCTTCTGGAGGCTGATGAAGCGCGTCACTGACATCATGGTCACGTTCAAGAAGATGTTGCCCAAGTACACTCGTGACGAGTTTGACTTCCCCGGAGTTAAGATCGACAGGATCACAACCGACAAACTTGTTACCTTTATGGATGAGTACGACTTGGACATTACCAACGCTGTGTACCTCGACGAGGTCGAGATGAAGAAGAAGAAGTCTGACATAACCTTCGTCGCCCGCACCCGCCGCCTCAACCACCAACCCTTCAAGGTGTCTATTGACGTGACCTCCGACAAGACCGTCGACAGCGTTGTTCGCATCTTCGTAGGACCCAAGTACGACTGCATGGGCCGTCTCCTTAAGGTCAACGACAAGCGCCTTGATATGTTGGAGATTGATACCTTCCTGTACAAACTGGAAACGGGCAAGAACACAATCGTGCGTAACTCTGTGGAAATGCATGGCGTCATTGAGCAGAGACCCTGGACCCGTCATATCCTCGACCGCACTATTGGTAATCTTGGAACTGTCTTCAAAAACGTTGATGTTGAGAGCTGGTGGTACAAGACCCGCATTGGCTTCCCACACAGGCTTCTCCTTCCTCTTGGTCGCCTTGGTGGTTTCCCTCTGCAGATGTACGTCATCGTGACCCCTGTAAGGACCGGCATGGTTCTTCCCACCGTGGACATGAACATCATGAAGGAGCGCAAGATGTGCCGCTGGAGCATCTGCTTCGACACCATGCCTCTTGGCTTCCCCTTCGACAGGAAAATCGATATGACTCAGTTCTTCACCCAGAACATGAAATTCTACGACATCATGGTGTACAGGAAGGATATGGATATGGCCAACATCAGCAAGGATGTGGACATGTCAGACATGGTGATGAAGCGGGACGACCTCACGTACCTGAACCTCGACAAGCTCGTGAGGTGGTCCTACAGGGACGTTATGATGACGAGCGCCGACAACATGATGAGGATGTAAATTGTGAACGAACTCGAATTTCTATTCACTATCGAATAAATAGCAGTAAATAAATGTAATATTTTGTTTTGATTCACACACCATACCACCAAGTAGTACCCTACTACCAAAATACTTAAAATTTCCTTACACATTTTGCAAAGAACTTTCTACTTCAGTTTAGTTCTAAGTTTCTGCTATATTTAATAGCGTAAAACACGAAATTCTAATTTACTTTTTCGTAGGCGAAAAGCATTGATAACTAACAACATTTGCTTCGTAAAAAGAAAGATTTTTAATAAAAGTTTCCGTCTAATTGGTAGGTATGACATAAATATTCAGCAACTCAGTAATAGCCCTGAAACAAATCGGCAAGAGACTGGCCGAGTTCGGGGAAGTGTGCCCTAAATAAACAAACTAAGTTAGAGCAAACATTTAAAGTTCCTTTGATCCGCGACCCTTTGAGACGTCCTTTTCTTATTCCACATTTATGTGAGCGTGGGCGTGGGCATGGAGATAAATAAAACTACCCGCGTTTGCCTCACATGATGAATGCTCGTGTTTAATTAGACAAAGCCTTGTTAACGCCACGATGAAAACATTTGGCTTAGACCGTTTACGTCGACAATTTTACATAAAACTCTACTTATTATTCTCATATATGCAAAGCTCCTGTTAACTTACAGCTTTAAATTAATTACTAAGTTGATAAACATCGTGTTCTTTTACGAGAATTGACTTTAAAATTAATCTAGCAGTTTGATATAAGAATATACATTTACTGCAGAAAGCCAGGAAATGTAAAATCCTTTGTCATTTGACTATTCTCTTCTTCCAATGGTAACAAGTTAAGCCCCTATTACCAGTGTGACAGACGTTGTAAGAATGGACTCAATTTTCTTTCAATCGAAGCAAAATTTTTAATGCGATTAATATTATTCCAATCAAAGAGCCCATGGGACTGGTTAGTTTATAACTTAGTGTACTGAACTTGCCTAAGAATTGTGGTAGGAATAGGTACATATACTAAGAAAGTTTAAAGAATAGTACTTTGAGGAAATCAATGCTGGAATTAAGGTTTTCAGACTTGACTGTCATTGATGGATTGCAAATGTCGAAAGTGAGTTTCCAGCTTTTATATTCCGAGGCAGGTAAAATGTTGAAAGTAGTGTAGGTATTTTTTTTTGGGAAATTCTCAGCTGCGTCTTAGATATTTTGTCCGCTATTGGGTAATAAACTTACCCATATTATTTTTTATGTTTACCTGCAATATGGGATACTAACTACTACTGTTTGACTTCACATGACACTAAGAATTGTTACAGTGTGCAGTGGTTTAAGTAGTCATCTCGCTACTGTCTTTGGAAAATACTAAATGCAAGAATTTTCAATAATATAGTAATTGCCTTTGAAATAGTATAAAATTGATAGTCTATACAACTTACCTAAATATTTCTAATAGGAGTTGGTTCATGTTGTTATTGCGATGCGTGGGCATCAAACCCACAACCTTGCAATTTATTCACAGCGGGCGAAATGTTTAAACATATAACAAACGAACTCTGTTTTACTTCCTAACAAAAAACGAGCATGATATAATGTCGGATATAAATTAAACAGGGAGCGCTTTATATTCTACACTCATGTTTTTTATATTGCATTGAATTATTATATGCATATTGCATAAATCCTTTAGAAAATAGTTGAGGCAAACAAATTATCCAACAATCAGATCATATCTTGTAACAACAATGCAAGCTTTGTTTCCTCGCTACAAACAAGAATACTTCGAATATTTTCTGTTTAATTGCATAACTTTGCTTCAATGAAACGGTCTGCAAATTCACCTCTCATTTGAATAGTTCGTAACAGACCGTGAGTGCGCGCTGTATCTTACTGATATAAACATAGTGCAGTGGGATAATGCACGGCGCGCATTCACGACGTGCCGACACCGGGCATCTCGCAATTACATCGCGCAGCAACAATTTCTGTGATCTTTTAAATTTATTCTGTATTTCGAATACTTCTGCTTCGGAAGCGAATACTTTGCTTCGCAGTATCGCTTCTCTTTTTGTCGATTGACTTGATTGGAATCTCGATCGACGTTCCATTTTCTCAATAAAACTTTTGCTGTTGCAATATCGATGGGATTTAAATGTAGTCGACTTAACTTTACCTGTTTTTAAAGAGATTTTAAGCAGGAATGAAGTAGTGAAGTGACTTTATGGAATGTTGCTTAGAGTTCATGTTTCATCTTGTATAAGAGATATCAATCTTCTTAACTCTGACGCTCTTCATGAAGTAAATACTCGTTTTTGTGCGTTCAGTAGCTGACTAAGCGACTGAATATATTAAATTGTCCGTATTTCTCTAACTATAGGTATTTAAAGCTTTTAGCGCAGCTGTAGTAAATGCGGCAGCCAGATATCGGGTTCGATCCCCGGGTCAGGCAAAGTGTTATTGAGATTTTCGTCAAGAAATTTGGCAATAGGCTCACTTACATAGCTAGCGAAATGTGGCCGGAATATCTGACTACTTCTTCGTTGATGTAAGCGTGAACTTATGTATGTATGGACTTCCATTTCTATTATTATATTCGTTTATATACATAGATGTCATGACAGTAGTCATCGAGTAGTGATAGCTACGGACGGATTTGACTACTGAGAACTTCCAGCAAGATATTGCCCATATTTAATTGTTACTGTCAATTGACTCCTAGACCTCGTAGGTTGTAGTGCCGAAATCATTTATACTAAATGAAAAAGACAAAAAGGGAACCTATTTTTCCTCCTACGTCACTGATAAGTAGCAGTAAATTGAATTGATAGATTAATCTTGTCACTGTCGTCCTTAATTTGACATTTTGATTAAACTTCTAACCATTATATATTGTAGACAAAGCCTGTCTCTAAGATAATACATGCCTGAGAAATATAATATCAGTCTATAACATTAATATAAGGCCTTCATTTTAATTACATATTCTCTAACCGTCTTTGTCACAAGCTATTGATTGATTGAACAAGACAGCCGCGAGTTCAAATTAATTTCTACGTCATTTGATCCGACTGATGGCTTATGTAACGTTGTATTATAGGCCAGCCTATTATATACTTGGATAACTGAATTATCTTAACTACATATGTTTACGTGAGAACTAACTCTGTGATAATAGGAATATAGGCTATTATCGCTTGAAGCTTGTTGTAATTAAATATGGCTTAATATTATGTAGTATGTACATTTTGCTTAATATCAAGACTTTATGTAATATTAACATAATAGTAAGTAAAGCACAGCGCAAAGAAAAATTAAGTTAGTCTTCCTTAGTGGTCCTGTGACCGTGGCTGCTGGCCCAATCTCCCTCTTTCCTCCTTCCCGCTACTTCTCCTTCTCACCTCCTTTCCTAAAGGGTCGGCAACACGCAAGTGATGCCTCTGGTGTTGCAGGCGTCGACAGGCTACGGTGATTACTTACCATCAGGAGGGCCGTATGCTTGTTTGCCGCCGTAGTAGTATAAAAGAGAAAAAAGCAACTAAAATGTAGATGTTGAATTGGTTTTAACAATTTATTAATAGTTCATGTGTAATTTAAATGAACTGCGATACGAGGATTTTTTTTACAGACAACCTTCGTTCTAAATGTAAGTCCTGGGTAGCGGAGAACTTTAGCACTATTCAAAAAACGGTCACAAAAAACACCCAGAATCAGAACCACCATTTGTGGATCACAGAATAGTTTGTCCTGTGTAGTATTCGAACCCACAAGACTTGGCGTAGTGATAGTAGCGAGGCCACCACTTAAAGCAATACGCTATCCGTGCACTCATTTCCATAAAAATAAGGCAAAACAGAAACCAGGTTTACACCAGGATCAGCTCGACAGGAGAAGTCGGCCAAGAGTATATTTCCAAATCGCCTAATAAAGTCAGTGTGCTGTCCGCACGGTAAGGATTTTTTCACTTTTAATTCAAGAAACATATTTTCTTCCAAATAAAGTTATATTATAAATATATGTACAAACCAAACAAAAAACAGATGTAATGTAAAACAATAATTTGAACATTTGTATTAGAGTGCATAATATTGTTTTCTGTTTACGCGAATGTTATTAATTGAAATTAAACTACTATGTACGGATTTTATCGCGTTGTTTATTTGACACTTTATTACATAATTTAGAAACTGTTACACTACTATTACTATTCAACTTTACAAATTTTTAGGCTAATCAAATTATTTAAACAATTTATATTAATTAAGTTTACACTTTCCGCGACGTTTCAGTTGCTTTTCAGCAGCCACGGGCACGGGGAGACTAAGATGGTAGATGTCTCAATGTTCCAGTGTAGTTATTTCAAAGTACCCGAACATAATTTAATCATTGGTGTTTCTATTTACGCAGAATGAGCTCAAAGTATCATGAAGTCTAGCTGTGGTTTGCTTCTTCTTCGGTTTGACTATTTGAATTACTGGACCCAAGCCGCATAATCTAAAACTGTTATTTATAAGGTTAATGCATTATTTAAGCGTCTAAATAATCTTGCTATCTCATGCACTATTTATAATTTTTGTAGAAAAGTTGTACGTTAAAATGTCGTAGGTCGTAGTCGTAGCTTTATTACTGCAACGTCCGTCACCTAATGTATTTCCTGCCACATAGATTTTACGTGTTTTTTAATTTTAGCCAGGCGGGAACTAGTTATGAATATTTAATAGTTTATGTAGGAGATATGCGAAGTGAAGAAATAACCATCTCTTACACTTTGGTACAATAAAACTATACTTTAGTGCATGCTTACGTATATTTGATTGCCAGGCGCTGTTATATTTTGTGTCGTATTCAATTTTATATGTTACGTGTTCCACAAGTTAGTAGTACTGTGTATTCAGCAGACGTGTGCCACACAATAATATTTTAATGGTTATTTTGTTATAACGAATGTTCTTTTATAAATATCTTTTTAGAGAATATTTCCAGAATATTGTTTTACAAACTACTAGTGTTCATTTCAAGCTAAATCTTTTGTTAATAATGTAATGCGTATACTTTTTCTTTCTTCTTCTTCTTCTCGACCTTTCTAAGATACGCGCCATTTCCTGTATCAGCTTGTGTCAGCTTACTGATAATATTTGACAGGTACTCAAATTAAACTGGCACATGACAAGGGTTACGATTTTTATGCTAGCATCAAGTACCAATTGGGTGCCACGAAAAACGTAACAAACGGAGGTGAAAGTAAAATTTTGAAGCTTTTCATAGCAACTAGCTGAGACGACTGAATAAAGATTTCAGTTATAGAGGCATTTACTAACAAAAAAACATTTAATATACATACATATATTTTCAGCTAAAGAACACTTTACCCAGCAACAAGACAAAAGTTAAGTAATCTTATTGTATTTTATTTTCACGTCATTACCATAACTCACCATAACACAGTGCTATATAAACGTAGCAGTTCCTTCATAACTACGAGTGAAGAGAAAACATTAAAAGCACAAAACAACATTTAAGGAGTAAACCTTAAATGTGCAAAACCCACGTGCAGTCACAGCGAAGCAAACTGCAGAAATGACATTTCCAACGTGCAAACTGACGTCGTGTAAGAGCAGCGAAAAGTTTTGTTCCTTTTGCGCCCGCCAGTCACACCCGACATTACCGAGTCATGAAATATGCAACACTGACCTACTGATCGACCCACTCTTTCTCTAAGAGAAGATTCTATAATGCATTCGATTCTATTGAATTTCAAGTGCGCGTTCGATACCAATCATATGTGAAAGTTAAGCTCGGCTGCAGTTTTCGACGGCGTCAAATGCAGAATAATATTTGAGATTATAATATTATCATTTACTGATTGTACGGACACAAACATTATTTGTGTGAGCACTTGTGATTGTTTTGAGTCTGTGTGTAGTTGGTGGCTTTTAACTGTATGTTTATCAAGTCCTTCGCGACACAGAGTCAATCTGAAGTACGGTATGACATCAGTAAAAAAGATAAAGGTGTCATGCTATGTATATTATATCTTTATCTGTTTTATTTATTATATTTTTATTTTTATTTTAAATGCTTGGGACTAAGTTCAAATAGTGGCAGATCGATTGGGAACTTCTACCCTACAATAAATAAATAAATACCCTTACGAAGACTGAGTACCTTGGTGTTGCAAGCGTCGGCAACTATCAGCAGTCGAACAGATAGTGAAAAGTATTTGGGTCTTACTCTAGATAATCTTACATGGATAACACATAATAATATCAGCAACATAAAACAAAAACTGACATCGCTCACTGAAGCTCTTCGTGGTACAGTACGCTGTCTTACTAAAAAAACTCGTTATATTAATTACAATTCCTTAGTGAAGCCACATATTGACTATCTAATAGAAATATGGGGATCAGCTGCTAAGACCAACCTTAATATTATACAGATTGCACAAAATAAAATCATTATTCCACTACGATTTCCTGACACTGACAGCAGTAATATATAAAGAAACCAGACTATTAAACATAACTAAAACCTATCAATATTATTCATGCTTACTCATACGAAAAATACTCAATAAAGACATACACACTCATTTAACATTTACTAAAAAAACGCATTCAAACTAAAATATTAAGAAACGCGGATAACCTAGTACTTCGCCCACCCAGAACAAATTACGGAAAAAGAAATATTACTTTTGAAAGTGCGCAGCTTTACAATAAATTGCCAAAAGATATTAAAGATGCCAAAACTATAAAAACCTTTAAAATCAATTAAAGACGTACCTACATAATAATAATTACCTTTCTCGTCAAGCCACGTCTAGTAACTTTAGCTCCGTGTATATTTGGGTACATTATACTCGTGTCTTGTTACGATGGTACCTAGCACCTACCTACTGTGGACTGTGAAGTGTAAAATTTATTTATTTACCCACAATCTGTTTTGTTTTAGCACACTCTGATTGTAAACTTGTATTTTATTATGTAATATTCTTAAATAAGTGAATTGTAAATTTTTTTTAAGAATAAATTATCTTTATACTGAACTATTGAGATTCCCATATAATAAGTGGGAACTCCGTTAAAGATACCAAATGCAGTTTGTTCCTAAATCTCGGCATTACAAATATGGAGCATCATTACATTATTGAATAACTGTTTAATACATAGTTACTAATCTGTGATATAAAAATAAAGAAACGGTCAGTAAGAAATGATGATGGCTCGGTTTTTGCCATTTTGGCTACAGAACTCTGAGAAAACAGTAATTACAACAGTTTTATACATTATAGTTATTTAGCTGATAGCACAAGTTTATCCTCAAGTTGTGCCCAATATGTGCCGTTACGCTTTTCTACTCGATTTCTGCTCCAACGAGCTGTAGTAAACGCGTAGACATCACAAACAAATATAAAATGCCTCATTGGGTAAACTCGACAAAAAGTAGTTGAATCTTTATTTATCATCACTGAATTGCACCGAGATTATTATAACACGCTAAGTTCCATAGAATTTATCTTTATAACGTTGTTTTCTTAACCAAAGAAACATTACTGTGGGTGCAAAGAAAGATGTTGCTATTAAAATTAATAAAAAAGTACCGCAATGCCGCGGCCTTACTAGTTTATCCCCGAGTGCAATCTTCGCGGATTGTTATATATCTTTTCTGTCTAACTAATGTTAATAAAAGCGGAGATTTGCTGGGTTTAAATTACACGGTGTAAATACTAAATACGGAATGGAATAGGGAATACAAAACGAGGACATTGGAATTCAATGTGAGACAAGGCAGAGACCATGCTGCATAATGCATATGTGTGTAACATGTATGTATTGCCTTGAGATTATTTCTAGGGTAAGCATCCCAGGTGCGAAGCTCTTGAAGACAATACTTTGCATAGAAAAACGAAATATTATCATCTCTTCATGACATGACCTTGAATGTCATGAAGAGGAGATATTCCGTGTTCATACTTTAGAGGCATACGGCATACTTGTAGTATGCCTCTGAAGTAACAGAGATTAGTGAGTCAGTGTACAGATACTTATCTTAATCCTAACTAATATTGTAAATGCGAATGTGAGTTTGTTTGTTTGTTACGCTTTCAAGCCGTAACAACTCGACCGATCATCATAAAATTTCACATGCACGTTGTCAGGGGTAAGGACATAACTTCATCTAATAAAAGTACTGTTCTGTATATTATGAGTTCAACGGCGGATAAAACTAATGACGGTAACGTTACGATTCAATCCCTGGGCGAGTTGAATGACGTATTATTATTGCTATTAAAGCGCTGTTGGGTTAAAAATTGGCTCAATAGCGATATCTCGTGATATTTTAAGTTCAATTTATTCTACTAATATTATAATTTGATAGTCTGTGAGGACGGATGGATGGATGAATGGATGTTTGTTACTGTTTTACGCAAAAACTACTGAACGGATTTTAATGCAATTTTACAGTATTATTGTTTATACATTAGAATAACATATAGGTTTTTACAAATCTATTTTAATATAAGTTTACATTAACGCGAGCGCAGCCGCGCGCAAAATCTAGTAGTACAATTAGAATTTTACTTTTTACGTATTTTATCTGTAAATAATGTAGTTTAATTTCAGAGTTTTATTTAGTTGAAAGACACTGAATTCTCAAGGAACCTGGGACCTTAAGATACATTCGAGGATCTGAGCATTGTGGACAAAATGTATGTGAGATACATCGCTATTAAACATTTTAGTGAGACAAAGGTATATAATATAGTCAGCATTAAATAACTGCACCTAATATTAAATTATGCTAATAATAGTTTCTACAAATAAGCAGAAACCGAGCAACAAATCTCAGAACTACTCCACCTAAAATTGCAAAATAGAAACTCAATTATAGAACGTCAGAAGCACACCCGCCGAGCATTCTCGGAAACTGACAAATCCATCAACATCTTCAATATTGGCTATGAGTCGCAACTACCGGCCGAAGCAATCAGCGGAAATCATATCTGCTCATTTGTCGTCATATTTATCTAGTGAAGCGATCTCGGTTGACATCGAGCGGAAATTGATCGGTGACTTTTGACGAAGCATTTTGGAGCAGTCTCGGGTCACGACATGCTGCGATTAAGACGTAAGTGGAACATATCAATATGATTGAGTTACGGTTTGTTTGGGTGCCTTTTTATTACAATATTGCCTTGATGCTCCTGTTGCATAAGTTTGGACTTATACTTCCGTGACTAGGAATAGGGAAGTCTAAGGGTTGATCTATGACAATGTTATTGAAATTTTCTGTCAGGAAATGTTCATTAGCAGTTGCTCTATTAAGTGAATGAATAGCGCAGTAGCTTCAGTGATCGCCTCACCACTGACAGCGCGCTGAGTATTGAGGATTTGACCTCCATACGAATCCAAAAAATTGTGAAAATTGCAAATAGTTATTTTGAGTGAAGGTGTTTTTGTTTCTGTTGGTTCATTGTACGTACGTACGTACTGAGGGCGAAGATACTTCTACGACCTCTTCATGGACGTAAATATGTGGATTTATGTACGCTATTAAACTACTTTATTAATTGTTTAACCTAATTATTTAGCGTAGCATAGCACATACATATATTTCCGAGGCATTTTGTAGAGGTTTATCACAACCTTATTTGTAGTTATGTTTAAGAATGTTGTAATATTAACGTTCAAGTAATTATTTAATCCATACATATATAGTCTTGCGCTTATATCCCCGAAATGGTATGATTTTAGGGCCCACTTAATATAAACGAAAGAATTAGTTTAAAATTAAAATATAAAATTCGTATCTTAAATCGACACAAGTTACTAGTAAGTGAAACTATAGTTAACCAATAAAATATAATAAGCAGCTACATAATTCGAGGAAACATGATCTCGTATCGAGAAAACATCGTACAAAAACTTTTCCTCCCAACACCTACAAGTTGCTGACCCTCCAACGTGAAAGCGATCGGCGAAATATCGTAATAACTGATAAATAACAAGTTAACTCAATAACGGCACAACATCTCTCTCCACTCGAGGAGGGAGGGCGCCTAATTGATTAATTGCTCAACATTAATCACTTAGCAAGCGATTAAAAAGCTAAATTATTTAGAGGGGTTCTAACGAAGAGGATATTTACAAATTATATAACCGAAGCGAGATGAAGGAGCGCACTAATTTGCTGCTCATGGCACATTTGATATTCTACCTATGTATGTATGGTTTAATAAGAAATTCAGCGCTTTTATTGACAGTAAGTATACTCAAATATTCATATTCATATTCATATTCATATTATTTATTTGCAATCCAATAAATAAAAACTAATTTACACAAAATTAAATGATGCGTCTAGCTGTAAATATTCCACTAGGTGTATCACGTGGTTTCACCCACGTTTATAATGATTGCTCCGCTCCAGTAGCTCGTATCCTAATATTAGATAGCGCATGTTGCTTCTGCGTGAAGTAGCTATCTAATGGTGAGTCTTGCCTCTGCGTAATATTACTATAAATAAGGTCAACGAACTACCTCATTCAAGTTGCTTCAGGGTAGTAAGCGAATGTAACTTTTTGTAGCTCCCAAAAACATGTCAGACTAGCTTTATCAAAATATTTATCAAAATAATTTTCTCAATCTAAGTTATGAAATATACAACAAATAAACCGAATACTAAAATTATTTAATTCAGCAACATTATTAAAATAAATTTACTAGAATATCAGCAAAAGGACATAAACTATACCACGGGTCCTTTAAAAATAAAAATGAGTGAGTAATAAATTCGAGAATTGTCCCAGCCCGCGGCTCGGCGCGCGGGGTGGGAAGATGGGGGTCGTAGTACAGGTTCGCGGGAAACAATGGCGCTCTTTTGACGAGTGTGACAAAGGACCGACAGGCCACACTCAACTGTTGCTCTGTCCCAGTTTACACGAATTATCCGCCAGCAAAAATTATAAAATGCTTTAAAACTTCGTAGAAAATGTTTTTTTACATTTGAAGGTTTTTCGTTTGAAACGACACTGTAATAAATCTTTTGGTGTAAAAAGGGATCTTCCAGACATAAAGATATTTTTTTATTTTTGCGATAAGCAAAGAAACGCGCTAGTAAACCGTTGACAGTACTGATTTAGTAAAGTAGTCAAGTTTATTCTTCACGCCATTCTTAAAAATAGCACTTCGTTTGGAGCAGTGGTCGGTAGATAAGTTAGGTTATTGTTGAACGCCTTTCATGAAGTAAAATAACCATATTAATCCAAAACTACACACGTAAAGCTCTGGGTTAATAAGAATACCAATATATTGTTATCCAAATCAAGAGTCATTTAAAAAAAATGATGTCCCGTTGGATGGTCTGTCTGTTCTATTAAACAATACGATTTAATAATAATCTGTTTATGAGGTCTCTAAATTATATTTATTGGTGTACCATCAGAAATCTTTAAATATATATTTGGCAACACCTATCAACAAAAGAACCATAATAATGCCAATAAACCATATATATATGTGGGAAGGAATTATAACGATTTGAAGCGAATTTAATCAGTTTAGTTTTTATTTTCACTCTTACAAAGTTATCCACCATATTCGTACAACGACAACCACCGAACTCCCTCTTGACAATTCACTGACAACCACTTGACTTAAAAACAATTATTAACGCTGACATTCTCAGTACGCAAAACTAATAACTAAAGTAATAAAAAGAAATATGAAAACAAAATTAACAACCGACACGGCCATCCTGTTCATTCATCTGTCCCGGATGAATTATCTTCTGACGCAATCCAAGATTTCATAAAATCTGCAGAGCTTGTCGTATTAATTGGACCTTCCGTGTGCCCAACTTTCTTCACGACATATCGATCATTTCCTTTGTTCTTAATCACTTCGTAAGGTCCTAAGAATTTTGGAAATAACTTACTTCCCTGCGAAAATTGAGTCTTTTTGATGGCCACTAAATCGCCAATATTATAAGAAATCGCTTCTTTTCTCTTTCTATTGTAGTTTTTTATATTATCTTCTTGTACTTTTTGTATCGATTCTTTCGCCTTCTTCCTTAGTTCTTGTCTGTGTTCATTAAAAATCTGTATGTTCTCTGCTTCTATTAGTTTCATGAGTTCATCGTCTTTGTCTCTTATTTTTGTCCCAAAAAGTAATTCGAACGGGGTCATTCCTATGCTTCGTTGGTAAGTCCCATTCAAGCAGCGCTGTACTCTGGAAACTCGGCGATACCATTTGGTCGGGTCATCAGCACTAAGCTTACTGAGTGCGGCAATGATAATCTGATGCATTCTTTCTACCTGGCCGTTTCCTCTGGGTTGCCCAGTAGTGATAGTATAGTGAGTAATATTTTCATTATTGCAGTACTCTTGAAAATTATTTGAAGTAAACGCGGCATTTCGATCAGTAATAATCCTTTCAGGCGAACCAAAAGTTTGTTGTTGCAGTCTTAATTTTTCTAATGTTTCTTCAGTGGTTAAAGTCTTCACGGGATAAATCCAGCAAAATTTTGTATAAGCGTCTACGACCGTAAGGACATACTTGTAATTTTTGTTTGTCGATGTCAATGGTCCAAGGTGATCTATATGGTATGTCGATAATGGAACATCACCCTTGTCTATCGGATGTAGAAATCCCTCTTTTTTACCCCTTTTGTGGGATATGAGAATGCATTCAACACAATTGTTGATAACTTTTCTTATTTTGTCCTGTAGATTATCTATGTGATATTCTCTATTTATTAATTCTTCTGTTTTTGTAACTCCAAAATGTCCTCTTTCGTGATTTTTTCGAATTATCTCATATTGCATCTTCTTAGGTACCACAATCAGTCTATTGCCATCTTTCTCCTTGTAAAGTATATCTTTTTGTATGACATAATCTTGGTATTGTTCTTTTTCTAAAATCTTCTTCAACAATTTTATATGGTTGTCTTCATCCTGGGCTTTTTTCAAACGAGCTGTAGCTTCTGTAAGTATTAAACAGGCGGGATGTCTGCTTAATGCGTCGGCGTGCTTCATCCTAGATCCTGACCTGTGCTCAATCTCGTAGTCGTATTCCTCCAAGTGTAGAGCCCAGCGAGCAACTCTTGGTGGTAAATCTTTCTTCTGCAGTGTCATCGTTAGAGCAGAACAATCGGTTACGATCTTGAAATGAATGCCCAAAAGATACACTCGAAATTTCTTAATAGCGGCAACAATAGCCAAAATTTCTAAGTAGTAACTATGATACTGTCTTTCAGCTGAGGTCGTTTTCTTGCTCATGTAATGAACTGGGTGTAGTTGGTTGTCTTCAGGACTTCGTTGTAAGAGAACCGCTCCGTATCCATCAGCACTAGCGTCTGTGTGTAGTTCCGTTTCCAATTCAGGGTTGTAAATTCGGAGAACGGGTGAACTGCACAAAATGTGCTTTAGTTCAATAAAAGCCTTCTCACAATTTTCATCAAAGTTAAATACGGCATCCTTCTTCAACATATCCGTCATTGGTTTCGCAATCAATGAATAACTTTTTATGAACTTCCTAAAATAACCTGTCAGTCCAAGGAATGACTGAACCGCCTTCACATTTTTAGGCTTCTTAAATTTAGCTACAGCATGAATCTTTTCTTCTGATGGTCGGACTTCGTTGTCACGGATAATGTAACCTAAGTATTGAATTTCTCTTTTTAAAAAATGACATTTCATCCAATTGAACTCTAGTCCAAAATTTTCTGCCCTTTTTAGGACTTCTTCTAGTTTTTCAAGCCCTTCTTCTTCTGTTCTTGACGGAATAATTAGATCATCTAAATAAGTTAGTACGGTCCCATTGGTTATTAGGTCGTGAAAGATATCATTGATAAATCTCTGAAATACAGATGGCGCTGTACACAATCCAAACGGCATTTTATAAAATTCGTATTGGCCTTGAGGCGTGACGAAGGAGGTGTATTTTTGACTGTCTTTGTGAACCCTTACGTGCAAAAAACCGTTTTTTAAGTCCAAGGATGTGAATACTTTGGCCTCCTTCAGCTTGTCAATCTGATCGTCAATCAAGGGCAGTGGGAACCGTTCTTTTATAATTTTCTTTTTTAATCGGCGATAGTCGATACACATTCGTCGTGATCCGTCTTTTTTGTTAGCCAAAACTATCGGACATGCGAAGTCAGATTTGCTAGGTTTAATTATTCCTTTATCCAACCATTCCTTTACTTGGGTATTTACTATATCCATTTCTAGAGGTGACAGTCGTCTTGGATTTTGGAAAACAGGGTTTTCATCAGTAAGTATTATTTTTAATTCAACATTGCTTTCTTTATTCTTCTCATCAGGCTTATACTCCTTACATAATGTGTAAATCTTGTCTTTGTATATAGAATCTTCTACATCATACACCTGATTTTTAGTCTTCTCTTCCATCAAAAGTGTAAGATGCATAATCTTCTCCATGTAGATACCATCATGAGTGAAATTAACTTCGAAGTCTTTCAGTATAGGGTTTCCAATAATTATGTTAACAGGAATCGCGTCGTCTTTGACAACATGAAACTTGATATCCGTGGAGTAACAGTCAATTTGTACTGGGACAGTAAATATTCCTTCGGTGTAAACCTTCTTGCCAGCTATACCTGTTAGACATAATGTTGAATTCACATCATAATTCTCAATGTATTCTTTGATCTTCTCGAATTCAGACCTTGTTATTAAATTGACATCGCTTCCGGTGTCTATTAAGGATATTATGTCTATATCATTTATCTTTATCTTCTTATACGGAACTTTTTCTTCTTCATGTTTATTTTGAATATTTAAAGTTTTCTTATTTTTATTATTTGTACACTCTGTCGATTTATGGCCAAATTCATTGCACTTGAAGCATTTGATTCCCTTTGGACAAGCAGGTGATTGATGATCTACGTCTCCGCAGTTATAGCACCTCTTCACGTAGTTTGGCTTGCGAGTTGAATGATTAGCAGATGAGTGACCAGAATGTGTAGGTCTACTAGACATCTTCTTCCTGAAGTCACTATAGATGTCCAACTTCTTGCGGAACTCTTTTATGTCTGACGCACCATATAAGATGGCTTTGTTTGTTTCCACGTCACGGATACCATCAATGACGTATTCGATAAGTGCAGCATCTTCAACTTTGCCATGTAATGCTAATTCTTTCATAGCCAAAAAATATTGTTGATAAGTTTCGTCATTCTTCATTTTGCGTGAAGCTAGTTTCTTGTGAATCACGGCGCTATTAATCTTAGGTCCAAATTCTTCTTTCAGCGCTTTTTTCAAGCTCGCATAATCTTTAACTTTTCCCAAAGATCGTAAGAACAGCTTGGCAGTTCCATCTAAGAGCCTCTTCGCATAAATCAACTTTTCCACTTTAGTCCAATTCATAATTTGTGCAGTATCTTCAAATTCATCTATGAACGCTTCAATCGGATAAGTATCATCCCCAGTAAAAATATTCATGGACTTCTCTAAATCTTTAAATGAAATTTGTACGTGCTCCTGTTCTTCATTTTCAATTTCCTCTTCATCTTTCTTCGGTGGCATCGTGATACTCGTATTGTTACTTTTATGATTCCTGGTAGATCTTCTTTTAGTCGTTGTACAAAACGATAGTTTTCTTGAAGTCATCAGACAATTTTCTTCTTTAAAAATCTTCAACAGTAAAAGTCTTCATATTCATCATCATAAACTACCATTTCGACCAATTTCCATAAAGTGACAACATTTTCGACCATTTGAATTTTATAAAGTAGCAACACTTAACGGGGAAATAAGTTGAACTGACACTTGATGTTGAACGGGCAAATAAAGTACGGGAAAATAATCTTCGTAATTCTCACCGGCTCAATTTGTAGGTTATGCTCATATTGCGTGTTTCTACAATTTCATCTTCAGTCTTCAATCCTCTTCAAATCAATCCTTGTTTATATCCCGGAGGGGCCCCCAAAAAGATGTGGGAAGGAATTATAACGATTTGAAGCGAATTTAATCAGTTTAGTTTTTATTTTCACTCTTACAAAGTTATCCACCATATTCGTACAACGACAACCACCGAATTCCCTCTTGACAATTCACTGACAACCACTTGACTTAAAAACAATTATTAACGCTGACATTCTCAGTACGCAAAACTAATAACTAAAGTAATAAAAAGAAATATGAAAACAAAATTAACAACCGACATATATATATATATATAATTGATGTTAACTAATATGAAAATTAAAATATTCTCTCCAGCTTTTTATTCATTCTTATTCTAACAATTCAGTTACTTTTTAGCATCTCGCGGTAACTCACAAGACTGAAACCTACACAAAACGTTCAAGTTATCACGTAACATTCGCAATAACTTAACACAATACTAGCTTAAGAAGTCTGAACTGAAACGCTAATTATACAGGCAGTTTGTGTCAGCCTACCCACTTGCAGACGTACAGCTCTATCCTCTGCGTCCACATATCGCTGAGTTTATTTAATTCCTTTATTCCTCATGTGCCCTGCTCACAAGTAATTTTACCTCCCCGGGCGGACCTTTAGTTATCAGAGCACGTAAACTATCACGAGAAGCCTCCGCAAACCTATATATATATATATACTACCCCTAAACTGAAAGTGACAGTCAAAAATGTCAGATATTTTGAGAAAGTGAAATATTTATTATTTTAAACGAAAAGCTTTCGCGTGAAATATAATAGCGAGGTAACTTAAAGCGAAACTCCTGTTGTTTGAAAAATAATCGTTACAAAAGTTGTCTTTAAATAGAATAATGGATAGCCCAGTGGCCTACATTAGTGGAGCAGTGGAGCGTCGACGGAGCGGCTGCGGGGCGTGTGCAAGGCGTCGACGGTCGCTAACAGCCTTTCATTTGCTCTGTTTGCTACACACCATTCAGTTTTCAATCGTATTTCATCAGTTTTCAATTCTCTCGCTTCATTTGCGTCGACAATATAGGGACGAGCTTTGTTTGTAGCGCTGTATTCAGTTCACCGGAGACCGATGTCTATTCGCTAATGAATACATACATATATCGTACTGTTGTACTCCACTAGTGGAAACCATGAGGAGAGATCAACTTGTTCTATGTTGCACTGATATGAATATAAAATATCTATGATTATTTTAGTGAATATATAAAAGAATATACACGTGAGTTAGGTTTTTAACCTGAAAATGGCTTACGCCGCTTGGCGTTTGGTATTTCCAATTTTCGGTTAATATATGATTATATATGAAAGCTATAATATCTGTAAAACTACTTTCTTATTTTTTTATTTTACCTGTTGGAATACATTGACGTATTCCACTCCGCGGGGGCGGGCGGAAGGGTTATGTCGAACTCCCGGGGTAAAAGAGAAAGATGGAATAAGAATAATGTACCGGAATACCGACTAAACCTACCACGGTGTTCCTCGACAAAACCACTATCGACGGGGCCGCGCGAATCACTTACACATGCGGTTGCGACCCCGCCGAGGTTTCGGCCCGCCGTATGAAACGGCAGGCCACTACACGATAAAACCTACCCTATGGATCACTTCTTAATAAAACCCTACTGTCCCCCCCCCCCCTAAAGGGGAGACGGACTCGACACTTAGGCGCACGTGTGAACACGCACGCCGCCTCTCATCTGTAAAATTACTAACTTAATATTTTTTACTTAACATTAATTCTAAAACATTCTTTATATCTAATTCTGGATATTAAAACATAAGTTAATTTTAATTTTTAATCGTATTGAAAATATAATGTGTGCTATATATATTTAATTAGGATAATTTCTCCAGTCGCTTATAACAGCCTTTATGGTATCTCTCGCAGTCGGATTATAAGACTTTGGTTTGAACACCGAAGAACTGTATGGCATATGCTATACGACAGGCCAGCAATTATGACCTGTAAGAAACCTTCCTTACAGGTCATAATTGCTAGACTTTATTACAATATGTTTCGCACTAAAACATTTATGTTATAACGAAGTGTCTTTAGTGGCTGACAGTCTGCGCTAAAATTCGCTCTTTTGTATTTAGTACTGTAATATTTCTATATTAGTAATCTAGTAATCAAACAAAATATACGTTTTCTTTACATACATACATACATACATACATAGATTCACGCCTGTTTCCCAGAGGGGTCGGCAGAGACTACGGATTTCCATTTGCTACGATCCTGACACACTTCTCTGGCTTTATTCACTTTCATAACATTCCTCATACACGCTCGTCAGTTTAAGGTGCTCTTAACCTGGCCTTTATCCAGAAAGTCTCCGATCTGATCAAGAAACGTTCGCCTAGGTCTTCCCCTTGCGACTGTTCCCACACTAGCCTTTTTTTCTTAGTCAGTCTTTTCTCGTCCATTCTTTCTACATGCCCAAACTAGCTTAACATATCCTTTTCTATTCTCGTATATATTCACTTTCATGCCGCATCTCTCTCTAATCACACTATTCCTTATTCTATCTTTCAAAGTTATACATTTTCTTTGTGCTATTATAACTACAGTAGCGACGACTTTATTAATAAAAGACGGCAGAGAGCATTTCGTAAAACTCTTAATATAAATCAGAAGCCAACCTTATTCTAATTATAAACTTTGCAATCATTTTCTTCAGCAACATTGTTAACAAAGCAAAACACCTGAGAACAACAAAGTGCGATATTTCAAAGTTGCTCAAACACTTGACAACAAAGTTTTAATACCATCAAACGTTCCTCTGAAATTGATCGCCGGCTACCAGCCAAACAATGCCTATTCAAACACGCAAGCAAAATAATCGTACTCAGACCTAATTAAAATAAACCCTATTCCTAGTTATTAAGGTGCACAATAGCCGAAAATCAAAACAAAATTATTGAGGCAACCAAAATAAATAAAAATATCCCTTATGCCAAGGCACTACAGTTCAGGTATAGTGAACGAGAACAGCTTAGGGAAACGAAATCATATTACTGTTGTTTCGATTGAGTTAGTACTATCTGAGACTATTGTTCATGTATTTACGCGGTCTTGTTTGTCGACCTATTCATTAAGCTTTATTTAGCGGCAATAAATCGGACAAATATTCCATTATAAGGATCTGTTTCACCGTTGTAGACTAACTCAAATAATGTAACTAATACGTGTTTTTAGTTTTCTGGCCTGCACTAGAGAGCTTGCAGAATGTCGTGCAACTGTGCAAAGTAAATACTTTGCCCAGTTTCGTTTGTAACAAGAACGTGATTGTATCCACTTAGTTAAAGTAAAACGTAAGTAAAGCGAGCTGTATCACATTACTAAACTTAACAAAACCTTTGTCGACCTCACAAAAGGCGCGAGAAAGGTTTTCTTAAATAAACCTTTCCAACGACACCGGCCGGCATCGAGTTTCCCCAGCTGTGTAAACCTTTTAGAATTCGAAAACAGCAGGTCCCCAGTGTTCCTAAGCACACATCCAATCTGTTCAGTCCCTGTTCAGTAATCTCTCTTTGACAAATTGCTACTGGAGCCTTTTGACTGTCCGCTCAACCCATCCGTCTTACACATTTGCGTTTAAGCTTTTTCAATTTTCGCCACGTCGAGGTGCCTTGAGAGTACACCGACGAGCTTTCCTTTTATTCAATCGGGATAAACATCGCAAAAATATTTATAGCGTCTGTCCTAGGTTACAGTACGAGTGCTAGAGTTTTATGTAGGTACATGAATACTAACGTGCTCCAGAAGAAAGTACCATGTTAAAAATAAATGTTATCAGCTACAGTAAGTAAATGCTATATGAACTACTACGATGTATATAATCAAACCACCTTTTAGACTCATCAAAGAATTCTTCACTGCGAGTTGTTGAGCCACCAATAAACCTCTACATAGAGGGTGGAGTACCCGAATCGCCCACGTGGGAGGCTTTGAGCTCCCTTTTCAAAGAGAGCCGGTACAAAGACGATTTAAAGGCGCGTACAATTTTTCACTCGGTTAGCGCAGAGATACACAAAAGGAGTGCTGACTGACAACGTAGTCCTCTTTTGTTTCTGTGGCCGCGAATGAGCGGCCGCTGGTCATTTCTCAAGGGGATTTTATTTTTTTGTGACATTATTCAGTAGTCAGATACTCCCTTTGGCGTTTGGTCGATCTACCAATAAGTGTGCGAATCTGAGATTTTTGTTTGTGAATTCGGATCTTGTTCAATGCCGTCAGCACTTTATTGTTTTATATTCTATATCTAACTATGGGATTACTAACCAATAATGGGGTGGTATTATTAATACGCACATATTTATCATTGCACAAATTTATAGGTCAGAATTTATACATTAGCGCTTTTAATTAAAACTAATATTCGTTTTACCAACATGATGTTTTCTACCTAATGATTCATACATTATTAAAATACAATGCAGAGAAACATTTATTACCAAATTGATTATAATTTGAATTACCAAAGCATTCAAAGACATTTCAATTCGTAAGTAGACAGGCAATAGAATTTACACATTAAGTCTGGTTAAACTTAAATAGTACTAATAAATATAAATGGCTCGAGCTACTTAGCGAGTAAACTTGAGCCGAATGTAGAATTTGTAAGTAGGTACACATCTAAAGGAGCGCTCACTTAAGTTTTAAAGCTAAGTCTAATTGGAGTAATTCATCCAAGATCCTTTTTGCATTAAAATTCATCAAGCCAGTAACGAGGAAAGTTTCCAGCTTCACTCTATCGAGACACTAGTTGGCTGGAAACATACGGATGCTTATGTGACACGAGCACGTTATTAAGTACCAAATCCAAAAGAGTGTCAGATCGTCGATACTGAATAGGAACACGTCAAACCAAATCAAATCAAACATTTATTTGCATAACTCAGGAATATAAAGTTGGTACATAGTCGGTAGGTATATAATATAGAACATGCTGAATTATAACCTCAAAAGAAGTGTGCAAATATTATATATTTAAGTACATGCAACATCAAAATCTTATTTGTGTAATCCATTAAAAGTGTCAAATAATAAATATAAGCATTGTAATAGGTATAGGTATATATAAATAACAAACAGTGTGCATATAAAATTGGTTGATACAATATAAAATAATGATCAAAATTAATGTCACAAGGTTAAATAATTAGTATTAATGTCGAAAATATTAATAATAGTGTCAAATTGTGAAATAATAGAAATGTCAAATAATAGAAAATAATAATGTTATGTCATAAAGTCGAGTATTTACTAAATGGAATAATGATATCAAATATAAAAAGTAAAAATAATTAAATTAAATGTCAAAATTATATTTATAAAACGATTAAAATTTATCTGACAAGAAGTCTGTGACACTATAGTAACATTTCTCATTTAATGATTTATTCAACCTTTGCTTAAATATGGCTACATTTGTTTCCCTAATATTACTTGGTATTTTGTTATAAATTATTGGACCCTTTGCGAAGATACTATTATGCATTAAAGTAGTCTTTGTCTGACGCATACATAGTCTACTTTTAACTCTTTGCTGGCGATTAAAAGTTTCAGAAGCTAGCTCAAATAAGTGTAAATTATTTTTGACAAAAACAGCTACCTCGTATATGTAAAGACTAGGCAATGACAAAATATTATATTTCTTAAAATATGGCATACTATCTGTCGATTTTAGGGCAAACATTGACCTTATGCAACGTTTCTGTGTTTTAAAGATAATAATTTTATTTGTCGAATTGTCCCAAAAAATTATTCCATACCTGAGAAGCGACGCTACTAAACCATGGTACGTAGTTAGAAGGGCATTTACATTTACCTTTTTTGCTAGTTCATGCAGAGCATAAGCGGATTTACTAACCCTCTTGCACAATTGCTGTATATGCGGTTTCCAATTCAGTTTGTTGTCGATGGTCAATTCTAAAAAGTTGTACAGTCTGTTTCTTTTATAGATTGACCATTAACTATTACATTTAAATCGTTCAAATGTTGCGTACGCTGACTAAAATGCATGGTCAATGTTTTACTAATGTTAACCTTTAAGTTATTACTATCTAGCCAACTAAAACCGAATTTAACGCATTGTTTATATCCGTTTCATAGGTGTTTTTATCACTGCATTTAATAGTTACTGTACTATCCATCTGTAAATAAGGCTATAGGGATTTTAGTAGCGTTAGGTAAATCATTTATGTACAAAATGAATAACAATGGCCCCAGCACATTACCTTGGGGAACACCATATAGTATTTTGCGTGCCTCAGAATGAAATATTTCCTCTTTTTTGGTTTTTATATTTATTATAGCAATTTCAGTGTACCGTATACTGCTGTATACAGTGGCTTTTTAGGTACGATTCAATTAATCCTAAAACATTACCACGTATAACACATGTATTTAATTTGTACAGAAGTACATATATCATGGTCGACATAATGAAATGCCTACGTCATATCCATATATACAGAACAAACAGATATTCTATTGTCAACATTAGTCACTACAATATCTAGGAAATCATATATGGCCATATTTATAGTTTTATTGCATCGAAAACCTTTTTGTTCTTTTGCCAGAATGTCATATTTTTAAACATATGCGTTTATTTTCTTGTGTATGTATTTCTCGAATATTTTTGAGAATGTAGGTACCGGAGCTATGGGTCTATAGTTTGACATATTTTCTTTACATTCTTTTTTGTACAGAGGTTTTATAATCACTGGTTTTAATCTATCAGGAAAGATTGCCGTCTCAATACACAAATTTACAATATAACTTATGTGTTGAGAGATATTGTTTGCTACAAATTTTATAATCTTTGTAAAAATGCCATCATACCCAACGCTATTGGTATTCCTAAGGTTCTTGATAATCTGCAAAACATTAAATGGCGTGCATGGCTTCAAAAAATACAATGTAAGGTTAAGATCCAACTACTCGAATTTACTTTTGTTTAACCTGTCAATGTACGTGTCATAACTGAAAAGCTGTTGTGTCTGACCACCTGCGTGCCGCTTTTTTTATACAACTAAGTTGCCAACCAAGAATACGGTCCACCTGATGTTAAGTGGTCACCGTAGCCTATGGCCGCCTGCAACACCAAAGGCATCATTTGCGCGTTGCCGACCCTTTAGAAAAGGAAGAAGAGAAAAAGCAAGTGGGCAGGAGAAGGGGCGGGAAGTGGCAAAGAGGGTGATTGGGCCTCCGGCATTCTCATTCACCGTTATTTCGAAGTGAAAGTATTGTAACTATTTCGTTGCTTTTTGTGTCGACTTATGAGATAACTAAGAAGTAGGAGGAGGTTTCACTATAGGTGGGGTAGCGCACGTGGGAGTAGTCCCTTAGTATTGCAAACATCCACAGCCATAACGCCTACTTAATTTTATCATAGCCCGAAAATATTATAGTAGATTTCTATAGGCATGACGTATTGGTGCGTCAATTGATTGATGCTATATACTTATTCCAATCTACTACTAGTTTGACTATAGTAAAACAAACCAGATAGTCAAATATAATTTGCAAATTATATTAGAATTTAGGCATAAAGTGAAACTGTAAGTAAAACATAGAATTTGTAGTGGTTCATTAAAACTGTGCGTATTACAAATGTGAACAAAATATTGTTTAAAACAAAAATAGAAACGTATTTGCCGTTTTGTAATTACTATAATAGCACCTGCCTTTGTAAACATATAATAAATATTAATATTAGCATTATTGTGCAGGCAAAAACATAAATCGTTGATAAAAGTGTCTCTATTCGTGGGTAATGATCCACGAATAGCAAGCAAGCATCGCTTCTGTTGAAATACGGAACATTACTACATTCCTCTTCACTTACGATCCGCAAGAGACGAATGGCCAGCAAAGAATTCCGGTTCGTTTCATATAAGTTACTTTATTTACTTCTGCAAGTTTTATATATACATATATATATGGATGTACGTTCGAGGACTTATGATTAATAAACCCAAAGGTTAACAAAAGTGAATCACATTCCTATTTATATTTTAGTTTCACGTAAAAAAGGGTATGCTTGATTTGGAGATCTTATTCACAAACAATTGTTTGTGAGCATATGCATACATTTATGCCGCGTACATACGTTCAGACGTTACATTATTGATATAAATGTAACTTAAATAAATACAGACACATCGCAAAGTTACCAAATATGTCACGCGCAAATTTGAACTAGCTGTGTTGATTGCATTGTAAGAAGTAACCTCACTGATGGTATTCATAAATTCCTTAGATGTTAACGCCCAAAACTCAAAAGAACCTATTATCAGTAGGGACGTACCCACTTCCATTTCTGTTACAGGACCAACAAGATAAATAACACTATTTACTCAGCGATTTTCTACGTTTTAAGCGTTCTTATGTTTCCACAAAAAGTTAAGAGCGCTTAAGTCATTTCTCCGGAGTGGCAGATGGAAGAAAATAAATCGCTTCTCAAAAATATGGGTGACACCGCTTCGCCCGGCGGGTGAAGACAGGCGACGAGGAGTAACATTGTTTACCCCGTAGAAGCCGTCGAGATTTAATATATTATGCGAGGGATTACTTTAGATGCCGCAATTTCCTGAATTAGTAAAATCTTTATTGATTTGAACGCGAAACAATAATAAAACAATATCTCTTTAGGCGAAGCTAACAGAAAATCGAGGTGATTTATTTATTTTTGTATCAACAGTTAATTACGTATTGAATGTAACATGGATTTTGGGTTTAGCAAATTGTAGAGCTATGACCAAACTTTCTTGTACTTTTAGTTTACTAAAAACAGTTGCCTGTAGTCTTACTAAATAAACTAAACGACGGATAGGAAAGAAAAGTATGCTATACAAAATTATACATCCTATTCTCCAATCCAAGATGATAACCCATCTCAGAACATAAACTTGGCATGAAAATGACCTCTACCACATAAGAACCTTCTTTTAAACTTTAACGAATAACTGTACACATTTTACATGTAAGACCTTCCCATAACAATTTAGTTATTAATTATCCCAACTAAACCCCTCGTTAATACATGCAAGGTTAATTTCCCCTACCTCTCATTAACATAAAACGCGTATATATTTCTTTAAGCACCTTTACATCGGCGGTTAAGCATCATATATCATGTATGTGTTTCTGCTAGGGCATGTAAAATTAAACACAAAGTGAAAGGTCAGTCAGACTTAGCGGCTCATTTCCTTCGACTATAATATTCATAACGTTATTTTAAAGAGTTCATTCGTTACCCCATCCATGTATAATGGATATAAGAAGGTACTTGTAAATTATTAACAACATAACAAAATGGTTTAAGTTTTGCGCTTGCATAAAATGGTCAATGTTTTTCGGTAGATCGATGATCTGCAGAAGTTGGTTGGTTCGTTCGGGTGCCATCATTTCAATATTTAATTACAATGTTTCAAATTCAATGATGAAAATCTTCTCTATAACATCTCAGTATGATAATTATATAATATGGTATATATTTTTAAGTAAAAGCACCCACTCAGAAACACGCATACATTTATTTATTTATTTATTATAGCCACACCAACAGTATACATATACAACACTACTGAGCATATTACATTGTAACAATGTTCTTATATGTAAACCTTTAACAGGCATGTACAGAATACACCAGAAGGGTTATGAACTAATTATAATACAACATACTCATAACATACTCGCACAAATACGATAATATAGTTCGAACTTAATTTATATTTGTTATTTTTCATTATACTTTATTGTGCTTTTTTGTTTTTATTTATATATAAGTTAATTACACTAAATTGTACTAGCCATGAAAGTACGAGGCCTCCTGGCACAAGATCTTATCTATCCTAGTCTGTCGTCTATTTAAATGATATAATATAATGTGACTAACAGCTTGTTCAATGCAACATATATAGCTGATGATGAATAGGACTTCATGCGCACCTATATTTCTGTAGTAAGAATTTTGTTTTCTATTTGTTTGAGAACTATTCTATTCAATTATTGTGTTATATTTATTACTAAACATAATGGTATCCACTGTTTATAACAAGTTATTTTTTTTTCTTTAAGAGAAAAAGAAAAGGTTGCAGATTGATACTAACTAACGGTCGCCTAGTGGCCGAAATTCGACCATAATGGATTTAAATTTTAAGTTTGATAGTTATTAAGGTTTTATTGTCTAGAACTATACCTTTATACTACTATACATTTCATTTAGATTCCGATCTATATAGGTTAATTTTTTCCTTTCTTTCTTCTTCCATAATTATGTAATTATATATTGATATATGTAACCATAGTTACGAAGAAAAGTACTACATCAGCCGAACAATTCCGAAATACTAGGAACGCGATGCGACTGCGTGTGTCAAATGCATGTTTGTATGAGTGTAGTGTTTTTTCATGAATATATATAAACTTTATATAATACACAAATAAACTTTAACTGAGCCAAATTCAAAACTCCTTCATCCGCGCAATTTTCGTAAAAAGGGGTACAAAGTTTTTGCTTCACGTATTAATATACAGATATTATAAAAGGGAAAGATTTGATTTATTGCTTGTTTGTTTGTAAGGATTTTAACCTTAAACTACTGAACCGGTTTGAAAATTCTTTCACCATTAGAAAGCTATATTATCACCGTAGTAACATAGACTATACTTTATTTAAAAGAAAAGTACATAACCTAACCTATTTTTATGCGAGCGTAGCTGCGGGCAAAAGCTAGTTACTGATATTTTTGTTAATCCCTTAGTTAAACTAAATACGTGTGCTGCAAGTTAGTAGATATTATGTTGACTTTGTTTGTTCGTATCATTGTTACTACAATGGGTGGGGGATCAAACTTGTGACATGTCGATCGCAATTCCAATACCTTATACGTTAGACTACTGCTGCTTACCTAAAATATTAACATTGTAACTTTAGTTGCAAAGAAAGCAAGTATATATTAAATTCATATTTGGGCTTCAATCTTATCAACATAGGTATATTTATTTTTTAAACTTTATCACGAGTGCGTTTGTTGTCGACAAACATACTTCGAGAGAATTCTAGCAGTTATAGAAAATTTCCAAAACACAAACATGGCTGCAAATATATTCCACGGTACCAAAGCGGCAATATGACACGTCATAGATTCTACTTTGCCATTCATAAGTGTTACTCTACAAGACAGTGAATCCAATACCCTATTCACAAAAAACTAACTTTATTGAACGGTGGTTCTTCCATCTATGAACTAAGACTAACTAAATCGGGATAATTACATGAAGTTAACACTATTTAGATCTAAATGTAGTATTTAATGGAGTGTTACTCTGAGCCCTACATACCGCTAGAGGGGTAGGAGGAAGGGGGAAGGGGAGGGCTGTGTAGTACTTGTAATCATGTTCGTTAAACATACTAAATGGTTGTAGTTGATTTACTTGGAACAACACTAGTATGAATTAGTTGGTGGGCTTAGTAAACTATTATTGTTTGATGTTGCGTCGTAGGTTCAGTGTTGTATGAATAAATGCTTACGCCATTGCTGGTTGTGAGTTTTGGTATCTGTTTCGAAAAAAAGGCCCGGCGTATTTCTGGGTTTAATATGTAATGAAATGTTTCAATTGTGTGTGCAGATAGCTCAGCAATTTGTATAGTCACTTTGCCACTGGCAAAGCGTTCAGAATATTAGGTTCGATTTGAGTACTATACTAATTACGACTTTGGGGGAAACACCGTATCCTTCACTTCAAAGTAAATTTACTGCGTTATAATATGTAGGAGCTATTATTTAACTACCTAAATTACTAAAGAATACTTGTCTTCTATGTATGATGATTCATATTTATTTTGCTCATATCATTTGCATTCACATGCACACATAAGCTCAGACGTCCTTTAAAAAGTAAACTTATTCACTTGGAGTCACTGCTATTTAATTTTCCAATTTAATGAACAGTTTAAAACGTCTATTACTTTTATGTTGTAAACTAAATATATAAGAGAATTCAAGCGAAATATTTATAAGACTGGATCTAAAATTGTCGTATTACATGAATTTTGGTATTTTTTATTAAATTTAATCGATATGTGAACAGAAATAACGTACCTACGTTTCAACTCAATATTGGAAACCTTAAGGAAATAAAAATACCTGTAATAAAACAAAATCTATACGTAATAATTTGTATTACCATGTTATATAGTTAGGTTTAGCCACAAAATATGCTGGAAAGAAGCAATTTTTGAACATATTTACAATCCAGTCTTTAAGACATGCACGTAACGCATTCATGTGCGCATACACGTACATGTGTACGTATGTACATATGTATCGTACGTAACAAGTGCTAGTCATACATTTTGTATGAGCTGTTCTGACCTTCGCCGTCGTCTCGAGAATTCAGCTCCAATATCAATGAATTACATTTGTTTTGTTATAGAGATTGAGCCCTGGTGTTTCGTCCTTTATAACCAAGGTATTGTATATTTCTAGAACAAATTTATTAGAGGTCCAAAATAGATTTCAGACTCAACGTAGATAGGTATTTGATGGTGATAACCAATATAGTCTTTGACTGGGAGATAAATTGTACTGTCTATATTTCGGTTATTTACACACTGGTGATATATGAAGTTTGTATGCTATGTGACGATGGCGCAGTGGTCGTGAATGCGAGTTCTGTGCATTTATTTATTTAAATAAATAAATGTGGTTTTGGGTGGCCGTGAGTTTCTTGTAGGTGTCTTCTGATAGACATAACCTTTATCTAAACCTAGCATAAATGAAATTACAGTAATCTTATTATTAAACTCTGACAGAAACGGAAGAATCATTTTTGACTAAAGACTTTGATATCGGGCAGTGTTATTTGATTTTTAAGAATTTCGCAGAAGCAGTCCGTTTTCTAAAATTGATTGCTTCTACGGTTCTCAATTATATATACGAGTGTTTCTACATATACGTCAAGACCGAATACGGTAATACTTTTGTTTTTACGTACATATATTGCAAAACGTAGAGCACGAAGCACGCTATCTTTATACTAGAGCTTGTCATAATATTTACAATCCGCACATGTCATTGAAAACTACACATGCAACACAAATTGACTGCACAGATAGCGTACTAGTTTATATGGTCGTCTCGCAACTGCCACTGCGCTGAGTGTTGTGGGTTCGAATCCCACATGGGACAAAAATTTGTGTGATCCATAAATTGTTGTTCCAGGCCTGGGTGTTTTTGTGTCCGTTGTTTGAATATTAGTAAGGTTCCCGCAGGGAATTATTCTTAGTACGAGCCAATGCTCGCTTTAAAATTCTTTTAAACATTAAACTTTGAAAACGAAAGAATATATAACGCATAAATTGTCATTTGTCACTTGGCACGAATATTTTTAATATTTTCTTCGTACTCTCACTCATCAAACGAAACACAACAGTAGGAATACTGCTATTTCACGTCGATATTCTGTGAGAGGGTAGTCCTTCCCCGGTCGAGCCGTGCTGAAACCAGCGAGGCTCTACTACTCAAAAAATATTGTTATTATTTGCGTCTATAACAGAAGCATGGCGCTATAATTACTTCATGTTATATGAGACTAGAGTTTGCCTGCAACATCGTTCGCGTATATCTAGACTTTGTCAATAAATTTGTATCCTTTTTTAATTGCATTTTTTTCTGGATGAAAGATATCCTATGTTCTTTTGAGTACCTCTGGCAACGTGTATACTAAATTTAATTATGTTCGATCAAGTAGTTAAGGCGTGAAAGCTTAACAAACAAACTCACATTAGCTTTTATAATATTAGTAGGGATAGCTCAGATTGCAATTTCGTCATCCTGCCTATATCTAAAAAACATTTACTATACCTACTTAAGGCTGCCTTACCCAACTTAGTAGATAATACTCATAAGGGATATTTTTTGCTAAAACATACGTAGAGTAAACAAAAAATGTGTGGAACCTTCATAGAAAGAGCATTAGCACGCTTAAGCGATTTAGATAATGCGTTATGTGTGCAGGTTGTTTCTAAGTGGATACAGGGAGGGTATGGACCTCTATATACATTAAACTAATCTGAATTCGCCTTGTTGATGTAACATAGATAGATACGATTCCCAAGTCGTGCAAAATATTATTGGATTTTTTGTTTGATGATTTTTAGTAGTATACCCAAAATATAGACTACTAGATTTTGCCCGCGGCGCCGCTCGCGTAAATGTAGGTTAGGTTAATATTCCGCTCTCGAGGCGGCGAGGTCCGAGCTCCGCCAGGTCCTAGTGGCGAATTGGAAGGAACGACTTGTGCACCCCACTGCCGGGCACGCCACGATCGTGGCGGTAAGTCCCGTATTTGAGGAGTGGCTGGAGAGGCGGCATGGCGCCCTCACCTTCCGGCTGACACAGGTAATGACTGGCCACGGTTGTTTTGGCCAGTTCCTGTGTCGTATACGCCGGCAAGAGACGCCCGGTTGTCACCACTGCGGCGACTGCCGCGACGTAGTTGAGGACACGGCGCTGCACACTTTGGCGGTTTGCCCCGCCTGGGCATCGCAGCGCCGTGAGTTGATCGCGGCAGTCGGGTTGGTTGCCCTCTCGCTCCCGGCCGTAGTTCAGTCTATGGTCCGGAGTGAGAGGTCGTGGAACGCCGTCGCCTCCTTTTGTGAGGAAGTTATCTCCATCAAGGAGGCGGCGGAGCGGGAGAGGGAGCGTTTAAACCCTCTCCCCAACCGCAGAGCCGGGCGCCGGAGGGCGCGAGACGACCTCCAGCCACCCTGAGGTTTGACCTGGGGGTGGCGGGCTTTGTGGGCCTGCCCGCCATCCGTTCAGCACCAGGTCCGAGAGGCGGCGTGCGTGTTCCCACGCGCGCCTCTGTTTCGAGTCCGTCTCCCCTCTAGGGGGGACAGTAGGGAGTTCTTAGATGTGCCTATAGGGTAGGTCTTTCGTGTAGTGGCCTGCCGTTTCATACGGCGGGCCGAAACCTCGGCGGGGTCGCGACCGCATGCGAAAGTGATTCGCGCGGCCCCGTCGATAGTGGTTTTGTCGAGGAACACCGTGGTAGGTTTAGTCGGTATTCCGGGAGGTACTTCATCTTTTCAACATCTTTCTTTTACCCCGGCGAGTCCGACATAACCCCTCCGCCCGCCCCCGCGGAGGGGTATGCATCAAGCATTCCCCCACGTAAAAAAAAAAAAAAAAAAAAAAAGGTTAGGTTAATATCAGTACTTTTTCTGAATGAAAGATACCCTTTGTCCTATTCTGGACCTCTGAAAACATGTATGTGAAATTTCATGATGATCAGTTGAGTTGTTAAGGCATGAAAGCGTAACAAACAAATAAACAAACTCACTTTTGAATTTATAATTTTAGTTAGGACAGTTAGGATTATAAATACTTGATATTGTTTCCATTACGCCAAGAAAATATAGCCAATTTACCGCTTATCATCAGGTAGTCAGCATCAAGTGCGTTAAAGACGTATTCTTTCTACATTTGCAGTTTTATAACTTTCTACAAGGTTTGAAATAAAGCTTTAGTTTACGCAAACAAAGTGGGCGGTTCGGCTAGTATTCATTATATTTTAGAAAAGGTCACACCGCAGGTAAGTCCTCATGAAATATTAATGTTCCGTCCAGCGGTCAGGCAAATGACGCGAGCTCTTCAAAAGGAGTCTTTGTGAGTGCGCTAATGTTACGTTTAAAGAGCACGTTCTGCGATACATGTTTTACATTTATGTAATATGATGTATGTTTTACACAAGAATACCTTTCTGAATAATTAACTTGTACTCCTAAATAATAAATATTATAAATGCGACTGTCAGTTTGTTACGCTTTTACGCCTTAACTCGGCCGATCATCATGAAACTTTGGCAATCCTTTAAACTAAAAAGTAGTACTATTACTAATCTAATCTAACCTACATTTTCGCAAGTGAAGCCACAGACAAAATCTAGTAGAAATCTTGCTTTGTACTAGATAGTAAAATATATAGGCATATTATTTTATTGTAGTTTGCACCTTGTATTTTCTACGGGACAAAAATTCGTGTGATTGACAAATAGCTCAGAGAGGGAGTGATTCGGAAGGCATTGTTTATAAAGCTTATTAATTTATTTTTTATTAGTTATTTTATCGTGATATTTTAAATATAAAACTTTAAAGTTTAAACGCATCTTATACTTTATAGTTAAAATATTTTTCTGTTTATGTATCTAATACATTACATTTATTTAAAAGAAGGATGCGAAATTTTTTAATTGACAAATGTTATTATGACGTAAATGACTTCTTAACAGATAAGTTCTGACATTTAATTTGTATGCGCCATTGATATGGTTTTTATGGTTTTTATTATTTTTAATTCATTTGTTTGCATTGTTAGTATTATTGACATTACTATTTACTTTGTTATATGTATTTAATTATTATTGACATTCTAATTTTGTGTATTTAATTAGGGCGCACATTATTATTACATTGCCCCAACGATAATATTTAACAAATTAATGTTGCATTATAAAAATAATTTTAATAAGAAAGAATGTATATTTTTTGAAATTTGTACGCCTTTCTGGCAAAACATGTATGTGCTTCAATATAAAAATACCATCTGCATGCTCACTATTGTTTGTATGTATATGCATGTTTTAACAAATAAAATTATCTTATCTTATCTTATCTTATCTTAATACAAATATAGGTAATCAGTCAGTGAGACTACCGTGGAAGTATTAGGCTGATTATTTTGCTACTCACACCATGACACATAATATTTTGATCGACGTAACTCGAAGTCCAAAGTAATGTCGTGAAAGAAAAGTTTATTATATTTAGTAAAAACACAAATAAACAGCCTCTTTGCTCAATTCGCATAGAATAGAGGTTGTTGGTCGCTTTGACATTACAACTCCGCTCAAGAGTCTAAAAAACGCTTCCAGACTCCTTAAAGAGGTGTTGAGTAAACTCACCGCGGGCAAACAACACAATGTTATTTCGCCTTTGTGGTGCCCTTTGCTTTATGAGGAAGAAAATTAACAAACAATTCACGCAAATATATTTTTCTTGGAAAAGAAAATGAAAGTAAAACAGTCATCGCATATAATATTCAGCGGCGCGATTACTTAGTAATCACAATAAATCTCGCGAACGTAAACGAAAATATACGATATGATGGCGTAAGAAGCGTTTTAGCGAAATTGATCAACAATTCATAAATAGCAGAGACAGCGCTCAATTTTGTTACACAGCATACATATTAATGTTTCGCCGCCATCTCGGATATGTATCAGTTTTAGGGTAAGTCTACATTAAGCTAACCGCGTCGCGCCGCAGTGAGATTAAAGTTTGAAAAAGTTCATGTAACACTACGGCGGTATTGGGAGTAGTATCTGTACTGCGGGCTTTACATACTGATACGCACATACCGAGAACCATTATCGCTATTTATCTGGGATTACGAAGATTTCAATCATAAGTCGCATAAAAAAGTAACACAGTAGATAGAGAATAATAATTTACAATTTGCAATACTAGCAAGTGTGATAATACTATATTTATAATTTAAATGTCATATTTTAAGATGTGGTACTGCCGTCGAATGGAGAAAGTGCCCTGGACAGAAAAAGTTACTAACACAGAAATATTGACAAGAGTAAATGAAAAACGTGAAATTTTTAAACACATAGAGAACAGAAGGGGTAAAATGATAGAACACCTAATGCGACATGATAATTTTATCACAAATATAATGGAAGGGAAGATAGAAGCAAGAAGGAAGAGGGGAAGACCAAGGAGAAGGTACACCGATCAACTGAAAGAAGTTGTGAAAGTTGAAACTTATAAGGAACTGAAAGACGTGGCGTTCGAAAGAGAAAGATGGAGATTGATACACCGACAAGTGCAGAGCACTTAAATTTTGGATGGATGGATTGGTATTCTGTTTGATAACAACTTGAGCTCCAGAAAGGTGCCATATTTAACGTAGTAATAGTGATTTAAACCTTTGGTGGAACACGCATACATGCCTATTGTAATTAACCGTACTAAGGTGACAATTATCATCTGCAATTCAAATCTATAACTTTTTGTAGTTATTACTATGTGTATTCAGGTTATGGCGGAAGTACACTATAATCTAACTCTTCTTTTCGTGTCAATGGTAGATATTTTGCCATACCCACGGCGCTGTCCGTTGCCCTAAACGGATCCTCTATAATACAGGTGGTAGGACGCAGTAGTCAAGAGAGCAAATACGTCATAGTTTGTAATGCAGTTCTGCAATCACAGCGATGCAAAGACCAAATATCATCCGAGCTACGAAAGAGATAACTTGTTGTCAACAAGTATCCTTTATTCCTTAGAAAATAGCTTCTCCATTACCGTTTTCCATCAATCAAAATAATTTATTATTTATCGCCTGTAGCAATGGAGATGGTATTTCAAAACATCTCACAGAAACAAATTACGTCAAAAGTTTACAGCGCGCTTCACTACGATACCCTTAATGTGTACGAGCCTATAACAATGCGAAACTTGAGTCGGAACAACAGCGAAACAAAGTGTCTACAAAACGTCACAAGCGTAACAAAGCGCTCAAGATAAAACGCACTTTATCTCAAAGACCAATAGGCTAAATTTGTTCGCATTCACGTGTACTTACCAATCTTATTAGCATACAAAGCTCTGTGTAGGAGGATGTTTTCTGTATGTTTTTAAAGGTGTCGTGTGAAATTAGGCGCGGAAAGGTTATAAGAATGAAATTTTAATTGAAACTGTGTCGCTCGTGTACTCACGGGCTTATTTAAATGGCGGGGGTGTCGTGTGTCGCTCGGGGTATTACCTGCAACAATTAAATTAAATACTGTAATGTTTTATTAGTACATTAATATACTCACGCCTGCTAATATCTAAAGGGAAGGCAGAGTTACATTACGCCGGTTAGGTTCAGTAGATTTTTGCCAAGAGAGTCTGTGTGGCATATTTCCAGACCACGTGCTATCAGGCATTGCTAATAGGAACACCAGACAGACATTTATCTAAACTGGAAATCGACCACAAAAATTTTACTGATATCTCAAAAAGGTAGTGCTGTATTGAGCAGCATTAAAAATGTATGACAAACTTCGCAAAGAAATACAAAAGTCCTAGGCGATATGATTATATTCTTTACTTCATCTATGTATGTATCTTATGTGGGGGCCAGTCAGTGCAGATCGGCGACACTTCGACCCAGTGGGATCTTTTGTGTCGACACTCTCCCAATAACGACTGTCATAGATGTTCATGGCAGCCGGGACCGACGGCTTAACGTGCTCTCCGAGGCACGGAGCAGGCGATAATTGTCAATCAATACACACATAATTTCGAAAAGTCATATAACTTCCGAAAGTCAGAGGTGCGCGGCGTGGGTTCGAACCCGAGACCGTCTGCATTGCAGTCTGTTGGTGTCCCCACTGAGCTATCGCTGCTGCTGCTTACTTTATTTATACTAATATCATAAAGAGTAAATATTTGTATTTTAGTTTGTAATAAACAATCTCAAAATTTTCTGGACTGATTTAAAAACTTTCTTTACTAATAGAGAGGCACTATATTCAGAAGTAACATAGGTTATATAACATCACGCTACGAGCCAGGGGAGCAGATCAGTAATAATATACGTGCCTGAAACTGCGAGGGACTGTATATATTTAAAAGTGATGCATGGATATTAAATAAACAATTTCCATGTTGCCGCAATATATGTTCTTTAGGCAAACAGAGCTAGCTATGAATGTATGGCAGAACAGAACAGAATCACATATTCAACAGTTTCCTCTACGGTTGCATTTGTGCCAGTTGATGTTGACAAACATATTAGTGATTAAAAATAATTTAAAACAGCACTCACTTGCAAATACTTTACCATCACTGGAATAATCTAGAACATTTATCAATAGTTTAAAACAAAACTAACAACAGTCAAATAAGCAACAAAACATTGTGTAAAAACATCAATTTTCTCCCCGTCATGTCGGCACCCCTCGCGGAGAAGCCACTAATCAATGTCCAAACAACTCGAAGTGAACAACAGTCAACAGGTTCTTGTCTAGCGTTTTATATTTCAAGTGGCTTGAAGGCTTCTGATGAACCATTTGTTATATGTTTGTTCATTAAACTTAAACTATACTCTAATTTTTGTTAGCTGTCTTATTTGGTGAATACACAACTCATTCTACAATTATTTATTTACTGCTTTCGGACTATATTAATTTTCAATAAAAGAAGACTGCTTCGTGTCAGATTCTGTGCGGCTACTGAAAATATCTTGGCAGAAATGAACGGCTTCTGTGGGACAGAAGCTGTATTGACAGTAAATCTGTTATTCTTCTATAGAACAGTAATATAGCCATTATGAGTATAAAATAAATTATTGCTTTTCTTCATCTCGAAAGAGTCAACGAAGCTACCAGCTATTTAAACAAAGTGCATAACCATCGGCGTTACGGCGCATAGTGTGATTTATATAAATAGCGGACGAGCTCACGTACAAAAGCTAGTTCCGTATAACAGGAGTGCGCCAATACAATAAACAGAGAGATGGCTCATAAAACACAAGAGGTGGGGCACACCGGAGGAGTATTATCTCCGTGCAACCACTGCAACGCCAGATTAATAGCTTATTTAACTCCGTAATACGCTGCACGTCATATAAATCCTCTTGTTGGTATTTTATTAATATTTATTGTAGTAGCTTTTATTATTTTACGTCGTGGTTCAAAATAGATGGTATAATAAAAAGCCATAAATAACATTAAGTGAAGTTCATGTGCTTTTATACGATAGTGTTATTGGATGGCTTCTATTGCCCAATGGTGGGATATTGTGGTAAAGTTTATAACTGACAGTGAGGTCTTAGGTTCTTATCATGGGCCGTAGCTGTTATGGCCTAAAAACATAACAAAGATTAACTTTATCAGTAGAATGGTAAACACTAGTTTCATTAGAAGAGATCTTAAATACCTGGTAACAATAAGTGTGTCCATTTCCCTCTAGGCATAGTCTCAAGTCAAGTTAATTACACTCACATTTATTTAGTTACAGTTTATGTCCTAAATTAAAGATAAGAGAATTTCTAAGTGCAGCCTGTGGGTTAGATATACTCAGAGGGCCTACAACGCTCTTCGAGTGCAATATAATAACGCCTTCAGGGTACTTTTGGGGCTCCGGCGATTCTGTAGTGCGTCAGGCAGGTTTGCGGAGGCGCATACAGACAGCTTTGAAGCTGTAATGCGAAAGAGGACAGCATCTCGATTGTCCCTTCCTGTTGCACTGGACCCGTAAGCATAGCGGCGGGGCCGGTGCAGCAGGAAGATACATGAATTAATTTTAATAATTGTATAACTAACATAGTTTTTAAGTTATTGTTACTGCTGCTGCTGCTGCTGAAAAGCAACCGAAACGTGGGGCAAAGTGTAAAAATAAATGAAATCTAAATAGTTTAATAATAATTTAATTAGCTTAAAAATTAGTAAAGTTTAATAGTAGTAGTAGTGTAACAATTTTCAAAATGTTGTAATAAAGTGTCAAATAAACAACGCGATAAAATCCGTATATAGCAGTTTAATTTCAATTATTGTTACTAACAAAATATGGATGATTCTGAATTAAATGTTTATTATTATTATTATTATAAGTCCACTAAGCCCATTTCCAGACTATACTGTTACTGAGAATTTTCTACCCAAACTAAATAACATTACTCAAGTCGAGCAAACATTCATTGTATACAAATACATATGTGTAGCACGATACAAAAATGATAAAATAACGCGCAGTTATTTTGTGGTCTAGAATATTCCAAGCTCGTGCAATGCTCTTTGTCATGATTAATTGATATTATTTAAAAATAGTATCATTATCACAGTGGAAAATTTTTATTCTTCTAATACATACATATACTTATATTACCCTCTGGCAAAGGTGTATGACATTCACATTTTAACTGCTATAGTTTTGAACCTGTGACTGCAGGGATGGCGTAGTAGTTTAAATGGTCGATGAAGTAGTGATTGGTGGGTTCGATCCCCACACGGGACAAACATTTATGTAATCCACAAATGGTTGTTCCGAGTTTGGATATTCTTTGTGACCGTTGTTTGCATGTTTGTGAAGACACCTGATTACTTTGCAAAATATAACATTACTGACGGCATTTTGCGACTGATAATTTCTTGATTGAAGAAATAAATACCTCTTTGCCAATCGCACCCAACCCAAGATCTCACGCACCATAGTCGTAGTTAATATCGCTGTACCAAGGCAGTTATTATAACGACATAGCATACTAGTACGAAGTTAAACATTTATTCTTAAATGGTGTTAAATATTAACATTAGCACTTTCATTAACGTGACTAATTTATTGATTAACTAGTTAGTCCTATGGCACAACATTGCGATCGTAAGATCCCAGATTCAAAACCTTGGTATTATAAGTTCCCAGAAGTAGCATGGATTCTAGTTGACCGAAAATAGACCTGCCGCCGATTACGTAGATCCTCAAAAATTTCTGGTCGAATGTAAGTGTAATTATTCTCTGCCTATTCTTTTAAGGATATGCAGGCTCACGCCTTCATAACCCCCGAGAAGTAGGCAAAGTTGTGCAGACTTTTATAGTAGTATATCCCATATTTTTTCCTTATCCTTTTGTTATGTCCCACTGCTGGGCAAAATCCTCTTTAAGTCCAAGGGAAACCCTTGGACTTCCAAACCACTCTGTTCGAAGACATAGGGAATGTCTTTGAACAGAGTTTCTAGTTCCAGCCAGTTCATAGGTATGTATCTATACTAATTTTATAAAGTTGAAGAGCTTGTTTGTTTGTTTGTTTGGTTGAACGCGCTAATCTCAGGAACTAATAGTTCGAATTGAAAAATTATTTAAGTGTTGGATAGTCTATTTATCGAGGAAGGCTATAAGCTATATAACATCACGATACGAACAATAAGAGCGGATCAACAATGAAAAATTTTGCAGAAAAGGGCTAAATTCTCTGAAGCAGACGAAGTTGCGCGGAAGTTTAATAATTTAAAAATTAAGCACACATAGCTGGATTCTATTTAAACTGTGTTTGCCATCAGGAGTTGGACACTAATGTGTTTCTAGTCCGTCACCATTAATCATGCGGCACTCCCGATCAATACCGATCAGAATAAATACCGAACGACATGTTCTAACATGTAGTCTGTTAAACACAGCTGTCTGTACTTGCTATTAAAAAAAATGCAGGGGCTTTTTAGACATTAATAATCACTCAGAATTTTATGTAACTAATATGAATATAATAATAATATTTTACCAATATAAATTTACATAGCTACAGTTATGTAAATTTATATTGGTAAAATAGTTTGTAAGCACTTCTTCGCCCGAGCCACAGGTTCCATCTTGTTCGGGCAAACAACAACAAATGTATTTTTATTAATTAATGAGTCATTTATTATAAATTCTTGTACCTACCTAATATTTAAATAAATATCATTATTATATTATCTTGCTCTAAGTTTTTATGCCACATATGTTTATTACACTACAGTCTAGCCACCTACATTTCGATATCTATATTTATACAAGCCTGCCTCGGTGGCGCAGCGGTAGTTAGTGCGACTATGTATTAGGTCATGTTTGATTCCCCGGTTGGCAGTGCAATTTGGATTAACAATAAAAAAACGGAGTGCGGAAAACTAGGCTTCCTGTGACCTCAGATTTAAAACCATACTAGGCAAAATGTAGGTATAATACAAACCCTTTTCTATTCTTTCGGAATATAGGCATGAATCTAATTAATGTATGATTTAGATCTCACGCAGTAAAGTCTACATTCTGATTACCAGACACTGTTTTGCTTCTAGGAATTTTCTAATAGACAATTCTAATAACATATCGACCTAGTGATCGAATCTAAGATCTCAAGATCAGCGGCACATGCAAGCGCAGACATAGGCCATGCGACCAATGCAGACACAGTTTACTTTCTATAGATATAATTAGTCACCACAAAGCTGTGTAGACAGCCTTTTATTCATTTACTCAAATTTCATAAAACAAATACTGAAAACTTATAAGTTTAAAAAGTTAAATTTCAACGTTGTCGTATAAACAAGTTATTTATCGTTCAATTCCCCAGCGACCGTAGTTGAAACCTTTTACAAAATATCAATATCGGAGAAATAACTTATTATGCAAGTTTATGTAAAGCTGAAGTTGTTCTTAGCGAAGGGAACTGCAAACAGACCGTCCGTCGTATCGGAGGCTGACTAATGAAAAGTTCGTGCAAAGCCTTTGATACAACCTGAGACGTAATACGAGATCGATACTGTGATACTTGGAATCTTTACAATTTAATATTTTACGGTTACATTATAAAGTTTTGAAAGGGACCTCAACATTTAAGTAGTATAAGAACTAAGCTGTATTGACGTCTTTCTTATTAAAGTAACAAATTGTAAGAACAGCTGGCTCGTGGTATAGGAGAACTGTTTCTGGAGTAGGCTTTTAAATTTGTGAGGAACAAGTTCGACATGTTAGATGTAGGACTTTAAAGCAAGAATTGTTTTACTGCGATCTTGTTAAATCCTTCTACTGAGCTAGATTGAGGTGAGATTAGCTATGCTTGAACCGAGTATCTAACCTAAGGCATTAGGATCCCATGCATACTTATGCTATCTGACCCTAGAAAATAGGTATAGAGCACGCACATCACTAGCGGATTATTGCACCGAGCGTGAGCAATTTTTGTATCTAATATATACCAAAAAAGGAATCTTTCTTATTATTTTGGTTCTATACATCGTCTTTGATACACTATACTATTAGCCGTTGTTTCTTAAGACTGCGCCGAGCGTAAGACAGATAATGACAGAGCTCGTGCGGCGCATATACAAATAGGCCGCCATAGTAAAATTGTATGGAGGATTTGAAGTGCTTTTTTGATAAATATGTATCTTTATTGTTAACTTAAATATTTGGGAAGCACAAATTGTAACATAACTATTTATGTTTTGTTTAAGCTGTGAAATAGGATAGATTTCTACTGCAAATTTACGTAATTTTGTAGGCGAAAATATTAATTACTTTAAGTTTTTTTAAATTGTAAACATATTCATTGTTATAGTAAATGTATCTTTTATATTTGTATTAAACAAAAAGTGTTGATTTCATTCACTTAACTGCGACCACCTGTTTTGGCACATTTCGCTCGGCGCAGTCTTAAACATACATAGATGTGAATCGATTAATTCTATGGCTATATTTAAATATATTAAGTGTTTCAATTAACTTACCTACGCATGGTTCATAACTTGAATCGCTAGCTCTATCTATTAAAACTCTAAGTGTAGAAACAACTGTGCAGTCATTGACTCCATAATACCATTCAATTTTTTATCCTCATGTTATTTTATTATGAAAAAACATCGCGCACTTCTCTACTCAATATAAGACAATTGTTATGCAAAGCAGCCAACTCCGCCGCTAAAAACATTTCCAACGATGTAATATTTTAATCTCCATATTCCCTTTCAACCATCAGAGAGGCGAAGCGGCACAAACACCCTGAATAAGATTACATTTATTTTACATAAAGGAAATTGTTTATAACAACTTGTCATCGGCAACAACTTCTTTATGTAGCCACAAACTCTCTCCGAATAAATTAAACCTTTTATACACAAAAAGAAACGATTTACATTTAACCCAAAACGTCTTACACATTTTTAAATTCATTGAAGCAATTTACTCTGTATATAATATATTCGTATAGTGTATAGAGCCAATGGAAGCGTGTCCAAAACTTTAGCTTTTTACGAAGTAGTGTTTGAATTAACACTTACATCATTTTACTTTTATACGTTATGCATAATTATGTAATTGTTAGAAGAAAAAAAAGAAACTATCCTAACTATTATTATAAATGAGAATGTGATTTTGTTAATTTGTTACGCTTTCACGCCTTAACTACTCGACCGATCATCATGAAATTTAGCATACACGTTGTCAGGGAAACAGGAAAGGACATAGGGTATCTTTCATCTCCAAAACTGACTGTTACTAACCTAACCTAACCTACATATAAGCGAGCGAGGTCGCGGGAAAAATCTATACAATTATGTAAGTGTTAATACAAAATTTACCTGTATGACCAACAGATTTTGGACACGGATCCACAGTATCTATTCCTTTTTTTTATTCGACTAAGGTGGCAAACAGGCTTACGGCCTACCTGATGGTAAGTGGTCACCGTAGCCTATGGACGCCTGCAACACCAGAGGCATTACTTGCGCGTTGCCGACCCTTTAGGAAAGGAAGTGGGAAGGAGAGGGAAGGGGGAAAGAGGGTGATTGGGCCTCCGGCACTCTCACTCACCGAACGAACCACAACAGTAGGAATACTTCTATTTCACGTCGATATTCTGTGAGAGGGTAGTCCTTCCCCGGTCGAGCCGGCCCATTCATGCTGAAATCAGCGAGGCTCTACTACTCATATTACCCTTATTAACCTGCATGCATGTATCATCTACAAAAACACACCTCGCTTAAAAACGCCAAGACATGATCTAATGACACAGTTACATAAACCTGCCAGCGTCCTATTTCTAAAGTGTAAAGGTATAATAACTTGTAGAAACTTTATCACAAACCTTGAGTCTTTTAGCTCAAAGCCTATTGATGTGTTGTCACGGGTACGGGAACACGGGACAGTATCGGGCCTCGTCAGCCTGACAGCTGCTTTGTAGTGATCGTATTGTTCAACACCGGTCACGTTGCTTACAGCGTGTTCCCTCGCCATGTTCCGTTCCACTACACAACTAGTTCCGACGGGACGACGTTAGCATTGTAAGATTGCATTGTGAGGAACAGTTGTTTGCATGTTGGCTTTAATTTGAGTTTTAGTTTGTTCTAACATTTAAACTAAGATTTTGTTTAGTTATAACTGACTTAAAGGCCTGGGTGCATTTTAAAGGGACTGCTAGGAGACAGATTATAACAGAGTGATTTGGAAGCTTTTGCCTAACAGTGAGATATGTCAAGAAAAATAGTTGCCTACGAATACTGGTCAAAGTAATCTAGTCATATATTTTCTAGATTTTTAAATGCCTTCCAAATATGCTCTTTAAATGGCAAAATTTCTCATTGCTACACTTAAAGTTTTTAAAACCGTGCGTTAATTTTGAATTATTCCAATTGCTTACATAACGAGCATCCTAGATAATTTCTGTACTATGATACACAACTGAAACGCTTTTCAATTGAAACTGATGTCAATAGATATTGACATAGGACATACATAACTCGTCTACAATATGTATTGCCGACCTTTCTCAAACAACAACACTCAAACCTTCCAATGTCTAGTAGGTCACCCTCAATTTATCACTCTCGATAGATATTGACAGACCATTCTTATAAGATATATGTATATATTAGATCGCACTTTCTGTGACTTAGACAGCAGATTTTTCACAAATGCGAACACACATACTTTACAAACTTATAAAACATATTTTGCTTGGCATATTTCTTGGTTTTGTTTTAGGAATACTAGGCATCATTGTCCCGCATATGTTTTATTCTGTTGATAAGTATTAGGTTGGCTCCTGAAAGCCTAGTACTTAAGATGAATGACCATTCGAATTTAGATATCGATATTTTTTACAGCGTTATTGATGGTAAATGTTATGACTGTGATTAAGTTATTGGCGTATGCAAAAATAAAGGCAAGACTTCTTAAGCTTGCCTTGTTGGAGCAGTGTTTAATGTTTTTCTGGCAAGCAATTATCAGAAGCAGCTGGAACTGTGCGGTAGATGATAAAATACTTGCTTTCTATTATGTGGAATCCAAATCATAGTTGGTCAAATGAGGATGTAGTAGACTTTTGCCTACGACTTCGGAGATAGTGGCGTGAGACGATGCATGTATTATATTTAATGAATTCATAAATGTAGTGGCACACTTTTGAGAAGATGGCTAAAATACCAGCAGACCTCGTTCGAAGAGTGAGTGAGTATGAAACCACTGTTTGTAAAAACGTTTATTATTATCATTATATATAATTTAACAACAACATAATTTTATATGAATAAACAAATAGATTTCAGAAGAAATGATCAAACTGAAGCTGTGGCTTTGCACTTACACACATGAGAAGCAAGCACTTTTAAAACGTAGCCAACCATAATCTATATATATAAAAATCTATTGCTGTTCGTTTGTCTCGCTAAAACTCGAGAACGGCTGGGCCGATTTAACTGATTTTGGTTTTGAAATGTTTGTTGTAGTCCAGGCAAGGTTTAAACGGTGAGAAAATATAGAAAAATTCGTTAGGATAGGTGATACAGAGTACACCGGGTCATTTAGTGTTTCATAAAAATTATCTTACTGCTGACAACATCGGCCTTTCCCAAAATATCAATAGCAATCAAACAACTAAAAAGTGGCTGTAGTGCAATGGGTAATGCATTTGAGTTGCAATCTTAATATATTTCCGACAAAACCGCTTTAATACAAGCATTTGCCTTAGCTGGAAGGCGTAACAAGAATACCAATAATTTGCAAAACAAATTTCAAGTAACCTTTTAACAACAATAATCCCCGTTCTGCTTGCTTCTAACATTGCTCCACCATTTTGAATAAATCCAGTATACGTAATAGTGCATTTGCATAACGTGCTGTACATTGTTAAGTAGTCTTTTTAATGTCAATAGAGATGCACAAGTTTAAACCGCCCTCGGGACATTCAAACTTTCTCTATTCCAGAGAGCAATTTAACTCTTACATTGTAACTGAACAACTTCAAGCTGAAACTTTAAGTGCACTGGCTATATGTCACATAGACACGACATACAAACTTTTATCCACTTATTTTCGAACGTCCGCCTGTCTATTTGTACTTAAGGCTGTATTTCATAAGCTTTTATAGGAAATACGTGGAGATGTGTGTGGAAACACGTCCCGCGGGCGACAAATTGTCGGGGGGGGAGGGGGGTGTGGTGAAGTCACAGCGATTACGTCACTAAAAGTAGTTTATTGGGGCATTATATTACAGGAGACGCGGTGCGGCGGTTTCTTCGCGATATTATTGCCATTATTATGAATGTATGAGTGTTGTAAGTGGTGTTCAGTGTTATTAGTTTTGTTTGCGAAAGGGATTTACATAACAGACTTTATTCCTGTAATATTTTTACTATAGAGGTCAACAAACCTCTGCTTTTCTTCTTCTGTAAACATTTTGGTGATACATTACGAGTGAGTGAACTGCTGAGTGATAGAAGTATTAATGTGCGATGATTACCCAAAAAAACTATATTGAATGCATGAAAAAGCATTTTGCTATCCTATCATTAGTAAACATGGCACCTAAAGAGTTCTTCTCTTGAATTATTAGATCCTTTATGTGTGGTCAGATCAATTTTATCAATGGATTTGAAAGATTGCAAGTTGTTATAGTACCATGCTAGGGACCACTACATCTTGTCATCTTTTATGGGAATATTCTTTGGTTTGTATTTCAATATGTTGCTTACGCGAGTTTCAAGGCAGATTAATATTAGCTGGGGCACCATGAGTGTCAAGACTAAGTATTTTCCTTAGTCACTATTGCTGAAAACTGGTAATATAGTGGTTGTTGTACGAGTAGTCATAAGACTCTTGTTTAAATGTTTACGGTAGTTACTACCATAAAAATTTAAACAATTGTCAAAGAACACCCAGTCTCGAAATAAGTATCCATGGATTACAAATTTTCTTTAGATCGCGTGCGAACATTGAATTCGGAGTGTTTGGTTAAACAACAATATGTACAATGATCACATAAGCAACATTCAAGTCAGACCATTGAAACACAGTTTACAAGTCCTAAGTTTGATAGAAACAAAAAGAAACTTCAATTTATTTGCAAATAAATTTCAAATATTTATAAAAGAAAGTTAAGAAACGACGATGAAAGTTACGCAAAATGGCCACCAAAGTAATATTACCAGCAATACAATGAAAAAAGTAAAGAATTATCGATGGAAAAGGGTTTCACTAGATCTCGATGTTACAATTTCTTTTGTCGAGACGAAGGTTGGTTTTGCTGAGCTTAGAGAGAAGGAGGCTGTGTGGCCGTCATTAATAAATATTTAGGGCCCAAGGGACCCTTGTCTAGACTATCTTCAAACTTTCCAGTAACAATTTACGACGTTTACAGGCTTAGAACTAGGTGATGAATAGAACTGATTTATTTTCTGGAAAGTTTGTAAGTAAATTGTTTCGGTTAAGTTATTTTGTGACTGAATTTTCGTGTATTAAGATAGATTTATTGGCAATGTCAAGAAAACGTTCACTTGTTTCTAAAACTCGTTTTCGGCTTTTGTGTATATCAGTAATTTATTAGGTATTCTGAAAGTGACTGAAGATAAATCGACTGCGTCGGTCGTGCTTCTACAAAACGACTGCCAATGCAAAAGCGTTCTAGTTTTGACTTCTACGCCAAATAAAAAAGCTGATAATTAGATATTATTCCGAGTCTAGATAATAAACAATTTCCCACACTATGAATATTAAATCGTGTCGTCGCAACTTTACAAATAAAAAGCATCAGGCACCAAGATAGACTTGGAACATCATCCCTGAATTATCTTTTCTTTTCTCGTACAGATATCGAACTCTGAACACTCCGCGTAGTATAAGTAGCGACGTGACTATATCAATACTACCGCGCCGTGCGTGCCGCCGAAAACATATAGGGAACATAATGTACTTTTTATTGCTGTTAATGGTACCAGCGTCTTATCTGATGGTAACTGATTATTTGGGTAATTACTATGATAACCCTGTATACAGGTAATTATATAAAGAGGTATTGAAACCCGAGCATATCCAAGAGACAATATAAAACCATGCGCTAATCTAGCTCGGATTTTCTCCTCCATTGCTGAAGAACATCGTTTCATTTTACACCTCAACATAAAAAGTGAACTACAAAAAAGCCAGCCGATCGTAAACAGAAGCCTACACAGGAGGTATATCCTATGTCGCAGGGGTTCGCACGACATAAACTGCGGCAGACGCGGTGACACACTTATGTGTAGTATGTACTCGTGTATAAACTTGTCATGAATGTACCTGATGTTATGTGAATAGAATATTTTCAGTTACATGTTTTTATGCTTCAATAGGAACATTGATTAATAGGTAGTTGTGATGAACGAATTATTCTTGAAAGCGGAGAATAATTAAAGTATACATGAACTTACGTCTGTAGATCGCTTACGGGGCTGACAGAGGTAAACTCACATTTGTCGGCCTTGATAGCGTAGTGTTTAGTGTAACCGACTGCCACGCCTGAGGCCGCGGGTTCGATTCACACACAAGAAAATCATTAATTTGTGTGCATCGACAGGGACATTTGTCTTGGTCTGGGTGTTTCTACGTATAATATGTATGTATTTACAAAAAAAAGGATATACATATGTTATTAATATTATTATTGTGCAATCCATAAGTCTTAAGAAAATACAGCAATAGACTATTAAAATATTTTCGTATATTGGCGTATGCAGGACACCCTTGCAAACTACGGCCTACTGCTAAGAATTTTCTAGATCATCATTGGCCGACCTGGCTATCAAAACCAAGATCTAAGTTGCAGGACCAACGAGGTAGGGTATACAAAACGCGTAAAATATTATTTATTGCTACGTACTACGACGCCTACGATTCGCGTAGCAAATCGTTTATGCCTTCGTAGCATCATCGTAGCAAAGTAAATACGTAACCTCTCGTAGTAACGATTTATCATTACATATAGTCCTAAGCGTAGCCGCTGCAATCTACGATAGTCTACGTAGAATGGTTTACGCAAGCAAGTTTGATTTGATGCCGTACTTTGTGGGCCTACAAAACCATAATCTTCTATAGTCTACGCAGAGACTATCAAACGTGCGTGATTTGGATACACGCTGTGTACGATACCCGCGATCTACGAAAATCTACGTGAACGTGGTCTACGAAATTTCTCTTCTAAACTTAAACTCTAATCCCGTTTATGTTAAAAGCCTTGCTACGATGTTTCAACTGGAGTACGATCTCAGTAAATGGCATCTAGTAAGTTGAATGAGAGTCGAGTAGCAGCAGAAACGTTCACGTAACACACATTGTGTCTGGATCACGTGCACTTGTCACGTACACCTACAACAACCTCCTATTAACGTAGATCACGTTCACTTACATAACCTCTACACAAATAGAGTATCATTTTAGAAATACACTATTTAACAAGGTTTTCGGTTTATTACTATGATAATGCAATTACATTTGTAAACATTTGTTACATATTAAATTCAAATTCAAATTGAAATCGTTTATTTGTTAAAATGGGGTATTTTTTATATAGATGGTGTGATACAAAATTAGAGTAACACATCAGCCATCAAAGTCCCATGGCATGCAAACATACTTCACAATGATGTATTTCACTTTTTAAATTATGAACGTTTAACGTTTTGCAATTTAAGTACCCGTTTACAGAATAAAAACATTCTTAAATAGGCCATTTGAGCAAATGAGCCTTAAACTTTAATTAGGTAATTCATAAAACTGTGGTGGCGATAATAAAATATGTGCTATCATAAATATTTAATATAAAATTTCATATAATGATCACATAAAGTTGAATTTTCAGAAATTCAGTCTCCTCGTGACCATGGCCGCTGAAAAGCAACTGAAACGTCGGGGAAAGTGTAATACTAAATCTAAATAGATTAATAATTAAAAAAAGGGAAAAGATAGATTAAGTAGTTGAATTTTAACCACAAGAAGTTGTTATTAGAAACATTGTCAATTTAAACAAATATGTTTTAAACTATTTATACATATATGTTATTATGCTAAAAATTAATTAAAAAGTTAAGTAATGTATAGTTATGTAATCATTCCAATATATTTTGAATGCAATTGCGCACGTCACTAATATAAGTGTAATTGTATTGTTAAAGTTATGAGTATCAGAGTAAAGCTATTACTTTTAGAACTACCCTCTAAGAAAATGAGCTAGTGTTGAGTAATTGCTCATAAACTTCAACGCTAGCTCTAAACAATTAATCATAGTTACTTTGCGTTGAATAATAGTTGCTAATGCAGGCTTACCATTATATATACATACATAGTCTTACACCTGTTTGCTCGAAAGGGTAGGCATAGGTATTACCACCTTCACCCGCTATGAATTTAGAAACTACGCCTGGAAGCGAACCTATTGCCGTCTGCCCGGTACAGATCTAGAGGCCAATTTCCAGTTTTTTTTATAATTAATTGTATTTATATTACTGCTGTACCACCGAGGCAGTAAGTGAGCATTTTATTATACTTTAGCTTTTGCCTTTTGCTCGCGTAAAACTAGTTTAGGTTAGGTAAGGTTATGTTAATAACACTACATTTTTGTCAATAAAATATAGCCTTTGTTACTTGGTAATAATATGGCTTTAAAATCGGTTGATTAGTTTTTGTAAAATCCTTATATACAAACAAATAAAAAATCAAAACCTTTGCTCTTCATAATATTGGTATAAACTAGTATAGAGTAATTATTATTTAATTTATTATATTACGATTATTTATGTCTTTTCGGCAGCGTTGGTTTTCCTTAAGGGGTCTGGAAATCCACAGCAGGGGGACTCAAAATAAGAGTTTCACTGCGATACTCTCTAGGTCAGGGGATGGTTCCAGTCTCTTATTAATTCCATCCAATAAACGCTGATATACAGAAGGTATTCCAGCGCTTACTAAAGTTAAAACATATTTAGTACAATCTGATCAAATTACATTAAAACATTGATGCGTTTGTATCATTAAATATTGAATGTATTCAACGTGTTCTGATTCAATAAATGAATTGTGGTTGGCATGTGGTCGGGCCAATATAATAATCGATGTTTTATGTACGACGCGTTGGACAAATGGTATTATCGAATTATGAACAGATTGACAATGTTTGTGAATATTAATTAAATTTGCTTCATATTGTATCGGAAGAGAAAATAAAGGTTAGTGTCGTATTATCCGTTGAAAAAGCCTTGGCTAGAACAGCCAATATGAGGAAATTCAAGTTATAACATACAACAGTAAATAACTATTTATATAATACACTACTAAGAAGACTTTTCCTTAACAATGATATCAACTGCATACCTAGATGCAGTTGATATCATTGTTAAGGAAAAGTACATAGAAGAGGTGTTTTTTAAAGACGTTTAATGTATATGTATTATTTCCGTCGTATAGGTTTGTTTGCACTTGTTCTGACTTTGTTTGACTTTGTATTTATTGTGTTATAAGTTACGATGAGGTTGGCATATTCTGACTGTTTAAATACCCAAATGAAGATAAAAAATAGTTTGTGATTGTATAGTTTTCCACTTCTTTTACAAGTTTGTAAAAGTGAATACAGCTTGTGTCGGTTAAATATTTTTTGCAATTTGTTGTTTGAAATTAGTGTAAATACATTATTTCGCAACATATATCGCCGACGTGGTAGACAGAGATGTATTAAATAATAAGAAAGAGCCGACTTACCATGTTAATAGAAATTTTCTTGACACAAAATTCGAATAAAACTTTGTCCGATTCGGGAATCTATTTTGATACCTCATATACAGTAGTCGCATTCAATACCACTTCTTCACCGAAGCAGGACAGTAAAGCAAGACTTATTTACATTCAGACTATTTTAATACGCATCGTCCCGATAGTCCCTTATAATAGTTTTCAAAAGGGTAAGTAAAAACAGCCTAAGCTTAGATTTATAGCCACTATATTTCGGTTATCCTACTCATTTATAACCAAACGTTGAGGAGATTTTTACTATTCAATAAGGCCTTCGGTGAGGTATCCCAACGAATTGGATGGATAAATGGTGGATAAATTTTGGGCTAGTTGGTGTCACAATGAATTTAATCTTTTTAAAGAGGGAGAAAAAGAAAAAGGTTGTTTGTTTTTCAATATAAGTAAAGAAGTATCGGGTCTACCTGGTGATAAAATGTGATTGATGATTATTATAATCTATGGACACAGTTATAATGACGATGTCAGCCGTGCGATGCCAACGTGCTCGTTCATATTGAATAAAATCAGTCGAACGAACTTGATATGTTTGTCAAATGTGTCTGTATGTAAATGCCTCTGTATCTATAAATTGTATGCTATAGCGATTTACTAGTAATCCAAAAAGGTTTTAAGTCCCAGCATGGATATTGTAGTGATCGTGATAATCTATGGTGATGATTAAGGGCTTGTCCTACCACCTCCAGATAGCATTTATCTATAAGATAAAAGTCTCGCCATCTCTCTTCTTTAACCTAACATGAGTGAGACAGCATGCGATTTATCTTTCGGATAAGTTTTACTTGTTAGTGGTAGGAGTGGCCATAAGCGTTGTAAGATCGATTTTCACACACAATTTGTGTAATCCACAAATGGTTGTTCTAAGTTTAAATGTTTTCTGTGACCTTTGTATCAATGTTTGTAAAGTTAGCCGTAAAACAGATTTAACTTTAAAAATAACTTGTGACATGTGATATTAAAAAGAAAATGTGATCATACGGCACTAAGCCACTGCTTTCGCAGCTAAAATACTCCTACCAGAGTCCAAGTTTCTCATTAAACAACTTACCAAAAGTTTAGTTTGGATGTAAAGTTTAACCCAACGCACATATTTGCGTAAACCTCCTCATGTTCACCTCCAATCTCAAAAGTTGAGCTACCCGCTCAATCGCTCGACGGATAATATCGGCTCCACCAAACTTATGTGGAGCGGCTAGCCGCGAATAGTTTCTAAATAATCTTTGTTTATTACAACGAAGGGAGGTTCAGTCTTTGGAGTTGGGTTTGTAAAGATAATATCAGTAAATTGTTATTTAATATAAACTTAGGGACATAGACTCACGCCTATACAATACAATTACATTTGCTCTGAAAAGGATACTTGCCACGATAGTTAGGTATAATGTTTCTAAAAACGCCCTTTTAAAGAAAATTGTTACAAAAAATGAGGTCTAATTAGGTACTTCTTCTTTCTTTTTTATACTTATTTTACAGTTGCTTACCTTTGCTCACTAAAGTTTTAAATAAAGTGTAAAGTGTAAATACCTTTTAAATAAGAATAATATTCATACATATAAATGAACTATGTGGTATAAACGTTGTCTTTCAAATTGTATGTATGTATGTATTTAGGTCAGTAGTTCCCAAAGTGGTCCAAGTGGACCCCTAGGAGTCCAGGGAAGACTCGACGGGGGACTACGTTGGAGTGACAAAAAAAAATTCACAATTCGTAAGCGGGGGTCCACTAAAATGTATTTGCTTTCGATAGTGAAGAACTAATATGTTGGCTTGACTTCACCTAGAAACGTCGATCGACGGATATTTTGAGAAATACAAATCGCTAAAGAGCCCGACTACTAAAAAAAAGCCTACAGTGGTAGGTGGGAATGAATATGGTAGAAACGTAGCTGCAGGGGGTCCACCGGAACTAGCTACATTTTGAAAGTGGTCTATGAGAAAAAAGGTTTGGGAACCTCTGATTTAGGTGGTTTTATTTAAGACCTTTATAATTAACACTACTCGCTTACTACATAACGTAGGTATGTGTTGTCTAATTTAGTGCACAATAGTGTTAAAGTAGGTTGACAAGTTCCAGCCCGGTAAGCTGATGCAATTGCGCCCACACAATGCTGGGCGACAGCGCGTATGACGTACGTCGACAGGTTGACGTACCTGTTACATTGCTTTGTAGGTAAAGGTGATGTGGTGTAATACATGAGCAAAACAGGCAGTGTATTGATTATGCGTGATTAAGGTCGGGTTGCTCCAGATTTTAGCTTACGTTGTAGAAGTTTCTTATATACTGTATTTAATTATAAACTTACTATAATGTATGCACAAAATACGCTCTCATTGGTCAAACCGATTTAAGTTTTTAAGCTAAAAGTTGCGATCACCAATCATCCCGGATTCGAATTCGGGGTAAGTTATTGACTTTTCCTGTAAGAAATTTCATTCTATACTATAATTTTAAGTTAGGGGATGTGCCCAGTAGATGGCAATAAGATCGCAACACATTGAGAAGAACTATAAAAGACAACTGGCGAATTGTGAATGTAATAATAATACATCTATCCTACTTTATTTAGGCATGGGTCTATGCATGTAGCACTACAAAGAAAGTATTATTCAAAGGTACCCAACCTCGGTTAAATATAATTGAAATAACACATGAACAAATACTGGCAGAAACTACCAACATTTTATAGTAACTAACTTCAAAAGTAAATAGCCTCACGCTGTTTCTGGTATGGTTAGTCAGGGACTAGGATGGCCACTTGCTTCGAACCTTTCTCATCTGTCTTGCTTAATGCACTCTAATAACATTGTCCATGCATCAAACTATAGATCTATCATTTCGATATATAAAGCTATATTTTATGAAGTATGCTTACTTACAGATTAAAATTGTTGTTAGAACGATGAACTTGTAAGTGTATTGATCACATACCTGTAACAAAGAGAAAAACATTATCTTTAATTATATTGTATGAGATGAATTGGATGTGTTCAATTGGGATTGGAGACATTTGGCGCTGGACAGAAAGGAGTGGAAAGATCGAAGGGAGGCCTTTGCCCTGTAGTGGAATGGTACAGGCTAAAAGTAAATAATATTAAAAATAAACAGAAAAATTAATCTAACTTGTATTAGACTCATACCATTACCTTGCTTAATTTGTGTAAAAAGGAATACATTCTATAAAATAATGTTCTATATATATAACGTCTACATTTTGTTAATCATATTTAGGTTTTTCGTATTAGAGGGATTTTTAGCCGAAGGGTGTGGAGTGTCGTAGCTTCCGTGGACAACTGCCACATGAATGCACAACAACAGAGTGCAAGTGAAGCATTACTAACTTAATAGATAAGTTACATAAATACCTACATACACAAATTGTATGTATGAGAGTCGATAAGGTATTTATTTATGCGTCTATGCCACACGAATATTTTAAACGTAATATTTTACATTTAAATTGATTGTATTTATGTATGTACCTACTACTTTGTCGCATGCTGTTATCTCTTGTAAGAAAGAAAACATACAGACCTACAACTGTCGTTAGTTTTTAATTCAAATAGATGTGTAAGTATTTCTTGTTAGAGATTCTTATAAATAAATAAATGGTTATTATTTATTAGGAATTTTGTTGTCTCCTGAATGTAGTGCCAGTCTCTCTACTGGTATTAAAACTGTGTACCAGATGACTTAATCACACGTAGCGAGTTTTAAAATCGTACCTTAGACCTGTGCACGAGTAATTTATTACGAAATCATAGGTTTGATGCACCATTGGCTCAACAAGGCAGTGCTTACCTATGCTAATGTACATAGGTACATATACACATAGATTCACGCCTGTTTCCCAGAGGGGTAAGCAGAGACTATGGATTTCCATTTGCTACGACCCTGATACACTTTTCTGGCTTCATTCACTTTCATCACATTCCTCATACACGGTGGCCGATTTTAGGTACTCTTAACGTGGCCTTTGTCCAGAATGTCTCCGATCTAAATATATATGCTAAAGTATATACGTATTACAAATGATGTAGAGATTATTTATATTATATGTATATTTAAACGCACTGAGCACTCAGTAATTTCTAGCTTTATTAAAAATACTTCTTACATTAGATAGCTGAATTATTGAAGTAGCCGATAATTCATAAGTCAAAAGGCCTAAGCTGTATATATTTACATATATCCATCATTAAACGTAAGTGAAACCGCGGGACACAGCTTGTATTATACAAAAACCAATAGCATGTCCGCTGCGACAGGCACCAAGTTAAATATTGAATGTACACAGATAAAGTCACTCTTTTATCTTCGGTTGGTCCAGCACTGCATCCCAAACAACTAAAAGTGACGTAAAAATGCTAACAAATGTGGGTACTTTATCTGTCCCGCAGTGCAGTTAGGGAGTTGAGGTTCACTTTCCTGTTTTGTATTATTTTGTTTACTTCTTGAATCGACAGGGGGGGGGGGGTTATTTACATGTTTGATAGTCAAATAACTCATTTTTACAGTTTGAACTCTTATGTTATCTAAAGGGTTGTGTTTTAACGGTGAATGAACATATAGTAATATTTGTGATTACACGACTAAAATATATATTTTTTAATTAATTTGATGTGTGTCTCGTAGTCGGTTACTATAGCCTATGGTCGTTTGTAGTACTGATACTGGTATTGCCTGAAGGGTTTAAAGATAGAATAGAAGCAAAGGAATGGGAGAGGCAAGTATATTAATGCCGAGAAATCCAAATTTACTCATTTCCCTTTTTTTTTAAATACAGCTTTACTACTAACTTTCTTTATATTATTTCTGTGGCGCAGGGTACAGCATTCAAACAACAGACGCAAAAACCAACCAGGCTCGGAACAACTAGTTGTGAATCACACAAACACACGGCGAGGCCATTAAAACCATGCAGTCTAAAATATTATAGCAGTACTATTTCGACGCAACCTAAGAAGATGTACAGTCAGCGAAAGTATTATAACAAAAAATGTACTAATCAATTTGCTATAGTAAACAATTGTGATAAAAATAACTATCCTTTAACCGTAACTGCAGTAAAAAAAGATAAATTACCATTGTTGTGTATGACCGGTAGTGTCAAGGGTATTATTCAATCGCCATGGCACCACCGGTTGTGTCAAGGGTATTATTCAATCCCCATGGCACCACCGATAGTGTCAATTATAATATTTCATATAGATAAAGATCGTGTATTCCAATATGTTCTATGATTTTTGTTCTCAATTCAAAATCTAGCGAATGTTTACTGACATATGTCATTCGTGACCCAACTCATAAGTGCCATCAGCAAATAATTACCAACGACTTCCACTCAAATAATCGTACAAAGACATTACCTAATTACTACACAGGAACAGTCTTGACTTATTTTATCACGGTCGCCGAACAAGATCTATAGGTATTGTTTCCGAACGTGCTGGTCGTGTATCACTATCTATTTACATCTAATACATAGTTGATCAAGTTTATTTAATGCTTACCATCGTGTTGTGTATACACAGCACAGGTCTGAATAATTGATTTGTATTACATTAAGGCCATGGCACACTGAACGTTCTTCTAGCGCTCCGTCTCACTCTCATAATTTGCTCAGGCAGATCAGAAATGAATCTCATTTCATCACTGCTAAGTATACTTGGATATGATACTAAACTATACGGATGGCGTAGTGGTTTAAGAAATCGCCTCTCAATAGGCATGATGACAGTTAACAATAAGTGATACTAATTAGTCCATCTTTTAGATTGGCGAAAAATAATGGTCACCGATTTTTTGTTTTAACAAGACAATAAAAATTTAGTAAGATATAACGCATTAAAGTTCAGGAGGCGGGGCTTGTAGCTGACAGTCTTTTGTAAAATTGTACCTACAAGTGACGGAACACGGAATTTAAACGCTTTGTGTCTTCATTGTTGTTAGTTTGTGGGACAAAAGAATAATACGTGTTGGACACGTATGTTTTGCGAATCTAAAAGACGGACTAAATATTTTTTTAGTCATCATGCCTATTGCTGCTGCGCCGAGCCTTGTAGGTTTAATCCCTACACGAGAAATAACAGATAGATATAGTAATACCACAAATCAAATTACATCGCGGCGGTAATTCAAAAGGAAAACTGACTTCAGTTAAATCTCAATATTATTAGTAATTCGATGACGTCTACTAGGTTAAAAATTGCAAGAACTAAAATGCCTGGCCCTGTTGAATAGTTACAATAATCTTGTCTCGCATACCTATGCATAATCATGATGGTGAAACATGATCTAAATACACTAGCATCAATTCTGAGTAAGCTCAGTTATAACCACTAGTCCTAATCTAGGAACAGAACCTATACCCAACGCATACCTTTTATAAGCCAATAACGTGCAGCAGTTCTTTATTTCTTGATATTTCACTTTAGACAGTGTTATTGAATTTGAACGACTCGTTAAAGGCCACACGGCGAAACAAAGCGTTCAACTCCACAAACGAAATTACCTTAAATCTGTTTTAAACAGCGTGCCAAGCTTCACTAATTAGCTGTAAAGGTACTGCCACACCGGATGTAGTAGCGTTCCGAGTTTACCCCGCGAGAACAAAAACAACTAGTTAATAGGTAGGCATTTAGTTTGTAATATATAATAAATGTTGCCCAATATAGCTGGCTTATCTTTTAGGTGATACAACACTTAGCAAAGTAAGAAGAATGAGAGTGAATGAGAAGTGAAGTGGTTTTTAAGTCTAGTTTCTTCTTAGTCTTCCAAAAATAGACCCATTCCTTTATATTTAATACCTAACGTAATAAATATACACCTGTAAAAAAACGTAAACCGCAGCAACCAAAACGCACCTTTACCGAACGATTTGAAATATTAATAGTTTAAAATGATGTTGAATGAAATTCAATATAAAGCAAAACATCATATATTCTAAGAAACGAATTACTTTTAATCCGTGGTAAACTTGTCTAACTAGCGCTAAATCTCTCACCACACTGTGGGCCGTGCGGTTGCGCGCGTTGCTGTCTGCGCGGCTAGATTGCCGAATATTAAATTTACACGACGCTGACGCGTGTAATTGCCACCATTGCCGTGACGACCGCTCCGCTCTGCTGGGCCGATACATTGTCGGCCTGTAATGTGTCTCACATATCTGCTCAAATTGTACCTGTATATTTCGTAGGTACTCGAAATTTCATGTTAATTGGATACCCTTTTTCATTAATGACGATGTTATGGTCCTGTATGTATAGTACATGCGTGTTTTATGTAAACTGCATTGAGAGACAAAGGCCGTCTACTATTTATTTCCTATATTGGCTACCAAATTAAGTCCGTATTATCTGTACAATAAGAATCATTGAATACTTAATAATAATAATAATAATAATTTATTCCAATAAAAATTACAATAGTATAATCACAACACTAAAATACACTATGTGATAACAGTTTGACTTACAATAATAATGTTCTAGTGTTAGTGTAAAAGAGAAAACATTTTTTACAAATACTCGCTAACGTTAGACCATTTATTCCCAATATAAATCGGTCCTTAACTATCTCATTTATTAAATAAATGTTGTTTTGTTATTTCTGTCGCTCGCGGAGACGTCGAAAGAAACTTTTTGTAAACAAATTTCGAGCTTAAAAGTTTTATTTTAGCATCCCGCAAAAAAATCAATTTTACTAAAATAATTCTCACAAAAGCCAAGTTCTTTTCTCGACAAAGGAGAGTTTTATTATTCAGCCGGCACCTTTGGGTAAAAAATGAAGTTGTCTATAAAAATATTTTGCTTACGTCGCTTATTGTAATTGATTTTGTGCCGAATTTCCTTTCTACTGAAATATCATTAGACTTACAAGTTATTCAAATTCGGATTTGAATTGGAGATTAGAATGTCGTTCCTATTAACTTTGAAATTGATGAAGTAACCCTACCGTTACGTTTTACGATTCTCCCTTAGAAGTAAGCATTGACTGCGAACATAAAGAGACGGTTATATCGAAAAGGGTCGAAAAGCAATTTAATATATCAAAATTTACGCTTGACTGACCACTCATATTTACAACACAGTTTCACGAGAAAAGAAACAATCTGAGCTTTATTAAAATTACCCAAATTATATAGCGTCCCACTTTGACATAATTCTGAAACCGAATAGTACAAAGCGGGTGTGTATACCCGTATATATGTAGATAACGTGTCTTTTGTGCGCGCCTGGACAAAGGGAGGACGCGGCGACGGGGCGGTGCGGGAGGCGACAGTGTGGCGACAGCTTTATGTTCTAATTAACGTCATCATTGTAAGCCTGAGACGAAATAAAACTAGCTTTATCAAGCGCGTTGTGGAGCCATTTGTGACGTGTCTTTTGACTTCAAAGGGCGACTAATGTATGTGGGACGGGACTTTGGGACCTAAATGATATATTTCATGCAGAAAAGTTGACACACGTTCTTATGTAAGTGACTAAGCCTTGCCTCGTAAATAGAAAGTTAAATTGTCACTGAGCAAATATTTTTTGTGTGTATAGTCGCTCCATGTTTTTGTATTACCATGAATATAATTGTTTGCTGGTCTTAAATCCTTAAAACGAATGCTTATGCTTGTGGCTGGCAATATGTTTTTAGATTTTCCTGACAATAAATTGTCACTAGCAGCACGGAGTTTGCGAAATCTTTGTTCAGTAGAAAGTAATAAGCTTGTCCACTCTTACGTAGGCATTAAAACCAAAGCTGTTAAAATGAAGGCGGCATACACGTTTGCCTAATTACCTAAATGCTCGAGATTCGATCACCTCATAAATTAGTTTAAAATCGATTGAAAATTGCATCCCAAACAGACACAGACAGATCAGTTAGCTTATTGTTGATTAAAATCTATTGTGATATTATTACTAGAAATACACATTTGTAAGCTAAAGCGCACGCAACATATAAATGTTGCGTGCGCTTTAGCTTACAAATGTGTATTTCTTATATTTATATTATCTTTATATTTCTTATATTATCATTGGATCCTTAATTTACGAAATGATCTGTCATTCGCAATATACACCACCTAAGTGTAACTACTTCATAAATATTCCATTGTTATGAGTACATTCAGCGAGTAATCGAATCACTAGCGAGTCGAGACTAATTTCTACACCTAAATGGAAACGTAACACTTTCGCTGGAGCATCGGGCAAAACCTTTGTAATGGTAATGGTCTACTTGAGACCTTCGTTGCTGTTACGACTATCAGGTAAAATGGTTCTCATGAAACTTGCAGACTATACTAGATTTATTTGCCATACGCTCATGTTTGTACAGTTGCCTTCATACTTCACTAAGATGGCAAATAAGCTTAAAGCTTGCCAATGCCGAACCATAGGCACCATAAATTGTTTAATTGCTGAAAATGCAGTCAGGGTAAGGGTCAAAATACTGGCAGAAGTCGAAGAAAAAGTCTTAGGAGAGATGGACGGGCTACTCAGTAGAAACACTACGCAAGATATGCCACCGATATTTGTAAAATATAAGTTATTATAAAATTTATAATGCTACTTAAAATTGTCTTACGTATACGCAAATATTACACATTTAGTCCCCGTACAGCAGCTAAAAAGCAGCCGCAACATTGCGGAAAATGTAAATAAAAATAATATCAGTTGTAATTAAATTAACCAAGACATAAACCGTATAAAAAGTTTAATTTCAAGGACAGAGTAACTTACCCTTATCATTCATCCAAGTCTTGATTACGTAAGTTTAATAACTGTGAACCGATCTGCGTCATCACCGTTCTATTCCCATAATGTTAGCTATTTTAATATTTATTTATCAGTTGGATGATCATGACCTTTTCTAAATATAAAAGTTAAAAGAAAACGAGTGATCGTAGTAAACTTCGACATTATTTAAAATAAAAGTCACCATTATAAAGGGCATGTAAAGATAGTCTTGGATATTAACTAGACAGTCATCTGCTTGGAATAAGTCTAACTCGACACAAAATAAATAGGTACAGAATGAATATTGCAACGGACTGAGACGGACGAACGTCACATACATTATGTCCTACAAACGCTTGTCCTGTACGCGCGTTAATCCCTATGTCGAGAAATTGCAATTAACGGACACAAAGAACACTCTGAACCACTATTTGCAGAGTACAAACAGTTTTGCTTCTTCCAGAAATTAAATCCCTAGGCGCACTAGAACATAAACCACTGCTTTCGTCAGACTTGACATATGACCCTGGGTCTTCATTTTTGTTGCTGTTAATAACCTAAACACACAAAAGATGAACTGGCCAAATACACAACAGCTGCATAAAAATCACTCATTCCAAAGTATTCGCTCGTTTATCAACAAAACTGAAAGCTCAGAACATTTGTCTACACCGCAAACCTAAGCTTGGTACAAAATCTGGCATCCACTACAAATAACTCGTTTACAAACAAGCCCTGATCCTGTCGCAAGGAATTAAGAGAGCGCCACTGCCTACAGCCAGAACAAAGCTGTTGGGTTTAACCACATTTATTATGCATCTCGGAGATTACTGTGTCTTCACAGCTTTCCACGGATTAGTGCTGATAGAAATGAAAATGAAAACTATATACAACCTCGATAAGTGAACGACAAAGCTTAAGTAGCAATGGTTTTTTGGGTTATGTAGCAAGCACAGAACAGTTGTCTGTAAATGTCCATTAGCACAAAAAGCTATTAGGTAAAAATGTTTTTGTGAACTACTTTTACTTAAAATATTACATAAAATACATCATAGCAAAACGAAATTTATTACATATTAGCCTGTATTATAATTTTTATAAGATTTGGCATTTTTAGAACTAATTTTTATTAAGCTTAAGCTACTAAAAATTTACAACATTTATGACCAGCAGAGGGACAAAATGGAGGCTGAGAAAAAAAAACAGAGACAGAATCTTTAAATGTGATGATGATGTTGGAAAACATATTACTATGAGTATTTCTTTTAGAAGAAGCTTCAAAAATTACGTTCCTCAGGACGAGTGTTTCTTAACCACTCTCAACTTAGTTGTAATTACAGTATTTTTCACCAAAGCAAAAGTACGAATTTTGAAACACCAGTATTAGCTTAAACAGATCGTTATTATTTAAGTCTATGAGCCATTAAAACCGTCATATAAATTGCACCACTATTTTTTTCATTCCGATATACAAAATTCAGTTTTTAAATCGAAAGCTCTGTAGCCGCGGGCGGCGTTGAAATCGTGCATATGACAATACACGTGCCGTGTTCGTTTGTGACGTCATCGTCCACTACGTGACGTAGTTTGTGTGCTCATATTGTAAACAAACGCTTTGACAAAAAAATGCGATTTCAATTTTTTATGTATTCTGTATCTGTCTGAGGAATTTATTGTTGAATTATTTTCAGTGTTGCAGCGCAAAGGACTAAATCGTTTTCATTATTTATCTATTCATATGTCATCTACATATTTTATTTAAAATAATACAGCTGTAGAGATTGTTGGTTTGTTTGTTTGAATGTGGTTATTCCTGGAATTAGTAGTCAGATATCGGGTTTACCTGTCAAGAAGTTCTCAGTAGTAGGAAATCAGTAACTGTGCCCGGTAAGCTTGCTTCCTACAACGGCCCAAAGCATAGCTGATCAAAGTATAAGTATTCATTAAAAAGACAACACCCACACTAAGAATAATTCCTGTGTCGCGGGGGACTTTACAAACATTCAAACAACGGACACCAAGAACATCCAGACTCGGAACAACAATTTGTGGATCATCCCGTGTGGAATTGGAACCCACAACACTCGGTGCAATGCATCTGTGCAAAATAACACAATACAAATTAATTCTATTAGCTTAACTTAATGTAATACAATACTGCCTACTCTTTCAGATATATATCCTTGAGTGTATGTATGTTCACAGAACTTCGACACACCATATATGGAAGTTCACACTCACGTATCAACGAAACAAAAACTTCATTATTTAAAATGTTCAAATATATTTTCCGCTCGTAATTCTGCTTTACAGTACCTTTCTACTCATCCTTCCTAATTCTGTTTTATTACGTACTTTTATTACATGTGTATAAATAAATACACTTTTGTCCAGCAAAAGAGATGTAATATAAACATATTAAAACCATATCCCTTTCATTGTAATTGAGGACACGCGCGCGCCCACATACCTAATTGCATGCTTCCATAACAAACTGGCTGAAAATTCTATATAATTGCACATCCCATTGTTACTGGTTTGTGTCCAACAGATTGGTGCACATTTCTAATCCTAAAAGCTTACGATGTTGCTCCCAATTACTTCGCAGAGTTGCCAGAGCCCGATCAATTTGTTTGTATTGTAATTTTAAACCAAGAGGTTTTAAGTAATCGATATAATTTTGGTGTTAATTCTAACTCAAAATAATTTACCTTTGCTTAAAAAGTACACTTATGGATCCCTAAGTTTGAAAACTACTGCGCTTAATAAAGTTAAGTTTACAGAAGTTACTCTGAGTTCCTAAAGCCTGACGCCCAAATGGGAAACTAGAGAGGGCGGTAGGCCCTCTAGGAAAACAATTCCTGAAAAAAGCTCAGGTGTTGTTCTTAATTATGTAGAGTTGCTAGCTTTTCTTGAGTAAGTGCATGACTGCATAAATAACTATTTGAATATAGACGTTTACAACGCGTTACTTACAACTAAAATTACTTTTACATCGTCAGGAACGCAACGGACCCATGTATGGTTCCTGTTTAAACATTTGAATTGAAATCGAATTAAAGTGTGAATTGTGGGTTTGAATTCTATATGTGCTAACAAATTCTACAAAATTAAATAATGTTTAAAAGGCACTTGCGATACAAGAAAATAAATAACCTATTTAAGGGGGAAAAAAACCGAATGAATGCTGTGCACATGCCAAATTTTTTTGCAAACAGCACGTGTCCAAGCTTACTCCAAGCTTCCTTATTTTATTAAAATATCTGCTTCTTGAACGGTCGCCTTGTTTGCGTTTCTGCTACAACAATAGTACAATTAATGTCACATGTCAAATGACTATTGTCTCTATTGATAGGACATCAAAACGTCCAGAGTTCGAGCGTCGAGAGGGGCTTTAAACAAGGGATAGAGAAACAGACACTGGTTTGGTTACACAGAGGGTTAAGGGTATCTGCGTATTAATTTGTATCCGAATTGTGAGGGGTTGTCGACAGGTAGGTATTGCCTTAACGCAATATCGGATTTTATTTACTCGTGTTGTGAGTGTAAATGTTATATACGAAAATATATTTAAATAAATGGAATATTGCAAATTAGAGTACGGCCGATGTGGCTGTCTATCATTAGGAAACTTAGGTATTGTCATCTTTTTTATAGTAATAGTTGGGGTGGCCTCTCTTTGCAATTATTTTATTACATTGTAGATATACTTTAATGTCTTAAAATATTATACTACATACTTCAACCCACAAGTTTACGAATGTGATAAAAATGCGAAGTACAACAGATTTCGATAAATGATTGATATTAAAAAAATATTGACGAAATAGTTAGTATGGAAACTACAACGATACTGATTTTCTTTAAACAAAGTGGCAACTTCGTATTTAAACCCCTGTTATTAACCAGTCTGTGCGGTTTGTCAGGATTCAGTTGGATTCGGCGGCTATTATTTCATAGATACCTACACATATCGAGTAAAAAGTACTATAACTGTTAATCTAGAGCGTGAACTGTTAGTGTGTAATTTCGTCCAAATCTGTCCGTACAACAACATACGCGTGACTGTGTGACAAACATCCAACCATATTTTGCAAAGATTCACGAGTATATCAGTAGAAAATACAGAACGATTTTCTGGTTGTATTGTATATATAACGCAATAGCAAATACGGTCTATATTATTTAATGCCCTCAAACAGCGGATCGTAAGTACTTATAATTGGAAATGCGAGCTGTAGCGAAATTGTTCGATCATTTGTTGTTCGAAATTCAATAGCTCACGCACACATGCTCACATAATCCGAGTGTATATGTAGCGGCCATCTTGTGTAGATGTGTATATGTGCGCTGATAGGGTGTTTATTGATGTGCGATTTTAGATGAAATTATATAATAATGGTCGAATATTGGTTTACGTCAGGGTTTAATTAATGCAGTTGAATAATGGACTGTTATCAGATACTTATGTTATATAACAAAGATATTATTACACTGATCACGCTATATCCCCAAAAGGAAAACAAAACAAATCACTATTTAGTTTAAACACGAAGAGCATTTGTAACTGCTGTTAACAACAAATTTGTTGAACGGGGTTATTTGCAATTATTTAAACTATGGACAAAAAGAACACCCAGATCAAAATATTGCCATCTACTGATCACAATTCATGACAAAAAACTTAAATAACACTTTATTCGGTATTCGTACATCTCTAAGTCGAGTTGGCAAAATTTAAAGTATGAAAATAAAATGTAGGATACTCGTAATGGTTTCAGCATCAATTAGGCGCGGATTAAGGGCGTTACGGGTAAAAGATTGTTCGGCTTAAAGTCGCGTAAACCCGGCTCGCCCACAACTGTCGGCCCGCGCAAATTACCCACCTCATTACACAACCCTCTTCAAATTGTCTTCCCACTCGAACGTATACATGTAAACGAAAAATGGAATAGAGGGCGATGTTCTGAATGTTAACTAACTAGAATATTATAAGTGTGACTCCTTGAATATATCTGTTTCCTTGTTGGTATAAGCTGCTTTACACGTGTCTTCAAGTCGCGATTAAATAGATACTTTATAGATGCGAAGGTGTTCAAAGGCCAACGCCTTGTTTATGTGTGTCATTTATGTGTGGGACAAAAATTTGTGTTATCCACAAATTGTTGTTCGAAGTCTGTGTGTTCTTTGTGTCCGTTATTTCAATATTTGTAAAGTCTCCAGCCTCACAGGAATTGTTTCTAATGCAGGACTTGTATTAAAAAATAACTAAAGAACGAAAAATTAATATTTTCTTTCGTATGTTGTCTTGGCATATCTTCAATGTTTTATTTTCAGGGATGTTCATCTTCGTAGCTCTAACTCTACGTATATGTCTGATGTGTAGGATCTGCTCAGAATACAGACCTAGATAATAAACCTGACATCTATATACCAAAATATGATACTACGGTCTCTAGTAATACATTCCTGAAGAGGTAAGGGTTGTTTATTTTTCGTCAGCTTTTTAGGTGGCACAATAGATGGTAAAATTATTGCAATCTACTAAATTGCTAGACGCCGTGCTACTAACATACATATTTTCGTAACTAAATAATAATAATATCGCCGAAATCATAATGATTATAAGACTTGCGGTCAAAAGCCAGTAGGTTCAATCCTCAAGCGTTACACTACCGACGTGAACCGACTCCTAATAGAAACATTTAGCCCTTTTGAGTAAGTAAATCAGAATACTAGTAATGTGCAAAACAAATTGCTGGTATTTCGTAAATAAAAACATTATTACACGCCCGGTAACTGAACCCTGAACTGAACTTACGTTCGGCTTCAAACTGATGTACGATATGAACGAAGCAGTATTTAACCAATTAAACATTCTTCTTTTTAATACACCTTTTGATAGATAGCTAACGAATGATGTTCGAAGCTCACATCACTTTATAGGTAGTACCTCGCACAGTGCATCGCGTGCCACACTCCCGGCCCTCAATATGGCAGGCGTGGGCCCGCCGCGGTGTTCTATGCAGATTACACGCAACCATACCCGTAACTACACTACCTACCCATCTACCAACGTATGTCGTTAGGGCTCCCATCATGCCATCAGGTAAACTCCGGATACATGTTTGTCTTATAGAAATAATTCGATGTATGACGCAGTCTATGAGTATGAACAAATTTACCTACTAATAAGTTTCGTGTTTACGGTAATATAATACATTGAAATTACATTACTTTTGCTAAACGGGATTCTTAAAAATATATAATTAATATAGATAAGTGTAATTAAAATTCAATAAGCAATATAAAATAAGAATTGTCGCTTCTCGACGATTCATATAATTTTATGTAGCATCACGTAGCCAGATATTTGAAAGTTGTCCAATTGTTATAAGTTGTAAACAAAATAACAAAACCCAATATATTTTTATATACAACCATAGAGTCGTCTAGATTACCCAGCAGGCTGAGGTGAACACCGACCGAACATGTGTCAAGTCTCAAGCCAAACCGCACTGAGCGACCGCGGTGGACTATGGCTCAAACTTAGACAACATGACGCACAGTGGAGCAGTTAATATACTAATATGTATTATTATAATGCATTGGTATGATTCGCGTTAGATTAGATACAGGCACACAACGATGTTTCATATTTGCATACAAATTATTTTATTTTCTCTTTGTTGTATTCTGTCTAAAGACCCAAAAGTCTCCAGCAATTTGGTAACCCTAATTATATCCAAAAGCATACAGCACGTTATATAGTGAGTCAGTTTGAACTGTAATTAACTCGGCGTGACCTACGTATATGACCCACTATCCAATATGTGTGATGGTTTGTTTCGAGATCATTTCAGAGTGTAACTGTTGTTTTTGTTAAACGTCCTGTTGGCGTAACTGTTTATGTTGAAACTGGTGGTTTTGTGCGGCAGTCGAGAGTTTATCGACGGATAGTCATTAACTTAATGAGTGTATAATGTAATAGGTAAATGCGTTTTATTGATATTGCCTACTAGTGCATGAGTGCATGAGAGTGTATGCAAAACTACCAACTTCTCCTCGGATTTGATTCAATAATCAAATTCGAGCCGACAGTTTTGGAACTCAATGGTTTTTCTCAAAAATAGAGTTGGCGAATATGAATCTAACACATTTATATTTTTTTGTTATCCAACATGGCAAACATGTATATCCCTGATGGTATGTGGTTGCCGGAGCTTATAATCGCTTACAATACCAGAGATATCACTCGAGCGCAATCAACCGTAGAGAAAATTAAAAATGTTTATTATAGCGTTAAACAAAAAAAAATATCTTATCAAGCTAAAACACTTCATATAATTAAATATTTGCCAAGCGCAGGCAGAATTACACAGAAATACTTATGCGATCTTCACATTAGGTAAGCCTGTATTGTGAAGACCCAAAAAAATATTTTAAGATGGGATGAAAGCAAAGGAATACAGCATCGTCCGGTGCTTTTACGCCATCTATCAGTCAGGGAGTGGCTTCTTGCAGAAAACCGACGTAAGAGTTCCGAAAGCTCTACCATATCTTTCACCAGCGTAAAAGTTCTTGGCTGGCGGTAAAGGTACTTCTTTACGCGAGCCGGCTCATGCCTACCGTCAATATATAGTGACAATAATGACATATAGTAACAATAATGACACGGATGGCGTATTGGTTTAAGTGGTCGCCTCGCCATTGCCGCCGCGCCGCGTGTTGTGGGTTCGATCCCCACACAGAACAAAATTTTGTGTAATCCACAAATAGTTGTTCCGAGTCTGGGTATTCATTGTGTCTTTTGTTTGAACGGTTGTAAAGTCCCCCGCGACACAGGAATTACTACTAGAGCGTGAGCTGTCTTTAATAAAATAAATGAGCTTGCACTTGTCAAATACTTTTGCTTACTCTTTAGGAATAAAGGTTGCTACGTAATGGTAGTAACGTTGAAAATAATTACGTAATTGCCTGTAGATAATTTATATTCTTGTATTTAAGTTTCCATCGATACCGTTATCAATCTTTCTAGTCTAATTATTCTCAAGTGGGTAGATTGGGTTTCTGGGCTCGCTACGATTTCAAACTAAATTACAGAGTTGGTGTTAATTGTCTATTTTGGTTAATTTATTTGTAATTTACATCCCTTCGCTGTTCCCTTCTTAATGATAAATCTCCATGCCTGGATCAGGCTGAATAGATTTTCGAGGGCTTTATATAAAACTCTTAACATTTTCTTTAAGTTATTATTCATATATGTGAAAGAATATTATATTATATATATATATGACTCTCTTTCTCTCTCTCGAAGATAAGTGTAGTCTGCCAACCTGCACTGGGCCAGCGTGGTGGACTATAGCATAACCCTTCTCACACTGAGAAGCGGCCCGTGCCCAGCAGTGGGACAGTTTAATACAGGGCTGATATTATAAATTAGCACATGTAAATTATTAATAACTAGAGAATGTCGTGCACTCGAACTAGGAATCTTCGAGGATCCTCTCTAACCTTCGAGTAGGCAGTTCAATGATATCTCTACTAGGCCATCGCTAATTTATAACTTAAATCCTAAATACAAACATAAATTGTGCTATCTACATCACGCAATTAGTTATAAACTACACAAAATGCTCTAAAATATTTACTCAGTTTCAAATTTAGTTTATTCTGTATACCGAGGAGAACTCAAATATTCTAACAAATTCTAAGTTATTCACAGCTGCACGTGCATCTCCAAACTGCACACAACGCTGCTTACGCCTTAAGAGCACGTTAATAAATTATATACCACCAAGCACTATTACCTACAGCTTTATAAGTATTTATCTTTATAAGAGAACTGACTCAGTAGCCCAGCAGTCGTGAATGTGAATGCTCTGTATGAGGTTCTTCTGTCAAAAATTGTTAGTAACAGCTGGAGTATGGAGGTGTGTCTGGTGCCTGCAACAGGCTTGTCCCCATACAGACGTAAAACCATAGTTAGTGAAGTGTGGGACATTCAGGGATATACATAGATATGCGAGAGACTATGTATGTATATCTGTAAAGATTAAATAAAACCACCGAACGGAAAATTAACTCCTTTTATTTTCGTTGACACTAGCGATAACTCGTGTTTCAGCAAAACTTAACCGACAAATAATGCCCACAAAGAATACCCACACACGGAACAACTATTTGTGTCAACATGAATCGACAATACTCTGCGCAGTAGCAAATGCCATAATAACACTTAAATCTTATTTATTTATTAGAAACTCAACAGCTTGTTTTCTATACACATGAATAAGAAAGTAGATATCACTAGCAATATTGAGCAACGCCTGAAACACTAGGATTATCGGAGAATTCATTGCTAGTACTACCTATAACAAAAAGTTATACTTAAGCCAATTACTGAGTTTCCTGGCATGTTTAGCGGTAAGAAGTAAAACACAGAGACAAACAATCAATCAGTAGTAATTACTAGACCTAAGCAATGATATGACATGACATGATGTGACATGCTGCGTGGACTTATGCTGTAAGTTAACAACCAACAACAGATTGTAGGGTACGCTCACGGTAGCTACTTTTAGAAAGGTTTGTTGTTTTATCTCGACAATGGTTCTAACACTAGGTTTTTGACAGTATTTTTCACCAATAGTATTTTCTCTTTACCTATAAAATAAGTTAAATGACAAAACGTTTACAAACTCTACAAAATCCCCACAGTAAGTTTCATCACTACGAAAGCAAACTTGATACTAAACATTAATACCAGTTTTACTTTCAAAAGTGGGCCATACGATAATTCAATATGTAAATAGATCCCCCTGACGAAGCGATCAGGCAACTGAACAAATAACACAAAACAGGGAAGCGAACCGCAACTTTGTAACTGCACTGCGGGACAGATAAAGTACCCACATTTGTTAGCATTTTAACGTCACTTTTAGTTGTTTGGGTGCAGTGTGTACCGACCGAAGATAAAGTAGTCAGTTTATCTGTGCACGTTCAATATTTAAATTAGTTTTCTTTAGTAGAGCTACAGGTATAGTTCTTATCAGTCGTTAGCGTACTGATTTTAACACAAAACGCGAGTAGGTATCTAGCTGACCGCTGACGTCCCGGGACGAGCCAAACGTAATATTTCTTTCGGATTTTCTGTCAAGATTTTCTCAGTAGTAGTAGGTACATAATCTAAAATTAAATGCTACTATCTTAAAATACTTTAAATAATCAATCAATTAGTTTGTTTACAAGTATTTTATCCTTCGTCCGTTACATCCGGAAAATAATTATCTAAATACTAATCACAACTATCTAACGCTAAATTATAATTAAATAAATATTTTACTGAATATAATTGGTCGAAGATATACATAGCTTCTTTTTTTACGTGGGGATTGCTTTGACGCATACCTCTCCGCGGGGCGACGGAGAGGTTAAATCGGGCTCAACGGGGGCAATATACTCCGGTAATACCGACTAAACCTACCACAGTGTTCCTCGACATAACCATAGACGGCGGAGCCGCGCGAATCGCTTTCACATGCAATCGCGACTCCGCCGAGGTTTCGGCCCGCCGTGTGAAACGGCAGGGCACTATATAAAAAAAACGCTCTACTCTACGCCTGGGAACACGCACGCCGCCTCTCAGACCTGGTGCTGATCGGGTGGTGAGCAGGCCCACGCAGCCCACCATCCCCAGGTCAAACCTCAGGGTAGCTGGAGGTCATCTCGCGCCCTCCGGCGCCCGGTTCTGCGGTTGGGGAAAGGATTTAAGCGTTCCCTCTCCCGCTCTGCCGCCTCCTTGATAGACATGACTTCCTCACAGAAGTAGGCGACGGCGTTCCACGACCTCTCGCGCCGAACCATAGATTGAACCACGGCCGGGAGCGAGAGAGCAACCATACCGACTGCTGCGATCAACTCAGATCCCAGGCGGGGTAATCCGTCAAAGTGTGCAGCATCAGCAACATCGCAGCAGTCGCCGTAGTGATGACATCCGGGCGTCTTCTGCCAGCCTATGCGACACAGAAACTGGCCAAATCAACCGTGGCCAGTCATTACCTGTGTCAGCCGAAAGGTGAATGCGCCATGCCGCCTCTCCAGCCACTCTTCAAGAACGGGACTTACCGCCACGATCGTGGAGTGCCCAAAGATATATAGCTTGCATTATCCTATTGTATGATTAATGTTGTTGATAATAAATAAGCCTTTCATATTTTCTCGAATTCACGTTGAAATCAACGCGGTTAAGAAAACATGTATAATAAATAAAGATGGTAGGTATCATTACTTCCATAATTATGGTCATAAATATAACATCAAGATACATTACACTTGATAAAAAATATCCCATTATCAGACATATTAAACAAATTTATTCGCTCGTAAATAAGATTGTGCGGCTCGCTTATTTCGTCCCGCAGTGTACGGCGGAGCCCGAAGCGCTTCGTTTAAAAAGGGGACCTTGACTTATTTTCCGAAGCTATTTCGGGGGTTACAACCCCCGCTAGCTTTTTGCTATATATAGGTTTATTTGCTCTGTAGTCTATTAAAAAATATGTCTGAAGTGTCCTAGAAAACTACTGGCTTATTTTTAGCGGGTTTAGTGACCGACGATATTTTCTTTACATAGTAGGCCAGGATTACGTGAAGGTATTTGGCATTCATTCATGGACTTATACTATGTTTTAAGTTCTACGTAATAAGGAACGAGGCTTTGATGATATATCGCCACATGTTTAGACTTTGTATTGTTACTGGAATTAGTTACAAGAAAAGCCATATAACGGTTTATGGCAATTTAGCACAGTGTAAAATTATACTGCAAAATAAGCATAACTTACGTATACTGTTCTTTTAGACAGCCAGGGTGTTGAGCAATTGATCTGCCAGCTTGCTGGTTATCGGTTACTGTTAGCCTATGAAACCTTGCAATGATACCAGGTTAAGGGACAAGGGTTACTGGTAAATCAAATCAAATCAAATCAAATCATTTATTGCCAACTAAATGTACATGGTGATGGTATACAATGATGATATGTGCTTAAGACTTAGCGCCTTTTACAAGCGTAGCAATATTGAAAGCTGACTAGCAATTATACGATAACTAAATAGGAACCATTGTTATAGTCATTAGTACAATAAATTTAGAATTATATAAAATTAATGAAATACGGAATGGATATAAACATTTCAAATTAAATTAACATAATAATTAGGTATATCTTATTAGTTATAGCATAAACATAGAATAAATATTAATAGATCAATACAGAGTTAGATAATGCAAATAAATAATAAATAATTGTCTCCTTATTTAAGATATCAGTTCGTGTAATCAAGAGCTTCGTCATATACTTCTTATTTGGACATGTATTATTATTATGTAGGTATTATTATTATTATATAGGTATTATTATTATTATATAGGTATTATGTCTCTACCAAACAAATTCGAATCATTTATTATTTAGATATTCTGCAACCGAATAATAGCACTCTTGGGTCAGAAAAAATTTGAGGCGTTTAGTAAATGCTGTTTCAAGCTTTTCTTCTTTAATTTTTTTAGGTAATTTATTGTATATCTTAACAGCCATGTAATATGGGCTCTCGTTGAGCATTTTCGTTTTTGAAGGATAGGAGGTATCCTTTAGACAGCGTCAAGCGTCACAGCGTCTCCCGAAACAACCTGGAAACCTTACTCAACAGAAACACAACACATAATTGTTTATCTGCAGTCTTCTGTGGGATGATGATACCTCCTTACCCGGGCTACTCCAGTTGCAGCAAAATTCCTTATTTAAGCAAAAATCCTACAGTGTATGATATGCTTCTGCAGAACGATGACACTCTTTGAAACCACAGAGAGTTAATACTAGTGTAAATAAAGCGATAATATTCCAAGATGGAAAATGAACAGCTTGCATATTTTCATAAACTCCAGCATAATTTGCGTGAGTGTAACATTTGCACAAACTTATCATAAGTAAATACATCCTGATGTATGAGCGATGTGAATTTTCCGTGAATAGTACGTTTTAATTCCGCAGCGCTTCGCTTCATGAATATGTTTTAGAATATCCTCACTGTTCGGAACTACTTATTCCCTTTGAAAGATGTTTATGTTCATCATAATATTCCCCTTTAAATGCGAATTTAGATGTCCATCTTCTGAAAGATATCATTTCGATCGAAAGAGTACATATATACTATATAGACTGCCTCTGTGGCGCACCGGTAGTGAACACTATTGACATGAGGTCTCGGAGTTAAGAATTTTTTTATTGAACTTTACTGTCAAGTAATTCTTAGTAGCAGCACAGACTCTGGAACTCTGACCAATAGCCACGTACTATATGTAGCAATATTGTTTTTATTGTTCATTATGACGTAACATAGTTTTCAACCCACTCTTTGGTCTAGTGGTATATGTTTGGGTTGCGAATATTGTTGATTTGGTTTCGAAATCAGTTCTCTGGTCGGAAAGTGGGCTTTAGTCAAGAATTTATCTGTAGCATCCTGTCAGCTGACAGTATAAGTTATGTGAAGTAGCCGATGCTCCTAGCCGACAAAAAGTTTATGAATAAGTTTATACTTGATACTAGATGACACAGATGTTACTTTATAGTTTAAAGCTATTTTTCAGTAAACAAGTAAGTAGTAAATTTAGTAGGTTAATGTTGCTATGAAACAGTTTTGAGAATGAGTTAATATTTAATTTTACCTAAAAGCTACTACACCAATACTCAGAAGCTCTTTACAAAGGTTTCTACACACTACACTGTATCATACTAAAACAGTGCTTTAAACAGATATGCAGAAAACACCTAAAGTAATGGAACAAAGTATTATATATGATTAATAATATTAATTTGTACGTGAAGGAAAAGATGAACAACGAATGCATATAAATACAGATCAGAAAATGTAGTGACAATTATTCAACTCCTAAACTAAATATAAGTATGTATTTATTTTAACCATGTTACCAGTTTATTAATAAATTGTGTGTTGTCGCCTTACGTCGGTGCGACATCAAAGGTCCGCACTGAAAATCAGCGTTCTGTTGTAGGCCCCTATCGACCACAATACAGCATATGCTGAGTACGTACCAATTGGTCACAGATTTATGTATGTATGTATGTATTAGTTTGTTTTCGTATTTGCTTGCCTATTTTTGATTTAATCTATTTTCTGTGTACAGCACCTGTAATAGTGCATGGATATCTTAAGGTCCAAAATCCTGTGAAAACTCAAATTAGAATGAATATGAATGAACTAGATGGCGTTGTTTTATAAATATTGCAACGCGTACTCATTTTAATAAATAGGTGGAATTTATAAGAAATTCTAATCTCAACCGAAAAGGCACTCGAACACAGGGTGAGAATAAAGTTTGCGTACGAACAGAATAGCGAGTCATCGAAAGTATGTATGTATAAAATAAACTACCCACTATTTTACAAATTCATTTGTAATTCATTGCTTCTTGTTTTATTCAGAAATGTGTTCCTTTTTAAATAATCAATTGTGAATCGAGATTTAAAAAATTGTTTAGAGTAATTTTATCAAAATTGTATTCTTAAGAAATCTACATCTTTTTGATTTATAGTAGTGCACCGCCATCTATTACGATATAAATAAACTACTTAACAGTTCTTGTATCGGTTTCCGTTAGATGGCGTCAATTACTGGCTTATACCATTTTAGTTTTGAAATGGATATGCATTTTTGCAGCTCACTGTACTTCATCCACAGATACAGTACAGCCACAGCAAATAATGTACTTTTTATTTTCTTTTGGATACCTCCTGTATCTTAGGAGTTTCGTTAGTTATTATTGCTACGCATTTAGTGATGGTCCGTCTTTAAAATGCTGTTTCTGGCTAATGGCGATGATCACTATCAACATCGTAGAATTATCTTTGTCAACAATACTTTTACCATCCCACTTGATGATAAATATGAACGGGCGCTTTTCATGATCTTCGCCAATCCTGTGATAATATTAAAAATACAAAGATGTTAAGTTTAATCCCACGGCACGCTCCTTTAACTTGTAATATTTATGTGAATATTAAGTAGTAAGTAATCACTGGTCTTGAGATGATAACCTGCATTATTATCTAAAAGTTGAACTTTATATTCTCGAAGATGTGTGAAATCTGATAATTGGCACTGGGCCAGCATAATGGATTATTGCCTACCTCTTCTCATATTGACCATTAGATACAGTTTATAAAAGGCGCATAATGTATATTTTGTACTGTGATAATAATGCTCTCTTTAGACTTATTACAATTTATAGTATTTGGGAAATTGGCTTGAAATAATCTGCATAGATATAACGATAAGAGTTAAGTGGGCACAGACCTCAATCAGAATTTTCGTTGGAATGAGTACATTATACAACTGGGTTACGGTTCCCAGTATTTCTCTTTCGCGGAACCCATCAAACAAGCTCGTGTGAGCTTTTACGTGTAATTTGATTTTTGTTTATTAGTACCATGTTTCGTTTTACTAATTATGAAATGCGAAAGCGCATTTGCGAACGCGTTGCTCCGGATTCAATCCGTTTTACGTGTTGGTATACATTGTTGTTTGCATTTAATAAATCTTGTGTAATTACGTGGTTATATATAAACATCAGGCACAGTTCTAGACTCCGTGTCGCTACGAAGTTTCTTAACAGAAAAAACAATTAAATACTTTGCGCGATTCGATCTCATGCATAAAAAGCCTATATATATATTTGCTTTGATGTTTTGAGGCACTTTAATTCATAAACAATAAACTTTATTGTCCAAGTACGTAGGATCTAAATACATGACGTCACAACATGCTATACCGATAGCATAGGGATAAAGTACAATCAAACAAACGCCGCAAAATTAGTGACCACGCACTTCACAGACCACTAACCTAATTACATGGAATCATATTTAATTGAGACTCGCCAGTGGAGCTCACGCCTGAATTCCAACCACTCTATCCGCCGCTACTTTATCGGTTTTCAATACGAATCGTAGTTTGTGGCTAGCGGTATATCCCTGATTCGCGATAACCGATAAATTATGTGTTCATTACGCAGTATTATTGAACACTACCGATAATCACTGGTGATTTTCAATTACGATTCGTTGATACGTTTTGTTATTTAAATAAAATTGAATGGATGCATTTAAATTATAAGCATTTAATTTAACAAATTGAACATTTACGTGGATTGCTCAGTGGCATTTATAATTATCTCTTTGTGTAACCAAGTATCGATTGACCTGCTAAGTTAAGTAACATTGCTATTGCTAAGGTTTTATTTATAATAGTTTCACGTCTTAGTGCCTGAAAACACGTCAATCTCTCTGTCACCCCGCGGAGAGGTATGCGTCAATGCATTCCCCCACGTAAAAAAATAAAACAAAAAAAGGCTGTCATGAATTTAAGAAACTTGTACCGTGTAAAATCTGATATTTAGCCGCATCTGGTTGGCCTAGAAAGCTGACTTCAAAACTTGGGAATTCAATATAATAGTGGATCAAGAGGTTGTAGTTGTGAACACAGCGATTTCATAACTGACGTGAACCTTCTCTTAAAACAAGCATTTTAGGTTCAATTGAGAGGTTAACAAAATAATATTCAATTGTAACTCAGATTGCTGGTAACATTTCTTTAAAAGTTTAAGATTACTCAATACTTGTTCCAAATCTATGTGTATTTTTTCCTATTTTCATATATTATTACTTATTAGTGAAGTATTTATTTTTCCATTTTTATGCATTGTTTCAGTGTTCGTAAAGTTTCCCCGCGACATATAAGTTATGGCAGATGTATTTTTTAAAAGTAAGTACATTTATGCTAATATTGCGGATCGGAGCGCGTCTGCCCTCAAGCGAAGCGAGCGTCGAGTGGTATGTTCATAAAATTAATGTGAATGCTTTAATTTAACATAAAGCTTGATTATTTCAGGAAAACTCACTCATATCCTTTTCCGTGTAACATACTGAAAGTACGTCTTGTTATATATGTAGACTAGATTAAATAATTATTGTATTATGTCTGCACTCGATGAGGAGGATCCAGATTCGATTTCTAAATCAGACCAAGTGTTATAGATCCTTCCATCAGAAAATGCACCCGGTGGAGTATTGTAATACACCTTAGCCTGCCCTTAGGGATGACCACGCGTAGGTGTGGGTGTATACTTTTAACTGTTTAAACAATAATTAGCAGCAATATGTCGTAAACTAGAAAGTTGTATTTGTTGAGTAGAATAACCTAACACTTTTTCTCGAACTGCCTTAATTAAAAAAGAAGTTGATAATACGCAACATACGTGAGTGCCAGAGCTCGCTGTTACCAATAATTTAGCGACAGTAGGCTCTTACAGAACAACCAGCGTAAAAAGGGGAACACTTACTGAATTTCTCACGACAAGTTAGAGTTCCAGAAGCCTACATATCTACCTCTTAGATTCCTATAATTTCATCTTTATTACCATTTTCTGAGAGCAGGCAGAGCGCAAGAGATAGCTTTGCTATTGCAAGCTTCCAAAGACTATGAAAACTGGTTAGGATTATGCAGACAAAATGCTTTATGCTACATTCGTTTTATAAAAAAAACTCTTCTGTAGATGGACAATAGCGTCACTTGGCAAAGAATTGTCCATTGGTTGCCAAATGATAATGAGAATATCACGTCGAAACACTTCGTCGTACTAACTGAGTAGGAACAGGCATCCATGAAGGTTCTGTATATTCCTAGTTAGTGGCTTTCAAACAGACTATACAGGTATATTGGCAATCTTACATAAACCGAGTAAAGCTGAGCTCGTATTAGTTTGTAACATTCAATAGCTTAGCAATAGGAAACTACACAAAGCAGGTTCAATCTCGGTATTAAATTCACGTTCAGTGCAACCTGTTCACTAACATTGCTTCAAATTCCGGGAACTGATTCAATAGTGTAATATAATTTGGTTTAGCAGTGCCTTTGACGAGATGAGTGAACGTTTAAAGCCTTTTCTCTGAACGTTATATTCGAGATATTATTGGGTTTCAATTTACAGATATTGAAATTGTATAACCTTACTAATATTATAAGTGCGTATGCGAGTTTGTTTGTTTGTTTATTACGCTTTCACGCTTTAACTACGTGAACGCTCATCATGAAATTTGGGTACCCGTTGTCAGGGGTACAGAAAAGGACAGAAGGTACATTTATGAAGGAAAAAGTACTGTTCCTGAGAGATATATTTACATACTTTCCATTACATTAGTACATTCCTTGACAAACTCTAAAACAGCGCTAGAAAATTTTACGCGGGCATAATCTAGTACTAGCAAATAGTAAGAAATGACTTCATCAGATTGACAAAAAAAGTATATAACGCGAAAGTAAATAGGTTAGCCGGGAGAAAAAGACTTCGGCGAACGTTCTTGAAACAGACTTTAGATATTCTGGAGAAAGGTCAGGTTATGATCACTTGCAATACCAGAATTGCAATCGCGTTGAATCCAAGGAAAATAAATAAAGCTAGAATTAAAGAACGGAATGAAAGATAGATAAAGACTTTTAAAGTCTTTGGAAAAACAGTAGGTAGGTAGATATGCGATTCTTTCGAAGTCTTATTACATAATCAGTAATAGACAAATCTTCAATCAAAATATCTCCAAGTAAAGCCTCCAAAAGTTATTTAAAGCACGTCATGTATCGATTCAATATGTTCTCGATATAATTCGGTTGTGCACCGTTACATGCGCACCAGTAACATGTTGGTACAGTTCCTTTGACAGATCGGATGCTGTAATCCTCTTACAGTGTTCGTTATTTCAGTTTACTCTCCAGTTTCGGATAGAGCTGAAGTAATGGGCAACGCTTTTGTGTATAACATCGTTATGTAGAAGTTTTATAATGAATCCATGATATTATAAATGAAGTCTGAAATGGCGCAGCAACTTGCTGGAATTTGGATCACAGCTTAATGTTTATATAAAATAAAGCACGCACACACACATACACACTCACAATGTTTGTAACATATGTATATTAGATATAAGATGTTAATTGATAAGTATTTATAATTGTGAACATAACAGTTAGAGATATGAAAGAGCGGGGCCTTCTGTTACAAGTATGTTATATACTTAAAAGGAGACCCCAACCACTAGGTTGAGACCAAATGTTTATGAAAATAAACATATTTTATGTTACTTACTTATCAAATTAGCACAGGTTATTAACAGTTCCATTGCTGGGCACAGGCCTCTTTTCAGTGTGAGAAAGGTTCTAGGTCAGTCTGTATGTACCGTTTAAGAATCTCTGTACATTAAGCTTTGTCTGGTATGGAAATAAATTATTATTATTATAACTTAAAATAAAAAGGCTAGGCTAAAGTACACCACGGTGGCCTAGTGCGGGTTGAAAGATAAAGTGCTAAATAGAGAAAAGGATAGATATGTCAGTAATGAGTATATTCTAAATGTAACAAGAGAGCTTTCAGATAACTACTATCTTTCTTCAGACTGCGCCGAGCGAAATGTGCCAATACAGGCGGTCACAGTTAAGTGAATAAAATCAACATTTTTTGTTTAATGAAAATATAAAATATACATTTACCATAACAATTAATGTGTTTACAATTACTCCGTGTAAAAAACTTAAAATAATTAATATTTTCGCCTACAAATTACGTAAATTTCCACGAAAAATGCAAAAACGTAAGCTCGTGTTATGTGATTTTTAGATTATAACAGTAGAAATCTATCCTATTTTACAGCTTAAACAAAACATAAATCGTTATATTACAATTTGTCCGTCCCATATTTAAGTTATTGGTTGACAATAGAGATACATATTTATCAAAAAAGCACTTCAAATCCTCCATACAATTTTACTATGGCGGCCGCGTGCCGATTTGAATATGCGCCGCACGAGCTCTGTCATTATCTGTCTTACGCTCGGCGCAGTCTTAAGAACTATCCACATCAATTATTGTAAATGGGTGATGTATGATTTATCTATTTTTACTTCCTACCTAATATTAATAATTGGAATATGAGTTGATTTATTTGCTACACTTTCACGCCTTAATCACATGACCGATTATCGTGGAATTTTGCACACACGTTGTCAGGAATACAAAAAAGGCCATAGGTTACCTTGCACCCAGATAAAAGTGCTGTCTCGAGAGATGTAAATTAATTGACATCTAGATTAAAGCGAATGAAGCCGCGTGTAAAATCTAGTACTTAATATTATAAAGCTATTGTTTGATACTCAAATGTCCAAAATTACCACCCCGATCTAAAAATCATATTACATTAGGTAGCGTTTCTATTATGGTAGGATATAAATAAATAACGCCTCAAGCTACGAGCCATGGGATCGTAGCAGTAATTAAAAACAGGCAAAACAGGGGGACAAGAAGGTCCTCATTTAATATTGGAATGTTAGATTTACATATTATAAGCAGTCTTATGTAAAAACAAACATTTTGAGCTCTATTTGAGGGCTGAAACGTATTTTCGCTACAATCACGACAGAAATAAAAGAACAACAAAAGTAAAACTTGTGTATTTATTTCTGGTTTAATTTCGAATAGCTTAGGTCAAGGTTAGGTCAAGGGCAAGCGCGAGGTCAAGTTTATAGAACAAAGGTATAAGTAACAAAACTTTTCTAATGTCATACATAAGTAATATTATTCAATAAGTTTACTTTATTATCATAATTATACAAAGTATTTAATTACTAAAAAGTGTGTGTCTATCTCTCAAGGTTTAGGTAATGGTGAATAACACTAACTTTTTGTCAGCGATATTTAAGTCCCCGTAAGAGCGGACCAGCAAGTCCTATTGATATTGTTAATTGCCTAAGCCAATTTTATATAACATCTGGCAATCAAACCACACCATTTTTGATATCACATTTGACGTAGCAATACAGATTGGACTGGACATAAATACTAATACACGAAACATATAGATTAAACATCTTATTATTTTTTGACAAAATAGGAAAAATCAACTTAAATGTAAATAAATCTTGATTTCTTGAGTCTTCAATCCGCTGCCTCTTCTCTCGTGCGATGAGTGAGGGGAATAGCAAGAGCCGCGTGTGTCTTATGATAGATTATCAGTATCACACTACCAATAAGATCACACGCAAGGCTCCCACTGACTCCCGTTTAACTTCTTTATGTCTTCGCCATTAGATCCGAAAAATAGGAAAAATAAACGTTAAGTGAAAGTTAAAGAAATCAAAATAATAGAGACAAAATAGTACCTGTTAAAAGATACTTATTACGATCTTATCCTTTGGGGATATGTATCCCCACGCCACGCCTGAGTTTGCGGGTTCGATTCCCGCACAAGTCAAACATTTGTGTGCATGGACATGGATGTTTGCCTTGATCTAGGTGTTTCTATGTATAATATGTACGTCTTTACAAAAAAAATGTATATATGTATGTATGTCTATCCATTGTCTAGTACCCATAGTACAAGCTCTGCTTAGTTTGGGCTAAATGGTGTTGTGTGTATGTCATAGAATATAATTAGAATTACATCTACATTTCGCCAACTATATCTTAGATTGAACCTGGGATATTTAAATAGAATCAACCTAGTACTATTACCCCCTATCTGGCAAAGGAGCCCAGGACGCTATAAAATGCAAACAGCGTAAACTGCAGCAGTGACGAGATCCATGACGCAACCTGCTCAGTTATAGTTATCAGGCAGGCAGGCTCAGTTATAGTTAATTCAAATGCTGGATGTAACAGCTAATGCCCACTAGTACATGACGATATGATAGAAGCACAAGTTATTCTGCAGAGCTAAACTGCTAAACGAATTACATTTGTTATGTAGCTTAAACCAAAGGAAACAGAGCACTTCTTAAAGTCGTCGAAAGAAGTCGCTTACATCGGCTACTTATAAAAAAAGCTTCAAGATCTTTATCAATTCAGGTCATAAACTTTAAACGATATTCCAATATAATTTTCTTAATAAAAAAATAATTAAACATTAATATTCTTTCTTAAAAACACAGTATCGCTACCTATTAACATTTAAATTGGTCCAATACGCCGGGAGCTCGGATCATCGACAGAACTAAAACAACCTAAAAAACGGACGTTTGAAAAGTGACAAGCAAAGAATATCCAAAGGTACTGAATTATTCAGTTAGTTAATTATTCATTATTCGCGGAGAGTTCGAGCATGACGGCATGACGGCATGACGCGCGTCATGCTTGTTTAATGAAGGACTGTTAACGAGATAGCTTTAAGATGTTATGATGTTACGCCAGATAAAATCACGGAAATTATATTGTTTGGGTTTATCGCTGTACTTGAAGATGTGTTGTTGAAATAATTTTAGTGTCTGTTTGAACAATGCTTTATGAGATGTCAAGGTGATGTCGTTTTATATCTCAGGAGTAAGTATGAGGCGTGATGGGTACATTGACCTCGTCACTAAAATTTGATACCCTCAATTGTGAACTCGATTCCAATATATAACAAAATGTTTTAAAGGATCCTGCGGAATATAGTGACAAGAATAGAAAAGGGTATGTTAAGCTGGTTTGGGCATGTAGAAAGAATGGACGAGGAAAGACTGACTAAGAAAGTTTATAAGGCTAGTGTGAATGGAACAGTCGCAAGAGGAAGACCTAGGCGAACGTTTCTTGATCAGATCGGAGGCGTTCTGGACAAAGGCCAGGTTAAGAGCACCTTGAACCGACGGGCGTGTAAGAGGAATGTGATGAAAGTGAATGAAGCCAGAGAAGTGTGTCAGGATCGTAGCAAATGGAAATCCGTAGTCTCTGCCTACCCCTTTGGGAAACAGGCGTGAATCTATGTATATACAAGAATATACATCTATGTATGCGGAATAAAATACATATATTACTAGTGAAGGGAGCAATCTATATAAATCCGATATAGCAATATTAAATCAGCCCTGTATATAAACCATCCCACTACTGGACTCGGGCCTCATCTTGTCTGTGTGAGAAGGCTAGGCCATAATCCACCACGCTGGCCCAGTGCGGGTTAGCATACATCACGTATCTTCTAAAACCTTACAGAGAACTCTTAAATATGCAAGTTGCCTCATGGTGTTTCCTTTTCAATGTTAAATTATGACAAATCCTAACAAATATTACAAAAGCAAATGTGAGTTTGTTAGTTAGTTAGTTAGTCGGCCTCGATGGCGTAGTGGTTAGTGTAACCGACTGCCACGCCTGAGGTCGCGGGTTCGATCCCCGCGCAAGTCAAACATTTGTGTGCATGAACATGGATGTTTGTCTTGGTCTGGGTGTTTCTATGTATAATATGTATGTATTTACAAAAACAGGTATATATGTATGTTTATCCATTGTCTAGTACCCATAGTACAAGCTCTGCTTAGTTTGGGCTAGATGGCATTGTGTGTATGTGGTAGAATATTATATTATATTATAGAATATTATTATATTATTTGTTTGTTAGTTACGCTTCAACGTCTAAACTACTGGACTGATCATCATAAAATTTTGCATACACTTTGTCAGAAATACAGAAAAGGACAAAGGGTACGTTTATCCTGAAAAGAGTACTGTAATCTAACCTACATTTGCGCGAGAGAAGCCGCGGGCAAAATCTAATATTATAATAAATTAACGTTTAGTACATTATATCATTTTATTTAACATTATTTAGCTTCCAAGTGTATATTCAAGTACAGATACCAATTTTCTACCTTGCGAGCAATCTCTGAAAATGCATACATTGTACTTGATCTTTATGCAAACATCAAGCTACTTACAAGTTTGAAATTTTCTAGAAAGCTGCATTATTATTTTGTATTTTACTTGTTTGAGGTTTTGGATAATCACCGTAGTTTAAATATTCACTAATTACTGTAATACATGTTTCACTAAAAGATCAATGTCGTTCTCTAGGGAAATAGTACATGTCACACAAATTTTGGTAGTTATGTTCAAGTGCCACGCCATAACGACGTGGATTAATATACATATATATCAAGTAAAGTATTGGACAAAATGCAGATCCTGGTCCTCATGCATACCCAATCACATGAATATTTCTTATATTCACGTGATTGTTATATAATTACCATGACAAACCTTCTTTGCCTAACCGGTAACTTAAAACTCATATATACTACTATAATCTAAGTGATATTTCTGTTTTTAGTGGTTACTATTATGATTACGACTCCACTCTTTTAAGTATAAGAAGTAATTGTTTTTTATAACTTTCTAATATTATGAATGAGTAAAGATTTTTGAATATTGGTTATCCACTCATAGTCAAACCTTTGAAGGGAATTGGAATGAAGTTGCCACCTACGTAGACAATTTATGCATTCCCGTGAGATCTACGCAGACGAAATCACGGGCAGAAACTATTCATTGTCATAACATAGTTATTATAAGACTTTTTCAGTGTTAATACAACACCAGAAATTACCGCCATAACAGTATACATACAATTATTATTGTTACATTCAATTATTATATTATTATAGGTGCAGTATTATTGTCCAAATTAACATTAAAATATAATACTGATTGTATCGAGTATTAAACATTAGTGTATAATGATATGTTAAGAGCAGTAAAATTAATAATTATATTATTATACGAATAGTTTCATTTACCGAAAGGATATATGTATATGTTTATTCACAGGATAACTGTAGCAGATCTTCGAATATATATAAATACAATAGAATGGATTTATATACAGTGAATCAACTTCTCTGACGGTTTAAGTGGTAATCTCGTTACTACTAATAAGGCGAGTATCGTGGGTTCAATTCCTAAACGGGAGAAATATATTTGAGATGTGACATCACAGTTTTCTGATTCCAGTTGTCATGTTCTTTATATTCATTGTGTTCAAAGCTTGTGAAGTTGCCCACGATACAAAGATATAACGCGAGAGATATCTTCAAAAAGTAAAAAACAAGATATATTTACGCAAACTTAATTAATCACTTCGCAAATTTATAACTCTGACTTTTTGTTAAGTAACAGTTTGTGTTTTTGTGGAAGTTTTATTAACGAGAGCCATTTAGATTCCGAGAAATCTTATAATGATTTATAGCGTTTAGTTACTTAGAGAAACGTCGTTTTAATATAACAAATTAGTAAGAAATCTATAAGACGCAGTGTTTTATCGAACTGAAACCAGACTCTCTCATATTTTTATTTATCTTTAAAGATATTCACATTTCGTCAACTTTAGTTTTAGGTCCATACGATAACCTAGCGAGTACATACATTAATTTACGCTTGTTACCTGAAAGGATAAGCAAAGACTTGTTACTTAAGTTAAGTGCCTAATTTGCTCTCATAACATTATTTATGCACAATCGTCGAATTAAGATAGGTACTCTTAACCTGGTCTTTCGCTAGAATATCTTCTATCTGGTCTGGTCCGAGTTTTGTATATTATTAAAATAGGTATTGTGATATTCTTTAATAACAAAATATCAAGCTGATATAAAAAACACAAGGAAAACCACTCAGAGCGCCAGCCGGCGTCTTAATGCAAAGCCCTGACAATAAGGTTGTACGAAAAAGTTTTAATTAATCCACAGAAAATAGGCTTCGCTGTGCGTCCGATGAGACCTGTTCACAGACGACATGAACGAAGCATAAGAAATAAAATTCAATTATTATATTAATTAATTAATTTTGAAAGGAAATGATCTTGTTATGAATATACATACATATGTGGTCATCATGCCGCGCCGAGGGTTTTAGGTGCGATCTTTACACAGGACGATGATAATTACATAACTCTCAAATATTTGTTCCAAATGTAAGTGTTTCTGGAGTCCGTTATTTAGCAGGAACAAAATTAAACCTAAATATATATCGTTGTTCGAAATCTAAGTAATTCTTATTGAAATATTTGTTAAGTCTCCGTGGTACGGGAACTATTCCTAGAATTAAGTATAACGAAAATTACATTTATAAAATTCAGCAATAGGTATGAAAATGTTTAATTAGTCAAAGCTGGTCAAAGCCATAATGGTTATTCTCATTAAAAACAACCAGAAGATATAGTCTCTTTTAACAGTAAAACAACCAGTAGATATAGTCTCTTTTAACAGTAAAACAGAGATATTAAAAAAGAAATATCAATTCTATAGTCTCGCATAAAATTTCCGGCACATTTCTAGCTGCATTGCCATCCTGTCAGGCTGTCATCGGAGGCAGGTAACAGGTGTTCGGCCGTAAACCGGGCCGGACGCGGCGTCCGTATCGGTCTGACCGGACAGCTTTCATCCGGCGGTCGCCCGGGATGTAAGCTTACTGTTTCATTATCTGATAACTGTCAATGTGGAAATGTTTTGTGTGGCTAACCGTGGTTTAAATTAATAAATATTATAAAGTACAATTCAGTTCATGCAGTGATTTTAATTTAAGAAATATACGTAAACAACTTTTAGTTTATTTTTGTAGGTATTTTCTCTTAGGCACAAATCTTTACATAAATGTATTAACTAACATTAAGGTATCTTTAATGGCTACTAAAGTATGTTATTGCTAAACTTGGAAGGTTACAGTGTTATTTAAGTTAAAGAGAAAGCAGGCGATATGTGGTGATTGCTCCATCGACATGAGCAACGCTTTTAAATTAAAGAAGTGTTACTTTGTGACCTAAATGTGTTTTCATGAATACTATTTGAAAATATGTTGCGTCTCTCTTACAACCTTTATTAGAACACACATCTTTTCTCAAACTATTTCAGTATACTCTCTTATTTACATAAGAAACAACGCTCTAAGAAACTATATTATTCTACATACATATTATATAAAATGTATTATGTACGTTTCCAGCAGAACCTACAACCCCCAAGTTGAACAAGTTATTTAAGTTCAAAACACGATATATTTTCCGGCGGAAGCGATAGTGAGGGGATGTATCCCGCCTACTTCGGTATACTAAACTTATGAAGCACCGACAGACTAACCCATATTAATTCAAAAGTTACGAACTGTTATGTAAACGTAATTTTTTTATATTTATAGATGGTAAACAAGTATAGGACCCGCCTGATGGTAAGCTTTATGCACGTTTCTGAGGCCTATGAACACTGGAAATACATAGAGGATAGTAAAAAAACAGTAATAAAAGAATTGCAAAATGCAATGAAAGAAACGTAATGGGAGAAGCAGGTAGATGTTTGAGCCTACGAAAACACTAAGCGTTTTGCATTTTGGATTACACACATTTCATATAACAACACAAATGTATCTGCAGGGTATTTAAATATATACTAATCTATACAAATATTATAAAGCTGAAGAGTTTGTTTGTTTGTTTGAACGCGCTAATGTCAGGAACTACTGGTTCGATTTTAAAAATTAATTTAAGTGTTGGATAGCCTATTTATCGAGGAAGGCTATAGGCTATATAACATCACGCTACGACCCACGGGAGCGGCGCAGTAACGATGAACGCGGGTGAAACCGCGAGAACATCTAGTACTCTCATATATACTTAGGCTCTCGCCTACATAACATAAATGAGATAGACAAAGATGTATCACACTCACATAACACCAGTTACGATCATGTTTCATGTAACTGAGAGTGCGTCGTGCCTTCTAGTGGAAACACCCAATAATTACACACAGACAACTTATGATTGACCCTAAACGTAAACGTTAACTTTACCACCACATAGGATATTTTTAAAGTATTTTAACTTCAAGACATAATTCTGTATAACCAATAGGAATATTTAGTATTCCAAAAAGGTGTAAAGGTCACATCAGCAGTGGTGCTGACAACTCAACTGCATGAATTATCGAAAGTAGTGGAGCCGACCGACACAAGTTTTTAAATTTACATATTCATGAAAGCCATTGCTTCTCAAGTATACAAATAAGTTTTATACATAATTAATTACCATTTATGCATTATTTATTAAACTTGTAAGTTAGAAAGTTTTCTTGTCACTTCTTTGCATTATAAAAAATAAAAGTTGAGTAGACAGGCTGCGGCCGGCCGCATACGTATATTAGTTTAAAATATAAATTTTAGGTACCATAGCACGCAAATAGCGCAGTGACGTATGTGATCATCTTTTCTCTTTCAACATTCTTAGACATAAAAGATATTGCTGGCTATATGCCTGGATATAATTTTGTTTTAGAAACACAACACCCTCATTAGGTGTAATGCACGCCCTATTCATTACAAACATTCAAATAACAGATACAAAGATATCAAAATATATCTGTGAATAAAACAAGATGAAATCCGTGACCTCTGCTTAGCCTGCCGGCTAATAACTGCGAACGACTATCTTAACAATAATAGGATTTTATTACACAACATTGTCCAAAAAACAAACCACTATGCGATCTAGTAAAGGAGACTTCATATCAATGGTACAGAAAAGTGTCATTTTCTTACGAATTATTCCCGTAGCACCCATAACTCATATACAAAGATTTTACTGCATAAAAAGCATTATAGTAACATCACAGTCACCTTCTTGATAAAAAAAAATGTTAAACTTTATACTGTAAGCAGTGGATTGATATAATTTGTACCTCATGGCAGCATAGCGATTCGTATTCTGCAGGGCTACGCGTGGCATGTATTCACAGGCCACGATAACCGTTAGCATCAGACGGGTCTTGCTTAAAAGTACTGTTGCTATGACTTATATCAATCTATTGTTTTTATTCTTCTAACGTTATACATCCATGTATTGATACGTCTATTTCTAGAGAGGGTAGGCAATGATTTAAGCTGATTTAAGCCAAAACAGGGATTCAGATTCCGATACCCGAATGCACACTTTTTATACGAATCTGCTATATACCGCACACGTTCTTATATTTTCCTTACGAAAATAATTCCCGTCGTTCGATTCGGAATCTCGCCGGTGTGCTCTGAATGAAGAACGGGAAAAAACCGAATGACGTCATTCCGAACGTAGTGCTTGCTAACGTTCTGTATGTACCGCCACACACGAACGGAAATTTCCTTTCTAAATACTTAGTGCCTAGTGCGAGTTTATTTTACGTTAACGCGATCGAAGATAGCTAGACACGGTGGCGTTACCGTACGTACTGGTAATACTAATTCCTGAAAAAAATACCAACGTCTGCGCAAAGCTAACGGAATGACGAATCTGAATCCCTGTTTCGGAAACCTGATCAGGAAACCATATGTTTGCGGCCAGTTTTAGGCATTGATTGCACCTTATAGCGAACTTTTACCTTGTGCTAGTATAGAAGTGGTTAACGTGAATGCAATAGGTGTTATTCAAACTCACAAGTTCGCGACACATGCTGCAAAATCTATGGAAATATAATAGAAATAGCATATTTTTTAACTTTATCTTTAAATAATTATACAAAACTTGTATCTTTCATCAACTATATAAATCGTCAACAATGTAGATTCGAAATATCGTAGCAGCTACGTGCTACACAAAGCTCTACGTGCTACGACAAACTTTATATTAAATTTCCATTCAAAGCGTTTTATTGCTTTTCCTTTAGACTTCAGGCTTCTTTCGAGCTGAAGACGATAAGAACTTAATAAAGTCTGTGTATATATTTGAATTACACGGATAGCGCAGTGGTTTTTGTAAGTTGTTTACTCAGCACAGAGAATATTTGAGCGAGTCATAGACGATTGACCTTTGTTTTATAAGTTTTTACCTACAACTCTATTTTATAGTTCCTTTTATAGACTGTGCCTCTGCTGTCCAGTCTCCTCGCACAATGAGACAAGTCAAAAATACCATGTTAACCAAGTTAAGTTATGCACCTGCAGTTACCCATATTAATTTAGAATCTGACCTATTTGTGTGCCAAGTGACATTCAAATAACTTAAGCGGTTTATGCAAACAAATATCCAAAAATCTTACAATACTTTTATTATTAGTAGAAGTAACTTAATGTTACTGCCAGTACTCGCAAATCCTATTTCATTATGTACTATGACAAACAGTGGATGTGGAAATTATTTCTGCATTTGTTACCCAGTACAAACCACCACGAACTTCAGTCTAACTGCAACAAAAGCATTCAAAACGAGTACTTTCCCCAAAAACACATTTATTTGTGAAAAGCAACCTCGCATTCGCTCTGTTTAAGTTTTATTTAATGCTTCCTGCACACTAAATATTTCAGTCATGTTGAAAATGCCTTTGTATACAACATGTTTATACGTTTTGATTTACGTAGAAATGCCCGGGTGTGTCGCAAAATACCTCATGCTAATTAGACGACGTTGGACGTTGGTAAGTGTAAGCTTGGTAAATGCTTATGTCGAGCTTCTGGGATAACCAAATTGTTATTATATTTTAGTGTTATTAAATTATGTAATACTAAAGAGTCTGACAGAAAAGGTAACAATCTCTTCGCATCTAAGAGAGCATATAGGGGTAATATTACCGTAACTAAGAATTTAAGAAGGGGTAATATTCTTTTCTAGTCAAAGGTTGTAATTCTTTTTGAAATAAACCCTTTTCTCAATTCGAATCGTACTGAATAAACGATTTGTCTATAAAAAATTCAAATACGTTTACATTTGCAACTATTCGGCCTTATACAAAATCGCTTAAGAACAAATCTGACATACGATACAGAGATACAATAGCCAACTCGAAGAAACTAACCGAATAATATACAAACAGACTGTCCATAACAACATTTAAAATAGTTACTATATGCAGTACAGCTACGTCAAATCAGATTAGTAGCAGTCCGATTACGTTTCACATAATAAGTAATAAAAACAGCGCTTGGATGAGATGAAGATGGAATTGTATCTGTACTTCGGATGCTGCAACAAATGCAATTTGCCTCTGACGGACCAACGAGCTGTTATGAAATCGTATACAGAGAACGCAAATTATAAATCTACATGTTTTTCGTATTTTTGGAATGTTGAAGATATTCCATGTTTGTTGAATTTGCAACATTTTATTAAGTTTTATTTTTATTTGTGTTGTTTCTATTTTTTATACATATGTTTTTTTTTTTACGACTTGTGCATTCGTAATCAACAAGCGGTCGCCTAGTCGTCAAAATTCGACCAAAATTCCTAAGCTTGCTATTTTGTTTTATGTTTTTCTCTATTACATATAAATAAGGTATAGGTAACCATAGTTACAAAGAATCGTACGACGTCAGACGAACAACGTCGAAATACTACGAACGCGATTCGAAGGCGTGTGTCAAATGCGTGGTTGTGTGCGTGTAGTGTTTTTTCATTAATTTAATGTATTTCTTATGCATATTTTATAAAAATATTAGTATTCGCCCCTCCTTCTCCATACCTATAAACTTGAACTGTGCCAAATTTCATACTCATCCGTCCACGAAATTTTCGTAAAAAGGGGTACAAAGTTTTTGCTTCGCGTATTAATATATAGATACTGTGTCGCGAGAGACTTTACAAACATTCAAACAATGAACACAAAGAACACCCAGACTCGGAACAACTATGTATTTGTGGATCACTTACATTTTTACCGTGTGAAAATCGAACCCACGGCACTCGGCGCAGTAGCAAAAGTAATTTAGATAATATCATAAGTGCAGCTACCCTCAGATATTGCCTAAGTAGTGTCAATACATGTAATAAATACCCTCAAATCGTAAATACAAATCGACGTGTCAAATCGAGTATACAATGACGTATCCCACGTGCGTCCTCGTGACGTCACCGCCGCCATATTTACATGTGAGTCATGCTCATGCTATCGCCTATATTATAAGTTATATTGATACTTCACGCGTGATAGATTGTCCTCAATCCAACGTTAGGGGGAGCTTTATAGGAGTCATGTAGTTGTTATGTCTGAATGTGCGAATATTTTTATAGGAAAAGATTTGTTACAGTGCTTTTTGACATGCTTGCACATGGTGACTGTACATTACAATTGTGGTACAGAATGAATAGAAACATATATACGTATTTTACCAGATTTAATGTGGGACCGCTTTGCGTACGAAGCTTTTAGTGATTTTAGTAGTAACTTCACTAAAAATGCTCAAAGATGTGTCTGATCCACAGTGTAGGTATACTGAGTACTGAGTCACGTTGTTATTGCTCCGTTATTTACTTGAAACGAAAAACGACCACAACAAATAGAAAAGATTGAAACTGGCACAAACAACCTAACCGATATTTGGACTAAAATTCACTTTTATATTTGATGAATTGCTTGCTACGTGGAGCGTTTAATTCTACTTATATAACAAGTGAGACGTTGATACCACATGATACCACGTGACCTTGAGGTCAGAGGTCAAAGTTTTTATGTATATATGTATATCGTATGTATATCGTATATGTACAAGTGTATATGTATATCGACTATGCTGAGTCGAATGGCGTTAACCGCGAGTCTCTAGCTCTTACGGTTCTTGAGTAGAATGCTGTATAACAGACAGACGGACGAACAAAGCTTAACTATAAGAGATTTTTCGAAGTCTAAAAAATGTGAAAGTTTATTATACAAATATTTGGTACTTAATCTCGGGTAAACTGTTGAACGCGTTTGGATGAAACTTTCCATACTTGCAGTTTCAGGTACGCATTGCCGTTACACCATACGTATAGTCGTAACTAACAATATAAACGCGAATGTGAGGTTACTTGTTTGTTTGTTACGCTTCCACGCATTAACTACTCGACCGTACTTTATAAAATTTCGCATACAAGTTCAGGGCTGTAAAAAAAGGACATAGGGTACCGTTCTTTTAGAAAAAAGTACTGGTCTGGAGGGATAGAAATTTTGTTACGAAACGCGAGTGAGCCGCGGCAATATCTAGTATTTTACATGATCATATTTAACCCGAATCAAACATATATTAAAAGATGTACATAGAAAACTTACATGTTTACAACCATCTACGTACCCGGTCAACTTGTTCAAAGACCGTTAAATGAGTACAAAGCGCAATTATTCCGCATAATCAGGCACACAACGACTGGCGCACGGCGAGGCCTTCGAGCTGGCATCACGCCAGAACGGCCGACTCACACCATCTAATACAACTAACATTACGACTTATACTTAGTAAATTTACTCGAAATATGCCTTGAATTAATTTAGTTATTACTTAGAGAAACCGATTAAGAAAACGTTGGCGTTATCTTAGTTTGGCTGGCGGTTAAATTAGTGATTTAATTTCTTATGCGGTAGATACAGCACATCGTATTTAAAAAAAGTTCATTTACTAGCTTATTGATACCGGATGCTGAATACTAAATGCAAGGTTGATAATAAGGCCTATGAACTACAGCAATATTGCTGTGGTGCACAGTGTACTTTAGGAGATTGTCTCTGTTGTTAAACAAAAAGAAATCCGCCTATTTAGTAGTAAGTCATTTATTGCATTGTCTTTGGTTTGGTTTTTCTGTCAAGAAGTCTGGAAGTGTGTTCGGTAGATGCCAATAGGTACTTCCCTATTTATATATTAATTCGGGTGCATTATACCTGTCTGTCCCGGGGATATAGGCCTGCGATAATGTTTGACAATGAAAAATTACATTATTTCATCGATATAACATCTTTACGACACTCTTAAACTTTTTTGACACATTCTCCTACGCCTATAAAAACAGTAATCTATCACAAGCGCACTTATTGTTATCCTAACTACGCCATCATACATAATCGTTAATATCCACAAAAACCTTCCAACATCTTCATAAAAAAGCTCGTTTAAGACAAAACTGTGAATCGGCTCCATCGAAACATAATGTGAGATTGAGGAGATTGAGATTGAGACATAAAACGAATATAAAACGCTGATTTCTTGCTATACAGCCTTCCACACGTCCACGAGTTTGCTCTCAAAAGACATTTGTTAAAGCCTCTACGATGTTATAAGCACTGTTCGATCCGGATTGGATTAGGTCTCGAGTTTGGCTAGACTGTGACCTAATAATAAACTATATCTTATCTCTAGGGATGACAGTTGGTACAAGTACCTATATGCTACTAAGCCAACAGACAAATTATACTTTTTGTTGAAAGCCTGATTACTGATAAACGTTTATGAAAAGTATTTATTGTTGGTTAATGCTTAATTCTTTACATTTATATTAGGATGTGCTTTCATTGCGACTTCACTGCTTACGATGTATACAATCGTTTAAATAACTTTTTATATTATTGAAAGTAGAGTTATCGCAATGAATAAGTAATTAGAATGACGAATTGCCAGATAAGAGATCGTGATCTCACATTTTTACCTATTGCTATATCGTCATGAATCCGTTCCTAACACAAACATTTGTTTTAATTGCTATGTTCAACAAGACTAATAAAAAATTATAACCCGAATTAGCTATTATCTTACTAAAAATATAATTACTCTGGGCACTTTCCGTATGGTATAGACACAACATTTTTGTTGGTCTTTCAAGGTATGCCAATGAACACAAAGAGTACTTAAGACTCAAAATTGTTTTTTATATTACAAACTGCACACTTAGAAATCAAACCGGCTACACTCACAGTGTTTTAATAGCAATTAATAAACCACTTAAACCACAGCGTCTATCATTCACTCACAATTATTTTAACCTATCATTCATATGCTCATACGAAGCTTATAAGAACAAAATTAATTAACGATAAAGCAAATTAAATAACTTTATATTTACACATCACCATTTACCGCAACAACAGGAAAATACCGTTAAAAAACACGCACATCCAACACAAACACACCCACATACCGCCACCCCATATTTACTTTCATCACCCCACACGTATGGGACAACAATAAAAACAAATAAAAAATTCTGGAATCACCGATACAAATTCAAACAGAAATGGAACTGAACGTGTTTGCGATCGACTTCCGTTTCCGATCGGCGGGAGGAACCGGAAGTGAAAGCCTTTGTGTCGATAACCACATGTACGACGCATAAGTATGTACACATCTTTCTTTGACGACTGACGTAAGCCTGTCTCTCTCTCCCGGATCCTGTTCAGTGAATTTGTAATTTATTGCATTATCTGTGATTTCACATTTACAATTTTATTACGCTTCGCGTTATACATTCCTGGGGTAGCATGGACAAGCGATGTTTTTATAAAACGCAATGTCATCTAACATAGCCATGTCAATGTGTTTAATGGCATTTGTGTATTTTAATTGAGTCGATTCCTATGGTGATATTCTATTAATATTATAACATTAGGTCTTTTTATAAACTGTTTCATTATAAGGCTTTTCTCGGAATTATAGAGCCAGATACACACGCCTGGAAATCATTACAAATTATGCTTAAGATTGCATGTTCCTGATTATTTAATAACTTCCAAAGACAACCATGAATTTAAATCTGGGCACTTTATCTTGGCAGTCCAACTATAAACTGTTCCATACATAAACTATATCAGCTTAAAAGTAATTATTTTTTCCATTGCAACTGTAGAAGCTGACTTAATACATACAAAGGCTAATGCCGGTATATCCACTAGAATGTAGACTAGTATTACACACACATTTTACAACTATGTTTCACGTGTTGAGTCGCAGAATCCGAGCTACTATAATGCACTTCTCAGCAGAAAATCATACCTTACCTTTTGCCCGACCGATCCGAATACAGATCTTCTACCATACATAATCACATACTTATGCCACGTGACTAACGTGGCAATCATAAGTTGGTACCATAACAAAAATAAAAACATCTAGTTATAAACAGTATAGTCACATACACGTACATACGTAGATATGTATATTATAAATGACACAAGAGCTAAAATATCAAAGCAACTCTATTTATTCATCACATGAAATATTGCGACACGTGCACAAACGTCGGAGCAATCTAAAATATAAATGTGGCGATTAAACATTGAACACAAGTACTTATCACACAAACGATTGTCAAAAAAAATTATGTCTCCCTGTGACATATTAAACTTTTAGACAATTCTGTGTAAAACATATATGTTATGGCCTCCTTTCGGGTGCGTATATCATAAATATTACTAGGAATATATCATTTTGAGTTCTTCCAGATGTTATTATTTAAAGAAACAGTATTTTCTTTACACTTTTGCGAAGTAAAGTATACGCTTTTCTTGTGTACAATCTTGGTAAGATTAATTAGGACTACTGATCGAAAGACTTAGCGATGGCAACGCGCTAAGAAGGTCCGCGGTAGCGGCCTATGTAAGTGTTTGTCCTTGCCGGGCAGTAATGCAACAAAAACCAATGAAGATCCCACCATGATATTGAAAAAGCGAGACAATTGGGGTCGAAAACGAAAATTCAATACTTTAATATATTAAGGAAAGTGTGACACAATAATTTAGTTGCTTAAGCTTCTCTTGAACACGGGTAGTACTTTTCCCACAGAAAATCACAGACAAACAATCTTGTGCTGTGTTCCTGAGGTAAGTGAGTATACAACACTTCTTAAAGAGGCGCTGTGCTGTCTGCTGGGTATCAGTATACCAATTGTCCCTCTCTGTGGCAACACAGCGGAACTTTTGTAAAGAGTCGGCTATGAGCGAATAAATCGTCTGGTGTTGCAGTACAATAAATAAAAACCGGCAAGCGCTTACAATTAAGCTTGTTTGCCGCCTTGGTTGTACAAAAAAATACAATAACGTGACTTATTAAGCTCGTAATTGTTATACTTCTTATTAAAAGGTTTCATCAGAAAACAAAGCTGTGTACAGGCATTGTTAATAACTTTTTAAATGGCAATTTACGAGGTGTTTGTACCGTCTGCAGGCGTCGTTGACCAGCCGGGTGAACGACCTCCAACGAGAGGCTGTATGTAAATAAACCTTCCAAACGTCGTTTATGAAAAATAAGCTTAATTAAAACCCTTATTTAGGCTCTTAGAAACACGAATAAATAATATTTAACATAATTTTATCAACGTTTTGACACGTTATTTGGTTTTTACCAATATTTGAATATAATTTTTTCTTAATATTGTCTTCTATTTACGCGAATATTATTCATTGAAATTAAACTGCTATATACGGATTTTATCGCGTTGTTTATTTGACACGTTATTACAAAATTTTGAAAATTGTTACACTACTACTACTATTAAACTTTACTAATTTTTAAGCTAATTAAATTATTATTAAACTATTTAGATTTAATTTATTTTTACACTTTCCCCGACGTTTCGGTTGCTTTTCAGCAGCCATGGTCACGGGGAGAGTAGGGAGAGTAGTAGTAGTGTAACAATTTTCAAAATGTTGTAATAAAGTGTCAAATAAACAACGCGATAAAATCCGTATATAGCAGTTTAATTTCAATGAATAATTTTTTCTGTTTACGGAGACTGTTTATTCTAAATTATATATTTGAAGCTGAACTTTTCTATATTTTCTCTAACTTATTTATGTGGGTGTAATATATGTGTCTACCCCTTTGGTACAGGCGTTTGACTATAAATACATATATGTAAGTTTTTACATGTTGACCCTTTTTGCATATACCGAAACCACTTTAGTTGTATATAATTACAAAAAAATGTACTGCCGAAGTTCGGTACCCAGAATCATTCGATCGAGATATGGTCAAACTAACATTTACTCACTAGACCGAGAAGAGAATCTAATAAGTTTATTGATTTTACTGATATAAATAAAATAACTAAAATCTCTGTGGTCCTATAATTACCATAGTCCCCTTTCCCCTCACGAGGGTCATGACTAGCATTATTAATTTCGTGATAAGCAGTCGCCTTTTTATATATTTTTATAAAAAAGTAGTATTAACTGCTTTAGCAGTGTGCGCAAATTAATTGATCTCTAAGACCTTTATGGATGACCTTTAGATAAGCAAATTTCCGTTTCCAGATTAACTGGTTGCCGGCCAATTTATCAATACACACATAACTTTGACAACCTAAAATGCTTCCCGTACCACTAAGCCGTTTACCGTAGCAGTCTATCTATATCTAAACTTAACAATGGCTTGTTTCTCAAAAATTTACGGATGGCTATGACGTCTACAGACATTTCCAAGAGAATTACCTAACAAAAAAACCTGTTACACTTTTCATAAGTTACCACTAAGTTGGACGCAGCTGATAATTCTGTTCAAAATATGAAAATGTGTCCTAATGTCAATAGGTCCGACCCCTATTACGTAACAAACTTTAATAATTTATTTATTTATTTGGTTACAGCATATACATTTTACAACTTAGTAAAAATATTTGATTATGGAGTTCTAATATACATACATGCCACTAACGAGCTAACACAGCATTCATAGTTGTGACAACAAAATTATGTTAAATGTTTACAAACAATGTTCATAAAATGTAAATAATAACATAGACATATCCAACACAACATATCCCTCTCTCCCCATCTCTATAAAGACTCACTATATGTACGAGTACTCCAAAAGAAAATATCTCCAAAAAGCCGACTGAAATATATATCTACCACATTTATATCAAGACATTTCTAGAAACACAAGGTAAAACCTATAAACGCCGATAGTGTGCTATTCGTAAGCTACAATACGCCTAAGCTGTAGCAATAAATAGAACCGAGCAGTGGCACTGTGATGCTGGTCACGCGTCTTCCACATCTCTGTTAGTCGGTTCATTGCTCACGTATATTAAATATATTGTAGGCCTCGATGGCGTAGTGGTTAGTGTAACTGACTGCCACGCCTGAGGTCGCGGGTTCGATTCCCGCGCAAGTCAAACATTTGTGTGCTTCATGCACACAAATGTTTGACTTGCGCGGGATGTTTGTCTTGGTCTGGGTGTTTCTATGTATAATATGTATGTATTTACAAAAAAAAAAAAAAGTATCTATGTATGTTTATCCATTGTCTAGAACCCATAGTACAAGCTCTGCTTAGTTTGGGCTAGATGGTGTTGTGTGTATGTGGTAGAATATAGAATATTATATTATATTATTATTATATATCCAGCGGATATTAAAATAATGTTCCTAACTTATACGTGGGTGTACGGGATACGTGCACTTTACTGTTTTAGTGGAACAGTATAAACGTGGTCAACAATTGTGTTTAGAATACTTTTTGGAGTAGTTCCATGTGTCTATATGTAGATTAAGTTTTGGTATTTTGTTGACCAAGTTTGAATACATAAGCTTAGACTCACTTCTGTATATCTGTGAAGGGGAAGACCGAAGTATATTACACTCACAATTCGCCAGCTATGTTTCTATTCCTATGTAATACATTGCAAGCCTATTGACATCATCAGACCTATTCCCAGAATCCGCACTACGGGACGGTTTCCTGTAATTGGTCACCAGTAAATCGATCACGACCACGACAACTTACATGAAGCGAATATCTTGAAGCAAGTGTCATACTATCTTACTTGGTGAATAGAACGAGGACAGCATGATACGCTTCACGGAACTCGCCTCATGTGTAAAGTCCTTTACATGTTCGCATCTGCCTCTCAATCAACACTGTCGTAATAACGATCCATATCTCATAACAAACGGTGATGACGCCATCCACCATCATCCACGTCTCGAAACTATAACATGTAAATAAAACGGCACAACTCCATGTTCACTGGAATATTAATTTAATAGCCTATAACGACGGCTAATGGCCGCTGAAACGCGCGGTATAAGTCAACCCGCGCAGCATCCGAGATGGTGGACGCCATTTATATTGTAATGTCAGTCCATTACTGCCATCCATCAGAATAGAGGGATGAAGAGAGTTAATTAACCAGATGACCAAGTATCCGTTAAATATTTTTTTTTATGGTTTGGCATTATTCCGTGTGAATACGTAAGTCTGCAATTTTGAAAACAATTTAAAATACATACTAAACATTGTAAAGAAATTCTAATTTAAAAAATTCTGCAGTGGTAGTCTTTGAACAAATGTGAACGTGCAAATGCTTATTAAGTTTAAAATCTGTATTAATTTATATATATAAGTGACATAATGACGGTAAGCGGTTACCGCAACCTACAAACGCTTGCAGCACCGGCCGTATTACCCGGATATTAACCAACAGGCTTACATCTTAGAACTAGCCAAATGGTAACCAAATTGAGAGACAATGATAAACATATTGTGTCTGGATACCGGATTTAATAAGTTCTTGCCCATAGATGAAATAACAACGTTGTCTACGGTCTAAAATAAGGAGTTACTGCGTTGCACGTGCAAGAGTAACCCTCTGCATACAGCACAGGAGCCCTAACCCCTTCTAAGCTAGGAATATTACAAGCACTTGTGATATTTTAAAGAATACAGGTATTTGTCCAATCACTCTGCTCCAAGTACAATGGTTCTAATAAGTAGGATAGAATGGACATAAATAATCAATAATAACCATAAAAATTAATTGATAAATGATATATAATGATAAATTTCGATGGATTTTAGTGTCTACTAAAATCCATTGAAATCTATCAATTAATTTGTAGGTATACTTGAGATCGATCTCTATATCCATAGTATATAAAATAAATTTCCGCTCATTACGTAAATCTCTTGAACATTTACCATATAAAATATCTTAGTACGATATCTATTCTGCCCACTGACTACTTCGTCTGAGTGGCAAATCCAACAAATAAAGGTTAAGAGAAAACCTAGTGGCTAACCATTTTAATTTTATTCCCTACGCTTAACTGCCGCTCTGAAGAGATTCAGAACATCTCGACCTAATATATTTCTACTTTTCATTTGCTTTACGGTACCTCTAAGTTTGAATGTGGGTACTTATTACGTCTAGCTTTTATACAAGAAAAAAGCAATAACGTCTAAATTGCTAGTTTGTCTACAACTCGCGTTAGAACGGCGCCCACAACTTGTAATGGAATTGTAGAGAGCGCGGGTTTATGCATGCCGCGGTGCAACTTTCAACTCGGTAGTTTTGTAAACTTTCCGCTTCCATTTTTTGTTTTGCTTTAGTCGTGTGTTGCAAGTTAATAAGGCCACAGCGTGGTAGTAACTGTTTATAAAATACGTAGGAAAATATTTTATAATAACTTTGAGAAGTTGTGACGGTATAATGCAATGTTTTGAATGTTATTGCAATATGTTCTTATTTACTAGGACACTATAAGCGAACAGAAATGAATATTCATTATTTTGCTCTTTTGTTCCTTTGCCAATGCCATAAGCGTGCATCAGCTAACCATGCGTTTTTAATTTGGTTCCCAGGAGACATTGTGCATAAAGTGCAAATGAGTTGTTTTGGCAAGAAACACTGCAGAACTACACGATTTGTAACTGTAGTTGTGAAACGATACTAAATGCACTTCATTCTACGTTTCAAATTATATGACTGCGAAACATTGAACAATGACACCAGTGCCAGATTCTATTTGTTTTGCCTTCTCATTTTACAGTTATTTTACTAGAAATATATCAATATCTTAACTTGCATAAATATTGTCTATCAAGATATCGTATCTAGTTTTTTAGTAATCGGCGCATAAGAGACTACCCATTTCTGACTACAATTCAATATCAGTATAAAACAAACATTTGGCGTCGAAATATATCAAAATTGCGAACAAGCAATTCAAAAGTTAAAGTTAATTGCTAGTGCTGCCATGTTTGCGGTAATGCGATAATTGCTAAACATGCATTCACCCAACACCTACAAACTGAATGATGAACCAAAACCTTCATAATGAAAGCAACCTTATTCTGCACACGTTGAGAGTGATTATCGTATGGCAACTCAGCGTTGCGTGCAATTAGATGAATTGGCAAACGTAGGCGTCGGTGAGGCTTTGCTCGGTCACGTGAGCTATGACGTCTAGTTATATATGGCCGACTAATAGTCATAAATTGGTAATTATTGCTGTCTGTCATTAAAGTTTATGGGATTCGCACTAAGTAAATCATATTATTAGTTGATTTACTTTGTAGACCGTGATTGTCAACTAATAATAAATCTGTGCATATCATTGATGTCATTTCTTGTGGATGCATAAATATAGAGCTTATAGATAGGTGGATAGAAACTTCAAGGCAGTCAGTCGAGAACACAAAACCAAACTACATATATTTTTAACTGAATCTATCTGATACGCCACATTAGGATGTGGGTTAACTTAAAGCTCACTAATCCCTCAGAAGAAGTTATTAACAACTTAATTTAATGTTTGAACTATGCAGTATTGTTAGTTATATAAGAAGGACAGCTTATCTTAACGTAAAATCAAATAATTCCAATGTTTTTTTTATGAAATTCAAGTCTGTTTTGCTGTCTGTTGATACCACTGCTAAATTTGACTACTACGATTATATAATACCGAACAACACAATAGAGAATTAAACAGTGAATTGTTAGACATCATTTTATAACCAGTTATTTCTCTACGGCCACATATTTTTAACTTCACGAAAATACCGTAATATTGTTCCTTTAGAATGCTATATATATTAATAAAGAACTCACTTAATAGTATAATATCAACAAAGAAACTTACTGTTGACTTGAATTCTAAATTTACCGCACTTGCTAAGACAAATACAAGTAGTGTACTCGACTAAGTTATAGTTATTAATTACACTTGTGAGTGAACATAGTCCGCCATAAACGATGAGTTAACGGCAACAGTTAATCTTTGAACGCGAGCGTTATTTCGTATCCCTCGGGTGTTTTCAATAACATGCGAACCGATATCATATCGGATAATAAATGGGAATAACCATATGTGAGTGTTTCTAATTAAGTGGGCACAGAAATATATGTATGTGAATTTATTATAAACATTCACGGTATTTCTCGGTCTCGATTATTTTACTTGAGAGCAGAAAGTTATTCATTGTAGGTACAATGTATAACTTTATTTTTTAAATTCGTTACTTCAATGCTCATGTTATGTAATATAATCTAATCTGTAATATCTTACGCTTACGCAATATATTAAAATTAAGCTACTATTTATGGATTTTATCACGATGTTTATTTTTAAACACTATTATTACATAATTTTGAAGCTATTAAGCTACTATTGTTAACGTTGACTATTATTTAAGTTATTATATATAACAATTATTATTAAAACCATTTAGATTTAAGTTTATACATTCCTTGACGTTTTGGTTGCTCTAAAATCCGTATAAATTTTATCCGTTTCACCTCATGTTATGTATAACAGCCATATAAGTTATCAATAAATCTCACAAATAATGATATAACTATTTTGAGTTGAAGTTGATAAACAAATGCGTTATGCACAATTAAAGGGAAAAGAAATACATAATATACTCTAATTAGTCTCTGTAATTAGTTATAGATGTACATTCGTTTATCCAAGAGATATAATATTTAAAACAATACTAACCAAGCATCGGTCGAGTATTCAGTTCACTGCAAACCACGAGGCAAAAGTTTAGACAGCAAAAAAATAATAAACGAATAATAAAATGTACACAAAGCTTATCTTCACACCGGTGCCTCCTTAACAATGTAAGCGAAAAGTAAAAGCGTACCAAAAATAAAAATGGCGTCGGACCGGTGGGGGTGTTTGCGGTCAGTTGTGAGTAATCCTTAATTACTTGTGTGACTGCAACATGTGCGTCCGGTGAGCGGCGCTTTTGAGATGAATGTTTTATTTTATTTTGAGGTAAATCTGGCTGAGTTATGTCCTGTGTTGTAACACAAGAGAGCTTGGAACATTGTGCTTTGTATTAGTATGAGTTTTAAACAATAGGTCCTAACTAAGGTTTGCTCAGAAGGTCAGACCAAAATAATCATTGACAGAATAAAAGCACTTAACTTTGAATTATATAAAAGTCCCTAGTCCCTGTTGTGTTCGTGACATCCTATAGGTTCCTATAGCATGTCATCTATGTCACCTATGACATGTCAGACCCGAAATTACTATCATTGAATTATATTTTGTCTCGTATGGGGTACAAACTGCCTCTACATTGAGCAGCCTGGTATCTATACATATTATATACCTTTCATTAGTGGAATAAAATGAAGACAATGTTATATATTATTTCAAAATTAACGCGTACGCCTAGAAATACTATTAAATTATAAAGTAAATAAAAAGTATTAATTGAATAATATGCTGTCACCTCACCTCGTATTCAATTTTAATAATAGGTACTTATCACCCCACATTTATTCAAGTTAGTAAAATTTAATAAAAGTAATAACTTGTAAATCCAGACCATTTACAAAAGCAATCATCTCTTCATTATATCAACTAACATTAATAACGAAGTCTATCTAGATCTCTGCTCACCCACCAGTAATATTTCACCGACTGCTGGAGGTATAAAGAAGATGAAACAACGGTTATTTTGTGTTAGTTCATCAATCACAGCCCGCGGTGAGGACTCCGATGTAATGAACCTTCGGCATACATATCTATAGCTATATGTATGTATATATGGAACCACGGATGATATCGCGTAGAATGTGGGTAAAATAATCTTTTGTTTTTAAACGATCGAATGGGAATAGAACATTGTGTGTAATCCGTATCGGAGATTAATCAATAAGGGAAAATGAACATTATTTTGTAGGCAATGCATTCTATTTATAAGGATAATTATGTTTTCCTAATTTTATTTTTAAAATCCCCGCACTTTTTACCTTTACGTTACACTAACCAGACTCTGAACAACTATGTGTGGATCACACAATATTTTGTCCCTTATAGTGATCGAACTCACGATGACGCAGTGGCTGAGACGAGGCGACCTCTTAAACCATTATAGCATCCGTGCAGTTAAATTTAGTCCTAGCTAATTTTACAAATGCGAATTTGAGTTTTGTTTGTTACTCTTTTACACCTTATCTATTCGACTGATCATCATGCAATTTCGCATACACGTTGTCAGGGGTACAGAAAAGGACATAGGCTACCTTTCATACATATAAAAAAGTAATGTTGCCAAGGGATAGAAAATTGACAATTGTACTCGCGTACATGTAACAGCGTTATTGCGTTTAGCCCCAGTAGTAAGATTGCCGGCGGCTCCTTTTCCATTCATTTCCTTGCATCTCCTCTTTAATTACTTCTATCTAGGATTGGATGCGAGACTGATAAGCATGACACCGGTTTTCTTTGTTTTTTTACGCTTTGCAATCCGTTGACGCATACCCCTTCGGGGGGCGGGCGGAGGTGTTATGTCGGACTCACCGGGGTAAAAGAATGTTGAAAAGACAATGGACCTCCCGGAATACCGACTAAACCTACCACGGTGTTCCTCGACAAAACCACTATCGACGGGGCCGCGCGAATCACTTGCACATGCAATCCCGACCCCGCCGAGGTTTCGGCCCACCGCATGAAACGGCAGGCCACTACACGATAAGACCTACCCTTGAGGCACTACGCACTTTAAAGCCTTACTCCCACCTAGAGAAGAGACGGAAAGCATGACACCCCTACGGTAACTGCTCACAATCCTGTGTGCTGTAAGATTTAGTTATTTGCGATTAGATCACAGGTGTACATAAATTTTAACACATTTAATATATGCCTTTGCCCTTTGCCTTTGCCCCAGAATGGCCATCTTAATAATATTATTATTAAGATGGCCATTCTGGGGCAATAAAATAATAAATATTTACTTTTCAAAGGTATGTAATTTATCGGGCGTGTAAATATTTCAACATATATTAAAAACTTCGTAATAAAGATAAATATCTTTATTATATCATATATTAAATATGTTAATATTTAATATATGATATGATAAAGAAAAAATAAAGAAATGAAAAAATATGATATAATAAAGAAATATATTTATAAAATATATATATTTTTGTAAAAACGATTGGCTTATTTTTGTTATAATTCTACGGCTAACGATGGTTATTTAAATACATAAATAAGATGCAAAATTGAAATGTCGGTAGTTATACCATATAATTAATTCAATTCGTTAGTTTAATTATTCGTTTGCAATATATTATGTAGTTTTTAAACTAAATTTTACGTATCACCAATAAATACAAACAAGCTTATTTTCCAGTAAACTTTACGTTTTAAACTTGATCCGCAAAGCTTTAAAGGAAAGCAATACTTAAACGCCCATGTGTATAGTTCATGTGGTCATGTCTCTCTTTATAATTTACAAATCCAGTGTTACTGAGTTGTGACGGAACAAGTCGGGATAGTCACAATAAAATTAATTACTTATTTCGAAACCAAAGTGTCGATTTAGGTTGTATCCCCAAAAAGTTGAAGCCACAGAGCAATAGATTTTATTATATACTTACTTTTACAAAGAAAGATACCTAATTGATAACTTCAATCATGATAGACAAATACAATTAATAACCAATTTCATACACCAATAAATAGACGACCATCTATTTCTCTCAGCAAAAGACCGACGCTCCGTCGTTTTAAATAAATCACTGGAGTTTATAATTAAATTATAAACAATTTGGAACGCAATACCGCTGCCTACCTCCAACTAATCGCTGCCAAAATTCGTAGTAATTTTGTAACATTTAATTAGGGTAGTTGAGGCTATGGTACGGTTAGGTAGGGTAGGCTTGGGTAGTGCCTGTCGACACAACGTTTGAAAATAGGCTGTAACTTGTGGGAGAGACATTTAGTAGGCTTTACTATCTAGTTTCGTAGATTTGAACTATCATTTAGTATTCCATGTTGTAAATGATATGAACATGAATTTGCTTGTGTTTATAGGCCCCTGTCACGGTAGTTCTGAAATCTTATTCACTGTATCTCGTGCCTTTTGACAGATTGCCCTTTCCTGTATATGTGTTTTATGCAGAAAGGAAATAATAATTTGGTTTTATAATATTTTATTTTATTCATGGAGTCCTTATAATTAATAAAATCCTTATAATCAAAGGTAAATTTATTTATTTAGGTAGGTATAGTTTAATTTCTTATATTTGACGAGATTTGTTCAAGACAAGAGTTTCTCTTCTAATCATAGTACTACACTACAGATTTTGGACGGTTTAGGGACCTAAAAATCGAACCTAGGGAGTCATGCACAGCAGTCGATATGATATAAGTTATTTATATTGCTAAGGCGTCAAACAACGTTACTTGTACACGCTTTCAACATCAAAGACCATTAAGACGCATGTCAATCTTGCTAAATGAATGTCGTAACGACGCAGGCGCATGAAACAAAGGTCGCTTGTGCTCATGTTAACAGTGAAGAGCCATATCAAAGAACTCTGTCACAGGAAGTAAAGGATTATTTTGGCTATATTTTCTAGGGATAGGAATGATATACGGAAATACACCCCTCATTTGACTGTTCCTTTTTCAAATGATCCGCTCTCGATTCAGGAAATCTTGAAATAGTTTAAAATAATTATATAATTATTACATTGCCTAGAACAAATTCGTGAGAGTTACCTACTAGAAAAATACCTAATCATGTCAAATGAAATCAAAGTCAGTTATCACGTATCCATTTAAGTCACAAAGTAACATGAGTTAGTGAATTGATTATACTATGTACAACTAGCCTTTGCCCGTGAGTTTACCTGCGTCTATTATAGTTTATCTGCGAAGTCATAAACTATATGTCATATGGGAAATAGGGCAGATCCTATTACACGAAATATGATAAAACGTGGCTTATTTTTTAAACTGAACTTCAAGTTATGAAACTCCAAAAAAGAGCTATAATTTGGTTTTTTACATAATGCCAAATGCCTGATACAGACAGACAAACATTCTAATAACCATACTTTTTGACTCAGAGGCTTTTAAATACTCTACAACCATTAATTTTCAAAAATATATGTAATGTAAATACGTTACAGCATTTTATAAATAAAATAGATAAATATAAAACTGCATCAACAAGAATCTAAGTAGCAACTATCAGAACAATCTGATATACACTCATATCGCCGTAGCACTGACCACTTCATGTTTAAGCAATTGCGGCGACATTTTGGATCCCTGCCAAGACTAGCTTTAAAACACGTATTCACCTGCTTTTATATGGTAATTAGATGCTTCTCGTATCAGAAGCTTGCCAAATGCTATTTGCGGTAGCGTTTAAGAGGTTTTCGATTACTGCTCTGGAACTTTTCCGTAGAGTGTTGGCACTAACAAATTAATCAGACCAATCTTTTTGTTCATACGATAATTAATTGTGCTCTAATGTGTTGTTGCAGTAAGCGCTGGGCACAGGCTGAAGGAGTTGGAGAGCATGCACTTTAACGCTTGTTACAATCTAGTTTAGTGGATTTATCTAGTATTTAGTACATATTAACTCTATGTCATTCCTAATCCGTACTAATATTATAAATGCGAATGTCAATTTGTTTGTTTGTTAGGCTTTCACACTTTAACTACTTAACGGATCATCATAATATTTCATATACACGTTGTCAGGGAGACAGAAAAGTACAAAGGGTACCTTTCATCCAGAAAAAAGTACTGTTACTATTAATCTAACCTACATTTATGCGAGCGAAGCCGCGAGAAGTCTAGTTAATAATAAAGCTAGCAAATTGTCCTGTTGTTTTGTTTTGGCCATATGTTTGCATGCAATAGTAAGGTCTCAAGTTCGATAGCCTCGGTAGAAGCACCGAGATTAAAAGTGTGCTCAGCTGTAGGCTCATTTTCTAAAAATATAGCTTGCGAAATGAGAGTGTTCTTGCTTCGCCTTTGATAATATCCCGACAGTAGCCTAATAAACGTTCAAGTAAAACAATAACCTGAGCTAATATGAAAACGGAAAACATAAAACAACACGACGTGTGCCAGCTAGCTAAGTATTTGCAAACAGACGCGGCACACCGGTTCGATTCTCTGGCAGGACGCCAAAAGTAAATTAGGCTAATTTCCAACACCGCTTGGCACGGGAATGAACCCGTTATACCGCGTTCGATAATAACGTTGAGTTTTCCTGACTTTTGTCTCGGACGAATATTAAGCTAGAAATGAGTTATGTTAATGAGATTGGCTGCCAAATTTCAAGTCTAATTAAGTAAACTACAGAACCTTACCATAATAACTTATGTTTATATAATTTACTTTATTTGATATTAACGGTAACTTTAAGACTTCATCGTTAGTCCCGTGACATACGTATGCATGCGATCGTTAAGTTTCAAGTTCAGTTCCCCGATCGGGTAAAGGGTAATGAGGTGTTTCGATTAAGTAATTATCAGTAGCAATGTGGAGTCTGGCAATGTACCTAGTAGACAGTAAGGGTTTCGCCCATATTCCATGTGATAAAACAAAACATATCGGCCGGTATTTGGGAATAATACACATGTTCCTACTACTTGCGGGATATATACAATGCATGTATAATTTTTAACACGATAACAAACAAGAAGACTCTACATCTCTCTCTTTATTTTTAATTTCACGGCGATTGTATACGCCTTTTATTACTTGAAACTTTATAAACAACTAACTGACCCGCGCAACTTCGTCTGCTTCACATAAGAGAATTCAACCCGTTTTTGCAAAGAAATGCATTGATGCTCCGCTCCTATTGGTCGTAGCGTGATATTATATAGCCTATAGCCTTCCTCAATAAATGGGCTATCCAACACTAAAAGAACTTTTTCAATTCGAACTAGTAGTTCCTGAGATTAGCGCGTTCAACCAAACAAATAAACAAACTCTTCAGCTTTATAATATTAGTAAAGATAAAAACAGACACAAACAACACCTAGCCTAGTAACGAACAAATATCTGTGGACTAATGTTCGTCCCGTACGACAACTATAACCCTAGCAACATTGACGTGGCAGCATTCATGCAACATAACCTACATCTTGAAGGCCGCGTCTCCACGCCTCAACAAATGCATCCACAACAAAACTCCCAAAACTAAGCCATCCAATTTGAGAACTCCCTTCGCCTTACTAGAACACATTCCTCACTATCTATGTTCAGTACAATGCACAATATGAACAGGGAGGCATGTTCCTCTGGTGGAACATGTATTATTACAAAGGCAGCTAGGCCTCCCGGAAGCGCTTTCGTCCGTTTCCGGTTCGGAAGCCTCCGCCCGCCGCCGCCCACGAGCGCTTCTGTAACTCACTTTTAGCAACCTCAACTCTGTGATTCTGTACTGTTCAAACGTTTAATATGTTTTATATCATACGAGGACTTGAATGTATGCTTTGTAGTGAAGAATTATATAAATATTTGAGATTCCGTTTTTGACCTTTTAAGTTTGCCGAAATGTCAGACGTATCTATCGTACACCTGCCTTCGACTGCCTCTAGACACAGTGATAGTAAATGCGAAAGCTGAGCATCAGGTTGCAAGTTCGATTCCCGTCGGACAAAGAGTTTTCTCTCAAGAATTTTTTTATGGCAGCGTGGTTCTAAAACTATTCTTATATACATAATATATGTGCGTAATTCACCTATACCTTCCCGATATAGTCGTAATACTGTGTTTTTAACTGCGTTCATGATATAGATAACCGACGGAGTAATTTTCATGTCGTCTTTTTGATATCAGTAATTGGTCACAAGAAGAGGGCGCATCAGTTCCGATTGTATTCAGATTATATTCAGATTAAACTAAAATTAAATAAATTATTAAGAGAAAACGTAGCAAATCTATAAAAGACAAACCTGTCTTTTATAGATTTGTTACGTTTTCTTTTACGGTTAATTATATTTTTGCATGTGTGTAGAACCACACACATGCAAAAATGTATTTAACCGTACAAAAGATCGTAGCTTAAAAGTATAATAACGTTGTATTGTGTTCTTGTGGTAACCATAGTTTTTTCCTAAGTCATCCTCCTTTTTCTAACTTTATATATCTCAGTCTCGTGCTCTATCTCCAACGCAACGACGCCTTCTCTGCGATAAATCAGTTCTAATACGTACACTAGCTTTCAAAAATAGTACTTATCTGCTATTCAAGAAAAAAATTAAACGTTTCAATTATACTCTGTTTAAGAGACAACAATAGCGAATCCATTATAAATTATTTTTAAATCAAAAGATCAATCACTTTCAAACAGCCGTATAAAGCATAAATCGTACTCAACACTGTGTTCGCTGTAAGGGGTCATTACGACCCACTTATCCGTTAACCGTTCCGTGGCGCACGCGGTCTCTCCGACCGGTGGCCGCTCGTCGAACCCAATTTGACTACACAGCGCCATTGTACGTGACAGGTGACCCGACGAGTAATGGCGATTGAAAGGCGAATTGTGGCCAATTATTATGGTTAAATAAATTTTGTGTAAGACGGTAAAATACAGCACGTATTCAAGAAAGATTGAATAGGTAGGGTATAAGAAGAACATAACGTGTTTTACCATATAAACAAGACCGGCAAAATATCACAATATCAAACTAAAGCCTTGATTATAAAATAATATGAATTACTGGTAACATTGTATTACGTCTGGATATTCGTTTTTTAATACATCTACGGTGGCCATCTAATAGCATACTTCTCGCCTGATGGTAAGCGGTTTCTCTGCATATGGACGCATTTAATATCTACTCTTTAAATAAAAGACCATATTATGCTGCCCATATTAAAATGCCTTGGTTTTAATTTAGATTGAACAATGCCTCGGTGCTGCTGCGGTATTGAATAGCAGTGTTATCAGCTTCTCTGTCTAGAATTTCACAGAAGCAGAGCAGAAACAACAATTGGCTCGCCGCCTATTATTTGGAATCGCAAACCATCACTACCGAAATGTGCATGATATCTGTGCTTACACTTTCGAAGAGATATTGAGGCTATGTATATATGTGTAAACCATATCTCAATTCCAAATTGGTACACGAATTCCTCAGTTAAAACTATCACTTCTACAGCCACATAATATTTTATTGTAAATGTTATTCACAGAAAGGACCTATTGTATTCAAAGAGATAGGCGCTGTGACGGCTGTTATATCACGGCCCTTCTAAGTCTATTGTGGACAAAAACACACTATGAATACATTTATTGGATTCGAGGATAATGTGGCTACGTTTATCACATAAATTTGGCCGTATATTCAACAGTGTTACGTAAACAAAAACAAGTCGTCGGGTCGTTTCGGCCTCAACCGTGCCGCGGCCGGGGTCTAAAGGACCCGGTGATCGATGTGTCGCATTATGTGTGGTTGATTGATTGCCCATGTTGTGTGTAGGCTACTAGTTGCGTGCTGGATATTGAACGTTTTTTACGGACATTTTCGTTTATTTACTTGTGATTGAGAGGTTTCGAAGAAAATTAATTGAGTTTTATAGGTTTACGGCAGTTTTATTGATTGTATGAGTAAGTTTCCGCGTTATTATTGCATTATTAACATATGTTTCTAATACATGACTACATTACATTACCAAAATAAATTGGACACTTGCACTCGTACGGTTACTTTATGTCAGTTCTGCTTAATCTCTATAAGCTCATAAGTGTCCACTTGGCACAAATCCATACTTCGTATTACTGTGATTCTCATTTTATTTTTGTCTGTTTGTGTGTGGGTGTTCAAAAACCTAGTAACGCACTTTAAACACGGTTTTGGTATGTAGTTATAGAAACCCTTTCAATTATGGCACAGGATCTATAAAAACTACATAATATCACAACAGTTTTAAAGGACATGGATTTGCGATTATATTTGTTACACATCGTGGAATGTACGAGTACCACCAGCTTGGGATCCAGTAATTCAAATAGTCAAACCCAAGAAGAAGCAAACCACAGCTAGACTTAATGATACTTGAGCTCATTCTGCGTAAATAGAAACACCAATGATTAAATTATGTTCGGGAACTTTGAAATAACTACACTGGAACATTGAGACAACTACCATCTTAGTCTCCCCGTGACCATCGCTGCTGAAAAGCAACCGAAACGTCAGGGAAAGTGTAAAATTAAATTAAATCTAAATAGTTTTAATAATAATTTAATTAGCTTAAAAATTAGTAAAGTTGAATAGTAGTAGTAGTGTAACAGTGTTCAAAATTATGTAATAAAGTGTCAAATAAACAACGCGATAAAATCTGTATATAGTAGTTTAATTTTAACACATCGTGGAGCCCTAGTTTCTATTCCCAGCTCGAGCACATTGCTGAGGTTTCCTCTTAGGATATTCTTATTAGCAGCACGGAGTCTAGAAATATGCCCTGTATGCCTTAAAAAACCTCTATGATAATACACTGACGTGAGTCAGGAGTCTACGTACTTAATATTTATTATGTATTATATTGGTACATTGGTCTTCAAAAAATCAGCCGATTCTAATCCAACTGTTGATCTTGGGCCTATTCAAACAGAAATAGGGATGTCTACTTATTCCGACGACTATGGCACCGTTTAAGTTATTACGTTATAGTAAACACTTTAATCGGCTTAGCACGATGGCTGCCATCAAAAGATCACGATTTACGCCTCTATTTGCCCCATTTGACTAGTTTGACGGATCCGTTATAAGTGTTGTTCAAAGGCTTAACTCAGTGAAGGACGCTTGTAAAGGTTAGGAGGGTTAAAGGATGTCATACATTATTCACGGGTTATTTTTATTAGCATTTGCCGTATTATTTAAAGTTAATAATATTTAAGTACATATAATCATTAATCGGTCACGCCACGATCGTGGCGGTAAGTCTCATTTCTGAAGAGTGGCTGGAGAGGTGGCATGGCGCCCTCACCTTCCGGCTGACACAGGTAATGACTGGCCTCGGTTGCTTTGACCAGTTCCTGTGTCGCATAGGCCGGCAGGAGACGCCCGAATGTCATCACTGCGGCGACTGCCGCGATATTGTTGAGGACACGGCGCTGCACACTTTGGCGGATTGCCCCGCCTAGACATCGCAGCGCCGTGAGTTGCTTGCGGCAGTCGGATTGGTTGCTCTCTTGCTCCCGGCCGTGGTTCAGTCTATGGTCCGGAGTGAGAGATCGTGGAACGCCGTCGCCTCCTTCTGCGAGGAAGTAATTTCCATCAAGGAGGCGGAGGAGCGGGAGAGGGAGCCGAAGGGCGCGAAATGACCTCCAGCCACCCTGAGGTTTGACCTGGGGGTGGTGGGCTTCGTGGGCCTGCTCGCCACCCGATCAGCACCAGATCCGACAGGCGGCGTGCGTGTTCCCACGCGCGCTTCTGTGTCGTGTCTTCGTCCCCTCACAAAGGGACAGTAGTGTCCTTTTATGCAGTGGCCTGCCGTTTCACACGGCGCGGCGGGCCGAAACCTTGGCGGGGTCGCGATTGCATGTGAAAGCGATTCGCGCGGCCCCGCTGTCTATTGTTATGTCGAGGAATACCGTGGTAGGTTTAATCGGTATTACCGGGGTATTTTTCTCCAGGTGAGCCTGACATAACCTCTCCGTCGCCCCGCGGAGAGGTATGCGTCAAAGCATTACCCCACGCAATAAATAATATATATATATAATCATTAATAATCAATTACATTACACATTTGATGAGTCCATTTCATAGTACCTAATAGATGTCGAAAATCTGACCCATACTATTCTGCTATGAATAACTGCACTTTAGTAAAAAAAAAATATGTTGCCGCTCTGTAGTAAAGGTACAACCAGCGCATAAGATAGAATTCAAAGGCTTTTTCTGGAAAACGTATGGGCGCTCAGAAAAGTGTACTCTACGAAGACAACAAAAGACAATTTGTCTTAGCAGATAACAACTCAAAATTAACCAACATTAAATGCCAGTAATTTAGTTTGTCGAAATACAGAGTTTGCCATTTCCCAGCACACATTACTCCGTGGTAAGCAAATAAACGACCAGTATATATCAAATGTTATCACCAAGCGGCATCAGTCGAATGCGAATGATGAATTTCAGCGCAACTCCCATCGATTATTCAGTGCCTCGGGGTCGATTCGGCCCCTTACAACCGATATACTATTCAACTATTGGGTTCTTTTGACCCGCCGCGATCTTCTTTGTTTTCGTATGAGTGATAGCTAAATGTCAGAATATATGAAATAGTCCTCAAACCGCGTAAGCGACTAACGGGTCTAACTTATTCTCAGGATATTTTTAAAGCTACTAAATCTTAGCCGGACTTGACGGGTTATTCATGATTGCAGACTATGTGCTGCTATAGAAAATACTTTTATAGAAAACTAACGTTTGAGCGCGGCTCCTCTCGCGTGGTGCCTACTACAATAAAATGTAGTCTATAGATTTTAAACTAGATATGTACCAAATGTCTAGTCTAGTTTAGCCGTGAAGAGATAACAGACAGACTTATTTTCAAATATAGAAAGGAAATTACGTAACATTGTAACCTGACCGGAGGACCAGAAGATATTTTTTTTTTTTTTTATTCTGTTATAGGCTTGCGTTGCAGAAGCTCATGAATACACCACTAGGTCAGTGAGGCAATTATTGTTTCAATATTCGGGGCACAATCGACCTCGCATTTAAACTGACTATGCCACATACTCGAAACAGCAGTTGATACTTGAAAAATAACGTGTATTTTATATATGTTTTCGAATATATAAATATTTGGGCAACTATTATAGTTAAATGGTAAGTTAAATGGGCAATTAAATACAGTGATATTATAATTTGAATATTTCTCTATTAAATATTAACGTTAAAGGACAACATAGATTAAGGAATCGCTATGTAGAAGGTGGATCCAAACATTATGGCATCTATTTTTGAGAAAATAAGTATAATGACGTCAGAGCACTGCCATACATTGCCATAGTATGTTTCACAGATTTAACATAATAAGTAGTTTATATGTGTATAAATGGCTTGGTGCATGCGTTTGTTAACACTGTAAGTGCAGTAAGTACAGTAACACTTAGTTGATCATAAATTCATAAATACCCTATCCAGACCGTTCTTAAAGATATTCTGACAGCAATAATGCAAAATCACTTTACCTAACTCGAATATCGAAATCAATATCTTACTATCGGCAATTATACGGAACGCTTAAAATATTAAATCAACGAGATCTTGAGCACACAACTATAATGAAACTCACTCGTCTAAAATATTATGGCACTATATTTCCGAATTCACAGCAATTACACGGACTGTTGAGACCGTCTTACTAAGTTGAATGCTAGTTCCTCACTACAGCGCGATCTTTCGCCGAGAGCCGAGTTACATTTCCACTTCCACAAAAACCTCACTATTTAAAAATGACGGTTGGCTGTGTTGCCAGTTTGGTAAATAAAAACTCCCGAACAGAATTATTAACAAAAATAAGAAATCATGACACAACCATCTAAAACAAATAGGTTAGTAGCAGTCGCTGTATCTTCATATAGGACTATATACCTAGTTTGGCTTACTACAAACTCGATACAGTAAATATAATATAATTATACTAGAATGATACCCGTATGTATAGCATACAGATGTGTTATTGGTGAGCTTGCCCACGCACGTGCAATAGAAATTAACCTCTTAACAAAGGCTATGACGCCGGCATCCGAGATGAACCTGACTATTTAAAACGTAAAAATTGTTATGATAATCTTCTTTTGTTTGAATAGAATTTTTGTATTTTCGTATTTATGATAACTGGATTGGTTGAGAGGTTAAAGGATAAATACACAAATATTTCACATAATTTACTGTTTAAAAGCATATAGAGAGCTTACACTGACATCAGCACGCTACAGGTTATGGTAGTTAATTTTCCTTTTTATATTCAACAAGCTTTTGCTCACGGCTATGCTTGCCGGTGACAGTACATTTTTGTAGTGAATGGTACTTTTCTATACTCCTGACAGTGTGTATGCGAAATTGCATAATGATCGGTCATGTACTAAAGGCGTGAAAGCGTAACAAACAATCTCACATTCGCATTACAATATTAGTTAGAATATTATTGTCGCCCTAGTTACTTTCTAACTGAAGATAAAATTGTTATCAATGATCTTAAAATGGCAAAATCAAGATTTAAAACGAACAAGGAGTAGCAATAAAATCAGTTACAGATGGTCGCGCGCGGCGTCAGAGGTTTCCGCTTGTCTTTGTGATTGATCGTTCATCCCATACACTCCCTCCCTCCCCCTACTTCCCTCGCTTGAGTGACAGTACTTTGCTTACAACTCCTCCCAACCACCACCTTTGAAAAATTTCCAACGATTTATGTTGTAATGAAAAGGTAATAGGTGTGACATTTTAGACCAGCTCGTTTGTCTCGTAGCATATATGTACATATACATTTCAGGTTAGTACCGTAAATTCTCAAGTTCGATGTCCAATTTAGGGAGTGTGATGGGTATTTGATTTTTGACAGGCTATTCTTGGTGCATCGCAGACTGGTGGTATGCTTACCGAGTATAGGGGGATGTAATAATATTTAATAAGTTGGGGACAGCTGGCGAAATGGAGGCGTAAAATACTACTACCTATCATGGGACACAGAGGTTTCTAGTTTTTCAAGTCTAGTGTTTCGATGTGCGAATGTAAACCCAAACATGAAAATACTAGAGACTTTTGCAAGAAATGAACCTATTTTAGCCCAAGCTAGTTTTTATAAGCCACCAATATGCAATATTATAATTCAACATCTCATTACGCTAGGCTCCAAATTAAAGCATTCAAGAAAACTGAAAACCATATTTCGTTAATATTTTAGCAGTGAGACCGCCTTGCCTACATTTTGAGCTAGACTATCTCCGGTCTACCTCAGATGCTTAATAAAACAGACGATTTATTATTCAGGAACAAAAATTCCATACCTAAAATCAGTCTTGCAGGCAAACTCGTTTATCATATTTTCCGTCGGATTAGAAGACACAACTGTGCTTGCTTCAGATCATGGAGTCCACGATTCGACTTCTAGGTCAAATTGCTTGAACTTGACATATAACTGGCGACACGTGGCTGTAATATACTTCTCCTGCGTTGCTATTCGAGGGTCTACTGAGGCATCGTATCTATTATGTCGATACGTAGTTGTCATAAATATTACTGTCTATGTGAATAATAAATATTACAATAGTTAAATTCATTACATTTAAATTAAATGCCTTGAAATCAAAATATACTTCTTCATGTTTTGGATGTTTGTCTTGGTCTGGGTGTTTCTATGTATAATATGTATGTATTTACAAAAAAAAAAGTATATAAGTATGTTTATCCATTGTCTAGTACCCATAGTACAAGCTCTGCTTAGTTTGGGCTAGATGGTGTTGTGTGTATGTGGTATAGAATATTATTATTATTATTATTATATTATTTAGGTCACAAAGTAACTTTTATAAACGTCATAGCTACACTAACTGAGCTTGACTGTAAAAACATTTAGCAAAGGCATAGAACCTATGGCAAAAAATACAGATAGCAGTAAGAAACTCACATCTTTTTTATCAATAAATTATTTAAATATCACGCTAAAATTTTAGTGTATATTAATAAAAATAAGCGATAGTGGAGAGACCAACAGACTGAAATACAGAGGGTCTCGGGTTCGAACCCACGTCGCGCACATCTGACTTTCGGAAGTTATATGACTTTTCGAAATTATGATTGTATTGATTGACAATTATCGCCTGCTCCGTGCTTCGGAGAGCACGTTAAGCCGTCGGTCCCGGCTGCCATGAACATCTATGACAGTTATTGGAAAAGTCAGTACCCTCTAATATCCTGACACTAGTCTAGCCTTAGGGTATCGTTAGCCTTCGGGTTGCGGAGGTCAGGTGGCAGCCGCTCCGTGTAAAAACTGATATCCAGTCAATTCCGGTTAGACTAGAAAAGCCGACCCCAAGTGACTTGGGAATAATAATAATAATAATAATAATAATAATGTTTATTCATCCAACAAAACAATGGTACAGTTCATCTATCTTAATCTAACATATCATGGACAAAAATAGGATTTAATAAAAAAATTTAATAATAAAGGCTATGAGAGAAGAATTAATAAAAATTATAAGATATCTTATCGCCATTTATAAAATCTAATGTATTCGCACCTGTACGCATAAAAATACACAATAACACACTTTGAATAACGTATTAAAAATCTATTTCTGAACACATTATTAAAAAAGAAAACGATGGCAACTCCATATAAATTACAGCGGTATTATTACATATGCAAATTCTATTGCCTTTGTAACTTCTATAAAGGCAATTATAAACGTCAACTGTTATAAGGCTGTTAATAAGAGTTTAAATATACGTATGGCTTATTAGCTAAGTATATAATTATGTTTGAATTGGTAATGTTCCAGAAAAGTAATTTAATTATGTGAATTAGTGGAGTAATCCTATTTTGGCCGCAAATGTAATTAGGTGGGAAATACGGATTAGTAGTCGACAAATTAGGATGGCAACATCTTGAACATGTTGATATATACTCATTTATCGTTTTATAAGCATTTTAAGTGGTTTTTATCGGAGATTGTAACATGAGATTGAATTGCTCTTCACACATTTGAGCACATTTGATGGTCCGAATATCTTTTCACACATCTTGATTAGTCACATAACGTAGCTACTAGGTAATGTCTTTTAAAAAGACATTTCAAGCATAAAATAATTAATTTATAATTTATTAATTTTGTATACAACATGTCATATAAAGTTTTGCCGGTGTTTAATTACAAATGTTCAACTTTCTAAATATAAGATTGCATGCTTGATTGTTTGTTTGTAGACAACTACTATAGGCAGTAACCTGCTGGTTGCCGAAGCCTATGTGTATAGGTTTACATGATGTGTAACACACATATTACTTACGCCTTGACGCCTCTCCAAATAACTTACTTTCTTATTTACAGCTCGAGCAAAAAGAAATAGAATTTCTTTTTCTACGAAAAAGGGTAAAATCTTTCTTGTGTGTTTTGTTCAATCAATGTACTAAACATACACAAGAATAACCAAACTTTTAATAGCTATTTACGGGTTAAAGTTACTCTCTTGTAATACTAAACGTGCAAATACATGTTTCTTTTTTTATAAGACTACTCTCGCACTATACGTAATCCCTGTAGGTATCCAGGGAGACTTTACAAACATTCAAACAATGGACACAAAGAACATACAGACTCGGCACAACCATTTTTTAGTCACACAAATTTTTCCCCATGTGGGATTCGAACCCACAACACTGAGCGCAGTGGTAGTGGTGGGACGACCACATAAACCACTACGCCATCCGAGCAGTTTTCACTCATTTAACCAAATGCTAATTTTAACTATCTCGCTATTTTACTATTGCGATCTGATATTTGTTAAGCACATAATTTGTGAAAAGAAAAGTGTGTCAGGATCGTAGCAAATGGAAATCCGTAGTCTCAGCCAACCCCTTTGGGAAACAGACTTGAATCTATGTATGTATGTACATAATTCGTGTACAGCCATAAAGCGTCGCGAGCAAGTAAAGTTTTATTGCACCTTGCCGTGGGTAATATGCGGCGAAGACAGTTACTGGCGCGAGCTGGCTTGCTGCCAGCACTGGCACGATACATCATGCCACCGGATTTTTATTAGATTTATTGCTCGCAACTTGCACCAATGTTTTGAGCCCTAGTTAAATGTTGTAGCCTTCAGATACACTTGTATGTTTATTTTTACAGTTTCATGAGTGGTGGTCTTGTTGGGAAACAGGATCGAAGCTGCAACACTAGGCGCATTGATGAACGCGATAAATGATTGCGTACCTATGTAATCAAGTTTAGCCTTGTGTCTGTGAATACCGTATACGATATTTTTAAAATATATTATCATTAAAGTTTACATTTTATTACAATAATATCTTCCATATATGTATATATATTGGCTTAGGTATAGTATAGCCACGTTTCGCTAATTAAGATTTAAGCTCACGAGTAACAGGGAGTGGGCCTATCGCCGTCTACTACTAAGAACTACTACTGAGAACGTCTTGAAAGAAAAACCCAATTACAATTACCCAATTGCTCAAAAAGTCACTAAAACTTGAAACCTCATGCACAGCAGTTGCATTTATTATCATAACACTAAAGGCAATATTTTAATTACTTAAACACATCATGGTATGTTCATCACCTGTCTCCGTCGAGCAAAGACGCGCTCAGGATTAATATCCCCGATTAGAATCAAAACTAAGACACACGAAGCCAAATAAGGCACATGAGTCTAACAGTTTTATAGATGACTTTATTTTCTGAAACATGTTAATTTGATTGTTATATCTTTATCTAGGTCGTAATAAAACTATGTCGCGAACTATTCATCACACAGATATCTCCGTATTTTCTCGGCAGGTGGTGCCGCGAAGCCGGAAGAGTTCTCCCCTCTTGGCACACAACTCACGTGCGCTCTACACTCACTAGAGCACAATTATTACTTTATGACGTGATATAAATGTCCCTTTTCCTTACCAGATGGCGCTTAAATCTCCGGGGTGATATAAAAAGAAAGAGTTTTACGCCTTTTTGTCTTTTTTACGAGAGATTGGACAATCAATGTCTTCATCTAGCGGCTACACGTGTGGAATCCTAATTCATATTGGAACGTTATTGTAGGATTTTTATACTTTATAATACTTTTCCTGCACTAGGAGTAATACTTGTGTTGTTCGATCTAACAAACATTTAAACGACGGACACAACGAACGCCGGACTTGAAACAACTATCTGTAGATCACACAAATCTGTAGAACCCACAACAGTCAGCGCAGTGACAAAACGAGCATTTAAGCTACTGCGCCATCTATGCAATCACTAATACCAAGTTAAGGTCCACTTGATGGTAGACGGTTACCGTAACCTCTAAAGACTACACTAGAAGTATTACCAGCGTCGCCAATTGTAGGTATGTTCTTTTAAATTAAAATAGCTTTAATCAGTTAGGCCACAAAGTAACACTAATGAACGTCAAAGTTACACTTACTGAACTATACTATAAATCGACATTTACTTGTTACCACGTTCAGTAAAGCAAGTGCGAAGAGCCAATAAGAAAACTGACAAGAAATACACGGCATTTAAAATCGCCAATTTTAAAAAGTTGCTTATTCAACAAGTTATTTCTATTATTAGCAGTATCTTACAGATATTACTGATTAAATAAATCATAGCAGCATTTACATACTAAAGAACACACTCTTTTAATTATTTGTGAAGTTTGCTACAACTCTGGTATAATAAGGTGATATTTTAATTAAAAAAGATTTAGACCATCACCGCGCGTCGTGCAAGGTTTTGGAGATACAAGAATCATTTCTGTCGTGCTTATGACTCATCCAGGTAAACCTATTACCTTTCGTGTCATAAAACGTCCAATAAAGTATTTGCAGGTCACAAACCGAGACCAACTTAGCCGATAATTCGGAAATTAAGCTTCCGTTTCCGCGACGAGCAATTTGCGAATTATCGCTGAAAGCAGCGGTATCAAAGAATAGCCGCATTGCGGGCACACACACAAGTGTAAATGTAAGTATAATATTAATTCAGCGTCGAGTGTTAGAGCGAGAAGTTAGAACTAACGTTTACACTAGTCTTCAAACTGTTGCTTACCAACGTCTGATTCGAGTAAACCGTTTAGTATTGCCTACACAGCAGTGGAATTAAACTGAATATTAAATACGGTATTTTGTAGGGTATATTTAGTTACGTGCAATTATGACGTAATGGTCAAAGTGTAGCAGCCGTGAATGCGGCTGCTATGCTTAAAGTCTCACCTTTCACAATTATCAAATTGACAAAATATTCTCACGTAACAGCTCGCTCTCTATTACATATTTGACATTATATTTGACTATTATATGATCGCTTACGCTTCAACATATCTGATGACAAGGAATTAGACCAGTTCTTTGTCAGCACCGGTCAACGTAGTAGCTACGGACCTCCCAAAACCATAGCTACCGTAATGTCTTAGACTCTTTCTTGAGATATAAGTGATAAAACAGCAAAAGAAATATAGTTACTTTAGCTCAACATTCAACACGTATATTTCATGTCAAATAAAACAGAACAAACATCAATCGTAAAGTAAGTGAAAACCATCCCATCCAAAAAGGTCATCTCAGACGATATTGCGACAAACATTTACTATGTAACGTTCCCTATAAAACGGCGCGAACAAATTTAGCCACGTTAGTCGCAGCTGACGAAACACTCGGGATAGGAAGGCACAATTTACTGATTGCTCTGGAACATAGGGCTTTTGCCATATCATAGCGGAACATGTGCCTAAGAAGGGAGATGGAACAGCGGAGTATTGAACGTGTTGTCCTGAACACAAGACCCTTTATAAACTTATTTACTGAATATAATAATATATTATATTGAAGTGTTTGTATGTTTCAAATCTCGAATTTCAGGAAATGCCAACCTTACTTTGCATTTAATTACCTGCTTAATAAGAAAGGTTTACCTTTATTCAAAAGAGCAACAGTACGCTTTTAATCATATAAAACAGCTAGTTTAAAATAAACTAAAAGACGGGCATAATAGGTGACAGCTTCTTAGAATAAAATGTCATGTCTAGTGACGCGAAGTTCTAATAGTATACCTATAGCGTACCATAAAAGTACCACGATATTTGTGCAACTATTAGACTTACCATAAATAGAATTTTAGTTGCTGTTTTAATACAATTTTCCTTCGGATGAACAATAAAAATGTTGGCTTTGGCGCAAAATCCTTAATTACTGGACCGATCATCATGAAGTTTCGCATACACGTTGTCCGGGGTACAGAAACGGACATTTCATCCAGAAAAGAGTATTGTTCCTAAACAAGCGAAGCCGCGGCAAAAAGCTAGTAGCCTGTATTTGCAAATATCCTTCAAATTGTCAATATACTAGCGCTTTCATCGTACTCGCTCCGCCTGTGTTAACAGAGAGGCCTTAAACTCTCAGATATAAATGTGTTTCGATTAGGGAAAGGGACTGCAAAAGTAAACAGCTGATTTTGTATTCACATTTGATACAGGAAAAGGATAATGATTGTTGGATACAATTTATTGAAAGTACGTCTATAGGGTTCATTTAAAATAAAGTATCGTCATATATTTTATTGGTTGGTAACAGTAGTTTTTACGGTAGCATCAAGTTACTATTAGGGGTTTTTAGAATATGCAAAGAACCTATGTTCTCCCCACATCCCAAAAACCTAATAACTTGAGATTTTCAGTCTCTTAGACTTTCTGTTACTGGCGGAGCAGCAAGTCCAGGACTGTGCCTTCCTTATTACTAATGCATGGATGAATTGTAAGCGTAATACATTTCTGGTAAAGACCTCAGGCATATTCTATATATAACCGAAGTCACAAACATGTGTAATCCAATTAATACTTAGCTTAATTCGGACATCAAACTATCAAATCCGAGAGACGATAATGCGCATCTGCTCACAAATAAGACCGAATCAGCCATTTATTTGTTTGTTTGTTACGCTTTCACGCCTTAACTACTCAACTAATCACCATGAAATTCCGCATACACGTTGCCAGTGGAACAAAAAAGGACATAGGATACCTATCATCCAGAAAAAAGTACTGTTACTACTCTAACCAGGCAAAGACGCGGGCAAATTATAGTAAAAATTAAAAAAAGGCATGTTGGGGCAAGTTTACTATAAAATTATATTTTATTGTTTTATAGTAATTTACTTTAAAACAATAAAATTGATATATGTATTTAAAAGTGCACAAGCTTTAATAGCGGTGTCTCACCCCACCTATATCAAAGTATACTGCTCCTAGGGGTATCGTCTCAACTCATAGTTGTTCCCCCGAGCCAAACCAATAATGTAATTAAGACCGGCTTACTCTCGCATCAGTGATAAATTACGTGTAATACATTAGTTTATATATAAGACTCTCAATGGATATGTTATGGAGAGGAGGCAATGTGAATGCAATAAAATAACGATGACATTATTAGGCAAATATATTGACTTAACGGAATTAGTCTTTCGCTAGCGCAAGTGCTTATTCTAAGGCTCGTGTTTGATATATAATTAAGACAAGGCCTTACACAAAATAATTCTAGATATTTTCCTGGTATGCAGATTGCTATATACCAGGTACATATAGTATGGTAGGCTAGAACGCTAATTACGAGGCAGTGAAACTGATCGGAGCTGGCGAAAACGAAGTCGCAAAATGTCAGCATGATGAACTTCTGTGCAAAACCCAGTGTTATGTTTGTGATGTTATTATAATATGTTTTCTGACAATAAAGCATACCCACCCTTTAATACTAGGGTACCGTTTTTATAGGGTACCGTTGATATACAACACGCTGCTTGCTGACCGTACAGCGCTTCTTAAGGAAAAGGTTCCGTTGAATTCTTGTGGTGGATTCACAATAGCAACAATAACACAGGTTTTCTTTGAGATATGTTTTGTAGCATCGCAGTACTACTTTATTCGGGCTCCCGCTTAGTGACTAAGAGGATATTCAGATATCTTACAATATTCAATATTACTTAAAATAATTTCAATTGATACAACACTGCACAATACAGGCTCGATAACACCCAAACTACATGATGTAATATTCCACGGCGCACAAAGGCAACACGCTCGCTTTACAAATTCACAACAAGCTCCACGAAATAAATGAATTTAAAAATGATAAATAATAAACGTGAAAAGGACAATAAAATATTCTGTTTGGCAGCCATATTGGACGCCATGTTGGCTAGCCCGCTTGATTCGCGCCAATTGTATGATACAAGTCGATATCTATCGATAGGAGAGGTCAAACGTTTTGATAAATCGAAAATATTTTTCTGGTGGGCTTTTAATGCCCTAAGCTTTTTTACTACGTTTTATTGTGACAGGTAATTTATAAAGGTTCACTTTTGGGGTCTGAAGTACGGTTGCGCCTTAATTAAAAGGGATCTTAGAAAATGAGTAAGGACAAATCAAAAATAATAATGCTTTATATTTATGTAATACGGGTTAGTTAAGTTACGAGCTTCCTCTCGTTAGGTTACGGGGTTTATCAGACATCACAACTTCGGTTCAAAGTTGTGATGTTTGTCAATTCGCAAAGACCGCATTATTTAAAGTCTTTGAATTATATATAAAAGATATATAAAAGGAGAACTATAAAGCTTTGAGGTGTCCCTCCAACGTGATGCTTCACGGTCAAATAAGTGATAGATATACTAAGAATTTAAAAACAAAGGTTATTAATATTTTTGACAAAGGTTTAAATTTAAAAAAATTATGATCTGAACTTTATAAGCAGAAGTATTTAACAAAGACAAAACACGCGAGAAGTAGTTGCTGTGCGAACATGTAACTTCAAAATTTGTATCGCCTGACGCCCGTGCCGTGGTATAATCATTAATCAGGTAATATTTATTGACGGAGAGACTCCCGTGACCATGGCTGCTGGAAAGCATCAATCTAAGTATTTCAATAATTGAAATAGCTTTAATAGTAGTAAAGTTTAACAGTAGGAATAGTTTCAAAGTATAAAGTTGTTTAATTTTAAAGTGATAATTACTTAAAAGTGATACATTAATTTCGTTTAATAAACTCCATGAAAACCGTCGGACATTTATTAAAAGTGACCAACGTTCTGTTATACGGGAAACTTGTATAGTCTTTTTAAAAAAACACTTTTATTACTTTGGCTGAAGGCCGTTTATTTGATATAGAAAATTACAAGAAAACTTTTATTAAAGAACAAGTGGCCTTAACCGAGGTTGAGAATCGAATGAATCGAACTGGGCACACTAAACTATGAATCCGCTACTTATCGCCAATGTGCTGACGGTGCATTGTGTCAGGGTTGTCCCATACATTGACGGGATATAACAACCCCCACGTTAAGAGGAAACTTACGGGAAATGTAAGTTTCTGGGAAACTATTCAACGCGAAGACGAGGCTGTTGGGTTACAACAGCTTGAAGCTCTGTGTCAGGATTAGGATTTTCTTTACAATTGATCTTTAGGGTTCTAGAACACTTGCTCTTTTTACAACTATATATAATTAGTAAAAATAAACAAAATAGTATTGACAAAATACTTAAAATGGGAAAGCTAACATGGTTATTGATATTATTATCATTGCTTAATGCTACATTCTGTAAATCATTAATTATTTGATCTGATACAATTTTAAGATCCTTAAGGTTATCTAATTTTACATTATTTATACTAGAGTTTGGAAGGTTTAGCTCTTTAAAACGACTTAAGTCACAACAGTTATCGCTTATAATATTGAATTTTGGGGAAATAATTGGTACATCAATATGAGGGAAATTTTCTCTTACGAATCTAATATTCTTATGAAAAGCTATGCAATTGGGTGGTAATTTAAGGTATCCTGTACCGGATATCACGGTTTCATACAGTTCGTCATTTTCACATTCGATAGAGAGTTTAGTTTGTTCAGATTGTACAAATACCCATTTGTTATTTGTCATTTTGTGCCAGATGTCAATGTTACCACGGAGGAATCTATACTGGCAATTTACAGGTAAAGATGAAATAGCTTTAGTGATGATTTCAATTTCACAAGATGGGTTACCGGCTATTGTATAGATATCGTTTGATTCACAAAGGTAAATTTTGTTTGGGATAGAATTACAAGAAATTAGGTTCTTCAGAAATGAGAAAGATGATTTGTCTTTACTTAATGCTAGGTACTCCTCTGTGGGTAAGATCATGCTAAAAGAATTGGGCATTGTAGTATTAAGAGGGATAGGTAAGGGTACTACCTTATATAAATTATATTCTAATACATTAACTAAGGGTATTTTGATTACAAATATTAGCTTACCATCTAAGTAGTAACAGATTAGTTCTGCGATATTCATTAAGGTATGAATGTTACTTAATTCTAGGTTAACTGGGAAAGATCTATATCTAGGTAATAATTTCAAGTTGTTCACAATATCCTTATAAAGTTGTCTAGGCGTGACAACGGAAGGATGTATGGTTTTACTTTTTACAAATAAAATCGCATTTAGGATATCTTCAATCTTAAAAGAAATAGTAAGTAAATTAGACTCTAAAACATTTAGAGTTGTGCTTAATCTTGTCTTAAAACTTTCGGTTATTACAATATTAGAGATATTATTGAATGCTAAGGTTACTCGATCAATGACGTCATTCAATTTTGCTTGGTTGACATGAAGCTCATTTAGTGTGTTATTTATATTAGATATAGCCGATTGGGATACAATAATATTTTTCTTAATGGATTCTGTGAATATTTCATCATTTTTGAACAATTTATTAATAGCGTTATTGTAAGATTCAGCATCTCCTTCGTCTAAGGTGCCGAATATATGTTTAAAAATAGTGCCAACACCAGAAAACCAGGCTGATCTTTTGGAAACATCGTTGGATACTATATGGGAAAAGGAATCAAAGTTACGAAGGACATCTGCGTAAAGTGAGTCCAAGGGTTGTATCATGTTTCGACAATACGTCTCATCTATTTCCTCATTTTCTCGGCATTGGAATCTAATTATATTAAATGTTTGATGAATGTTTTCAATAAATTCTTTGAAAGGCGAGACTTCTACAGGAATTACTATATGAAATTGATCGTTTATCATTTTTAAGGTGCCGACCGGATCGAAGAACAAACCGGGTCCCTGGGTGATGCGCTCTACATATTGGTTGTCGCTAGTTGCCAGAATATGAACGGTGCCCATTCTGTAATTAATTTGAAATGGGTTAATCTAGGTTAGGAGTCATATTTAGTTATTGTCATGAGCGGGTTTCACTTCATCAAAATGGTGTTTTACGTGTCGTCTATTAATTAATAGGGATAAAGTGTTATTTCCATGTAGTTTTACAATCTTATATGGTCCTTTCCACAAAGGTGAGAGGGCCTTACGTAGTCGCAGGTGATTCTTTAAATATACGTAGTCACCGACTTTGTACTGAACCGGACGACTGTGTCTATCATAATAGGTTTTCGATCTTTCTTTGGAAGTACGGATGTTTTCTTGTGCCTTTTCACGTGAGACTTTCAGACGGTGTTGTAGCATTTTGATATATTCAGGATATGTTACATTAGGGTTAGCATCGAAAATGGAATCAGGGATATAGGGCTTATGGCCAAAAACAAGTTCGTATGGGGTAAATCTAGTCGTTGTGTGGACACTACTATTATAGCTTAGCATGGCGGTATAAACAAACTTATGCCAGTTGGTTTGATTTTCATTCACAAATGATTTTAAATATTCTTTTAATGTAGAATGGCTTCTTTCGAGAGCACCCTGTGTTTGTGGGTGGTAGGGTGAAGACCAAATTTGCTTGATCTTTAAGAATTCGCAGGTGCGTTTAAACAGATCGGCGGTAAAGTTAGTACCCTGGTCGGTAAGTATCATTTTGGGTATACCGAATAATGATATGAAATGAACTAAGCATTCGCAGGATTCTTCTGCGGTGGCATTCGAAATGGGATAGGCTATTGAGAATTTTGTCAAGTCGTCTTGAAGGGTAAGTATAAATTTCAGTTTTGCAAGTCCTGCTTCAGGTAGGGGTCCGACAATGTCGAGGCTAATTCTATCAAATGGGCGTGTAGAAGTGGTTGTAATCTGCATGGGAGATTTGTTGATTTTGCGTAAGGCTTTATTAGATTGGCACAATTTGCAGTTTTTTACATAGTCTTCTATTTCTGATCGCATATTTTTCCAATAATAACGTTCTTTTATCCTATCATACATTCTATTGGAGCCTAGATGACCAGCTATTGGAATATCATGATTTTCTTTAAGTAATCTCTTTATTTCAGAAGGTACTGGGTAAATAATCGTATTATGGTGTATATGAACCGTGATGTTTGTATTGTTAAATAGATACATAAGCATTCCATATATTTTAACGAAGGAATTTTGTTCGAATGGGTTTTTGAAATCTGTTATCGCAAATGCATTGATATCACCGGATAGGATAATTTCGTCCCTAACAGCCTTTAATGCCTTGAAGATGTCAAGGTAAGTACAGTTATCAAAATAGTAGACCTTTGTAAACAATAAATAATAAGTTTTCTCTTTAATGGTTAATTTTTTGAAACTGTGGAGTTCTCGTTCTGCATTTATTATACTACTTGGGTCGTCAGAGTTACCAATAATTTCTTGGACATATGGGTTTGATTCATCAAGATCAATAGATACAGGGATGAGTATGGTCTTATTATTACTTCTTAAAAGATTTTCGTTATGCTCTTGTACTTGTGTATTATAGGTTTCATTTTTATTATTAAAAGATCTTAAGAAGTCTGAGTATTCATTATTAGGAATTGTAGTATCTTCCGATACTGAAGCAGGGGAGTCAGTTGGAGTAGGACGACTTAAGAGGTCAAAGTCTATGTTCGGTGGTGGGTTTGATGGACTTGGATCTAGAGCACCTAAGTCAATAAGATCGTCGAGGACATCCTGAGGGATTTCTGGTTCTGGGCTGGTAGTTGTGTTGTCATTCATACCAGAGGTGGACGGTTCTTCTTCAGTGACAGGGTTAACGGGATAACGTGATAATGCATCTGCATTGCTATTGATTTTTCCCTTTTTGTATTCAATTTCGTAATCAAACTCCTCCAGTTTGAGTCTCCATCTAACTAGTTTTGAGCCGGGGTCTTTACAATTGAACAACCATTTGAGTGGGCGATGGTCTGTTACGATTTTGAAGAGACGACCATATAAATATGGTCTAAAGGTTTGGGTACCAAAGAGAATAGCCAGACACTCCTTCTCTGTCACGCTGTAATTGCATTCGGCTTTGTTTAATGTTCTCGAGGCATAGGCTATAGGGCGATCTTTTCCTATTTCACCTTGGGATAAAATGGCGGAGATAGCGAAATTAGATGCATCACAAGTTAAGACAAAGGGCTTGGTAAAGTCAGGATAGGCTAAAACAGGGGCAGAGACTAAGGCATGTTTTAGACTTTCAAAGGCTAACTGCTGTTCGTTATGCCAGTTGAATGGGACATTTTTCTTGAGAAGGTTGGTAAGGGGTTTTGCTATTTTAGATAAGTCTGGGATGAATCTGCGATAATAGGAAACTAACCCTAGAAACGATTTGATATCTTTGGGACATTTTGGTAAAGGGAAGTCAGCGACAGCTTTAGTTTTTTCTGGATTGGGTTTTACACCCTTATCTGTAATCGTGTGACCAAGATAAGATACCTCCTTGCGGAGGAACTCGCACTTGTCTGGTTGAAGTTTTAGGTTAAAAGTACGTAGTCTATCGAATACGTTAGCGAGGTGTCTAATGTGAAGGTCAAGGTCAAATGAATGAATTACGATATCATCCAAATAAACAAAGCATTGTATACCTTGGAGACCGGACAGCACAGAGTTCATTAGTCTTTGAAAGGTTGCGGGCGCATTCTTCAAACCGAAAGGCATTCTCGTAAATTCAAAGTGTCCTTGTGGAATCGAAAATGCTGTTTTAGGGGCATCGTCTTCTGACATCCTTATTTGATGGAATCCAGAAGCCAGATCTAGTGTGCTGAAGTATCTACATTTACCCAGTTGATCAAGGATTTCAGTAATGTTTGGTATTGGATAGGAATCGCCTATTGTGATATCGTTTAACTTCCGATAATCTATAACTACACGCCATTTGCGTTGGCCTGAGGCATCTGTCTTTTTAGGAACTACCCATATCGGGGAAGACCAGGGGGATGTTGAGGGTCGAATGATACCTTCATGAAGCATTTTATTTATCTGGGATTCTACTTCCTTTTTGTGGGCATCTGGGAATCTGTATGATTTAGTGCTAATAGGGACAGAAGAAGAGGTTGGTATTTTGTGTTGCAGGGCATCAGTAAACGTTAAACGATTGTTGGGCAGATGGAAGATATCAGAATAGGAGGAACAGAGGTCGTATAAGGCATTAGATTCTTCGGTATTCAAATGAGACACTCGTAATAAGTCAAGCACCTCTTTGGTGCGGTTAAGGGCGTTGTCTTGGTTTGATTCAGAGTAGGGTACATGAAAAATGTTATGCGAATAATTCTTGTCTAATGGTAGAAGATTTATTTTAAAATCTGAGTTTATTTGTATCGGGGATTCTGAGATATTAACGACAGAAATGTTAATTCTTGAGTTTGGTTTAATCTTAACTATACAATTGGCTATTAGAAGGGACTCAATTTGATTTTGGTCAAGTACAATACCTTCTTTTAGTTCGGGGTTTGACACTAAGCATTCTATTACAGTTTCAGTACGAGGCAAAATAATATAATTTGGTTCCGAGAAATTCAAGGTAAGTATTACTTTATTAACAATAAATGCACTTGCTGTATAGTCGATTTTACAGTTATTTCTTGAAAAGAAGTCATTGCCTATTATTCCATCATACGGAAAGTCTATATTTGGAACCATGTGAAAATGATGACTAAGAGCATCAAAGTTTATTAATATATGACCTAGTGTGCGCATTATGTTTTTTGTATTACCTAAACCATGGAAAGTTACGTAATTATTTTCAATTTTAGGCATTTGTTCGATGATATTTATTTTGATAAGGCTAATAGACGCACCGCTATCGATAAGAAGTTTCAAGGGTTTCGATGATACAGAAGTTTGAACTTCTACAAAAGGTAAGGACTTCTTTTTTGGATTTGTTGTGATATTGTATGTACTGATTTCTGTATTTTGTTTTTTAGATATTGTGTTGGATACTCGACAAGGTTCTAGAATTGGGAGGTCAGTGTTTACAAAAGAGTCAGGGATTGGTTTAGTTACATCACTCTGAGTTTGTGGCTGGTTACCCTGTCCGTTAGTGACTAATTGAGAAACAGTGAATGGGCCACTATGAGTTTGGGGCTGGTTACCCTGTCCGTTAGTGGATGATTTAGGAACAGTGGATGATTTGGGAACAGTGGATGATTTAGGAACAGTGATTGAATAAGGGACGCTTATTTGGGGCTGGTTACCCTTGTGGTCCATAGAACTAGAAAGGGTGCCGTTATCATATTTTAACCGTACTAGCTGTGAATTGGGTCTCACGAGACACCGACGTGAGCCCACTATTCGTTTAAATCATCTTCAGGGGTTTGCTCATCGGTTAGGTCGACATTATGTATAGGTTGATTGGTTTTTTGGTAACTCGTGGATGGACGATTGTTTCGGTCGGCTTGTTGATTGTTTTTATTGCCGAAATACCGATTATTGTATTCACGCTTCCGACAGGCGTCAATAGTGTGACCAACGGCTTTACAGTAGCGACATATTGGTGGACCTGACGTAGGTAAAGGTCCTTGATAACTTGGCTTATTCGCGGCGGTCATTGCACCTTGTGTAAAGTTTTTGTATTGCTGCGGTTGTCGTTGGGGTACGCGATTATAGTTAAAAGGTGTGGCATTTCTTTTAAACGAGGCTTGTAATAACTTTTCTTCGGAAACGGCGAAATTGATCGCGTCATTGAGCGTTTCGGGATCACGGCATCTGACCACAGTAGACAGGCGCACGTTTAATCCGCTAATAAAAGTATATAATGCTAGGTCTTGCATAGCAGCGACACGGCCAGCCAGTTCCCCTTTCTTTTTCGTTGGTATTGAAACATTAATTTCGGTAAGTAACTTTGAGAGACACGATTCTACACGGAGTGCGAACTGGTTGACTGTTTCGTTATTAGATTGACGACAATCTTGAAGATCAGAGAGCAGTGCAGCATAATGCTTTCTTTCGCCGAATTGTGACTTTAGGAAGTCCTCTAGTTGTTGCCATGTCTCAAATTCTTTTATTGAACACGCGCTTTCGGCTCGCCCTTCGAGTTGACTAATAATGTATGTCAATAATGTGGATTGTTGAGCCGGCGACGCAAGGTTAATAGCGTTTCTACAGTTATTTAAATAGGCATTTAGTTTTTCTCTATTACCGTCGAATTTATTTATGAACTTAATCAAAACATTTAAATCAATCTCCTTAGAGGTCGTAGTGGAATCCTCTTTGGGCATATTGAACGCCTCAGTCACGGGAACTCAGTTAGTCAAAACAAAGATAAGGCTCGAGGACCGGATTAGCGATAAGGAAGGAATGTTGCACGGCTCTCGCGACTAAATAATATGTGTAGTTACTAATCTATGAGAAATATAATTAAACACTTTGTTCGTTGTACGTTTTCGTATTACGCGATCACAGGCAATTTAATTATTCACTGGCACTAATCACTTGTACAATTATCTTCGGTATGAAGTAAATATGAATGTCAAAGACTTACAGGAACACGGCGATTACAGGAACAGCATGTGTCATCATGGCTGGTGGAATACCTTGCTTCCACGGTGAGTATGTTTAAAGGATACGGTGACGACAGCAACAGGATACGGCAACAGGATTCGGCAGTGAGAAACAGCGACCAGCAATATCGGCTCGGCACAGCAGTAGAACTCTTCACATGGATATAAATCACGACACGGCGAAAAGAAACAGCGAGAGGATACGGCGACGAAATGATAGAGTTCTGTGTAGCGACGATATGCGTTTAGAAAGTCTGTATTGTTCACTATTGCACGAATTTATTGTTCGTTTTACACGATAGAGGCGAACCAGGATTTTTAAAATCCCTTTGAGCTGCCACCAATGTTATACGGGAAACTTGTATAGTCTTTTTAAAAAAACACTTTTATTACTTTGGCTGAAGGCCGTTTATTTGATATAGAAAATTACAAGAAAACTTTTATTAAAGAACAAGTGGCCTTAACCGAGGTTGAGAATCGAATGAATCGAACTGGGCACACTAAACTATGAATCCGCTACTTATCGCCAATGTGCTGACGGTGCATTGTGTCAGGGTTGTCCCATACATTGACGGGATATAACAGTTCGAATATTGTTGATACTCATATCGTCCCGAGAGGCACTCTTGTCGAGAGGCCGCCGCTGCCAATTCCCGAATGTATATCACTCAACCAACGTCCACGCTATCGCACTACCCTGTACACTACAAATACTACAATTTTATTTCGATATAAAAACGTATTCAATGTGCAACATTGTCTTACATTGACGCGAATGTTACGCATTAACATTAAATTACTTTTTACGGATTTTATCTTTAGCGGTTTATTTCATTTGTAACTTTAATCTGTACTGTTTTAGGTGTAGGATATATTACCGCATACATGGTTTGTACTGCCCAGTTTAATATTTTACAGTTTATTGCTCGCAACAAGCTTGCTCTTGGTAAAATTTTGTCTGTAGTACAAGAGTAGTTAGGAATAGACTAATACCAAATAGACATCGTCTGAAATATAGATACATTTACGTAAATTTCAGACTTATTTCAAATAAAACTTTTACCAATAATTGGTAATATATTTTAGTCTACTAGTCAGTTTTTCGCAATCCACTATTGGACAAGAGTTTCTTCTTTCCGTCACAAAAACCGGTCTGGCGACTACCACGTCCAGTATCTAATTCTACATATACATCTAAAATTGAAGGATGTCATTCTTTGGATAAATTTATAACTGGTATGAATTTTTGAATCCGGTTGTTGTAACTGAATATAACTCATATTGAATTTACATGCATATTCGTGCTGTTTTTCTTTTTGTAATGCCGGCTAGATCCGTTAAAAAGACAGCGTTGGATCATAACAAACTCGCAAATCTGTACCAAAGTAAATTATCATTGGATTTAGATATAACTTCTTCGTAAAGATAGTTTTGATACTATTCGAATAACTTGCTCTACTTACACAATTTTCTGTAACTGTATACAATGTATAATTTATTTTCTCATGTGATTTACTTTAACACAAAGCACAACATCTAATTTAGTTTTGTTTGTCGCCACAACATTTATATTACGCGTTCACAGATCTTTTCATCTAGTGCCAACAATAAAGACAGAGTAATTAAAACAAACCACTTAATTACTTATGAAAAGACAGACAATGGAAAGATTCTTTTCTCTGACCTCAACAACCTTTTACAAAGACACAGGGGTATTACGGACTAGGTCTTGGAAAAGCGCGGATCGCGTTACCTCAGAGTGAGGACTTATTCTTATAACTTACAAGAGAGTTATAAAGTTATTATAAGTAAAAATTCTAAAAGACATTGTTTATAATATTGCATAAGAATACTACATTGTCTAATAACGATGCTGTATATAATAAAGGTTTACCTATACAGAAAATTAAAATGCATTTATTAGACATACTAAGTATTTTAACTACCCATCGTAATGCATTTAGCCTTCAGTAAGATATTGTTTATAAATAAGACTGTTAAAAGTGCCCATTCACATGCTACCAGTTTTTTAATAAAGTGTAGTGCTATCTTTTTTTTACATAATGAATAAAATAGAGATAGTATGACTTACTTTAAGAAACTTGCTCATGTAAACGGGCCTTGAACCTCTTCAATCGATTCCTTTTTGTAAAATCTCAGAAATCTTGGAACAAGATCCGGCAGTCGTTGCCAAAACGGTATAACTGGAGACTGTTTAAAACGGTAGTTTCAAATAGTGTCAGGTTTTGGATAGTAATGGACAAAATTCGATATTATATAATATAGTTTGACTACTGAAATTGAAGAAATTAAGTGTTGTAAGTTGTTATTATTTACTACTTTAATTTAAAACTAGATTTTGTCCGCGGGTTTGCTCAGGATTATATCGATTTCGTAAATAAACTTTTATCACTCAGGATCAGTAAGTTTTTCTGGACAAAATGTACTCAATATCCTTTTTAAGTACCCTGACGCCGTGTTGGTATAATATCACAGTTATAGGTCAAGTAGTTAAGGCGTGAAAGCGTAACAAATAAACTCACATTTGCATTTATAATATTAGTTACGATAACGGATGTTAATTCGCGGGAATTAAAAACAGGCTTACCCTCAATATGAGATTACAAAACCGTCAGGCTATTCTCGCTACGAAACAAAGATTTTACAGAAACAATGATTCCATATGCTTTACAAATGTACTCGTACAAAGTCAATATTTCGAAACTCTACTAAATCAAATGACATCCCAATTTAATTAGAAGATATTGCTTAGCGTTAGCACTGACGTTCACAAACAACTAATTATTATTGAAATTAAATTATACGGTTTGAGATATATAGGTAATGTAGTTTAATTACAATGTGTAGCATTCACGTCTACGTGACGACTGATTAATTAACTATAACATATGGCGAACATAACAATAGCTACCCTTTTTTTAAATTTGGCGTATTATCTTTGCTTTATAGAACACAAAAATCACAGAACACTTTATATACTAACTTCCTACTAGAGTAGTCCTACTTGCCATGTTTTACATAACACAGTCAATATATATGACAATTACATAACCGAATTTACAGTTCTGCCGGCGCTCGACACCGTCCCTCACTCGGCAGCAATATAACTATTACTGGCATCACCAGCAAAACCGCGGCGCGCAGTTATTATAAATTATTATAAATAGCCTATGCTGTCCCACTGCTGGGCAAAGGCCTCCCCCAAACTCTTCCATGCCTCTCGATCCAGCGCCACCTGTTGCCAGCCCACCTGGTATGTGCTCAAATCGTCACGCCATCGCTTTCGAGGCCGGCCCCGGCGACACCGTCCATCTTCAGGTTCCCATTCTGTAGTGATCTTTGCCCAGCGGTCAGGATGCATACGGATGACATGACCCGCCCAATCCCACTTCAGCCTAGCAGCCTTTTTGCCTACGTCCACTATACCCGTTTTAGAGCGCAGCGTGGTGTTACGCACTCTATCTAATCTTTTTACGCCCAAGATACTGCGCTCCATTGCTCTTTGGCAAACCCCGAGGCGGAATTTCTGCGATTCGGTCAGAGACCATGTCTGGGCACCGTAGGTTAGGATGGGAAGAATACACATGTCGACGAGCCTTCGCTTCAGGGAGATTGGTAAGTCTCCCTTCATTAGCGTCTTCATGGACCAGTAGCTTTTCCAGGCGTTTTCGATGCGGCGATCGATTTCTTTTTCCTGCCTGTTTTCGAAAGTTGTTAACAGGCCCAAGTAGATATACTCGTCGACATAGTGTATTTCCTCTCCATCTACCTCTACCTTACGTCTCGTGCTGTTGGACATTACTTGGGTTTTGGACCGATTCATCGCTAGTCCCACCTCGAGGCTTGCGGCGCTAAGTTCTTGGAGCATTGACTGTAGTTCCAGGGCTGTGTGGGCGAACAGGACAATGTCGTCGGCGAATCGGAGGTTAGTTAATCTTCGGCCGCCGACAACAACTCCCCTGTTTGACCACGAGACTGCCAGTTTACGAAAAACTTCTTCAAGTACGCTGGTAAAAAGTTTGGGAGAGAGCGGGTCTCCTTGTTTTACTCCTTTGAGGATTTGGAATGTGGGTCCTGTAGTGTTAAATTTTATGTTTGCGGAACTATTGCTATAAATTATTTTAAGGAGGTCTATGTAGGTGGTATCAATGTCTTGATTATGGAGTGCAGAGAATATAGCAGAATGTTTAACGCTGTCGAAAGCCTTCGTGTAATCCACGAAGGCCAGATAGAGGGGTTTGTTGTACTCTATATGTTTCTCAAGGAGTTGATTCAAAGTTTGTAAATGGTCCGTTGTAGAAAAGTTGTGGCGGAAACCTGCTTGTTCAGGTGGTTGCTGCTGGTCTAGTTTACCATCAATACGGTTCAGTATGATTTTTATAAAAGTTTTGTATAAATGTGAAACCAAACTAATTGGGCGGTAGTTACTGATGTCGTTTTTTGCAGTATGCCAAAATAAATATTCGTATTTATTCAACGTTCTTTTAAAACAAAAAGCCTTCCATTTTTACAGATAAAACAAAAAGTGACTTACGGACGGACACTTTGCAAGTAAAGTGACACCTAAGTATTTATTTTTGAAAGTTCATCGCAATTTAAATGTAAATTTATACAAGGGTGTCCGTCGTGGCGTGGAGCCACTGACTGGAGATGTTTTTGTTAAAAACGAGAAGTAGTTATGACGTCACGACGTGGGAGTAATTAATTTTTTGTAATTTTTCTGTTCCAGTGTTATTATTTAATTTACATTTTAACCTTCGACGTCGAAACGAGGGTTGTTATTTATAACGAGTTAGACCGGGGAATGGAATTAAATTTTACTGCGCTATGTTTAAGCAAAAGTGATTTTAGTATATATTTTAAATTATACTGAACTGATGTAAAGTGTAACTAAAATAATGTTTATATAAGATAGTGAAGACAATCATACATGAACAAACTTGCCTTCATTCAGATAGTTGTTTAAAATATTATGTATTCTTATAAAATAAAATATATAAAACTGAAAATCGGTTTTTAAATCGCAATTAATCGTCAGTTGTATTTTTTAAAAGAAAGAGAAAAGATAAACTGTTATTTTCAATAAAACTATAAAATTATTTATAAGTAGTAATAATGTAAACCCCTCAAATTATCGGAATTAATGTGTCTGAGATCCCGATAGCAAAATAATATAATAAACATAGGACAATAATATAAAATATATGCGGTAGATTTAAATATAAAAAAGATAATTCACCTAAAAGCACAGCCTTCCCTCTTCACGGATTGAAACCAACTACACACCATTTCCAGGCGGAGTATTTATAATGAATCTGGCACATTCGGTCCGATAACTTATCTCGTACACATGTAGGTTTATCCTTTAAATAAATAACCCGTTAATTAATAGCCAGAAGCGATAATGATCTGGATAAAATTAAAATAACTTTAATTGTATTTTTTTAATATAAGGATAAATTTTCTTATTAATTAATTATTTATATTCATTAGCATAATAATTATAAAATTTAAATGTTTGTTCCTGTTACAATCTCGGATACGGCTGTTTATTGGATTCTGCTCGTCTTCTCTCGAGGGACCTAAAGATATATAAGAAAATATAGGTGTTATCAACCCCTGTCTAACCTTTCTTTAAAGCACAGGTGAGATGCTTTACATAAACATTAATTAACAGATCCATTAGCAAACAAAATCTGTTTAGTTATAATTACTCCCAAACGAAATAACATCTGCATTTGGTATATTTAATTAAGTTTTCATGTATAAGTCCCAGTACTCGTCTCAAGATCGTAGCAGTGCGGTCGATGACCCGTGACGTCACAGCACCTGCAGACTACCCACACGATATTCAAACTTTATCTACATACTGCGACGTAGACGTTCGTAGCAGGTGTGTCTACGGCAAGGTTGTACGTAGATAAACTACGCTCGCAGCAGATAACAATATCTTGAATAGTTTAAGCGGTTTTGTCATTACGTAAAGTGCTTTTATTAATGTCGTTGCTAAAGTATAATATCAGTTTTGTCTGTTATCTGTATATCCATTTTAGATGATATTGTCACGTTGTTCTGTCTGAGAATAGCTAAAGCATGAGACTTGCAAGGGAACACGGCCGACTACATTGTCATTTTTCGACTATATTCAGATGATTACTGCACTACAGATAGATCCTGTAATAGCAACAGTACGAAAATGAAATACCTAGAAAATAAATAACTATATGTGGATCAAACCAATTTATTTATAGGCATATAACACCTAGCCCCTACCACGCTTTGGTAGTAAAACAACCACTCAAAACCACTGTCCATAGAACCGCACAGCCGGAACTTCATCACTGAAATATCGTTTTAGTCTTACTCGACAGTTCAAAGTCCAACTCAACATCAACATCCGAAATTAATAACTGATCTGTTAACTTTAGATAGTTGTCTCCTAGAGTTTGTAATTAAATTGCGCCGACAGTTACAAGAGCGCTGACAATCTGTTAATTTAGGCCTTCGCCCCAGTAATTGTAGTAGTGTTATTATTGGAACCCTCAGTGCAAGAAAGGCATAAGTACAATTACGTCGATTTTTTTATTGCAGATTCGAGTAGTGTAAATAAAGATACACCAGCTCTATTATTTTCGTTTGTTTCGTGATTTGCAAAAACTTTAATGATTTGCAAAAAATAAAGGAATTATATCAAAGAAATCATTTTTCGAGTCATAATTTTTTGACTGCACGGGTGGCGTAGTGGTTTATGTGGTCGCCTCGCCGCTGCCATAGCGCCAAGTGTTGTGGGTTCGAATTCCCAAGGTACAAAACTTTGTGTGATCCATAAATGGTTTTTCCGAGTCTGGGTGTTCTTTGTGTCCGTTGTTTGAATGTTTGTGTAGTCCCTTGCGACACAAGAATTAATCATAGTGCGGAGTTGTCTTTTATAAATAATAATTATAATTGAAAATAAATTGGTTTGATATTTTTCAATCATAAAAGAAGATAAACCTACTAAAACACAAAAGTTTGATAAAAATACATTTAATATTACGTTGTCTATGTTTTAAAGAAAAGGTTATAAAAGTACTTTCTATAATAAATATATCAGATCAAACAGTCTTTTTGCTCTCCTCTAACGTTTGCATATTCTTCTTACGCCCTTTATTCCATTGGAGGTGCGATTATACCGAATAACTTTAAGTGTAATTCTCGTAACTTGTAGGTGAATAAAGTTACGCAGTGTCAGTGTAAGGGGTAAGTCAGTTATAGGACGTTGACGGGTTGACGGGGATCCTGTCTTGTTTTCGTCCGTTCAATTTGACAGTTGAGCGAAAAGGACTATGTCGCCTTATACTGTGATAAACAAAAGCCAAGTTTCCTGTAGTATTATTTTAGAAGTTGTCCTTGGATGTTTATTTTATATTATAGGGAGAAAGCTGTAACTTTGTGTAAATATGTATCCTTAGTTAAATATTTAGTTTAAATATTCAGGTCAGAATGGAAAGCTGCGGGTCTATCATACTAATAAATGTATTAAAATCACCTCTGGACTACTCATAAACATTAATAAAGTCGTCTGCTTCGATACATCCATAATCCATCACGCTTATGATTGCAGTACAGCACCTTCGGCATCGCTTATCATCATCATGACTCTGTCAGTTCACTGCTGTACATAAGTTACTTCCAAAGCGCGCCACTAAACCTAATTACCTTACCCTCTGTTATCCTTATTAAAATTATACATACGAAGGTGTTTGTTTGTTACGCTTTCATGCCTTAACTATTTTACCGATCATCATAAAATTTCGCATACACGTTGTCAAAGGTACAGAGTATCATTGGTACCAATAATCCAGAAAAATGGTACTGTTCTCAAGCGAAGCTGCGGGCAAAAACTAGTTCAACTTATAGCCAGCTACACAACGTTTTCCTCACCTCACTAAACTGCATTATCAAGCTGACCAACAATATTTAAAAATATATTACCATAGATATGCCCGCGGTTTTACCTGCGTTTATAATTACTGCACCGCTCCCGTGGGTCGTAGCGTGATGTTATATAAGCCTATAGCCTTCCTCGATAAATAAGCTATCCAACACTAAAATAATGTTTCAATTCGAACCAGTAGTTCCTGAGATTAGCGCGTTCAACCAAACAAACAAACTCTTCAGCCTTAGAATATTAGTATAGATTTTATTCATGTTCAAAATCCGTATATAGCAGTTTAATTTCAATGAATAATATTCGCGTAAATAGAAGACAATATCATGTTCAAAACGTTTATTTATGAGATAAACAACGCCACCTTCAAATATGACCATACAACTTTACGACTCGTTTGCCTGCATAACCTTTATTTTTATAACCCATTATACATTCACTGCACTGTCTAATACATAGAATTTTAATCAACAACTTCACAAAGCTGGAATATTTCAACTGCGCTTTCAGAAATCTATCTTCCACACGAAAATTGTTGACGCACATTGAAAATTATACGTTAACGTTTAAAAGGGGAAAAGTAACGAAAACGTCTAAAAATATTGCCACAAGGTAAGCAAGATTAATATTTGTGCTGGCAACCCAGCAAGCGACTCGCAGGCTTAGCCTCATGAATATTCAAAAGGAAGCGGTGGGCGGTTATGCCCCATTTTATTATCTGTGCGATGCGATAAATGCAGGTAGAACTCCCGTTTCAATTTTAGTATTCAATTTAGTGAACTGTTAATCTGTATGTATTTTGCTTCGAACTATGCTAGTTATTCTGTTCAATGACCAATTCTAAACAGCAGCCATAGCTCAGTGGGGAGACCAACAGACTGCAATGCAGAGGGTCTCGGGTTCGAGCCCACGTCGCGCACCTCCGACTTTCGGAAGTTATATGACTTTTCGAAATTATGTGCGTATTAATTGACAATTATCGCCTGCTCTGTGCCTCGGAGAGCACGTTAAGCCGTCGGTCCCAGCTGCCATGAACATCTATGGCAGTTGTTATTGGGAAAGCCAGTACCCTCTAATATCCTGACACCGGTCTAGCCTTAGGGTATCGTTAGCCCTCGGGTTGCGGAGGTCAGGTGGCAGCCGCTCCGTGTAAAAACTGATATCCAGTCAAATCCGGTTAGACTAGAAAAGCCGACCCCAAGTGACTTGGGAATAATAAAGGCTAAAGGAGATGATGACCAATTCTAAACTAACTCCATTCAGGTGCTTCGTATTGCTATGCTCCAAATTTACATAGCGTTATAATGTTTCTTCGTTCCTGGCAATTATTTCCACAGCAGAAGATATAGATTGTTTGTCGTGTCATCCGTGCTGTACTGTTGCACAACCTCGCTTGTTCCTCGAACTGCATCTGCGCTCAACGCTCGGTTGCGTTCTACACTGTTGCAACATCTGAATGTGCTGTGGTTTGCAGGTATATATGTGGTAGTATGAAAGACTTTATTGCCAGCATGTTTGAAGTTCTGTGAGACGATCGTTTGAATGAGTCTTATCTTTAATTATTGTAATTGTTCGCTGTATGCCTTTTTAATCGGTTATCCAACGCTTGAACCGGATGGAATAATGTAAAATAAATACATTGCTTTGCATTAGTTCAACTTTAGAACTAATATTCTACAGGAACACATTACTAGGATAAAAGTATAATAGTATAATATTCTACCACATACACACAACACCATCTAGCCCAAACTTAGCAGAGCTTGTACTATGGGTACTACACAATGGATAAACATACATATATACATCTTTTTTTTTTGTAAATACATTTAAAAAAAAAGTATGCCATGTACTAATCTAGAACTATCTATATACTAAGTCAAAGTCATAGTCAACAAATATCTAAAGATCTTTACAAACTTTTACGCGTACCTATATTAATAGTAGGATTATAAATATGAAAATTAAAAGATACACTAGACAGTTTGTTGTCATAATTGTGCAATTTTACATCGTCACAGCACGTAAGCTACATTTAACTGGTATTCTGTAAAAATCATTCTTAACTCATCCTCCCTGTTTAAACGAGTGTAGCACAAGTGGATTTATAAGTATATAAACGTATAGCTATATAACCAGTCGATGTTACGGCTGCTGCTCAGCTAAATCGAACGTAATTAAACTTTACACATAGCTAAAGAAACAGGCAAGGAGTCATATAACCTTCTTTTAAGTTTATTTATTAACGAACTAAGTCGCGTAAAACCACAATAAAGACTTCACTACAGCATCGAAATCACCACAAAACGAATTCCAAACAAGTAGGTAAGCAGATAAGGAACGAGGAAACTAGATAATTTCCTAAAAGAAATAAAACTAAATGAGCAATGGAGCTGCAACACGAACCTGCCAGCCAGACGAGGGGCTGATTAAGCTGAGCGAGCTTTAAGCTTTTGTTGTAATAGCTATCGTTCAACCTAACTTTGAATAGGATTCTTATCGTGTAAGAAAAATTAAGTCAGAATCGAACTTCATTCCCCTACTTTTAAAACGCTGACTAAAGTACATACACTAACTTTAAAACCTGAACCACAGGTCATATACAAATAACTTTACGTTTATATAACTATTTGAAGATCCCCAAAGGTAAAGATTTAGGTTTATAACAACCATGATTGTAAGTGGAACATAATCATGGCATGACTCTAATTTGCTGTCCACCGTACACAGTATACTGCATCAGATGCTGTGCTGCTACAGAGAATGTATTGACAGAAAATACCCTAAAACATTTCGCCTAATACAATTATATTATTTTATTCTAAACCCGTAGATATATACTTGAACTTATGTCACAGATCAAATAGGGCAGGCTCTATTAAACATACCTTACATCCGCGTTTTGTAATTGTTTTGTACAAGTAAAACAGTGATTCTCTATTTGTTTTTTATCGTGCCCGCGATACTGTAAATGCAAGATGCAACAACACACAGAGCAAAAGACAAGACCACTTTGTAATCCCGTCAACGAATATATGTAAACGGAAGCCGGAGGGTTTATTTTAATGACAAGAACCCTTCACAATCGATTACCCATAGGGAATTAAGTGGCGTGTTAGCCAGAGTGAAAGAAAACAGGAAAGGCTGGCGTCAATGTTTTTGCAGCCGGTTGAGTTCCTCGTTATGTCGAGCTAGTTCTGTAAACGCGATTGGTTGGGTTCGATAGTAAACAGAATGGTTGGCACTTTTCGATTCGTATTCACGTCAAACGTAACGACATGGGACGTGTTCTTTTCTTTTTGAGACTTAAATGCAATCGTTTTTTGATCGAAGTCATGATTGGATAGACACATTGCACTAGTTGTGATTATACTTCTAGCATACGCACTTAGTTTAGCTGCAGGCTATTATAAAAACGCTAATAGTTTGTAACCAGATTAAAAGTCATCATCATCTCAGCCGAAAGAAGTCCACTGCTGGACATAGGCCTCCTCCAAGGTTTACCACACAGATCCGGCAGACAGATTAAAAGTAATCTTCAAAAAATCTACGAAACGATAAGAACAATACAGTCTACTGTAATATACAATCTTATCCAACATATTAAGATGTACATAGTTTTCAGGCGTATTACTATAGGCTATGGTTCTAGGTTTCACATAACTAGGGTCAAGTTACGGCCGTCTTCCGAGCACAGTTCCAGACACCGCGCTTACTTTTAATTGACTAAAAAACAAAATTAAATGAATTTGTATGAAATTCATATTTATTATAGGGCAACACGGGACAGTATGTGTATATGCTAAGCAAAATAGCGTATATAAAGAAAATAAAAAATAAAAGCCAAAGTGCGTGCAAGACTGGAAATGTATTTAGCAGATGACCAAAGGCTCACAATCCTATTACGTGGGATCTAAAACCACAGCTGTTGTAATGAGAACATAATACACCACTACCTACTCTTTCGATTTATTCAGGTATACGTACATATGCATTTGTTAATTTTATGTACGAAATCGTCAATGCATAAGACAGTGGGTCTTGCACATCGCTTCTCTGATTTTTCGTTATTCAAATTAAAGGCACATCTAATTAAACAAGTGTTTCTCAAAGTGTTAACCAAAACAATTTTCCGGAACACGCGCAACGTGTGAAACACGTTCCAACGGAACATAATATACAGAACATCGGAACAGATCTTACGTGCGATAGCACACAAAGGAGGGGAAATTAAGACGCATCGTGTGACATCAGCACCGTGTTCCGGACATGTTCCACGGTAACGGAGATCATGGAACGTTATCTGTGGATTATCTTGTGGATTTAAATTAAGATAATTTGTTTATACACATACCACAGCGTTTAACGGCTTGTTTACAATTTGTTTCTGTTACAACATAATTAATTACTTAATACGACAATGGTGATTTTAAATGTAATCGTGGGTGCCATTAGTGCTGCGTTTATAAAACACTAGACACTACAGGGATCATTTCATAGTACAAAACTTTATTAGTGATTTTTGTGAAAATATTTAAATTGTACTTCAGGTCCGAATCGCACGTACCGAATAAAATAATTGAGTACCTACATTGTTTTTAATTACATTAATATTTATGGAACTTTGTTCTCACTGTATTTGTACTAAAGTAAAATCAGCAGTATTTAAAATATTGATGCTAGGTAAAACAACGTACAAAGTTCCATAGCCAATTTTCTCCCCTCCTAAAAAGTTTAGCAAGCTTGCATTCTAGTATGTGCCCAATGAACTGCATCGTCGTAAACCGTCCGAAGTTTAAGATATATCGAGTCAGTGTCCGATATAAACGTTGTCCGGAACACAGACACTAACCGATAAATGTATAAAGCGTGTCCGGACTCCAGACAGCGAGTGTCTGATATATAATGTCGCTCGAACAACGCGATTCGAACGTAGAGTGGCATGGAACCGTTTTAGCAATGTCAGCTGTTTCCAAAATAAATGAAACTAGAACGATCTTTCGATTTGGTTAGAGTTTTCGTGGTAAATTACATAATTATTGGATACTTTTTTGTTTATAAATTTGTTATATTAAATATAAACAACACACGTAGAGTTCGATTTGCAAGAGCATAGAAATATAAATGAAAAATATAGATGTTTATTTTCAATAGTTATAAGTTTGCTATAACGCATTATACAATAATTCTTATCAATGTAATTTTACTCAGTTATGTGCGTAAACACTGATTCAATGTCGTTTCTGGTAAATAAGAGCTTGCGCAGCTACTATTTGGATTAATTAACATACATTTCTAAGTTTACGTTAGTTAATAGGTAACGTATCTACGATACGTATCATTTATCTCATCATAAACTTGGCATTACCCAAGTTTATGATGAGATAAATTAAGCAGCTTACTAATATTAAAATTTCCCTCTATAATTTTGCAAATAATCAGAAATTACAATATTTGTGATTACGTAATTAGTGATCACATAATTTGTAAAGCCTCTTTATTCTTATTGTAATCGCGGATAAAGTGCACGATGAAATAACCGTTTACCAAAGAGATTTAAGTTCATGATAATTTTAATGTCTTTGCTGTTTACCTACTGACAATTTTGTAAAGTCATCATGACTTTCAAAGTCATTATTATATTTTGGAAGACGATTTCAAGTTAGAAAGATAGTCTGATTACGTGTTAATATCACACACTACATCTAGCCGTGCCGACAAGGCCCACACATGTTTCTTATATTATACCATTGTAACATCTATTTAACTTGTGGAGTGCAATAAATGTATTGAATATTGAGTATATATATTTCAATAAAACGGTATAGAACAACTCGCAGCTAAAACATAATGTCTGTAATTGTTTCGGACTCGTATCTACAATAAATAAACTTTTCACTTATTCTATAATAACTTCAACCGGTTCTAGACAGTCGTACTGGACTCTTGGAATTTGTTCTACTGAAGTTAGTTTATTACTTTAATAAAACTTACTCCATAGTTTTGTTCAAAAGCTTTTTAAGTTTATAGTTCCGATTTAACTTCAAGATAATTCTTTAATACCGTTAGTAGTAAGTTAGTAATAAGACCTAATTTTCGCAGTGATCGGCATCGCGAAGCTTACTTTTCTAAATCTGGATTTCTGAGCAAACACTTTTGTTCCCTTATCAATTGGAATAAAACAAATATAAAACAAGATGAATCGTCAAAAATCCCTCTTTGTTCGCGACATTTCGAGGACATATCACGAAAACAAAGGTTTATCTTGTGTAAGCTCCAACAAATGACTTCTCCACAAATACCTTTCGACACCTATTTATAGTACTTTGGAAGTTCACCGAGTTTGCCAAACTTATTTGGCCATCAAAATCCAACATTAGGGATCTTAGAGATCCTGTTTCAAACCTAATCCCGAGCTTTACGAGGTATAAAAGTTCCAATTACTTGGAGCATCGTTTCGGTCTCCGGTTTCGTACGTGATGCGACGAACAAACCTTCTTACTTGACACCGTTAGATTTACCTGCAAACAAAAAAGTACAAATTAGTACGATTAAAATTCATCCCGAATAGAAAAGAGATTCGTAAGTTCAGAGATTCTCAAAGATTTTAGTTTGGGAATAAAATTGGCAAACGCCACCAATAAAAGTCAGGTGTAAAGAAACTTTAAAGTACAAACATAAATTCAACGGTAGGTACTTAATTTTGAACTTGCGCGCTTCATATCTGTGAGTTTAAAATTCGGCTATAAAGTAGTAATATTATGATGAAACATTTCGCAGAGAGCTTGCTCTGAATATTTAATGTTACACGTTTTGTATACATCTTCGTTGAATTATAAATTAATCAACAAAATGCCAACGAAACTCACACTGCATAATGCAGCTTTTGCAACTTTTAATTGATGTGACGTGTATTTTAAGAGGAGTTTTAGCTTACGGTAGGGCTGTAATTACTTTAGTTTGTTATTTGGATTATACTGTGAAGCATTTATTTCATTTTAAAGCTTTATTACGATAATAAATGCAGTATTTATCACCGAAAAAGTAGACATAGGTGCATAATAATTATATACTAATAATTTAAAATTGTATACATTTTCACACCTTATCAGGTGGATCTTATCTTACATAAGGATACAACCTCTGGGCTCTTTTGTTTATTTTTTAAATATTATGTACAACCCATGTTCATGCAAATAAATGATTTATGATTAATGACCCACATTTTACCTAATGGCGGACCTATTCCCGTCTACAAGCGAAATCCATTCTAGAAATCATAATTTCCACAGCACTGTTGTCGCTTTTACTACCGCTGCGCCAATTTACCAAATAACGACTCTAAGCAGTATTTATTAACAAATTAACAAACATATTGCGCTGCTAAGGCTTAGTTCAGTATAAATATTGTTATTTTCCATTAAAAAGCCCGAATTAGTTATTCTGTGTACAACATTTTAATCGCAATAGTTTGCTTCACTTAAAATTATGTAACGACTACATGGACTACGACAATTGTATAGATAATAGTTTTACATATTTACATATTAATCTTAGTTTTAAACATTGTTTCTCAGTAAGTGAATTATGTATACAATTCTTTATGAGAAATAAAGTTGTTCTTAAACCTTATATTTATTTGATAGTTTTTAGACCATGTCTAACGGCCACATTTGGCAACCATACAGTTTCATTAAATTCAAATATACATTTATCAAAACAAAGCTGGCTGTATACATACATAATAATAATATTTACATTTATGCCAAGAAAAGCACGTGCACCTACAAACACAATTTTGTTATCGTACCTTTCTATTATAGCCGATCAAAAAATGATAATTATTTGGTGAAAACAAAATATGAGGGCGATCGCTCTGAGTATATCAATTATAAATGCAAAAGAAAGAAAGAAAGACTCTTTCTTTCTTCTGCACGTATGATTTATTTAATTTATTTCGTAAACGTGTATATTCATGATAGGTTGATACCTATCGTGAATATACACATATTTACGAAATTCAATTAAAACGTACAAACTAAGCTTGTTCAGTCGCATAAGTATTATTGATTAAAGTGGTTTGGAAAATTATTATTTGTTTATAACTACTAAACAAGTTTCATCACAACATCGAAAACTTAATTTGTTTAATTATTTGCTTGATCGATGTTTTGATTGTCTAATCTATCTTGTAACAACAAAACAATACGACTATTCTATTAACAAAGTCAGTTTCATCAGTTTTAATGCAATTAAAAAGCGAGGCTCGGCTAGGCGTCGGCGGGGAGATATAGTCAAAGTTTGAGTACCACTGCGGATGATGCTTGAACTAATTATATTAATAATTTTAATGGACGGAAGAAGGGTGGCCGGTACAATAGAAATAGCTGGTTTATTATACTTAAGGCTTATTGCGGGTTGTTTGTGTAGTAAATAAGGTAGGCAGGGATGTGTTTGTACAGCTTTGAGTAATTAAAAACTAGCTTGTTTTTTTTTAATTTACTTTATAGTCTCGGAATACAACGTTGAAGGGTTTGAGCATATAGAATTAATGTTGCATTTTTCTGTCTAGTACTAGTAAAACTAGATAATGGTGCCTCGAGTCACAGAGCAATACAGGTCTCGTGGACTAGATACATATCTTGTTAGAGCAGAGCTATTGTTTTTTTTCCAGGTCCGAAATTTAAAATCGTTTTAGCGATAGCCTAGTGGGAGACCGTTGGACTGCCACGCAGAGGTCTCGAGTTCGATCCCAAGGCTTGCCTGACTTTTCAATGTTATGTGCGTATTAAATAGTTAATTATCGCTCGTCGTAACGGTGAAGGAAAACTTCGTGAGACAACAAAAAAGAGCTCTGAGACATGCACGTCTCAGAGCTCTCCATAATGTCGTCGAAGACATACGAAGTCTGCCAACCCGTACTGGGCCGGCGTGTTGGACTATGGCCTACCCTCACACTCCCTGTATTAAACTTTCCGAATAGTATAGTTTATGTGTGTGTGATGTATAGTCTCGCCAACAAAGTACCTAATACTAAACTGGTGTAATAAAGGTGTAATCCAACTCTACCTACACCGTCGGTGTTACAGGCGTAAGTCTACATCTAAACATTGTAATATACACTAGGTTGCATGTCCAGTGGTCACCTGTAACTCGCCGTGCAATAATAAATTAAGATGGGGTTATTGATCTCCGTTTGATGACACTCTAGAGACTAATCGCATTTTACGAGGTGGTTTATGATCGTACTCGCCGACGTCACTGACTGCGAGTCGTGACGCCATAAAATAGACCTACTCCCTAGAGGTGTGTTTGCATAATTCTACCTGATTTTGGCAATCTGAGTGTGTTTGTTTGTTTAGTCGCCTCGTTGTTAAAACGCACGGAGTAAAAAAAAGATATTTTAACTTTAAACAACAATCAATCATTTAGCACTTTATTACAAGAGGGGTAAGCAGATGTGTACAACACTCACATTTGGCGACTTATTGCTCTCTACAGGACACATTATCAAACTACGTCCTACTAATGAGAATTTTCTTACAGCAAAATCTAATAACTTCGACTCGGGAATTGAAGTCGAGATCTCAAGATCGGTCGCTAACTTATACCACGGGACCAACAAGGCAAGAAGTATGTATTTCTGCAAAATGCGGTATTTCTATACACCTATTTAAATTTAAATGTTATGAATGGACAAATCTGCTGTTTCCGATTGGTGCTGTTACGAATGATCCGTCTCGCCCTTGAAAGCATCACCAACCGACAGGGATATTTGTTGAGAAAATAGGTACAGAGTGAGCAAGCAAAAATATACAAAATACTTTAACAAAAATAAGGACCTACTCAAGTTTACTTATCTTTATTTATTCAAAGAGACAACGCCCGCATTAGATGCAATGCCTGTATCGTGGGGTACCACAAACTTTAAAACAACGGACACAAAGAACACCCACTCCCGTGTGGGGATTAAAACCACAACACTGCGCTATCCGAGCACTCAAAATATCTTGTAAGGGAGGCGTAAAAATTGCTTTACATAGTAACCTAAAAAAACATGGCTATTTAAAAAACTTTCCATTAAACGAACTCTCCATTAATAATCATCGCAGTTCTACCATGAAACGACCTCCTTTAACTTTAACCAATTTAATCATAAAAGTACTTCATAAAAGGACTTTTAATCAAAGTTTCAAAGTCCAATTAACTTAAGATTTTACACTTAAGTAACCAATTGAGCTATTTTTTATCCGTTCAAGTTTTATCAAGGAAATTTAAGGTAATAAAATACACCTGCAAACGATATGGGTTGATTAACATCGCATTACATGGCAATGAGTTACCATATTGCGTTGGAAAGTCTTTCATTGCCGTGGCGTGATATGTTTATGCATATATATTTTCTCTTGCTTTATGTCTAGAAACCAGAGGTGATAGTGTGTATTTCTTGCTTACATGTTGTTATTTAAATGTCTTTTTCTATTATTTACACTTATTTAATCTTGTATCTGTGAAAACTTTTAATTGGCATTCTTTTTCGTATCAAATCTGTCTATGATACTAATTTAGCTGTAAATTTTCATAAAATTTAAAAAAAGTTAATGAAATTAAATATAAAATAAAAATATTTGTGTCAGTTTCCAGCCGTTAACTCGGGCAGGAACTATTATAATTTTGATGAAGAGCTTACTATCATAAGAGTAAGTGTTCTTGTTCTAGTGTTATTAAGAAGCGTGTTTGGTTATAGGCGGCGGTCTCTCAGCAGCCTAATAATGAATGCGAATCGGCGCTTAATTTTTTTTTTATAATTTGTCCTCCTATGTAAACAAGAATATGAGGGAAATTAAAATATGCCTCTCTAGTTCGTGAAACTATGCGTTGCGTTGCCATTATTGCTTTTATATTTGCATAGCTAAGTCGCATCTTTTTTAATGTGTGTCGGCTCTAAAGACTAGGTTATACATACATGCATAGATTCAAGCCTGTTTCCCAGAGGGGTAGGCAGAGACTACGGATTTCCATTTGCTACGGTCCTGACACACTTCTCTGGCTTCCTTCACTTTCATCACATTCCTCATACACGCTTGCCGGTTTAAGGCGCTCTTAACCTGGCCTTTGTCCAGCACATCTCCAATCTGATCAAGAAACGTTTGCCTAGGTCTGCCTCTTGCGGCTGTTCCATTCACACTAGCCTTATAAACTTTCTTAGTCATTATTTTCTCGTCCATTCTTTCTACATGCTCAAACCAGCCTAACATACTCTTTTCTATTCCTGTTACTATATCCACTTTCATGCCGCATCTCTCTTTAATCACACTATTCCTTATTCTGTCTTTCAGTGTCACACCACATATGTCTCTCAGCGCTCTCATTTCTATAGCATTTATTCTGCACTCATGCTTCTTTTGCCATATCCAACATTCACTTCCATGCATTAGTGTAGGCACTAATAGGCCTCCATGAACAGCCAAACGTGCCTTTTCGGATACATTTCGACTGTTCATAAAAGCGCGTAGAGCGCCATTGTTGTCAGCAATCGTTCTCCTTTCATCTCCCTCATGTTTACCATCCCTTGTAAACAAAGTACCCAAATATACAAACTCTTTCACTTGCTCCACTTGTTCTCAATCAATCATAATATAACACATCGTCATGCACTCCTCTTTTTCAAATACCAGACTTTCGTCTTATATTAGACTAGGTTATATAGGTATATTTTGCTTACTTTAAAAGCGTAGGCGTCCACGGACCTAAAAATTTTATCGACAAAATATCTCCACCATTTTACGTGTGAAATAAAGATAAAATAAGACATATTTTCCAGCACCGATGAGACATAAAAATAAGACTTTCATGTACCTACATTTATAATATTCATTCTAGGCAGGAAATCGTTTTAGGTATTTTGTATGAAATAAAATAAGAACAGATTAAGACTGAATATAATATTGAGATGATAGTTCTGTGAGAAATGATAAACGTGTCGCATTGCGTTAAATTAATTTGAATTGCGATTTAATAGAACAGAAATATCAAAAGCGGCACTTTCTAAAGTTTTGACCTAATCTATACCAATACTATAAAGCTGAAGAGTTTGTTTGTTTGTTTGTTTGTTTGGTTGAACGTGCTAATCTCAGGAACTACGGGTTCGAATTGAAAAATTATTTTAGTGTTGGATAGCTCATTTATCGAGGAAGGCTATAGGCTATATAACACAACGCTACGGCCAATAGGAGCGGAGCATTAGTGAGAAATGTTGCAAAAGCGGAAAAATCTCTTATGAGAAGCAGACGAAGTTGCACGGGTCAGCTAGTACTATAACAATGGTGTTGGTTTGTGTGATCGTCTGTTCGAAGTGCTCACCCTTAGCATTACTTTATTTTGAATTATAAGAATAGCAAATGAACATAGAACCCGTTTCGTAAGCAGTTCCCAAAACACACTAGATAACCCAATCTAATAAGGTTATTTAGTTATTTATTTATTTTTATTTGATATTTCGCAGAACTATTGTTCCGCGAAACCTACAAAAGAACCCACATTAATTATCTAATAGGTAATGGTAACCATTACCCATGGACTTTGACCATGTCAAAGGTGTCAAAAACAAAAATAAAAAAGAAACACGCGGGGCAGTCTTTGGCGACTGCCGATAGAAGTGAAAACTAAGTAACTTGTGAATTGTGTCGTCGAGCTATTAGATTATTATTTTTGAATTTTGAATGCGTTCGATGCGGTGACGATGACGCGAGTTCCATGATTTTTGTTCATCCAAAAAGTGCTCAACGCGCCGTCAGAAGTTTTCACTTCAATAAAAGTAATCTACTGTTTACGTGATTATTGAGTTTAAACTACTTTGACATTAAATATACACATCGTACAATAACAATGTCAAGGGTACATATCCTGGACATTGCCACACTCCGCACCTACAGGCAAGATCAAGACACTCACTACAGTGATAGTAATATTCCCTTTTCATCTTGTTCAAAGCAGCAAATCGTAGCGATTTGAAAACATTGCGGCAGGTTTCGATATTTTAGTGTTTGAGTCGGCATACAGATGGACTCCAGTGATCCTACTATACTTCTATATTAAATAGGGTAGAAATGCAGTGGAGTTTATAGTTTAATGTTTATTTTGATTGGTATGGACCAGTAGTTCATCAAATTGCCACGAGCATGCACACAAAAGAAACTAGCTAGACATTATAATGTAACAACATAGGAATATAGTTTAATCATATGAAACAACAACACATTGTTTTTATTCTCGCTACCTTCCCACGGCAAGTACACATAAGCTTGAATAAAAAGGGTGCATTGTAACAGTTTTCAGTTAAAAGAACTTTTTTTTTTCTGAATGAGGTCACGGATTAAGCCGCGGCACATTTTCTACTCAGCGAGAACAAACAACAAAAACTTAAATCTCACACAAAACAATGCGGTCTAAATTATAAGAGAGCTAATTTCTTTAATTTTGAAGTTTATAATCTTTTGTCATAAATAAATGAATTTTAAATGTATAAGTATTTTATGAGTTTATAAACGTTTTTACACTTTTGTGATTTGTACACATACTTAATGTTATATGAGGCGACGACATCAAAACATCGTCGAAATATCGTCAAATAAATATGTACTTATTTATTACCTTTAAATAATGACCAACGCGATTAGGATCTGTTCTATGATCTAATATAATATTAAGTATTTTACGATCCTGCTTAATGAGCTCGTTCTTTTTACTTTTTATTGTCGGCAACAGTCTAAATTAGTGTTTTGCCTTAATGACACTAATCTAGACTGCTACAGAAAATAATAGGTACTTTTTTTTAATTTTCTAATATGCTTGCGTTTGACCGCGATCTCACCTGATCTTATGTGAAGATGCAGTCGACGATGAAGCACGCTTGCCAAGAAGATACCTATTCACTCGCGACTTGAAGACACCCAGATTGTACTCATCGGGAAACACAGACTTAGGTAGCGAATTTCACTCCTTAGCGGTACGCATTATAAAAGTGGAAGCAAAGCGCTTCGTGCGTAAATGTGGGCTATCCACCATGTACCTGTGTCGCTGGTCTGATGGTCGTCCGATGGTAGAATAGGGAAGGAGGAATCAAATTATGCAGTTCCTCTGCACACTCTCCGAAATGTATCCGATAGAAAACCGAGAGACTGGCAACCTTAAGATGATGCTCCAAGCTTTGGAGTACTCCAAGAATATGTATCTTGCTATTTTTAATCTTTATCGCTACCAGGGGTTAAATGTGTGTAGCCGGGGTAAAATGCAATAGCTATTATTCTTTCGAAATAATAATATGCCAATATAGCATGTTATTATATGCATTATCTTTAATGTTAAAGTGACGTGAAATTATTTCTTCTAAAATATATATATTCGAGTATTCATGCTATACATTAAAACTAAACGCAACCTTTTGTTTTTATACTCAAAAACCCGCAACTGGAACCTAAGTTAGAAAATCACAAGAGAGCAAACACTTTTAGTACTACGCTATCCATCGCCCGCTCCCACTCATGACTTACACACCCGGGTACAAACCGCGTTGTTTTCCGCGTCACCTGCGCGTTCGGCGCGGTGCGGTGCGACGCGACGCGGCACGATACGGTGCGGCACGGTGCGGGCGTATTGTTCACACAAATTGTTCTACCGTAGGCTTCCTGTCGCCCGCCAAAGGGACTCCGATAAAACGTCGTTACTCAGATAGCAGGGTTCTTGTGTTTGTCACTACGCTAGAGCTACTAACTAGTGTTTTTATAAGACAAGCATCGGAATATAATACGTAAACACTAGCAGAACTGCTATAGAAATTTATACTGTACTGTGATGACAAACTATTTCTACGCCCGGGCTGTAAGTGGTTATGGTAATCTGTAGAGGCTATTTACGTTATAGATAGCATTCGTACATTGCTACTTGTAAATCTTTTGAGTGGCCCTGGACCGCCGGCGGCCCGATGGTTTTTAGCATTCCAGCAATTACTTTTTACAAAACGATTTACAATCAAAGAGAAATAGCTTAAGCATACTGTATTAAGGCGTACACCGTGCCTGTATGTAGCTCTATCTATGTAAGTAAGTGAACTAGCTGTGTTAGTAGAACTGACAGGTAAAAAGGCAATATGTATTCTGCTAGTGAGTTGGGCTCCTACGTCTACTTACAGGGCCCTCGAACAAAGCTAATGACAAAAACAAAACGTAAGTAAGGCAAAAACAAAAAAAAATACTGCGTTAGAGTGTATGGGAAAGGTATATCCGTAGTTAATCCGCTATAAAAATCGATATGGTTCAGCTAACAGGTTAAGCTATTCGTAATATTAGCGTAGTTACACGCCTTCTGTTTACATAAATAAAACATACATGGCTTTATATATACATCAATATATATATAAACAGAACCACGACAGCACCTAACAAATCTCTCTCACCAACAAACTAGCAACAATATAAAGCAAATAATCAGAATCTGGATCACAAAAACCGCGTCCATTACCTCGGACAAAGCTTGTGGAAGCACTTAATCTGGTCCGGGGCAAACAATCAGCAAGTGGCAGTGTGGCAGTGACGTTCCCGGACTAGATTAATGGCCCCCGGGCTAAGGTACTGCCGGCTAAAATAATAGAGGGTTAGGTCAGCGCAGTAACGAGCTGCACCTCGCTTGTAATAAATTGCATCTCCATTGCATCTGGAAAACATAGGAGAGAATAAGCGAGCTATACTTTAGTTAAGCGTTGTAGTGACTTAGAAAGCTGTTGTGGTTTAATGTTGTAACACAACAATGACATAAATAAAGCATACTTATTTTTAACATCGAGTGATAAGACCATCGCCAAGAAGTATTGGACCATATTTTGCTAAATGTGTTGAGGTTAAGGATGTTTTAACGAAAAACGAGGTCAACCCTCTGTACTGCTGTACATTGCAGTAGAAAATTAATTTAAAAAATGATTACTATTTATATATATTTTACCTTTTTCATTAAGTAGGTAATGGTTTAAATGACTTGTTTATATTTTTATTTATAAAGAACAACAATAAAAAACTAAATGAGCAATTGACTACCAAAATATATTTAAAATATAAATGAAATAATTAGAAGCAAAATGATGAAAATGTATTAAGATTTACCATAAAAACAATTAAGATCTTTATCGCTAAACGCCTGCAAATTGTAAATAACAGACATTTAATAACCGTATATAAACCTGCCATTAACAATTAATAAGGCTGCCATTGTGCCGGATAATTAACTAAATAAATAACTACTATTATCTCCTATGTAATCACGATTTCATTCATTACCACTTACCTGAGATCTCTATCAACAGTTTATTGTCACAAGGCAACAGCAATCACCATTAATCAACACAATAGAAAGCGCTAACACTTAACACAAAGACTATAATTTAACACCTTCGTAAATTGTCTAAACGCTTTCCAAGCAGTTTATCTTAAGGTACCCACTGACCTGAGAGGGCAGATGTACCGTGACTATATCTTACGAGAGTATGAGACACGTCTATGTATATATCATAAACCACACGGTCTCGTTCAGTTATCAAGAAATATTATAATCCTAACTAATATTATACATATATGCGAATGTGAGTTTGTTTGTTACGCCTTCCCGCCTTATTTCTCAACCGATTATCATGCAATTTCGCATACACGTTGTCAGAGGAACAGAAAAGAACATAGGGTACCTTTCATCCAAAAAATGTACTGTTTCTAACCTAACCTAGCCTACATTTATGCGAGCGAAGTCGCGGGTGAAATCTGGTAACTTTAAAAGATAGTGGTACAATTTTCTAACTCTTAAGCATGATATTTCATGATGCTTATGATTGTCAACGCATTTTCTATATACAACTCAAGTGACAGACAAACATACAATCCAACTGATGGTATGCGATTACCGTAGACTATAGATATTTCCAAAATCAGATGTATCACGCCAACCTTACAATGATTGAAAAGTAGACTAAAACATAAAGTAAAATGGTACCTCTGGTAGGTAAGAGATGGTAATCACTTACCACACATCGGTAAACGAACGGAACGGTACGCATATTTACCACCGTAGCCGTAACCGTAGCGTAAAACACAAAGAAACCAAAACTTAGAATGTAAACATCCGAACGGTATATTACAGTTGAACGCTTAGGTCTGTCCCCACCTTTACATTTAAAGCTCGTATGTTTTCACAAGGACAATTAATGAAGGTCATTATCAGTTACAAAACGAGGGTTACCAGCTCTTTCGATAATTAACGGTCAGCTTTTAGTGTTGCCAATTATCGGTATAAATAGATTTAAAGTTTTATCTGTTTAATTTAACTGAGCCCGTAAGGGATAGTGGCTACAATTTAGATTCCTATGTTTATTATTAAACTGGACTTTGTCTTTGATGGATGGAGTTATCACAGGGTAAATATTTTCTTTGTTTTTCTTTACTCGGCGCTGCTAACATTAGGGTATTGGTCGGTATGGATGTCCAACATAACCTCTCTGCCGCTCTGCGCAGAAGTATGCGTCAATACATACCCCACGTAAAAAATAAGGGTGAATATTGTCTTGGAGTTTGTTGACTTTACTGAGAGCTGAAAGTTTTCATTTCAAGGATATACATTTCAAAAAGCGGTTCAGAGGGCTTTGACCTTGGCTTTAGATTGATCCTAACGCACATGTACGATAAACACTTATGTTTTTAAGCTCGTAAATACAGTAAACGTAGATAAGAAAAAAAGCATCTGACTGGGCGGGCTGAAAACCTTCAAAGTATAGCATAAGCAAGTCTTGAGGAAGGTTATGGTGCAACGTCGTGGGATATCGTGACTGACAAGGTCTCTTAATTGATTTTCTTGCACGTACTCACATACGTAAAGCCATAAATAAATATTATTTCTCAGTACGCTATGCCTCCTATAGTAAATAGAGATCACATTGGTTATAAAATCCAACTTTTTACATAAAACGTCACATGAATATACAATATTGATATTGGAACATCAATTTATCGCTCGCTATGAAAACTAATTCACTAACCTGGTCGAAAAACAACTTTGTCAGAAATATCACAACGTAGAATACTTGATGGTATCCAGCTATCATAGTCAACACAATTGAAACACCTATTAGCGCGTTGTTGAGGAATACACTTCTTGTTTATTCTAGTAAGATGGTAAAAATTCCTACAATCAGCATGATGGTACTCCATTACCATAGTCTATGGACGTCTTTAATACCAAGGCTAGCTACTAGCGCTGCTGACTCCTTAAAAAAGAGTTAATGTACTGCCAACACAAAGTCCAAAAAAAAACATTTAAGTCCCCGTACGACAGCGCATCTTCTCAAAGGAACTAACACTCGTTGTAGGAACATAACACATTGGATAGAGCTACTTATCTTATCGACCTGATACAGATTGAGTGAAAGCAGGGTTGTCACAACATATGTCCTAAGTCTTTTTAATACCAAAATATCTTAAGAAACACCACACCACGGCTCTAATCTCTTAAAGGCTAATGCTGGTTAAGCATTAGCCCCGAATGTATTTACCCATGTTTCCTTTATAACCTTTAGCAAGTCTTTTGCCATAGAAAATCCTGAGCTAATAGTGTGTGTAAATTATAAAGCGTTATTTACCTGCAAAGTTAAATACGCAACTGAGAGAGGGCAAATATAACAAAGTAACATTTCAATTTTAAATGCTTAATACATTTTTATATGTAAAGTTGTGCGAGGGTAGATATCAATAAGAATGAAATATTTTTGACAAATACCCCATAAATCGTGTAGTTACAACGCAGAGTGGCGATAAATAAATGATTTTCACGTTAAAACGAATGCATAATATCGCGCTATTAACGCAGAGAGAGCCGCCAGGTTTTATGAACACAACAACCGCAAACGATGTGTTGACTGAAAATATACACCGCATTATAAAAACCGCAAAAATTGTGACGGTCAATATAACAGTCGATTATTGCTTTTTATCTGTTTCGGAGCCCGTGGTAGTAAACTGCACTTTTTGTTTTTCGAGGGTGGCGCACCTCATTCCTTTCCTTAGTTCTAAGATTCGAGGCCTAGTCTTGGTCACGCGCTAACGATAGCTCTGGTACTGCAGACGTAAGATCTGGTAACCGGTTGCCATCAGGCTTGTTTACTATCTTTCTTATTTTCTTATTTCTTGACGACTCGATGGCGTAGTGGTTAGTGTAACCGACTGCCACGCCTGAGGTCGCGGGTTCGATACCCGCACAAGTCAAACATTTGTGAGCATGAACATGGATGTTTGTCTTGGTCTGGGTGTTTCTATATATAATATGTATGTATTTACAAAAAGAAAAAGTATATATGTATGTTTATCCATTGTCTAGTACCCATAGTACAAGCTCTGCTTAGTTTGGGCTAGATGGTGTTGTGTGTATGTTATAGAATATTATATTATTATTTACTCTTGCTGCCTCAGTGCCGCAGCGGTAGTAAATACATCTGCTGTGCATGAAGTCTCTGTTTCAAATCCTGTGCCGAACAATTTTTTTCGTCGAGCTATTATAGGTAGAGTCTGACACTGTGTACAGGTAAAGTTGTCAGCGACCAACAACTAAAACACACAGATAAAAGGAAAGCGCGACGAAATGTGGTTGATACATCTCTCTGCCTAGCTCTTCGATCTTACTATACACATAAAGAAAAATATATATCCACCGTAACAGAAGTAATATCTTTAAACATCGCTTGTAGAAGGTCAAGTCTCAACACTCGACAAATACCACGGCCGGTAGTTCATTCCCGACACTGCACTGACGTGAAAAATGATAGCTACAAGCACTGGACCAGCACGTCTCACGTAGAACTAACTTTAATTTAAACTTTCCTTGTTTAAATGTTAGCTGCTGAAAAATATAGTTCCTTTTCTTTAAATAGACAACTCTCTCACTAAGTAAATTTTCTGTGCCACAAGGGGCTTTAGTAACATTAAAATAACAAGCACAAAGAATACTCTCTGTAGAAACAGCTCCTGTATCGCGGGGAACATGACGAACATTCAAGCAACGGACACAAATATTACTATTTACTATTTGTGACACAGTTTTGCCTGTGTGGGTATTGAAGTTATAAGATTTGACGCGACATTATGGCAACCTTACCAGTAAGAGACGAGATTTTAAAGTAATTAGATTATACTGGATTTTCGGGCTTCACTCGCCTAAATGTAGGTTAGGTGAGGTTAGTAATAGTACTTTTTTCTAGATCAAACATACCTTAAGCTCTATTCTGTACAGCTAAAAACGTGTACGCGAAATTTCATGATGATCTGTCAAGTAGTTAAGGCGTGCAAGCGTAACAAACAAACAAACTCACTTTCGGATTTATATTACTAGATTTTGCCCACGACTTCGCTTGTGTTAATGTAAATTAATGTTTAGATATTTTGAAGCCTGTTATTCTGATGTATAAACAATAATACTTTGAAATTTCATCAAAATCCGTTCAATAGTTTTTGCGTGCGAGTAACCATCAGCCATCCATCCGTTCATTCATTCATCCATCCATTTATCCATCATAATATAATATTAGTAGGATTAGTCAGGCAGTTAGGATAGTTAGTATAAAGCAAAGTATTTATTACTACTTGAAGAAAACGCATTCCTATATTCAGACAAAAAACAATTAGGTACTACTGGAGTAACAATTGTTTGTAACTTACATGAAACTTAAGTTAAAATGGCTACCACGGCACGCCACAAGGAAATAACATTTGTGTAACCCGACAGCTGTTTCTAGTTGTGCCTTTTTTTGTCCAACGCTGTGAAATATTTGTAAAGTTTCTTAGTATGTAGGGCACTCTACCTAATACGCAAAAGATTATTTATTAAAAAACATACATGCATAGTTTTTTCGCTCATAACTCCAAATAGGTAGGTGTTGAACACCCACACGTCCCTAGTTAGGTACATACATACATTACGTTGCAACTTAAATAGTTGGCGACTTGCTGCTAACTCTTCGGAGATATAGAGGTAAAACGATTTCATACACTATGCGTATTTCAGCTGGCTACCTAATACAGTTCGAAAGATAAAGCCATTTAAATATAGGCAAAACAGGTAGACAGAAAAATCTTAGTAATCAGGGTCTCATAGGCTACCTGTTGCTGCGGACCCTCAAATAATTTAGTTCCCGAAAAAATAACCAATTTGTCGCATATACCGCCGTATGTTTCCCATCTAGCGTCGAAATCGCAACGCGCGAAGGGGCAAGTCCGCATTGCGAAACGTCACGAACAAATATATTAGTGTTAGCTTGTTAGGTAATAAAATAAACTGTTCTGTTACGCAATCTCTTGCGGCTCCTGCTAACCATTGAGGTGTTACATTTTACAATGGTTTATTTTTACGGGTACCTCTGACCTCTGAATGGACAATGGTACTCTGTTACATTGCTACGAGTTACTCTTGTTCATATTGTTCTAGCTGCTTACATGTCGGTGCTATTTTGTGGAAGAGTTTGGTGATAGAATGCAGTTTTGTTGATTAATTGAGCAACTCGTTGGCTCCTTGGTATAAGTTTTAGTTACATCGAGGTACAAGGTTTGATGCTTAGGTCGATCTGTGTTGAGATTATTTTGTAAGGTATAGGGACACAGTCACACACATACATAGCCACGTACGTTATACGTAGCTACATGTCTATGTATGTGAAAAGGTGTCAACCGCGCCATTTTCACCAGTCCGCTAAAACTGTCTATAGAAGCATACGTAATTATATACATACGTCTGTAAATTATAATATTTAAATGTAAAAGTGTATGTAAATATAAGATTTATTTCGTTGCTACGGATTTTATTTAATTCCACCTTACACTGGTGACCCCGACGTGATTGAAGATTTCTTTTTTCGGAAATTATGCTCATGCCCGTGTACAATGAATGAAGTAGACAAGTTTATCGAAAACAATATCATAATTTTTCTTATACAAAGATTATTTATTCCTCACCACAGAAGCTAAATATGACAAACAACAGCAAAAGTTGACTCTATTTTTCATCTCCCTTCCCCCAAAGAATGTAAACCAACCACAAGCTCAGCACAATTTCCATCAAACATCAAGATACGAACACACGTACCGAACAATCAAACTTCAAACATTAAATAAAGATATGTAACCTACCCTCCTAAATTCGGCAAAATGTTCTTTTAACCCTCCTAACCACTGTACCTGTCATCGAACATTCACCCCTGAGTCAAACCCCCTCCTACACAATAACACCCCCATATGAAATGGCTCCATGCCTACCACTTGGAATATATCAATGGCATACTTTCGTCGAGTGAAATGGAGTATTCTTTGATACGAAAGAACTTCGGTATATTTTTATTGGAGTTTTCTTTAATGTGCGATGAATGGTATGCTGGCTTATTGTTTGAATAATAATGCTTTGTTTTTTGTTCGGGAAGTTATGCGCCGCAATTTGTGCTGTGCGATTCAGATGCACGTAATGAAGCCGTGGTTCAGGAAACTCAGTTCTCACTGTATCCCATCTATGTCTATACTAATAAATAAAATTGAAGTGTCTGTTTGTAATGTCAAAATAAGAGCTTTTTACTATTTAGTAAAAAGCTGCTATTTTGCATATGAAAGTATATAGGATAGGTACTTACCCGGAAAATTAATTTTAAAATGTTTGTCTCTCTGTTTGTTCTGACTGGATCGATTTTGACCGGACTTTCACTGCCATATAGCTGATGATATAAGGAGTAACATAGATTACTTTTATTTTAGAAATGAAATAGGATTCCGCGAGTAAAAAATACCACGCGGGCGAAGTCGCCGGTAACAGCTAAACTCTCAAAAAATACTTGTTAAATCTGATAAACAGTTACCTGCTGGCAAAACTTTAAACATTTAAGCTATAAAGTGACTGATATGAATATCTAGTGGGTTAAATCTTTGTGAGGATTTAGATAGCAGCTCGTAATCCTGATATATCCTCGGCAATCGGTGTTGACTCATCCCCTATTACATGGGTCTTGAAACATAGCTAGTTTAATATGGGTACAATATACTCTTTCCTACATGCCCTTTGAAAATATTGCAGACATTACTTTATGTACATATACGGTATAACTAACACGGATAGACATAGGTATATCCGTGTTAGTCATATTTGAACACATTTTGCGTAAATAGAAACACCAATGATCACATTATGTTCGGGTACTTTGAAATAACTACACTGGAACATTGAGACCACTACCATCTTAGTCTCCCCGTGACCATGGCTGCTGAAAAGCAACCGAAACATCGGGGAAAGTGTAAAATTAAATACAAATAGTTTTAATAATTTAATTAAATTAAAATTAGTAAAGTTTAATTGTATTAGTAGTGTAACAGTTTCAATATTATGTGATAAAGTGTTAAATAAACAACGTGATAAAATCCGTATAAAATAGTTAAATTTTAATGAATAACATACGTTTAAACAGAAGACAATATTATATATGACATCAGATTAAATACCCTTAGCATCAAAATGAATGAAGTATTTGGTGCAGCAGCATGAACTGAATTTTGGACTCCAAAACTTTACTAGGTTTTACATGATTTCTCTTCAACTATTGCTTTCAAGCTCATGCAAATTAGCACAACCGGTGCACAGCATCTTAACACTAATTAAAATTGAAATAGTTTAGAATAATAATCAAATAATTTAAAAATAACTCTTAATCAAATTTAATCGTGTTAACATTCAAAGAACTAAAATAAGAACGGCAAGAGACCTCGCGACACTTCGAAAACTAATTCAAGTGGAATCGAACTTGGGAAACATCGATAAAACTAAAACGAACTAAGTTCAACGCGGATGCATTGCGGGGAATCTTTTATCAGTTTATGTGGGGACTTCAATAGTTCTAATCTAGTTTGGTTATATCATCTCGTTCGGTCCTGAAGGGGCGAGCAGAAAGCGGTCACGATTCAAGATGAAAAAATATTTTCTAATAAGTGTAGGTAGGCAACATCAATCAATATTATTTATTTACTGAATAAAGGAATACAGAGATGACTAAGAACATTTACGCTTAAATGATCTTAAACATATATGAACGTAAAACTTTGGTTAACTAAGTTCACTTAACTTACTGCAGAAACATTGAGTTAGTTGGTACGTAAATGGTTTTGCGTATGACAAGATACAAAATTTCACTAGATTTTTTACGTCTAACGTAATAAAAAAATAAAAAATAAAATTTCATTTTTTTAGGTTTGCATTCGAATCTGGGACTTCACGTTCAGCCATGTCAACATGCACTCATGCTTCAGGAATAACAATGCTGTCATTTTAATTGCTTCTTCGTCCTAGCTTCATTTTTTATATTTTTATTGAGGTTGGCAGATTTGGTTGAATATATTTTTTTCAAAGGAGCTATTGCCTAGGTCTCCTCAATCTAAAAAAACCTAACGATATTCTAAGATAAGACCTCTTGAAACTAGGAAATAAAATTCTTTGTATTTCAAATATTTACGTTATAGATATATTCCTAGGAAGACCCTATGTAGTAGTATGAACAACAACGTAAATATGCAAATCTTGCATAAAGAAACGCGGTACAGTTTGTCAAAAGAACTTACAAATTGGCAAACTTATTTGTGCAGTCACGAGGGCGCCACTAGCTGCGCCATAGTTCAAACTACTTCAAACTTTGCATAGTTCCTCATTTTATCACCTCCATAAATAAGTTAGTCGGATTGCACATGCAAAACTACATCGTAGTTGAAACCTTACAAGACAAATGCAGTTACAGCATGTTTACAACGCCGTATATCAAACAGGACTTGAAAAGTTTTAAGTAGAAATGTCGCAATGGATATTGACGTAATCGATACACACATGCACGGGTGGCATGCATGGTAATGCATGTTCAATGAAAAGTTACTACACTGTTCCCAGCGAGGTTATGGATAGAAATGTAGTTGATATTTATGACATTGTGGTTGAGTTAGAATTTGCAATGTTTTGTGTTATAAACAATGATTTTGACAATTTTAACTGGAAATGGCATTTAGGGAGCCGGTGTTAGGACTTCTGAGCAAAGCAGATAGGTATTGTTTTGAGTACAACTGTATTCGAATGTCATTCCACAGCGTTTTTATCGCTTTCTTTGTTAAAAGAAGGATATCTCCCGCACTTCGAATACTTCCTGTGTCGCGGCAGACTATGCGACCGTTTTGAATGTTTGTAACATTCAAAACGGCCACAAAGAATACCCAGACTGGGATCGAACGCATAACACTCGTCAATGCGGTATTGGTGACGCGACCACTTAAACCACTACTCCATCCGTGTAGTAGTGTGCATCATTATTTCAAATTTAAACGCATTAATTAAAGCCATGTGTGATCAATCAAAACGCAAGAATTGAACCGATAATGTTAGATTCCTTTGACCTTAATTGGGAATGTTCAATAAGTCAGCAGACTAAATAGGTTTAGTATGCTTATTAGGGGCTGTTTGCCGGCCTATCTTAGTTTAAATCATTTTGGAAATCTAATATTCTAGTTCATATATCTAAACTAATAGAGTTTCAGAGTATGACTGAAATGTATTTTGTGCTGTCACATTATCCTATTTAGAATGGATATAAAGCTTCTTTCCATTTTCTACTAACTTTGCGTTTGATGCAATGACCTAAACGCGCGTCTTTGTCTAAGCTGTACCCGCTGAGCTGTACCCCACGTGTGTTCAAATATTGTGTAGTTCATAAGTTAGGACTATTTCAAGTCTGATTGAAATTGTGTCCTTGATTTCTCTTCCTAAATACTTAATGTTCCCTAAGAGAAAGAAAGAGGAAGTTGAACTATATTTAGGATATTTACAAATACTAAAAGTAAACCATCAATCGGTTAAAAGAGTGGATCACCAAGCAAAATAAACCTTAAACTTTACGATGATATTTGGGGCGCTGCTGGTAAAAATGCGGGGACAAACTTCCTACGTTACACTGCCATCTATCTACTTCTATATAAAAAATGTCAACTCCCATACTGAGGCGTTTTGCACGACGCGCAATACCGAGTTTTGTGAGACTTTACAATCACTTTATACTATTTTTGGCAGTGAAAAGACAATGACTAACCGATTGTGTCATCCTCTCTTTTGAGAAAAGTGACAGTGCTTCAATGAATAACTACCTACTATTTATAAAGCAAAACTTTGGTAGTACTGCAACTTGATTCCTATTTATTATTCTCGACCGGAGCAAAGGCCAGGAGCATCTTTAACATAACTATTCAAACTATCGCCGGATCAAGTATCGACAACTTGAGAAACTACCTAACGAGGTAGTTCGTTAGTCGCCGAACTGAAGCTTCCGCTGAAACCAAACTTAACACGACAATTAATGCACCCCCAAATTTCATAAAACCGCTTTTTATATTCCCAAAGAAAATGCTTCAAATTTTGTCGAAATCTATACGTCGGCGGGCCAAGTGATCGCATCACTCATTGCTTTCATCGGTTTGGAACTGAGGACCTATTCATCTATATCCTGTTATCTTAAGTCGTGCTTTCATTGTTTTGATACGTCATCGTATTTGCTTACGCAACGCCCATCTATTCAAGGCTGCACAATTCTTAAAATCTCAAAGAAAATTATCGCTAGTGTGGGCGGGCACTTTATTATGACTACAAAAGATATAAATTAGATTTCGCCTGCTTTTCAGTAGCCATGGTCACGGAGAGATAAGAGCTGCGGAAAAGCAAACAAAACGACGGAAAAATTGTGAACTGAAGACAACAAAATCTAATAACTACTTAAAACAATAAAAGGATCAGTCGTTTACAGACCTGTAACATATTGCTTTATAACTAGAGACCAAAGAGTAACAGGGATACTTTGCGTACTTATTTTAAATGTTACATATTGCTAGCAGATATTTTATAAAGCAAATCGTGTATTACAAAAATGTAATGAACATTGTAGCCTATTTATTCTAAATTGTATCACAATTTTCTATCCATTTAACATACGTTCATTATCAATAATTGAATGTCAGTTGGCCAGCTGTTTGCGAAATATGTACATTTGATTCGCTAAGTTTAACAGACCAAACAAAAGGGTTTTCTTTGGAATGACTTAAGAAACCCCACGTTAAAAGTTTCTTAAGATGGCCAGGATATATACAAATGGGAACTGGTAGTACCTATCTGCATACGTCACTCTATAAAGCTTTTTAAGTTATTAAAAAGCTGGTATGACAGAACATGGCAGAACTCTAAAAAAACAAACACACGACCTGGCTGTTTGAATCTTAATTGAATTTAATTATATCTTGTAGATAATCAATATCAGAAACTAGATAGCGTTCTACTGAAACTGCGTTCAAGTTGCAAACAAAAGATCTGCGAAGTGAGCGCAGTCGCCAACTTGCCGCATCTAATTAACTTAGTTTCGTGTCGATACGGTTCTTAAAGAACTTCGTATCTTATAAATGTTTTAAAGTGGAAAGTTTGATGTTTATTTAATGAAGGTGGGACAGCTAACAGAGTACATAGATAAAACATGTTGTCAACTTTTAGCTTTGACGTTTTAATTAAAAAGCATTTCCAGTTTGTAAAAACAGAAGAAATAGTTATTCTTCGTGGTTTTATGTAGGTCGTAGGAAATTTCATAATATTTTTTTCTTTTTAAGTATACAACTGTTTCACCATGGACGTACCCATATATCCCTTGTGGGACCAAACCCACGGTACTATTATGATATATTTAGTCTGCCAACACTCACAATGCATTTTTGACACTGTAACGCAACATCACATTATCGCACTGGGTGTAAACCTGTTAGGATACTGTAAGATTGTATATAAATAAATAAATCTGTCAGATCTACTATTTAGTTACATAATAATACCTTTAGCCCATGGCTTCGCTCACTCGAGAACAGTGCTTTTTCTGAATAAAATGTATCCAATGTCCTATTTCGTGACCCTGAAAACGTGTATGCATAATTTCATGATGATCGAGTAGTTAAGACGTTAAACAGTAACAAGTAGACAAATTTACATTTACATTTACATTTACATTTACATATTATAATATTACTAGTTAAGATACAGTTAGGATTGAGTTCTTTATCATCAAAGCTGTACCAAGTTACAGTACACGCCCTTTTTATCTACCCCTGTAGACTCTTTTCCTTTAGGTGGTATATTATTTACGAAGCGATACGAAGACAATAGTACATGTAGTCGAAGTTCACTAAATATCAACGTATGAACAAGATCTAGGTACTCAGAGGTACCCGTGTTAAACATACACTGTTAAATCAACCACAGATGTGTATCAAAGCTGGTGCACATCAAAGGGAATCGCGAACTAATAATGATGCAACACGGTACATATGTACGATGTATATTGATTGTTTATTTATATCTAGGGATTTACGCCGGTGTTAGGTCAAAGGGGTGAGATTTGTTGTGATAAAAATAGACTATAGAGAATGATTCTGTGGCGATCTTACGTTAACGCGATTATTAAACTGGTGGTGTAGGTGTAGGGTTACACTCACATTTAACTAATTATAATTGTAGGTCACACATAGTCAGTAGGGCAGAAAATTAAATGTCCACATGCACACTAATTGCAATCACTACTACTGCACTACTGCGGTAGACGTAGCTTTAATAACTTAGGAGCAAAATAATTATTTAGTTATAAGGTTTTGATTGTAAAAGAGATTACTTTCACTAAAATATCATCCTATCTCTAAATTGCGATGTAACTTAAATATACTGGTACAACAATACCAGTACGCCACATATGTTGATACATTATATTTACTACAATTATTAATAAATATTACACTTTTATTAGTTATATTTCAAAAGTTAAAAATTGTTAACAATATACAGAGAATTACATACATACATACATAGATTCACGCCTGTTTCCCAGAGGGGTAGGCAGAGACTACGGATTTCCATTTGCTACGATCCTGACACACTTCTCTGGCTTCATTCACTTTCATCACATTCCTCATACACGCCCGTCTGTTCAAGGTGCTCTTAACCTGGCCTTTGTCCAGAACGCCTCCGATCTGATCAAGAACCGTTCGCCTAGGTCTTCCTCTTGCGACTGTTCCATTCACTGTTCACACAGAGAATTAAGTAATTAATTATTGAAAATTTCGTCGCAGCAGTTTCCTTACCAATTGACAGATGTTTTACCTATAATTAGGTCAATCGAGGCTTATAATTAAATACTTATAATGATACGCTGAGACACAGAATATGAAAGTATGGATCGCTTATCATTCGAGAACGACCTCGTTAAATTATTTTCTGTTTCTTTAATGCGGACCGAACTTCAACATCACTACATATACTACATATAGTTCAGGCAAGTAGCTTATAATTATTTAAATATGTGAAACTATCCTTTCTTGCCATAACTATAATTATTATTATTATTTTTTAATGTAACTTGTCCGTGAGGTGGGGACCTAGTGTCCTGAAACACAGACTCTCCGTCTACCTTAGGCACCAGTCTTTTTTTTTTTTTTTTTTTTTTACTTGGGCGAATGCATGACGCATACCCCTCCGCGGGGGCCGGCGGAGGGGTTATGTCGGACTCGCCGGGGTAAAATAAAATGTTAAGATGATAAAGTACCTCCCGGAATACCGACTAAAACTACCACGGTGTTCCTCGATAAAACCACTATCAACGGGGCCGCGCGAATCACTTTCGCATGCGGTCGCGACCCCGCCGAGGTTTCGGCCCGCCGTATGAAACGGCAGGCCACTACACGAAAGACCTACCCTAAAGGCACCTCTACCACTCCCTACTGTCCCCCCTAGAGGGGAGACGGACTCAACACAGAGGCGCGCGTGGGAACACGCACGCCGCCTCTCGGACCTGGTGCTGAACGGATGGCGGGCAGGCCCACAAAGCCCGCCACCCCCAGGTCAAACCTCAGGGTGGCTGGAGGTCGTCCCGCGCCCTCCGGCGCCCGGCTCTGCGGTTGGGGAGAGGGTTCAAACGCTCCCTCTCCCGCTTCGCCGCCTCCTTGATGGAAATGACTTCCTCACAAAAGGAGGCGACGGCGTTCCACGACCTCTCACTCCGGACCATAGACTGAACTACGGCCGGGAGCGAGAGGGAGGCACCAGTCTCCCACAGTACTTCTAAGTCAACAAAAGTTATGTCTGATATCAAATGTATCTACTTCAACTGTATTGTGGTGTGAAAATAAATTATTTTATTATTATTATTTTGGTTATAAGCTAATTTATTAAGGCATTGAGTTATTGTTATATATTAAGATTTAGTTTAAAGTTAAAGTCCACTATTGTACTCCTTTTTTAGCCGTTTAAATTTTATTATTTATTATTATTATTGTATTATAAAACAAAGTCCACGTCTGTCTGTCTTTACGCAATAAACTCAAAAACTACTGAACGGATTTTCAACAATAGACAGTGATTCATGAGGCAGGTTTAGGTGTAATTTGTTAAGGTTTTGTACTACACTTGCGAAGCCGCGGCGGATCGCTTGTATGAAATGAAGTTCAGCTTATAATTTATTCAAATAATTAATCCAAATAAGCTCAAAGAAAATGCCAATGTAAATTACCCACCACTTAGCAAATTAATGATTTGAGGCTACCACCGAAAAATTTAATTTAATTAAAATCCCGAGCAAACAGGGAAAACTTCATCAAATTCTTAAACAAAGGATCAAGAAAACTTAATTAAAATAGCAAATTATTGGTCTGCGATAAGATTCATTTCGCTTTTCGACGATCCGCGAGCGTACTATTTCCATTTCGGGTTTGAAACAAAGATAATATCGTGTGTATCGTTGTGTAACAGCAATGCAAGCTGACAGTGAGAATATGGACGGATAGTTGCGAAAACATCCCGCCTCGGGACCAGACATGTAGCGAGCACGAAATTCCATCAGAAATTTCACATGTACCTCCGCATGTAGGTGCACAAAGGATTTCTATTCGTCTGTTTAGTGCTTATATTACAATAGTTATTTCGCCGTTCATATTCGAGTAATAACCGTCTGTGTACTGTTGCAGGCGGCATATGCAGGGTTCTCGTGTCAAATTAGCGAAATTATGGCATAGCATGGTTTATGTGAAGGTAATACGAATATAACAAAGAGAAATGATGAAATTATATAATAATCTAACACATTGGTGAACAGGATTCGAAATGCTTCGTGTTATTTACCTAAACAAATAATATCACGTTTATATGCTCTTTGTAGGACTCCTAGTATCTAGAACGGTCAGTTATAAGTCAACAACGCTGGTTCGGTGCGAGTTAACAGACTTCACATATCTTCGAGATCATTGTGAACAACTCTTAGTCATTTAGGTTTCCTCACGATGTTTTCCTTCGCCATCGAAGCGAGCATTAATAGCATACAACACACAACTACGAAAAGTTAGAGATGCATGTTTGGGATTAAACTCGACACCTCTGCGCCGCAGTCTGACTGTCTCGCTGCAAATTTATTTAGTCCTAGACTTGTGTACCGTCGCGTGCCGGCCGCGCCGAAACCTAGCAACTGTGTCCCTTCAGGGACTCATTGCTCAAGTGATGTGACAAGTCTAGGACATTTATGATTCCTTAGTGGAAGAATTACAGGTCACGATGTCGATCGGTCGAGGCACTGACAGCACAGCACGGCGTAGAAACTGACGTGCCAAACAAGTTCATATAAGATGTACGAACCGATATTAATATGCCCTTGATGGAAACATGTCAGAAACTGTGTGACTTCACCATAAAATAAAAACATAGTTTTAAGATGGCTTAAGTCTTGGTTAAAAGTTGTAAACATCTTTATTTCGAGCTTTGTAGTAAGACTACTAATACATTTTAGATCTCAACCTATAATTTTATTTTCGATATCTATCTGTCCATATGCCGATGTCTTGGGAACCTAGAGGGTTGACTGGTAGACTGTACAAACGGAGATTAAGAGTTCAAAGCATGATACACTACTACGTTGCAATAGACTATATCGTAAAAAGCCTATATGCTCGTTAATTGTTTATAATTTCCTGGAATCTGAGTCAAGTATGTTAATCCGCAGTAAGCTAGCGCGGTGGATTATAAATAATGTCGTACTGAGAAGATGGATATGTATAGCATTGTACATGTATTATAATAATATATGCATTGAGGTTCCAAGCTACTGCTTGGCCCAGTCTATAAAATATCTAGTTCTTATTTATGAGCTGAATAAAGTTAGAGAGACATGACGATCGTAGCAAGTGGAAATTCGTAGTTTCTGCCTACCCTTTCGAGTTACTGTCGTGATTCTTTGCGTGTGGGTTTATTGAAGTGAAAACTTTTGACGGCGCGTTGAGCTCTTTTTGGGTGAACAAAAATCATGGAACCCGCGTCATCGTCACCGAACGCATTTTAAATTCAAAAATAATAATCTAATAGCTCGCTGCATGTTTTTTATTAATTTATTTAGATCAAACCGGCCGATTACCACAACAACTTATATCATTGTACATTAATAGTATTCAACAGCCTATGCTGTCTTAAAGCCCTTTTGAAGGTTGTTTATCAAACATGAATAAAGAAACAATACCTTTAACCCTCGAACGATTCAATCATACCAACTGTGAGTAATACCGACCTGTTGAAGGTGGTATCAATTATTCAGGTGGTGGAGGGTTATACCTGCCCAGGCGGTGTTGAAGACATACCAATCAGTAGAAAAGTGATTAACTTTAGTTCGGATTATTTACTGAGGGGTGAAATGCGCTTAGTGGAAATTGACCGTTAGGTAATGTTAAGGAGTATAATGTATTTGAGGGGTCAAAATATGAACTGGTAGTAATGCACATGTTCTTACAACTTTTTTAGTACGATAATTTAAGAAAACTTATGCCACGAGGTAACTGTAAGTAAAATAATAATTAAATACATAGGTTTTGGCGTATACCGTTATGTTGTCCATTTGATTAATAAAAATAAATAACAAAATATAAACTAGATGAATCCAAATCAATAGGACTATTTCATAAAAAAAGACTATACTAACAGCCCAGCCTAAAGACCCAACTGGAGACTTAACGACCGGAAGTAGTTATGTTATTATCAACGACTAGTTTTTGACCGCGGCTTCGCTCGCTCGGAAACAGTACTGTTCCTGGCTGAAGGTCGGTGTCGTTTTTTGTACCCCTTACAATGTGTACGTGAAATTACATCATGACGAGAGATCGAGTAGTTAAGGCATGTAACAAACAAACATACAAACTCACAATGGAATTTATATTAGTTAGGATTCTAATAATGTAGGTTCGTGGTATACAACATACTTGCCTCCTATTACATGTGAAACTTAGAAACTTATTTAGCAATATGTGCTCGTAATAGACCTCTACCGACCCCTCTAGCACTATGTTTTAGATGGAAGGACATAAATCTCGCGGTGAATGTGAGATAATAAACCATTACATGCTATACCTACCTACCATCACATTTCTACAGAATATACCACGCGGAGTGCTCTGAAGAGTTATTCCACCTTATCCCGCCCTCCCGTTTCCGATCCAGAACAACGCGCGCTGTGCTCAGATGCCATCCTTTCACGGTAGAGCCGACTAGAGTGCGAACCATCATGTTTGGGTCCTCATACCTCTGCCGAACGATCAAGGCATGGATTTCTCTGCCAGGGTACGTGTTTCCTTCTTCCTTTAATCCTGGGTCCTTTAAGCGGGGCGTGAAAAAGCACTTTCTCATGCCGTCAAAGTAGAGACCTCAACATCGCCTCGGCTGCTATGAGGACGGTGTGGAAGCCACTGCACTTAGACCACACGACTGCTTACCATCAGGCGGAGTATGGTTATTTTGACGAGCAAAATAAAAAAGAAATGAAAACTGGACCAGTAACTGTTGAAAAGCCATTACTTCAATACATGTCTGTACTTCAACTCCTATTAGCCCAATGGCTGTGTCGTTTAGTTGTCAAAGCTACTGCTAATAGTCCTGCAAGCCCATTCAAATCCTGCGAGGCACGACCGAGCGAGCTGTGGTTAGCTCATATACTTGAATGGATAGTAATCGCCTAGAATTGGTGCTGCAAGCAAATGTTATTCTATATATGTATATTGGTTTGTTATATAACGAGTTACTGAAATTAAGTAGAAAATATGAAAATCTAGATATAGGTTAAGTAAATAACTATATATGTATGTAAAGTTATGTGGAGATGTTAGTTACTCGATTACGCGTAAACTACTAAACCTTATTTAGATGAAAATTAGAAAATTTATTGAACATGATCATTCAGATCATGTTCAATTAATTTTCTAATTTTTATCCAGATTTGATTTTTTGTATGTTTGTTTGTAACGATTTAACTCAAAAACTAACTAACCGATTTTAATAATTATTTTACTATTAGAAAGCTATATTATCACCCACTAATATAGCCTTAGCCTTTTATAAAATAAAAGTTACTGCCATGCCTATCTCTTTGGCTAGTCTGTTCACTTTAAACTTCTTTGTTCTTCTTAAATCGAATTCCAAGCAGATCCTAATACTAACATATACATACATGTATAACAATAAAAAACTTTGTGCCTGTTTTATTTAAGTCAGGCACCTTTAGCTCTGCAATCTTAGCCTAAATGTAGATAGCTATCGTCAAGTACACCTGCGGGATAAAACTAGCTCTAATAACAACAAGGTAGCCTTGGCTACAGATTGTTGTTTTATCGGCGTCAGTACAAAATAAATAGAAATGCTTAGATAAAACTTTCGCTACTTTTCTTCTTGTGAGTCCAAATAACAATAGATTACGGAATTGATTAGATTAACCTTAATGTTATCAAACGGAATAAATTTAAAGAGTGGTTTAATTATGTATTTATAAAATGTGATCGTAAACAGTAAAATACCTAGGCAAACGTTTTCTATTCAAATCTAGGCCATTCTGGAGAAAGCTAAGGAATGTGTATGTAAAAATTAAATGAGAGTCATTAAAAAAGTGTGATCGTTATGCCAGGATCGCAGCAAGCGGTAACCTGTGTCTCTGCCGTACGATCTAGGTAACAAGCTAAGCGAGCCTATTTATTTTTCACAGGTCGGTAATTGGATACTTTCGACACAATATCGATAGCTCTTTAGTGTACGACAAAGCGGATTTTTTGTTTTGCCTTGCTTCATTCAAACTGGAGAGTCCGGCTAGAAGTACTTCCACGTTACCGAAGACTGCAGCCAAACAACTTTGGCAACACATAGGTAATACTCCTAATATCCATAATATAAGCCCCGGTAACCGTTTACCAGATACTTCATAAGCTTGTTTACTACCAGTAGAAAAAGGTAATAAAATCACCATAACGCAGCCCTATGAGAAACAATAAAATATTGAACCCTAAACCAAACCGATTAACACTCGAACGAGCAATTCAAAGCAACAAGTGGTCTTCCAGAGCTGCATCCCGCTCCTGCAGCCAAGGATAGTTTAGCAGATGAAGACATACATTTGTATTGCAATTCAAACATTTGTAGATAATGATCACGATCTCGCCGAGCTGTCGGCGAAACTATCTAGTTAAAAGGTTTTCATTAACTGAGGAACGAGGGAGCGCTACAAACGAATAGGGTTGTCACGGCAACGTTTTATTACTTTAGAAATATGTACTTATTTCTGAAGAACAAATGCTGTAGAAATGAGAGCGCTGAGAAATATATGTGGTGTTACTCTAAAAGATAGAATAAGGAATAGTGTGTTAGAGAGAGATGCGGCATGAAAGTGGATATAGTGACAAGAATAGAAAAGGGTATGTTAAGTTGGTTTGGGCGTGTAAAAAGAATGGACGAGGAAAGACTGACTAAGAAAGTTTATAAGGCTAGTGTAAATGAAACAGTCGCAAGAGGAAGACCTAGGCGAACGTTTCTTGATCAGATCGGAGGCTTTGTGGACAAAGGCCAGGTTAAGAGCACCTTGAACCGACGGGCGTGTATGAGGAATGTGATGAAAGTGAATGAAGCCAGAGAAGTGTGTCAGGATCGTAGCAAATGGAAATCCGTAGTCTCTGCCTACCCCTCTGGGAAACAGGCGTGAATCTATGTATGTATGTATGTACTTATTTCTGCTCTCTAGGCCACTTATAGAGCAGGATCAAGTACATATCTCTTGTTGAGCAGCGGTGTTCATTTTAAAAGTCGGATCAAGTGTTCTAAGTACCTTTTTCTGTCAAGAAATTCTCAGCTGCAGTAAGGAGTTTTTGCCCTGTAGACGGCAAATTGCTCGCCCCGTGTTACTGGAAACTTAATAACGAAATGTGTGTGTAATACACCGCTGCCTACCCATTCGGAAATATAGGAGTCACAATATATAATCATATTATAGGTTACCGTTCTATACTATATTATACATGAAAGGACTCACGTCTATATCTAAAAGGTGGTCACGAGTTTCCTACACTAACTATTCGGTAGATATAAAAGAAATTGGATTATACTATAAACGAGAAAAATGGGCAAGCAAACCGTATTAATGTTTTAAGAAATTTTAATAATATATTTATAATCTAGAAATATGTTTATAATAATATCAGATTTGTTCAAAATCCTTTCGTTTAAAGGTTTCTTATAATAAGTATAACCTATAGCATCTACTACTAGGAACATTTGTGAACTCCGTGTACAACAAGACAAGCCCAAAAAGACTTTATCTCACCCAGAATTCCACGACATCACGACCATCCAAGAGGACCGTCACACATATGAGTCTAACAATTCTCTAGATCCCAATGTTAGTGTTAAGCCGGGCCTCACAGTGTCAGCCCTACCGTTTCTCGGACACCGTTAACTCTGGAATTAAATACAAATCAAATGGTTTTATTTTTGCTCCCCAACGTCAGGAAATTGCTCTTCATTATATAACATTAACTAGTTAGCGAGTAATTGTTTTACAAACTTTTAAATGGGAAATTCTTTGTCGCAAAGAATATTTTCAGTCCTGTATATTTGTCAAGCGACAGAACGAGCTGAACAAACATTTCATTTTAAACTTTTAAGACTATGTGTGTAAGACAATTATTAAGAGTGTTTCTGTTAAGAAATACTCAGATGGTCAGCTTGGTACATTTGTTGTGTCAGCACCTATACAACTTGTGCTGTATCAAATTTAGTTGTCGTGCATCTACATACTATTTCATGAAAACGTTTTAAACTCGGAAATCAAAGATGCCTAACAATCAACATTGACTTGGTGCTGAAACTTTAGGAAGCAGTTTAATCAGTATATCGCAGTCCATTTTCTATCTGGCATTTGGCTCGGCATGGTACAACTGGCACTAGCAACAGATGCCAGGCTTTTATTAAATCTGTGCAAGTTGCCATATTAATCTTTGACGCGAGGACTGAATAATAACGAGGTATTTATTGAAACACTATTCAATTTATGAAAATGAAAATCTAGTACTTGTGCATGACAATTTTACGTGAAAATCTGAAAGTACAATTATTGTGTCTAGTCAGTGTTGCGGATCAGCGTCCCGTTGTATAGTTTTGTGTATATGTAACAAGGGATAATAAAGAGACGGATACGACCCCAGAGTCGTGCAGTTTTCAAAAGTTTTAGTGATACCATACATATATACATACATAGATTCACGCCTGTTTCCCAGAGGGGTAGACAGAGACTACGGATTTCCATTTGCTACGATCCTGACACACTTCTCTGGCTTCATTCACTTTCATGCAATATAACTCGCATCGAAAGTATACAAAGAAAATTTTTACGATATCTCGATTATCGAGCACATCAAAATACAACTGATTACCTCAACCGATGCAAGAAATACCATTACCTAGTACTTGAATATAGGCGAAATATTAGTGATATATGTTATTTGGCAAACATCGCAAATGGCTCCATTGATTGTCCTGAACTTCTATCAAATATAACTAATCAATTGGGTTTCAGAGAACGTCCTTTGTTAGTAGTCCCATTCTCACTCACTAATTATAGACGAAATACTTTCTTCTCGCGGAGTGCAATGAGTTTTAACAAGATTTCATCGAAATTGGAAATTGACTTATTTTGTACAAGTTCGAACTCCATCAAAAATAAAGTTGTTATAGATTTCTTTATAGATTTTTTTTTTCTGGCTGATGTGTATGAATTATTATTGCTTTTTATGTGTCTTGTTTTTTGTTGTTATTTTTTGTCTGTGTTCTTTCTTTCTTTTTTTTTCCATTTGTTTAGTTGTAGATACGATAACTAACTCATAGGAAATCAGTGTAGTTATACAAGTGGTGTACAAATTATTATGTAAAAGCGTGTAATTAGCAACATGTGTATCTTAATTGTAACTGATCAAATGTACTTTAAGACTGTAAGCTTTCCTAAAATAAATAAATCACATTCCTCAATACACGCTCGTCGGTTTAAGGTGCTCAAAGGTAAACGTTGTAAGGTTAGTGATACCAAACTCTAAGTAACAGCACAGACTGTGGACATATATGTTCGATAAGCGGCACTAGAAGCTCACCCCTTGTTGCTAGTGGCATAAAACATAGCTGGTAAAGAGTGCAAAACCAGAAGTGTTTGGACTCTTTACCAGCTATGTATTCTTTCTACAAAATGTATGTTATAAAAAACGTGTTAGATTTTTATGAAACTAATCTCTTTATATGTCGTATTTACCTTACTATACATATATGACATATCTTTACTTATATTATAAAGCCGAAGAGTTTGTTTGTTTGGTTAAACGCGCTAATCTCAGGAACTACCCACTGGTTCGATTTGAAAAATTATTATTGTTGGATAGCTTATTTATCAAGGAAGGTTATAGGCTATATAACATCACGTTACGACCCATGGGGGCGGCGCAGTAATCATAAAAGCGGGTGAAACCGCGAGCGCATCTAGTAATTTTATATAATAAAGTTATAAATAAGAAAAACTATTAACTTCACACTTGAATACAAAATACCGCACTATATGCAACTTTTCGGGTCTCATAGTCAGTACTCCATATAATTTAATGTAATTACTTGCTGACCAAATGTACATATTTACATTCGTAAAATAGAGTCACTTCAAATTCTCAGTTAATATTTATAACTCTAACTTTTTCAACTCCATTTCATTAACGATCTAACTTCTAGACAGCGGTGTAAAGCTTTTAAGTCGCTATTATCATGACCCTACTTCTCGTTTCCAAGATCTAATTCATTACAAAGCTAATAGACAAAATTTTACATAAATCCCAGTTCCCCGGAGACCTTGCCCTATCCAAACAGTTATCTAATAATTGAAACATATTTATTCCATTAAAATGTCACTTTGAGAGTGTTTTTTGTCACAAATGTTTTCAGACAAGCAATTCGTCTGGAAGATTTATTACTAATGTGATGCCAGCCGGGTTGGCATCGGGACAAATAGCGCATTACTTGACAGGAAACCTGCACTGGCAAACGCGCAATTGTTGTCGACGCCTGCCACCCGCCCTAGCGGTAATTTCTCACGAAACTTTCCAGAATATTCGAACCAAGTTTATTCTAAATGTCGTTGCAGGAACGGTTGAAGATTACCGTATTCGCAGATTGAAGGCGATAAATGGTTCAATTTCTTGTTCGGAATATATTTCTAGTGATTTCAAATTGTAAACTTTGAAAACTTAGCAATTTCGAAAGCAATTTGAAAGCCGATTTGCAATGGAATGGAGATCGACAGTTTTGTAGCTAGTAATGAGTCAAATTTTTATTTTACGTCTATGTTAATAGTGACACGTGGCATGCAGACGCCAATCACAAGCTTGAAATTATAATGGGTTTAATAATTTCGCAGAGAAATAGAATAAATATCAACTTCACCAGCCTTTCATGAACTCTGGTAACGAGATTGTGCAAACTGAAAAGCATCAGGCCGACTATTTATACTAGATATTTTATTAAGCTTATTGTCACTGGATAATAACCGATATAGGATAAAAATACTGCAATCATCAATCCAAATTCCAATTACAAAGGCGACTATCGCAGAAAACTCGTCTATGAATGAATCGGTTGCCGCAGTCAAGAGGCCGTTGTGTTCGCCTCGATCGCTTTAGGAATTCGGGAGCACGTACTTAGCATTTTTATCAGGGGTCAAGGGCAACAACGAACATAAATGTACAACAACATCAATACGATCTTGAAAATAAAGAACAAACTCAAGAAAGACAACCACATTTAGGAATAAACATAAACGACTTGAAGAATAATTGTGGAACACAAAACTCACAACGTCGTAAAAATGAATCTCCCGGTAAATAAAGATACATACTTTAAAAGATTGGTACAGAATAATTAATACTACAATTTAAAAGAACCCTCATTTAAAAATATGATTGAGCCTCCTAGACGTCTGACAGTTCTCGTAAAAAGCTTAAATTAAGAATTCACATCGAAAATGTAAACAGTACTCTAGACTTGTCCAAAGATAGGTAACATAGGAAAATGATAAAAAAATAAAATACAAGACATTGTGGAATGTTACAGACGTCATTTCACAAACGTCGTACAACATTATTAATTCCACTGTTAAATATAATTTCACGTTCTCTGGAGTTGGCACAAAGTTTGTGCGGGCACCCCGCCGTTCGTGTAAGGAGAATATTCTACTTGATACCTTGTACGCTATTCCTGAGCTGAGCGGGCTTTAATATTTCATCAGCTCGTTAAAAAGTCCACCTTGGAGTGGAAACATAAGGGTTTGTAAATGCGCGTGGCCGTGAGCAAGGTTTTTGGGTCAACGATGTGTATTTCAAGACGCGCTGAATTCGTTTAAGCTGGCGCTGACTTAAAAAACAATTCAGTGACATTGAAATGAAACTACTTATACCAAAGACGTTAAAAGTATTACACTGAAATCTCTTTGACTTTTACGGATCAGTGATTGTGATACTGTAAATAGCTTTTCCCTAAACATAAGAATGATGAATGTCAAATACAAATACCAGGGCACCTCATAATAGCCCGACCTGTCATAGAAACATGTAGAAGATTAAAGTTTTTCTATTCCATTATAATAAGAGAACAGAACTGATTTATAAATTTAACAATATTGTAAACTTGGCGATAAAAATGAGTGGTCGTTTCTTGCCAATTCTTCTGATAGATTCTAGTCCATTGCTTTGCTGAACATGGCAACAGGTAAATGAACATTCAGAGTAATAAGTGACTTTGACGTTCATAAGCGACACTTTGTAACCTACATGGCCTTTGTCGGCCTCGATGGCGTAGTGGTTAGTGTAATCGACTGCCACGCCTGAGGTCGCGGGTTCGATTCCCGCACAAGTCAAACATTTGTGTGCATGAACATGGATGTTTGTCTTGGTCTGGGTGTTTCTATGTATAATATGTATGTATTTACAAAAAAAAAAAGTATATATGTATGTTTATCCATTGTCTAGTACCCATAGTACAAGCTCTGCTTAGTTTGGGCTAGATGGTGTTGTGTGTATGTGATAGAATATTATTATTATTATTATTATTATTACATGAAAAATATTTTTTATAGAATTTTGAATATATTTGGCTATTTGGTTGAAAATTGTAAAAAAGGTAGCTTAAATATCAAAGAAGAACAAAGTTATTAATATACTTACTTAAACTTATCGAAATGACGCGATTTTATTTCTTTATTGCGTAATCGTACTGTCGCTAAAATGCTGTATGTTGCTACTGAAACCGTTACAGGCCAAGCTCTGAATATTATACCCAAGTTGAGACCAAGGGCTTTTACAAATTTCCCTAGTTTGCCCGCTGGGCCAATAAGAATAATTAATAGCTTTTGATAAGGTTTTCTATTACCCTGCATAATGCAACTGTTCTTGTATAATATTAAAATTATACCCGACTTAAGGGTTATTTTTTAATCTTTACTATAGACAATTCTTATACAGCGAAGCACTATACTAATATTGAAATAATGGACACGAAGAACACCCAGACTTTCAATCCAGATAATTTCAATGTATGGAATTCGGATGAAAACGTATGGAAATCAAATCTATAATATTTGTGTGATACTGGCGAATGGACAGTGCAGTCATTTTCGTAAGGTCTATTATTACTTTTTGGTTATTTCGGTATATGTCATGATTATCCAGAGGCAAAAAATGATAATTTAATATTAAATATCTAGACAATTATATGTTTTATAGTATACACAAGCGGCAATCTAGTGATCTCCGGGGATATATGTATATTACATCCACACATCGCCAACGTCAAGAACACAGTAACAAGGGGCCTGCTGCTACTCCAAATTACTTAATAGAAGATTCTAATAACACCTAAATCGAATCCTGGGCCTTACGACCGGCCGCAAAGACAAGCGCAAACTTATGCAACAAGCCAGTACGTTTATTCTAGAGATGAAACGGATAGTAGTTATGCAGGATACCGGATATTCGGCCAACCTTGTAGCCGGATAGCCGGATATTCGGCGCCCGATTATCCGGCTGAACGTTGCCGTATGGTGCATTACTCATTCGTGATAGTGGCGCTAACATGGTGAAGGGTGTTCGTTTGGCTGAGTACGATTCTGCTAGATGTTTCATACATACGCTTCAAAGAGCTATAAATGAGTCACTCAAAGTCCAGGCTGAAGTGACAACAATGATTGCTACTGGAAGACAACTTGTGGCGCACTTCAATCACTCAGGTTTAGCTCAAGAAAAACTGCTGACGATTAAAAAAGAGCTAAATTTACCCGAGCAACAAAAATTTTACAAAGTTATACCTAAAACTATCTTTTAGCACCTTGCAGCAGTGTGTACAGCGAAAGACTTTTTTCTGAAGCTTTAGGCCTTATAGACATAAGACAAGCGGTAACGCTTAGAAGAGAGCAGGTAGTCGTGTCATGTTTATTCATTCACTATAATTTGCCCTTAGTGCAGTATAAGTACTCATTATTTTCTAAGTTATAGAATTATCATTTGATTACTAATTGTATTTCTTATGTATTACTAAATAAAGCTATTAATTACATAAAAGATTTTTTTTAATCCGGTATTCGGCCGTATAGACGCTAGTTATCCGGTATTCGGCCGGATAGTATTTAGGCCGCCGGATAGGCCGGATACCGGATAGTTACCGGATATCCATTTCATCTCTAGTTTATTCCCACCAACATTTATTACGTAAAACGGTTACAAAACCAATTGCAAAGATAAATCTCTACATCCCGCTATATTTTACCGAAATAACATAAAATATACACTGAAAACAATCCGAAACGAATTCAAAACAAATAATTAAAATCTGCAGTGTACACAGAGGGTTTGACCGGCTTCACACATATATACATACATACATAATATGTATCTACATGCGATGTGCTCCCGACCCACTCACGGTAGAAACGACAATATTTTTGCAACAAGGGACCCTTTACCTAGCTCGTTGGAGCCCGATTACAACCGTACCGAAGCTGTTGTTGTTTTAGCATATATATATATATATACCTATATGTAAATTTTTTATCATAATATACTAGAGTTCTTTACCTACCACTTTATAGGTATAGCTTTTCTACATCGAGTTTTCTACACCGAATCAATCGATATTTTTCGTAACAATAGCGCGTCGCGCTTTATAACATCTTCGATTTAACTTCACGAAGTTCCGTCAGTTTTGCAATATAAGTATTAACCTAAAAATCCAGGGCCGACTAAAATTCAAACTTTCAAACAACGGACTTAAATACATTCAGACTCGGAACAATTATTTGTTGATTACACTATTTCTTGTCCTGTACGGAGATCGAAAGCACAACACTTGTCGCTGTGGCTATGACTAGGCTTCTGTTTAACCACCGCGGTATCCATGCAGTCAAATTTGCATCAGAGTATTGAGCTTTTACAGTACAAACGTACTTATCCAATCTCAAATACAACCTTTCTAACATTTACCTCCACGTATTAAAACCATAACCTACACTTTAGGGGAGGGAGGGGGAAAGTAGTACCTCTCTTTGTGAAGTAAAGCTGGCGGCTATCTCCTTTGATTTCAACGTAATTAGCGTGGACTTGGGACGACAGATAAATGCACCCAGCAGAAATATATGGATCGAATGTTCGTACCTGAAATAAGAAAATTGAACAATATTAATTATCACATATTGAAAACATAGAATAGAACAGATAAGTAAGTCTATCCTGGTTTTGTACATTGACTCACGCCTAATTATTAAGCCTACTGAGGTAAACAGAGGTAGACGTTTCGCCAGTTATGTCTAATATCTAAAGTAAAATGGGCGAGGCTATCGCCGTCACTAACATACATACATTCTAGACTTTGTGCTAGTATTCAGAACCCGAGACCTCACGGTCGGCAAATATAAGTGGAAACTTATGGAACGGGACATAGCAGTTAGTGAAAGTGTAATCAAAATTTCATTTCATTTCAGCTCAGTGTCTCTTTGTCTTTTAAATAGCATAACCCTTTTCAAACCTGGCGTTATCGTAGATGTAACTTTTAAATTTTTGAATGTTACTTTATGACGTGTATTATCAAATTGTATGACGCCAATGTTAAAACCGGCTGTTACGTCACAAGCCAAAGGTAAACATTGCGTGGTATTACTCCATTTTCTTATTCAGAAAACCTGTGACTTACATTTAAAGTTCTTAAGATAACATTGAATAATATTATGGCAACGCCAGTGTAAGCATATGCATATTAATGATTGTATGCTTACTGTTAATAAATATAGAAAGAAACGTAACCCCTATGAAAAAGGCACTTTACAAACATTGAAACTACAGACACAAAAAACACCCACACGCGGAACAATTATTTGTATACTATATTTTGCCCGCGGTTTCGCTCACGTAAATGTAGGTTTTGTTAAGTTAGATTAGTAACAGTAGGTACTTTTGTACCCTTTGTACTTTTCTATACCCCTGACAACGAGTTTGCAAAATTTCATGATGATCGGTCAAGTTGTTAATTCATGAAAGCGTAAAAAACAAACTCACATTCGCATTTAAAATATTAGTTAGGATCACACAAATGTTTGTCCCATATGGGAATCAAATCTACAATACTCCGCCCGACCTATACTCCATTTGGTTAGGTACTTAACTTAAGGTAAACAATGTTAATGAGTCTTTTTATTTGAAAATACAGTTTAAAAATAAAATGCTGCTAAAGATTAATGTAAATACAACAATAACGATTACTAAATCAATTGAACCGTTAGTTTAAGCAGTAGTTTATTTGTTTAATATGTGTTTGTGTGAAAAATCACATCAAGATTGTTTATATAATATTGTCTTCTGTTTACGCGAATATTATTCATTGAAATTAAACTACTATATAGTATAAGTGTAAAATTAAATTAAATCTAAATAATTTTAATAATTTTAATAATAATTCAATTAGCTTAAAAATTAGTAAAGTTTAGTAGTAGTAGTAGTGTAACAGTTTTCAAAATGATGTAATAAAGTGTCAAATAAATAACGCGATTAAATCCGTTTAGAGTAGTTTAATTTCAAAGATTGTTTACCTTTAGTTAAGACTGCGCCGAGCGTAAGACAGATAATGACAAAGCTCGTGCGGCGCATATTCAAATCGGTGCGCGGCCGCTATAGTAAAATTGTATGGAGGAATTAAAGTGCTTTTTTTGATAAATATATATAAATATATAAAAAATAAATTTACGTAATTTTGTAGGCGAAAATATGAATTATTTTAAGTTTTTTACACGGAGTGATTGTAAACACATTCATTTTTATGGTAAATGTATTTTTTATATGTGTATTAAACAAAACAGTGTTAATTTTATTCTCTTAACTGTGACCGCCTGTTTTGGCACATTTCGCTCGGCGCTGTCTTAAGTACCTAACCAAATGAAGTATAGTCCTATTGTCTTCGTGCAATTTTTTTGAGTCGCTGTGCTTTGTAGTGAGTTATTACGCTGGTCATCTTTATCTATGTGATCTGTGACCATAGTCTCAACCACAAAATATCTGAGATTACTTTTTAATCCGTTTAGATCCGGCATTAGAGTTAAAGGAACAGTGTAATTACTTTAGTTCTCCCGGGACCCGAACGACTAATTAATATTTTGTTACTCAGAAATACCCGGCTATATAAAATACCCGGCTGTATAAATACCCGGGGTATTGGCAATAACCGGCTAATTTTATTATAAATCAATGTTAGACGAAAGAATGTCATGACCCGTGGGCATGGATGAGGAATAATTAGGCTGGTAACTATTCTTAGATGCTTCGATACCAATAATTGTAATCTGCAAGGTATCCGTAGTTATTTCTTCGGGAACTAGGTCAGGTTTGGTCATATACATTTTCTTAATAAAAGACACTTGAAAGACATAACTTGTCTGCGATATTCTGGTATTCAAACACCCGTTTATAATCTACAGTTATTGCTAACCAACTACCCATCATCTACTAATTTGTCATTAAAAAGATTTAGTCTGTTACATGAGAGCTAAACACAATGACAAATTATAGCTACGACACCTTACAGTCTCTGTGTCTCTTAAAAGTTTATTAGAAATGTAGGTTCATCATCAACCAGTTTTAAAGACATGTTAAGAAAATTGCTTAGATTGAGTGATAGGTACCCTAGATTGACTGATGTTGCCGTCCTACTAACTTAACTATTATGACACTAGATATTAGTCTCGATAGCAGCGATAGCTCAGTGGGGGACCAACAGACTGCAATGCAGAGAGTTCGAACCCACATGACTTTTCGAAATTATGTGCGTATTGATTGACAATTATCGCCTGCTCCGTGCCTCGGAGAGCACGTTAAGTCGTCGGTCCCGGCTGCCATGAACATCTATGGCAGTTGTTATAGGGAAGTCAGTGCCCTCTAATATCTAGACACTCGTCTAGTCTTAGGGTATCGTTAGCCTTCGGGTTGCGGAGGTTAGGTGGCAGCCGTTCCGTGAAAAACTGATATCCAGTCAAATCCGGTTAGACTAGAAAAGCCGACCCCAAGTGACTTGGAAATAATAAAGGCTAGAGAGAAGAAGACACTAGATAGTAGTCTCATATATTATGAGAAACTATATAAGACATGGATATATTATATCAAAATCGACTCTGGAAGGAATAGTGGCTGGCAAACCTCGTAAGTTTTGATAAGATATGTGACTCTTTCGACTCGGTTGGCTAAAAACGCAGCTAACATACAAAACAAGCAGAAAGTTTAAGATAACTAAGAACAAGACGAAAAGCAATAACGTTTTTCGCCTCTAAACTTGGTCGAACTTTTGTTTAAACGGTGCAAGTTTAGACCACAGAGCGTAAGAAACGTCTGGAAAGTTCACAGGATATATGAGGGCGCCATTAGACATTAGAAAAGTAAAACTTAACGAACCAAAAGATTTTCGATATCGAAGTGCATGTATAATGCAATGCTTAGAAATCACATGAATCCTAAATAATATTATAAATGCGAATGTGTGTTTGTTTGTTTGTTACGCTATCACACATTAACTTCTCAACTGATCATTTTGCAATTTCGTATACAATTTGTCAGGGTTGCAGAAAAGGCCTTACCTTTCTTCCAGAAATAAGTTCTGTTCCGGGGTGACAGTCACGGGCAAAGGTTAGTAAACTATAAAGCGCACATCTGCATCCAAGTACAAAACCTAAGCAATATTGCGCAATTATGAGCATTAAGAAACATATAATAAGTTACCAATTATGCGGTTATAATTCTATATATTTACTTATATTTAGAATGATAGTCGCAAAATTCGATTTATTTCCATTTATGTTTAAGAAAGAAGAATCCAAACATGCTGTACCTGTCAAAACCGATTCTTAAAAGCACAACAAATAGCGAAATTAAATTTTATTTTTCTGAAAACTTTCAAGCGAATGTTGCTGACACTCAACGCTCAATTCTGAAAGTAATGTGCGCGTAGTGCCATCTCTGTGCCTGAGCTGATTTTAGTTACTACCTAGCATCAGCTAAAATGTGGTAATAGGAACGAGTATGTGTTTCTTGTGTTGATCTATACATAGGTACATACATACACAAATAAACATTGCAAGCATATTAGGAATAATTAAAATAACAGATATCTTCTTGCTATGCTATATATTTATTTTATTTAACAAGCGCCCCGCCCCGGCTTCGCACGGGTAGTACAAAACCTTAACAAATTTTACACCTAAACCTTCCTCATAAATCACTTTATCTATAAGTGAAAACCGCATGACAATCCGTTTAGTAGTTTTTGTGTTTATCAGGAACAGACGCGGCGGGGGACTTTGTTTAATAATATATATATTAAACCATTCTCGAATCCACTTGTCACATCCAATAATCTTTCTTTAGGCAGAGAGTAGTCAGTAAGTGTCATCATAGAGTGTTGTCACTATCACTATCTTTATATATATAAATCTTCTGTGCGTGTGTTTGTAATTAAACTCCTCCTAAACGGATGGACCGATTTTGATGATATTTTTTGTGTATCGTCTGCTCATATGGTCGTTACGTGATGTTATATATCCTATAGCCTTCCTCGATAAATGGGCTATTTAACAGTGAAATATTTTTTTCAATTCGAACCAGTAGTTCCTGAGATTAGCGCGTTCAACCAAACAAACAAATAAACAAACAAACTCTTCAGCTTTATAATATTAGTATAGATAAAATATAGTACATTCAGAAGTGCCCTTAACTCTCCAGGTATAAATATATGCTCGATCATTTATTTTCCATTTTTACATCCAGTTCAAAAAGGCTTCAGGAAACAATTCGATACGAACACAAAATCAAACAGAAAGTACCTGCTATACTACAAAGTTGTCATTAATTAAAATTGCTAATTAAACGAGTTTTATTCCTTTTTATTTGTAATAACAGTTTTATAATATTTTTGTTGAACATATCGCGAGTTAATTAATGTTAACTAGAGTGAACGTCATCTGGCGGAACGGAACTAGTATTAACAATAAATATGAGATACCTTTACCACAGTTTTAATTAGCTGGTATTTTATACATTAATAAAATATCTCTATGCAGTTATAATCCTAACTAATATTATAAATGCGAATGTGAGTTTCTTTGTTTGTTACGCTCTCACGCCTTAACTGCTCGACCGATTATCACGAAATTTCGCATACAAATTGTCAGGAGTACAAAATATGAAATAAGTTATCTGTCATCCAGAAAAAGTGACGTTCGCTTGGGATAGAAATTTATTGACGAAATCTAGATTACCACGAGCGAAGCCGCGGCAAAAACTAGTCTTCAAGCAATACTAATATTATAAAGCTGAAGAGTTTGTTTGTTTGTTTGGTTGAATGTGATAATCTCAGGAACAACAGGTTCGAATTGCAAAATTATTTTAGCGTTGGATAGCCTATTTATCGAGGAAGGCTATAGGCTATAACATCACGCTACGACCCACAGGGGCGGCGCATTAACCATAAAAGCGAGTGAAACCGCGGACATAGACTAGTACGTATATAATCTGCAAGCTTAAGTGCTATTCAGCGTTTACTGATATAGACACTCTAAAACTTTAAACTTAGGCTGAGCGCAAATTACACACTATTTGTCACACGACTTTACACGACAGTTTTTTAGTCATGCCCATGTCGCCACTTGTTCTTGTCACGTCACCCAAAGAGCGTTATTTCTGAGTGTACTAGATTGTATTTTCCATATAAAATATAGTATTTTTTGACTTGTAGGTATAGTAGGTATATATATAGACATAGACTCAACCTCTTGCCTAACCTAGCAACTTACATTAAAACTTCAGTAACTTTAATAATTAAACTCACTAACAACTAGACTTTGACGGTTCATGAGTGTTACTTTGTGACCTACATGAATGATTTATAATTTTGATATAGTGAGAAAAGTTACTAGTGCTCGGCTCTTACGTTTCTGACGTTATATTTTCTGTAGCCAGGGATCAGCAGCAACATATGTGTTCATTTTGTATAAGAGACGCTGTTAATTTAATATACTAAAAAATATATATAATAATACTCCAGAAGCGAAAATAACTGCCAATTGTTAGGTCTTGTGTTCAAAGGAGGGTGAGAACCCCTGGGCCCACCAGTTATCACATTGTAATTGATACCAAAAAAATTGTTACATTTTTAGGTACTTACCACCAAAATATGTTAGAATATTTCTTCATAGAAAGCGAGAAACTTATATTAAATTAAGTTAACCAATAATCGATTAATATGCAACTCTAATTATTTACTATCGAGGATTATTAAATCGGTATAATCTCAAAAATATGTGTTCTATAATCGAATGATAATAATAAAAATTCAATCAATTGAAAATCCTTTTTGGTTATTAATTATCTGTGGTCACCGACTGACAAGTTTAACAGTCTAATGTCAAAATCAAGTTCAACACTCGTTCGGTTTGTTCCTTATGAGTGCGCACGTATTTTTCTTGTTTTGTTATTTTGTTTGCTTTACCCCACGACTTTGGCTTGCTAAAGGACTGTTCGACGGATCTTGTGACTTAGAATTACCTGGCACTTCATATTGGACAACTGATTACGCTTCTGAATTGGATATTGACGACATGGATCGCTGTGTGAACTGTACCATTGTATTTTATATAACTTAATTGCTGGGAAGCGAAATATCACAAAATTTTTGGTGACGACTTGTTATTATATTCTCTTTCAATTATGGCTACTTTGCTTATGATAACAACTGGGCCCAGATATATATGGAGTGATTCCTTCGTCCTTTGCTAGCAAATTGGTTTATCTGTCAATAAATCGTCTTTAGCCGTATCACCTGTTAGGTGTCAAAAGGCTCGCCATCTATTTAATGGGACCTAACCTTAGGTAGCAAAATGTAGTGCGATACAAGTATATTAAACCTGAGACATACGTGATATTATGTAAACAAGAAGAAAGTACAAATATACAGCTATTATCGTTTGGCTTGGCTCCTATCCTTTTGGCTAACTTGTAACAGTATGGACCATAACATTTATCACAAACAGCCTCTTTAGATTCAAGACATTGCTAGATAACAGTATTGTTCTGCAGAAAAAGCGACCACGACTAAATAATATGATACAGTTATTATAATCTGCTTAGCTATGCGGAGACAGCGCGGCTAGCCGCATTGCGTTTTGTGTATAATATCTACAAATATACACATATTTGTACCAAATGTACAACATGCAGCACAATGGTACAAAGGAAGAGCAAGATAAAGAAACAGGCATACTAAGTGCCACAACTTTTGATAGCTCTGCTTTTTAATTATTTGTGGTAACAGTCCAACGCTGTAGTAGCACAGTAAGACAAAGCAGAAATAATTTGACATTAATGACAACGTCAGAAACAGGATTTAATAATACAACAATTTTAAACAGTAGACAGACTCTCTAAAAATTTTTATACAGTCCACTGCCTAGCTGCCTAGCTAGAGGACAATAGACAATAAATAACTATTAATACTAACTTGACACAAAACAACAATCTGAAGATAATATAAATTGTTCTTCCTTAGTTAGGAACATCTAACTCGACAAATATATAAAGATAAGGTGTCTGCTCAAATGACTGCGCTGTTCTTGCAGTCAATATAACAACAAATTTAAAAATATATAATTGTTTGTTTAAAAGTTACAACATTGTTTTTAACATTACAGTTTCAGTTCTCGATATTACGCTTATCGATACAACTAGGAGCTCTTATAACACTGTTTTTTATACCTTACTCTGCATTTCCCTCACAGTGAGTTTTCTTTAGAAACGAAGCAAAAAAAGGCTACAGAATAGGTAAACAAAAGTTAAAAATATGACGCTGACTTATGCACATTTTAAAGGAAACTCCGAGATACTTTATAATCTAACGCAAAGCTGGACCATTTATCACAGCCGTGCTGATCTCGCTTGCTATAAATCAAAGAGCTGGGTGTATTCCACGCAAGACGGCAGAGAGAAATAGTTCTGCTGGTGCGACTAGATGCTTGATAACTTTGTTCGTTATTCACGGCATACCGCATTTTCAGTATACTGTTCCTTGTGTACGTAATATATTTATTAAATTACATACTTTAGCTTTAGAAAACAGCTATAGCCGTGATAGTTGGAAACCACTGGACTGCTACGCAGAGGTCTCGAGTTCAATCCCAAGGCACTGAATTTTCGAAGTTATGTGCGTATTAAATACTTAGTTATCCCTTGTTTTAACAATGAAAGGAACATCGTGAGAGAACTTGCAAGTCTGAACAGTCTCTATAAATGCAATGCGCTCTGGGCCAACGTGTAGGACTGAGCCCTTGGCTTACTCAAACTGAATGTTGCTTCAGAGAGCACGTGAAAAGTCGGTCCCGGTTGTTGTCAAATTGACAGCAGTCGTTAAGCCATGTCAGAGGCCTACGGGCGGCTTGAACAACTCTTGACAACAGGTTGGCCACTAACCACTCGAAAAGAAAGAAAGAACTCAAACTAACAAGCGGCACGTGCCTAGCGGTGGAATAGTTTAAACACAGGCCCGATAATTATTATTATTAATCCTTTTCCCTAGGATCGTTTAGCCATGAGTGATATCTCTGGCATTGCAAGCGATCATACACTACGGTAACCGCTTACCACCAAACATGTGTGTTTATCACCGTTTTAATATATAAAAATACATCATATCCTTACTAATATTATAAATGCGAAGTGAAAGTTTGTCTGTTTGTTGTGCTTTCACGCCTTAACTACTCGCATTAAATACAGTTAAATACATGCCTTAAATACAGAAAAGGACATAGCGTACCTTTCATCCGTAAAAAAGTAGGTACTGAACATAACTTACATTTAGGCGAGCGAAGCCGGAGGCAAAGTCTAGTAATTATATAAAACTAAAACTTTCCTAATAAATACCCCTTCAATTAGTAGTTACGTATATACACGCAGGTCGTGGAGGTCACATTTCGACCCCGGTGACGGCTCGCCTCGCCGTACCAATAATTGAGCCTCAGTCTCATCGACACGGAACCTCTAACCGCTAGGCATTATTAACAGTGTAATAAAATGATTTATTCAGCCGTAATTGTTACTGAGAAATGGATACCTTATGTTTACGAGAGCGGAAATATATCAAGGGAATCGTCCTTAATTGTTGCGTTTTCGGTTCAGTTGAGATGTTTTATTTATGCTATTGTTAGAAATATAAATGTCTGTTTGTTACTGCTAACCGCTGTATTGATTTTGATGAAATTTAGTGTGAAGGTCGCTTGATCACTTGGGAATTGTTCTTCTCATTCGGCGTAATTCACTGCTGTATATCTCATTGATGAGTTATGTTTATTTCTCTCTCAGTAGAGGACTACTCTACTAATGTGAACCCTCTCCTGATACAAGCATTTTAGCTTAGCTAGTGAGGTTAACAAGAATACTACACATTAACAAAAAAAAGTGTGGTATATTATTAGTGATCGCCTCGCCAGAGTCACTACGCAGAGTGCTGCTGCTTTGAATGCCACACGGGACAAAAAAAATTATGATCCACAGATGATTGTTCCGAGCCTCCATGGCGTAGTGGTTAGTGTAACCGACTGCCACGCCTGAGGTCGCGGGTTCGATTCCCGCACAAGTAAAACATTTGTGTGCATGAGCATGGATGTTTGTCTTGGTCTGGGTGTTTCTATGTATAATATGTACGTATTTCCAAAAAAGAAGTATATAAGTATGTTTATCCATTGTCTAGTACCCATAGTACAAGCTCTGCTTAGTTTGGGCTAGATGGTGTTGTATGTATGTGGTAGAATATTATTATATATTATTATTTCGCCAGCTGTTTTTATGTTCCACGTAATAGCCAATAGCCTTTTGCTACGTGCTTTTGACAATAGCCCATACAAACACCTGAAAGTATCAAACCTCACATAAAACTCGGGACTAGACGACCGTTCGCAATCGTAAACGCTCATTTATGCTACGGGGTCAACGAGACAGAAAAATACTGATGAACTTTTCAAAGTCTACATTTTCAAAGTCAATCTACGGTAACTGACCACTTACTATCTTGACATTCAAATCTCGAGGCGTGGCAACTATTACCACGGTTTTAATAATTTCATTGTATAGTCTAGACGGTATTTGTTTGAGTAAATATTTGAAGTCTCACGTATTAATTAGGGTCGAAAGTTGACCCAAAGTTGCGTCTAAGCTAAATATACTTATGTAGTAAGTAACTTGGGAATGTTGGATGAAATACTAAGTTTAGAAATGTCACGAATACTTCTCGTAAATGTTATTAGTAATGTGTAACTATCAATAAAATCTCAAAGCATTCGAATGTTTCGAAACATCAGTAATCATTTCAATAATTGATCGTAAAAGTTGACTGATTAGTTAATTATGTATTTGGTTCAATAAGGATATGGAAATAAGAAAATACACTAGAAGTTAGCACGATGAATTATCGACCTCCACTAATCGTCATATTAAAATAATATCACATATCAATTATGATTCAAATAATAACTAATCAATGATAACGAAGATTTTAAATGCCAATGGCACAACGCTAAAGTTGCAGTTCCAATATTAAAAGAAGGACGGCTAGATCAAATCTATGTATATAACGTAGATTTAACAAACAGAAAAACAAACACGAAGATAAGATAACTCAGACCAAACTGTCAGAGCAAACTGTTTGTAAATCTCATAAATTTTTGTCACGTTTCGGAATTGTACCTACTACAATCCGCTCATGAACTTTCTAGTCAGAATGTCTGTGACAATACCTAAAACCGTTACACTATCCGCGCAGCTTCTCTTTAACTTTTAACGTTTAAATTGTGTAGTAATCTTTACATGTCCGGCGAGTGCCGTCCGGCCCGGACACCGGATGTCCGGACGTCCGGGTTGAGAGTCGAGTGCACTCATTTACTCTTTGGTATGGAAAAGGAAGTGCACTTGGAGCGAGAGCAACCTATTTCATATTTACAGTTTGTTGGTGTAGTTTAATTCAATAACCTGAAAAGATCGAGCCGATTGCTCTCGTATTTGTAAAATATAAGGCATAGGAATTGCTATGGAAAGGTGGATTCGAAACCCTCCCACTACTACGTAAACCGACTCTCTTTTCTTCTTTTTACGTGGAGGAATACCACTTACGCATCTCTGACAGCGGTAAAAGGAGAGCAGACAGGGTGTGTCGGGCTTACCCGGTGAATGATGGAAATGGGTAGATCGCTAGATCTGACCGTAAAGTAACTCCTAACACAAGTATTTTACCATAAAACTGAAGAAGTTAATCTGAATACTTGTTATTGTAGAAGCTAGGAAGGTATGGGTATGACCACTTATCACAATGACACTTGTAAACCAGTGTTAATTTGTGTCAAACTTGTTAAGTTTGGTCAATAAGGGTCCTGAATTTTAATCGCAACTAATTTGTAAAACACGACCTTTCTGGTCGGCTGTAGAATTTTGAAAGGGTCCGGCGTAAATCTGTTAGATTATACGAAAACAGGTGTCCTTCTGTTTTCCTATACAAATTTTAATTAGCATTTAGTGGCATTCATTTTCGATTACTATAATTTATGCATGGACCGTAATCATAAGACATAGTATTTTAAGGAATTCTGCCTCGCTAAGCACTGAACACGCTACGTCTCTACTAGAGCTTCGCTTGTCAGTGACAACTACTTATTTTTTTTTTTAAAGACATCTCCCGCACTAGTAATAATACCTGTGTCGCGGGGGACTTTACAAAAATTCACACAACGGACACAAAGAACATTCAGACGCGAGTCAACCATTTGTGGATCACACAAATTTTTGTCCCGAGTGGAGATCGGACCCACAACACTCGGCGCAGTGGCACAGGCAAGGCGACCACTTAAACCACTACGCAAACCGTGCCGTCAAAACTACACAGGCGATACAAATATGTCACTTATATTGTTAAAGTGACGGCGCTGGCTGCGCTCAGCGCCTACCGTCACTTAACACAAACATTATTATTACTTTCGTATCTAGAAAGAGCATTTTATGATCTATGTATTGCCTTACCCTCATTTTAACTAGTAACATATATGTTACAAATTTTTGCTGTTGCCGAACGGTCCTGAAGATGCCTCGCGCTGAGGCGAAACACGTGTCGACGCATATTTTGTGCTCGAAGCGGAATACTTCAAGTTGGAGTACGCCCGGATTCCACATCGTGGCTGTCCCTACCCAGAGGAGTTTGGTATTGTCAACCTTTTTCTATTGCAATAGTTGGGGTGGGCAATCCAAGGCTGCGTGGCGGGTTCCTCTTTTCCCAATAATTTTAATTATGCTGCACTTATGTACAAATATTCAACTACATTTTATAGATATTTTCGCGGCTTATTCTATTTTCGACGTTTTCTATCAGTCGTGATCAAGGACAGAGGTCAGTCTCCCTTTGTCCTTGGCTAGTAAAAGCCAATCAGAAACGTAGGATAAAATTGTAAACATAATAAACCCGTATGAGATCTGGTAAAGGAATTGGATTTTATTGCAGTCGATTTTGTTTACAACTTCACAGAACTATACCTGAGTTTATACTTACCGTAACATTTTTTATTTTCTAGCAGCAATTTATTCTATACATGATACATTTTCGTATCTTATGGCCGCTTAAAAATCACTGTTAAAAGCAGTTTAATTTCAAAGTACAACATCCGCGTAAACGTAAATAGCTATTATAAGGATCTTATTCGTGTAACATAGTGATAGCGGAGATACAGTTGTGTAACAATGGCCTATAGCTACGTATACACTACAAAAAAGAGTTAATTAAATTTAATCTTAGCAGAAAGTTTTCTTGACAAACGTTTTACGTTATTTAACTTATAAGTCCATAGTAACTTTCCTTGTCAGCTTCCCGCTGTCATTGTCGACTGTATACGTATCAAGTAATGCTAACGAAAAAATCCAGCGGCTCAATGAAAACCCAAGAGCCATGTTGCTCATTCTATCTTATTACATAAACTTGGCTCCCTGGAGAAATTTACCATACTGTGAGTTCACCGCGATCCGGCGTACTACGAAAATAATAAACATCGTTTCCAGATTTATAGTCGAGCTTCCATTCTTTCAGTTTTTATGAAAGATAATGTATTTTTTGTTATGTTTCGTGTCGAACCTGTAATTAGATGATAACAATATAATTTATTAGATATTTTTACCTGACTTGTATACAGTATGTTACAGAAAAGTGAGGTCATTGATAGAGATAGTCTGTCATTTTAGACATTGCCGAAAATTTATTAATTGATTCGACCAAAGACAATAATTATTAGAATTTCTGTTCGTATGTTTATCTATCTATCTGCCTGTTGGTTTCTGTAATAAGTAAACACATTTTAATTTTTATTCCATAAAACGTTATCCACGTAAACATCGCATTGCATTTTAATTTCTCACATTAATCTGTGCACCTTAACTTAAATTTTGCATTTTACACTGACATTTTCTGCCGACACTTTTATAAAGATCCTCTAAGTTTAATACTAAATATCTCTTAGCCCGTCATCGCTCTTTCGGGTTCTAAAGAAAAGTAACTACCCCAGCTCACTTTATTTTTAAAGGTTATTTGCATCGATGCGACGCTCTCACTATAGCAAATATCTTTTTAAACCAAAAGAGTACCCTTAAAATACTTCAAATATTACCATTTTAATAATTGTTTGCCAGTGTTACAACCGCTAAATTAAAATGTGACAAATTATAAGACTTTAATAGTTTTTTAATTCTGTAGTGCATCTCACATGGCTATTCCCGATACCTACTGTATAAATTATTCTTGTCTTTAAAGACACACTCACCTTCTCACACATACCTATATTAAAGAGACAATACCGCCAATACTAGTTGTGCCGCAAGGATTTTTAAATCATGTAATACACTAACACAAAGATCATCCAGATTCGGAACAACAATTTGTCGATCACACATAATTTTGTCCCGTGTGGTGATTGAACCCTGGACACTCGGCGTAGTGGCAGAGATTAGGCAACCACTACATCACTCTTGCAGTCAAATGATTGCAACTTTTACCTTACATAGGAGTCGAACGCAATACCTACCCCAAAGCATATACTAAGAATGCCTACTACTCTAACCTCTTACTAAAACCTATCCGTTTAAACATCATCACTATAGTAAACTTAACCCGTCGAGTGTCGGAACAGTCCCGGGCAATTAACCCTCGAGCTAGCGGGCCGGCACAACCATTGTACACTAAGCCTAATTACTTTTTCTCACTAAATGAGTAACTAGCCTCTAGCTATAAGCCTTTATAGCTCGTTAACAAGCTAAGCTAGGAAGCTGAAGCTATATTGTCGTACAGACTTATTAAATCCGTGACTTAAGACGCTTAAGTCTTTGACGTTAGCTGGTAATATTGAAGTAGGTAATCCGATACGGGGTGTGAATGTCTACTCGTTGTAGAACGTAACTATGGTTCTGATATTATGTAGGTAAGAGTAAGGGTTTTAAAAGCAGCGATAGCTCAGTGGGAAGACCAACAGACTGCAATGCAGAGGGTCTCGGGTTCGAACCCACGTCGCGCACCTCTGACTTTCAAAAGTTATATGACTTTTCGAAATTATGTGCGTATTGATTGACAATTATCGCCTGCTCCGTGCCTCGGAGAGCACGTTAAGCCGTCGGTCCGGCTGCCATGAACATCTATGGCAGTCGTTATTGGGAGAGTGTCGACACAAAAGATCCCACTGGGTCGAAGTGTCGCCGGTCTGCATTGACTGGCCCCCACATAAGATACATAAACTAAGGGTTTTAGTAAATACAAAGGCATATGTTATAATATTTTACAAGCTGTCTCGCGCGGTTTCACTCTCGTAAAGTAACTTTCTAATTATGAAAGATCTTTAAAATCGTTTCAATAGTTTTCTATTTATTCATTGCAAACAAAAATACAAACATAAAAATGTTTTCTCCTAATAACATTAGTCTATATTAATATGCGGTAAAAATATTCGGTATATATATGTAATATATACATAAATAAACTGCATTTTTCACTAAAATCTAAAAGACAGTTAAAAGTGAATTGTAATATAATCAAACACGTATTACTTCTAAGTTTCGCCAGCTAAGATACACGGTCCCATGAAATTAAGGGCAAGCCCGTACTGGACATATTTCTAGACTCTGTGCTACACAGAGAGATAATTTTCTAACAGAAAATTGCAGCAACGGTCTTGCCAACCCTGGCATCGAAATAGAAACCCAACGATCATGTACACTACATCATTCTAGGACATATTGCCTTAGTTCAAAAACTGACTCGATAGACTGGTCCCTTTTTACGTCGAACTTAAATATAGCTACCGAAATGCCTGCATTGTAACCTGTTACTTAAACTTCTACGTAGGTAGAAGTAGAAGAGAAGAGTAGTCTTGTAGGTATTTATTAACCTACAAATAAACTGCAAGTAACGTAATCTCCAATACTATATTATACCCGCAAGGCTACAAACTCCTTCGGGACATAACTTAGCCGGGTCCAAGTTAGCAACAAACTCCCGCGACCGCCGAGAGACCCGACTTAGTGGAAGGAGCTTTAAAATCATTTACTTTTCACATTTTTATATGTAAAGTAAAATACTCAAAAGACCCTTTGCTTTGACAAAATTTAATCAACCAAACGCCGACAAAAATGTAGTAGAGTAAAATTTCTACCCAGGTTAAATTTTTAGCAGCGTTCGCTTTTACGAATTTTTTGGGCAAACATACTTCTAGTGTGGAAAAATAGGTCAGAAATTTTCAAACCTCGCAACAACTGAAATACACTAATTTAAATTCGCCTGAAATATTATTTTATACATACATAGTCTACATATATTTACGAGGAGGTAAGCAGATTTGAATTACACCTATATTTCGCCGGCCATATTTTTAGGTCTCATGTCATAGGGCTATAACCTTGCTTTCTACCAAGCACAGTTCCAGACTCCATGCTGGTACTGATTCATTCAACCCGGGTATCGACTCCCGAGACCTTATGCACAGTAGACGCGGTCACAGCCGCTTAAGCCACAGCAACACCAATGCGAAAATTTAAAACAAACTTAATATTTAAGATAAATTATAAAAAAATTTATTAAATCGACAAATAGACTTATAATTTAAAATCGCCAAGTATTATTGACATCTTACTCATATTTGTTTCATCTACTTATAGTTTTATTTACACTAATAAAAATATTTAATTAATAATTCTTATCTGTAGTTATAAAAAATTTACATGTATATTTAATTAATTTATCTGTAATCTGTGTTTCTTATTATGAAATAACTGTAATAATTAACATTCTGTACTTTTTTTTGTAGTTTAATGGTATTAATTTGGACTGTATTAGACGCTTATAATCACTATTGAGGTGTTGCTGAAAATCAGCGCTGTATCGCAAGCGGTACAGCATTATGCTGAGCAACATCTCTTTTTAATGAACACTGCAACGCACATTGAACAGCAAGGGCCCCATGTATAAATGTGTATTCTATATTATATATAATAATATATGAAATAATAGTATATGTAATTAATTAACGTATTATAATGTAGTAATTCATATAGGTATATAATGAAGTATATAAGTTTTATTTTTATTATTATCAATTTATAAATACATTTATTACTGATACACACAAATTTTGTATTATAATAGTTTTGACTGTGTATTGCAATTTTTAATTAAAATAAAATGTTTCTTTCTTTCTTTCTTTCAACATCCGTGTAAATAAAATACGAAAAACAGAGTAAGACAACTCTTGCTCCATAAAATATCTATCTGTAGATTAACAAACCAAGATTTACTTAATCTCATTTCCGCTCAGAAATATTTGATCAACCAATATAATTAAGAACACAAAATAATAAATGGAAAACTTCTCTTAACAGATGAGATATTTAATTACAACAAAATCCTTTCATTGTTAATTAATATAATAATTTAATAAACCGCGTCTCATTGAATTCTTTATCAAAATATTTAATTATAAAGTGTACTTTCTTGAAACTATTTCTAATATTAAATACTTGTTGTAATAAAATACTTGTAATATCATAAAAGGGCAACTATGAGTTAGTAATTACTTGTAAAGAAATACGTCGTCTAATTAATATCTTGCGAAAGTTACGAAGGAACCTAATACCTCAGCGTTAATTGAATCTTGATCCGATGAACTATTAAGGCCGCGAGTATACTATTATTACTGCCCTCATAAGTTATATTTCTTCTTATAGTTTCTAGGAGAAGTTCGCCCATACCGTGGGCAGTATAATAAATTTGGAAACGTTTGAATCATGTTTATGATGGCATTCTCGAGATATTTACATTGAGACAAAACATGGGTTTTTTTTTCTGAACACGAATTAATAAAAAAACCACGTACACTAAAAACATTCCTATTAATCTAATTAAAAAGTAGCTTAAATCTAACGGTATTTCGTGTGCTTTTCACAAATTGTACTTGTAGGCGACAAAATTATTATTTTCTTTAATTTAAAATATGGGATGTAATAAATTAATATAGTTTAGTAAATTTTGGATTCTCAGTAGTAAGTACGGAGTATGGAAACAAGTATATTGTAGACAGCATAAATTCTTTTGAAAATTCGCTTCCATTTAAGTTGAACTTAAGATATATCGACATTTACTATGGAAGATTACCGGCAGGCGTTGTATTATTATTTATATTATTTAAACTTCTGCCCTAAACAGAAAGAATTGCACTATGGTGGACTTAACGCCACAGGTGGAATAAATTCCCAGTTAACCTATACCCATCTATATGACGAGAAGAATGTTGGCGGCGTTCCTGGCTAGCATTCATTGCAACGGAATCCATCCCCAAAAAAATTCTTCCGAATATGATAGAGAATATGTTGAACATATTCTCTATCATATTCATGAATTTTTTTCTTTTAGAACCGAACAACATATTTCACAGATAAAATACAATAAACGTTCTTTTTCTGAGTATTTAAAAGGATTTTTACGTGAGCTTAGGGAGGATATATTTCTAAATGTGGCACAAGAAAGTCGTGTGAAACGGCCAGGGGCAGATAAACTTGTTACCGTCGTAACTCTTTATAAGATTGAAATAAAGTATTTGGTCGGACCAACGGTTTATGCTGTCAATTACTGGGCGAGAAAGCCGATGTAACCAGCGACGGGCGGGAAAATGCTGTGCTTTGCTCCTTTGAAATGAGACTGCGAATTTTGTCTTTTGACTTAGCAAGAAAATGAACGAACGTTTTCTTATATATAGATGTCACAGAATATGTGAATCAAATTGTAACGGGAGATTCCTTAGGTAAGGACCTTTCAAATGAGCAAAAAAAAAAAAAAAAACATTACTTTTGTGTAAAAATAAAAGCAATAAAGATTTTCAAAATGTGTAAGGAATCTCCCGTAACAATTTGATTCACTTATTCTGGGACAACCTGTATAAGAATAATGGATATAGTACATAGATAATAAAAGACGAACGACCGTACCCTATATTGCGATAAGTTTTATTGTTAATACATGTGTAGAATGTAATAATATAATTCATTGATATCTAGGTACATATATGGCAAATTTAAAATTTTATATAATATAATAAATACGAAGGCGTGTTTGTTGGTTTGTGTCCGTCTGTCGCAATGTAGTCACGGGTTGTCGTGACAGCAATGTCACGATGACGGCACTCATTTGATGCAACAAGCTGATGCGACACTAATGCTCTGCTACCTGTGCGAAGTGAAGCCGGGACGGGTCACTAGTATATCAATATTATACAATCTATGTGACATAGATTCTGAGATTTAAGTGAGTGAAAAAGCAGGTACAATTCATTTAACATTTAACTCACAGAGAAATCTTTTCAGTCAACAAACTGTTACACAGAAATAATATCGCTAAACCATTCTATGCAACCCTCACATTTCACCACACGTAGTAAAACACTAATCCCGTCCGTCCACCCATACTGAATTCAATAACTCGTCCACGCCTCCCCATTTAATCCTTGATTGAAACATCGACCAAAACAAAACGTAATTTTTGTTCGATTTCGAACGGCGCTTTGCGATTGGTCAATTGAGGGCCGTGCGCTCGCTCAATCCCCCCGCTACTTCTCTGCCTTTGCGAGAGCTTACACATATTTCACATTTAGCTACCGTACGCCCGAGACTTAATCCCATCAGCTAGGTTTTAACGAAAAAGTACAAGAATTTTCTGATGGATTTTCACTGCTTTTAGAGTGCAGCTACGTTCCGGAGTGAAGTGATTAATTTTAATGGTTAACCTCAGGATATGTTCGACGTGATTTTATTAGCGTGTTAATTAATTGTAAAGCTCACGTGGGCTAAATGAAATGTAGGACGTAATAAATGTTTCAGATTCCATGTTACGCAGTTAATCATTGGGACATTTACCACTGTACAGTTCTAGATGTGTGACGTTCTATACTGAACAACATAATACACTTTAACCGTATTTCACAGATAAGTACAGCTATTATTATGCCGCTTATTTAGTGCCTTTTGGAGCCAATGAGACACAAATGAATCTATGAGACACTTAATACAAAATCTAGGAGATTCAAAAACAGTTATTTGTATAATTCTAAATCATTAATCAGTACTAAACGGTGTCTGGTCGATAGACTTAGGCTTGGCCTAAAAATAATATCTAAAAATAAGTGACAAACTGTGGGTGTAAAACACCTCTCGAACATGTTGTGGTACAAATAACTTTATCCACAACTTGGTTTACGAGTTAATTATATAATTATGTATACGGTTCTTAGTAGTATATCTACTTGTTGAATTAATGTCACGCCCTGGGGAGTAGGGAGAGCTGTTACTGTGCCTAAAGTGATGCCAAGTCATCTCGTCATGTCGTAAACTAGAGGAAACTGCGGCGTTATATTAATGCGTTATATAAATTATGTGCAAAGTGTTTAAGAGAAAAGTATGATGGAGCAAAGAGAACTGACATGCCAAAGGGTTCGATCCCCACACGTGATAAATAAAAGAGTGATCTGCAGGTAATTGTGTTGATTGTAGTCTTTGAATTTTTGTTAAGTCCCCTGCGATACAGACATTATACCTAGGTAGCTGCTGTTTAAAAAGTATGCTGGCGATTGAGACGTGGAGAAAGGTGAACTGGTGATTCACGCAATGAAATGATAGTGAGGAAGAGAACTTCTAAAGTTGCTGACTAGCAAACGGTGATGGTAAGCTTAGTATTCTGACTGCTTCGGTGGTGCAGTGATAGTGATTGCGAATTCGGTTCTAGAGGGTTCGATTCCCGAGCCGGCTAAAGTGCTTTTGGGATTTTGTGTCTTAATAACTCTCAGCAGCAGTAACGACTCTGGTACTATATCGTAATGACGGCAATAGGCTCGAATACTAATACGTAAGATATGAAGCCATAGATAATGTAATGTGGGCGTGTGAAAATCTTCCGATAATCCTTTAGGTTTTCAAGTGTAAGTCTGTGTTATATTAATTGTTCTGAATTTAAATACTCTTACACCCGGTACCTGAAAGGAAGAACAACCGGAAAATTAGTTAACAGATGGCCAAATGCATGTCAACTGCTGGCTGACTGTATGAGCAACAGGCAATCAAATCATTTGACATGACTTTGATTCTGACACGGTGTTGATTAGCCTTTCAGGAACCGACGTTGAGTGTCATTCGTTTCAATACTTGTAAATCACTTTGTTTATTGTTTACTGTTTTGATGTTTAAAATGTTTCTCGAAACACGGGTCATTCTAAGCACGGGAAACGTGTTTAAGTAATTTCTGCCTGTCCGGGGAACAAACATGACTATGTATGGATGGGGTCTTTTTTTGTGATTGGTCGACCTTGTTCTCCTAAATTTTTGATCCCACTTTAGACTCCAATAAGTTTGCGAGTTATTTTTAGTATTTTAGTAGCTGTCCCTTGCTGTTATACCCACGTTTATGGTTACTGCTTCGCTCTCGTGGCTCGTAGAGTGATGTTATAAAGCCTATGCCACTTCTGGATAAAGCAGTTTTATAATGATGAAAGAATTATTCAAATCAGTTCAATAGTTTTAGAGCCTATCGCAAACAAATATTTTCTCATTATAATATGAACAAAATTGTAATAAATAATGAATATAGGTTAGTTAATGTAAATTTGACGTTCATAAGTGTTACTTTGTGACCAATGATGAATTGCCAAAGTTATTCTGGCTTCGTTTTTTTAGAAAGACACGTAGTAAGAAACATTGTAAGTCTGTAACAAGGTCCGCAGTTGTTACAATTCTTCTGTATTCCGAAATAAAACAGATAGGAAGCGCGTCGTCACTCCTCGGCGCAAGTTTGCTCATTAGAAAGTTCGTCACAGTTACGATTTCATCTCGACTCTCCCTACTCACGTACGGTTATGAATTCCCATTCATTAACGTATGCGATTTATTATCTCGAATCTCGCTTGATTTCACTGCTTACTTTACGACTTACAAACAAATGTTTCATTCGAAAATGTAACTTTGTCATATAGGCTGCTATTTTAAAATGTTTCGTTTACTGTTGTTTACTGATTTCAGCGGCGCGGCGGTGCCGTGGCGTAAACATGCGTACCTATGTACGGATGAAACGATTTAAAGGTTTGATTCCTACACTGCCCGACCCTGTAGGTTGTCTATAAGTACTTACTCAGTAGCTACGCAAACGATCTGCAGTTTCGCTATATACGCCAAAAAGCTCGCCTTTGTTAATATAATTCTATTAGCCCTGTATTAAATCGTCTCACTGCTGGGCACGGGCCTCTTCTCAGTGTGAGAAGGGTTAGGTCATAGTCCACCACGCTGGCCTAGTGCGGATTGGCAGACTTCACATATCTTTGAGATCATTATAGAGAACTCTCAGATATGCAGGTTTCCTCACGATGTTTTCCTTCACCACATACAAGTGATACTTAACTATTTAATACGCACATACTTCGAAAAGTCAGAGATGCGTGCCTTGAGATTTAACTCGAGATCTCTGCGACGGTCTCCCACTAGGCTATCGTCTTTGTTACATAAAAATAAGTGACAAAATATACGTGATATAGACTGCTCAGCCCCATGAGAACATACAGCCGTAAAACAAATGTATTCAGAACACAAAACCAAACGAAATAAACCACCTCGTAATACAAACCCAATAAACACGTAATGTGAAAACTATGAATCGTCGATTTTAAAACGTTTCCCATTCACCGCTGGTTAACTACATTCATGACAATGTAGGTCCCGAACCCGGCGGGCAATGTACAATGCACATAAATCGGTGTGGACAAACGCTATAACTGCGGTGGTACGTAGGTACACATAAATTCGGTATGATAGTACTGGTGACCTAGTTGCGCGCTAGCGACGACTCGGGGCTGTTTCTTACCAGATTTATTTCTGTTCGTTCTTTTTATTTCATATTTCGGGCACCTTCATACTAGATTTTTGCATTTTCAGGTATTCTACAGCCACCTTAAGGCGCTAAATCAGCTTGAATATAGCGCTTTCTGTCACCTCTGTATGTGTAAAAGAGACGCAGGGATAAAGGTCACTGCGTATTCACAGATAATGCAACATGGTAACTATTGACTGCACAGTACCTTTTTGAGAAGCTCTGAAAACCTAATTTCCCACATCACAGCAAGTTTATTTTATATTTTACAGGTAAAATGTTGTAGCACTGCATTTCGCTTGCTTTATAAGAGTGTTGAAGGCTCGCATATCAGCCTTTCATTCCACTATCCTAAGAAATATCCCAGCTACGTCTAAAGCAACTACTTAACACAGCCGGTCGTATGCTTGTAAGTCACCTTAGGATATAAAAATAAACGTCTCAGAGCAATGGCGGATCCGTCTCCCAGCATCAACCACGCAGTCAAAAATACGCCAATTTATATCCTTACGGAGGCAAAAACTCAATTCATTTGTATATACCAACTGTAACTCAATATTCATCCAGGGCTACAGTACCGGCGTATTTTTCGCCTCATGGAGCAGGCGGCCCACGTTCAATGCAGATATTCACCAAACTTCGTTACCGGACTATTCCCGCTATAGGTAATATTGGAGCCATTGGCTGTTACAGTGCCTTCTGTGTTTTATAGACTGCAACATTTATAGAGCCCGGTAAATTGTGTCATAGAGGATTGGATTCGAGATTCCATTTTATAAATAGAACTTTTTGAACCGATTGAGTGGCAGCGGCACACCGGCGGCCAGAGAGCATATAAATAGATTTTCAATTATATTTGGTATTTCAACAGTGTACAGGTTTATACTGCATAACAGAAAGGATGAAAATGTGGTAAAGTAATGGTTTTAATTACATAGCGAAAAGTAACTACTGTTTAATTATTGTTTTTAACTGTCAAGCAGGCAAGATATTTTCCTTTCCTTTTTTATAAACCATATATAAACAAGCTTTCACCATAAATACGTAAGTACATAAATTTAACAAGCAGATTAGCCGTGAGTATGCTCACTTTGGTAAGAAATTTTGGTAAAAATTATTAAGGTTGACCACTTGCCCAAGGCTAGTCGCTTCAAGCACTTTCAATAAGTGCACAAAATATTAAATTTTAATGTATATAATGAAGTTTAATAAATAAAATCTAATAAAAAAAGAATTCATAGCAATCATTCCTGTGTCGCGAAGGACTTTACAAACATTCTTCTTCTTTCTTCTTTTCGTGTGGTTAGTGGCCAACATGTTATCAAGAGTTGTTCAAGCCTCAGTAGGCTTCCGATATGGCTTAACGACTGCTGTCAATTTGGCAACAACCGGGACCGACTTTTTACGTGCCCTCCGAAGCACGGAGACGCTCAGATGAAATATCACTAAGCAGTCACTTATCTATAGACTGACCGCACCCAGCGTTGCTTAACCTCGCTAATCGTTTACCGATCAGTGAGTGCAACTGGCTATAAGCGCCTCTACAAACATTAAAACAACGGACACAAAGACCACCCAGACGCTGAAGTCTGAAGAACTAATCATGGATCACATACTTCTTTTCCCCTGCAGAGTTCGAACCCACAATACTTGGCGCAGGGGCTCGTGGCGAGGCAACCACTACCTAAGTAAGTAACGTATAGGTACATATGTATAAACTAAATAAATACTTGAATGTGAGTTTGAAAAATCATAACTGATTGAGTCAAGTATCTCTGAATTGACAATACAACGTCCTCTATCATGTTGCAACTTCTTCCGATGACTGGTTTTCTATATGTACCGATTGATTTAATTATCTGGTTCGGCGACATCTCTTGAGATTTTAAAGATATCTTGACATATCGTAGATGCACTACATGCATCATATAATGGGTCATCTTATATGTATATATGTCGCACTTTCCTTTTCGTATGTTCGCATATTCCTTGTTAATGCACATCAGAAATCGAAAGAGATTTAGTTTCTGATCAAAATGAGCGAAAGTAGGTACTACTTTCGCTTATTTTCAAATTAGCAAGCGAATGTCATTAAAAATAATACTTAACCAAACGTATGCTTACTACCCTACCTAAAAATAACTAATTGTGTCCTTAAAATCAGTTCCGGCTGCACCCGTATCCATGTTAATTTAAGTAACAACATACACTAATATATTATGTTATTAAAGCGTGTACAATAATTCACAGTTCGCTTTAATATTTGTGTTGCGTGTTAAACACCCCACCCCGTTAGTGGATGAACGCACAAAACCTCATTGCTACACACAATTTCTTCCTTATGACTCCCGTTGTAGAAATATTGCAAAACATAGACTATTTCATTTATTAAAGTGAAATGTTAGTAGGTATTTATTGTAGTATGTACATTGAGCTTTAGGGAAAAGAAGCTTTAGTGTTTCATTTACATAGATTTGATAAATCGATCACGTTTGCCACGCAAAGACTAAGGGGACAACGCCCACAATAGGTTTAAGGAATTAAACTCAGATTTGTTACATAGACGAAAAAAATAATTCTTAGAATAGCAATATAAGACATTAATATTACTGATTTGTACAAAATGAAACACTAAAAAAATTACTGTGTAGCATTTATATTTTGAACTACTTTCTGTGCTTGTTGGATTTGGGATATTTCAAGCATTGTTCTTTGACCAATAGAAATAACTCACGTGATAATTAATTAACATAATACATAAATATCTATTTCTGCATAGATAGACATAAATGTATAACACACAATTCGTCAGCTATGTTTTAAGTGCCACATAATATAGAGTAAGCCCTGCCGTCAACCGACCGCATTTTAAATTTTGTATGTGATATAGTGTACCTGTGTCTTGATCTAAATCAGTCCATAAACTAAAACAAGGATATTTCCTATCTTCTCTCGCTAAAGAATAAGTAGGTAAGTGGCTACAAGTTTATTTCCAGCATCATAGATTAGCGCAGGGATCTCTCTGGATTCTTTTTCCGAAGCTCTCAGGAAAATGTTTTAATCCGGCGCCAGTCAATATTGGCTCGCTTGCATTTTAGGTATCTCTGAAAGCTTTACTACTACCCGCAATAGTTTCAAGATAAAATCTCTAACCATTAGGTAGACCGACAAGTTTCAAATGAAAAGTTTATTTCACTTGAACTGGAAAACTAAAATATGTGTCTAATAAAATAGTAGTCCAAATGCATAATACGTTTAACAGATAATGAGTAATGAATCTAGAACTCGTTCAAATATCTATAAAGATCTAATCTACTAAAATAATAATTATTATTGTGATAGCTTGTAAAAATGTATAACTTTGGTTTTTGTTACAATCACTCGTAAACCGTTGAAAAGATTCAGATGGACATACTGATTGAAATTATTTTATGATAATTGTTTATGTTAAAATTATTAATAAAAGCTAATACATTGTTCTGGCTTAAACTGAAATCTCATTAACACAAAATATACAAGTCTAAGTAGATTTTAAACACACAACACAAGGTCTAATCTACAAAGCCTTCACATAAAAATAACATCACTCACAACTCAAGCTCACTATGACTCCGTAAAACCTAAAACCATGGCTGGCTATTTATGGTTGTAATATGCATGTGTGCTCATCCATCCATGATTTTAACATAAGTAAAGTTTCAGTTTATCAATCGATTTAACCACCATATTTCAGTACTTAGTAATAATTACAAGATAAAAAATAAAATAAAATAACCCTTTTGATGCCATGACTCACACTACAAATATATCCTCTGTCGCGGAAGACCTTACAAATATTCAAACTACGGCCCTGGTTATGCTTTACGATATAGCCGTATGATTATATAGGTATGTATACAAAAGCCTACCATCTTCATGTATAATATCACCAGTTCACCCTTTATTTCTAATCGATATTAAAATATAGCCGACATCATATCCAAGAATACGCTACATTACTCATAAATATTATGGTACTCTTAGTTTAACATAAAGGCGTGCATAGAATACTACGTTTGACAATGCATTTAAATACTTCACAGACACAATGCAGAAGCTAAGGAGGAGGCACATTTTATAAAATAGGTAATTATCGCCCACTTTGACGGTGAAGGAAAACATCGTGATAAACCTGCATGTCTGAGAGTTATACATAATGGTCTCGATGATATGTGACTGCGCCGGCGTGGTGGACTATGACCCAATCATTCTTGAATTGAAAAGAGTCTCGTGCCCAGCATAGGGACAGTTTATAGAAAGGTCCGATATTATTATTATTTATTTCTCCGATTGCTATCAATGTGTGTTACAAATATCTAGTATTCTTGTTTACCTCTGCAACTAAGTTAAAATCCTAGATAGAAACGCATCATGGTTTTCAGACATAACTTATGCCACGACGCTTTATATAATTTCAGCCCTGTAATAAACTATCCCACTACTGCGTACGCGTCTCTTTTCAGTGTAAGAAGGGTAAGGTTATTCCACCATGCTGGCCTACTGAGGGTTGGCAGACTTCACATATCTTCAAGAACATTATGGAGAACTCTGTCATGTTTCCTCACGATGTTTTTTTTTCACCGTTGAAGCAAGCGATTATTAACTATTTATTACGCACAAGAAACTACGAAAATTTAAACTCGAAACCTCAGCGTAGCAGTCTAACGGTTTCCCACTAGGCTATCTGTTCTTCACGACGCTTTAAGCTTGATCAAATAATGTCTTCAAGCAAGTTTGTCAAGCAAGCAACTGCTTGTGAACTAGCCTTAGCCATTCCATCAGCTTTTTACAGAGATGCGATTAAGCTCAGTTATATAGCCTCCATAACAGTCTATACGGTGAGGGGACGAGCACAAGATGAGGCCGTGAAAGGCTTCTGTATTTTGAGATAAAAGCTCTTGTGAAATAGTGGGGGACTTATTTTCCGGAATGTTGTCGGGTTATTTTCGTTCTACGTGGAGGTTTCTATAGATGGGAAAGATGGTTCTAGTGACTGTGTCGAAAAAAGCAGTGACGTAGCGTGGGTGTCAGCCCACTTATTTAGGTATTTCAAAAGACTATAATTTTCAGTAATTCTATAAACTTTTCGGCATGAACAGGTGTCAATATTGTGTATTATACAGTTCAAATATTTACAAGATATTATTATATATAGTGAAATTTTGCCGCACCCTAAAAGTGCCGCCCGGAGCGGGCGACCTCTGCCGCCCCCACTCCGCTATGCCACTGGAAAAAAGCTTTAGAGTTAATGTTCCTTACTTATAAAGTTCGCTCAAATATTTAAAAGAAAGTTTTAACTAGTGTCTTCTCGGCAAAATCTCACCTACTGAAAGTTTTTCATGAATATTTAAGTAACAGCGGCGGACCCTTAATCAACTGTTAATCATCGATCAACAACTTTATAGCTACTCAGTTAAGAGGTGAGAGCTGAGTATTAGTTAGCAATATTTTTATAAGTATTTATAGAGAAAAACTAAACTAGAATTAAGTAAAGTAGAAAGAAGTCTGCCTTTTTGGTCCTATAACATATATTTGCTTGCGATCATGAGATCTCAGACTTGATACCCGGACGGCCAATGTTATATTAGACTTTTCTGTTGAACATTATTAGTAGTAGCACGTTGCCTTATAATACGTCCCGTTAAGAACAATATACTGGACCCATATTACGTAGGCTTAATATCTGGTGAAATGAAGACGTTGTACTCTCCTAAATACTGTACAGGCCAGTGGCGTCGGCACAAGACATGACGTCACAAATCATCAAGGTAACAGTTACCCTTACAGACAAAAAGTATTAAATTCCATTCAACACACGATATCGACGTCATGCCATAGTAACAAAAGTTTAAGACTGGCAAAGTTAGCACACGTGCTGAACTATAGACTGGCCATTTATGAGCTGGCTCATCACAAACTACCAGCAAACAAACTAACGATCAACATCAAGTTAACGTTAAATACTAACTAAACAACTTTAAACATTAACACAAGTTTTCTATAGCACAACTTGTACAACAGAATCGTAGTTATAAGACTGAAGTTGTGGAATAGCGGAGCGTGTAGCGTGGCGGTTCGTAAACCGCTAATAGCGATTGCGCTGGTGAGTTTAAGAAGAAATACGGGCATCGAACGTTTTAAGAAAGGGTTTTTGATAGATCTATTGCTGTCGCGCTAGTTCTGAATAAAATATCAATGTGTAAAAGAACTAACTGCACTGGTTATACCTATGTACCTAAAATTGTCACAATCATCATTTCGTATTCTCCTGTATCTTCTTACAAAAGTAACCCATTTTAAATATACATTTTTCGTAAACAATATATAAAGAGTTTTAGCTGTTTGTTTATTTATTATATTAGTTGTGTTCATTTTTCGCTGGATGTCTGAAAACAACAACAAGATCAGGCGATTTCTAGAATATTTCTAGATTTTATAATAATGAAATTACATATAAAAACTCAAAACATAGGAACATGGCAGTGATAGATAAATACTGTATCTAAAATTTTGTTCTGCCCTGGTTTCATGATTCAGAGAGAAAACAGAGAAATACGTTGGCTATTCTATGAAATAAACGCTGACCGCTTCCCTCTTAAGGCATCATTATGAGAAAAAGCATTTGCAGTTATATGTATATAAGATTGGAAGTTTCAACATAACTGCATAACTTTTTTATGTAGTACTCAGCAGTCTCTTCGTTTACCGTTAAAGTTTATTTCTAAAACACATTTCTTATAGACACTGAACAGTTAGCGACTAGCATTTTAAACCCTGAACGTTCTACGCAAAACATAATGCTTTTTCACAGCGTTTACACAATCTGGCTTGTTCTAAGTGCCAATCTCGCAAATTAGTCAAATATTTTGAGGTTTAAAATTACTTTAATTTTAAATATATTTTAATACTAAGGTAAAAGGGTATATATATATATATATATATATATATATATATATATATATATATTCATATTTGTAATCCTTTAACTATGAAAATAATGGACCGGCAATTTTAGATGCATAATGTAGTTATAGAAAATCAAATATAATTATATTCCATCTATGATACACCTTAATCTTAGTTCTTTAAAGTGTATAATAACCATTTTTAAAGAAAGCTCCCCAAATAACACATGTAAACGAAAAATTCAACACTTATTTTCAACGTCGCCACTCTGAACAGGCCACAAGGAGCTAACGCTCTTTAAAAGCATACACGCTCCGCTACTCGCTCCTTGATTCTAAAGCCAGGGCTTTATAAAAGCGAATTGCAGTTCTAACTCAATAGAATAGCAACTGGAATTGCCAATATTTTGTTTTAATTAACTGCTCCATTCGAGTAATGTTTGAACAGAGTCAAGTACGGCGGGAACTTGCCCAATAAATCTATCTGTAATTGAAAACTCAAGTAAAATAACTTTGAAAGAACATACAGTACATGTGCCCAGGGGTTTCTTATTTTGTATCAAGTATTTATCTTCCTAATGTAGTTCACGCAATCTACAGACATATTCTCACGTACCTACTGCCGTCATCTATACTAATATTATAAAGCTGAAGAGTTTGTTTGTTTGGTTGAAGGCGCTAATATCAGAAACTACTGCTTCAAATTGAAAAAATGTTTTTGTGTCGGATAGCCATGTATCGAGGGAAGCTATAGGCTATATAACATCACGTTACGACCAATAGGAAGCAGAGCATCAATTAAAAATGTTGCAGAAACGGGGGAAAATTCTCTTATGTGACGCAGACGAAGTTGCGCGGGTTAGCTAGTAGGGAAAAAGACGAGCCTAATGCTTTTTTCGAAATAGATTTTTATGTATTTAATATAAGTTAAAAAACGCAACTGCCAGTATTTTAATATTAAATATAAAATTACTGGCAGATACGTATTTTTACTTATGACAGGGGTGTATTACACTGAAATTTATCCAACTATGATTTTAGGCCTGGCGACATAGAAAACGAGCCTATTGACATATACGTGGCTTAGTGCCAATCTTTTTTACTACTGTGAATTTCTTGACAGAAAAATTTAATAAGCCTGCCCGATTTGGAAACCGAACCCAGGTGTCATGCACAGTACTCGTATTCACTACCACTGCGCCACGCAGTCATTTTAATTTTATTACGTATAAATATAATTTTTTTACTTAGGTACATCATGTATCATATATAGCAGCGATAGCTCAGTGGGGAGACCAACAGACTGCAATGCAGAGGGTCTCGGGTTCGAATCCACGTCGCGCACCTCTGACTTTCGGATGTTATATGACTTTTCGAAATTATGTGAGTATTGATTGACAATTATCGCCTGCTCCGTGCCTCGGAGAGCACGTTAAGCCGTCGGTCCTGGCTGCCATGAACATCTATGGCAGTCGTTATTGTGAAAGTCAGTACCCTCTAATATCCTGACACTGGTCTAGCCTTAGGGTATCGTTAGCCTTTGGGTTGCGGAGGTCAGGTGGCAGCCGCTCCGTGTAAAAACTGATATCCAGTCAAATCTGGTTAGACTAGAAAAGCCGACTCCAAGTGACTTGGGAATAATAAAGGCTAAGAGAGAAGACTTAGGTACATCATGTAAAGTGCAGATAGCCAAAATGTTTACTAAGGTTACACAAAGAAGAAATAGCAAAATATTGACTAACAAATTGTATAAGGCAAATGGGACAGCAACAAGTCGAATGACGAATGTACTATATACAGATCTGAGACATTCTGGATGCCACGTTATGGGTAGCCAAAACCGACTGGCGAATTAAAACTAAATAAAAAGAGGTTTCCTAGGATCATTGCAAGTGAGATTCTGCTTATGTAAGTTGTATAAACGTGAAATTGTTTTTAACAAGAACAATTTCTAAATTCTATGCAACAATACTTTGTCATATTTAAACGATGACAACACAAAGTAGACTAGCAAAGTTTACAAAACACGAGCAATTCTTGGAGGTACGCCTTGCCTACAAACCTGTCCCGCAAGCTACTTATACAAGTTTTACTCACCTTTACATTGTCTACAACAAGCCGTAAGTTATTAAACTTTAAAATGTATGACGTTTTACAACCATAGTACACGATGGTGCACTCGCCAAGTTTCACAGCCAAGTACCATCCGCTTCTTTACTCTATCACCTTAGCATCTAGTCTCACCGAATTTTATCCGAGTCGTTTTCCAAGTTTTATTGACAGAAACTTTCTTGGACAACTTCCTTTACATAATATTTTATTATATATCTTTTAACGAGGAAAAACTTGTACTCGGAAGCAATCCCAGTAATATAACTGTTGAACTAAGTTTATCTCCCATTGATGTCGAGTAAATGTAATAGACGTTTTCTCGGAACGTTTTCAAGGAAAAAATATTACTTATTGTACTGAATATACAAGAGAACATGGATTAGGACCCTATTCAACCGCGCTTATGGCTACACAAGTACCTATTTGCAAATATAAACGAATGGTAGGATTTACCCGTCTCATATTTTGAATATTCCAGGGACCGTTTCGCATAAACAAGTAGAGAATAGATGAAAAAGGACATAAAAAGGCAAAATAAGAATGAAACTTAAGAAATACTGATGTTACTATTGACAGAAAATCGCTCAACTAGCAAAACCAATGGAGACAGACCCCTTCTAAAGCACAATTTCCATTACAAAGCACATAAAGCAAGGGTCTAGTAAACTGGAAGATACAATATACGGTTGGGCGATTCTCAACGAGAAATTGTTGATATGATTTTCCTTTCTTCAATTGAAGACACAAATAAAATACACGATATTTCCTTACTTTAGATATTTTCATTTCAACATTTTGCCGTATAATGAGCATATAAATAAGATATACCATTATTATTACGTTACCGTAATAATCGGAACATGTTACCAAAGTAATCGTGGTATATTTCTGAATAAGATACTGAAAATACTTTTGAGAGAAAGACATTACATTTTCCTGCAAGCACAGCAATAAAAGAAAATGTTATTGAAACTATTTTCAGAGCTGCTTAGCGCTCGTTTTTACTGCAGATCGGTAGCAGATGGTTGCATAATTTGCTATGAGAGAAAGTTGAAACATTTTGTCTAGATAACACTTCTAGTTGGATAACTGGAAAACAAAGTTTATTTTTATTAAAGACGAAGATCCATTTTGTGTACCTTTAATTGGTCAACCAGCGTACCAACGTCTAGACACAATTGTAACTAATATAATATTATAAATGCAAAAGTGAGTTCGTTTGTTACGCTTTCACGCCTTAACTACTTGACTGATCATTATGAAATTTCGCATACACGTTGTCAGAGGAACAGAAAAGGACATAAGGTACCTACCATCCAGAAAAAAATACTGTTACTAATGTAACGTATATAAAGCAAGTGAGGCCGCGGACGAAATCTAGTTAACTATATAGTACAATATGTTTTCTTTGTAAAGAAAATGGCACAAAGGTTGAATTGAAAAAGACAATAGCACAATATCTACCTACTCTAGGGACAGCAGACATTGCGTCTGGTTCAGTAGAAAAGAATAAGTGTTTAATGTTCGCTTGTTTTCCTTCGCGAGGTCAGTTGTTAATCTGTGTAATTAGTTTTCAAGTACTTTATTTTTATATTGTTTATTTTTCTAATGTGTAGCGAATTAGGCTTGGTAGAATGATTTAGTTCAATAACAAACGTTTGAAGCTCGCTAAGAGTGGTGGTATTTGGATATGTTACTTAACTTTTTACGTGGCTTTTGGTAGTCATTCCAATTAAAAAGAGTCTAATGGTTGGTTTTAACTTTATTGAAATGAAATGAAATGAAATGAAATGAAATGAAATGAAATGAAATGAAAAAGTTTATTTACCAACATAAACATACAGTACAAAAACAATTAAATTATTTAAATGGAGGTGGTAAAATAGGCATCTGCGTCAGCTATTGTTGCAGTTTAACTGCAACGCTGGTATTCTCGCAGGCCTTACATAAAATAAAAGCCTTAAGATTAAAATTTCTTAAAATTATATGTTTACATTATAAATTATATATAAATATACCTAATAATATTATAATTTTAAATATAATATAACAACAACATGCAAATACAGAATAAATAATAATAATATATAGATAATAATTATAAATATTTATTACCGCATCTTGTAAAACGAGGTTTACGAACGCAGCATACATGCCAGACTGACATCTGTCAATGTCAACAACGTCAACAGTTACCACGATAGACATAATAATTAAAATTATCAACATTGCAAGCGGCTTGGGTTATAATGACCTAATAGTACACAATTACAGAGTAAAGAATATACTAATACGATACAAAAGTACACATGGTTCCTTACAATATTGAGAAAGATGCGCATGCGCAAATTAAAACTAAATAATATCGAAATAATACAACAACAAATAGTGGCGTATTGCACTTTATGTAAGTACATATTAAATTTATGGAACAGATTTTTGTTTATTTATTAAATATTGTTTTAAATTATTACGAAATGAACGCAATGATTTTAGATCTCGTATTGGCGGCGGAAGGTTATTCCAACATTGCGTCGCTGCGTATTTGAAACTACCCCTGAAAGCCGTGGTTCTGTGACTTGCAGTGACCAAGAGATGAGACGCCGCCCGTGTGCTGTAGTGATTAATATCACGTGACCACTTTAGCTTATCATAGAGGTAAACTGGTTTTTTGTATTGAACAATACCAAACAGCAATGTCGCCAAATGAAGGTGTCTGCGGGCAGCCATCTTCATCAGATTTCCACTGTTTAAAAATGGAGTGACATGCATGCGAGGTGGAATATTATAACAAAAGCGAGCACATGCGTTCTGTAAACGCTGTATCACTTTCTCAGTTCTTTTCAAAATACATGGGCCAAACACAGCATCCGTATAATTAAGTTTGGATAATATGAGAGCCTCACAAAGTTGTAGCCGCACATCAATACTCAGGTGTCGGCGGATTTGGTATAGCAACTTGAGACGGTAGAAACAGTTTTTTACCGCTTGGAGTACATGCGTCTCAAAATGCAGTTCGCCATCCATAACCAAACCCAAGTTTCGAGCCTCAGTAACTTGTTCTATGGGGCAACCATCTACCATGACCATAGGGTTTAAATTCTGTGTCTTTCTAATATGTTGCCTTGAGCCTAATATCAAAAATTTTGATTTCGAGGGGTTAAGTACAAGTGAATTCTTTTTGGCCCAATTAGATATCCCATTCAAATCTACATTCATTTTATTTACAGAATTGTGGCAGTCATTGGGATTAAATGAAATATATAGTTGGAGGTCATCGGCATACATATGATATTGGACATGCTGTATATGGTTGGTAACATCGGCGCTGTACAATAAAAAGAGAAGAGGCCCGAGAACTGATCCCTGAGGGACGCCCCGGGTTACCTGACAGCAAGAAGAATTCGCCTTGTTACCATCTCTGGCATTATCCAGTTGGACAAATTGAGATCTATCAGTTAGATAACTATGAAACCATTTTACTGTTGCCGAGTCACATCCATAATAGGAAAGTTTAGAAAGAAGGAGAGAAATATTTATAGTTTCAAATGCTCGGGAGAAATCAAGCAGAGTTAGTAGAGTAGCCATACCCTTGTCCTTAGCCTTCAAAACATCATCTGTAACATCGAGTAGAGTGGTAGTAGTGCTATGTCCTTTTCTAAACCCAGACTGTCTTTGAGGTATTATGTTATATTTCTCAAGATACTTCCTCAACTGGTTACTGACCACCCTTTCCAGTATTTTTGACAAACAAGGAAGCAAGCTGATAGGCCTAAGATCTTTGGCAACAGTTGGATTAGAAATTTTGGGTATAGGTTTGACTATTGCCGTTTTCCATACATCTGGGAAGGTAGAAGAAGTTATAGATTTGTTGATGATTGCTGTTATGTATGGCAGAGTATGAGGGAGTGTCATCATCAACATTTCTAATGAAATATTGTCAATACCCATAGCATTTGTTTTTAGACTGTTGATATGTGAGCTGACTGCTTGTTCACTAACTGGCTCTAAACCAAAGCTGTCCGTGTGATACCTATTGGTTTCAAAGTATACCAGATCTGATAGAGAAACTGTATTATTACCTGGGATATCTAAAAAGTGCTTATTGAGGTCTTCAGGGTTGTCAAGTGCATAAGGCAAGTCATGAATTATTTTTTTATTAATATTGATGGTTGATTTTAAGTTGTGCCATAGTTTCTTAGGATTTTTTATATGTCTGTTTATATAGGTTTTGAAGTAGGCTCTTTTTTCATTTTCAATTGCCCTTGCTACAATGTTTTTCATGTCTTTGTAACTGTTTTTGTGAGTGTCTGTTTTATTTAGTTTATATCTAGTATGGTACTTGTCACGAATTTTCACCATTTGCTTGATTGTGTCTGTAACCCAAGGATAAGACTTCTCTCTAATTAGAACTCTTTTAATTGGTGCATGAGCATTAAACAGAGTAGTGATTAAGGTATTGAAAACTGTCACCATGTCACTCACATTCTCCAAAGTTGCCAGGTATGCCCAATCAAGCCTGCAAAGATCCTCCTCAAAAATGTCTAGCAGTACCCGAGATAAAGGTCTATAAAGAATCCATTGAGGAGAAGGTTTGCTGATTTTGAATGAGCAAGTTACAGACAAAATGGCATGTTGTCCCAACTCAGGCTTAAATGTCACTGACACATTGTGAACCTGTGCATCAGTGCACACAATATCTATCAGTGTCTCACTATGATCTGTGAAATGTGTAGGCTGCTGGATCACTTGGCTTAAACTTGTGTATTGTAAAAAACTATTTAATAATATAGTGCTGTTATCATTGCTCTTGAGACAATTAATATTAAAATCACCTAGGAGGATAATTTTATCTGCCATATGAAACGAAGTGAGGGATGAAGTGATTGCATCTAAGAAAATGTTGATATCTAACCATGGTGGTCTGTATGCTGTACCTATGATAACTGTTTGTGAGTTGACATTGAATTTAAGCCACATTTGCTCAACGTTTGAGGAGACTGGATGGACCATGGTTTGAACTCTGAGATCACGACGCACATAGAATCCGACACCTCCGCCTCTACCTCCTCGTATTCTCGACGGTCTTGGTACGTGTCTGAGGCGATAATTAGGGACTGTAGGCGCTCGACCCTCCTCTCCATCCCGCAGCCAAGTCTCATTAATGGCCATTACGTCTACTGCAAGTTCATCCATTGCCAACAAGAATTCATCATGACGTGTTCCCAATGATCCAGCATTGAATAAACCCACCTTTAAATATTTACCCCTATCCATTGCTATACTTAAAAAATATTCTTACCATACTATAAAGTAGTTTATCAAGGCTTGGCAGGAATACACAATTTATGTAAATATATGTCAGTGTAAATATCTTTAACTTATTTTTATCTGTAGATATAATGTAAATAACTTTTCTGTGTACTTTGAGATTATGATTAGTAAATACAATATTTTGAATATATAATTTTGTATTTAATGAAATTGCTGTATGTTGAATATTTAAAAATATATAAAATAGAATTCCAAAAATATAGATAATATATAATATGTGTAAATAGCATAACTTGTAAACAATAAATTTATAATAATATAAGATATCGATAAATCCTATATTCCTGTTTCTATTATCACTAAAAACATACCTCCTATAAAAACTATACATAAAATCACTTATAACTATTAATTTAGGTTTACATTTATTTAAAGTTAGGACCAAACACCTGTTCAATATCCGACTCGTCTCTAATCGAGTTGACTTTGTCCCCTGGCTTATAACGTACAAAGATGCGGCCCCGTTTGACCCATACGAATTGCCAACCTGAGCGCTTACCGGCTTCACGTGCCAAACGAAATAAATCTCTGTTCGTCTTGGTGAGCCGCTCGTTGATGTAAAAGCGCCGGGGCGCCCCCGGTACCAGGTCATCCGACGTCGCTCCCCGCCGAACTCGCGCGCTGTGTAGCATTGCGTCCCGCTTGGCGCGTTGTGTAAAACGCACCGCCAGGGGGCGCGGGCGCGCCTCGGGGCCCGCAGGGTCCGTCGCCACGATGCGCCGACCACCGACGCGCTCAGCGCAATCGATATCCCGTTCCTCCACCGTTAAGCCGATCTTCGCAGCTATCTGCAGCACGACATTGACGGGGTTCTCGCCGCTGACCTCAGGGAAGTTAGTTATCTCTACATCGTTCGATAGCAGCTGCTGGTCTCGTTCGCGTAGATCTTGCCTTAGCTTGGCGATCACATCAACATCCTCCATCTGAAGGGGCTGCTTTTTCTCCAAGCTACTGACCTTTTCCTCCAGTGTATCAACTTTTTGTTGATATTTTTTTATGTCTAGTCTTATTTCAGTAAGCTCGTCTCGAAAAGTTTGTAGGTCTCTGTTTACAGAACGTAGGTGATCCCTAAAAATTTTAAGTTCCTCCGCAATATCCAATGTCAACTCATGAGTGGACTCAAATGAAGAGTTTATGGGTGAGTTTCTACTTATTGGATTCTCACGCTTCTGGCCAGGAGTTGACACATCAGAATCTTTGGCGATTATTATTTTGGGCTTGGATTTCATACAACCCGGGCACTGCCATGATGGAGAAATGGAACCAGTAGAAGGCAGGGCAACGCATTTTAAATGAAAAACTCCATTGCAGTGGTGACATCTTGCAGCTTCGGCCGGCGACAAAAAGCGACGACAACGCCCACAGCTTTTCGACATAGCTACTATCGATTGAGTTCTTAGTAGTTCCCACGATGATACAGAGATGGCGTGCCAACCGCACTTTATTAGTTAATAAAAAATTATGTTAGTGAGTAACTATTTGTTATCTGTGGTGGCACTGCGAATGTACTCAGTAGTTCACATAAGGGCACAGAGATGGCGCTGCACTCAGTTTAGTAAAAAGGCTCTATTAATAAGGTTCTGCACCGTTTCATCGGTGCGCGAGTTTCAAACTTATAGTGCACGACACCGCGCTAAACACCACAAAAACCGGTTAACACTAACAATGTCTGTAATATGAGATTACTGTTATATTTTTAAGTCACGGGTAGATTTTTGTACGTTTTGGATAGAATATTTTAGTATGAGTTTTTCTTTAGTTTTACAAAATAAAAGTCACTGCAAACACTTTCTGTACTTATTTGATTCACACTCCACACACTCCCGACTTCAGTTTTACGGGATAATTACTCTTATAATTTTAAAAATAAAAGAGAGACCACTGTACGTTTAAGCGTTTTAGCTAATTAACAATCAATATATATATACGTTATTAGTTTATCTAACCTAACCTACACTTATGCCAGCGAAGCCACGGGCGAAATATAGATTTCATCATTATGCCTCGATATAGTTAGCTGACAGGTCAAAGTGATAAAGAAATTGCCGTTTACTGGTAAGAGTATCAGACTCCAAAATCCCAGTAACAATTTGCATAGCCGGGGATCGGACTCGACATCCCGTGGTATTATATAACTGGTAACAGTTTCAGACTCTGTTGACAGAAAATCCCAAAAGCGATTTGCAAACACGGGGATCGAACATGCATAGCAGTTGCATACAGTACCGCAGCGGCACTAAAACAGTGTACGTATATAAAAGTAAACTAAAGTATACCAACAACTCAGAGCATCTTCTTATAGAAACTTATTCGCTCCATTATCCTTTAAGACCGCGTTTCCCGTGTACCAAAGAAGCTGTATACTAGATGTGGCGAAACCCATTAGTCTTATACATCTTAAAGTGTTCCCTCTAGCGCGCAACTTTCGGATAGTACAAGTTTTAAACTGATCTGACGTAAACTTCTTTGAGATGAAGGATAGAAAATTAATTGCAGTATTTGTTGCACATGGAATTTGATTTTACTGTAACAGAAATGTAGGCTTGGAATACTGTCAAGTATAGTTAACATTTCTTAGTTGCCTTATCTAGCAAAGAAACGATTCAATCCTTACTAATATTATATTATTAAATCCTTACCAATATTATAAATTCGAAAGTAATTCTGTTTGTCTGTTACCTATTCCTGGCTAAACCACTCCACAGATTTGGATGAAATTTGATATAGAGATAGTATAAAACCTGGGAATGGACATAGGCTACTTTTTATTCCTGTAGGTACCACGCATAAGCTAGTATATTATAAATTCGAAAGTACCTCTGTCTGTTACCCTTTCACGGCTAAACTACTTAAGCAATATGGATAAAATTTCTTACAGAGTTATTTTAAAACCTAGGGTAGAACATAGGCTACTTTTAATTGATGTTGGTGCCACGGGGGCAGAGCTGCGCTCAAAATCTAGTAAAATATAATTCAGTTTCTGCTTGCAGACTTTATTCGTTCTCTAATGACTAGAGATGGGTCTATGTAGGTACTGTCTCTAGCCAATCGTACACTATATTTGTTTACTTAATAACACAAGTGAGAAAATATTACTATACATGTCATAATATGTATGTTACGAAATATAGTCATGTTATGCTAAACATAATGTAAAAGGTTTATATAATCAATTGTATTTTTAGCATTTTTTTTTTGAGATTATGCTTTTATACCGTTAAACATTATAATCACTCGACCTAATGTCAAGCGCCTTTGACTTCCAGTTGTAGAAGCTTTTGTGGAACTAATTTTATGTCACAACACAACACTGGTTCCACTAAAGCCAAAACAAATTCTCTGTCCATAGGTATATTTCAAACACTGTAGCTAGAGATATATATACATATACCAACGTTTCACGTTTTGATTGCGATCTAAGCGATTGCCATTTTCCTGCCACATTGCCTGAACGACCGCTGCTACTAAGAATTCCTCACCAGAAGAATCTCTATAATGTTTCATGTCACCTATGACCCATCTAACCCAAACACTTACGATCACACATATATTAAAGCCAACTTACTGAAATTTATCATATATACTAAAAAGTATCACTAGATAATCAATCAAAAAGTTCAGATTCCAAATGTTCACAGTATAGTAATCAATAATCAAATATAATTTACGTATTAATAGTCCAATTTGTGACAGTTTCACCTTTCGACTTTCGATCAAAGTACATTTTAGCAGAACATTAATTACATCGCGACAATATGTCGACTCTCAAGTCTCAGCCATTTGTCAATATTATCGATATTATAAACGAGCCTAGCGGTATTATACTAATAAGTAATGTTTGATTTTAAATATCGATAATCATTGTGTTGTATATGTCAGCAAGCTGAAGTTAATATTGAAAAGTGAATATTTAAAGCACGGCAATAAAGCACTGGCAATATAGGAAATTCATTTACATTACAAATTTTCTAATGATTCACATTTATTTTTCAATTGATGACACCCGCCTATGGAATAATTCCTATGTCACCTTACAAACATTCAAACATCGGACCCAAAGAATGACCAGACTCGAAACAACCATTTGTGGATCACACAATTTTTTGTCCCGTGTGGGGATTGAACCCACAACATTCGGCGCGGTGGCAGTGGCAAGGTGACCACTTAAATCACTAAGCCATCGGTGCAGTCCACAAAGAAATGTGAACATGGCATAATTAAAATGTATATGGAGGAGTGCAGAATGCTACGATTTATACAAAAATGGTGTCTAGCAAATTTTTTACTTTAACAATGTTAATTCAATTCTGACGCTAGTCTTGATAAGCGATTTATATATGTTACGGTAGTAAGAGGTTTTGGAAATATGGATGTGGTCATCTACTTCTGGAGATGACTATACTTGTATCTAGTTACAAAATTTGAGATATAACACAACGGAATTTATCTCCATAAAACTGTTTCTTTTCAACTGCGAAATATATTTCTAATTTATAAAACGGCGCTTTTATTTTACGCAATAAGGTACACCTTATTGCGTAAAATAAAAGCGCCGTTTTAAATAATTTTATCTCACTGTTCCACCATTGTGTTAAGGTGCCAACAACATTTTACAATATGGCGGACGTCTCTGTTGCTCTTTGTATCAAATAATTCATTGTTTCGAGTTTGTCATGCAAATTAAATCTGTAATGATAATACTTTGGTATTGTTCATTAATATTTGTGAAAAGTATTTTAGATTTTACTGCATGAACAGTACAGAATTGTGAAACAGCGATTGCCGAATTATTATTACTAGCGGTCGCCTAGTTGTCGAAATTCGACCATAATTGATTTAAATTTTATGTTTAATAGGTATTAAATTTTTACTGTCTAGAACTATACCCTTATAATTACATTTTATTTAGATTTCGCCCAGGCTATAAAGGTTAATATATCTATATTTTTCAAAGAAATCATTATTTAAATTAAATACTATATATCATTCTAATCCACCCAAAAGTTGCCCGTAAGATATTGCTGATATATTTACTTATATATTGATATATGTAACCATAGTTACGAAGAATAGTAGATATCTACTACATCAGCCGAACAATGCCGAAATACTACGAACGCGATTCGACTGCATGTGTCAAATGCATGGTTGTGTGCCTGTAGTGTTTTCCATTAATTTCATGTATTTCTATTGCATAATTCGTATAAATATTAGGATTTGCCCCTCCTTCTCCATATAAACTTTAACTGTGCCAAATTTCATGCTCCTCCGTCAGCGCAATTTTCGTAAAAAGGGGTAAAAATTTTTGTTTCACGTATATACAGGGAGTCCGGTAATGAGTGAATAATGCGTACATAATCCATATCATTTATAACACATTTTTAAATTCTCTTGAATACTACTCCCGCACTAGAAATAATTCCTGTATTCGCGGAGGAATTTCCAAACATTCAAACAACGGACACAAAGAACACCTAGACTTGGAACAACCATTTGTGGATCACACAAAGTTTTGTCCCGTGTGTGATTCGAACCCACAACACTCGGCGCAGTGGCAGTGGCGAGGCGACCACTTAAACCACTGCGCCAGCCGAGCAGCCATCCAAATGATTTATGATACGAAATACCGATCATTAAGTTAAAGTTAGATCTGTATAAGCAACAATAGTGCCTAATATTTCATAACTGCACGAATGATGTAAAGTTTTAAGTGACTATTTCGCAGCACCGAATACTATGGATTCAATCACAGTACAGGACAAAACCTTGTATTTTCTACAAATAGTTATGCAGATCTTTACATTATTTTTGTTCTGTGTTATAACTTTTGTTAAACTCTCGCGATTCAAAAAGTTTCTAGAGCAGGATCGGTGTTTTTAGACGGAATACTTTCAGACCTCATTATCGACCACTGTGATTTCGTTTTCTAGGCAAACAAACAAATCAGACACTCCAAATTACTTCCCAATCTTCATTAAAACACAACTAAACTAATATTTACTTACATCAAGAACTAATCACACACGCACAACTAATATCAATCAAAGCGAACTAACAAAGTACATCCTAATATAATATTTGACTCAATAACAGCGGTGACTCGTCAAGCTACGAACTAAATTATTCACAAACTTAACGTTTAGCGAGCATAGCTGACGTTGCCTTAATTATTCCTAGCTTTTAAACTTGGATACGACATGAACATTGGTACATCAGTTCAAGGGCAAACGATTAAATATGTCCGTTTATTTGGCTTTGGCACGACATGTCTGCCTTGCAAGTCGCTTTTACGTTCTATCGCAGGCTTCATTTGAGCCTAAGGTGGCTGGTAGACTGTTAAGAAGACTATATCGTCAGAGACCAGAAATGATTGTCTGTTATGCTGGCAGCATTGCGCCTTCTCCATATACTAGTGATACCAAATGTGTTGATGTTTCCGTGGCTTGTTGCTGCCTGAGGTTACATGCGAACGCAGTTTTCAATTTAACCGAGTCTTTTCTGCCACCACTGCGGGTGTGAGGAGGACACGGCGCAGCACACGCTCGAGCAATGTTTTGCATAGGCGGTGCAGCGCCGTGAACTCCAGGACGTTGTGGGAGGAGATATCTCGCTGCCGGCCGTGATCAAAGCAATGGTCGACAGCGAGAGGAAGTGGGTAGCGGTCGCATCCTTCTGTGAGGTCGTCATCTCGCAGAAGGAGGCGGCGGAGAGGATCCGTGAGGAAAGTATCCTTGCGGATCCGAGCGAGAAAGCGCGCATATGCGCCGCCGTAGTGAAGGCCACGGGTGGGAGAATGGGGATCTCCCACCCGCCAGCCGTTGAGTCAGAGTGACGCCCTCTGTTGTGCCAGGGCTTCGTCCAGGAATCGTCGTCCGCAGACACAACATCTCTGCATTGGGCACTGCTGGATGGGTCGCTGATATAGTTTCAGTTCCAGCGACCCACCCACCATACAAAGCAGCGAGTTGGCACACCGTGGTGGTTTTAGTCGGTAGGCCCGCAGTCTCGGGAGAGCCCGACATAACCTTCTCGCCTCTCATTGTGGCGAGTGTGGGTATCCATAAGGAGCATTTCCCCACGAAAAAATGGTTGGTTGGTAGATTGTTAAAAAGATTCTATAAGTCAGTAGTAGACCTGTAATGATTATCCCTTATGTTGACAGTATTGCGCCTTCTCTATAGACTAGTGACACCAAAGGTGTCGACAGTCGATGGTGATCATTTCACCAACCCGATGATAAGCGGTTACCGTATTGGTAATTTTGTATGTAAATATTTTTATGCTAAATGATACTAACGATGCTACAAACATTTATTATAATATGTTATTCAATAGTTATATTTTTAAACAACTGTTTGCGCACTAAACCTAGTGATAAGTTGTGACGTCAGACAGATAACGTGTTTTCAAATGAAACAATGGCCATAGTTAAATCGAACCGATATTGATAAAATGCATATATTGATTACAAAATTAATTGCAAATCACACATCACACATTATCACCGGGACCATGAAATTTCTTAAAATATTGGATATATACATATATTAAACATCATAGAAGAAATTAACCCATTAACAAAATAAAATGCGATAAATTTCGTAAGAAGTTTCCAATTTCAATCTGAATTTCTCACATAAATATGTGTTTGTTTAACACAAAGAAAATAGAAACAGTTGTTTTGAATGTAATCACAACTGTTAATTATAAGCGCCTAATGAAAAACCACTAGCAAAACGAGTAAGACAGCAAAACTGCAAACACAAACAGGCGCTTCTTATTTAAATACTAGAAGCAGTGAAATATAAAAGACCACGCGCCCGTTATCTCTGTAACTGGGAGAAAATGTAGGGACAAACGCTTATTTAGTGTTTTTTAGCTTTGTTAGTGCTCAGTGAGGAAACAGAGCGAGTTTGAGTGTGCAATCAATACGGTTTGATAGCAACTTTAGTGTTTACCTTAAGATATCTTTTTTCTAAAGGCAGTATAAGTATATACTGGCCTCATAAAAAGCTCAGAAAATCGTAGTGCTCTGTAATAAAGCTATCTTTAGAGTATTTTACGTGCTTAGATCCGGAATGAGAAAATCCGTAAAAAACAAAGTAAAGCTTTATATTCGCGGAAAAGCGGAAATCCGTCCTAAGATATTATCCTTAGATAAAGACGCGCTCGAACGAAAACCATAGGGCACCACTCAAAAGGACCACCAAAGGAATAAAATCTGGTCAAGGTGTCCACTCGTGACAGATCAAGTTAAAAGATTCAAGAGCACGAAGCGTTGTGCCTTATGAACAATACCTCTTTTAGCTCGCAACATCACAAAGGTCGCCAAGTGAAAAAGTGTATTCCACGAAAAAGTGAAACTATCCTGTGTGTACATAATAGACATAACAAATATAAATCAAAAATGTTCAAAGCCATTTGTTGCTACAGCTGTTACTGACCGACAAAATCAAATGAATAATTAATTTAATATAGGATTGGCGAGTTATCGCCTGTCACTATTTCATAAATAACGAGTTTTAAACTCAGGCGACAATTCGTATTTAACAGTTTAGAGATTTTATTCTTTAAGAACGACATGTTTTTGCATGGTCGGTAACGCCACTGTCATTCCCCGGTCTTACAAACGTCCTTAGTAACTGTTTACCACCACTGCTACCACCACCACCACCGCAATGGAATAAAACTAATTTATATCTACTAAGAATTGTTTTGTTTACAAGAAGTTGAATGACAACGGAATGTACTGATACAAGCTTATTGAATAAGCCTGATATTACCAAAATCCTAACCAATAGAGAAGCGACTATGAGTTTGTTTGTATATTTGTTTGTTACGCTTTCACGCCTTAACTACTCGACCGATCACCATGAAATTTTGCATACACATTATCAGGGGTACAGAAAACGCCATACCGTTCATAGAAAAAGTTCTGTTGCTAGTCAAACCTACCCTAACCTATATTTAAGCGCGCGATGCCACGGGCAAATTATCGATAAATAACCAACATAACTAAATTTAAATCTACTAAATACGGTATCCATTTAGCAAGTCTTCGTTTTTACGAGTAGGGCAGAACAGAATCCTCTCTTATAACTAGCGCATCTCGATTTGCAAAATCCTCTACATTACAAAAGACTGCAGCTAAATAACCTTAAGTTTTGACGTAAATAGGATTCTAGAACCTATTACGAAAGTGCTAGGCTCTCATCAAGGGCTTCAACACAACGAATAAAGCATGCCTGCGAACGAAACAAGTTGTAGCTGAATAACTGTATAACTTACAGCTTTTAAAGCGCTATGCTATTCTCGCGGCTGCAATGACAGTGATTTAATCGATGGTATAAAGGCTCCAGGTGATTATTACTGTTTATGAAGGCAATATAGCGATATTATTTATGACGACAACACTTGACACTAATGTAGTAACCACTTACTGGCCACGGTAACCGTTTACTACCAAGCGTTGTATAGTTATTTACCACCTTAACTGTATAAAAAACATAAGTTTATTTTTCATTCAAGAAAAACTTAAACTTGCGACCGTGGAGGTGTAATGACATAACGAGAGTTCACTAGTGCTATCGGGCGGTACGGGCGGCGCCGGGCGGACAAATTGTATGCCACGCCGTTTGTCAATGTCACACCAAGTTCGCTCTTAGTAAGGTTAATAAATAATTCGAGCAGGTATTAGAATTATAGTACATTTTAAAGAAATGGATTTAACTGGCAGAGACTGGCCAGTTGTTTAGTGACGGCAGATAAGAATAAAGTCTAAGGAACCATCTTACAGAAAGTAAAAAATCTTAGTAGTGTAGTTGTGTTTATCTCGGGAAATAGTGTTCCTAAGTCTCACAGACCAACCATTTTCTATTACATCCTTTCATCGCATGTTTAAGTTCTTTTTCAACAGCCGGCAACACTTGAATGGAACTTTTGGTATTGCGATCGATTCTAGAAAGCGGTAAATGCTTACTAGGTGGCCCGTTTGCTTGTTGGCGATTGTATTAAAAAACCACAACGCGACGAGGATTGGTACACTAGCAGCCTGACTAACGAAAGTCCACCACCCTGAAGATAATTACAGCTCAATAGATTTGTATACTATGGTATCCTTAACGTAATCGTAAGTAATATTATAAATGCGAATGTGGGTTTAATTTTTGTTATGCTTTCACGTCTTTACTACTCAACCGATCAACATGAAATTTCGTATACATGTTGTCAAGGATTCAGTACAGGATATAGAGCGAGCGAAGCCGCGGTTAAAAGCTAGTTATATATGAAGGCTTCAGTTATTAACGATCATTGCTCAGGTCGTCGAACACCAAAAAGATAAAGTTCACTTTAATCAGAAATACTTTTAGGTAATCAATATCTTTCTAAAAAGATTTAATCTTTACTCAATAGCAATAGACCTAAAAGAGAATCTTAATGCCTAATAGGTACCTACTTGAAAGACACAATTTGTTCGAAAAGGTCCCTCGAGAGTATCGCTCAAAGAAACTAAGCAATCAATTTGTCAAGTCGTTTTTATAAGATTCAGACTCAATTTTAACCATTTTCATTCAGAATTAACTGTGAATTCCAAGAAAATATGTAAAACCGAAATATGTTCCCTTTTTGTTGAAATTAAATCTCTTTCTTTTTATATAGAAGTCAGGTAAAAAGAAGGTGGCAGACACGCTGTATCCGCCTGATGGTAATCGGTTACCGAAGCGTATGAACTTTTCTCAAAAGAGTATTTTTCGCCGTGTGAGTTCTGGATAATAGGCATCTCAGCACATCCAGTACGAAATAGGAGGTCATTTATATCTGCTGACAGTATAGCACCTCCTTAAGCAGTTTGGTAACTGCGCACCACAGGGATACAACAGAAGGTTATTTGGCTGCGATATTCTGGGCAACGGAATTGTGTCCTCAGTCGGGTTTGCTGTCTTAGCAGACAGATATTGTGTAGACACTTATCCTAGGTAGGAACTACAACCAGCAATTTATTTTCAATTTGGTTGAAAATACAAGAGTTAGAAATACTCTCTTCTATAATTATTTAGAGAGCACTCTTGCTCATTAAATATTTTCTACGTCACGAGATTCCGAACAATAAAACAAGCACACCTACACCTAAAACAGTCACCTGTGGATCACACATTATTCCGTCCTGTTTACAGATAGAATCTATAACACTTGATACCTTAGTAATTGCAAGGTGATCTTTGACGCTAGCAAGCAGTTTAAATTCTCCCTTACCTTTTATTTACACTCTAAATAGCAATAAGAATTAACAGTCCCGCTCAGGCCCGTTTCATACCTGTAACAAAAATAAAAACATATTTAGTGAATGTGATTTGGGTTGCAGTTATTTCCCGAGGGATGTTGAAACAGTGCCAATTGTTCGGCAAACGAGATAGTGACAATTATTTTAAAGGGCTCAGTTCTTTTATGCATTACAATTTTAACAATTTACGATAACTCAGTGGGGAGACCAACAGACTGCAATGCAGAGGGTCTCGGGTTCGAACCCACGTCACGCAACTCTGACTTTCGGAAGTTATACGACTTTTCTAAATTATGTGCGTATTGATTAACAATAATCGCCTGCTCCGTGCCTCGGAGAGCACGTTAAGTCGTCGATCCCGGCTGCCATGATCATCTATGGTAGTCGTTATTGGGAATTCAGTGCCCTATTATATCCTGACACTGGTCTAGCCTTAGGGTGTCGTTAGCGTTCGGGTTGCGGAGGTCAGGTGGCAGCCGCTCCGTGTAAAAACTGATATCCAGTCAAATCCGGTTAGACCAGAAAAGCCGACCCCAAGTGACTTGGGAATAATAAAGGCTAGGGCGAAGAAGAGTTATTTTATGCATTACACGGGGCGTAATACGCTTGCAGTAAACGCGTAAGATGACACTCGTTTTACGCTACGACTGACGCTGCGTTCAACACAAAGATCAAAGAATAGCAGCTTCTATATTGTAACTAATATTATAAATGCGAATGTGAGTTTATTTGTTTGTTTGTTACGCTTTCACGCCTTAACGACTCGACTGATCATCATAACATTTCGCATACACGTTGTCGGGGTTACAGAATAGGATATAGGGTCACTTTTATCCAGGAAAAGTAACATATAATTAGTAAATTCAACCTACGAATACAATAAAGTAGAAGTTTGTATGTTTATTTGTTTGTACGCTATTCTCGGGAATTGCTAATCGGATAAGAAAATCTAAATAACACAACGCTACGAGCCACGAGACCAGTAATCCTAAACGTAGGAAACCGCGAGGGACTTCTAGAATACACTACTCCAGAGAATTGATATTAAGTATATTAGTCTAAGGCAGGATTATCAGTATATAATACTATTGCGCGTGTTTGTAAGTGTAAACATTGGTAATTACTAATTAGCTGACTAAATAAAATAGTCTATCCCTTGGGGAAATCTATTATTATTAATCCTGTATCAATCGATAGTGTACATAGTTTGTATTTGATGACGAATCAAATGCAGCGTTCAATAAGTGAATGTTTAATATAAAAGCTTTCCGCTTTAGGTGGAGCAATCCTTTTATACTGCTCTTTAATATGCTCCATTCATCCTAATCATAAATACGAATGTGAGTTTGTATGTTACGCTATCACATCCTAATTAATCGACCGATCATCATGAAATTCAGCATACACGTTGTGAGGAGATAGAAAAAGACATTTCATACAGAAAAATACCTGTTTCCGAGGGATGAAACTTTATTGACAAAATCCACAATAAAGCGATTGAAGCCGCTGACAAAATCTAGTATATCACGATAATATTTAACTAATAATTGTTACTTATTATGTATTAGTAGTTTAGTATATATAAATACGAACTGAGGTGACCAAGGCAGGCGTCCGTGAACGATTAGCGCGTGGGGCTTCGCTAGTCCAGCTATAATCTGCTAAGCGTTCGCAATGTCAGTGCTACTGCCGGCCACGCACGACGGCCATGTGTCAAGGACGACGCTTATTTCTTATAGCATATAGCAGTATATTAACGAGAGGCTAAGTACAAATGTACTGTATTGTGTCCACCTCTACCATCGATGTGGACGCCTCAAAGTGACCACAACCGCTCGGCCAAGAGTGAAACGACAGAGAAGAAGTAGAAATGCGTAACAATCGTATTAAACTAGCTATATTTTGTTTTATTATGGGATGTCATCCTTATTGAACTTCGTCTTAACCGATTATTCTGAAACCTATAAGCTATCAAGATGATACATCTTCTCCTTTATCCTAATTATAATATTATAAATTCTACAGTAAATCTTAAAAATTGTCTTGTTTACGAAGTAGAGCTTTCATGGCAAGCATGAGACATGTTAATTAAATAGTAGGTAGAGCACGTGCACATACCCACTCTTTTTAAATGCCAATTCATTACAAGATCGAGAGTGTCGGGTTCGATTTCCAGTTCAGGTCGTGTTATTGTGTCTTTTGGCACTAAATTCTTAGTAGTAACAGCAGTTTGGAACTGTGTGTGGGGCTGTGTATATATATTATCAGCAATAGGCCAACCCCATCTTACGTAGGACCTTAATTACTCAGCGAAATGTGGATGTAATGCATCTATATCAACCCTCTTGGGAATATAAGCGTAAAATTATGTAAGCGTGTTCTTTTCTTTATATATGTCATTTATCAAATACATTGGCTGAAACTCTATTGGACACCATAGTCTGTATGTACGAGTGATACGTACATACATTATGAATATGTAAGAAAACAAATGGAAACGTAAAACGGCTGATGCGGGGGTTCCTATCGTGTCGCCACGAGGTAAACTTTGTTCAAAGACTGTAGAGACAAGCTTTCTCAAAATGGTTTATGCGTACAGAGCACTGCATTCTTGCGATAGGGATTCTCTGATCATTCAACAGCCAGTCTGGAACTGCTCTTTGCAATCAGGAGGAAGGAAGGAATACCTACTCACTATGATCATATACATACACTAATTTCTTTGCTTTCTTCAGATTTATAAACTGGGTTCTTGATTTAACTTGGCTCATCTCCAGAAAGTCTTTGGGCTATTCAAAGAACATGCTGCAAGTTGCCTATCAGCTCAGAAATACATAAGTGTAGAAGTGACAAAAGGGTTGCTTATAGCTGTGTTACACCAACATTTCTCCAGCTAATTAGGAGTAGCCGATTCGCTTCTACTTACTGCGCTTTTTCTAGACTCAGTGCTACTCTAGAGAATATCTTAACGTAAACACCCAATTACCACACAATACCGTTGTACGCAGAACTATATAACACGTAACCAGCGAGGTAAGCAAATAGCATGAGACAAGAAAATATAGAAAATCGTATTCCAGTATTCTATTCCACTAAACCAACACATCTGTACAACATTCGACTGTTCTACTTTACGTTTTCAACACAAAAAAGCAGATATCCAATATTTCGATTTAAAAAGCGCACAAAGCAATACCAGACGAAATAAACGTGCAAACAGAACAGACATCGTTCAATGAAATATCTAGAAACAATACAGCAATTACGAACCTTCACAAAAAATTCAAACAAAGAAATACTGACTCAGAAAATATAACGAAACGAAACTAAAATAATAACAAAAAGGTCCACGCCGCATGAAAACTTTGAACTGAGATAGAAAGAGACAAAAATGGCGAGAGGGTGGTTTTCTGGTGCATCGGGAGGGAACATAATTGCCTCCTCGGTACTCCTATTTCCGCTCTGAGTAAATCTAATTGCCCGGATAGAAGCTACGCCGCACCGCCAGCGGGTAGCGTGCTAATTGCCTGTACAATTTAGATGTTGCATTCTGATAAGTATATTTTGTTGGTTGCTTTAAAGTTTACATTATCAAGCTTTGCTTTAAATGTGAAAGCTTTTTCGTAGCGCTTCTATACCACAATTTTGCTGAACAAACGCTAAATATATGGCGAATAAAACAAAATTGCATATTGCGCCGTAATACAAGCACAGTCCACCATAAAAGATATACTCAGGAAGGCCGTAAACATCCTTAATGTATACATTGTTCCTTCCATAACGGGAGTGTATGTGAAATGTGTTGTGTCATACCATAAATGCATCCCATTCCAAACTTTCATTATGGCACCTCATAAATACGAAGATGCGGGGTTCGTTATAAGGCGAGTTTTGTTATAAAGATCATCATTGCAAAGCGTGGCTAAAATACACATATTCATTCAGGAAATGGTTTACAACTGTGTCAATTTTATCTAAATACGTTCAACGGTTTATCTATACTAATATTATAAGAGAAAAGACTTATTTATTTGTAAATTATCGAAAAACTCTGAAATCGCTAAACATATTTTGACAAGAATTTTAACATTTTAAAGTTACTATATCCAGAAGTAACAGACTATACATATAGTATCACGCTACGAGCAACGGGTGCGAATCAGTAATAATAAACGTGTATGAAACTGCGTGGCAAATATCGTCACTAACGTTTACTTTTATACAATTATTGTAGAATGTCCAATAAAAATTATAATAATAAATAATAACCCAACGTAAATTTCATGCAAGCTATAGAAATCATATGCCACTGTACGTGCGTGGGAAACAGCGATCCGCTCCGCTTGTCGCTTTCCAAATGTCCACAGACCAATATTACTCTCTTACCAGTTTTTATTATCATACAAACATCCGTTTTGTTTATTTGATGCTAAAATACACTGCCTTTTTACTCAACGTATTTTGCTTTTATTAAACATATTAGCGTTACTCGCTTCCAACGTAGAATAAATACACGTTATTAAATTGCCTTTGCCACATTTTTTATAAGATACAGGCTAGCAATAAACGCAAAAATTATATTAATCCTAACTAATATTATAAATGCGAATGTAAGTTTGTTTGTTACACTTTCACGCCTTAAATACTCGACCGATCATCATGAAATTTCGCATACACGTTGTCAGGGGTACAGAAAAGGACATAAGGTACCTACCATCCAGAAAAAAGTACTGTTACTAATGTAACGTATATAAAGCAAGCGAAGCCGCGGACAAAATCTAGTTAACTATATTGTACAATATGTTTTCTTTGTAAAGATAATGGAACAAAGGTTGAATTGAAAAAGACAATAGCACAATATCTACTCTAGGGAGACCAGACATTGCGTCTGGTTCAGTAGAAAAGAAAAGTGTTTAATGTTCGCTTGTTTTCCTTCGCGAGGTCAGTTGTTAATCTGTGTAATTAGCTTTCGAGTACTTTATTTTTATATTGTTTATTTTTCTAATGTGTAGATTGGGCTTGGTAGAATGATTTAGTTCAATAACAAACGTTTGAAACTCGCTAAGAGTGGTGGTATTTGGATATGTTACTTAACTTTTTACGTGGCTTTTGGTAGTAATTCCAATTAAAAAGAGTCTAATGGTTGGTTTTAACTTTATTGTTATTAGTTTATTCAGCGGTTTCGGTCCCTTGTTCTATACATCTATCAATATAAACTGCGCTTTTGCAGATTAAGAATTCGGTATGTTACTATCTGGGCCACAAATACTCTATGATAAATATACATATCTCAGTCTGCTGCTATGTTTTTGAGTAAAAAAAGAACACACTAAGAAACGGTGTATAATTGCCTTCACTGCTTATCAAGCGGTCTCTAGATCATAAGCAGTCAACATCCTTAACATATTTCCTAATATAAACCTAGCCTTTAAGATAACTAAACAAACAGAGAATGCAACCACTTACTAAATAACAATAATGTAAATAATTTAAACGTTTGTAAAACGCGCATTTTATTGTTACGCGCCAAAATGCTTGCGTACTCGGTGGAAATCGTAAAACGTTTGAAAAATCTTTGTTGTTTGGGGAACCGAGACTATAAAATAAACTTTTCTATCTATCCTTCCTCGTTCTAACTGTTTGAACTTTAACAACAAGTGCGGAACATGGCTTGTGTTACTTATATGATACCTTCATGCTTTACCGAAATGCTAGAGGTATTCGGAGATCAGACCGACTAGGTTATCATACTCAATCAAGTACTAGCATGCCTCTAATACTAGACAAGATGATCTCCCTAATGCATACGCATTAGGGAGATCATCTTGTTATATGTATATCTTACAAAACAAAAAGAAAAAAAATTTGGCCTACGTAAGGAATATATCCTATGTCATGACAAACAACATCCATGACCAGCAAATGAGATGATAGAATAAAGGCATAACTTCAACTATTAAATAGCATCACATTTTGGGCTAGCTTAATTCTAAAAGCTGAAGCACACTACATATTAATTACCGAAATGTTTTAAAATGCATACAACTATTTCCCAAAGCAGACTGCAATTGCCACTCCCGTGCATTTTAAGAGTATACATTAAATGATGTCACGCAACCCAACGAGTATCGTATCGACGGGATATCAGTACCTGCCGATTTTCGTGTCCGATTCATTCATCAGCCGGCGATGGTGACCCAATAATTCAATCGAACAAGTTGAAAAAATATGTGACTGTCCTATATATGTTTGGGACGTCTGTATATGCCAATGTACAAGCCTACTACAGATGTTTGTTCATTTATTTTATTTTTACACTACCCAGTATGTTCTATGATTGTGCTATTTCGATATTGTGATACTTCTTTGTTCATACAGAGAAAATAAATTGTAATATTACACAAAGCGTTCGTATAAATGTTGCTTCTATATCTATGTCTGTCTCTGTCTTGAAATCTATATGGTATCATGGCATATAAATACATAGTCTGACGCCGAGGTAATAGGTATAATTTTTTTTGTCATAATAATACTTTGACATAATTGTTTTTTGGTATACTATTTCAGTAGGCATAAATACCATTTAGGCTAATGCTTTTTGCCCTAATTTTGATTTGCATAAATTTATAAGGCATATATAACTTGGTTACCATAGTGGAACAACAGGTTAGGGTGCGGCGGAGGTGGCCCCTGGGCCACGCCTAAGCCGCCAATATATTTATTTTATATACGGAAAGTATTGTATTAAATGCAAACACAAAATTTACCAAACTTCCGATTTATGCTTGAGAATAATATGCTTAACAATTATTATCCTTATAACAATTATTCTTAAAAAATTATGCCTAAACAGTTATGCCAAATTAATATTGTGCGTAACTATTATTAGGATAAGTATAATAAATTATGACATATAATTTTTGCGAATAAATAGGGAACCTCTTACGCCTGTTGGTCACAAAACTCTTAAACTAGTAGTACTACATTCTGCCATCTATATTTTTAGATTCCACATAATTGGTGGCAAATCTATTAACGTCTACCAGATTGTGTTCCAGAAACCGTGTTGCTAGTAAGAATTTCTTGATGGAAAACCCCATTTACACTTTGTGCGACCCGGAAATTGATCATGAGACCTCATGCAGACCAGCTACCGCTTCTCCATTGAGACAACCTTAAGTCAGTCGCAGGGATGGCGTAACGCTTCTGCCACACAGAAATTGCAGGAGTTGTCTTTTTAAAACAGGAAAATCCCAAAATAGGGTATACGGGAAGACATCGTATTGTTAATAAATATTTGGCGATTGAAAAGAGTGGCCATGAGCTTCTTGCCTGCTTCTTCTCATAGAAGCTCTACTCCTCGAACAGGCTTTTTCCAATGCAAAATTTTTATTTTCCTTATATAGTTAATTGACGTGTGCAAGACTTGTTTGCACATTTTTATGGAAATAAAGATTTTTGACTTTGACTTTGAGTTTAACATAGGTATACGTTTTAAAGTAAAGAACAAATTCAGCCAACACCACAATAATTCGCGAAGAAACTAAAGACGTTTGACCTCTGGGTTCAATTTGTGAGTTTAGTGGCGGGTGAGTCACCGCGTTAGTGCAAAACATTGAATTACACAATTAGTGGCAAGCGCTACCACTCCGCTAAGTGCACCTAACTATTTTATACCGGCACACGTGCTCGTATTATACACCTTTTAAAGTTATCTATTTATATTGATGTACTTATTGGATTCTTGCCTATATACCCACCCACAGGGGTAAGCAGAAATGTATTACATTTATTTTGCTAGCTATTTTTCGGTCCCACAAAATAGGATGTGCTATTACTGTTCATCAGTGCTACTGGCAATTTACGCCTCACCTGGAAATTGAATCCTGAACCTCTTAATAGACAAACTAGCATTCGTTTGCTTTGCTTATTTTATTTGAACTAATTCAAATTAATTTATATGAATTTAAGTCAAGTCAAATTTACTGAATATAGGTCTGATGATAAGTTACCAATTTTATATTGGTATTGTTTCTGTTTTTATCTCTTACTAGCTGACCCGGCAAACGTTGTTCTGCCATATAAATTCATTCGATTTTGATTCTCCCTAATCACCTAGCGGTATGAAATACACTTTACGGCCTCTTCTCATCGGTCTAGTCGTTTCGGAGGAGTGTGACTACAAACACCGTGACACGAGATTTTTATATATATAGATGTTTGTAACTTTGTCATCTCATCACTTTAATATCTAAAATGTAATGCATGCCAAATTCACCTATAATGAGGAACACAATGTGTTAAAACTCAAAACCATTTCTCACCTATATGATATTGTAGTAACTACTGATGAAGCTAAACAAATAAGTATTAAATCTTATAAATCAATACATCACTTATACCTTTCTTATACCTATCTTTATATACTAAGAAAGTGCAGTATATATTTACGTTATACATAAACCAACTGGACTATAACAGAAACGTTGTCAGACAATTGACGAAGATAGACCGCGCTCACTCACCACAACGTACACCATAACAGCCGAGTAGCTTTGTAGGATAATGGTGTGTTCACACGCACCCAGTACAGTACAGCGACAAAACTAATGCCCACACCTAAGTAAAGTATCGTATAAACTAGTGATTACTTTAATACTTTGTTCTGTACATGACAAGTGTTCAGTACTGTCCACTTGTCATGTACAGAACAAAGTAGAGCCTGAGGCACAGATTAAAAAACTTAAAAGTCGATCGCGCGTGACGTGCCGTCTCCATGAAGGTATAGATAAACAATGTTTATCTATATCTTTCGGCAATCTCGTAGCGTAAGCGGGTGGCACCACAGATTATTGATATGTATTGGTGGCACATTTGAAAAAATGTACATATTTATCATATTTATGTAAAATATAAAATGTGAATGCTTTCGTGTTTTTTAGAAATAAAAGTATGTTTTCTCTTTTCTTTCTTCTTTCTACTCTTTCAAGGGTCAAAACAAAAACTAAGTATTCCTTAGTACAGTTTTAGTACGCAGTAATTCGATAAGATACCCAAATCACCCAACTAAAAAGATTTTGTAGTACATTTTTTTGTTGTTTTGATATTACCTTTAACAGCTTAATGATTTTTTTTATTGTTGTTATTTTGGTTATTACTTTCAATGCTATTTATGTGATTTCTTATTTTGCATTTATTTTTGACTACTCATAATAAATCGTGTGTTGTTGAATGTTTGTAAATTCACCCACTTTACTAACATTCAAACAACGGATACAAAGAACATCCAGACACGAAACTAATATTTGTGGATTACACAAATTTTTGTCCCGTGTTGGGATAAATCTTGCAACATTTGGCACAGTAGCAATGGCGAGGCGAACAATTAAACCATTACACCATCGGTGCAGTTTGCATGTTTGTCCCCCGTAACACAGGCATAATTCCTACTGCGGAACATGTACTTAAAAAGAGAAAAGATGTACTTTGATGTGTGTAGTAATAATAATATTTTGACCAATAAGACTTTATGTACCAAATAATTATTTGCGGGGTTGTCGTCAGCATCACAGACTCCTAACTTATCCACCAACATGGCGCCTCCCACATGCTGCTAATAGTCCTACAAGAAGAGCCATACAGTTGATTAATAAACTCTGACAGAACGTAGGTGCAGACATATTCTTTGACAAATTATGTATATTAATGCGCAATGTAATGATCCATTTAAATACAATTTAATGCCACTATCACTATCTTAATATCTTATTAATATAAAATAATAAAATTATTTATTGACATACCATGTACCTACTCATCATTTCAGCCTATTGCAGTCCACTGCTGGACATAAGCCTCCCCCAGGGTGCGCCACAAGGCCCGATCGCCCGTTTTCGCCATCCAGTCACCTCCAGCCACCTTTTTCAGATCATCGGTCCATCTGGCCGGAGGGCGTCCTACACTACGCTTGCCGAGTCGTGGTCTCCACTCGAGAACCCGTCTGCTCCAACGATCATCGGTTCTGCGACAGATGTGACCAGCCCACTGCCACTTCAGCCTGCTACACTTCTGAACTACGTCGGTGGCTTTGGTTTTTTGCCGGATAATCTCGTTCCGGACTTTGTCCCTTAACGAGAATCCGAGCATACACCTTTCCATAGCTCGCTGAGTGACATGCAATCGGTGGGCTAGTTTCACTGTCAGGTTCCACGTCTCGGCTCCGTATGTCGTGACCGGCAGGACGCATTGATTGAATACCTTGGTCTTCAGGCATTGTGGCAAGGGTGACTCGAAGATGTGACGCAACTTTCCAAACGCTGCCCAGCCAAGCTGCACTCTTCTGGTGATTTCACCCTCAAAGTTGTCTGTACAACCACCACACCACATGTACCTACTAATTTAATTTTATTTTTATCCTTGACTGTTTTTCTTGTACCCATTTAAATTATACTATGTCGTAGTCTTTATGTACTTTTAAGTTTTAATAATCTATTTTTATTGTTTGTATTATGCACCTAGATTAAGTACTTATAACATCGCTTTGGTCTAAAAACTGTAAGCTTATATTGTTTCCAATAAATGAATAAATAAAGACTTCGGCAATCCGGCAGACCGAACCCGAGACTTCGTGCACTGTCTCGATGGCGAAGTGGTAATGAATCGGTCATAACCACTACGCCGCCCTCAGGCCAGTCAAAATTAAACAATTAAATTATCTAAAATTAAAATATTAATCTCACATTAGGCAGTTTGATCGCGACCTACTTTTCGGAGTGCATCAAATTGATAGGCTGCGGAGCAGAGCTAATGCATTTTATATATAGTTTAATTAGTCTTCATGTAAACAAGGTTTGGCTCGGCAAAATTTCATTTTTATATACCCTATAAACATTCACTGACGTCAATTACAATAAACTTTGAGGTAATTCTTAACACACACACAAACACTTCTTAACGATATTTAGTTATTTCCCTTATACAAAAACATCAATATTGAAATATGTTGTTCTATCACACGACTAAGATTTAAACCTACTTACTGTCGCACAGGAAAGCAGCGCAGCGTAACCAAAAAACACACTGCGCACTGGGCAAATTTCTTCGGAATGCAAGCGCATGTAATTTTTTCTAGTTAAATAATGTTTTTCTGAAATAGTATCGAGTTTTGCAAAAAATGGTAATGAAATAAAATTTATACGGGCAAAAGATTATTAATACCTAGATTTCACTTAGCCCTGCATATTTATGGACGTAAATAAAAACCCAGAGCCATTCAACCTATCATTTACACCATGTTTAGTGACTGATCCAAGATATTCAGGAGTCCTAAAGAAAACTCATGTAAATTTATTCAAAAGGCTGTCACATAAACACATTAACATGAGAGAGGATCACGCGTGGGTGGCTCGTTTATCGTCATTTACACACAATTTAGTTTCATTATGTAGATATACGTGACGCCGGCCTTCCACTGACGTCACAAAGGGCCGGCTCAGAGGAATTCGCTGCCTTTGCAAACCTACAACTTGGGGCATGCCTTTTGCGAATGTTGGCGCGCTAATCTTGTAGGAGTGTATTACATACACGTTGATGTTGGGATATTATATAAATTGTATGTGAGTGGGGGTTGAGTCAATAATATGATGTACAATAATTGCAATTGGAGTTAGTAGTCTACAAATTAGGTATTAGTTGGTATGGATATGTGTAATTGGGTAATTGGGTAATGTTGTGATCGGTCAAAACTGCTTAATTTGCATATCAGTGGCAGATGTTTTTGAATAAGGAACATAGCGATAGCCTAAAAGGAGACCATTGGACTGCCTCGCAGAGGTCTCAAGTTTAAAATTCTAAATTCGAAATAAATTTATTTAGATTAGGTTACAAAGTAACACTTATGAATGTCAAAGATACATGAATTTTTTCTGCGAATTTACATTTACTGCCACGTTCAGCAAAGCAAGGGTGTAGGGCTCATGAGAAGAACGGGCAAGAAACTCATGGTCACTCTTTTTAATCGCCAAGTTTTTGTTTACAAGTCATAAGAGCTGCAAGGCGCTGCAACCATTTCTCCATGAACTATTACTGAACATACTCAAGCATTTAATAAAATTTGATGGTAGCCTCTAAAGCAGCATTAGGGTAAATAGGAGCATCCACTTACATGTACATAAATAATCAAGACAAGGCATGATTGTAGTCCGTTAAATAACAAACACAAAATTTGTGATAAATTATGTAGGTTACATAGTTCAACATTATATAGGTAATAAAAGTGATTTAAAATAAACAACGCGACAAAAGAAGTTTAATTTTACAAAATATGTAAATGTAAATTGATGCTGCTGCTTTTGAGAATTTCTTTACAAACCCTGTATCAATTTGCTCGATTCGGGAATCAAACCTTGTAAAAAGCAGTCGCCAGTGTATGCGACTGCTTTCTACCACTGCGCCTCCAAGGCATACATAATTATTAGTAAATCATAGAATAAAATACAACACCAAACACCAATATTAACTCAGTGTGTCTAGGATAATATCATTAACGAGTGTGTAGCAAGAGTGGCTTAAAAAACTCTCACGTCTGAATTGTCTAGTAATCCAATTTCCACTAATTCCCCTTGTTCCCCCGCTATCACTTGTGAGCGCAGGGCACGTACTTACCTACCTACTTACTGTAGCAGGAAGCACATGATTAAGATATCCTGATCACCTATCCGAAAAGGGGATACATTACGCCGTGAAAAAAACGCCAGTCGATCATTACCTTTAAAAAATGTGATAAATTTTGCACAAAATGTTTGCATATCAAATAATTTATACATTTTAATCAAAATGTAATAATTCATAATGATCAAGATACCCTACTTTAGTAATTAGAAAGTGACACAAACACGCAAACAGTAAAACTGATGGTAACCGATTACCATAACATATATATAAGCCATGGTAATATCTTGCTGGCAATGTCAGGGTCGCTTGCAGATGCATAGAAAACTGACTCGTTTGCAAGCGCAAAGAAAAACACTGGCTCACCTTTAACATCACTGCGCCTTATTAAGAAGCCTGGGAACCCTGTTCAACTTAGTAACACAACACAAGGTTGTTTGACCGCATTCTTCGGTAGGGTAAAGATATTTCAGCAAACCAGCTCTAGTAGGAGCGAAATCCTAAGTTTAAGCTAAGATACCGCTGTACCAAACCTATTTTATTCTAATCACATTTTACTGGAATATCTATACCATCAAACATGTTTTAAGATTCTATAGATTGTAATCCGCATACAGCTAGTTAGGTACAAATCAAATATTTATTTTAATCCAAATTAATAGTAACCTTTTAAATAACAATCTAATAAAAATCTAATCCACGAATAGCATAAGTAATATGTCGTACACCGGGTGCAATAACGAAATAAATGCTAAAATTTGTAAAATGTGTTTTGGTCGCAAATGGTGTCTAAATACGGTGCATTAATGTCATGAAAGTACCTCTAAAAAAACGTAATTCGTTACTTATGACGTTAGTAGATTAGATATTTTCTGTTTTAAATCTATACCCTAGAATATTGACCCTATAATGATAGTTTATTGACCCGTATAGACCACAAAACATGATTACCAAAACCGCCGTTCGTAACAAAGTCGGATATAGCTCATTTTGAACGAATAAAAAGCCTAATTAAAAGCTTCCCTAGTGTCCAATTACATGACATATTGCATGGACGGCCGGTTCCCACGCACGTACGATAATTGTTACCAACCAATTAGCAGAGTCATCAGGACGGAAAACTGTTACATATCACACTGATTCATATTGCCTTAATTAATTCGGTTAATGCCGTAATCATTTCTGAATAATGCATAACGCTGATTGGTTACATTTCTATTTTTGCAATCAATATAAAACTTCTTCTCTCTTAGCCTTTATTATTCCCAAGTCACTTGGAGTCGGCTTTTCTAGTATTATTAACAATTAACATTTAATCAGAGAAGACCCAGACTCTACAAAAAATTTACGGATAGGTAATATATTCTTTGTCTTGTGTGGGAACTAAACCCACTGCACTCAGCACAGTAGTAATAGCGAGGCGACCATTTTAATCACTGCGCTATCCGTGCAATCAGTGACGCAAAGACGACGATTCATATGACGTAAGGCAGAAAGTTAAAAAACCTATGACATTGAATTACAAAATGATTTCAGAAATTTACAAGACATTACAATTTTATCCATAAACATACGATCCTATCATCCGACATTTTTATCGCAAAATTATTATCTCATACTTTGACCTTATACCTAACCATTGCTGACATCAAATAAGGACGATCGTAGGATACCTAATGACAAATACCGAATCATCTTAAACATATACATAACGGATGTTATCAATATAAAATTGATACCTATAACATAAAATAAAAAGGGACTATTTTATAACCCGCATCTTCATATTTTAAATAAATTGCTGACAACAAAAGTTTATTTACCTACACTACAGTAGGTACGGATAAAATCACAATTTCAAATGCAACGCTTAATCAAAGACAAACACCTACTTACGTGTTGTCTATACGCCACCCATATTCATAAAAACTAAACAAAAGTACCATCTACATAAATATGTACCTGAATTTGTACAATATAAAGAAAACCCTGTACAAGTGGCTCAACAGAACTGACGTGACGCGAATACAAGCTAACTAATACTACTCGACGACAAATATCACAAAATTCGTTGCTTTTTGTTTGTATAATTTACAGATTTTGTAAACCTGCGCTTACCCGTGGTTTCCTTGAGTTTCTTGTAGCGGGATTGGATCAGCTTAGGGAACGGGACCCCTGGGAGTAGCAAACCACACGTTTTTTCTGGATGAAACTACGTACAGTGCTATGTTTCACAGGCTGCTACTCTTTCGAATTGAGTCGCTATCTCTCATGTGGTTTTCATGTTACGGTCATAGAAGCCATCAAAGAGAATCCATTAATGGGATTGGAAAGCTAAAAGTTAACTATCGATTGGATTTATTAATACTCGTAGTTTTGGGTTCTACTTAGTTTGTGTACAAATTTTAAATAATGGTTTTAAATGTGATTGGAGCTTTGATTTCTCCAAAGACAGACTTCAAAATATTTGTTGTGGTAAAATATTTACTTTAAATATGCAGTGCTGTGAAATGACAATATCACTGCGCGATTGTCGAATAGAACAATCCCTTCGTTTTGTAAGCTAAGCTCATAATATAAGTAACGGGGTTAGGCAAAAAAAGAGCACACGCGTGTATCATGTTTCTAAGCCTCATAAAAAGATTAATGTTTCTCAGATAACATACACATGTATACAAAAAACAAAGTTTTATAAGTATTGTTTTAGAATTTATATCTATATTATACAGTATATGCCCTTAATGCCAGTGGCACAGGTTTACCCTAGTACGGGCACCCCTTATATATCACCTTTACGATTTACCTTAAGCTCTGTTTCCATTTGTACCAGTTTAAGTTGAATGAATGATTATTATTATTATAGACTCACGTCCATGTGCCCAAAAAAGTGAGCAGTGATGTATTATAATCATATTACCATCTATATTGCTAAAGGTCCACGTGGCGTATTACAACCACAATTCGCAATCTTTGGTTTTGAAGTTTCGCGTCATAGCAGGCGAGCCTATTGCCGATCAAACTACGTACTGCTACGAAGTTTTTCCGGGCAGAAATTTCCTCATTATTCAACTGGAGAATCGGCCCTGAGAACTTAGGCACAGCAGTTTCATCCACTACTGATGTGCCACCAAGACAGTCTAAGATAAATACCAACTACTATATTATGCAAGCTCATTTTCTACTCCAGTGTGCCTGATTACAAGCATTTACAAAGGCTGTCGACCTCAGCAACCCAACAAATGAGTGTACAAGCGAACTAACATTACGCTAGTTGTCTTAATTAAGGCTTCTGACCGTCATAACGACGGTTACAGATAAAGTTTACGCGAACTGTGACCGTGGCTTTGGTCAATACTTGCGTTATCTTGCATTAACAGCATGTGTCTTTATAAACGACATCTAGCAGTATTATTACATCAAGTTTTATCACAAAAAGGTTGGATAAAATTGGAGCAGCCAGACTGGGAATATACTTCAACCCTATTGGAGTTCGCAGACAAATGACTTGGTGCTGTGTTAGTGCGGTGAGTATAGCAGGAAATTAACGGTATTCGTTCCTAGAAACAAAAGCCAGCGAGTGTTATTAAAGGTCTATAAGACGGGAGTGATTTGTCGCACAACAGTAGGTATATGGTGTTCAACGCACCCAGATATTTTGCCATATAGCGGCCTATACGCCTGTATTATACCGATGCCTCTATTATATTAAAATATACAATTATTTAACATAGCCATCAAAATAGTATAAGTTATAAATAAGTTGCGGTACAAAATGCGGTCGCTAAACGTCATTTTCTATAAATACTATTGTACGACTGCAAGTTATTAGTGTCTGTGGTCATTCTTAGCCTTGTTTCTAGTATTTTAGTACATATGTATATATTGACGAGTTCATGGATCAAATGGCACATCGTTAGGTAGAATATCCGAATAGGTACATATGTACCCAGTAGGCACAAAGGTGCCTCAAGCAGACCGAGGCGGCCGCACTCGTGCGGTAAGATCAAGTAAATGCGACGTGATAGGATACATTCAAAATGTGCATTGGGCGTTGTGGTGGATAAAATATATAAAGGTAATCAATATTTATTATTTTGTTGACGCCATCGCTGCAGTATCTACAAAACATTTTAAAGGGTATTAAAACCTAGCTAATAATTTAGAAATATAAAAGTGTGTTTGGCACGAGTGCCTTGTCTTTCTTTCACGCAACGAACAGAGAAACGGATCGACATTTTTGCAGATACATAGTTGATGAGCCGAAAAGTAAGATAAAATACTACTTATTCGGAAAATTGTTGCGTTTATTAGGAACCACGGGAACGTAGTCGCGGATGTAAGCTGGTTTCATAATAAATATCGAAACTATCATGTTGATAGTTAGTTTGATACACACTAAACAATTATTCGAAAAGATATAACTAAAACAGCCATATTTAGCCAATTTCTTCAAACGTTGATAACTATATTACAATATTCAAAACAAAAAGATAGATGTTCGCGAAAATTATAAACCGCTTGTCAAAGTTCTGGAGGCAATTTCAATAAAATATGGCAGACAAGTTACCTCGTCATATCTATATTTATACGAACCAAGAGTAGGTCCTCACGTCACTGATACCGACATAATTTCGCTAAGTTATCTAAGACAGCTATTTTGGGAGGACAATGTCAACGATCCCCTCGGGGCGGACACTATTACAGGGGTTGTCACGAACCTTACAGTTCATTCATTATAATAAGTTATTAATTTGGAAGGTTTTATCAGTTATGCTACTTTATAACTGAATAACTGTTGTAGGTACTATCGTAATAAGAATATCAAACAAGTGAGAAACGTCAATGAATGATACCATGTGACCTTGAGATCAGAGGTCAAAGGTCATAGTCATTTCGGGGTATATCGACTATGCTGAGTCGTATGGCGTTGACCGCGAGTCTCTAGCTCTTACGGTTCTTGAGTTGAAATTTGTATAACAGACAGACAGACAGACGGACAGACGGACAAAGCTGTTGTATAAGAGATTTTTCGAACTCTCAAAGGTATGAATACTTACTATTCTATATGAATATATGGTTTAGCGCCCCAGAAAAGGGTGTAGTCATTTATAAATTCTACGGACAGACCTTATGTTTTTCGAATTCTCGGGTCTTCACGCGGTAGGCGGGCTGACATTTTTATTTTTTTTAATTGTTTTTCCTACCATCAATCCGGTAGGTTCCAGACCACTATAGGTAAAGTCAAGCCAACATTTTAGTTCTTCACTATCGAAAGCAAATAAATTTTCGTGGACCCACGCTTACGAATTGTGGATCCCATTTTTTTGTCACGCCAACGTCGACCCCCGTCTAGTCTCCCGTGGACCCCTAGGGGTCCACCTGGACCACTTAGGGAACTAATGATCTAAATCATAGACTGCACAGATGGCGTAGTGGTTTAAGAGGTCGCCTCGCCGCTGCCACTGCACCGAGTGTTGTGGGTTCGAATCCCATACGGTACAAAAATTTGTGTGATCCACAAATGGTTGTTTCAAGTCTGGATGTTCTTTGTGACCGTTGTTTGAATGTTTGTAATGTCCTCGCGACACAGTAATTATAGTGTGGGAGTTGTGTTTAAAATAAAATAAATAATGACTAAATCCGTGAAATTGCACTTAACATGCATTTTAACAACGTACACGAATATCAGATCTATTATCTTATCTTATCTTATCGTATGCGAGGGCCAGTCAGTGCAGACCGGCGACACTTCGACCCAGTGGGATCTTTTGTGTCGATACTCTCCCAATAACGACTGTCATAGATGTTCATGGCAGCCGGGACCGACAGCTTAACGTGCTATCCGAGGCACGGAGCAGGCGATAATTGTCAATCAATACGCACATAATTTCGAAAAGTCATATAACTTCCGAAAGTCAGAGGTGCGCGACGTGGATATCAGATCTAACCCAGGTTACTGAGGGATTAAAGTAACGCACAAATTTCTTGTTTAAATAGATCACTTCAGTCCTTATAGCATTTAGCTTATAGCATGTTTTTCAATTTCTATCTCACAGTCATTCAACTACTAAAGTCAATTTACTTAAATGTCTACAGTAATAAAATGAATCTTACTTCTATAAAAAGATTTTGTTTGAATAAATTAAACCCGCTAATCGCTATTAGCAAATTATAAAACAAACTAAATATACATTTTCTCATTCTTTAACAAATTGAAGCAAACTATTTTACATAGTTTATTTATTTTGTTAAAGGAACGTTAAGCCTCTTAACTGTTTGGCTGCAAGTTATTCGCTTGCGAAATTAACAGCATGTTTCTAATTAGCTTAACTAATAACTACAGAAATATTTGCGTTCTGTTATTTTGTATTTTATTTTATTTGTGAAACAGCATAATTATGTTATGTATTACATTTTAGGTAGAAAAACGCCCAAGAACTTAGTTTAAATGGACTCAATTAGTTGTATAAATTTTAAATGTGAATTGAATAAAATATTTTGGTTTTATTCGTGTGGACAAAATAGCTGTCAATAGCATATTATTGTAGAGCAAGTAAGTGACGCTTTGTACTTTATAATTAAGGAGGTCTTACTTCGCCTACGCTAGTTAATTAAAAAGTAACTAGTATGTTTCATAAAGAAATGGTAATTTTGTCTTGAGAACACAGATATATAAAGTACAAAATAGGCGTCATATTTATTGCGCCAGCTAACTACATAAAAGACGATAAGGAAAAAGAATTTAATAACACAAAAGAACTGGATTTTCAAGTCTTTGAAATATATTGCAAGGTATGCCTCATAACTTGCGGAACATGCCTCCAGCCAAGAGCATTCAAAGCACATGCTCGCGAATAGTCAACAGTCAATTTAATTCAAAGAGAGCGTTTCATTTCGAGGACGTATCGTAGCTGTGTTTTACGACACACTAAAGTTATTTACGCTATAAAATAATACTAAATTTAGCATTGCGTAAACAGTCAAATGTGTATGCTGCCATCACGATCATACTGTGTTTGAAGCACTAAGTTCTTTCTCTTTTTCAACTTCACTTTAGTCTTACTACATCATCAACAATATTTTTTTATAATGGCTCTCTATGTATATGGTTTTGGTGTTGATTATAAACCCGAAGCAGACCCAAATCATATATACCAGAGTAATTATCTAGAATGGTATGAACATCATACATCATCCTTTTTTTAACGTGGGGCTATGTATTTAGGCTTGCCTCACCGTGGAAATGGGGAGCGGAGAGGTTATGTCAGGCTCATCCCGAGAAAAGACGGAACGGTAAGTAACAGTACCGGGGTACTACCGATTAAAACTACTACGGTGTGCCAACTCGGTTTTATTGGTGGGTGGGTTACTAGAACTGATTTCACATCGTACTGTCTGAAACTAATATAAATTATGGTTTTAATTCATGTGAGTGAATATAAATAACAACATATTTCAGATATATTTAACATAAATGCCATTTCCAAATGCGTTTGAAACCGCAAATAAATTAACTCGTTTGCGTTCTATCGAATTACGGTATGATTTAAAAGCACATTATCTTCGCAACAATGGTGGGTAAGTTTTGAGCAACCCTAGCTACTCAGTAACACGCACAAATCATATTTTGTGGCGCGGTGTCTCTCGGGACTGTTGTCGCACGCACTTTACTAAACTAAAACTCAACCTTGTTGCGATAACCTACTGTTTGTTACAAACTATTCTGAAGACTTCCATAAGACGCAAAATTATCCACAATTGCTTTCTTTAAATGATACAGGTTAAGATCTTGGAAGTACAACCGATGGCTAAAAGCTATGAGAGATGGTAAGAAAATCTATGACATGTATGAATAACGGCACGGTGAAATAAAACCTAAACGAAAAGACAAAAAGCAGTAGGTAGAAGAAATAATGAAGAGACAGCAGACTTTGAACAGAGAAAGATTGGAAAGAAATCTGCACCGTATAGAAAGCCTCAACCCTAGATATATTTTCTACAGTACGCAGCAAATAGCTACTTAAAGAAGCTCGAAGCTCGGTGCGGTGAGCAGGAAGACCAGTGTTCTTTCTCCAGATCATGGACTTCCTTTTCGTCACTACGTTGCCAGTACAATAAAATTACCTTAGAAGCCTCTATTGATAACACAAATGCTTCTAAGAAGCTCTTTTATTCACTCACTACAGGAACAAAAAAATTATATATATGATTTGTGCTATTTTTGCAAGGTACCATTTTCTGTGAGTATCGACCTATCAACAACGATGTCTTGTATTATAATAGGTCAAAGCCATGTTATATCGGATTCCTTAGTGAGTCGTATAGTAGACAATTTTAATGTACTAAACTAATACAGAGGACAACAATATACATATGTGCTTTATATTAAAAGTTATTACGAACGGCCTAGTTTGTAACTTAGACGTATGCTTACTCACTGAGAAATATAACTTCCAAGTCCCTTGCGTAACGTGAAGAAGTAATTTTAGATTCATTTAAGACTGCGCCGAGCGAAAGAGGCTGCTGGACTGAATGACAGAGCTCGATATTCAAATCGGCGCGCGGCCGCCATAGTAAAATTGTATGGAGGATTTGAAGTGCGTTTTTGATAAATATGTATCTCTATTGTTAACCAATAACTTAAATATTTGGGAGGGACAAATTGTAATATAACTATATATGTTTCGTTTAAGCTGTAAAATACTGTTATAAACTAAAAATCACGTAACGAACGAGCTTACAGTTTTGCATTTTTCGTGCAAATTTACGAAATTTTGTAGGCGAAAATATTAATTATTTTAAGTTTTTGACACGGAGTAATTGTAAACACATTTATTGTTATAGTAAATGTATATTATATATTTGTATTGATCAAAAAGTGTTGATTTTATCAACTTAACTGTGACCGCCTGTTTTGACACATTTCGCTCGGCGCAGTCTTGTATTGATTGACAATAATTATCGCCTGCTCCGTGCCTTGGAGAGCACGTGAAGCCGTCGGTCCCGGCTGTCATGAACATCTATGGCAGTCGTTATTGGGAGAGTGTCGACACAAAAGATCCCACTGGGTCGAAGTGTCGCCGGTCTGCACTGACTGGCCCCAACATATGATACAAGATAGAACATCAGCCATCAATGTTGTCAGTAATTAAAAATATGATTGCTACACATATATATAAACATAGACTGCCTTGTGGCATCAGATCCCGTATCCTGGTAGGAAAAATTGTTAGTGGATTTTCCTGTCAATGAATTTTCAGTAACAGCGGAATATTAGCGTAGCTCACCTCTGCCTACCTCTATATTTATTAGTATACTAGCCATTACTCGTGACTTCGTGTTAACTTACAGTTCGCCCCAGTAGTTCGCGTGGATTCATTTAGATTAGATATAAGGTTGTTTTCCAAGCCAGCAAAAGGTGGAAACTACATCAATAAACGTTTAATGATTTTATCGTGATGCCGGATCAAACAAATTCACTGAGGAACAGACAGTTAACATTTCAAATCCGTTGTTCTGGATCCATACTCGTCTAAATAGTCTATTATTTATAGGTATCAAATTTTCTCTTATGGTTAAGCACAGCCTCGCTAATACTTTGAAAATAATAAAGATAGGTTTCTTTGATAGTCAAATAAATACATTGAAAAACTTTCATGCCATGAAAATGTTTGTCGCATAAAATCGGTAGTTGTAGCAATAATTTTATAGCTCATGAGCACTTAAATAATGGTAGCCGAGACAAGTATCTAAAATACTTGTAAAAAACAACTATTCGAAAGTTTTTTATAGATCAATAACGCTAAGTATTAAAAAGTTGGTTAATTTTGTTTAGTTACTGTTTGACTTGGAGTTAGGGCATGATCGGATGCGCGTTGCGGTATTCTCCGCGGCAATGTGATTTGCTTATCTTGATCGCGATCGGGTAACTTTGTACACCCACTTATTTACAAAGAATATACTACAAAACGAAGGCTTTTTTTATCTCGCATAATATGTACAGTAATCTAGAAAATCTCCATAGCGAAATGGAGTCTACATATAGAGGTGTGAAAGTAAGCAAGATAATAAAAATTATTCTTGAAGAAAGAATAAATGAAACGATAAAAGTTCTTCTCCGAAATCGTTTCAAATATGTATGTGATTACTGTTTCCTCTAATTAACAGATAAACATTAATTGAGAATGACATTTGGCATGTTGTATGTTATGCAAATAAGTAAGAATTAAACTTTTTATTTTTTATTCTTTATTTATTTAAAGGACTTGGTTCACAATAAAGAAGCGACCATGTCGTCCTCGTAATACAACGCACAATAATTACCATACTTTAGATTACACTTTACATACATGATAACTTGGGTTATTATACTATTAGTTACACTTATTATCTATTCAGGATCTTGGCTTTAAACAGACCTCCACTAATTTGTATAATGCTTTGGCATCCTTGGAATCTAGTTGAGACAACACACTGTTGCAACCACCTACATTATTAACAATATTTATATAATTAAATATATCACGTCTTAAAGTTGCGTTGCGGACACATTCCACCAAAATGTGATGCACGTCCTCGATCATGCCACACTCTGCACAATTTGATGACGACACCTTTTTCATTAAAAAGGCGAACTTGTTAAGTGGAATATGGCCGGAACGAATCCTGAAAGCAGTAACTAAGGTACTTCTATTGAGGTTGCCTGTATCAAACCAAGGGGAGCGAAAAGGTTTAGCTCGTATAGTGTTATACCATATACCCATGCTTTGTGCATTACTTTTTAAATGATCTGCCCATAACTCAAAGATATGTTATTTTAATAAAGGCCTTTAAAAAGCAATCCCACATCAGGCTCAAACGTACGTTTCGCTGCTAACTAGACAAATTCACAAGATTCTGAATCTGAAAATAAAATAACTCTTTTTATTCCATCTTTATTTTTTGCTGATCTTTTACCTTTGCCTTTCCCCTGTCCCTTTACCTAATCTTTATCATCTTTTTTTCTTGATACTGCATTCTCAAAGCTTCTTTTTCAGGTGTGTCCATCAAAACAGCAGATTTCCTTTTACGTCTGCTAATTGTATTTGTTTTCCGTGGCGGTGGTTAGCTGGTATGATCATCGATGGGGAAAACTGATTTTGTAAACCAGAGCAACTCGGAGTTGGTGTGTTCGCAGTTTCGATGTATTATACCAGCGTAAGGAGGAATATTTTTAGCACCAAGTTGCACAGCACATTTATAGTCTCTCATTCCAAAAGAAAACGAATTAGGTAAATTACATTATAAATAATAAAAGTAACATACTACAATATGGGGGCAAGTTGTATCATGTTACAACAAACCCCAAGATTTTGTTACAACTAACCCCAAGGTATAGTTATTAATATTTATCACAATAACTATTTAACCAACTTAGTAATCTCGAAAACTGTTACACGACGTCATAAATAGATACATTTTAACACCGAATAACATACCGAAAGCTCTAATTAGTCGATAATAGTGAAGCCAACTAAAAGTTGACGAAAGTAAAATTATACGTTACCTGGCAACAATGATGCGCTTGCACACATTCACTCACTGCGCCGTCCTGGCGGGACACTAGCTGTGATGACATGGTGCGGTGCGGTATAATGGTAAGATTGAGTCAAAGAAATACGTTATTAAGTTTAAGTTCTTAGCGAACAAGCCTTTTGTTACTACTTACCCCTGTAGTACAATGTAACGTCCAGACTGACTGACTCTAGGCTAAATCTAGCTTCAAAATCAGATTTAATATTTATCTTTCATACTAACATGTATATTACACACTTACATATTTTATCACAAAGCCATCCTAATCCGATTTACTCCACGTGTAATCCTTTTGAAATTCTCACGACAAACCCTGACGACATTCAGCTACGACGATAAAGTTAATAAATATGTATTGTGTACTTATTTCTGAGCTGTATTAAATTTATTGTTATGTGAACTATTATTGTTATATTACCTATCGTTATTCCACTTTTGTTATATAACAAATATAATAAATATAACATGATCGTAATAAATGCTATCTATACGTGGTGTCCGATCGTTTATTGATCTTTCTTGAAGATTGTCGAGCTGTTTATAAGGTGTTATTTTATTTGTCTGCCTTGGAAAGATATTTCGACAGTACTGAATCCCATTAGCGCTTTTCATGTCTTTATGTCATTCTAGGCTGTCAGTTATTACATTTTGCTTGCTTGCTGCACACACACATGATGACTGAAAAATCACTTCTTCTCCCTTCCCCCTTAGCCTTTATTATTCCCAAGTCACTTGGGGTCGGCTTTTCTAGTCTAACCGGATTTGACTGGATATCAGTTTTTACACGGAGCGGCTGCCACCTGACCTCCGCAACCCGAAGGCTAACGATACCCTAAGGCTAGACCAGTGTCAGGATATTAGAGGACTGACTTTCCCAATAACGACTGTCATAGATGTTCAAGACAGCCGGGACCGACGGCTTAACGTGCTCTCCGAGGCACGTAGCAGGCGATGACCGACGGCTTAACGTGCTCTCCGAGGCACGTAGCAGGCGATAATTGTCAATCAATACGCACATAATTTCGAAAAGTCATATAAGTTCCGAAAGTCAGAGGTGCGCGACTTGGGTTCGAACACGAGACCCTCTGCATTGCAGTCTGTTGGTCTCCCCACTAAACTATCGCTGCTGAAAAATCACTAACAAATTTTTTATTGTTTTTACCAAAACAAGTAATTTATGAAAACTTTTTCGACGACGCCTAATACTGCGAATATTATATGAAACGCATAAATGTACAAACTAATTTATAAAACTTGGCATATAGATTGGATTCACGAAAGCGATTTCCCTAAAATATAAACAGTAGGTAACAAATAAAACTGAGTCTCACCGACTATAAGTGGATGCCGAAAGCGTTTGTATTCTACTAACACACAATGGCAAGGCTACCATTAAAACCAATACGACAACAAAGATTGACAAGATATTTCAACAGCATAAATAGTTGGTACACAGTATTACATTAAAGCTATTAAATAACAGGAAGCATATAGAAACCGTAATAATTTGATGGCATTTACGACGTTGTAATGAAACTGAACTCCGGTCCGATCATAAAACTCTCAGCGTGCCGGCGAAGCGGCGGGTGATGCCAACATGTAGGACAACATGTAGGAAACATCATTAACTTGCAGGACGACGAATGGCTTGCTGGCTTTCCGCTCTTATCACCGCATGGCACGCGAGTGGGTATTGCACTTTAATAGGATGTGGTGCGGTACAATCATCTTATTTCTTACGTTCCTTTTTGCGAATTTGTGGTCTTGTTTTATACTAGCCTATCCTGCGACTTCGCCCGTGATGTCGTTTATGATACTAAAAATACAAAATGGTCTACTTTGTATTATTGGTGCCTCTGAGTTAAATAAGATGATAAGCTTGCTCAATCTATAGGTTGGAGCCAAGCTACTACCAAAAAACGACATTAAAATACGTTTGGTTGTATTTACAATATTAAAGACGAAAATATTTCTATGCTCATATTTTCTAATTAGTTTAAAAAATATATTCAATTTGTATAAGGACTGAGATTCTTTACAGTTAACTATATTAAATTAGGTACAGTGAGCTGCAAAAATGCATACCCATCTCAAAATCAAAATGGTATAAGCCGGTAATGACGACATCAAACGGAAATCGATACAAGAACTGTTAAGTAGTTTATTTATAAATATTAAATGGCGGTGCACTAGTATAAAATAAAAAGAAGTAGGTAGATTTCTGAATAACTGAATTTTGATAAATTTATTTTAAACAATTTTTTAATCTCTATTCACAATGGTTTATTTGAAAAAATAACACATTTCAAAGTAAACAACAAGCAAAAAATTACAAATGATTTAATACATTTATAGTGGGTAGTTTATTTTATAGATACTTTCGATGACTCGCTTTTTTGTTCTTATGCAAACTTTATTCTATCCCTGTGTTCGATGAATCTCATTCTAATTCGCTTGTTCACAGGATTTAGGACCTTAAGGTATCCATGCAATATTACAGACGATTGTACATGGCAACTGACTTAGTATCAAATATCAAAGGTTTTCAAGCATCCTCGCATATAGGCATCTCACACATACACATACTCACACTTGTATATCTGTCGTCATATCGGTGTATAACACCCAAGATTCACAGAAATTAAACTACTATATACGGATTTTATCGCGTTGTTTATTTGACTCTTTATTACATAATTTAGAAACGACTACTATTAAACTTTACTAATTTTTAAGCTAATTAAATTATTAATCTATTTATATAAAAGTTGACACTTTCCCCGACGTTTCGGATGCTTTTCAGCAGCCATGGTCACGGGGAGACTAAGATGGTAGCTGTATCAATGTTTCAGTGTAGTTATTTCAAAGTACCCGAACATAATTTAATCATTGGTGTTTTTATTTACGCAGAATGAGCTCAGAGTATCATGAAGTCTAGTTGTGGTTTGCTTCTTCCTGGGTTTGACTATTTGAATTACTGGATCCTAAGCTTGTGGTACATTCCAACCATCTTCTCTATTAAAATTAGGATGTTTTTTGATTTCAATAGCCTCGCGAAGCATTCTTGGTAGGAATCGGTGTTCTTTAGCGAGAATCTGTGGTTTACAAATCTCAGGTAGTGGTTGGTCCCCTGTTGCACATGTTAATTCACTAAGTTAATTTTAGGTCCGCATCATATGATTGTCGCCTGTTGAATATAACTTAGAGCGTCTTGTTGTCGCATTGCTGTTAAAATTTGCCTGAAGGAATAAAATTATTTAACCTGGTAATATAACCACCAGCCTTCAAGATAAATATCTGCACACTATGCACACACTTATGCTACTGGACACATTGAGCATATTTTTTTATATTTACACAATTTTCTATATTATACACGAAAACCAATTCGTAAGTTAATTAACTTTGTCTACAGAAAGGTTTCTCCAGCGTTATTTCTTCATCACGTCTGTTTCTATCTAAAAATAAAAAATAAATAGTTCTCAAGTCTTGGTTAAAGCTATTTATTCTGTTTACGACAGGACTGGCTCCAGCAAAGAGGGTTTATGGCAGCCCCAAGTTTGTACCATAAATGAATGCCTGAGTGAAAAGCTACACAAGTAAATTATCGTAAAAAACGTAAGTCGTTTTATAAGAAATACATTTAGTCTGCCTCGGTGGTACAGCTGTGTGTATTCGCGTAATTAATGACCGTGAGATCGTAGGTTTGATTTACGGGCGAATTCTTATTAGGTTCTACTATAAGGCATTTCTCTGTAACAGGGTGGAATACTGGAATAGTATCTACTAGAATAGATTTGTACGTAAACTCGAAATATACCTACGTGATATGAATTAGATATGCCAAACTTTTCATAGACGTATGGGCCTGATGTTACATTCATGTTTACACATATTCACGCCTCTATATCGCTGGAGAGGTAAACTGAGATTTATTGCACTCACAATCCGCTAGCAAAGTTTTAAGACATACGGCATACGCCGCAAACCTATTCTTGTCTACCGAAGCTTTTTCAATCTGCTGTTTTTACAAGTATAGTAACGTCATACGTCAGAAAATTCAATAACAGTTTGCAAATCCCGGCAACTGAACCAAGAACTCCACGATTGACTGTAGCCATCCTCAAACATATGCTACGAAATCAACGAGAGGTCAGGAACTTACGACGAGCTCACATAGCAGGCGTTATTGTATAGAAAACGTTTAGTTACACTGTAACATCTTGTAAATTTTACTACAAGTTAAAAGAAAACTGTAACTCTATATAAGTATTTGTCTACTTCAGCGTTTAAGCCTTATAACTCAGAAGATATTTCTTATAAACGCTTCGGCGAAATACCTTTTTGCGTCAAATAAATCATTTTCAGGCGCTAGATAACACTCAAAATAGTTGAAATGCGACGTGAGAATGTGAATATCTAGTGTTTCACATTATTGTACATGATAACGGCAATACGGTGTCGAGATTTAAATATTTTACCCTTATCATATTCGATTCTAAAATTTCTTATTGAGATGTTACGATCAGAAATTCAATTCAATTTCCATCATCCTAACTTATATTATAAATGCGAATGTAAGTTTGTTACGCCTTTAAGCTTTAACTACTCAATGAATCATCATGATATTTCGGTTTCATACACATTGTTAGGGCCACAGAAAAGGATATAGGGACATAGACATATCTTTCATCTAGAAAAAAGGTACTATTCCCAAGTCAAGCCACGGCAAGCGACTCTGGTCAAATTTTGAAAGATAGTATAATCTACATACATAGTCTCAGGCCCATATCATTGAAGGGCCATAAAAAAAATGCACGCCAGTTCGCTGTTAGAACTCACGTAATAAGTGAACTATTATCAACAGAACAGAGAACAGGAACAGCTCTACACTACATACTAAGGATTACTTGACCGCAAAACCAAATACCACAGATACCTTAACCGCTAGTCTTTGTTCTATACAGATTTTATCAGTGCCTTGTTTATCGCATTGTATTAGTTTAAGCTTATGTTTACCATCTTTCGTATGACTACGGGTGCTATTTCCAGGGTAAATAAAGTTCTGTCATTACACAGATCAGCTTTAAAGAACCTCTTAGCATACAATGACTTGTGCGGTCTCATATTCGCATCACTTGCTATCCATAGGGATGGATAAAGAAACCACATATACGCATTCCATTGTTTAGACCAAAAACCAAAATATTAGCCGTAATATAAAACTAAGGCAATGTCATGACTTAAAAGGTTACCCTCAAACAACAAGATTATGGTTGGATAGGGTTGCATATTAAGAGGGAACTTTTCTTATTATGGTAATTGCATTGGCTTTGCCACTTTTTGACCTAATTAGGATTGCATAAGGATAGGTATTCTTTGACTAACCAACATTTGTAAACTAGCTCACGGCCTGTCTGGTACTAAGCAGTCACCATAAATAATGGATGTTTATAAGAACAACGACATTACTCAAACGTTACTAGACTCTTGTTTATACAATCACGCTGGCAAACAAGTATAGACCAGCCTAATGGTAAGCAGTTCCCGTTACCTATCTAAGTTTACGGCTCTAATAGTATTATTGTCACTTTGATTCTGAAGTAAAGAAGTCGTTTCATTGCCAGCACGAGGAGTAAATACTATTGCTTACTCAGACAATATAGCACTTTAGAACTCTGAAAACTTATCGCAGGAAAATAACAAAAGATTACATGGCTGTAATATTCTCTTTACATTTTGATCGTGTCCATCCTTGCCAACTTGCGTAGACTGCGTTGCGTTTTTGTCTTATTAAAGAATGCATAAACCGTTGCATATCCAAATCGCTAAGCAAAACTGTAATAATCTAAACTCTTTTAGGCCTACCCTTTCGAATCGAGTAGCGGACAAGGTTAGTGTCTTAATTTCTACATTGCTGACGTTCCAGTATTATATAGTCAGGTGCACTAAGCGATAGCGCCGTACGGCAGTCGTCGTCCCGCAACCACTCGGTTAGGCTATAGATATGTATGTATTTATTTTATTTGTAACTGGTACTAGTAAATATACACACCCACAGCAACATTTACAGAACCTAAAAATACTTTGCCTACCTCGTGAATCAATTCAAGACCACACGATTGCAGAGCAACATTGTTGTGTTATTGTACTCTTAAGGTTTTAGATCCTCATTCGTTATTGGAGCAACGAGGCAGAATAAAATAATCTTTAAACTTCAAATAAAGACAAGCAAGGAATCTTTCAGGCTTATTCGCAGTCGCCTATAGGCGTTACTTCCTCTTTAGCCATGTCATCCTAATTAGGAGGTTCGCTACCACACATCGCAAACATTCCTACGCAACTGTTTACTCTGAAAGAATCTACAGACAACAATATCGAGGTATTGCCAAAATATTGTCCAAACATGGCACAACAATGGTAAATATAAATAGTTATCAACAAGTGTTGTTTTTATGTGTCTCGCTTCGATAGTAATGTGCGATGGCGACGAAAATACCAAACTTATTTACTCTTACTTTTTATTTGGTACAGGTCACTGCTTACCCCATATTTGATGAGTCGTTATTGTATTTGGTTTCGTTTTCTTCTTCGACTGGAGTTGAATGACTATATTTTCTTTATATAACAAATGTAGTAAACAAATGTATATAGCGTCTGATGGTGAGCGAACCTTATGTTGCTTTGCTGCGGTGCAGGGTACCCATAGTTCTTAAAGAAGGAGCTGGAGAGAGTGAGTGTAGAAGTGAATTAATTTTTAAAGGTATGTATCTATCTTATGTGGGGGCCAGTCAGTGCAGGCCGGCGACACTTCGACGCAGTGGGATCTTTTGTATCGACACTCTACCAATAACGACTGTCATAGATGTTCATGGCAGCTGGGACCGACGGCTTAACGTGCTCTCCGAGGCACGGAGCAGGCGATAATTGTCAATCAATACACACATAATTTCGAAAAGTCATATAACTTCCGAAAGTCATAGGTGCGCGACGTGGGTTCGAACCCGAGACCCTCTGCATTGCAGTCTGTTGGTCTCCCCACCGCGCTATCGCTGCTCAGTGCTTTTTAAGGGTAAGGCGCTAGTCTTTTCAACAGAAGTATAGCACGTTAAAGAATAAAGCGGGATCGATTTTATTCTTTAACGTACTTCTAGAGTCTATCATAACTACTTCTCCCATTCCTTTTATCCTATCTGTAATTCCTTATATCTAGTGATGGCAACGCGCAAGCGATTTTAGACTACGAAAGCCGTTCACCATCAAGCGAGCTATATGCTTATTTATTTTGACAATGATAAGTGTTACTTTGCGACCTAAATGATTTTTGAGTTTGACTTATCATTTTAGTAATATGAAAATCTCTAAGTTAAAGTGACAGATACTGTCGATTTTACTCCCTTACATCATGTTCGCTTATTTTCGCACCCTTTATGAGAGAGCCATTACAATATATAAGGCGTAACACCCGCGGCTTTTAAACTGGAATATCATATCTTAGATCTGAGCCTAAAGTGGTGTCGGTTTATCACGTGAGATTTACGTTTATTAGATATTCGGGAGGCGCTCCTGCAATGCAGACTTTGTATCTGAGATAAAAGGGTTGCAAAACAAGCAGTTTTTGTGTACCACCTTTTTATGTTAGAATATCGCTTATATATATATGTATATATTCTCACCTGAAGAAGTAAGCACTAGGTAGAGTTGTTTTGAGAGATTATTGTCAAGTTTGTTATTGTATTATGTAATAGGAAGCGAGCTTACTGCCGTCTATTAAAAACATTTGGGTCCAGATTGGAAGCTGTTGAATTGTCGTATAGAATTCCCAATAGAACTTTTTACTGTCGAATCCGGTTTTTAATAGAAGCATGGAGTCTGGAAATATGGCCGGTAAATGACAACAGGTTCGCTTCGTATTATAACAACATCAGCCCTGTATTAAACTGTACCACTGCTGGGCACGGGCCTCTTCTCTGCTTGAGAAGAGCGCTCTCTGTTACGTAGAACCTAAAACTATAGCCGATGATATGTATTTGTAATATCTCGGTTTACTCCTTGAGGGATATTGGCGCTGGACTATAAAATAATATACATACATATACAGGGTGTCCGGTAATTAATGGATAAGCTTGAAATATCTTATAGTAGAACTGATGGCCGTTCAGAAAAAATATGAAGAAATCTATCCTAACTACTACCTGAGATATGTTTTTTTTAATTACCGTATTTAACTTGTACACTTTGTAGTGTAATTCCATCGGTTTTTTTGTTGTTTTATTATTAAACACTAATTATGCTAATAGATAGACAGTCAAAAGTATGACTAGCTATTGCATTTTTATTTCTTTTGTTTCTAAACTGCCATCAGTTCTACTATAAGACATTTCAAGGTTATCCATTAATTACCGGATACCCTGTATACTAAGAATATATATGTATGTATATTCTTTTGCCATAAACCCGATAGTCTTTACAACAGCCATCAATACAACTAGAAGCATCCAATATCCTATTTTATGAAAGAAATATGCTGGCGCATGATCAGATTCCTAAAATATCAAAGAGGGAGGGACGAACAAATAATAAAGTAAGTATGTCTTTGTTGTTCTTTATCGAGTGAATACCGTTCCATCGTTTGTATGGCATTGCTGCCGAGGCTTTTAACTAAATACATTCGCTTTTGTTCGACATTATTCTAGCTGTATTCTAGTTAATAGCACATGTAGGCTGTTGCTAAGGAACAACAAGTTTAACTGCAGTCAGTAACCCATGTTTTCCTATTGCGATTGAAATACTGAAGATGAATTAACTATTTGAATACTACAAATAAGAAATTTCAAGGCTAAAAACGTTATGCCTTTTTGATAAAATTTCGTACGAAGATTTGAACGTTTGTTTGAACCTTGAAAAAAGTCAGGCATGACTAGTGAGTTATAAGCTTGAACAGAGTAAGAAACTGTTGCGTTTTGTATTTATATAATAGGCGCTATATGACAGCTATCTATTATGAGTTATTATGTGATGTCGCCTATGATCACCCAGGTTATCAAAGTGGAATAGACAGGTTTCAGCCCGCAACTTCGCCCGCGTAAATCTGACCGGAACATAAACTGAGATAAAGGTGTCCTATATCTAGCATGTGGTCTGTCTATGTGCTTACTTTCATGAAAATACTTTTAACGGTGGAGGTACATGTGACAGTAACATACATCTAGGCCGAGTCGAGTCGTTTTATCTATGGACGGTTAATTTTGAAACATATTCTATGAAAAATATGTAAAAAGTTTTACTCCAATCTCAAACGACTCATTTCTTGAATATAGAAACTTGGACCTTAACAGCCATCCAACCATTTATCCAACTTAATAGAAACAATGGTAACACAAGATTTTAAAACACAAATGCCTATAATTAAAAGGCGTATAAAATTGGCATTCCAACTAGTAACTGAAGTTACAAAGCGAAAGTGGTATAAAAATATAATAGCTATACATACTCATCGTCGATGCGGAGAAAAGTGGGGTGACATTGTAAGTATGGCATATTTTCGGATCGAATGGAATCCGCTCCCGGAGGACCCGGCTAATAATACTGTTTTGAAACCAGAAGCTGTGGTAAATGGGGTCGCAGATAAATGGCCCACAGCATACAGACGTTGCAAGCTGTTATATTTATTTTCTTTTTACAATAACAACTCTCATGCTTGGAATTATACCAAAACCATTTAAAACAAAGAACAACCAAACTTGCAACAACTATATCTAGGTCACACAATTATTTGGGTTGTTCCGTATTCATCCTATGACGTCTCATCCTATTTCTTTACTCATCCTAAACTAGCATGCCTAACTGATCCGATCACATCATTTTAATAAAGTTTCTTTATTCAACCGAAATGCGTTCCTTACTCTACCCGTGGCAAATATTACCGAAAAAATTATGGATAGCAAAACAATTTTTGGCTTCGTAAAATTAGTGGTTATGTCAGTAACAGTACTTTAAAATAATATAGCCTATGTTATAGTAAACTTATCTAATGGTGAAAAATTTTGTAAAATCGGTAGAGCAAACCTTTCTTCTTTATAATATTAGTATAGATATAGATTACTAAAACAGTATTTTTTGTTCAGACCGTTAAGCTAAACCTTAAAGTATTTGGGTAATTGCGTCATCGGTTGAGCTATGAATACTTATAAAGAATTGAAAATGAAATAATTGCTGTCGGTTGAGTAAGGAACGTAAATAGGTTGAGTTAGGAAAAAAAATAGTGTAGGATGAAACGTCATCGGATGACGCCGAAACAACCCAAATGTTTGTGAGAATATACTAAAAAATCATTTATATTTTAAAATACAATTATTTATTTTTCTTAGTGACATTATTTCCTGTATACCTTATTGGTTATTATCAGAATGGTCAGTCCCAGATGGCGCAAAAATGTTGTAAAGTTTTTCTGTTAACAAATTCTTAGTAACAGTATGACGTTGCATTATATACCTATAGTACGGTGTCTGCAAATGTACCTGCTATATGACATAACGCGTTTACCTCTTGTTTTAACTGTCGAACTTAGCATCCTGGTAGTATTAGTTATATCCCGAAAAAAGAAAGTGGAGAAGTACCTTTCAGCAGTTATACTTAAAACCGCAGCTATAGAAAATTTCCTCACAGAAAAACCCAATAAAAGTATGCCCAACCAAACCCAGGATACGACCAGCACACATACCTAAACTTAAGACAAACTTATACGCCTGAACCAAAGATCCTTAAATAATGTATTCCCTAACTAGACCCAACTGGACCTCTAGAATGCAGGGTCCGTAACGCATACATTGACCCTTCGCCCGATCGCTAGTAATCGAGCTCGGGTAAGCTCAGCCATTAGCGAGCATATTTGCATAATGGCCGTATCAGCCCGCGCAGTTTAAACAGAGTTAATATGTCAAAGCACTAGTTATGTGGTCGGAGCTCCCACCACTGATTACATTATACATATGGCTGCCAAAGCATTACATTATAAATTATAATACAACATAATGATCACCAAATTTCGGTCACAGCGACCTTATCGTAGACTAACCATCTGTGCAAGAGATATAGTGTACAAGTGTATGTGTAAGCAAGAGTGCACTCTTCATTTCTTTTCGCTCAATATCCAATTATGGGAATGGGACACGACCGCAGACATCAGACGCAGGATCAACGGCTTTACGTGCTTTTTGTGGCAAGGGGGTGTGCATAAACACTGATTTACAATCCCTGAGCAGCGATATCTATAGTATATCAATACGTGAAGCAAAAACTTTGTACCCCTTTTTACGAAAATTGCGCGGACGTAGGAGTATGAAATTTGGCACAGTTAAAGTTTATATGGAGAAGGAGGGGCGAATCCTAATATTTTTTATAAATATGCGTTATAAATACATTAAATTAATGAAAAAACCCTACACGCACACAAGCATGCATTTGACACGCAGTCGAATCGCGTTCGTAGTTTTTCGACATTTTTCGTCTGACGTCGTACAATTCTTTATAACTATGGTTAACTATACCTTATTTATATGTAATAGAGAAAAACAGAAAACAAAGTAGCAAGCTTAGGAATTTTGCTCGAATTTTGATCACTAGTCGGCCGCTAGTATTTAAAAAATTTTTTTGGCTTGCCTCGAATTCTCATGACAGTAATAGACCTACAAAGCAGTCACTCGTCACATCACATACGCATCAAATTTATATATAAAGAATCCTAACTAATATAGTAAACGTGAATGTCAATTTGTCAGTTTGTTATGCGTTCACGCCTCTACTACTCGACCGATCATTATAAATTTTTGCATACACGTTCTTAGGAAATTAGAAAAGGACATAGGGCACATTCCATCCAGAAAAAATGTAGTGTTCCCGAGCGAAACCGCAGACAAAAACTAGAATGCTATATGTCTGCTATTGGTATTAAAATCGTGTAGTCTACTATATTGGCGCTGAATACCTATATTTGTAGAAATCAGCTCAGTAGTCTAACCTATGTCAATAGAATCCACGAGCTACCTTACAAACCCCAAAGACGTCTAATCATACTACTAAAACTAAGAACAATGACCGTCTAAGCACTATGTAAATTTTAATTAAACCTGTGAAAGCGATTAAATATCCATACCCCGTTATTACTGCATAACGTTATAAAATATAACAGCATTCTGTTATTATAATTTATTTAAACTGAGCTGTTTTTAAACGCACAAAGACGCGTTTTCACTTGGCATACCTTGCTACTCGAGTATAAAATATTTCTTTTTACTCCACTTGATAATAACGTTTCATTTAAAAGATGTTTTTCTAAGCAAACTCATTATAGAAGAAATAAAATAATGCCTGACTTAAGTATTTTTCATTTGAATATAAGTGTTAAGCACGCACTGTTCTTGTTTCCCCATATTACCACCATGTAAAGGGTAAACTGCGTGTTTATAACATGCATTAAAACTGCAACAGTTTTGTAACCAGTAATAAACATTTTAATTACACTTTTTATTAATATGTGCAGTACATTGCTAGCATTGTTATTTGTATATTATTAGTATTCTTGATAACCCTTCCAGCTATGTTAAACCTTAGTACAAGAGCTTATATTAACATCGTACTTGAAATATAGAGCATTAACAATTATAGCTATATAAAGAAGAAAGATTTAATATTAGTTCGCTTTTTTTTGTAAGAATTTAAATTAAAAACAAGGCAACCGATTTTAAAAATTCATTTACTATTAGTTAGCTATATTATCACCGAGTAAGACAGGCTATATTTTATTATAAAATACTGTTAGTAACATAACCTAACCTTCTTTTACACGAGCAAAGCCGCGAGAAAAAGCTAGTTGTAACATAAAAAGAAAGAAAGACAAGAATACTTCGTAAACCTAATATATTGCCATCAATTACGTATCAGTTTTTAACATGAGCCTCTCCTCTGCATTCAAAACAGTCCCACTTCAAATTCAAGACCTCTGTATTTCCAGTGCAAAAATTACTGCTACGCTTACTGAACAAACAACCGTATCGACAAATATACAGCTGAAATTTTCGCTACAATTTTTATGTTTACACATACGGGTATCACAATTTGTTTTATTTTCCACGTGGCATGTAATATCAGGTGCATATCTCGTGAAGCGGTGCAGCGTGCTAAATCAATCGAGCGCTGGGATTGGACGCAGTGCGGCGAACGTGACATAGGACCCATCGCACAAACTACGTGTGCTCATCACGAACCTGCGGCAATCTTATTAACATATATACTGAGGCCTGTATATCTAAGAAGGGCTAGGCAGGGATGTATGGCAGACACATTTATCGATGTAATAGGAAGCCTATCTGCTGTAACCAACCAAAGACCGTGTTGCTTCTTAGAATCTTTGGAACCTAAATCTCAGTAACTATATGATCCAGGTATAAAATTCAAGATCTTGCAATCGCATACAAACATAAGTGTAAAGTTCTCTGTTCTCAAAAATGTGAGCAACCTTGTGTCCAAACAAACTGACACTACCTGTTATCCAAGGCACGGGTCAATGCTACGTTGCTAAATGTAAATCGACGCTTATTTTTGCAGTATGACAATTTTTATTAAGCCGGTTTTGGGTTGTTGCTTTGCGACTTCCAACCCAGCGAAATAAGCTTAACCCTTCCAAAACTGCCTGAAAACTTGTCGCACCATTTTATTGCCAAGTTACAAAAACACTGTTGCCTTTAACATAAGTAAAGATTCTAAGAAAACAGATCTGCACTTGAAACGGACAACAAACTCATCTCAAAAGAGATCCCTACAAAACTGCAAAAACAAATAAACATGCACAAGAAATTGAAGCTTCAACCAACAAGACTACACTGAGCATAAGCTGACAACGTAAGATAAATAAATTAACATAAAATTTGAGATATAAAATTCATAATGTCGCGAACACTTTAAGTATTTACTCCGCTAAGTAAGTTTGGAGCCGTGTTCGTGTTCGGCGATACGAGGGCCCTGCTTCTAACTCGCAACGCTCTTATTTAATCGTAACAAAGTTGGGAGAATTTCATTTTAATTCACGTTAAAGGTAACACACGTACGATTATTCCTTTTAGAGTTACGATCCATGTACTTATATGTTTCGTAATTTGTTTGAGCGTCGACAGAGTGAGCAAATACTTGCGGAGGACTGTCTCGAACTTCTTTGATGATATTATTTTATTATTCACGTACTGATATTAAAGTTTAAAGACGAGCATGTTCCACTTGGATAACGAAGCATATTTTCTTGTGTAACGTATGAAGAAAATTGAATTTGTCTGTTGAACATTTCAAATATAAAGCGATTGCAGTCGTGGAAATAATTTTATTTTTGGCACATGTTATTGTTCATGCGACATCATAATGTTATCTCTGTGAAAAGAAATCGTGTTCCGAATCGAATATCACATAAATAAGAACTTGTTTACTAAACTTAAGGCCTGTTTCACAATCGCCAGGCAGCACTTATCTTTATAATAAATGTCATGCTATCACTCTTTATTCAACCTAACAAGAACAAGACAGCAAGCGATTAATCTTCAACATTATCATTTTGAAACAGGACCTTAGTATTCTATATAATAATATCCTAGAACATAATAAACAACATGGTATTGAGCTCTCAGTTGTTTTCGATTTCGCCCTCGATTTCTGTCACAATTATTATAACACACACAATTAGGCTTCAGACTCTGAAATAAATTGGTAACATAGGCAAGGTTCTGAAAGGCCAATGAACGACATATCAAAATCAAATCATTTCAACTAGTTTGATTGGATGTTGCCAATTATTTGTCGTCAGCAAATCAAAACAGTTTACACACGTTCAAACTATTAAATAATTATTGTATTAAACTGCTCTTCAGAAACGTAATGACTGTAAAAGAAGCAAAAAAGATATTAAGTTTATAAAATACTAGTTTATGCCCGCGGCTTTGCTCGCGTAAATGTACGTTAGGTTGCGTTAATAACAGTATTATTTTCAGGATGAAAGGTACCCTATGTCCTTTTCTGTATCCCTGACAACCTGATGCGAAACTTCATGATGATCGGCCGAGTAGTTAATATTAGTCGCATTTATAATATTAGTCGATTTTCAGTAACGTGATGACAGTGAAAGAATCCATAATGATATTTTAAGATCATAAGAAATCGAAGCTTCTGCCTACGCTAACGAGAAATGCATCTGCAAGTACAAAGTTAAGAAACAAAAGATCTAGAACACTTAAGTTTGCATATCCTGAGAGAGGAGGGTGACAATTAAAACGAAGGCGTGACATCATCGGGCACTATGACGTTATCTCACCCATATAGCCCGGAGTATTTTAATGTGTGTCACTCACGAACAATGTGCTCCAATAAAGAGAGATGGTGTGGGTGTCGGTACGTCGCCAATCACCGTGACCGAGGTTTATGCGACGAGCGACCTTGGTGCCAAGATTTACAGCCGTCTGGACTAGATATTGCATGTCCAAGGATGGAGAAAATTAATCGCAATTAGCAAACGTGACAACCGCTGCGATTGGCTATGATTGTCATCTGTTTATTTTCTGCATAAATGGCGGAGTGCCTTAAGTGATGTTATGGTTTTCAATCCCACACGGGACAAACATTTTGTGTGATCCATAAATGATTGTTCCGAGTCTGGATGTTTTTGTCTCCGTTGTTTGAATGTCTGTAAAGTCCCCCGCGGTACAGGAATTATTCCTAGTGAGGAAGTCGTCTTTTTTTTAAACTCATCGCAAACGCAATTAGGTCATTATACGCAAATGTGTTAACAACACTAATCAGTGTAAAATAGACATCGAATTGTGCACAGCTGTATTCGAATATAATTTTAATGTTATATGGCATCACCAGCAATAACTGAGTCGTCACTCCGTTTGCGCAAGCTTCATATTTAATATTGGTAGGATATTTGTTATTCTTTTTCTTTTTCACTTTAAAGTTTGCAATAATAGTTTATTAAGAGTAATGTATGCTGTAATAGATTGTGACCCAGCCTGGCTTCAAAAGAATAGTAAATACATTTGTAATTGTTCTTACTTATTTTTAAGCTCCTAAATTTTGTATCAGATTCATTGTTTAACACTACACAAATACAAAATGAAAGATCTTTTCAGAATTACTAATTTTATTTCACAAAATTTGTCTTTCATTAAAATATGTCAACAACTCTCTGAAAACATATTTTAAACCGTTAACATTTACCTTTGATTAACTTTAAAAAATAAGAAGGTATTAAAGTTTTTGATGAAAATATCTGCACAATGTATCATCAAAAATAATAACCTAGCGCCATATTCATGCTTAGTTCATAATCTAGCTCATAAGCGAAACTTCCAGGACACGAAACAGCAAACCATACACATACACGTACATATATAGAACCGTTATTATAAACGACTTCAAAACATTGTCAGATAAATATCTACGTTTATACTAAGCTTTATCTAACCATAGAGAAAAGCTTTCCAGTTACCAAACTGAAATTCTATATATTATAACAAAACTGCCAAATTATGAGAATCCTAACTTTCTAACTAATATTATAAATGCGAATGTGAGATTGTTTGTTACGTTTTCACGCCTTGACTACTCAAACAATCATCATACAATTTTGCATACACGTTGTCTGGGCTACAGAAGAGGTCATAGGGTATCTTTCATTCGGGAAAAAGTACTGATACAGAGAAATAGAAATGTATTGACAAAACCTACATATGTGCGAGGGAACCGCGAGCAAAAACTAGTATTCTGCATAAACAACAACTTGTTTCTATAAAGAAACCATATTTAAATTACATTAAATTACTTAATACTACAATTGTTATCAACTCAATGTCGAGATTAAAAACATAATATGTATTTTATTAGAGTATTCTTTCTATATTACTTTGATTGATAAAAATAAGTATATTAAGGTTCTTTATCACGTAAAAAATGTGCAGTACAACAAAAAGTGATAGTTGACGCATCCTCACGCATATACTCATAAGGGATCAGACGAGTATTTTACACGTATTTAGAGTATATCGTTAAGAATCAAAGGCGTCTTTTGGTGTCTATCGGGTGCAGTTCCTGACTACGCAGTCATTAATCTTAATGCAAGACCACGTGCTCTTATTGAGATTTCTAGATACCGCAGACATTCACCACCCTTACGGCACCAAGTTAACTTTAGACAATATTATGCATTTATTTCATGCAATGTATGACGTACAATAAATAATATAGAAATAAAGTTATGTCATTAAAATTCAGTATTCAAATAGATACTTTGACATTTAACTACATTTGAAACAAATACATTTTGAATTATATTATCATATCATATTATTTCAATATGATATCATAAAACACATTTGAGTCGTATTTTGCATAACAAACAGTGCATATTACGCTAAATAAAATGGCAGCTAGTACAATTTAAACAATAAATGAATGCCATTAGGCATAGTAAGTAGTTATTATATCTGGCAACACATGCTTATATCCCGAAATATTCTATTCAAAAACATACAATTCATTTTTAATATGGCAATACATAGCCATTCATTATGCCTATGATATTAATTCTCGCTTCAACGAAAACTGAATTACTATGGCATATTAATCAATACTTACTAACTATTAAATTAATTATAATTTAATCGTTGTTTGAAGTGGGTCATGTCAGAAATGATTAGGGTGGACTAGTAAACTTTAAGTCGATATGTGTGCATAGTTAAGTGGAACATGGCGCTGTCACTGCTAATCCCATAAGAAGGGGAAACGGCGCCAAGAATATGGGAAAATGTGATACGCAACCCCATAAAAATACGCTATCAGAATGCGCGTTATTGTTCAAATAGTCCCTCGAGAGGGCTCGAGGCGTCTCGGCCAGGGGGCGCCTTCAGACGCGCTGTGTACTGTCACACCATGGAATAGAGTATATTTTATTCTTTCATTCTTACTCTTTTACATTCTCAATGTGAGAGTAGAATTTTGTTCAATATTTCTAGTTTACTAAAGTAATTTAGTGGAGATAGCAGTTTTTACGGCATGTTAGATAAAATAGAGTAGGTACTGGCAATTACTTTTGCTTCATTTATTAGATAATGCTTGAAAGTTGAGTTTTTAATATAAGTAATCTTAAGAAAATATAAAGCAATATAAGAACCGATTAACGAGTGTTTTTCTTCTCGTGTCTTTTCCTCTCAAATACAGTTTTATCTAAATTTAACATCTTACCAGTGTCATAATTAGGGTCTTAACTATGCTTAAGTCTAACAATGTCAAATATAATTACTTACTGTACTTACTTTATGTAATATTTACAAGAAAACCGACTATAAATAATTAATTTGGCAGACTCTTTACCTACGTATTACGAGAGCTCTCAAATGAAAGTCTTGTTGCATGACTGTATTTTAGTTCATATTAGTTCTAAATTAACACTGGACGCAAAAATATAAATAGAATATTCACAAGCTAACAAAAATACCCTTAGATCTCAATAATAATGATAACAGTGATATAGACGGTATGGAGACCAATTCCTTCTTCCAGAAAAGACCAAACTTTAACTACGAATAACTTGTCAACCAAATCAAATCGTCACACGGGATTTCTACCCCTACAAATCCAATCCAAAACCCTACCAACCTACGCAAAGAACAGAGCATATACAATATTCTTCTTGTTGCTATGACGTCGTCCCGTGGTCGTATCGTCGCGTATAATTGCTCTCGGAACGAGGTCACACGCGGCGGATCGATGACACAACGCCGATTCTGCACAACAATCACGCACTTTCTTTAATCTACTCGGTAATTGAACAAGCGACGGTTTAGATATGACGTTATGCTGATGTCAGCAATCCATGTTTACACATACATATTGGCTTTGTGTTTAGAATAAAACGTTAAATACAGTAACTGCAATAGTGGTAGGTTAATTTATTCTATGGATTATCTGTGATACGTTTATAAAAACAGCAATTTGCATAAACAGTCGATTTTGTTTTCGCTTCAATCTACTTTTACGCGAATGTTTATTTAAAATTAGTTTGCATTTTGTGGATTTCAACGCTGTTTTGACTGCTTCGACGATGCAAGTAGTGAAAGCAACTGCAGTGCATAAGGTCTTGTGTTCGTTTCCTGGACCATGCAAAGTGTTATTGGTTCTTCGACAAAAAAAATCTAGCAGTAGCACGAAATTTAGTACTGAGCCTGGTTGATGATAAAAGGCTCGCCTCCTATTACGACGACATGTGGGTGTAATAAAGCTCTGCCTATCCACTCAAGATTATAGGCGTGAGGCTATATAATGTGCGTCTATTATGTTTAACGCAATTTATTTTATTTCAGTAGAGGTCTAAATACATCCGCGGCCTCCAACTCTGGAGTTTTCACTCTACGATTACACTTCTCAAAGTTAGTATCACTACGTCAGTTGTCAAAAACAAATTAGAAAATGATGGCTTTATAAATTTCATTATTAGAAAGACAAAGGCCATATAATACAGAAAAATAGCGTGAAAGTACGAGATAAAAATCATTGGATACTTGGAATCCCGACACGACGTTTCGAATAACTTTTAACGTTCATCGTCAAGGGTTAGGCTGTTGCTGACAAACAGTGATACCCAAAATAAAAAATAAAATAAAAGAATCTAAGTAACTTTTTTTTTTCAATTTGTTTGCAAGTATTGATATAGTAATAGATATATAGAAAGCAATGGTCCAAGACTAAATCAGCGAAAAGACGAGAGAAAAAGGAGCCATTTTGAAACACACATTATTAGCATTATTTGGAATTTGAATCCGCAACCTGCTTAATACTTTACGCAATGGCGCAGCATAGTGTATGTGAATGTTGTGCATGACGGCTCAGGTTCGAATCCTGGTTCGGGCAAAATGTTATTCGATTTTACTGCCACGAAATTCAGCACGTAGTTTTAGTTAGACTCACTCATTATTACCGGCGTGGAACCTAAAAATATAGTTATTTTTAAACACATCTCTCGCACTGTGAATAAATCCTGTATCGCGGGGACTTTACAAACATTCAAACAACGGACACTAAGAGCATCCAAACTAGGAACAAACATTTGATCATTTAAACTACTACGCCATCAAGTTAGTGTAATTTGGGTGCTGTGTATGATGTATTTAACCCTTGAGTTATAATAGCTACTATATGCACTCAAAACATTTAGCCCTTCACATAATAGGCCACAATTAAAACACAATTTATATACAGAAGACAAGTGAGTAATACTGTAATTAAGCTTACAACACATAATCATTCCTCATGTAAATTATCATCTCATCTCTCTCTTTAGAATGCCATACCACAACGCCGTATACTCGTGGCAGGACTAGCAAATAAATCACCATGTGCCGACGGTGCCCTACTGACCCCGAACGCGCCTAATCTCCTAAATAGGAGTTAAAGGGTTAAGGATTTTTATGGGTGTTTGAGGGTTCAATACTGTTTACTCTCGTATTAGAGATAAATACAGCAAACAAGGATGTTACAGAAAAGATCTTAAGACAAAGTATTAAGCAACTGTTGAGGGGAAATTCATTTATTTTCATGAAATATTGAAGAAGATCTTTGGTGGAAATAGAAATCGTTCAAGAAAATTATTGGTTATCCTTCTGCCTGTAAATATATCAAGTCGTTTCTTCGTTTTGGTAAACAAGAATATTAAGACCTCTATTGATTTTATTTTTGCAAACAATCCAACTATTTATTACATTTACATACATAATTGCATTCCAGTATGAATAAATATAATATATAGTAACGGCATTAAGACGAACGAGTACTGCAATGCCGCATTAAATCGTCTGAATATCAATTATTGCTTTTGTCCAGCATCTGGTGTTGTGTATCTCTCTAATCTGTGACTATGATGTGAGATCCCGAACAATAGAATCACACAACAACACCAGAAACAAGTAGATAATTATAAACTTATCGTAACTAAAATTAAATATAATTCACCGATGATAACATGCGTTAATAATTTAACGTATCGTTGGCATATATACACAATATACATATATTGACAGTAATAAAAAACCAGTATGCACGTTGAAATAAAAAAAATAATTAAATATTAGCACACCCAGCGGTAGCGCTCATGTATTTATATTTAAGTGTTTGCCATCTTGCTTTAATCTGTTATGCAAATAAATGAATCTGTTTTTGATACCGGTTCTTGCGGTGAAACCGCAAGCAGCAAATCCTAACTATATAATACTAGATTTTGCCCGCAGCTTCGCTTGCATAAACGTAGGTTAAATTAGGTAACAGTACTTTTTTCTGGATGAAAGAAACCTTATGTCCTTTTCAATCAACAATCTCACTTTCTCATCCTGACTAATGTATTTAAATGTGAGTTTGTTTGGTACGCTTCCACGCCTTAAGTACTGAACCGCTCATCATGACACTTCGCATACATGTTGTCAGATGTATTGAATAGGACATTAGATACGTTTCATGCAGAAAAAAGTACTCCTTCTAAGGGATTGGAAATTAACATAACCTTACCTTAATATAACATTTATGCAAGAAAGCTGCGAGCAAAATCTAGTAGCCGATGAAAAGATAGCAATTCAACAAGTTCAGAGTATTACACAAACGAATGGTACAAACAATGGTAGCTAAAGACGCGCGTACCCGAAATTAGGTCTGTGCTCCGAGATAAGAATTTGCTTCAGCAGCCTCCCGGGGAGAAGTTATCTGCAAAGCCAAGTCATTCTACTTACATATTTTTATCAGTATAACTTTATTTGTAAGTGCTTTAATCCACACTAATTTGATGAGTTTGCACGAAACGCTATTTCACGTCAGTTTTCTGTGAGGCCGTGGTATTACTTCGGTTGAGCCGACCCATTCGTGCTGAAGCATGGCTCTCTCACGGTAAAACATGACATAGGCTATTTAAAACAACAAACGGGGTCGCAGGTATTTACTAGTTTCATAAACCACCCCAATATTGGATTAAACTTAAGAGGACGTGCATGTATGACAAATGTAATGGGAGTAAATAAAACAAGAAATATAGACCTAGATGGTAGTCATGGTAATCTGACCCACCTTTTTAATCCGTATTCCGTAGTCTAGCAAAAAGATATGAGTCTATGTATTAAGGAAGAGTTTCCTGCTTCCTTAATGGCATTATGAAGTCTCCAATATTTCTCACCTAAAAATTCTATCAGCAAACACAAGAGAGTAGTCAACATGTTTCGAAGGGATTGGCAACGCGAATGTGATGCTACTGATGTTGCAAGCATCCATAGGCTACGATAATCTCGGACCATGAGGCAAGCCGTCTCTTTGTTTATCACCATCGTGGCACCACCGTAACCACTTTATAACCCAACCCCGGCAACCAATCCGGTATCACACAGCCAAAGAATCTCCCCGACATCCATAATTAACAAATAACTTTTATTCCAATTCCCCTCGTACATATATTGGCACTTTACCCATTACTCCACCTCCACATTGTCCATGCGTAAATAAATCACTGGATGCCATTGTTACCCCACTGACCCCGTGCCCCTGGTATATGGAACCCTCGTGCAGTGTAGGAACATTTAATTTTATGTTGCAAATAAATTACGACAAATGGAAATATACCACAATGAGTTTTTAGAATTGTAATCTGTATTTACGGCCATAAAGAAAATTATTTTAGCTTTTCATTTAATAAATTATTTGGCAGCAGACAGTTTAGTATCTCTCCGCATGAAGGATTTGCGTAATATGTCTGTATCTGAAATCCTAATTCTAATCCTAATCATAACTAATATTATAAATGCAAAAGTGAGTTTCTTTGTTTGTTACGCTTTCACGCCTTAATTACTTGACTAATTATCATGCATACAATTATGTATACATGTTGTCAGGGGTACAGAATAGGACATAGGGTACCATTCATCCAGAAAAAAAGAACTTTTACTAAAAATGTAGTTCTCTATAAGACCACGAACTCGGGCAGTCCAGAATTATACTATGCTTAGTTGTAGTAGCTAGGTTCATCCCGTCTCGTTATCTTATATTTACTAAGACCATATACATCATTGCCGAATGCCGATGAGCCATGGTGATACACCGCCTTTAGGCGAGTTTATTCTTCTATACTAAATATAATGTCTGAACCACCATACTGTTTTTGCTTATTGTTAGTATGGAAATAATTTGCTGAAATTATAAATAGGCTACTTAAAGAAGTCATGGGTCAGGCAAAACCCTACTAATGTGTGATAAATGTAAAAGTTAGTGAAAATGTTTGTTATTCAATATTTCCGCGTAAACCGTTGAAAACGAAACATGGCATGCAGTTAGATCATGTGTCATGTGTGATCTGAATTACACCTTTTAATATCTGTTTGCAGGTAACGTAGATAAAGCAATATTATATAAATCGAAAATGACAATTAAAATATTATATGACCTAATTGTTTCGTCAAATTATTATTAATAACTCGCTACGTAATACCTATAATCTGCGACGGAAACGCTTCGAAAAGATCAAAGGGCCCATTCAAGGGCTCAAGTGAAAGTACTCGTGATAAGTGACCCTTAGCCTGACCAGTGACCAAGATCTCGAGAACTTGTGACGGAAAAATAAAGGGCTATTGCAAGGACTGTTGCCACGCTGCAAGAACAATTATGAGGCTAAGTGGTGAATTATTCTCCATTAGGCTTTATAATATTGAGGTTATTTTATTTAAATTTTTATTGATTGTTTCGTTGGCGCAGCACTATCAGCCGGTCTAAGCCCTATAATCAATTCATAAGTTCAACCGCTTAAATTAATTATAAAAGAAACTTTACATATTAAGTGACTGCACAGATGGCATTGTGGTTTAAGTGGACAACTCGACATTGCCACTGCGCCGAGTGTTGTGGGTCCGAACCACAGACGGGACAAAAAATATTTGATGGTAGTTGTTCCGAGTCACGGTGTTTATGTGTCCGTTGTTTGAATGTTTGTATCGTCCCTCGCAACACAGGATCTATACGAAGCGAAAAGGCTAATTTTTTTTTCCATTTTATAATAAGTCTATATGTGAAGATAAAACTTTGTACCCTTTTTTAAAGCATATAATGCGCACGGACGTGTGCGTCATTGGGCATCGCTCATCATCATGACCGACCACTAGTCTAGAAAAAACTATTTAAAAAACAACAAACAAAAACAACGACATTAATTTTCGACCTACTAGAACAGAACAGAAACTAGCGTAGAAAAAATGCGAATATTACAATTATTTTTCGTTCAGCTGCTTTAGTGATCACATCATTAGTATTCGATGGACACGCGGCGTCCACCAGAAACAATTACTGCATCGAACTGGAGAAGGGAGGGAAGACGGGGTGGGATGGGTGGACCACTTATTTATAAAGGTTCTCTAATATTAGATGAAGGAGAGCTTATATATGAAGAATTAGGAGAGGTTATGTGAGCGGAATCGTGCGACAAGATTGAGTGGATTATGATTGCGTCTGGGTCTTTGTGTGTGGTCTGTGTATATGTATGGGAGATAACGTTAGAGTGCTTATTTATACACGTGTACACGTATATGTATATACCACTGCGATATCTGCTGCTAGATACACATATTAATATGTGAAGAGAAAACTTCATACTCATATTTAAACATATTGCGCGCACGAACGAGTTTGAGGTTTGGTATACCTAGTTCAAGTTTATATAATTATGTAGAAGCAGTGCAGAAGGAATAAATATAAAAAAAACATTTTCTTTTCTTTTTAAATTACCTTCAAGTTTCCACCATTGGGTGACCGTGAATAGTATTACGTCCGTATATGCCGTTTCGTTAACACTGTTTAGGTTGCACGTAGTGTATCTCTATAGTTTGAGTCGTAAGTATCAATATATATCTACGTAAATAAAGTTACACCCATATTAATTTGGAATTTCGTGCTGCCACAGAGAATTTCCTTACCAAAACCCCACGAACACTGCTCTCAGAACCAAATCCAGAACTATACGATCATCCGTAAACTAATGCCACGAGCAATGGAAAGTTAACAACTGTGATCGAAATTGAACCCAAAAACTCCGCAGTCGACATCAGGGCTTGTTCTCACCCCAATTTACCATCATTACCATTTAATATTTTATTACATATATTTAGCTCCTAAACCGTACTTCCCGGTCGATAAAAGTTGTTTATCAACGCATGACCTTTTAAACTGTGACACGGCGCGAACGAAACACTAAATATCGTAATGGCGACGTAATGATCATTATTAACGATTAACTACTAAATAATCAGCAGTTTTAGTTATTTTCATCGACACGCGATACGCCAACCACTTATTTATTATTATTAATATACTTTAGAAGTATGTAACGCAGTGGACGATGAAAACAAGTGCATTTTTTTAGTTATCTCTATCGCACTCGCCATTGCCACGAAATCGACATAAAGATGAGATATAAAAAAAAATTGTTTTCTTCATAATGGCAACTCCCTAACATAGAAAAATTCCTGTGTCACAGGAAACTTTACAAGCATTCAAACAACGAACATAAAGATCACCCAGAGTCAAAACAACTATTTGTGGATCACACAAATTTTTGTCCGGTATGGGGATCGAACCCACAACACTTGGTGCAGAGGCAGTAGCAAGACGACCACTTAAACCACTACGCCATCTGTGCACTCAATAAATGGTTGTTCTGAGTCTTGATGTTCTTTGTGTCCGTCATTTGAATATTTGTAAAGTCTCCGACGATACAGAAATAACTCATAGATGTCACTTTCAAAAATCTTTAATACATCATGGAGAACTCTCAGACATGCAGGTTTCCTCACGTTGTATTTCTTAACCGTTAAACCACATCCTAACTAATTCTTACTAATATTATAAATTCGAAAGTAACTTTTCACGGGTAAACCACTCAAGCGATTTAAATGAAATTTGGTAAAGATATAGTTTAAAACCTGGGAAGGGACATAGGCTACTTTTTATTGATGTAGGTACCACGTGCGCGGCGGTAATGAATGAGGAAAGGAATGCGAATGTGAGTTTGTTTGTTAATTACGCTTTCATGCTATACCTACAACTCGACCGATCACCATGAAATTTCGCATACATTTTGTCAAAGAAACAGAAAGGGACATAGGGTACTTTTTACCCAGAAAAACTACTTTTGCCGCGGGCAAAATCTAGTAACTTCTAAAAGAGAGACATACAACTGGAGATCTCAGCCTGGCATTCCAACGGTCTCTCGCTAGCCTATCACTGCTATTTTTTTTACTTACATGTAATATGATGAAATTGACGTCTTAATCTACGTTGGTAAAACCATCACGCCCTACCTGTAAAAGCTGTACCCATAATCTCCCCTCATCTCCGTTATAATTATTATGATAATTACTTAAGAGCACTTCCGAATTCCCCTTGCCTGCTTCCACTTGCCCCTTCACTCCTGTTTGCAGATAGATAATATTTAAGTACGGATTAGATGAGCAGATTGTGGTACCTAAGAGAAGATAGCTGAAGACGTTTTAGTCGAGCGATTTTACAATTAAGATAGCGCGATACAAACCAATCTTTGTGGTGACGATCCGTTTATTTTATGGAATATTTGTGAATTGCATCTAAATGAAACGATTAACTGTCTTTAATGTTATGAGGTAGTCTTGGATTGGGGTGGTAGTAAAAATATTCAGCAGACGAAGAATAAAATATTTCAGATATAATAATAATAATAATATAATAATAATATTCTATCGCATACACACAACACCATCTAGCCCAAACTAAGCAGAGCTTGTACTATGGGTACTAGACAATTTAATAATTAATTAAGTTTGTTAATGTCATTTTATGGAAAATTACTGCCTCTGGCTTGGCAGTGGTAGTAAATGTAACTACTGTGTATGTGGTCTCGGATTCGATTCAAGGGTTGACGACCGCCACCTTAGTCACCCGTGACCATGACTGCTGATAAGCAACCGAAATGTCGGGTGAAATATAAATTTAAATAGTCTTTATACATGAATAATATTATGTTTAAAATATGATTAATGGCGTATTTATATACTAATGTTTGTAACGATTTAGCTCAAAAACTAATCAACCGATTTTAAACATACTTTTACCATTAGAAAGTCATATTATCACCAAGTAACATAGACTACATTTTATTTAAAAAGGTACTGTTACTAACTTAACCTAAACTTTAGTTTGAACGAAACCGCTGTACCGCGCTTTAGGTATGTGCGCAGCGATACGGGGGGAAGGGGGGAGGCGCAGGCTAACAAGTCGCTGTCATTCGTCAACGCTCACGACAATTTGCCCCGTCTCGCCGCGCACATACCTAAGGCGCGGTACAGCCGTTTTGGTCAAACTATAGCATACTTTTACACGAGCTAAGCGTCGTGCAGAAACTAGTCGAATATAAAGACATTTTCAATGTAACAAAGCATTTGACACGCGTTAAAGCTGCAGGTAGTAAGTTAATTACAAAAACACGAGCTGTGTCACATTACTTCCTTGACAAAGAGTGTTATTAAGTTCCAAATTAAGTCGTTATTTCACCCTAACTACGACACTTATAAAATAATGACAGGGCACCCCCTAATTAAACCCCTAACAAGAAAATAGTTGTCAAAGTTATACGCAGAGGGACTCTGCGTCTTGTAATTTTGCCCTAAAGGTCCAAAATTTGAATTAACAGGCATAAACTTTACGAAGATGAGCTGATGTAAAAAGGGTGTAAAGATAAAGTTATTTTTCTTTTACATAAGAAAAGGATCATACGGTTACGTTGTGGGCGAAAGTTTGATTTTTAGAACTTTATAAAGTTGTTTCAGTTATATTTACATTGTTCAAGAATATAATTTTGTATATTATGTTACAGAACTTAAGACGTTACGAAGAAAAGGCAAGATTTATCAGTCCCAATAATTCCTGGCTGATTGCTGTTATATGCCAAATGGTAATGTCAAAGTCAAGAATAAAAAGAATTTAAAATTCTGTTAAATTAATACACATAAAAAATACATATCTTAAATTTGCACCTGTATAGTCCTTAGTAGACAAAAGTGTCTTGTGTCAGCTATGTGAAGACCCATGTAATGTAAGGCGTATTTATGTCAATTGATCGACCACATTACTAAACACAGCTGCTACTAGGAATTCCCTAACAGAAAACGTCACTTCGTTTAACCCGAGTATCAAGTCCAAGATGTCGTGATCGGTTATATTGGCCACGGGACCAAATAGAAAACCAGAAATGAAATATGAACCTACACGTAGGCTTGAAGCTCTATTGTATTGACTAATGTACATATACCGTACATAGCCAACACGATTCCTACTAGAATTAAACATAAGGTAATTTGTAGTATCAAGCTATTTCATCATCTTAGCCGGAAGACGTCCACTGCTGGACATAGGCCTCCCCCAAGGTTTTCCACACAGACCGGTCTTTGGCCACCCGCATCCAGTTATTTACTTATTCCCATTATTATTAAATACATGATTTAATTTAATTCTATCTGTATTTCGCTTTGGGCGACTAGAAAGATGCTACATATATTAAACAAATACAATATTCAATAACATCACATAATTTACAAAAACATATCAAAGCTTAGACAAAAAGTAGATCTGGGCCGCAAAACAATCCCCTATTTAGAGATACCCTCTTCGTTTGAGGTATCAAAACATTAAATAAGGTTACAGTACTCACTATAAATCATTGTGAGCGGAGATTACCGAGGATGCTGGGGCTTACCTGTAACAAAACAAGACGGTTATCGAAAGGCTTGATTAATTCGACGCAGAGCCTTTGCAAGGGTAAAGAAAATACATTATTTCTATTCATTTATAACGAGAAAATCAGATAAATTGTACGATTTTCTAGTTTTAAACAATTAAGTAGCTTCTAAGGTTGATAGAAAATGGAAGATTGCATTAAGCTGCAATGTTTTCTTTTTGGAAAAAAGTCAACGCTCGCACTAGAAACTAAATGCCATGTCGCGGGGGACATAACAAACATTCAAACAACTGACTCAAAGAACATCTAGATTTGGGACAACTATTTGTGACTCACACAAATGTTTGTCCCGTTTGGGATCCGAAGCATAACTCTCGGTGTACCGGCAGAAGCGAGTTTGAGTACGGGATAAACTGTAGGAGCATCTCCTAAAATTGGAAGAGCCCGACTTGCCTTACAGGTCGAGGCCAAATAACCTTGTGTTGTGAAGTCAGTAGGGCTCCAAGCTCGTAGTCAGTATTGCAGCGCTGTGCCCAACAGCAGAATCAATGGTATCAGTCGTGTGTGGTCGATTACCTTTTAATAGGATCGATGATACACGACTGACACCTTTGGTTTTGGATACATCCATTTATTGAAAGAATTGCTTCTCTTTACACGGTGCGTAATTTAAGCCGCATTCACGGACTGAGAGATGGTGAAATGGTCTAAGTGTTCGCCTCGCCACTGCCGCCGCGCCAAGACATGTGAGTTCGATCTCCACACGGAACAAAAAATTTAAGGATGCGCAAATGATTGTGCCGGGTCTGTGTGTTCTTAGTGTCCGTTGTTTATAAAGTTCCACGCAGAATTTACTCCTAGCAGTTATTAGTCGCTAGTAGTAGTCGAAATGTTTTTAAAAAATATGTTTAGAAGCCAATATTCAACAACAGACTAACTATAGCACACCTTACATGTCTATATACCAAGCAATCTTTTGGGTCTCAATACAGCACTTACGATTAGCAAGAAGCTGCCTACATGTGCAGAAAATGTCCCTAACTCGTCCATCGACGTTCACAATATCTCCATATAGTTAACCTATTGAGTCGCAGCGGCCATGCCGGTGGCCACTACAGATTTTAGTTATGTCTGGCATTCTAAGACTTGACAGATTAAGCTGACAAGTTAAATATAAACAACTTCCAGAACTTCAAATGTACCAGCCGTAGGCAAGCCACGCTTCGGCACGAATGGGCCGGCCCGACCGGTGTGATACCACGGCCTCACAGAAAACCGGCGTGGAATAGGGCTTGCGTTGTGTTTCCTCGAGTGAGTGAGGCTCAAGCGTCCCTCCCTCCTCTCCCCTCGCCTTTCTGGTGGGGGCAAATTAAAAAGGAACGCAAAGCACTTGTGACTCCTCTGGTGTTGCAGGTGTCCATGGGCGGCGGTAATCGATTACCATCAGGCGATCCGCCCGCTCGTTTGCGGCAAATAAAATTAAAATCAAAATTCACCATATATTTGGGCTTGTCAGTTGCTTTTGAAACCAATTTGTCCAATTCATCAGTTTCATCTCACAATAATAAGATTTCAGTCAATCACTTCAGTTTCAATCAACAGTGACCTACGGTTTCATTTGTAAGAGTATTATTTGTCGTCCGAAAGGTCCAATTGTCAATTCGGTCCATGTATGCCCAAGGGGCTTAGGGCTAGAAACAACGTCGAAGAAAATTGATGTAATATATAAAAAACGAACATATACATACATATAATATAACAAGTTTCTTACGTTATTATACAATATGGTATTTGCTTTTGATATGTAATTTGAAGATATTTAGTTATACATTTAGTTATGACAGTACCCGGTCTGTAAAATAAGGAGCTAGATATTTTTTTCTTATGCGTATGTACTGTCATCAAAATAAGTAAATTTACATTTAAGAAATTAGATATGTATTTTATATATATAGCAGAGTTAGTCTAGTGTGAAACCGTAGGACTGCCAGTTAGAGGTCTCGAGTTCGATCCCAAGGCGCGCATCTTTGACTTTTCGAAGTTATATGCGTAATGAATAGTCAATTATCGCTTGCTTTAACGGTGAAGGAAAACGTCGTGAGGAATCTGCATGCCTTAAAGTCTCTCATAAAGTTCTCGAAGATATATGAAGTCTGCCAACCCGCTCTGGGCCATCGTGGTGGACTACGGCCTAACCCAAGAGGACCGTGCCCAGCAGTGGGACAGTCTAATACAGGGCTGTTATTATTTATATACCTATTATTTTATAAAGGGTTTAGAAGTAAGTACGACTATACAACTATCTTTTAACTATTACTGCTATGATTAAAATACATTTGTCCTAATTTTGAAAGATAGTGGCAATCGAAATTGCCTAAGTGTGTATCGACTTGCGTGCGTTTGAGTTCACGACTTGCACTATATTATTATCGAGTTTCGCGAGTGACGGCGACATGAAAGAGTTTGTTTTTTTATCTATCCTTAGTTACGTGTTTCATAGTGGTTAAGCTATGTCTTACCTAAATTGTACCAAATATGGCTTAGTGGTTTAGCCGCCAAGAAGCATGTAACAGAGTTAATTATTTCGCATTTATCATATTACAATAGATAACTAACCGTAATCCTAACTAATATTATAAATGTAAATGTGAGTTTGTTTGTTACGCTTTCACGCCTTAACTACTCTACCAAACTTAATGAAATTTCGCTTACACGCTGTCAGCGGAACAGAAAAGCACATAAAACAACTTTCATCCAGAAAAAAGCATAGTTACTAACCTTATTTTTTTTTACTTGGGTGAATGCTGCAGCCCCCTCCGCGGGGGCGTGCAGAGGGGTTATGTCGGACTCACCCGGGGAAAGATAGAAAGTCCCGAGTCCTACCGACTAAACCTACCACGGTGTAACCAACATTTACGTAAGCTAAACCGCGGGCAAATCTAGTAGGTCATAAAAACATCTACATATTTATATTGAAGATGTGCGACATCTGTATAAAGCCAGCTTGGCGGATTAAACTCTGAACCAAACATTACTGGAGTTCTAAACTAAAGCCTAAACATCAAGTACCTACTAATGCTTAACCAATACACTAGAGCACCAGCCTAGTATCTTAAACAGACCAACACCAAACGTGTTAAGATAAAAAGCAAACACTACAAAATTACTGACGCGGGCGTCCAACCCACTGCCTTACACGGCGATCGGTTAATTGAGCAACCAATTGACCCCTTTTAATGTCAGCTGTCTCGAGCAAAATGCATTCACGTACACTTAAACGTCTACATAAACTACTGCGATGGAAAGACTGCTTCACAGCCGATCACTACAGTATGTACAGTCTCATTTTGCTGACTAAGCGCCCTGTCGGGACAGCGTCATTTACTTAATCAACATTTAATCATCTGTACATATAATATTTGTAATGTCAAAATAACAGCTTTTTTCTAAATGCATATGAAAGTATATATACGGTACTTATATCAAAAAATCAATTTCAGAAACAAAAACATTTTTGTTAAATTCCACGCGGACGAAGTCGTGGGTAATCATACTGTCCCGACGCGCGACGTACATACATTAGGGAAACGAATTGTCAAAGCATAAATTGTATTATCATAAACTGATTATACGTGACTATATAGAGCAACTTAAGTCTTTTCTCTTCTCTCCACACTCACCCAACCACAACAATAATCAATTGTACGAAACCATACACAGCACAGTAGCTAAAATCAGATAATATGATTTTTGTTAGATGCAAGTTTACATTTAGGTATAAAAATATTGCATTCGTATGTTTGTGCCCGCAAAACTTGAAGAGTAGTCGATGTATTGACATGAAATTAATACACAACATCGTCTTTGTATAAAGGAATGTTAATTAGGATACTATTGAACCCTAAATACTGACGGGAACGGAAATCACTTCCCTAGCCGTTAATGTCAAGCAGCCACAACGATGCGTATTTCGTAATTGGCTATAATCAGATACATATTATGTATATTATGATGCTCACGGTTCATAATTTATTTCGTACGGTTCGTACTTCATCGTCGGCCATTGTCAGCTTCGATGGCGTAGTGGTTAATCTAACCGACTGCCACGCCAGAGGTCACGGGTTCGATTCCCGCACAACTCAAACATTTGTGTGCCTGTACATGGATGTGGTTGTACATGTTTTGGTCTGGGTGTTTCTATGCATAATATGTATGTATTAACAAAAAAAAAGTATATATACTATGTTTATCCATTGTCTAGTACCCATAGTACAAGCTGTGCTTAGTTTGGGCTAGATGGTGTTGTGTGTATGTGATAAAATATTACGTTCACTACTTTTCATCATACTATACATATTATGGCCATTAAATATGACCATATCTTACTGTTACACGATGTTTAAGAAACCCAATAGTTTGCAACTCTTATATAATTTATGTAATTTAATTATACACTATATCGATTTATACTAAGAATAGTTTAGCCTTTACTCGATGATTGTGTAAGATCCGATTCCGCTGGTTATTGACAGACTACGATAATTTGCAAATCAAATTTCAATAGTAAATTCTGAATGTTGATCATTTCAGTTAGATTTATTAGTTTTATAAATCTCTGGTACGTTTTTGTGGTTAAATTTGCGATTGTTTTTAGGCAATGATGAGGATTCGATTGTCGGATCGGGATAAGAGATATTAAGCAGTTTTAAGCCTCTCAGACTACTGTCCAGCGTCATTGATGATGTGTTGATTTTAAAACAATGCTCGAAAATAAATGGAAATTAGAATGAAAACATTACAAATCTTAGTATCTCTTTAGTGACATACAGGTGTGAGTGTATATTATACGAGTACATCGAAGTTAAAAATAATTTATTCATTTAGGTCACAAAGTATCATCTATGCATTTCAAAGTGACCACCTCGATGACGTAGTGGTTAGTGTATCTGACTGCCACGCCTGAGGTCGCGGGTTCGATTCCCACACAAGTCAAACATTGTGTGCATGAACATGGATGTTTGCCTTGGTCTGGTTTCACTTCTATACGAATGTATTCACAAAAAAAATGTATATATGTATATTTAACCATTGTCTAATACCCATAGTACAAGCTCTGCTTAGTTTAGGCGAGATGGTGTTGTGTGTATTGATAGAATATTATTATTAAAGTAGTTAGTGTACTAAAGTTACATTTATATGGGTAGTATTTAACTGTACAGCAAAAAATACTAATTGCACAGCAAAATATGGTTACCAAAAATACTAATTGCACAGTAAAATATATTTAAAGAGATCAAAAGAAGGAACCTAACATAACCTAACCTTCCGAGACGGAATGCAGTGATTTGAGGCGTGTAGGTGCTCGTTATGCTGTGCAATTAGTGTTTTTGATGGTCATTACATTTAATCCCCATTTATATTCGTTTCTAGCTACTTATCCTTTGGGAACAGTATTTTTTTTGGACGAAATGCATCCTATGCTCTTTTCTGTTCCCCTGACAACGTGTATCCAAAATTGCATGATGATCGTTTAGAGTAGCCAAGGCATGACATTGAAACAAACAAACAAATTAACATTCGAGTTGATAAGTTAGGATTAGATTCAGACAAAAGGGTTTTTAGACTGCGAGAATTTGTATGTAATAAAAGACATTGAAGTGTTTATTAATACATACTAATTCTCTAAGTTTCAGCAGGCAATGTCCTCCCGTTGTACGGCAATGTACTAAATCATCTTTTTTATTAACGAACGTTTTCTGTTTAATCAGATACGTTCTGGACGTAAGCCAAGTTCATAGTACTCCAAATCGACGCATGAGTATAAAATATGTGATGAGGGTGAATGGAACAAGAAAGTTATACGAATATATAGACGGACTGTCACTGAATACGACAACCTAACTCAATACAAACTCGTAATCTTTGCTTACCCGTCCAGAAAACAGGCTTAACTAGGTAATATAATAAAAATGACATACACGCTAACATCTATCATCAATATATTAACGCACTATAAATCGTACCTATCTAATATTATGAATAGCTGACCCGCGTTACTTCATCTGCTCCACATAAGAGAATTTTCACCGTTTTTGCAACATTTTTCATTTATGCTCTGCTCCTATTGATTGTAGCGTGATGTTGTATCATATTGTATGTTATATAGCTTATAGCCTTACTCAATAAATAGGCTATCCAACATTGAAAGAATTTTTCAATTCGAACCAGTAGTTCCTGAGATTAGCGCGTTCAACCAAACAAACAAACAAACTTTTCAGCTTTATAATATTATAGTATAGATGTGAATGTGAGTTTGTTTTTTTTATTACACTTTCATGACTTAACTACACAACCAATTCTCATGATTTTTTGCATATACGTTCTCAGGGGTAAAACGACATAGGGTAGGTACCTTTACATCCAGAAAAAAGAACCATTCCCGAGTCCCGAGAGATTGACAAAATCTAGGATAACGCGAACGAAGCCACGGGCAAAATCTAGTTAGGCATATATTTGTACATGATATACATATAAGTCTTAGCTTATCACAAAACATAACAGGAAACCACATACTAATTGGATCAACCATTAAGCAGATTAGCATACGCAAATATACAGACAAAAACTTATTTACGATTTATTAGTACATACGAATTCTTTTTGTAGTATTAACGACCATTACGCTTGATGGATAGCAACAAAAAAAACGCCACGGTTCATTAAAAGACGCCATTGTTATGGCGGGAACACAAAAGGCGCGAAATAACACAAATACCATCATCACCTAATAACAGGTTCATTGACCGGCCAAGACCTTGCGAAAGTACCCTCAAAATTGGTCTATGATCCATGCCACTTGGAGATGTTCCAATTGTACCGTGTCAAGGACATGTGTATTTACAATTTCGTATTTGTATCTGTGGCAAAGCGTGCCAATTTTTTTTCTTGTTGTTGACATCTCTTGAATTTAGGGTTAGAGTTGTTCTGTCAAAAAATTTCGAAGTGTAAAGTGTTTTGTTGTAGGTATTAAAAAGGAGGTTAGCGTAATGGAAGTAAAATTTGTATTGTGTTTACAGTTTAGTGTGGACTGTATTAGGTCAGCAGTTGGCGCATTGAATACAAATGGAGACTGACTGGCTATAGTAAATGTAAAGTGAGATCTACAAATAGTTCTGCTAAGCCTGAGGAACATACCTAGAGTACACGATTCATATGCGCATTTTATCAGCTATTTTATGCGCCATATGAGATAGAAAGGTACATAAAACAAGACTCAAGCCTCTCACTACACTCTGTGCATTTATAAGATGAAAACATCACTGTGCCGACCAGGCTGACTAAATTTTATAAAAGGATTTCGTCATTTTTTATTATCGCACCGCCACGCCATGTATTGCAGCTTTGATTCGCGGACGGGAATCATTAGTGGAATCAATGCAATGACGGAAAACATGCATAATCTACAAATTGTTTGTGGCGATATTGCATGCTCTTTCAGTGCGTAGTTTTCTATGATTATGAAGCCCCCTGTGCCACAGAACTAATTCCTAGTGTGATTGTCTAAGTAAAAAGAATATCTTATGCCTTTTTTTTTTTTTTTACTTGGGTGTGTCCATGTCGCATACCCCTCCGCGGGGGCGGGCGGAGGGGTTATTTATGTCGGACTCGCCGGGGTAAAAGAAAGATAGAATAAGAATAATGTACCTCCCGGAATACCGACTAAACCTACCACGGTGTTCCTCGACAAAACCGCTATGGACGGGGCCGCGCGAATCACTTGCACATGCGGTCGCGACCCCGCCGAGATCTTATGACTTATAAAATAAGTGTTACCATCACTTATTTTATAAGTTTAACATGCCATGCAGGAATCACAACTTTTTGAAGTTATGTGAGTATTAATATAATAAATAATTAAGGCATGTTTTAAGGCTGTAGAAATCCCACAAGTAAACCTGTATATCATAGAGTTTTCTTTATGTTTTCGAAGATGTTTGCAGTTTATCAAATCGCACTGGGTCGCGGTGGACTAACTTAACCCTTCTCATACTATGAAGTGACCGTACCCAGCAGTGGGACAGTATATAATAATAATAACAATATAATAATAACAGGGCTAATATTATTATTATTATGATATAAAGCAACCAATATGTATACTATGCACTAATTCCATATCAGCTCGTTAGGTGGCATTTTTAATTAACTTTCATCGATACATCGATAACGTATCGATACAGAAGCGATTGCTTAAATATATAAATAGTTATAACACCGTTATTATAACTGTATATTGCATTAAACTGTTACGACATAACTTCCCGTCGGCGATAACGTTTATCTCACTGTGGTTCCGTTTAAAAATATGTTAAACATGGAAAACACAAGGTCATTATTTGCACTAAATATTAGGATTACTATGTTTTATTCAGCTTAGACAGGAAAGACCGATATTTGGAAATTCGAGTCATTTTTGAATACGAGTTCCAACGTGGAACTAACGCGGCAGAAACAGCTCGCAATAGCTTCTAAAGTAATCATGTTTATTTATACTATCTATACTAATGTTATAAAAGGGAAAGGTTTTATTTTATATTTGTTTGTTTGTAAGGATTTCATTTTCAAAAGCGCCTCAAGCGTTTAATAAAATCTTTAAGCTATATTATCACTGAGAAACATAGGCATTTCACGCGAGAGAAGTCGCAGGCAAAAGTTAGTTAAGGATAAAACTATTCCCACCGAACAGCATGGAGCAGCATAGCATATTATGGAGCTTAACCAGATTTGGTAGATAAATAAAAAGGAAGAAACTATTTAGACTTGACACATCATCGCGAATGTGCTATGCAGGTTTCCTAATAATGTTGTCTTTTACTGATAAAGCGAGTGTTAATTAATTATTCAAACTAGCGGTCGCCTGGTGCTCAAAATTCAACCAAAGTTTGCCTGTAAGATATTGCTGATATATGTCATTATATATTGACATAGGTATGTAACCATAGTTACGCGCTTCGACTGCGTGTCTCAAATGCATGGTTGTGTGCGTGTAGTGCTTTTTCATTAATTTAATGTATTTATAACGCATATTTATTAAAAATATTAGGATTCGCCCCTCCTTCTCTATATAAACTTTAACTCTGCCAAATTTCATACTCGTCCGTCCGCGTATTTTCGTAAAAGGGGTACAAAGTTTTTGCTTCACGTATTGATATATTAATTATTTAAATGTGAGATCAAGTCTAGACATCTGCCTGATGATGCAACAGTGTCTTCACTAAGCTCCTGCAGAATACTCGTTTTATTTCGTTTAATATTTTATCGTAATATTGTACTGGAAATTTTTTTTTTTACCTTTTAATTCTTCTTCTTATCTCTGTTTCTGATACTGTTTTACAGTCTTAGTCACTAGCATGACTGGCGCCTGTCTGAATCATACGATAGTAAGTACAGATAAGTAAATGTTTGCGTAAATATAAGACAATACAAACAACATAAAGTCTCCTTTAATACTAATAATATGTACATCACTGAATCAGATTAGAGAGCCCTATTTTAAATTTTCTCTAGCAATGGGATAATGAATACGGCTTTTGTGCATGAGGTCGCGAGTTCGATATCCAGATCGATAAAGGTGTTAGTAGTCTGAAACTGTAGTAGATAAACTCGCCCCTATTACGCAATAATAACACGCCTATAACTATATTATGGCTGGCAAAATGTCGACGTAACTAATCTCGATCTACCCATTCATGTATAAAGATATAAGTATATTTGTAATAATGTTAGCTTTTTCTTGCAACTTTACTTAAGTAGTTCTAAACAAAAGCTACTGCCCCACACAAGAAAATATTTCGCAGGTTAAAACAGCCTATAGCTTTGACGCATACATTATCTTTAGGCTTCATTCACACGTACCACAACCACACCACATCGACGCGACAAAATGAGATCAAGCATTACGTGTGAATAGTGTCTTTGCAGCTTTTTTCAGTTGCGTTGTGGTTCCTACAAAATGTGGATGTGGTTGGGTTTTCGTTAGTAGTTGCGATGTGGTTGCGATGACGCGATGACGCTCACGAGTGCAGGCAGACAGTTCGACACCGGTTTTCGTTGAAACAGTCGTCGATGCGTCGACGCAGCGTTGTGTCTGCGATGTGGTCGGACGCTAGTTTATGGTGTCGCTTGTGGTTGCGTTGTGGTTGAGATGTGGCCGACCACATCGCAATCGTGGGTGATATCGATATCACCCACGTAGTCGATAATGAATGAAAATGTGATCCGTGTAAATTCTACTATTCATTTTCAATACAAATTTCGCCCGCCTACGTGGTGTGGTTGTGGTACGTGTGAATGAAGCCTTAAGAAAACTATCACGTTGCGCTGTTGCTACGCGAGAGAAGAACAAGCCAATAAACACCCACATATATAATATAATCACGACTATGCCTAACCTTTTTCAAACTAAGAAGGAACCCGTGCCCAGCTGTGGAATCCTAACTAATATTATAAATGCAAATGAGAGTTTGTTTGTTACGCTTTCACGCCTTAACTACTCGACCGATCATCATGATATGTCGCATACACGTTGTCAGGGTCACGAAAAGGATATAAGGTTCCTTTCATCCTGAAAACCTAAGCTAACCTACATTTACGCGACCTAAGCCACGGGCAAAATCCAGTTGCATATTAGCTGAAGAGTTTATTTGTTTGTTAAACCGAGGTAATTAGACACTACCAGGCGAGTCTGATAAAAGCCTTTTGCGTCAGATAGCTGTTTATTGAAGAAGGTCATAGGCTTTATAACATACGCTACTAACCAGGAGAGCGGTACTTACTAAAACCATATCTCAATACCATTTAAAGCGGGTGAAACCACTGGACAGAGAGAGCTAGCAAAAGGTAAAATATTGTTTTCATGTAGGTAACAACATTTGGAACTACTGGCGATCGAATAGAAAACTCCTACACTATCAATTAGGACTATCTAGGCTGGTTTACAGGTTTTAATTATCACTCGCTGAGTCTCGAGATTGATTCTAAGCTTACTCAATACGGTATGCTAGACTTCACACATCTTCCAGAACTTTATGGACATCGCAAAGATATACAGGTTTCCTCACGATATTTTCTTTTATAATTAAAACGCTAATTTAACTTTTTAAGTAATAGTTCTCGAAGATGTGCAAAGTTTAGTACACCGCATTGAACAAGCGTAGTGGACTACGCCTTACCCTTTTCATACTGAGACGAGACCGGTGCCCAGCTGTGGAACAGTTCATAAACATGTCTGATATTATATTATGACGATGATAGGCTGGTACACAGATAGACCGCTGCTCATCCCTGCGATAAAATCGCTCAGTCACATGTGACGAGATAATCCATTCATTGCCGGGATGTGATCTTTTGATCGCCATTGTTCAGGCAGCCATACATTACGGTTGAACAATCCCAGATATTCGTATATACGGATATTATATATCTAGTTAATTGTTTTATCCGGGTGGAAAAAGGGTTATGATGCTTTTGTGACCATTTTAACGAATTTTGATAAAAATACAACTCCCGCGCTAGGAATGAATAGATCGAAATATTCAAATAACGGACACAAAGAACACCCAGTCTCAGAACAACTGTTTATGATCACATTAATATTTGTCCTGTGTGGGATCGAACCCATCATACTTGACGCAGTGGCAACGGCGAGGCGACAATTTAAATCTACGCTATCCCTTCAGTCAAAAGATAAACTGTTTATTAGAAAATTCAATAAACCTAATTTCTTGTTAGGTTAGGATTCAATCAATATTATAATTGAGTCCCAACAAAAGTGCCAAACTCCATAGTGAAATTAAAATTGAAAAAGCAATTAGATACTTTTAAAGAGAAAGACGGTCATAAAAATCAAACTACTATATTTTATTACAAAGGTAATCAATTTATTTGAAATTATAGCTAATTGTACTTACCACCAAAAAGATATTTAGTTACAATAAATCATTTAAATGTCTTATTACATTAAAATAGCACATAACTGGCAAATTTTTAACAGAAGTATGCCTCAAATACAAGGGAACCCATATTTTCGCTACAAAATTTCGATATCAATAAACAAAGTGCGTTATTATGTACCGGAAACAAGACTTAGTCACGCAAACGCGTAAAGTTTTCACAATTCCAAGCACGAAGGCAACTCCTACATTAGGTTCGATGCTTGAGGCGGGACAGTATTATGATTTACCACCAGACTAACCAATAACTTGTTCGAACTTAATATCTGACAGGCCCTTTCAAGGTCCCGTTTGATGCATGTCGAGGCACATAACTTAGTACAAGTTACGCTTTTTGAAAAGAGACTTGCTTAAAATACGTTCATGGTTGAGAAGCGTGACCTTGACCTTTTATCTTTCTGTTGACGGTAAACCAGACAATAAGGAGCATAGTCTAGAATTACACGTGTTTCCTGTCCAGTTTGTGTAGGTGGCAATAATATGCATATGTAACACCTTACTTGTAGGTACTGTTAGTTTAATTAAGAGTAGGTAGCCATTTATTGTCGCAATTTTCTCGTAGTTTACATTATTTGCGTTTCTAATAATTGTCATTTGCCATAATATGGAGCCATTGCCATATATGCCATAAACGACGTGGAGTCTGTAAACATCAAAAGTCAAGGCAGTTCAATCAACATTGACGTATCGTTATTTTTCATCAAAAATAATTTTTTTTTTTGGGTTGGGCACTGCCCGTATTCCCGCTCCTTATGACTGTCAAAGAAAATAGTTTATCAATCACAATCTGTGATGACAAGACTAGAGTATGGTTAGACCCTGGGTAATAAATAAAACTGTTATTTTCATATTGTCTTACTAGCAACCCCTACGAGGAAAGCAATTACTCTGCATCAAGATCCCAAATTCAGGCATCCATTTCGCAACCTAATTCTGCATCCAACTGAATAAAACAAAGAGATTAAGACTGGTAATCATCTTTCCAGTCTCTTGTCACTATGCATTAAGATATAATCTTCCCAATTGATGTCATACAAGACGAAAGATGGCGCAGTTCTATATAAGTTAAGGTTAAGTTAGAAGCGATCGATAGTCCGATACGCTACTAATAACATTATATTATATATTATACATGTGTGGGGACGACGAGATTAATTCTAGACTTGACATTTCAGCTAGTTGTCACACGTTCTAGAGAGGAGGCGGGTTTAATATCACGGATTGACTTCATGTCACAAGGAGTCAAATAGTCAATCTATAAAAGAAAATTTCTTGGTTTAGTGTTGCTTAAGTGATTTGCTCGCTTTAACGATGAAGGAAAACATCATAGGAGAGTCAGTACGTTTGAAAGTCTGTCAATCTGTAGCTGATTAGGCTTTGTCGCGAGACTGTATGTATGTTTATAAGAGAATCAGGTAACATCTCGCCCAAATCTAGTAAAATTTAGATCTTGTACACTTTTTCTACCCTGTCGAAGAGACAGGCGTAAAATTATGAATGTTTGAAAACATTAAGGATGCCTAACATCCTCTAAATGTCATCAGAACCCATTAAAATGCATTCCAATCTACTTTGCTTTCTCTGTGACGTACTAAAGTACAAGTGCAACTAAATCGTATTTCAATGGTAGGAGGTGAAGGCTGGGTCACCTGCGCTCTTGACTACTTGCCAAGAGACACAGAATCGGATGCGTCAGATCTGCCAACTGCCGAAACTCTACATCTAACTTGTGTCAACTGCGGCTTGGGTTTCGACAGTGTTGAAGTAGGCAAGTTAGAATAATAATAAGTAGACTGCAGGTAGTCCAAATAGTATTGATATGTATTTATGACTAGTCTAAATTGAAATTTAAAAGCTATAGCCGTGCACACGATTCAGAGTTCAAGTTAATAATGACCAATCTTCAGCAGATGAAAAATGCTTGGCGTTGTTAATTTGGTCGTGATAACAGACGGCTTACTTGAAGGTAAGTGATACCGCTGCTCATGTAGAACAGGATACAATTAAGAAGCTGCTGCCTGAGTTTCTTAAAGATTTGCGTAAATTTTCCAGCTTGCAAGGTATAATACAATGAATACAGCATTGTATTCTTTGTATTATACATACATACATATATGTAGCATTTCTACCTCAGTGTAATAATCAAATTCGCCACTTTTATTGTTATTTCAATATATGTAATATCCTCCGCTCTAGTCATAAAATGTAATGTTACTGTGAGTATAAACGACTTGAAGCTCGCATTTTAGTTGCATCTAAACTAAAGGTCAATGTATCGCATCCAGGGAATATTTTAATAAATCAATGGAGTATTACTGTAGTAAATGCAAATGTACCTTGCAAACACTTCTATCGTAGAAAATAAGTAGGTACTTGTGAATAATAAAATGTTTCATGAAAACCTTCGGATTTAAAAACACAATGTGATGATATATGTCATTGTTAAAGTCATTCAAGAATACCACACCTACACTTTATTTTTATATTAAACGTAGTAAAAACAACAAAGTAACTTCATAACTAAATATTGTAAAAAGTGAGTCCTAAAGTCAACTCATCGTAAAAAGAGTGGTTCAAGCGACTTGTAACTCAACATCTGAGATAGTCAGTCCTAGGTATACGAGAAAGAAAACGGTATAGTAACGAGAGACAAGTTTAAAAAAAAGAGAAAATACCAAATTGGCACTGATTTATTGTAAAACTAATGTATCAATTGGAGTAAAAAAATGCCTCACCTGGATTTGGATGGAGAGATTGCTAAATTTAATGAATGCTAAAGCATACATTATTAGACGATAAACCACTTCTACTGCGTTTGTTGAATACTAAAGTTATTTCGCTAACAATTACTCTATGGGAGAAACGTGTTCTAAAAAAAGAAAGCTGAGTACTGTTTTAAGGTTATTTTGATTTTAAGATTACTAGTTTTAAAGCTACCATGTAAGATCTATTTCTAAGGTTGAAAACATCAAACGAAATCATACAAACTGCGTGTAGTTGCTACAAATGTTTAATACCATATAACGGAACTTTATGGTCAATAAAAACCACAATAAACCAATATAATTACCAGTCATGTATGATTCAGATTAGCCTATTCTTTTTTTAAATATCATATAGACCACAAAGAACATGTTTATAAGACATTTTCTGTAAAGTTGCGTTCATAGATAACAGAAATAATAACCAGGTATCTATGGCTTAGGAAGCTATTAATGTTTTTAAATGTATTGTAACAGATCAATATCACACAGTAAGACACGTTTTTCATATAAACGTAAATCCATATAAAATGATGGCGTCCTTGGTACCGACGCCACGCTCGGTGGTGTTTATAAGGAAATTAACACACAGGGAAAGGAAATAAGGCTTTGAAGTCAGATAGAAAATATAACACTAGTAGTTATAGGTTGGTGATGAAGAAAGTGAGGGAATTGTTATATTTTTGAAGGTATAAGGCATTAATGATAATGGTAGTGTTTCTGATGGATATCACAATTTAAGCAAAATGAAAATTGACTATAGCTGCTCCGTGTCAAATTTTAAACTACCAATGTGAGAACTAAATAAAATTATATAGTTAATTCTTATAGAAAAATGCAAATGTACCTTGCAAACAATTCTATCGTAGAGTAAGTACTTTTGAATAATAACATGTTACACGATGACCTCCGGTTTTAAAAGCGCAACGTGATTGATATTTGTTTTTAGTATATTCATTCAATAATAGATAGATACACTTTGTTTCTAAATCAAACGTAATAAAAACATCAAGTTAAATCAATATCTAAATATTATAAGACTTTTTCATTAGGTCAGGAACCTACTCCCTACCTACACTACCTATTGCGAATTTACATTTACCTGTGTCACTTTCAAGAAAGCAAGAGCGTAAACGACCTCGATGACGTAGTGGTTAGTGTAACCGACTGCCTCGCCTGAGGTCGCGGGTTCGATTCCCGCACAAGTCAAACATTTATGTGCATGATCATGGATGTTTGTCTTGGTCTGGGTGTTCCTATGTATAATATGTATGTATTTACAAAAAAAATTGTCTAGTACCCATAGTACAAGCTCTGCTTAGTTTGGGCTAGATAGTGTTGTGTGTATGTGGTAGAATATTATTAATATTATTAAAACTTATGAATAAAACTTGCAAAAACTCACGTTTACTTTAAGTATAATAATCGTATACTGTTGCAACCATTACACCATTTACGCACTCACACATTCACGCGTTCGTACGAGAAAGATATTCTTTCGTATCGTACGATTAGTTGAACCGTCGTTCTGAATCGTCTTACCGATAAGGGAACATGCGTCTAGGTCCTTCTCTTCCGTCCATCTCATTATGCCTTATACATTTTCTTACTCGTGAATAATAAGACTGAGATCATGCAGCACCGTCTCCCCAAAAAGCCGCATCGCTATTGACATTTCTATACTTCCTATAAACATCCACTCTAAAGATAAGCTTGTACCATACATCAATAAACATAAATACAGCCAACCCAAAAGGATTCGTCAAATCTTCAGCAAAGCCACACTACCAATAATATAACATGTTTGTGCGACTGTATAAAAAGGTTGTGCTCTTAATCTCGGCTTCGGTATATTTGATATATGACGTTGCGTCTAGGGTTACCAAACATCCAGGCTTTTAGACCGCCAGTTCAAATTGGACGTACGAAATGAGAAGGGTAAAATAATGCTTTTAGCCTGGAATGACTTATTGGACAATTAACCCACATGTTAACAGACAGTCATAACTTTAGGCAGCTTTGACATGTAGATGTTTAGGGCAAGTGATAAGAGATGAGTCACAGCAGAATCCTCGATCAAATCTAGGTTTTTGCTTAAACTGCGGCAGCATGGCTTTAGAAGTACTTCAACTTTATGGTGAATAGGATTTTTAGGCTCGTTAGGCGTAACTATATCGTCCAGGCCACTGCACTAAATGACTGCGCCAAGCAGATGGCGCTGATATCTATGGATTTTGATATCCTGTTAAAATGTGTATGTAATACAATATGTTTTTACGTCTTACACAATACTAGAAAAGCTTATTACAATCTAACGTGTTCATTGAGGACTCTGTTTTGATTTTCTGAGAATTTACCAACAAATATTACATATATAATATAATATTTGTTATTATAACGGTCCGTTCTGAGAACCTAAAACCTCACGATCGTCTACTTCCACAAACGTAGCATAAGTTAACCGTTTCCCATCAGTCCAACAGAGATAAAGTATCTTCAATAAAAACAAAAAACGCATTTCGCTTCCGCAAAACTTGAGCAAACTTTCCGAGGAAATTAGATTATTTGTCCGTACTTTCCCATCCGACGTTCTGTAACCCTAGCGGTGTCGGATCGCGGCGCCTCGCGAACGTATTCAATCTCGGGACCATGTCTGACAGCTCGAGAAAAATGAGCGCTCGAAAATAGACGTTGAAATCACAGTCAGTTCAAAGATTTGAAGGAATTATGCGAGGACACGATGGTAAAAGAAAAATTGGTTCTCTAATCACATTTGCTTTGGTTAACATGTTTTTTCTGGCTTGACTTTGCCGACATGTTGTCAAATCATTTTATGGAGCAAGTAATGAACTGAATATAATGTATTCACTCATGTCAATAGCACACAGGCCTAGAGGCATCTGTACAAGATATCTGATTGTTTCCTGGTTCGTGTATTTTAACTGAAGTTATTGGAAAAACAACGTTGTTTTTCGATATACGTGTAGGCTCTGGAATAGATTACTTGTCGCGGTGTTTGTGTGACTAGTCCTTCTTCGAATAAGGTTTAAAGAGAGTTCTACTATCATGATATGCAAAGACTAAGCTGTGCCAATTTAGATATTGTTAAATCTAATGGACGACGATTACCACTTACAATAAAGTCAAAAAAAAAGAAACAAAAATAATTATGTCGTCAGTTATTTATATATCAACATTAACCAAATATTTTAAGCTAAATGCGTAACAGAGCCTGGTATTGACAATTATTTGGTGACGGTACGAATAATCGAGCTCGCCTGACCCTGTAAGATAGTAGGTCATAGGAAACTGGAGTAATAACACTGTTACTGCGTTTCGCCTGGTAAGTAAGAATGCTGGAGGCTCATATATCTACATCTCCAGTTCCTTTCCTTTTATCCCACATTTAATTCCTCTTCCCTATGGTCGAATACGCGCGAGTGATGCTTATAGTAGTGCAAACAATCATAAGCTTTGGTAGCCGCTTACCATCAGGCGAGCCATATGCGTATCTGCGATTTTAGTTGTGTAGAAAGAATCGAAACAACTCTTACAACACCCAGAAGTATTCGCAAAAAGACAAATATCCTACATAGCTGCTGTCTAATCGCAGATTAGTTCACAACAGTTAAGCGCAGCCCAAAAGCGCTACACACCAACCTTCCCGCATAAAGTTATAGTAGTGCTTCGTTATCTGAAAGCATATAAACATAAACGAAGTGGGCCAATGCGTTGTTACACGCGATGGTTAAAACCTCTGCTTCAACAACCATTAAAACTATTTGCTGCGTAATAACTCTAAGCTTCTGATGGACGCATTGCAAATTGTTTTCATACTGAGTCACTAGCTTTATAAATTCTGCGTGCTGGCGAGATGCGAAATTCGAGATGTATGTGTAGGCGAGATAAGGAGTGAGAAAGAATCGGTTGGCCGATAAAAACAAAAGCATTGAGATAGGGCACCCACCATCAACTCAGATTATCGTGCCTGCTGATATCTCTACCCGTGGAAAATGGTTTGTCCCTTCTGAAATTGACGGTAGAGTCATGGACGAATGCAATCAAAGTAGTAAATTTTTAAAGATAAAATAAACTTGTATTTATTATTATGAAAGACATATACAGTTCATAGCACAACGAAAATCTATTGATATAATTAACTCGTACATACGTGTATGTCAATAAGGTATATTGGATATTTCTGAAAATAGTAATTTCGACGTGATCAATAAATTACACTAATACCAAACAGCAATATTTTATGTCTGTATGTGCAATTTCACACAAAATCTACTGAACAAATTCTGTTAAAATTTTGCACATTAAATCTCCCATGGCCGGATCAACATATTAAAGGCAATAATAATTTATTACCTTTATATTGATTCGGCCAGCGTGATAAATCACGCTATCCCCATGGGAGGTGAGCAAATAAACATAATAATCGATATACTTAAATGTAAAACCCGCGCGATCGAAGTTGGGGTACTGCTAGTGATTAATATGACGAGTACACCTTCGGGAAACATTCTATATAAAGCTTTGTTTTAATAAAATAATCATATTAATGACTGACGGGTGACGGACGATGTAGCGGTATAAGTGGCGGCCTCGGCGAGAGTTGTGGATTCGAATCCTACACGTAACAAATGTGTGTAAGCCACTAATAGTTGTTCCTAATCTGGCCGATGCTTGTGTACGTCGTTAAAATGTTTTAAAAATTTGGCAGGAGTTATTTCATAATAATAATGAAAAATGAAGTTGTTAATATTCCACGCATGCGGTTGGTGCTTAAACAAAAAGAGAACTTGTAATATAAACACTAGTTAACGTTTCCATTACGCTATATTTAAATAAAACAGGCACAGAACAGGAGTAAAACTAAATGCAATGACGTAATTAAGACTGCGCCGAGCGTAAGACAGATAATGACAGAGCTCGTGCGGCGCATATTCAAATCGGCGCGCGGCCGCCATAGTAAAATTGTATGGAGGGTTTGAATTGCTTTTTTGATAAATATGTATCTTTATTGTCAACCAATAATTTAAATATTTGGGACGGACAAATTGTAATATAACTATTTATATTTCGTTTAAGCTGTAAAATGAGATAGATTTAGCTACTGTTATAATCTAAAAATCACGTAACACGAGCTTACGTTATTGCATTTTTCTTGCAAATTTACGTAATTTTGTAGGCGAAAATATTAATAATTTTAAGTTTTTTACACGGAGTAATTGTAAATACATTCATTGTTATGGTAAATGTATATTTTGTATTCGTATTAAACAAAAAGTGTTGATTTCATTCACTTAACTGTGACCACCTGTTTTGGCACATTTCGCTCGGCGCAGTCTTAAGCGCTTGTCTGTTTTAAAACATAAACTTCAGACTTCAAGATAAAACCTCCGCATAGGGAATTTGAAGTTCAAATAATTTACTGATAAATTATTATTGATATTAAAAACGAACAACAGGAGAATTCTGTTATTTATTGACTTTATTATACATATTACATTATGCATCGTGTCTTCTATTAATTTCATAATACTTATCAAATTGTATGTCATCGAACCGGATTAATCAATAACTCAATTACCTATAGTAAAATGCTGAATGGCCGGTTTTTAACGAGGAAGTTTTTATACTTGATAATCTACGACTAGCTCGGTGGCGCAGCTACAGTATATACGACTGCTGTAAATAAGATCTCGAGTTTGATACCCGGGCATATTAAAGACATTGTTATTCTTTAATATGAAGAATAACTATAAGAGCACCTTGAACCGACGGGCGTGTATGAGGAATGTGATGAAAGTGAATGAAGCCAGAGAAGTGTGTCAGGATCGTAGCAAATGGAAATCCGTAGTCTCTGCCTACCCCTCTGGGAAACAGGCGTGAATCTATGTATGTATGTTATTCTTTCAAAAAATTCTCAATAGTAACTCAGTAGACATAATAGTACTCTATTCAATAGAACTGTGCAGCAATAGGCTCGCCTATAACGTGGGACCTAATAATTTAGTTGTCGAAATATAGGTGCAATACACTCTTAAGGTATATAGGTGTAAGGAGTAAGACTACATATGTACGGTAATTGAATATATGCCCAACAATATAAGGGTATTTATTTATTAACATTCTGGGACTGAAATCTTCCATTTTAGAATGTTCCGGTAAAATCAAAGCAATGAAAGGCATTGTTCCCTCATCGCCGCACTAAATGAATTAATCAAGAATACACGGGGATGTTTAATTAGGCGGCACAATTAGCATGTTGGAGGTTAAACCGTGTCACGTCGTATTGACGGGCTTTACTGCCGCCGTCTGGTGGAGGTATTAGCAACGTGGGGGTTAGTGACGTGTTTATTTATCACGTGTCAGAGACAAGACATGGCTGCCGGATATTTATTCACACCGTGACATAGAATTTTGTTAGTAGAAATATTTGTAATGCTTTGTATGATCCGGGACGCATACTAGGGATCTCACGATCGGTTGCAAATAGGTATGGGCAATCATATCAAAGGTCAACGAGGCAGATATTAAATACAAGTTAAATAAATTTGGGGTTTAAAATAAAACGCAGACAGTTAATATTACATTCAGATCAAATAAATTAAAAGGGTAGGTAACCTACTAAAAAATGTTTATTAAGTATTTTGTTAAATATTTCGAAAGTAATTTAGTTAATTACTAAATTGTACTAATTACGTTTATTACAATTGTGTAACATTAGGCATACTCTAATAGATTCACTGAATAATAAAGTATAATATACATTAAAAATAATAAATGTGATCAATAATGTTATAGATTAACCTATACATAGTCGTAATGTCAGACATAATTTTAATAATATAATAACAATAATAATAAAATTTAAACCTATTGTATTTCGCCGCTGCTGCTTAATAGGTAAATATAATAGTAATGCATAATATTTACTTGATTTGTATATAACATGTCGAAACATAACCTTTACGGGTACAGACTTACGAAATGTAACATGCAATGTAACACGCAATGAAAGAATTTGCCGTCCACATTGTCGCAATGTATCATGCAATGTAACAGAACTCCCATAGTGTACACTTTAGTGTATACCTTGCGCGTACGAACCGTGCACACTACGCGCACGAACAGGGCATTTTAATTCGTGCGCGCTGCCATCCATTTGTCGGTTTTTACGCCGAACACAAAGGGGCGCGCAATGTGCACTATCTATGGTGTGCACGGAGCGCCAGTGTGGACGGGTAGTGTGTGTCTGTACTATGGAACGCGCGCGAAAAATGGAGGAAGAAGACATATTATATAGTATATACTACATAGACAATATACGTTTAGACGTTACCCGAGATATGCCTCCAATCACATGGCACACCTAAAACGCCGCTCTTAAACAAAAATTCAATGTTCACAAAAAACAAAATTACTTAAGCAGATGACAACTCAACATTGAGCACCCGACCGAGCGCAGTGAAGCAGACTCCATGAGCCACAAATACACAGTAATGAGGCGCTCTACTTAAGGACCCTTACACCTAACTCCAGACCCTTTGACACGCCTCTCGTCTGCTAAGGTCTACCTGGCCGGAAACGAAAGAGCAATGGCGGAATGACTGTCGAGTTAAATAGCTGTTTGTCGTTTTGGTTTAATGATGCAAGCAACTTTGATGTATTGCTCGCATTTTTAACTCATGCCGTGTCGTAGCGGTCCTGTATGCGACCTTTGTGCTTGCAGTTTCAAGTTCAAAGTCAAAAATCATTTATTCTCTTAGGTCACAAAGTAACACTTATGAATGTCAAAGGGGTTAGTGAGTTTATTACATTTACTGAATTTACATTTGTGTTCGTTGCAAGGCTCAGGCAAAAAGTTAAGCCTATGAGAAGATACCTGCAAGAAACTCAAGGCCACTCTTTTAAATCGCCATCAACTTATTATTTCAGTATTTTGCAACTCATTTATGTACCAGGTGTAGCAGTCATTATGCCATATATCACTGTCCATATAAAAATAAATTCTAAAATAAAGGAAAAGTTACTAATATTAGGTATAAAGTTCGATTCTCGTGTCGGGGAAAGTGATACTAATATGAGAATTGATAAAAAGACAAGAGAGAATTTGAAGACAGGAACACTCTTCTCTAGTCTCAGTCAGCACGGGGTTTGCAACTATTCTATGTAAACGGTAATATGTTTGCACCCTATTACGTTGGACTTTAAACCGTAACTGCTGAAATGTGGGTGTAAATCACCTCTGCATACCCCTTCGGTTATGTAGGCGTGAGACTATGTACATATCTATACTAATATTATAAAGCTGAAGAGTTTGTTTGTTTGGTTGAACGCGGTAATCTCAGGAACTACTGGTTCGAATTGAAAAAAGATTTTAGTGTTGGATAGCTAATTTATCGAGGAAGGCTATAAGGCTATATAATATCACTCTACAAACTAGGGGAGCCGCGCAGTAACATAGTAGTAAAAGTATAAACGCGGGTGAAACCGCAGGCACAGCTAGTATACCTATGTATATTTTAGTAATATAATCTGAACTAAAATTATAAATGCGAATGTGAGTTTGCTTGTTTGTTAGTTACGCTTTCAAGCATTAACTACTCAACTGAACATCGTAAAATTCGCATCACGGACTACAAAAAAGGACATAGGGTATCTTTCATCCAGAAGAAGTACTGTTAGTTACCTAACCTACACTTCCGCGAGTGAAGCCGCGGGCAAAATCTAGTATGATATATACAGTGTGTCCCAGAATATGTAAATCAAATTGTAACGGGAGATTCCTTAGGTAGGACCTTTCAAATGGACTAAATAAAAATTAAATAAATCATGGCCATTGTACAAAATAAAAAAAATTGTTTTGGTGCAAAAATATACACCAAAATAATAATGCAATTTAAAAAAAAACAGTTTAAAAAAATATCGGTTTTAGTTTGACCAATCAATCCTTCACAAATAATAATAGTGAAATAAAAATGAAAATTAGCCATAAACGAAGTACCTGTAGTTCAAAGTCTAAAAAAGGGTCGTACTTTTTTAAAAACTTAGATGTGACTTAACTTGTAATTTTTTCTCCAGCACATTGTATCGGTATTTACCTAAGGAATCTGCCGTTACAATTTGATTCACATATTCCGGGACACCTTGTATATATGATGATCTCTTCAAGGGTCTCTTCTCACTGTAAGAAGGGGTGGGCCATTGTCCACCACGCTGGCCCAGTGCCGATTAATGACTTCACATATCATCGAGAACATATAAATAATACCTACTTAAAGCTATCAGTCCATATAAACCCTGTTTCTATCTTACAGCATAGTTTAATAACTCTGACATGCTGAGAGTATCTGACAGGTTTCGCGTTAACTTCAAGTTAACTTATTAACTGGGTCAGCAGAAACGTCTGCGTACATTAAAGAGGCTTGATTAAAATAGCAAAGATCAGCAGTACAACTGACAGTAATAATAACTTTGTTGATCTTCATCACAAGTTCTGATCATGATCATAACTTTCTAGATAATATTACAAATGCAAAAGTTTGATATTTTTGTTTCCTTTGGGATAAATAAGAACGAAATAACAAAGTTATTGAACATGATTCTTTGAAGGCAATGGCCGTACCTACTACGCAATTTCTGGTGCTACGTAAGACATTGACATAAGCTTATTGCGCTCTAGGAGGAGTGTGACAATTGGCATAGTTAAAGTTAGTATGAAGAAGGAATCAGAGAGCATAAATTTTAATTACAGTCTCATCTTCATCTTCTAATTCTTAACAAGAAAGGCTTCTTTTAACTAACATATGTTTACAAGTTTGTCGACAATATTAATAATGTTTTATCTGCAATTTTCTTTTAGGTTAGCTGCCGTACCTCGGGGTAATTCCTTGCGTCATGGGGGAATTTGCTAAGACTGATTACTACATAATTCGACGAGACAGCCCAAGTCGTGTGAAATATTGGTTGTTCTTCTATGGTGGTACCTAATAATCAATCTATATATAGTTTTCTTTACTGCCAATAACATTTTGACATAATTTGTTATGGCTTATGTCACATTATTATCTGTTATACGAAAAAAACAGAACGCTGAACACTGCACGAATGGCGTCGTGATTTAAGTGGTCGCCCCGTAACTGCGACTGCGCCGAGTGATGTGGGCTCGATCCCACACGCGGCAAAAATTTGTATGATCCACAAATATTTTTTAACAAAAACATCAGGTGTTCTCGGAACACGATAGCCAATCGCCTCTATGGCATTTATTACAAAACTGGAAAAATATCGGTGTAATATATTACAATGACATCATACATACATAGCATCACGCGTCTATCTCCAAAAGGGTTAAGCAATACACCTCATTACACGACCATTTTTCCAGCTTTGATTAAAGGTCCCATGCGTGCGTTACGTGACATTTACTGGACACTGTATCAGACTCGGCGCTGCTACTGAGAATTTCCTGACAGAACCCAATAAAACTCGAATGGGATGCAAGCAGCAGTCGCAAGGCACTACCGCTGCGCACCGATATCTCATATTTATCTTTAAAGGGGTAGCCAGAGGCACTAGATACTTCTACTACTAGCTATTCTAAAGATATTTAAATGGATGCCTAACACATAGTACGTTTTTAATAAAAGCTACAACAACTGCCATAGTAACAGCCGATGCAGTTCCCGGGGCCAATTTTTTCACTTACCAACATCTCTGTGACTTGGAATAGTGCCCGGAAACTTAAAACTAATATGGCGGCAGCAGCTCCAAAAAGCCTGCTATAATTAAACATCACTTACAGCTGGCACTTAGAAACAGTATTTTTGTAATAAGAGGGACATATAAAGACTACTAATCGTACCAGTAACATGCAAGTTCGTGGCCATGTTTGTTCCTCGATCACACCAAAACCCTCTAACTTTCCTGATTTGAAATATAGATAAGCCATATCCTGGACTAACACATAGATTATGTTTTCATGTGGGATTTACACGAGCGAAGCCGACAGCCGATACTAGTAATATAATTGTAGAGGTCTGAAGATGTTTGAAAGTTTGTTATTCAATCACGCGTAAACCATTGAACCGACTTGGATGAAACTTTGCACGCATAATTATAAGTATACCTTGGGGATTTTGAGGGATATTTCTATTTGTACGTCACACAAAGAAAACTTTCTACCCCGATATACTTTTACGTGAGTTTCACGGACGAATACGCAGGCAAAAGATAGTTTTAAATAAAAATGATATGACATACAGTACCACGTATGATCCCCTGAAAGATTAAGCAGTGATGTATCACAACCACGTTTTGTCAGCTTTATATAGGTTGCCTTTTATAGAACAAAGATTATTACCATCAACGAGATCTTTAAGAATCAGCGCTGCTGCTATAAATGTCCCGGTAGGATAATTCAATTGCATCCTGACGTCATGTAGGTACATCTCTGCCTAAACTTTTGGGGGTAAAGATGCGTGTCTCTATGCATGTACATCTTATGATGTCTTTGATTTACGATACGTTCAGAAAGTAGGTCAGGTTAAGAGTACGATCAATGGACGCACGTGCGTAAAGTGATAAAGAGTGAATGAACACATCAGGATCGTAACAAGTGGCAATTTCAGTCCAAATTCTAACTCAGAATACCCTCAACATGTAAGGATATCATTTGAAAGAAAGCAGCACAAGTGGAAATTTTTTGTTTCTTAATAGAAACAAAAGATTTCCACTCCTCTACAGAACACGCGCGAATATAAGCACGTATACAGGTGTTGCCATATAGTAAACTCCCTACCGAGGTTTTTCCACAAGATTACAGCAGCATGGGGTTCTTCAAAAAGGTCGTTAAACGGTTTCTACAGGGTCGGCAAAGTGCAAGTGATGCCTCTGGTGTTGCAGGCGTCCATAGGCTACGGTGACCATTTAACATCAGGTGGGCCGTAGGCATGTTTGACACATATGAAGTATAAAAAAAATTGCTTGTATGGAGCCTGTGACTGACCTAAATTGTGGCAAAATTAGATGCAAGCTTTAACTTTTAAGTAAAGAGCATTTATTTTAAACTTGATAATATGGATCTACAAAATTGCGATACTGTGAATTTCTCATCAAATAAATGAGCCGAATTGAGTTAACTCTCGTAAATTTGACTCTCGGGGGTGCTGATGACATGTCCCAATTCGTTGAAAAATGTTCGAATTCGGATAAAAAATTTATGATATTGATATGAAAACATAATAAACTGTTTTAAATTGAGTTACACTTGAATTAAATTGAGTTCATATGCAGTATGCAAAAATCGTAAGAAACCATTACTTAATGTGCCAAGGCCAAAGTATCCTGCTTGTAGCGTAACTTGTTCATTATGGAATACTGCCAACATCAGAAACTAGACCACTTTCTAGCTATCCTTGGGCTAGATACTGCAGCAAAATGTGTGTCAGCTATTGTATCATTATTCAAAACAATATCTGTCTCTTACATCTTCAACTCTAACGAACTCTTAAAACACACGTTAGGGGTATAAATATGACGTTTTCTGTTACAAAGGCATCATTATATTAGGAATCGTGACATACATAAGTACCTACATATGTATATACGCCTGTTGCTTTGAAGAGGTAGATAGAAACAAACTAATTCCTGCTTTCAGTCTAAAGATATCCTTATATTATTATATTGAAGGTATTTTGAGTCAGAAGTATCTTTATATGTATGATGTCGCTGTGGTCTTCATTAGGAGGAGATATTGAAACCGATGAAAACGACTTTCTTTATAAACCGTCCCGCTGCTGGGCACAAGGCGCCTGCAAATATGAGTCAGGCTATGGTCGACTACACTGGCGCAGTGCGATTTTGGTAAACTTCAGATGTCTTTAAGAACATAATGTGGTACTATCACATATGTACTACAGATGAGTCTTACTCAGAAAGTCTAACTCTACATGGCAGTGCACGATCGCCACATACGGTTTAATATAAATATAAAAATATAAGCTGGAAGTTAAAAGTGAAAGTATTCGAGATGCATGGTTCACAAAAAGAAAATATTTTGTTATTGATTTGTGATCTTGGTGTTAATGTCGATATAATTATATTTAAAAAGAATAGCCGATTTTATAGAAAAGTAAAAAGTTATGGTTGAGAAGAGGACGTCAGTATTCATATACTTGAAAAGGCATTTCCAATCATTGCTGTAGCAAAAGATTGAGAATATCGACTCCTTCATTGATAGACATGAGCATCGTACAATTCAGACTATGACTCAGTTTGCAAAATTATACTTTGCAAACATATAATACTTCTACACATACTTCACTTCTACATGAGGATACTGTTCTAGTAAATAATTAAGGTTTATCGCATATTTTATCTTAAAATTGTTAACTTTGGGCATCCGAGATGGAATGCTGAATTTAGTGTTTCAACTTAAATTGCACCCTGGATTGTTACCAAGTAACTCCTAAAGAAAACGTTGATAATCAAAAGAAATGAATAGCAATTTGGCTAGTATTCTAATTATTAAATGCACTCCTATAATTAATATTTCATTGCTCATCAAAGAAAATCTGCGTCGTCCATTAGCCTTTGATTTATCGCCCAATTTTTCTAATAGTTACAGCATGTTAATGTATCGTAGCATTTATGACATCATAATACTTAATTTTGTTACACATATTCAAGCCAAACGCCAGGCAATTATGTTATTAAATTTAGTGCAATTTTACTAGTGTTTGAACTTAATTGGGACTTTATTTATAAAGCATATATTGCTATTAAAACAAGCCCTAAATCACTAACTATAGCATAACTTCCTAAGTTACTCGGTGGTTGGTTTATGGGTATATGGAACAAACAGAGGAGGGTGTTATGGTGATATTATAAATATGAAGATTTGTCAAGATGTTCGGGCATATGAACTCAATCACACGGTAACTAATGAACGAATCTGGTTTAAATTTTCCTTACAGATAGACTATGATAGACTATATATTAAATTACGACAAAAGCTTATTTTATCCAGGCGCGCATAGTCGCAGGTGGGATTATTACGTGAATTTGATATGGAATCAGCGCAACAACCATCTTTAAGGAATTTCAGCGAATCTTCAGCAGTGAACTTGGTACTATGAGAATTAGTACCTATATGTAAGAATATATGTAGATTGGACTGAATTTAAGGCTTCAATGCAAAATTTCGGATTAATTTGTAGTACAAAATTAGTACTACTATTAGGACAACAATAGGAACAGATGATGATTCAAAAACAAGAGATTTTATTCTCAAGATTAATCCCATCTCAACTTTAGCAACATCAAGATTATTTGTTACTACCAATTATTAAACCATATACCGACAAAACAAAACAAACCGACAATTATCGCATGCTCCGTGTCTCGGAGAGCACGTTAAGCCGTCGGTCCCGGCTGCCATGAACATCTATGGCAGTCGTTATTGGGAATTCAGTGCCCTATAATATCCTGACACTGGTCTAGCCTTAGGGTATCGTTAGCCTTCGGGTTGCGGATGTCAGGTGGCAGCCGCTCCATGTAAAAACTGATATCCAGTCAAATCTGGTTAGACCAGAAAAGCCGACCACAAGTGACTTGGGACTAATAAAGGTTAGGGAGAAGAAGGTACCGACAAAACACTAAACAATAGTGTAAAAAGAATATAGCTGTAGGTAGGCTCTGGTGATTCAAAGCACAATTCCATCTAAATAAACCAATATCTCAGATAGCGTTACTTACAGGATAAGCCACAGAATACACAGGGAGAGGAGAACATGGCAAAACAATAAGCACAAATACCAAATAAGCCACGACGCCCGAATCGCAAATAGAAAACCGAGCAACCGTCTCCGCAATCCATTTCAACGCATCAAAAATTTCTGCCACCCTCGCGTAGAAAAGAGACGGTGTCATAAGAAAATTCACTATCTCCCTCGCTCCTATTTCTCGGCTGGCAATAATGTAGGTCGAAGAAATATCTGACAACTCAATTGTGTTTGCGGAGCCTGTTTTCACTCGGTTTCTTCATATCCAGTAAAAGAGATGAGCTGATAAGTTGGTACAAGTTGTTTTAGCAAGCTCGCCGAATAAACGCTCAATTTAACTCGCGTTTACTTTTAATGTTATTTTAGTTGCTGTGTATCATATATCTTGAGTTCGAATTTTCGAGGAATTCTTAGCAGCAGCTCGAAGACCCAGACTGCGCAGTGGACACGGCAATAAGGTCGCTCTCTACTAGTTGAGGTCTATACCATAGCTGGCGCAATATGAGTGTAATCCACCTCTGCCTAGCCCTTTGAGACTATAAGATTGAGACTAAGTAATTTTTTGTGGTATTACACGGCGTAAATAAATACCAAAACTGACGGAATTTGTCGGAATATGTCTAAATCAGAAGATCCCAGACATTTTTCTCATAGACCACTTTCAAAATTTAGCTGGTTCCGGTGGACCGCATCAGCTACATTTTTTTTTTATCAAATTTCTATATATTTGATCGGTAGGTTCTAGACCACTGGTACTGAATATGGAATATGCAAGTTTTTACAAGCAACAGTCGCTTAGCTTATAATATTATCTGCCTACATTGATAGGTGAAGTCAAGTCAACCTTTTAGTTCTTCACCATCGAAAGCAAATAAATTTTCGTGGATCCCCGCTTACGGATTGTGGACCCCCATTTTTGTCACGCCAACCTAGACCCCCGTCGAGTCTCCCGTGGATGCCTGGAGGTCCACCTGGACCACTTTGGGAACTAATGGTCTAAATAATGTAAACATTTAAAACGGGAAGTGATTAGGATGACATTCTCGTAAGCTATAGACATAAACACTTATAAACCTATAACTGACAGAAGTATCTGTGGTCAGCACCACAGATCATCAAATATTTCACTACATTATAAAATTTGGCGCCAATATAATAAAGATGTCTTGACTTAAAAATAAATTATTCGTCAATAGCCGAGTACAATTAAAAATAATTTAGTGATGTACACACGAAATACTTACTATGCCATTATGTCAGAGTAATAATAGAATAGTGATGCTTTAGTGGGCATATTCCCCTCGTTAGTACATTGTATATAAACAATATGCCAACTATTGAGCATGTGTGAATTGAACTGTAACAAACGCGTGAAGTTTTCTATCTGTGTGTGTGTGATCGTCAAGACTATCACACATACACGAAGTGAGAAAGACAATGTCGTATGTATTTCTGATGTTTATGTTGGTTTAGTTGTAGTTTACAATTGTAATGCGCACATGCTAGTGATAGTAGAAAATGAGAAGACCAGCCTGCGAGGATGGTTTAGTGGTTCTAGCCACTCATGCCAAGTGTTGTGGTCTCGAATCCCGCACGCAACAAAAATATGTATGTGTTTTCTACGAATGGTTGATCTGAGTGTTCCTTGTGTCCGTTGTTTGAGTGTTTGTTAAGCCTTACGCCATACAGGAATTATTTTTAGTGTGGGAGTTGCCTTTATACAAAGAGAAATAGGAAATAGAATCAATCGGCCCCGCAATCTACTTTTCTTCCAGTTTTCTGCCTCTAAAATTTCGTTGCTTTTGTGTAACTATGTTAATTATCGGCCACCAGACGGTAACTACTAATAAGTAAGCAGCTTATTAATAGACAGACCTTGCTTTGACCGAGTATTATTTTATTTGTCGGCCTTTTGTATAATCTTTAAATGTCCTTATCCAACAGACTATATAATATAACCCGTGTATCCATAACTATCAAGCAATATTCTTATCCACTATTACGTACGCCCTCGCAATTAAATTAAGTTCGACACCTCTACCTAGTCTTTTAGGATTACAAGCATTATATTACGTGACGTAACAAATAATATGATAAAGTAAAGAAAGTACACGATCCCAAGTTTAGAACGACGTCGGTTACGAGTCGACGCTCGCACTCCAAAACTTGCGCATAACTTGTCTAAGCGCTCGCTTGCGCCACAGTTAAGAGCTCGACAGATATGTCATCACGTGTGTTTATCTTGCATGTAAACTTGGCGATATTGTATATAAACTAGTTTATTTGAGATTACTCTTCGTCGTACATAATTATGTAGTCTAATGCCTATCCCTAAAAGATGTGTTATAGTCCAAGAAAAGTTTTATGTGCTTCCGTTCCGTTCATTCTTAAGTTGTCTTCAATTTTGAAGTCAATGGGTACATATTATTAAACGGCTCTATCCATCCAAAGGCTGACTGATATATAGATAACTCCAAAACTGACTTTATTTGTTTTTTCTTCTATAACAACTTTCTTTACAAATATGGCTGCGTTCGGAGTTGGGCTAGCTTAAATCGTAAACTTTACTTTTCGTTTTTCTTTTTAAATAAACACAACTCCAACACTAGCAACTACCTTGTGTCTTGGAAGACTTTACAAACATTCAAATGACGGACAGACTTGAAGCAACAAATGGTGAATTACACGAATATTTGTCACGTGTGGAGATGAAAACCACAACACTCGGCATACAGGCAACTATTAAAACACTGCGCTATTCGTGCGATCAATCTAACACTATATTAAATAATATTAATATTGGTATACTACATTAATAACACTTCAAACAAAAATAACTCGACTAAAACAAACGTCACTTTGCTGTTTACGAAAAGATTACTGAAAATCCGCGTTGTGGCGCCACTGTCACGCGTCCGTATAATCGCGTATCCATCAATAGATATTTCAACAAATATTTGACATTAATATCGATACACCACTGTTTAACCTGTTGTATGCCAGAATACCAGACATAATAGAAAAAGCATTGTGTCTCGCGCAGATCCACGTTCCGGCATACCACAGGTTAAATAAACAGATGTATGCACGCTGTTTGGTTTGTGCAATATCAAATACAAAATGTGTTGTCGTATATTGTTATTGTATTCCATTGTCTGATAGGATAATATTTTATTTTATGAACTATATGCCTGCTTTAATATGCCATCTGTCTCAGTTGTTTATTTTCGATCATTGAGTTAAATGTACTTACTGATTTTGGAAGTAAATTTTTGTAGCACAATTTAGAGCGCATGCTGATACTCATTTAGAGCAGATTTTTGAATCGTCGGATATATGTTATCTTATGAATAAATATGGTGGATTGTCAAATTTTCTATACAAAAGCTGTCGAAATGTCAAAACATATTCCTCAGATAAAAATGATATGAAGATTGACAAATCGGCTCTTAGTCGATTTTTACAACGACGCGTTTAAATGCAAATTTTAATTATTGAATACATGTCACCATATGTAATAAGCTAGTGCTTGATTGAAATTGCACTCTAACCGGTATTACAAAGAAATACTTGGGTTGATTCCTCTATTAGGCATTACTGGATAACTCAATGCTTTCAATTAATAATTTTACTGTCTCGTTTGTCGTGTATAAGTTTGTGTTTATATTTCCAAATCGAATGGAGGAGCTCGCCGTTAAGTGTTTTCCGTTTGGTGACGGTACGAATGAGTATACTATATATTACTATCTCTATCTACTGCTACAGTGACACAAGAGCAATGACACCGTAACTACGTTATTGTCAGTACGTAAGAGTTACGGAGGCTTACATATCCACATTTATTCTTTGCCTTTAACTCTTTTTCCTTGTGGTTAGCAGATAATAGAGGTAGTAAATACATTATAAGTGTAACGTCTGTGTCAACTTGAGTGGGTAAGCAAAGAATTACGTACACCCACATTTTGCCCGGTATGTTCTAGGTGTATAGATCTCCCAGTTATATAGGAGAGATGTATATCGCTGTCTACCGGGCACTTTTCAGGCAATAGTGATTCCATTTACGACACAAACACTATACTAAACTCTAAAATTGATATAAGTATGTACATGCACAGGAATTATCTTTTTCTAATTAAACTAACAAAATGTATTTGCCATAAATAGCATTCGTCGAATTATTTACCCGATTAATATATAAGCATTTATAAAACAATTATATTTACAAGTGCTAACGACGGTAAACCGAGTAGATTCAGAATGCTTACTCAATATTTGTTTTCACAGCTGCTTAGCAGTGATGACGTATGCTAAGTTAAAATCTCAGGTATCCTTTTATATTACTACACAGGTGGAAAATAGTATATATCCGCTTGATGTAAAGCAGTTACAGGGTTAACAGCAACAGGATCAGATCCTACGCCTTGCCTTTAAAATGGTCGCGTTGTTGTCGACGCAAGAACCAGTTGGTAAATTTAAATGACTGCATGAATGTTGGTGTTCACCTCGCCATTGCCAGAGTCGAGTTTTAGAGATTGTTCAAAATGTGTAGTCTTCTGCTACACAGAGAGTATTCCCTAAAACGGCAGTTGCCTTTAATAAAAAGAAATAGATGTTGTAAGTTGCCGAAATAAATAAAAGATTTTATTTGAAAGCTATTGAAACTATCTAATAAATTTAATTGATGTCAATCACGTTCAAAAACCCCAAAAGAACACGTCAGAACAAGTCAAGATGAGTCGACATTACTTCACTTAAGTCCCAAGATCAAATAGACATTCTTCTTAATACATAATTCGAATACCCCAGGCGAATGGCTAAAGAAGCAGTAATCGGACCAATTGCCTCGTATCTCGATTATTAAAAACTCGAGTAGGCACGGCCCGCACATAAATCCGATCTCGTTTTAATCATTATTCAGCCGCATTATTGTCTGTGCCCGGCACAATGCATCCGACCTAAAAATACGTGCCTCGCATACAAATTAACATTTAACTCTTATACAATTATATATATGTATATATATATATATATATATTATATCCTATATTGCACATGATAAATTCATTTTGCCATTTTAATCAATACTGTAGGCAAGCCTCATATTGAATAATAAAAGCAAACATAAATTTTGTTTCATAGTGAACTACATACACATTTTATTTTATTACTAATACGTTACGGTTTTTAGTATTTACTGTAGTAGAAAATAGCGTTCGTTAGGCTTTTTATTACTATTTTCGGTCAAATAGACGAGATAAGTGAGTAGTAGTCTTATAAAATTCCCGTTAGCTATATTTGAACTACATACCTATAGTATATACATACTTCTATTTAAGATCATGAATGAGCAAGTTTATGGGTCTTCAATATGACGGACTCAATACTAAAACATTTTGTTGTTGCTCGAGTGAACTTCGAAAATTGCTGAAGCTTAAAATACGTTTAATAAACAATCTATTTCAAAGTTTACGGGATCCTCAAACCAAAGTAATTACGATGCAAAATAGTAATCAATTTTAAAGCGAATTCAATGTTGTACAGCAAATCCGTAATGGCTGCCATGCCATTCGAAATTCGAATGAATCATTAGTGACGTCACGGTCCGCTCGTTAATTCGTGACTAGCGCAGCGATGTGTATAATTTAATAAAATAGCATTTCCGAATCGCGTTAACTGTTTTAATTAGTTAAAACTGTTATCTAGTTGCTTTATAACGAGCTGAGATTGCCGTTTTAGTTTTGGTGTTCGATGTCATGCATTATACATATATTATCTAAGCAGGATTCATCTACAATTTGTAATCTTCGTGATGAATAAATAATTGTTAATACATAATTACATACTGTGAATTTTCAGTGCTTTAAACACTACAGGTAAACGTTCAAATGCTCATTGAAATGAAAACTTCATCTTATAATAACAGACAAATTTGTAATAAAGTTTTACAGTATAATTAATTAATAATGGAAAACGAAATTCTGTGTAAATTAAATATTTCGCCGTGTACCAACTCAGGCAAATGTAATTGGGATGAAATAGCTTTATTGGAGTTCTCTATTTTGGGCTCACGCAATTACCCTCAAATAAAATACTTTCCGAGAAATATTTTCTTTATTCTTAAGACATCTTTTGAGTAAAAGCTGTGTTATCAGGTCGAATGCTTCAACGGACGTTTCTGGCAATCTACCGTAATTTTAGGCGTTATTTTTTTCCAGTTAGTTGGTCTAGTAATATTACTGTTGAACTAATTTAGTTCTACTTCAGTAGGTTTATAAAGTGTATAATATTGTTCAATAACAAAATTGCGTTATGATTTCCTACATCTATCATTGTTAGATTAGGTGAATTGCTAACAGCTCGAAGAATTTTCTTTACGTGCGTTCGTGGAAAACCTATATAGAAATTCTTAGAACATTCGTAGGAGTGCCACTATATAATCAAGCAATCGTACGTTACGATCAACAGTGATTTACAGCACGAGACAAGTATGCGCCTGTTAAAATAACTGTGACTTAAATTGACGCGAATGTAGTGCGTATCTTATCACCGATAACGCGTTATATATAACGGATAACCGGTTGCCTCACTATTAAGTACATTATAAATATCTTTATTTTTGTTTTCTTCCTTACTTTAATATTATCGAGTATATTCAATGCAAATAATAACGAATCTATTAAAAACATACGCTTGAAACGTACAAAAGTTTAGTTTTGAAATTTGTGAAAATAAATTAATTTAGTTGGAGCAGCAAAAGCGACAGACTTTATAAACTTTACTATAGCTTGTTCAGCTTCAACGACACACTTTTTAAAGGAGACAACAGAACAAGAATAGTTAGTACTATTATTTTATCAAAGCTTTGGAGACAACTCAAATATAATTAACTAGATAACTGACTGATTCTGATTACTGAGAATAAAATCTAAGCAATAACGCATACGTAATATGAGTTATATTAGTTAATCGGTAAACATTAGTATATTTTTTAGAATCAAACAGCTAGTTCGATATAATTCTAATTCGCAACTCAGTCCCCGAACAATCATTGCTGTCTGTGTACAATTCCTCATGGTGGCGACCACGTATAGAGATTAAATATGATACAAAAACTGTCATACTCTATTGATGGCTGCTATGGCAACCTGTCAGTTCTACGGATTCCCGCGGCAAATGAATTATTACTTGTCCTTAGAAACCTGGGGTCTCGTATCACTATCTTATATTAATCATTACGTTCTTACTTAATTGTATATTTATTAGCTAATACGACTAGCCATAATCTACATTTTACATGAAGTTATATTATTACAGTAAACGAATCCAATTAAAACAACAGGAAAAATATTTATTAGTGAGGAAGCTTGGCTTTACGTAAATGGTACCTTCTATATATATAGTAAATGATAAAGCTTAAAATACAATACGTACGTACCTATATTTAGCTCCGATGGAAGTACCTGATAGGACATCATTTTGAGAGCTTGAAGATAAGTTAATTTTTATTTAGTATATTATAAATAAACCATTTAAAATCTAAACTTGACTGAAATATGAACCGAAAATCCTAAAATTTATAACCGAAGTCGGGAACTTCAGTCGTTTTAAGATAAAGATGATCAGATAAATATTGCAATCTCCAGAACGCTGAGTGGATTTTGATGCGCTTTTGAATTTTATAGTCCTATTAGGACTGTGCAAATTGTTTTTTAAAGATCTTGCCTTCTCATTATTGTTTATGAAATGTTTTTATTAGCTATTAATAAAGGAAAATATAAAACAATATGGACATTGTGTAATTATTGACGCTCGCAATTACATACCTATTGCAAATGTTAAGGATATAATAATTTTGCTGCTTAATTAAATTGAGTTACTACTGCTTACTGTTACTTTAAACGTTATGTTGATGTCTACGTAATAATTGTGATCTCACTTCATAAAACGCTGACAGTAGAAAGCCCTGTCTGGCCGCCGATCCTTAATTAAATGAATCACTAGCACAAGTCCGAGATAACAATGGACAAATCCAATTCCCTGAGTAATTACTTATCTAGAGGAGCACGCGAAGATAATGGCCGGGCATATACCACATCACTACACACGTGAGTACTAGCGAGTACTTGTCACTGTGATATATCACTCTGGAACTGTTATTGATATTTGTTCAGTCTGCACGCGTGGATCTTTCGTCTAGTTATTTATTTGTTAAAGTACGCCAATCGATTTTCACTTTGATATAATTATTTGCGATTTATTTTGCGTAGATACGATTGCTATCGATTGATAAATGTTGTTATCACGATGCACGATTTCTATATTTAAAAATAAATGTTAAGCTATGGACATCAACATGCGTTTTTATTTATTAGATTTTAATAAATATTACGCTGGCTATTGATTATTCTTAACTAAAAGTTGCGAGCAGTAAAAGAAAAGTTTATAACATTACATACCGTCAACAGCTGATATAGGTATTTAATACCCTCTATTTATAAGATAACTATATAATATAAATTATATAGATAAAATTTTGTTACGGTTCGTTTGTATTATAAGAGAATGTAACTAGCAAAAGCACATATATAGTTTATTGGATATTCAAAAGACTTAAACATAGTAATTAAAAAATAAAAGTAAAATTCTATTGCAAGCACTTTGTAATAGAGTCCCCATTCGTTTTAAGTATTATAGATCTATTTTCATTAGTTTATTAATTGACAGTTACATTCAAACAGCTTTGTCAGAACTTTATATAAATCGATCAATCTGTTTTCGCAATCGATTACTGAAAACAGGACTCTCCGAATTTGGGCCATAGCACCCGATCATGTCAGTGTATACTGTCATAAAACGGCTTTAAAAAAAGGCTTCACTTTGGCATACAGAATCATTGATTTCAGACAGCTTTAAAAACATTGACGGATTTAAGCACCCGAGACTGGAAAAGGCTATCTGTCAATCACATAAAGTCCCATGCAAAAATATCCGACACTCGAGTCAACGTGTTACAATAGAATACTAGAGAGGTGAACACAATAACGTATTCATATAAAGCGAAATATAATCATTACAACACTAGTATTCGAGTAACAGTTTTCGCAAAAGCCGCTCATTGATTTTGCCGCTATCCCCTGACCATATAAAAGGTTGTATTTATAAGGACATGGAGGCTATACCGGCATATCAGCGCTATGCAGCCTGTAGATAACAGCGATATGCGGTGACTGTTATCGGACTAAATTTACTACATATTGGCAACACGATGCACAGTGCAGCTTACTTTAGCCCTCACTTCTTCTATTACCTACTTCATTATATACGAATGGGTTTAAAGTATAGAAGAAAAGCTTCTTTGCGAATTACAATTTGTAAAAAATGTTGGTGTGATGTCCAAATGGGCATTATCGAAGTCGAAGTTGTTTCTTAGGGCGGAATAAATATACCTGCCGATATATAGGTATGACATTTCTGACTCATCCTTCGGGTATCATAAAGATATGCCATGATTCTTTTTTTTTATGATGCTGCCTCGTTTAAATTCCGAATCTAGTTTGGTTTAATACTGTATGTGACGTCTTGAAATAGATTAAATAATGAAAAAGTTACCAACAATCGTCCTGACAGTAAAATAACTTGGGCGTGCTTTTGTGCTGTTGTTTTAAAACAGCACCATTCATATAGGATGACTAGGTGAACCACGCATTACAAGAGTTGGATACTTGTAGAACTACGGTAGGTAACCGATCAGTATTATCATGTTAAGTTACCATTGAATATCTAACAAGCTACCCGTATATATTTTGCGAGTTATTATTGACTCATCTTATTATTACTATTTATCGTAGTACCTACTTTTATATTACTATAATGGCATATAGACAAGTGGCTCGTCAACATTTTCGGCACAAATACTAAAGTAAGATGCTGTAGATTACTTTTTAAAAATCGTTTACACGTTCACAATTGTTTATTTTCGTTCGGCACACACACTAACACAATTATGCCAATAGCTTATTGCTGTTTTACCAATCGATATGATCCTAATAACAATCGAAATATACCAATGTACTCATATCTATTGACGATTATAATTTAAAACCTGTTCTCGTGTTTAATTTTGCAATTTATTATATTGTGAATCACAGCTGGCCATTGGATAACCAACAGTGACGTCACACAATTACATCATAACACATTAAAACTAAAAACGTGAGTGCCGAGTGACATTGTTTTCCTTTTATCGATGCTCCTAATACATCATAATAACATATATTTGTCAACGATATTCGTTATAGAAAACAATACATTATAACAGCTGCTTATTGTGTTTCTTATCTGTTGAACTTAGAGTAACTAATGTAAAGTAGGAATTGGCTTCTGTTAAATGTCATTCATGTTTTTCACCGTTTAATTGAGTTTGACTAGGGCATTGTATACTACAAGGCATGAGTTAGTTATTACGATAATATATTACGTAATAACTGAAAATATTCAGATAAACTTAAATGTAATTGTACTTACATAAAGTGTGTCTAAGTTCAGATAGTGTATTCTGTCTAACTCGTAGAGAGCGAGATATCTGCTCACAAAGCCGGCTATTTTATCAGCTTTTTACTAAATTTCTGATCCTTGCTAGCGCTTGAAGCAAGTTTCTAATAGAAAAATTATTTTCTCATAAACATCTAGTTTCTCCGCAGATGTTCCGAGCACGCGAGAGAAATCTACGATTGTAGCAGTATACAGACTCATTTAAGTTTTAGACAAATATTCTCGGCATTCCCACACAATTTAAAATTACAAATTAGCTCACTTCTAATTGTTATATTAAAGATAGAACCACTCAAATATCTAAATAAGCGGCCTTGAAACGAAAAAGATGAAAAGTTTTAAAAGCGTTTCGCTGTTAAAACGCGAAATTTTCAATGGAAAACGATAATAATAAATGTTTGTTTTCCATCTCTTACGGCAACAAAGTAATTTACTATTTAAGAGTTTAGCCGTCGCCTTTATTTACTTTGCCAGAGAACTCTCACGAGTGCCCAGACGGTACTTACTTTAGATACAACTTTATACAACGAGTAAAACTAAAAGGAAAAATAGAAATGATGGCGTAAACTTATTTGAGCAGTGTCGTTTGTAAGTTTTCTGCTATCGATCATTAGCATTAACTGAGGCCTCAGGCCTTGACATAGATTGACTTTCCTGATTTTAGGAAGTTAACGTTTTAACGAAATTGTTTGTGTAACGTTATTTCTTTCAACGACTGTTGATTATACCTTAGTTTCTTTACGATACATTAACAACAGTATTCACAAATGAGATGTATTTTCCACCTACCTAGGGTTTTATACCTACTTCGTAAATATTTATAAATTATTTAGGCATGTAGCCGTTTTTAATTATAGTGATATCAATTGCACAGGAAGTTGCATTTATAACGGCTAACATAAAAGGCACATTTTAGGTACCTATATAATTTATAATCCAGATTAGTCTAATACAATATTAAACATAACATGCTAATTTTATCACTGTGCCTACAATAAATTATCATAACATTCACAATAACCAAAAATTCGTACAGCATAATAACACTGTCACTGCAAGCTTACGAATCTGTGCAGTTTTATAGAAAAAAAACGCACAAAGGGCAAAGGTATTATTAAAGTGCAGCCGTTATCTAATCTGTTATCAGTTCAATATTATGATCGTTATTCCGACGCCTACAGGTGCTCCACTGTTCAGTAATCTAGCGAAACATAATATCAGCATAGCAGCATAGACAGTCTGAACGTATTATTAAAAAACCTTAATAGTAATTCAAGGTTTTATGGCTACACAGAATCAGAGTAAGCAGATTATTAACATATTAAACGGTCAAGGTTGCACACTGACGTACGCAAAATAACGCCAATCACGTAGTTTTAGGTGAAGTTTTCAGCGCTACGAGAGGCTTTACAGCACGCACCACGCGTGACACGGTCCGCGCTAGAGAAACATCAACAAAGTCGTGTCATCTGCGATCTGTCGAGTGTCGGTGCAGCGACGTCTGCGAATGTTTTGATTGTTTTATTATGCACGTCGCAGTCCGTGGGTGTCGTCAGCGTGCGACGTGCGTACAGTTTACACAACAGAGCCTGCACGCGAAAGCCGTCGGCCGTCGCTCAGGTGAGTTGCTTTTATAAATACGCCACCGGCACTGGAGCGTAGGCTCCCCTCTCCCCGGGTCCCCGCAGAACACCGCTGCTCGCGTGCCGCTCATCGCCATTATCTGCGGGACCTTGGGCCGCGCCGCGCGATAAAACCACTCACCTTTTTGATTTGGAAGTGGTCGGAGCGCAGGGTCTCCTGGATCTCCTGCTCGGTTCCGCGCGGCGCCTGCTGCACCGAGCTGCGGAACCCGTCCAGCACCCCCTTGAATGTGAACTTCTTCATCGCGAATAAACGAGAAGCGGGTCCTTTGTCCGAAGGCCGCTCGCGCCGGCCGCGGCTACATCACAGCCGTCCGCCGCGGACAGCGAGCCGGTTTTGGCGGAAGGAAGGTCGGTCGCTCCCGCGCTACACGCCGCCGCTAGTGCGCAGGCCGCCCGGGATCGCCGCCGACGCCGCCACGCGCCCGTCACGCCGACGATCGACGAAAACTAGGCGAGGCACCGCCTCCGGAATGTACAGCAATGCGGCTCCGCTGACGGATCGATAGCTGGGACAGCGGCTACACACGCGCACTGGCGACACGCTGTCAGCGAGACCGTCGCGGACTGGCCGGAAAGAGCGCGACGCGACCGATCGATGCGCCCGGCCCCGCTCGGGAAAGAGATGAACGCATATTGCGCATGTAGGCGCGTCTTGCGGAAGAAAAATTTCACAGCTGATAACCAAATAGTACCGCATGCCACCGCGGGGCGGCGCGCAACACGACAACATCGCGTGACATTTCACTGCTGTCAAATGTCAACATTGTCAACCCGGTGCTTGATCGGTTCAAAACAAAATACGGATTCATCATTTAATAAATCGCGATAAAATTATAGAAAATGTCGTTTAAAGTTATAGTAAGAAGTATGAAAACTATGAGCTATGTAGGCAGTTACAAAAAGATCAGGGATCGACCATACAGGTATGTTGTTTACGTTGACATCTTACGTACATAATAATATGAAACATGAGTGATTTCTCTGATAAAAAGCGTTAAGAAATCGTGTTATCTAAGTTGAATATCCTCAAGATATTGTATAGTGATATATGAATCTAGAATATAGTATAAACTATATTGAAATATTGAATCATGTAGGTATTGCAAATAAAAATTGGCGTACGTGACACATGGTTTTGTAGCACCATTGGAATAAACAACGAGTGCATTGTACCTAAGGTACTGACAACTAAAGTGGCTTTTGATCATAATGATCATAACTACTATGTCATTTACGTACTAGGTATAGAAAAAGTTTATTAGTTGCCCTGTGTATGCTACAGTTCACAACACAGTCAATAACCTTGAATTAACTTTCTCTTGTTGGTTTATTCATATGCCAAACAGTACTAAAGTTATACAGGTCACCGTCTATACTTTTCTATAATTACCTACCACCTGTATTTATTTATCAATCTCTTTAGTTTAAACATTGTTTTCAGTATAAATGTGAAATTGCAGGCTATACTGTGCAACTGTGTTGGGCACAGGATTCATGGCATACAGCCAATTAAAAAAAAATAAAGCAGAGATGAAGGAAATCATACAGATTAAAAACTATATGGCAGAACCAATCACTCCATTGGAAGACTTGGATAAAAACCAGAATGATATGAAAGTTCAGATGGAACTGCTTATTATGAGGATACAGGCTGAATTTTGTAGAGCTTTAGAAAAAGAAGAAGATGAGGTAAACCTGTCAGCTATAGTGGTAGTTGTGTGTTTGTTTATATGTTATTTGTTGATATTATTATAGTTACTCTAAACAGATTCTTAATAGAGTTTAGATATGCTATCAGATTGTACTTTATAATTATCTAGATAATGAAAGGTTTTCTAAGGCAGCAATGGTCTACTAGTTAGACAATTATACTATAAATAGAAATATACTTTCAAAGATATTTAAATTTGATATTGGTCTATACTTACTACTAATTTACTAGGAAAGAAATTGCCTGCCTAATATAGAAACTAGGAGACAGTCAAAAATGATTTGACACAACTAATTATTAAATTAGTTAGAGGGAAGGTCATCACAGTTTAGAACTACACTACTGTTATGACTAATGGTTCATGATAACAAGAAAATCTGAATAGTAATGACATTTATAGGTACTACAGACCGGCAATATGTAAAAAACCTTTTCCTAATATCTAGGAGTTAGTTTATTAACAATGGGCTTGTCAAAGATAAGCAATTAAGTAGTATATTTATATATGTATATTTAGATAAAAGTATGTAAATTAGCTTATTTTCTTGTAGGCTTGGGACGAAGACAAAACAGCCGATGAATATGATTATGAAAATGATATTTTCATTATGTCTCCGGTATGAACCATACAAATTCTTTATTAATATATTGGTACCATGGAATAATGTTTGTGTATAATCATGAGGATTTGATACTACGTTTGTAGAAACTGTTACTTTTAACATTTTTCTAACAACCACAAGTTTTTGAACATAAACATTGTAATAGATGTTTATGTTAGAAAATTTTCAATAGTAGAGTCAGGCAATGTACCCAATAGACAGCAATATGATCTCCTGGAGTCTAGAAATGTCCCTAGTAGAGTGCAATAGGCTTATTCGCAATTAAGTGGTATCTTAAAACATAATATGTTAGGCGTTTTGGGTATATATATCAATTTCAAGACCTAAACTGTACCAACACTTATGGAAAATAAATAAATGTAATTTAATTCAAAACAGCTGTTACAATTTGGGTTTTATATGTGACACCTCTACTAGTAGGGTCTACCCTGGCCTACCACTTCAACGGGGGACGAATATCGGCATCAGTCTAAGTATATATTTTACAAATGATCCGTGACCAGCATGATCAACGGGGCTAGGATCAAAGCCCATATTATCCATATTCACTGTTTCAGGATGCGAAGTTTAAAGTAGACCGCTGGAAGCGTCGTGAAGGTGGCGGTGGTATCACGTGCGTGCTGCAAGACGGACGCGTGTTCGAGAAGGCTGGGGTCAATATATCTGTTGTTTCGGGGACCCTGCCACCCGCTGCCGTGCAACAGATGAGAAGCAGGTCAGTCCTCCAAGCTCATCTACCTCTTGACTGATGAGTTAATATAAGTGTTAATAATATGCATAGACTTTTGTCTAGTGAACATATGGTTGTGTACTATGTCCATATCTTCATGTAAGCAGAAAAACCCAACATGAAATACTAAAATGCAGGATTAATAATAATTACACACTGACATTTTTACTGACACTAGCGTGCTTTCGTTGTCTTTACGAGAGCTTTCGTAAGCCTAATGATCTAAGAAACTTAAGTGAAGTAGTAGAATGAAGAAGGAACAAGCTGTATTTCATTTAATAATTGTTAAGAGAAAATATTTAAATAGTTTTAAACTCTAATTACCATTGCTCATGGATTTTTTGCGACGGGCCTCGACGGGTGAAGGACACTTTATGTTTTCTGCAACAGCCTCAGTTTGCAACTCTTGCGCTAGCTCTATTGTAACCGTTTACGATCATTGGCTACGGTAACCACTTGCCATCTGGCAAGCTGAAGCCTCTTTGTCATCCCAGTAGTAGAAAAGTAATGATAAATGCGTTTTGGTATTCTGTTTATCTTCCACTGAAGAGATATTAGTTCATTTAAGAATGACAATGGCTGTTTATACATAGACGTATACGTCTCGTAAATGTTTTCCTATAAAAGCATTTTTCCTTTGATCCTGGGTCCTTGAAGTGGGGCTTGAAAAGTACCTTCTTAGACCGTCAAAGTCGAGACCGTGACACCACTTCACGTAAGGAAGAAGTGTGGAAGGCTCTGCACGACAGCTTACCATCAGGCGGAGTGTAGTCATTATGACAAGCAAAAATTTAAAAAACTATTAAGCGTATTTATCGATTTTTTGTTGTACCCGTTGCATATGTCCGCTTAAGATCCGAATAAGAATTGACCGGGCTAATCTCCAAGTAGGATAAAATATAATTGAATAGGAAATTGTCAGGCGTCGCTTGGAGTCTGGAAATGTGCCTGATAGACAGCAACAGGCTATTACGTATGTTTAATTCTATATTCCATTTGGTTAGGTACTTAACTAGAGGTACAATCTTGATGTGCCTTTCTATCTCAAAACTCAGTTTAAAAATAAAATGCTGCTAAAGATCAATGTAAATAGAACAATAACGATTACTAAATCAATTCAACCGTTAGTTTAAGCAGTAATTTATTTGTTTAATATGTGTTTGTGTAATACGTCACATCAAGATTGTTTACCTTTAGTTAAGTACCTAACTAAATGGAGTATAGTCTTTAATGCGTTTTTAGCGTATTTATTATACACCTGCCATCCTTATGCCTCTTCTTATTGCTATAATAAACTGGTTGATAGTCAACTCAGCCATATTTTTGGCTCTCGTTATAATCTGGATCCAAATGTGGTCTTTTCCACTAATGGAACGGGTGTTTTCATGTTTTGGTTGCCAAAATAGCCAATAACTATCCACCTAAAGCTTAGGTATGAAAGCCACAATATGCTGCCCATGTTTAATTTTATACGCAACATTAAAAATCGGATGCAAAGTGCAGAAACAAAAAATTTGCTTCGCCTAAGCGCGAGGCATGCTCTGGACAGTTTGCCAACAAATGAGCGATAAATAACCGTGCGATACTGAACAAAAACTGAAACTATACTGAAGATGCCTCTCGCTAATAGGTACACATGACACATTAACGCATATTTTGTGTTCGAAGCGGAATACTGCAGGTTTGAGTACGCTCGGATTCCACGACGCGGTTGTCCACCATCAGAGATGTTCGATATTGTCAACCTTTTTCTATTGCAATAGTTGTGGTGAACAATCCGAGGGTGCGTAGTGCGTTGCTCTCTCTGCAATCGTTTTATTAAGATTTTGTGTTAATCTGCCTTTCAAATCGGTTGTTGGTCTTATATTGTGCGATTGTGTTTCAACGTTATCAACGAAGATTTATTCTTTGAGCAGATAATTCTAAGAATATTGGGAAATACAAGCTATCTGATATATCCAGATCAATAACTCAAGCTGTCATTTCAATAGCACTGAAGTTTCTATTTGTAATACGACGAATTGAGTTTACACAATATTGAAATAACTGAGGTTTCCCTGGTGAATACTATACATATAGGGCACTTATGAAATGAAAGCGAAGAGAGGAATATACCACGCTCTAACAATTGGTAATTATCGATAAAAAGATGCATTTTTTTACGTAGCTATTTATTGCATATCACTCTGATTGTCGACCTCAACAATTCCATTAGAATAGACAGATGGCAACAAATGAGGCTGTTGCCACATTGTCCTGACGATATACCGTGCAGAGGAGATAGGCATGTCCAAACATATTTTATATTCAAAGATAGATATTATAAGTTAAAGCAAGCCCGGATCCAATGACGTGGCTTTCTATCATGAGAGAAGATCGATATTGTCAAACGTTTCTATTACGTGGTGAGTTACTCTCATCGCAGTTATTTAATTACTAGCTGACCCGCGCAACTTCGTCTGCGTCACATAAAAGTATTTTCCACCGTTTTGTAACATTTTTCATTGATGCTCCGCTCGTATTGGTCGTAGCGTGAAGTTATATAGCTTTTATTATATAGGATATATTATAGGATACCTACTACGTAATATCTATTTTATTTGCCTTACACATTCCACGGGAATCGAACCCGAGTCTACCGAATTCACTTGTGTCCACGATACACATAAATGTGAGACTCCCTAAAGCGCTACAAGGGAATTACGGCACTGGTCCGACAGATAACACCATTTAATAATACATAATTTATTTATTACGAACACACACTGATAATGCATATATAGGTATAAATTACAATTTATTTTATAAAACCATTACTTAGTACATATTCTAAAGACCCAGCGTTCTGTCGGACCAATGCACAGCAACTGGCCGACTCGCCTTGCATACCCCACGCTTGCACACACATACATTCGACGCACGCATACATACCCTTACACTTTCCTAGATAAATGGGCTATCCAATACTAAAATGATTTTTCAATTCGAACCAGTAGTTCCTGAGATTAGCGTGTTTAACAAAACAATCAAACTCTTCAACATTATAATATTAATATAGATTATACATTTCTGTCAAGCAACGCGTAAGTTAGGTTTCAAGTATATAACTTTTCAAATGGCCAATAAAACTTTTGCTGAGCAGTTCGGCAATACAGGAGTTAAATCAAAGGCGTTGCAAGCATCGGTAATTACATATCTATATATAATGACGAAGGTATAAAAACACTCAAGTGTGAAAGAAACCATACGAAGATCTCACGTCGTCTTATCTATTTCGGTTATCGAAAACAATCAAGGTATCCACTAAGATCTCATCGTTAGAACATCGATGACGATATTTTAATGACATACCACGCATGCGAACCCGCGGCCGGAATCTAGGTATACATATTTTAAAACAATGTTTATTTTAAGTTAGTATGTAATCAAAATTTCTAAATATTCATCAGTTATCAGTTTTAGGTTCAAATATGTAACAAGTGGCTGATAAGAATATTATTTAATAAGATTAGAGCACAGCTTACGTAAGTGCAAACAAAGTTGCAATATCATAAAAAGTTCCTTCGTTAAATGTTATCTGTTATAAACTAAAATTTTCCGAACAGAACAGTATATCCGAACAGTAATTAAAGCGTGTAATGTCGATGATGCTTTATAAAGATGAAAATCGAATTCTATAAATCGATTATATTTACGTACAATCAGATTGTCGGCCAATTTTATATTTAAAAATTATTTTAATAAACAATCGATCTCTTTCTGTTTTAATTATTCAGTTTATTCGGAAAAATACTAAACCTGTTAAGGTTAAGAGCACCTTGAACCGACGGGCGTGTATGAGGAATGTGATGAAAGTGAATGAAGCCAGAGAAGTGTGTCTGGATCGTAGCAAATGGAAATCCGTAGTCTCTGACTACCCCTCTGGGAAACAGGCGTGAATCTATGTATGTATGTACTAAACCTGTTTTTGCAAACACAAACCATACTATACAAAGAAGTACCTACGCGTAGCACAATTCCAAAAGTTGTCCCTCCATACATCACACAATTCTTGAATGCACTTTAAAGAGTAGTGGCGATATATGTATATATTCGTGAGTTTTATGCAATCACAATGTTATATCGTATGCTTTTAAAATAATGTATAGGAAATGTCCTCCAAAACGATATTCTGTCTCAGCAGTCAATCTTGACGAAAACAGACCATCTGCATAGAAGTAGAATTGATATGCATTCTCACCGTATTTACAAAGGTGACTTACTGGTTATTTTGAAAGCGAATCAGTGAAAATACGTACCCTTAAAAAATATTTTTTTTTATATTGATAACTAATAAATACCAATCGGTGCTTCTTACACATAATAATATTGTACTCAACAATTCTTTCACGCTCGCCAACAAGCATTGCTGGACCAAAGGGTAACTAGTAAGAAGGCAAGGCAACATCTACCATCTAAAACATTAAGTCTGTATGAATAATATGTTCTCAAAACCGGGTGAGAATGCAGATCAATGCGATGTATAGTGCACAAGTGTAAGCGCAGGTATGATATCTATTTACTCACTCTTATAAGTCTGATAGTCCATAGACTGGGCAATCCGTTACGCCCGAAGAGAGATCAGGCGTAGGAATACTTTACGTGCTTTTCAAGGCACGGGATTGAAATACCGCTAACTTACTAACTTCAGTCAGTTCAGTCTTATTGAGAGATTCTTGACGGCAATACCCAGTAACTTTATGTCGTGTGCGTTTTCTGTTAAGAAATCTCAGTACCAGCTCGGAGTAAGAAAGATGGCGGTGTTAGACACCCACGGTGCCCCAGAAGTCGCACGTAAAGCTGTTGGTCCTGCGCCTTTACTCAATCCGGTCGTATCGGAGAGAGTGCACTTGTGTTTGCGCACACACTTCTGCACTATAATATCCTCTGTGCAGATGGCCAGTCTTCGTTAAGCGGTCGCTGGGACCGAAATCCGGTTTGGAGGACTTTTAAGTCGTGTACCTAATTGATTATGACCTTATTACATAAGATTATTATTGTACCTAAGTAAGGGAGAGGGCACTGATTCCTGTAACACAGGTTTATCACCTAGCACAGGTGTTAGGGATTTCACATAAACTTGATAAATTATATGAAATAAACACGTTATTTTTTTTTTTTTTTATTAATAAGAGCGTCAATATTAATTAGGTAAGTACACCTACTTTATACGAAACGTGCAATTGTTTACTTGATAATAAGTCAATATTATTATATCTAGATAGATGGCGTATTGGTTTATGAGATGCTATGAAAATGAAAGATAGGTATAGTATAGTAGGTAGCTTGCAAAACGTATACTTATCGGTAGAACCGCAGTTACAATGTTACTACTCTTACACCAGTTTCTTGTAAAGGGGTGGTAGTTTTTGGATTATACGTACATATATAATTGCATACCTAATATAATTGACAATTTATTGTTTACTAGAATTTGCCCGCGGCTTAGACTGTGTTAATTTAAATTTCGTCAATGAATATCTATATCTTGGGAACAGTACTTTTTTCTGGATGAAAGACACTATGTTCTATTCTGTACTCCTGGCAACGTGTATGCGACATTATGTGGTGATCAGTGGAGTAGCTAAGGCCTGAAAGGCGTAACAAACAAACCCACATTCGCATTTATAATATGAATAAGGATATTACACACTCCCGCTCCACCATTGACGAAGAGCAAACATGATAATAGAATTGAGGTTTAATATTTGAATATATTTTATTTTCTCAGAGGTAAGGTCCTTCAGAACGCCGAACTGCCTTTCTTCGCGGCGGGCGTGAGCGCAGTCATCCATCCACGGAACCCCATGGTGCCCACCATACACTTTAACTACAGATACTTCGAAGTCCAAGACAAGGATGGTAAGTTATTCAGGTTAGCGTGACTCATTACAGCGTTTCCTAATGCATTAGTACAGTGATCCTTATTTTTAGGAGTTGTTATATAAAATACATGTTGCTATCGTACTTCATTAGAATTAATACAAAATAATTCCTTTAACGTCTAGACTAAACATGATCTAATTAGACATAAAACGAAGACTTACAAATCTAAATAAACTGTTAGCAGCCTTTGTAAATATATAATATATTAATAGTATATTACATTATGATCAGGCTATGTCCAGCAGTGGACTATTATAGCCTGATGATGATGATGATATTACATTATGATTTTTGCTAATTTACGTAGGAAACATGTAAAAATAACTTTGGTTTCATCTAAATAGATATCACAACCCCATTGTCATTAAGAAAACATGCACTAGTAACAATAAGAACATATTATACACTAAAATATTAACAATGATGGCAAGAGGTGGTCCACGTTGAAGACCTATTACTAATTCACACAATTTTTATACAAATGTCTGGAGTAGGTATACATAAAACTTTTTGTACTAAACCCACGTCTTGTTAATACAAATTGAACTGGATCAATTTAACCCTCTCATTTTAATTATGTTATTTTATCATTTTTGGAAATTCAATTATAATCTTTCACGTATATATAATTATATAACTTAACCTTTTGGTAACGTAGGTACAACTTAAACAATTAGGAATAAATTTATACATACAGGCTAAGTTATAATAGCTATCGGAAAAATATAATAGAAATACGCAACTTAGATATTCTTAAACATTTTTTGGTTGCTATTATAACTTAGCCTGTTACCTGATTCCGGCTTGACGTCGACTTCTGGGACACCCTGTATATACAGATCAATTATATCAAGCGATTCTTGCCCCGGTGATCACCAAATCACTGCGTGTGCGTTTCATTTTCGCAACACTGGTGGTGAAAAGATCGATATCTACATCCTGGTATGGCATGTTGTACATTCGGCATGCCCTTATTAAATATGTATTTTGCCTGTAATTTCTGCTTACCGTGGGGATGTGCAGGAGGAGCGATCTGCGTAGAAATGCTGATAGAACACGCAATCCGATTCTGTTCACTATCTCCATTATGTCAATTGACCCATTCATTATGTTGAACAAGAATGATAAATCTGCAATGTTGCGCCTTTTATAGAAGTGTATTAAATCTAATTTTTTACATCTGCATATGTAGTTGGGTAAATAACAATTCGAACGATATTGTACGTAGGTACTTTAGAAATTTCTTTTGAATGCTTTCATTTAGATTTATGTAGACGTCGTAGCGAGGATTCCTCATTTTTGAGGCGTACTCGAGGTGACTACGAACCAAGGAACAATACAGAATTTTAATAGTCGTAATGTTTTTGAAGTCTGATGATATTCGGCAAATGAATCCCAGTGCTTTCGTGGCTTTTTTGACTACACACTCAATGTGAGGATCATAAGTGAGTTTCGAGTTGAATATTATTCCTAGATCATTCACCTGGGTAACTCTAGTTATAGCTGTATCTGTGAGTGTGTAGATATGCCGAATTAAGTTAGGTTTGCGAGTGTAGGAGCATACACAACATTTTGATACGATTAAATCAAGCCTATTGGCACTACAGTACAATTGAAGACGTTCGAGATCTTCCTGCAATAAACGCGCATCATTAGCTGTCTTTATTTGCCTCATTATTTCCATGTCGTCGGCATGCAACAATATTTTTTAATGGAAGAAGCATGAGCTGATATCGATTCTAAATATGTTAAAAAGAAGGGGACCGAGTAATGATCCTTGGGGAACACCTGAAGCCACATTAAATGATCTCGACGCGTAACCATTCAATACCACAGTCTGACACCTGTTCTCCACATATGATGTGAACCATCTGAAAATATATAGTATTGTGTGAGTAACCAATTATTATTTCAATGTACTGATAACACTTTTCATAAGTACGTACGCTTCGTCCTTGCACAATTGTGTCCGAATGATAATCGAATGCAATAATTATGTACGCTTTATTTCTTTTCTCACTACGCCAAATATCTTGTGAACTGTTGTGGTTGGGCCCGCAGTATATATAAACGTACCCCTATGGTTCCATGCTATCATGAGTTTCGGATTTGATTCCTAGATTGGGAAAAATATTATTGGGTTTTACTGTTGAGAAATTCTAAGTAGTAATAGATATGCCAAATACACTGCCATAGTCTCGCTTCCTATAACGATGCCTAAACACATAGCTGATGACATGACATATTACACCCTACCTCTTTGCGGATGTAAATATATGTGTGTATAGGAATATAAAATGTCGAGATGTATTATATTCGCAGGTGTGCAATGGTGGTTTGGCGGCGGCACCGACTTGACTCCTTACTACCTCAGCGAAGAGGATGCCATGCACTTCCATCTGACGCTGAAGCAAGCCTGCGACGCGCACGACCAGTCTTACTATGAAAGGTAGTACCTAAGATGGTTTAATCGATTTTTTGTCAAGATATTCTCATTAGCTGCACGGTGTCTGGAACTGTGTTCGGAAGACGACAAAAGGCTCGCATCCTATTACACGGGACCTGAAACCATAGTTAGCGAAATGAGGTCGTAATGTGAATTACTCAACGTCGACCCTTTGAATTACTCAAAGACAAATCAAATTTAAATTGTTCTTTTTTATTAAAAATTGTTTATTTTATTTTCTTATATTCTTTTTTATTCAATAGTTGCGGTATTCCTTTTAAGTAAACATTACCTGTGTCAGGAGACCCAGCTCTTTACAATATAATTGCAAAAGGTTCACAATAAGTTTGTTTGAATTTAAACAAATGGTTAGTCAATATAATTTTATTTGTTGAGTTAATTTGTGTTCGTGGGTGTGCGCGCCTGCATATTTGTATGTGTATGTGAGTATGCATGTTTGTGAGTGTGTGCGTGTCTATGCAATACACATATTACACCTACAATTCGCTTTGGAGATAAAGGCATGAAGCTATGTATGTACGATTGCTTAGCAAAAATGTTATTTGTGTAGCATATCTAAAATTAATGCGTCAGCAATGTCTCTACGAAGTCTTCTATTTAAATTTGCACACTGTTGAAATTGCGATCTTAAGATCGCAATTTCAACAGAGTAAGTATGTAGCTCACAACATACTTAAGTATGTTGTGAGCTACATACTTACTCCTATATTAATAAAGTAGAAAGGTATACAAGGCAGTAAATAAATACACTAAATGATGTAATAAAGTGTCAAATAAACAACGCGATAAAATCCGTATATAGTAGTTTAATTTCAATGAATAACATTTGCGTAAACAGAAGACTATATTAGTAAGGTATAATAAATAATTTATTGAATTGGCCATCATTTTGTTTTATGGGTTCCCATGAGGTGGACAGACGACCTGATAAGGGTCGTGGAAAGTAGTTGAATGTGGGTGGCCCGAGATCGACGATAGACGCTTATATCCAGCAGTAAACGTCCCGGTCTTTGTGGAAAACCTTGGGGGAGATCTATGTCTAGCAGTGCACGTCTTTCAGATGTGATGATGAACCATTTTATTCCAATGTTATCGACAGGTTCAAGAAATGGTGCGACGACTACTTCTCGATTCCTCACCGCGGCGAGCGACGTGGCATCGGCGGAATATTCTTCGACGACCTGGATTCGCCCGACCAGCAGTCCGCCTTCAACTTCGTCACGTCGTGTGCTGAAGCCGTCATACCTAGCTATTTACCTCTAGGTATGTATTTATTTATTTATTAGTTTCTGCCTGCGGCTTCGGTCGCGTGAATCTCACAGAAACATATGCTGGGATAAAATATAATATATGTATAACATAAAAATATTATGAATTATTATTTAACATATTATTTTTGTGTTTTATTGAACTCATATTGATCAGTTGTCAAAAATTTTAACATTTTGATTATCAGGTACTATTGACATCTTATTTTTTTATAATTGATATTCTTGTATAAGGATTGTCTTATCCAAAATCTATGAAAGGCTGAAATTTTATTTATTAATTTTTCACTTAACAAGACCTCTCACGCACAAGCATTAAATATTCTTGTGTAGCAGGGACTCGGGAGAAATATTTGTGCAGGATTGTTTTATCCAAAATCTATGAAAGGCTGAAATTTTATTTATTAATTTTTCACCTAACAAGACCTCTTACGCACAAGCATTAAATATTCTTGTGTAGCAGGGAATCTGGAGAAATATTTGTGTATCAAATTTTTATCTCGGTCGAGTCCACAACACTCAGCTCAGTGGTGGGGCTACCATTTAAAGCACTACGCCATCCGTGCAGCTGTGTCAGCCATATCTATAAATTATTCCATTGCTGGGCTTCAGCCTTCAGTGAGTAGAAAAAAAGGGTTAGGCCCTATGACGCCATAGTCTACTACGCTTTATTATTTACTTGTGTGTGTAATTATTACAGTAAAGAAACACAAAGACGACGGCTACGGCTATCACGAGCGACAGTGGCAGTTACTGCGCCGCGGACGTTACGTCGAATTCAACCTCATCTACGACAGAGGGACCAAGTTCGGCCTGCACACTCCTGAGGCGAGATACGAGTCTATACTCATGTCGCTGCCTCTTAACGCTGTGAGTAACGTCGGGTTATAGGCTTGTTTATCCCTGAAACTGTAGTTTAAACATAGGTCGCAGGATCGCATATCAGCGTAGCAAAAATGGGAGAGTACCGCAGAGTACCAAGTCCGCCATGACCGCAAAAGGGTGGGTAATAATAGGCAAACATATCTACATTCTGCCAGCAATGAATAAAAGTTCTGCAAATACATTGTAAGAGCTAAGCGCTTATCAGCGTAGCGAGAATGGAGCGGTGGTAGATAAGGAGTCTTACATTCATTAAGCAATCGATTGCTTAAGTGTATTTTTAATTGTCAGAAGAGTTGAACCCCTCACTTACCCTCGCACTATTGCAATAGAAAAACATGATGAATAGACATTCTCGACGTGGAATCCAGGTTTATACCAACATGCATTATGCCGCTTCGGACCCATTGTTTCGCTTCCCCGTGAGATATCTTCTAGAAATTTGGCAACAAATGAACCCTCTCTTCGCTGTTATTCTTTTACGAAGGAAGAACACCAGTTCTAGCACAATGGATAAGGCATTGAATATGCGTTTGAGAGGACGTAGGTTCGAATCCTATCCATTGGACTACTAATGCTTGTTTTAAGAGTGGTACTCTTAAGACAAGCATTTTAGCTTAGCCGGAGGGGTTACCAAAAATATAATTTATTTGTAACCCAAAATGGTAGAAAACATTATAAAGTAAATCGGTAAAATAACTTCAAATTTTATTGTCAAATGAATCGAAATAGAACTTATTTATTGATTCACATTTAATGGTTTTCTGTATCTATTATCCATCGATTAATCGAGCTGGTATCCATCAACTAATCCCTAAAACCCAAAATATTCAAAACTAATACATCAAAATCTTTCACAGAAATGGGAATACATGAACGAACCCAAGCAGGATTCTCCAGAGGAACAGCTGATAAAAGTACTGAAGGAACCGCGAGACTGGCTGAAGGATATCGGTCAACAGCGAGCTGCCGCCTGAGCTAGTCGGGTTGGTGTTTGATTCCAGTGTGGGCTACTTACTGTTTCTTATAACATCATGTATAGACATATATTTTAGATGATAAATTATATCTACTTTTTTAATGTTTAATTTTCTTTTTATTTCATTTATGTTTTCCTTTATGTGGCAAGTTAGACATACTGTCTTACGTTATGCCTATGTATGACGTTATGGGCTCGTGAATCTGGTAGCATACATTTGCGGCCTATGATGTGTTCGACTCTGGTTCGAATAAAGTGTAATTATTTATTTAAAACTTCTAATGGTAATGGTAATAAGTGTACAATAGGGAATTTAATATTATTTTGTTGAGAATTACTCATTAACAACAGACTGGTTCGTCATCTATTAGGTACGGTTTAAAAACATGGTGCGTATGTACATACATACATCTAACAATATAGACACGTGATTGAGTATTTTATTATAACTTTTTGAAATCTTACGGGAAAATACTATAGAATACATTTGCTTTCTGACCGTAGCGACAATTTTCTAAGTCTATGTTTCTGACAGACATACATACAAGCTCCTTACTAGTCTTGACAACCAGGGTATTCCAACTCAATAGATGGCACTTGGCTTATCGATCCACTGTCTGAGCGTTTCGCGCGCCTTATCTTGTTTGCACTGATCCTTGGCCAACCGAGTACTTGCTTCATTGTAAGCATTTCACTATTGTTGGTATTATAAACACGACAAGTCGGCAGCTTAAAGTGAATTGAAAATACCACATTTCAGAAGATCCTGATACGCGCTAAAAGCTATTGTTTAAGTGATATTAAAATAATCCGAATTATTTTTAACCAGACGTAATAACAATTCAGCTCTGAAAGGAATTGCAGTAATCCTCTATGAAGGCCTGGGCTAAAGCGTTTGGTGACCGCCCTCCCTTAAATATGTCGCTGTATGGAAATCTATCTTCGATTAAGTGATGATCTTGGCTTGTAACGTCAATAAAATTAATTAAGGCGGTAACCAATTTAAAAATGAACTAGATCTAAGCTATATGCCACTCATAATTAAATAGGCGTTTGGTACATATTTGAAACGATTAGCAACCTAGTTTTTATAATAAATAAGCTGAAATGACAAACAAGCACACACACCGTGTGATGACAAACGCTTGTCGTAACGCCTGAATGAATTAGACACAAAGGCAGTGTTGTTGCGATAGTGATAACCTATCGATAGTATCGTGATACTATCGTGACCTTGAAAATCAGTCATACTATCGATAGTCCTATCGAAACTATCGAACCTTCACTATACTTTCGATAGTTTCGATTAATAAAAATTAGTAGTACTATTGCTAAAGATCAATAATATCGATTAGATTGCATTTCGATAGTATCGATAGTTTTGCCCTATCGAACAATTTACGATAGTATTGCTTGCTCATATTATTGCTCGTTTTATTCCCAGCCGACAATATCGAACATACTTCGATAGTTACTAAAACGAAACTATCGATACGCGTCGATAGATCATAGATAGTATCGATAGTATCGACTACTTTGATGCGATACTATCGATAGTATCGGATCTCGATAGTATCGACAAAGTACAATAGTATCACTTAATTTTCACAATCGATACTATCGATAGTATTGCAGCATTTCAATATTTTTGATAGTACTATTCGCGCTATCCACTGTTTGAAAACAGTCGGTCTACTATCGATAGTGAAACTATCGCTATTGCAAAAACGCTACTAATAAAGAAAACAAAAACTCGCGCGTATGCAAATCTTTCATTGCCATTCTCAAAAGCTCCATCATGTACTCTCTCTTAAAACACATAAAAGTAAGATTATTTCAACATTATAAAAAAAAATTGATGTATAAAATTTTTGGCAGTACCTCAACTCAGGGGTGACAGCAGTTCTTCATATGACGCTAAGCTTTACTTGACTTTAAAAGTTTAAAGTGTAAAGAGTAACATTTGTTTGGTTCTATGTACCCAATCGAGCTTTTAACGAGCCAATTTTACGTATTTGTATTTGAGACTACAAAACTGAACGTCACTAGTAATAGCGATAACAAGGAACATGATTCTCACGAACGTAGGTGTTGATGAATTCCATTTTTGCTGCAGCTGTCTTTTTTTACCGAACGTCGTGCGTTTTAATTCAACGATGTTTAGATCCATATAAAAAGGCTATGGTTCTAACCAACAATACAAATTAATGATTTATGTGTTCTAAGGTTGCTGCAAAACCTATTATTCTATATTACGAATTTAAGTGACTATGGTCACGCCAGAACAGGTTCTGGCAAGACTTACAGGCCAACCGATCTGTAAGTCTCGCCAAAAGCTGTTCTGGCGTCTGTTCTGTCATCTGGCGTCAACTAACTTGCTTCCTAACCTATCCTATCTTTGTTAAATATAGAAATCATACTTAAATGTACACCACTATAGAAATCTGTGAAAACCTCCAGACATCCAGTTCAACTTTTCTCTATTACATACACAGCTTTATATAGTTTTGAATGAATATATTAAAATAAAATATTACCATCTTTATGGCTATGCCATATCCGGCCAATAGAAGTTACACTATTTCTACCAAAAATAGCAGTTATTTAATTTCGAGTACAACAACACCAGTACACAAATGTCAACATGCTTGTCACTTCGACACTTTCTCAATGGCTTCAATGTTGTGAACGTGAATTTCTTATTTTCATAATACTTATGTGTTTACTCGACAAGTTTTATTACTTTCCACCGATAGAACTACGTCATCGCCACCGTAACATAAATTGGTTCAAGTGATCGGTATTACGTCGCGTATTCATTGTGAAATGTTATAAATATGTGGCGCGCGTAACGGATGCATCGTTTGCTACATTCCTTCGCCATAAACGTAACGTAACGTTTGTTTCCTATGTGATGTTATTGCAAATCGGTGGCGGGTAGGTTAGGAAGATGCCGTTCAGGTTAAAGTTGAAGAAAACGAGGCAGTACAATGTAGCGTCGAAGAGTTTGTTTGTGATAAGTGTTGAACTATTAGACGGTGGTGTCGCGGACTGTACGCTGTCTGTAGACAGTACAGGACAGGAATGCCTGGATAATGTGTGTCAGCGGCAGGCAATCAACCAGTCTGACTTTTTCGGCCTTCGTTATATCAACCGTAGTCAGCAACCGCGATGGGTGCAACTCGAGCGGCCGTTAAAGCGCCAACTGGAGAAGTATGCGTCTTCTCATCAGTTATACCTCCGGGTTATGTACTATGTGATATCTGGTACTAGTTTAATCACTGATGAGGTGACAAGGTACCATTATTTCCTTCAGCTAAAGAATGATTTGATAGAAGGCAGGATTATCTGTGATTGCCAGCAAGCTGTAGTGCTTGCGTCGTACAGTAGGCAGGCTGAGTATGGTAACCATGACCGGGAGAGGCATACTGTGGAATATCTGAAGAACCTGTTGACGTTTCCTAAACAAATGTTAGATGGTGGACAGATTATTGATGGCAGTACTTTGGCAGAGACAGGAAGATTGGAATGGTTGACTGAAGCTGTGATACAACATCATATGGCTCTTCATAACATGTCACAGGTAAGTTTTAGTTATGATTTCTACATATTCCCATTTTTAAGTGGCATGTTATTGTGCAGTATGTATATTGTACTATATCCTGTGCCTGTATTCATTTTTATATATATAGCTTATTCCCATGTCTTATTTATGTCCATTGTATATTTCTATAGCTGGCTTGGCAAGATTATTTCTAGCTATTGACAGAGTTTACCATTCTGGAGGTCTAGAGAAATTCAATTGAACAAAACATAGTTTCAAATCTGTGTATCTCTAAAGAGTTAGGCAGAGGTATGCAACAATATAATAAAATGTAATGTAAATGGTCAACTAACTTGCTTCCTATCCTATCCTATCTTAGTTAAATATAGAAATCAAACTTATGTCCTCATAAATAGCATTTGCGTTAGACCTCACACTTGCACCACTTCATTGAGATAACCTACTGTCAAGATCTGAAGTAAGTCAATATAATTCACATAACATCAATTGTGCTAATGTTATGACAGATAAAAATAAGTCATCATATGCTCTAAATATCCACCACTGAGTTCAGTCAGCTTACAAACTTATTTATAAATGTTTTACTCATATTCCAAATATACTGTTATGACCTTAGTCAAAACATTTCGTGAACACATTAAATTTATTGAACTGCAGCTAATCTCTAATATATTTCTGCTAACTCCCATTGAACAAAGGAAATTGTATATTATTTTATCACCATCCCACATAATATGGTGCAAGGTTATTGCTGTGTACCTAGCATGAGATGCCCTGAGATTCTGCACTATTTCTGAGTGTTTCCTTAGAGAAAAGCCCAATAAAGCTAGACCTGAATCAGGAATTGTACCTGGGACCTCTAGATTGGTTGTTGTGCAAGCACTATAGCATCTATTTAATGTCTGTGCTAGAACAGTCCAAATTTACTTTCCTTTATAAATAGTGTTATCACTATTTATAAGGGATTCCCTAATGGTTATCCATTAGGGATGCTCAACAGGAAGCTATCTCAGAATTGTTTTGTATCAATAAAGTAAGGCCATATTTAAATAGTACTTAATGTTTAACCAGCTAAGTGATAGAGACATGTGGCCAAACACAAAAGGTTTTGATTATATCTGGTATTTCAACAATTTACAGGTTAACTTGATTTATTGATTTCTTAATCTGTCAAGTCTTAGAATGCCAGACAGTTATTCTGTGCTTCTGGCCACCGGTGTGCCGCTGCTTCTTCATATGGTAACATTTGGATCCTGCAGCTTTTGTCTGGTTTCCGGTTATTTGATGATTAAGAGCATGGATTTTAAACTATTTAGCATAATGGTTCACATTTCACTGAAAATTTGATTCCAATTTCAATTTTCTATTTATATGTATATGTGAAAACTATTATAAGTTTACTATACTAAGGCTAGGGCCTAGGACTAGGGCCAATTTACCAATCGTCGGATAACTTTTATCAGAGGAATAAATATGGCAGTTTGACATACTTTCTTAGGAAAGCCGTCAAATTGTCAAATATATTCACCAGATAAAAGTTATCAGGCAATTGGAAAATCGGACCTTGATATATTGTTAAAAATCACAATACTGAGAAGCAATTTCAGCTTATACTGTTTAATAACATGGGAGTAGGTCAAATCATAGCTATGTATGTAAATTTTCATCTGATAACAAATGAAAACTATATTGTTTGATGTTTCTCACTTCATACAAGTGTGAGAAATTAGTTTCTATTATGTCTATTAATCATGAATCAATTAATTATTATAATAATACATTTTAATAGACTCTGGCTAGACAGAATAGAGTAGACTAGTGACTTTGGTCAATCTGCAGCATGCTATCGAAAATTATAGCAAAACAAGCTTGTGTAGTTCTTTGATTTTATTATTTTTATTATGAGTAGGGTTTTCAGTTTCTGTAACCTATAAGCTGAATCATATCGAGACATAATGATAAAATCATCGTATCTGGACATCGGCATCCATACGCTGACGAACGGATTAAGAATATATCGCGGCGCAAAGTGTCTTAATAGTCGCCGGTAGTCGTGGTTCCTTGCTAGCGCATAGAAACTCTTGCTTAAAGGGTCAGCAATGTGTGAGTTTGAACCCAAGCAAAGAATAATAACTATAACTACGTAAATAAGCGACACTCAATCGCGTAGCAGTACCACTGGCAGTACTGCAGTGCCGGCATCGTTCAGCTATCACCACTGGCGCTGACGAGATGTAGCTATGCGTTGCTTACATATAGCGTTATCCTTGTCCCTCTCGATGAGCACTAGGATGAATAGCGCAGTGCTTCTGTAATAGTAGCACTACAACCTAACTTCATAATTTGTTTATTTGTTAAGCTTTCACGCCTTATCTACTTGACCGATCATCATAAAACTTCTTATACACGTTGTCAGGGTTACAAAAAAGGACATAAGGTACCTTTCATCCAGAATTCATCATCAAGCAGGCCAAAGGCTTTACCACCATATATGCATGAAAGATATACATAACAGCATTGCACCCATTCTTCCAGCAGGGTAAGATCGTCTACCTTAAACATACCAGTACCCAAAATATCCACTTGATTTGGGTTCAAAACAAAGAAAGATAGAAGGTAGTCATATCCCATGACCATATCATCAGCTATCTCCGTATCTGACATAGTTTCAGGCTAATACTAATCTTATATAAGACATATTAATCCACTCAAAGATTAATAATGCTAATACGTTTTATTTAATTAATTTTAAGCAACAGTACGATTTCAGACAGTATGTTCCCACGAAAAGTATGTTATCTAATAGATAAAATGTAAAAGTGTTATCTTAATACCATCGAAGTTATACTTTCAAACTATCACAAACGGTGGCAAAGATTAGCTGTTCGAATGGTGCGCCGAGTTATATAGTTTTTCGATTTCTGGTATACTTTGTGTCCATAGTTTCAATATATATTTTACGACGAAGATATTATTGCTAGTGTAATAATACTTATCAATGTTAAGATTTTTATAACTAATATATTAATAATATAACTAATTAAAATGAAACTACTTGATACTAATTTTATTATGGTTAATTTTATTTATAATTTTATAAATATTATAAAATTAATTATGTATATATGTTTTTAATCTTTTCTTGATTTCTCCCGTGTCTCGCCGTGCAATCGAAATTTTGGAGAAAGTGTACATATCAATAATTATCAATCATAATTAGTTTTATAATAATATATGTAGGTCTTTTTATTTTAAAAGGGCGACTGCCGGTCTTAGACTGCGTAGATTTGACACAGGATATGACGCGAGGGTCTTATTAAACAACGGAAACAAAGAACAATCAGACATGAATCATCAATTTGTGGATCACTCAAATTTAGGCCTGTTCCATCCCGTCCCTCCTCATCGAACTCACAACATTCGGCGCAGTGACAGTTAAACCACTACGCCATCAGAGCAGACACTGCGATTAAATCAGTATATCTCGAATTTAACATAAGACAACTATCTACAAGTCATATTTACGTAAGGCAACTCACAAACACAGCTAGTACACTCAAACAGTTACTACGATTACTATAAAGTGTCCATTACGACAGTTCCCACAGCGATACAACCAATTACATTCTGTTTAGCAAACCAGATTAATCAGATGAAAACGCCACTACAACGAGTTGTAAACAGCTTTGTATTCCGATGTGAATTCAATTATAATAAAACACACCTTTAGTATGCTTATTTACCTCTTTAAGTCATATACAATACACGGATGGCGCAGTGGTTTAAATTATTGCCTCGCCACGACCATCGCGCCGAGTGTTGTGGGTTCGATCGGCACGGGACAAAAATTTGTGTGATCCACAAATCAAATCAAATCAAATCTTTATTGCAATCATGAGTATATAGGATGTTACATTAATTATAGGCTCATACATGATACCCTGTTAGGGCGCAGCAACATAATATTATTATTTTATTAATTATAAAATAAAAATTACTTATATTATTTAGTTAATTGTTATAAATATCATTGTTAATATTGTATTCATATTTTATATTAGGTTGCAGTTCTGTCCTCGAAAAACTCTTTTAGACTATAAAAGCATTTTTGAGACAAGTATTTTTTAAATTTTTTTTAAATATATTGAAACTTGCTGTGTCTTTTAATTGTTTTGGTATTTTGTTATATATTTTGACACACATTACATATGGTCCAGAATGAAATATGGATAGGTTTGATTTCGGTAGAGCAAGTGTGTTTTTATTTCTTAGATTACGAGGTTGTGTGTAATGATCCTTCTTCAGGGAAAATAGGTGGATTTGTTTTTTGACAAAGATACAGATTTCAAAGATGTACATAGATGTTAAAGTTAGTATGTTAAGTTCAGTGAAATGTGGCCTGCAGCTATCTATTCCGTCGATGTTTGCCAGAATTCTTATACATTTCTTTTGTAATTTGAACAAAACACCTGCGTCTGTACTATTACCCCATAGTATAATTCCATACATAAGCCAAGAGTGTGCATATGCATAGTAGGCAGCAGTTGCTGATTTTAGGTCTGTTGTTTTTTTTAATTGTAATAGTGCATATGTGAACCTAGATAATTTTCCGCTTATGTTATGGATGTGGGATTTCCAGTTTAAGTTGGTATCTATATGTAGGCCTAATAATTTAAAAGACTCAACGCATTCTAATGTTGTGTTATGGTGGGAATAGTTGATTACTAGTGGACGTTTTTGATATGGTTTGAATTGCATAATTTTGGTTTTGGTAAAATTAACTTCAAGGTTATGGTCGTCCAGCCATGCTACAATTTCAGATAGGGTTTTGTTAATTTTATTGCTTAAATCTAAGTTATTTTTGCACGGGAAAATTACTGAGATATATACACAGATAGTTGTTCCAAGTCTGGGTGTTCTTTGTGTCCGGTTTTTGCATGTTTGTAAAGTCACCCGCGACACATTAATTATTAATAGCGAGGAAGGGTATTTAAAAAATTATTACGTGGATCATAAGTTGCAGCAGAAATAGGCCTCTATTTCTGCTGCAACTTATGATCCAGGTGGAACGACGACCTATTAAGGGTCGCGAGAAACGGTCAGATGCGGACGGCTCAAGATCCGTCTGGGAGGAAAACTTAGGGGAGGCCTATGTACAATGGACCTGTTTCTACTAAAATAATGATGATGCTGATGATGACTACAGGTCATTGTACTTTGTGTTGTTAGTTGAATTATCACTTTTTGGCCTATTTCTACAACGCCAATGATTAGTGGTAACACAGGGTACCAATTTGTATTCCCCGATTTGATAGTGTTATTGACTTTTCCTGTGGGAGGAAATTATCCGTTATGTCAGTTAAAGTCTGGATATGTGCCCGTTAGGGTCGTCCCCTATAACGTGGGATCTAGAAACGTAACTAGGCTAAATAAAGTCGTTATTAGACCTTTGCCTATCTCTAAAGAGATATACAAGCGAGAAACTTACATATGTTAAAAAGTTAAACTGTGTCTACCTATGGCTTTGATTCACAGATCAGGCAGTGTTATTGAAGTTTTATTTATATTTTTCCGGTAACAGCAGGGAGTCCGAAACTGTGCCCGATAGATGACAAAAGACTCTTCCCTTACTAATTACCTAGCGAAAAATACACAGCTATACCTATGCCTCAATGACTAAGAATGTTAAAATTTTGAATCAGTACGGTATTCAAAATTACGTCCGTACAAACTACAATATCATATTGTATTATTGTATATTAGAACAATTTGTACAACAGTCGTGTACAACAATGCCAGTGTTATAATGAATACATTATGTATAACAGTACGCAAGTTAATATAATCGGACGGTTAGCTCATTCACTCACTATGGAATTTTACTGTTAGCTGCTCAATTGATTTGAGATGTGTCACTGTCTTTTGATTGCCAAAATACTTTTGATAACCTTTAATTATTGGACGGGGAATAGATGGTTCTAACAAACCCGTCAGACAAACCAGTGTTTTCTTGTTTACAAATTCTCTATAGCAAAGGAGACCGTTAGACAGCTATGCAGAGGTCTCAAGTTTGATCCCAAGGCACGCATCTCTGACTTTTCGAAGTTATGTGCGTATTAAATAGTAAATTATCGTTTCCTTTAACGGTGAAGGAAAACATCGTGAAGAATCCTACAAGTCGGAGAGTTCGTCATAATGTTTCTTGAATATATGTGAAGTCTGCTAAGGCACGTTGGGCCAGCGTGGTGGACTATGGCTTAACCCTTCTCACGCTGAGAAGAGGCCCGTGCCCAGCAGTGGGACAGTTTAATACAGGGCTGATATCATTAGGTATAGCAAAGGGTCTGGAAATAATTCTGGTAGATGGCTATACGTTTGCCTCCTATTATGGATTTAAAATATACGTGGCAAAATGTGGGTGTAAAGCATAGGCGGATTAGTAAAATTTGGATGTGTTACACTTGTGCCTTCCTATTAGTGGCAAAACAGTGTGCCCAAATATGTATTTAAATGATTAGACGTGAAATAAATAAACATGGAGGAGGCATGATGCCCTTGTTAGTTTGGTCGTTAAAGTAAAATAAGATCCTCTATTAAGTATTATAAAAAAGACGTCGATCGTACTGCGGATAAATCCTTTGTCGTGAGGACTTTACAAACTTTTAATCATCAGATGGAAAGCACACCCAGTCGTCGAACAATGATTTGTAGACCAGACAATTCTTTGTCCCGTATGAGATTCGAACCCACGACACTCGGCGTAGATTAAGTGGCAAGGCAATCACTAAAAAACACTACGTCATTCCGGCTTACAATATTCTGAAGCAATGTTCTTGCTATTTAGCAAGCAAACAAACATTTGATAGCAATCAAGGGTATGTTCCGCCTGACAGTAAGCTTTTAGCCTATTGGCGCTTACAACAAAAATCACCCGCGCTTTATCTACTCTTTAAAAAAGAAATGGCTATACTGCCAGCACATAAAGGCACCATGGTCCCTTCTGCTAACAGCATATCTATATTGAGTCTGTATATATATCCTACTTACAGCACAATCATATTATAAGATTATGTGGCTGCGACCTTCTGTAGGGTATAGTCAACCTATAAGACTGCCGCTGTAAATACTCTTTCTTACGTTTGATGTCGATCTCGAATGGTTCTGGGTTTACTAACTTAGTAGAAACTTTTGCAGTCGAACATTTCCTCCTTTCGCTTATCGCTGTTAAAACTATAATGTTGCATCATAACTGTACCGTATATTCTTAAAGGGCTTAAGTCTTGCTAGCTATGTTCAGTCCCACGTGACATATTTAGAATGTTCTACTACAAAATTCCAGAAACAAGATTATGCGCAAATCAAAACTGAGTCTAATTGCCAATAATCATAAGCTAGCGCTTCTAGGCCGACAGTGACGCGATATAGGTTAGATTTGACCTTGACCTTAAATATTTAATCTTGTTCGTTCATTGAGAATTCATTCGTGAATACAACAAGGTCAAAATCGATAAACAATAACCAGAAATAGCTTTGTGGAGAGAAATGGCCAATCGATTCGAGAACTTGCTGAGTCGCCATCATAATCATTGTGCTAATATTTAAAAGAGTCAACATTTGCTTGTATGTCAAGGTAAGGTGTAAGGTCATCTCCGGAATTACAGAACTGATTTAAAAAAGTTTACGTATAGAAAGTTACAGTACTCTATCCCTGAGTAGCACAGGCTCTGCTTTTTACTTTTTATTTATAATGATTACTACCAATTTAGTTTACAAATGTCTAGTATTCTTGTAAGCCCTCCAGCTAAGCCTAAATGCTCGTGTTATGTGCGTCGGTAGTGCATATAGATTTAGATCGCATGTCCAATAGGTTATCCTTTGGAGTACTGCCGCTTTTAATCACATAATGCGTAAGCGGTGGTGTGACTGATGTGCCTAGTTGTAAACACGATTTAAACCTGAAGCAGACTTAGAAAATACCACCTAATCACGGCCAGATTCCTAAAGTTATGTTACGTTGTTGAACAGTTGGGTTATTTTAAGATACGCTGTGCTCTTGGTGGGTAGACTAGTGACCATGGAACTTACCATAATTTCTTAAAGAATTACATTACATAGGCGATATCGTGACAAAGATATATACTCTGTAGCACGCCATCTCACATATACAACATTTTAAGTGATAATGGCGAGGACTCTGTCCCTTATTTAAGGCTAACAAATCGAGAATGATACTGGCAGAATTGGAACTTTTATATCATCGGGAGGACTGTAAGCTTTTTGCAACCAGCTGAACTATATTTTTCATATGCAACCATCCAGTCTCGGAATACACCATTTTTGTCTGGACTGGACCGACTACACTTAATGCATCGGCAGTAGCTAGTAACCACTTAAACCATTACGCCATCTGTACAGGTCACTTTGCTTCTAGTTAAATATGCCGATCGTTTTCAGATCAGCGTGAACTAGATAACGTCAGATTGTTAACCGCGTTACCAACAAACGTGAAAAATTTTATATTGAACTTATATTTAACGCACCAATTAGCTAATGTGAAACCACATGTTCTATCGACTGAAATATCGTGGTAAGTACTCAATATTTTAGCAACCGTTAAACGTAGACCAAACAAGGCGTGACAGAACTAGAATGTGTAAACTGTATCTTTATTTTTTTAAATCATATTTTTGCCGAACTATTTAATCACCGTAGTCTCTGCCTACCCCTCTGGGAAACAGGCGTGAATCTATGTATGTATGTATGTATGTATTTAATCATGTGTCCTTCTTCATTCGATCCTGGGTCCTTCATGCGGAGCGTGAAAAAGATTTACTTTAGGCCGTCAAAGAAGAGACCTCGGTAACACTTAATTGTAATGAGGACGTGGTGTGGTGGGCTCTGCTCGTGGACTATACGACTGGTTACCATCAGGCAGAGTGTAGTAAGTTTAACTAACAACTATAAAAAATTACACATCGCATTGCAAAATGATACAATGCCAGTATTTTGTGGACAGCACACAGAAACACGTCGTACGATTGTTCAGCTTCGATCTTCTGTAGGTTAAAATAAAACTTACCCAGTATGCAGATATGGGGATACCAATAAGAGGTTATGGGCTTACCCTTTGCCTAAAACTAGCAAATAACTTAAGACAGACCAGACACAATGCTTTTATCATTATAATACCTTAATATGGTTAAACTGAAGGCCAAATATAACTTTAGTAAATTTAGTAACCACCAAACTTTGACGTTTATATGTGTTGACTGCACAGATGGCGCAGTGGTGTAGGTAGTCACCTCGCCACTGCCACTGCGCCGAGTGTTGTGGGTTCGAATTCCACACGGGACAAAAATTTGTGTGATCCACCAATGGTTGTACTGAGCCTGGGTGGTTTTTGTGTCCGTTATTTGAATCTTTGTAAAAGTCTCCCGTCACAGGAATTATTCATAGTTAGTTAGTAGTCTTCTTAAATAGAAAAAGGAAACATCTTTCAATTAATATTTTTTATTTTTGATTGATAGATATTTAGTTGATAGCTCAACTAAATATCTATCAATCAATCTACTAGGAATAAGAGTATTCGGGTTGCCCCGAATACTCTTATTCCTGGTATTTCGCTTGAACTGAAGAAAAATTAGAGAACATTTTATTTACAAAAATAGTTGAGATTATACAATCAGTCAGCCTCGATGGCGTAGTGGTTAGTGTAACTGACTGCCACGCCTGAGGTCGCGGGTTCGATTCCCGCACAAGTCAAACATTTGTGTGCATGAACATGGATGTTTGTCTTGGTCTGGGTGTTTCTATGTATAATATGTATGTATTTACAAAAAAAAAAGTATCTATGTATGTTTATCCATTGTCTAGAACCCATAGTACAAGCTCTGTTTAGTTTGGGCTAGATGGTGTTGTGTGTATGTGGTAGAATATTATATTATTATATTAGAATATTATTATATTATAATCTTGTTCTAGCATCCGCTTAAGTCCTACGTCATATATCTTAGAAACAATAGTTCACCATACTTCAAACTATGACGTCATTTTATTGCCAACACAGGTATTATGCAGTGGCAAAACCAGATTAATTTATTTCTCGAATTCCTAGAAAGCGCTAGAAAAATATAAGCGAAATGGGTTTTATACGAGCGCCGTTATCTGCTATGTAATCAAATGTGTATTTGATAAGACGGCGAGCACTTGAAGTAATGTCTTTTTAAAATACAGTCATGTCTCATTACATTGATAGTGATCTAAATTAAGTGCAGTGCAAACAATGCTCGCGTCGCACCTTACTCTGCAGCAAACACTGATTTCAAACAGAAGCAAATGGAGATACTGTTTTTTTCTTCGTAACACATAACCATAAACTAGGTTGACCTATTTTCTGGAAACCTACTAATAATATTATAAATGTTAAAGTTTGGTAATCAATCACACGTATGTTAAACTACTTAAACGTAATTACCCTGGCATACACATAGACCATATTATTATCTTGGATTAACACATGTTTTTTTATTTTGATATGCGGTCCCGTGCTGTTTGTGTTGTCGGTCTATCTCTTCAGTCATGCAGCTATTTCTGAGAGAGAGTGGTGATTATTAGAAATTGTAACAAATGGTAAAAATGTGCTTTAAGCCTAGTGGGTTAATGTGGTGGCACATGGAGGTAGTCCTCGGTGGCACAGCGGTAGTAAATGCAACTCCTGTTCAGGAGGTTCCGGGGTCGATTTACCGGTCAGATAAAGCGTTATAGGATAGTCCTGTTAAGAAATTTTCAATGCAGCACGAGTGCTGTTGGACGAGTGAAGTTGGACTGCCACACAGAGGTCTTGAGTTCGAACCCAGGGCGCATCTCGTGACTTTTCGAATTTATATGCGTATTAACCTTTTGAACGCCAACGTCGTCTATATTCGACATGCGCAAGCGTGCCCTGTGCGCCAACGTCGTCTATACTCGACAAAACTGTTTTTTGTCGGTTTACAGATAAATACAAAATAAACATATTAAATCATTAGTTTTCTGTGTTTTAGTGATACAACTTAAAAATTGAATCCCCAATTATTACTTAATTGTATACAGCAAACAAAATTGTTATTAGTTATTGAAATATTTGATCATAAAAAACAATATACATATAATATATCGATTTTCGGGCTTGGCGTACAGGACATGGAGGTGCCGTTATGGCGTGGCGTTCAAAAGGTTAAATAATTAATTATCACTTACTTTAACGGTGAAGGAAAACATCGTGAGGAAACCTGCATGTCTGTGAGTTCTCCGTAATGTTCTCGAAGATATGTGAAGTCTACCAAGCCGCACTGGGCCAGCGTGGTGGACTACGGCCTAACCTTTCTCACACTGAGAAGAGGCCCGTGCCCAGCAGTGGAACAGTTTAATACAGGGCTTTTATAATTATTATAATGGGCTCACCCCCTGTCATTGGATACTAAAACTATTGTTAGCTAAATGCGGGTATAATACACTTCTCCTTACCCCTTAGGGGATACTGGCATGAATATACATGTATGTATTTAGCCAGCAATGTGACTATTAGATAGTAGTCACAGCGATCTAATAGTTACATAGCTGGCTCAATCTCTAAGAAACTCATCTTCCTAAATGTCACTTTTAGAAGGATGAGTTCCTCGGATGCTTTTTAATATTTATTGGAGAAGTAATCAAAAGATACTCCAGTCTGATATACTAGTTACTATAACCTTGTATTTATTTCGATTCAGGTCAGGTTCCGATGCAGTGTGACACATTCGAATGTTTACGAACCGCGACTAAACAGAGACATGGAATACTGAAATACGAGCGGTAATACGTTCGTTGTTGAATCAACTTCGGCTATCATAACTGTCGTGTTTAATTTGACATGGTTCATACTTCGATTGTATGTTTTAACTAGTTGTAAAAATAATGCGTAGAGTAGGTACTGTCGTAAAAAGGTACCATGTCACGTGACCAATAAGGTTAGCCAATAATAGAAGAGTGCTATGTTTGAGTTAACCCTAGAATTATCCTTTTTAGAGTTAGAAAAATCTCTTATACAACAGCTTTGTGCGTCCGTCCGTCTGTCCTTCTGTCTGTTATACAACTTTCAACTCAAGAAGCGTAAGAGCTAGAGACTCGCTGTCAACGCCATTCAATTCAGCATAGTCGATATATCCCCGAAATGACTATGACCTTTGACCTCTGACCTCAAGGTCACGTGGTATCACATTACCTTTGTATATTACTTGAACCATTTTTTTGAACTCTAAGATTTACGGCAATTCATTGCCATTTGTCACTTGTTTACTATTTGGATGTTAATGTGCTGCCAGCGCAATGATCAATGATCGTATTGGTTCCTTCTGTTAAATTGCACAGTGCCTTATGCGTTCTCAAAGAGCAAAGGAATCCTCCCCATCACAGAAATACATCATAATGTTGTATGTCTGCGATTTTCTCTAAGGAAATGTCAGATCTGATGTATGTGTGAATGAATATTATCAAAGATAACTAGCAATTCGTAGAGACAAGATAACATGACTGAAAAGGTAGGGCGAATGGTGTGTTACACATACACATACGTCATGCTAGCTATATTTTAGATAGCAAGTAGGTCATTATTGTCGACCTTTAGACATATCACTACTGAAAAATTCTTAAAAATAAAATTCAGTAATTTTACCTGATTTAGCAATCATACCCGGTCAATCATAAGCAACGAATCTGTTAGTATAATTATCAAATCTTGTGTTTTGTCGTAATATATTCTCACCAATACTATGATTGACTGCAGGCTCAAGCTGAGGAAGGTTTCATCACAACGTGCCAGCAGCTCCGCGGCTACGGCCAGGAGATGTTCAGTGCGAAGGACCAGCTCAATCAAAGCGAAGTTACCATCGCCATCTCGCTCACCGGCATCAGGGTTCTCACTGACACTAGTGAAACCCCGCATTTTTACAGGTAATACACATACCCATGAGACGCTACGTCTCATCCTATGCAGGAACTATCTCCGTCAGTTTTGCAAGTTGAGTTCCTCTTTGGAGGAGAAGTTTTAGAATATCGTCCACGCTTCTGAAATGGTTTTAAGTGGAAGAGTTTGCCGCTGTCAATTATTTGGTGACAATACCGAAAACCGGTTTTCTGTAAAGCAGTGATTGTGTTATATACTCTATTATTACTATTATTTGAAATCAGCGACGGGTGACTGATACTCTTGGTGTAGGTAGCCATCGTAAGTTAGGGTAACCGCTTACTATCCTACGGGCGGTATGCTTATTTGTTACCCAAAGGGTAAAGAATGGTGCACAGCAGAATATGTGTTCAATGCTTGAACAGCCCGACGGAGCAAGTACCTCTATCTTACAGAAGTTCGTATCTAAATAATGCTGTGAATATGATTTTCATTCACGATAATGAGGTGCTGTACTGTTGACAGTGGGACCTATGTTCTATGTTAATTTTGCCAAGATCAGGCTTGCCATATGCTTGTATGTCACTTATCAATTTAAAAAGCGCAAGACTGGCACAGCTTCAGATAGTTCTCTCTTATCTTATTATTTAGGTAGTGGTCGCCCAGTGGTCAAAATAAGACCGTAATTAATATATTTTAGCACTGCACTGCTTCTCTATATAACTTTAATTCTTTTGCTTTATTATACAAATGCTATATGCACGCAATACGGTTAACAAGAGGTACATTTTAACTTATTTACCTACTTCACGTATTAGTATATAGATAAAAGTAAAAATATAACATGCCATGACAATGATCTCTATACTTGCTCTGGATACTTGAATATCTTGTGATATTCAAGTATCCAGAGCTATAGTAGTAAAATGTGAAGGATTGCAGTTACATGCGATCTGTCGGCACAAATCTATTTGGCCGAGTCCCAAACATGTCAAGGAAATTGAAGAATATACTTATATAAATATGGTTTTAATTACTCACCGATATAGTTCTAGGAACTGATTAATAGAATTATTTAGGTTAATTGTATTTGTTCCTAGAGTCTATAAGTCTAACAGATTAAAGAGATCATGTCGTTTTAATTAGTGTCTTTTGAATGTTATCAAATCATAGCAAGTATAATGTATCTGTATCTGTATCTTATGTGGGGGCCAGTCAGTGCAGACCGGTGACACTTCGACGCAGTGGGATCTTTTGTGTCGACACTCTCCCAATAATGACTGCCAAAGATGTTCATGGCCGCCGGGACCGACGGCTTAATGTGCTCTCCGAGGCACGGAGCAGGCGATAATTGTCAATCAATACGCACATAATTTCGAAAAGTCATATAACTTCCGAAAGTCAGAGGTGCGCGACGTGGGTTCCAACCCGAGACCCTGTGCATTGCAGTCTGTTGGTCTCCCCACTGAGCTATCGCTGCTCAGTATAATGTAACAAGCATACGTTTTCAACATGAGTAATATTATCATTAATAATTACTGAAACGTTAAAATTCAGCTGTAAGTTCCTTCAAATAATTTGATGTATCGACAATAATTACATTGCTGACGCCTCGAAGAAAGGTCTTCTAAGTGGTTGGCAGATGTCTATTTAACCTACATTAAGCTACATACAGCTACGGTGTTATGACCCACAAAATAAAATACGAGCCTATTACTATCTTTCGGTCACAGTTCCAGTGGTTTAATACTAAGATTTTCTTGACAAATAGCGCCAATAACACTAGAACCACTCGGGTATCGAATTCGAATCCACATGCAAAGCAGTCGCATTAACAACAGCTGTGCCACGGAAGCAGCCATTTAAAAGGCCATATTGTAGAATATAACTTTCGTTTCATGTTACCTTTTAGCCGATATCAATATGTATGTAGATCTGAGAATCAATGAAACGGCGCTCTCCTCGCAGCATCGAATCACGACAGTTCAATGAATTAAATTGAATGGAAACTCGTGTCACGCAATGTTATCATCGATTGATTCATAAAACTGTGACGAGGTTCTGTCTGTACATTACAGATGCTTTTAAATAAGAATTCGGATCGATTATTTAAGTTTTTATAAAAGACAACTCCATTACCAGGAATGTTGCCTGTGTCGCGGACTCGCGGTGGACTAAACATTGAAACAACGGATATAAAGAACATCGTACTTGAAAACAAACAAACAACACGAGAAGACAAAAACCAGAGACTAAGACATAAAAATAGATAAAACCTACCAAGCTCCCGTCTTAAAATGCACTCATCTAGTCCACATGTCATGTCGATAAAAATATATAATAAGCTACCCCCGCAAAATAAAATGAAATTAAAGACAGTATATTTATAAAAAAATTAATACACTTTCTATTAACTAAATGTTACTTACCATATAAATGAATACCTAAATGATAAATGTATATGAAACATAATAAATGGAAATTTAAATGAATACTTATAATAATATACCTAATAATAACATAAGTACAAATAAATACATAATATATAAACAAACATGACATACATTCATAATAATAGCTGTGACATTTAATTCCTTTTCTTTTTACAAACTTTGATAATAATGATAATCTACAATAATATATAATTAATAAAAATATTAAAACATATAAATAAAATAATATAATAATGATTATAGTAATATATCTATCTAACTATAGTAAGCGCACCTTAATAAAATGACCTATATATTATAATAGTCAATAAATATCAATCATAAGTAAAATATGTAAATAATAAAATATGTAAAACTTCCACCTCTCTCCTACATCTTGCCGTGCCGACAAGGCCCACACATGTTTCTTATATTATACCAGTGTAACATCTATTTAACTTGTGGAGTGCAATAAATGTATTGAGTATTGAGTATTGAACAACTATTTGTCGATGATTCAAACTACTATGCCATCTGTACAGTCGAATCTGTGGCAACATTGTTTTGGACTATGCTTCTTAGAATTTTTATTCGTTCATCTGTGTAGTACGATATCAAGAATGAACCTCGCAACGGGTTTCAGTTTCATAATTACCAAACTGTGGCAACAGCAACAATAGATGCACCCTATTCATAACATCAGCCCTGTATTAAACTGTCCCTCTGTTGGGCACAGGCCTCTTCTCTGTGTGAAAACGGTTTGGCCATAGTCCTCTTAGTTATGAATACCAACGCAGCGATAGCCTAGAATGATCATTGGACTGCCACGCTGAGGTCTCGAATTCGATCCCAAGACGCGCATCTCTGACTTTCCGAAGTTATGTGCGTATTAAATAGCTAATTATCGCTCGCTTTAACGTCGAGAAAACATCTTGAGGAAACCTGCATATCTGAGAGTTCTTCATAATGTTCTCGAAGATACGTGTTATCGTTTTAGGATATCCTGTAAAGGTATTATAAATGTGTTTTAATTAAATAAATAAATCGCCATAGTAAATGTGAAGTCTGCCAACCCGCACTTTTTTTTTTTTTTTAACGTGTCGGAATGCATGCCGCATTCCCCTCTCGCCGGGGTAAAAGAAAGATGGAATAAGAATAATGTACCTCCCGGAATACCGACTAAACCTACCACGGTATTCCTCGGCAAAACCACTATCGACGGGGCCGCGCGAATCACTTGCACATACGGTCGCGACCCCGCCGAGGTTTCGGCCCGCCGTATGAAACGGCAGGCCCCTACACGAAGAGGCCTACCTTTTAGGTCAAACCCCTCCCAAACCCAACATTTTAATGCCATCCGAGATTCACAGTGTTTAACAAATTTGTAACTTTAAATAAGAAATATTATATAAAGTTTCTTGTTCTCATAATTATGTAAATATACTAATAAGAAACTAAACAGGACTGATATTACTATATTATTATTTATATCAAATCTGGTCCCTGTCTCCAGATGGATGGACATCACGAACGTGATAAACCACAAGCGGACGTTCAGCATCGAGTGTCAGAAGCCGACGGGGTCCGCATCCTTCACGCTGGCGAGTCCCGAGGATGGCAAGTATGTGTGGTGGACCTGCGTGCAGCAGCATACCTTCTATATGAAGCACCAGACCGCGCTCAGCGAGGCCCCGAGAGATGAGCACAGGCCCAAGTTCCAGGTAACTTTGAGAAACTTGATATAAAACTTTGTAATATGTTGGTTGATATTTTATACAGAATTTACGATATGGAAAATTCTCAGATATGCGAGTTTACATGTCATTTTTTTCTCCACCGGTAAAGCAAGCGATAAGTACCTATTTAATACGCGCTAGACATGAGATCGAACTCGAGACTGGCATTACAGCGGTTTCTACAATATTATATATATTTTTTTAAGATCTAGCTTTTGTCCGCGACTCAACTCGCTCGGGAGTATTACTTTTTTCAGGTACTCTGTCCTTTTCGGTACCCTTAACAACGTGTATACGAAATTTGATGATCACTGGAGTAGTTAAGGCACATTCGCATTTATAGTTGTAACCTTTAGGGTTTACTTTAAGAGAAATGTAGATATAATTAGAAAGTACAATGAGAGAAGGTATAACAAATACACTTTTAATGTATTAAGATTACAAATAAAAGAGACAATCTTTACTTATATAACTATAGTCAGGGCGTGGTTCGCTAAAGACTTGCTTCGTGGTCCTTGTACAATCAGGACACTTAGCTGAAGGTGTGAAGCCGGGCCGCAAGGACACGCGACTGACGCCGTCCGTTCCTTATATAGTGTCGCACCACCGGTCGCGAGAGGTGGCTAGTGACGTGCACCCGCGTTCGCCGGGCGTCTAGGCGATTATCGTCACATAGTATTTATTAGTAAGGATATCAAAAAACTGCTTGTGTAACAGTACACATGTTAACATAATTCTAATTCCGCGCGTAATCAATTTGCAAAGGCAAAAATATATTTTACTGACGCTACTATGGTATTTTATTGAGTGTAGACACAGATAACCCATACACTGCCTCGATGGCGTAGCGGTATTGGATCCGACTGAAGTGTATTAGGTCTCGAGTTCGAGAACCGGGTCGTGTAAGAGTTATTAAGCTTTTCTGTCAATAATTTCTCAGTAGAAGCACGGGCTCTGAAACTGAGTCCGGTAAACGTCAGTAGGGTCATCCCCTATTATAAATATGGTAAATATAAATCTATTGCACCTCTGTCGTCTTTTGCCGGGAAATAAGCATCAGACTATATTATATAGACAGGCTAACCGGCCGTGGTAGGAAGGTTATGGTACAATCAGATATAATGGTTTTGTAATTATATTATTCATTTATTAAGAAGATCGCAATTCCCAAAGTACAAATAAAGGATAATACTTAAATAAGTAATTAAATACACATATATCTATTGCCGCCAGATGTTGTACTGCCCTTTTCACTAGGTGGTGCCCAACTCTGGTATATCAACCACTGCACCACAGCTGTAATTATAATTTGTTATGCATATAATAACATATTATGTAGATGATGAGCAGCGATAGCCTTGTAGGCAGACATTTAGACTGCCACGCTGCTGTTTTGATTTGGATGTTATGTGCGTATTAAATAGTTAAATACCGCTCGCTTGAACAGTAACGGAAAATAGACGTCTGAAAATAGACTTAACCCAATCCAACAGTGAAGTTAATATGTAATAATAATAATATCAGCCCTGTATATAATCTGTCTTAGTGCAGGGCCCGAGCCTCTTCTTATACATATGCATACATAGATTCACGCCTGTTTTCCAGAGGGGTAGGCAGAGACTACGGATTAGCCTCTTCTCAGTATGAGAATTTTGGCCATAGACCACGCTGGCCTGGTGGGGCATTGGCAGACTTAACATATTTTCGGGAACATTGTGTAGAGCTCTCCGAGAGGCAGCTTTCCTCACGCTGTTTTCCTTCACCATTAAAGCGAGTGATAATTAATAATTTAATACGCACCGGAAGGCGCAGCAGATAGACCTCCAAGTAGGCCTACTAGGTGGACCGACGACCTGGTAAGGGTCGCAGGAAGCGGTTGGATGCTGGTGGCCTTGGGGAAGGCCTGTGTCCAGCAGTGGACGTCTTTCGGCTGAGATGATGAATACGCATATAACGACGACAATATGCGTTTGTTTCAACTTATCAGTGAGAGTACCTAATAAAAAAGAAAAAGTAACACACAAAACTGCGTCTTTTCAAGCAAGATACACCATAACACCATTCCAAATTATTTTAACAAGCCATACGCCATGGATGATCGCATGATACACTGCTAGCCGAGTTAACGATTGTCGATATAGTTTTTGTGAGAGGTTTCCCTCGGTAGACATGTCCTATAAATCAACACAACACCGCGCAGGTACTGTTAAGTAACTATTAGTAAGTTATGCGCTGGTATGAAAGCGCACGCGTCGTACTCGCGGAGCGTAAAGCACGCCATTCATGACGCGACTTAACCACGCGATTTATGTTAAGATTATCTATTTATGCGCATCCATACTATGCTACTACTTGTAAAATAAATCATAAAAGAGGAAGTGAAATTGTGTTTACGCACACACCTGTGCACTATAATGACCAGACTCCGTAAAGATTAGCCGCCGTCACCAACATTTTGTGTAATTGCTGAAACACCTTTCGTGATCCAATGACGATTGAAAAAGAGTTGTCGTCAGTTTCTTGCAGATTCGTCTTACAGGTTAATCCTTTGACTGAACCTAGAAACTAACCTAAATATAAGTTAAGTAACTTTAGTATAGTCACTATCCTCTTTACTTTGATGCTCATATGTATTACTATGTGACCTAAAATATTAAATTATTTTTGTCTGTAGGCAGGCGCCAATAGTGTTTAAACTTAGAACGTAAACATCTTATGGAAGCCTACATGTCTTAGAAATATCCATAACAGTCTCGAAAATGTGTAGGTTCTGCTAGCCCCGCACTGGGTAAGCCTGGTAAACCACGGTCTATAACTTGTTATACAATAAAACACTCGGATCCAGCAGTGGAACAAGTAATGAACTGATTGATATTTTCAAATACTTTAATATAATTAGTGCAGTTCTAATCAAACGGACCATGCCTAATACACAACCTAACTAAACAGGAAACACATTAACTGAACCGCAGCGACAATACTTCCGACAGTAACGATCGCAGCATGAATGGCCAGCTTTATAGATCGCGAGATAGTATCGCATGCGCAAGCGCATACTTGTGTTGAACAACAGCAAGAACACACTTCCTCGCGACGCGCCGACATAGATCCGTATCGGTTATTAACGGTAATTACCGATAGCGTTGTCACGTGAAAGTTAACGCTTTTTATGCAAATAGTTTCGAGTCAGATTATCGATTAAAAGTGTTACTATCGATTAGTTGAATCGAGATTGTTTTTGATCGATTAAAGTTATTTCCGCTCTAACGTGAACCAGCGTGACTGGGTCAGTGCGCCGCCATTCAAAGGGTCGCAGCCAAATGACCTTGTGTTGTTTACCTTTGGTGAGTAGTTTCCAGAGTTCCTTTAGGGAATGCTGTACTGGCTTTAGCAAAACTCTACCCTTTTTTTTACCTTTGGCAACAAACGAGCTACTCGTCTACCTGATGGTAAGCAGCTTTATGCACTGCGTATCATCCCACAGTCATTGCAGTAGCAATAAGAAAACAACACAGCCAATCCTCGTATCTACCATAACAGTAAGACAGATCAAGTCGTTTTACTACAGAAAATTAATTACTGACACATATTCTATGAAAATTTGTCGAAATTTAACTGTGTGCTAAAACGATTCGTTTCTTAAACATAGGAAGTGAGCCTTACTGGGTTGACCGTGTACTTGTTTAACATCGAATTATGTGAGTAACAGGAAACATAAATTTTGTTAAGATTGTGCTGTGTATACCTTAATAAATTAACTTTAAATTGTTTTAGGTAATGATGCAACATTGGTGTAGTTAATGAAACAGAGGTTACAGCGATAGGCTACTGGTAGATCCTTAGATTCCCACGAGAGGATCAAAGGTCTCGAATAAGATTCCAATACACGATACTTAGTACTTAACCTTTTCGAAATTGTGTGCGTATTAATTAGTTAATTATCGATCGCTATAACGATGAAGAAAATGACATGCGAAACATGCTTATCTAAGAGTTCTTCATTATTGTCACAAAGACGTACACGTCTTTTAAGCCCAGCGTTATTCACTTTCCTAGCTAGTAATCAAACTTATTGATTTCGAATTTAAAGAACACACTGTATGGCTCAATCAAATTATGAAAATTATTGACATTAATTATAGACCACTTTGGGTAATTGCTTACTAATGGTAACCAGTTACCGGGACGTATGTTTGTAAGTTTATAACCCATTTGTCACCAGGAACATGGTATGTCAGATAGTCGCGAGGAGTTGGACGCCCGGGAGCTAGGCAGCGTGTCGAGACTGGAGCCGCTGACTGCGGCTCACAGGGCGTACTCCACCAGCTGCCTAGAGCTCGCGGAACAGCACCACCACCAGCCTCCACAACCGTTACACCAGAACAGGTACAGCAGTTTATTAAAGGCCCTGACGTCAACTTTTGTATCGTGATTTATAAATTATTGGCTTTTCCCCGCGGCTTCGCTTGCTTGGGAACATAATTTTTTTCTGGATAAAGGTACCCTCTGCCCTTTGCTGGCAAAGTGTATGCGAAATTTTATGATGGTCGTTTAGGTAATTAAGTTGTGAAAGCGTAACAAAAAAAATTACATTCGCATAATATTAGTGTTGTACACCCCGGTGCGAGGAAGTAACGTGGGTTTGTTGGTTCGGATCTCTCTCTATCGGTCTTTGACAGTTAGGCAATAGAGAATATACTTATGTTTGCGTTCTCCGTTTAGGTTGGTCGGCATTACCAAAATTAGTTCTAGAAGACCAACACTCACCTTGCATTCAATGTCATTTGGAGTCAAAATCACAATAATCCCGAACTCTTTGAAAACATAGTTTCTACCACCAGATTGTAGAGTAACCATTGAAATGCCCAATAAAATTTCATTTTCCAGAGCACTTCTACCATCATACCGTCCAGCACCAGACTACGAGACTGCCATCCAGCAAAAATACCAGCAGCAACGTGCCGAAGCGCAGCTACGTTACCAGAACCACCACCACTCCCAGATGGTGAACACCAGTGCCAAGCCCCTGGTCTATGGCTCCCACCCCGACATCCACAGGATACACTACCCTGATGTCACTCGCCATACCCAACCAGTCACCACTGAAGACTACCCTTACGGCCTCAAGTTTATGGGAAACTACCCCTTCGCAGTCAACCCTAACGTACAAACCGATATCAACCAGCTCCATTATGTGAACGTCTACAAACCACCTCCTCCATACCCCTCCAACGGCCTAGCATCAAACTCCACACCAGATCTAGCAGTCGCCAGCCAAGCATTAAACTACCATCGAGGGTACATCAACTCCCACGTCTCCGGTTCGAGCCCTGACTTAGTATCAACCCGAACGGCACTGAACAGGCAATATCTCGGCTATATAAACCCTAGTCATATAAATTATAGACCTAACATAATGCCTGGGACACACGGCACTTACAACAATCTAGCTTCAGTATTGGACCCCAAACCACACATAATTATAGACCCTCACCATATATCAGATAACATCCAAAAAGTATACGACGAAAGAGGGAATATTATGTACTCAATGCCGATGCCAAGAATGCCTTATCAGAGGCATGTAGTATTACCACAATCACAGCAGATAAAACTAGGAGATACTCCGGAACCTATATACGAAAATGTGCCGCTACCGTGGCAGAACGAAGGGAAAATCACCATGAGGGATCGAGCACAGAGTTTAACAACGACAGATGAAATAGCCCGACTAAACGAGCGGAACAGCAGTCACCCAACCATAAACAAGTATCTGTCACCGAATTACTTACCTGACAGTCCTGACAGCCATTACGTCAACGCACAGATAATCAAAGGTGTTAGAGAGACGAGCGTGCCAAAAGAGTTGACTATTTCCAGTCGATCGATTAACAGAGAGGCGGAATTCGAGAACGTAGCGTTGTCTATAGATAGGTTGTCGTTACACGATGAGAAGGATTATGACGAAACGCCGTACCAGAGTTTATCGACTCATAGGGTGTCGAATAATAATACTATTAACGCTGTAAGTAAGGATAACGTGACTTCGATCGTGGTGAGCAATGATAGTAGTGCAAGTGTTATCGATGCGACGCTGTCTACAGCTAATAGGTAAGTTATCATTTCTTTCTTTAGAAGACGACAAAAATCCTATAACCTGATCCGGAATAAAAAAACTCATAAATGCATATTATAATTCAAAGAGAATTGTATTAAATACTTCCTAATTTCGTCAGCTGTTTTAAGCCTACACAATATCAGGCCCCTACTATCTTTCTGAACGGAGCTGAGATGGTATGAGTAACTCAACAACTCCTCGCGTCAGTCACTTACGCACACTGGCCTACTTGTGAGGTTAAGTGCGAATAACACACGTCCAACTAACTAAGCACCACATAATTGGGTCGACGCTATTATCCACAGGAAACATTTTTACTCGTCGTTCTGAGAATTTTCTGACCGAGAAATGGGCATTTAACCTGGGTCCTTATGCTACGGCACCATTGTGGTAGTTTATCTATCTATATCTATATAAATAAAATCGTGTCACGGTGTTTGTGGGCGCACACCTCCGAAACGGCTCGACCGATTTTTATGAAATTTTTTATGTATATTTGATAGGTATGAGAATGGGTCGTAAAGTATATTTTATACCGCTAGGTGAAGAAATAATTTATATGGCAGAACAACGTTTGCCGGATCAGCTAGTTGGTATATACAATAGTCGACAAGTAATGTAATAAATAGGAAAATGTGCTTGTTACGTTTTTACTATTTGTCTGCTCAACCGCTGCGCGTGTTTTGCATACAAATAACATTGGTAATTGTACATCGTTATTTATTTGATTATAACATTTTATTAGCCGAGTGCTTGGCAACTCACGCTAACTGCTCAGTTCTAAAACAAATGCCTATAACTTATTTTTTTTATGTATCCATTACATACATTACTTTTTTATGTATATATTGGCATATGTTTGATTTTAGAGGCAACAGAAAATAGCATTATTTTGTCTGGACCTCGTTTATTAAAGTATTTAAGGGTATTACTGACATGTCAATTTAAAATAATTATGAAGTTAACGATATAAAATACACATGTTATCGACTAAATAAAATAAAACTAATCATTATGCATACATTTTTTTTATGCTATCACGGCTTTTACTTAATGCGCGAACCAATTACCAAAACAGTTTATTTTTAACTTTTAGTGTGAGGATCGCAAGCTAAGATTCACATGTAATTGCATGATCCTGCTGCCTTCTACCGGGCATAGGTCCAGACTATGTTTGTTTTGTGTTTTCGCTCATCGAGGAGTCCGAGAGCGTTGGAGACACAATCACCCCCTCGGTCCGCTCATACCACTCTTTCGCCTACCGTTCCACCGTTTACATGCATTTTAGTAACTACTTACCAGGCGGACCATGTGTGTTTGTCACTTGTGATTGCACGGATTCATAGCGGTTTAAAGGTTCGCCATGGCAAGTGTTGTGGATTCGAAGTCCCATACGGGACTATAATTTGTATGATCCACAAATTGTTGTTGCCTGGAAATTCTTTGTGTCAGTCAAAGTTTACATATTTTTTTTACTTTAATTCATGCTGCCAAGATTATTGTTTATCTGATCCCTTCTTCTAGTTCTCTCGAAACCGAGACGAGCAAGGCCAGCAACGCGTCGAAGGAGAAGAAGCGGCGTCGCTGGGGCGTGTGGATGGGTCGCGGCTCCAAAGACGTGCGCTCCGCCACGCTCGGACGCGCGCGCCACGCGCCCGCCCCGCACACGCACCGCTGGTCCACCGGCCTTGCCAAGTTCCAGCCGCTGCCGCCCAGCATCACCAAGGAGACCATGGTCAGTCACATTTAAGTATAGCCTCTGTGGTCGCCGCCCCGCACACGCACCGCTGGTCCACCGGCCTTGCCAAGTTCCAGCCGCTGCCGCCCAGCATCACCAAGGAGACCATGGTCAGTCACATTAAAGTATAGCCTCTGTGGTCGCCGCCCCGCACACGCACCGCTGGTCCACCGGCCTTGCCAAGTTCCAGCCGCTGCCGCCCAGCATCACTAAGGAGACCATGGTCAGTCACATTAAAGTATAGCCTCTGTGGTCGCCGCCCCGCACACGCACCGCTGGTCCACCAGCCTTGCCAATTTCCAGCCACTGCCGCCCAGTATCACCAAGGAGACGATGGTCAGTCACATTTAATTCACTTGATATTAGGAAATATACCACGAGCTGTTTACCTTAATCAAACCCTGGGCAGACTGACTGAGCAAGTATCTGTAGAGGTCTCACCTTGTGTTTCGTACCAACAGATACGTGTAGGTTTTTCTAAGCCACGCTAAGCTGTCAGTGGGTGAGTAGTGGCCTGACTCTATGACGCTAGCAGCGCAATATCTTCTCCTTCACAAGATCAGCAACCACCTAGCTAGCACCACTAAAATAACGATGGTCAGTCATATAAAAACGCCCAGAATTTTAAAAGAAACATTTTATAGCGTGATAATTAACACAAACTATAATCTACTACTTGACTTTTAGTAATTAGGTAAATCAAATATACGTAATCTTATTTATTAATGTTTATTAATTACCAAGTAAAGTTAACCAGAAGTCTTTAGCACCCGGAATAATATGGAAAAAATCTCGAAAACACACATCTGAATCAGTTCAGTCGTTTGGATATTATGATTGAAAACATAACACTCCTACTCGTATAATAAAAACACGCAATCAATACGAAATCTTTATAAACATCTGGTCGAATAATCCCCGGATCGAATATCACTGGCCAACTGTTTATTGTTTATCAGCTCACGTTAATTGTTTATTAACAAACACATCATGCTAGCGGTCATATAACTTGTATATTACATCTGTCGTACGCGTCGCTGTCAACATGGGAGATTATTTCGTGTGCGTTTAATACGATTTCATCAGTCTCAATTCGGTGATCAATTGCGCCATGTTCTTACGTAGGAAGAATCGTGAACTGTGCAGATATAAGTGGATTAAACAGATTAAGTTTATTGATGTGTGTAACGGTTTTTTTTTTATATCAATCTATTAAAATTTTCGGTTTTAATACTTAACATATACTTTTCGATTAACATATTGAATTTAATAAAGAAAACAGGGGCTTTGTGAAGCATGGTAATATGGCCCTAGGGGAAGCTTTGGCATTATATTTAAAATGTGAAATCTCAATTGGTGTATCATTATCATCATCATCTCAGCCGAAAGACGTCCACTGCTGGACATAGGCCTCCCCCAAGGTTTTCCACACAGACCGGTCTTGGGCCACCCGCATCCAACCGCTTCCCGCGACCCTTACCAGGTCGTCGGTCCACCTTGTGGGGGGTCTACCCCTGCTGCGTGTTCCGGTGCGTGGAACTGTAGAACCACTGTAGAACCTTTCCGCCCCAACGGCCATCGGTTCTGCGTGCTATGTGCCCTGCCCACTGCCACTTCATCTTGGCTATCATTCATCATCATCAATTGGTGTATAGATAATACTTTACTCATATCCGTTGTTACATGTTGTTGATGTATTGGTTCATCTCAGATTCATTCTAATTTATTATATGAAGGCATTTTGTCGTCGTGTCATCCTGTAACTAACAATTAGAACAAAAAACTTAAAAGTAATTACGACTAACCTAGTTTTATTATGTCATATTGGTTTTGGGTAGCTATTTAATCTACATATCAGTTTTACATGGAGTGTATATTCCAATATTTGATTATAGAATAGTCCGACACACATACACACCTTCGCGTATATATGTCAATATTTGTAAGAATGTATGTGCGCTTTCTGACTACCCCATACAATCAATCAGCTCTCGCGCGACACTGCGGGACATTTGCCTTTCCCATTTCACAATACAACATCTTGACTACTGCATCTAATCAAACCCGACCACCCGTATCAGGTTATCAGCCACCTGGCCGCAAGACGCCCTTGCTAATTCGAATTCTCTAGGACTCGTATGTTAAAACAGCCATTAGTCCTTCGCCAAATATGGTGACCAGCACCATTAATAATATATTTCCCTACAGTGCCAAATCCTCGAAAGGAAGATGACAGACGAACAGCTCTCGTTCGCATTCGAGCAGATCCCTAAGGGTCGCGAGACGGGCGGAGAGTTCCGCACAGCGCTGCTGCCACAACACGCTGCGCTCAACGGGTTCTCCTCGGACCACCTTCCCTACGAAGATAATAGAGTCAGGCTACACCCCACACCGAACAATCCACATGGATACATCAATGCGTCGCATATTACTGTGAGTAGTGTTACTGTTTTTTTGTTGCACATAACGTCTTATATTTTGAATATAGCATGGAAAATTTAATTCTCAGTATGATGGGAATAACTATTTCATGCAAAGGACGACGGAAAAAAACACATTTAAAAAAAAATCTAAAGTCGTTAAGATTAAACAGACAAGATCTCTAAAATATTGTATTTTTTTTTCGTTACTATATTCATTGAAATTAAACTGCTATATACGGATTTTATCGCGTTGTTTATTTGACACTTTATTACAAAATTTTGGAAATTTTTACACTACTAAGTACTACTATTAAACTTTACTAATTTTTAAGCTAATTAAATTATTATTAAACTATTTAGATTTAATTTATTTTTACACTTTCCCCGACGTTTCGGTTGCTTTTCAGCAGCCATGGTCACGGGGAGACTATATTAATAATAATTTTCGTATTTTTACTTTGTAAATATTTTACTTATTGTTATTTTTCTCATTTATTTTCACAAATAATAATAACCGTGTATTTTTCTCTTCTCTTATTTATTGTGATACTAATGTTACATCATAATAACGCATGTTGTGCATATGGCCATTTTTAATAGTATTACTTAGTTACGTAGAAATAATGTAACAACTCCTGGAGGTCCAAATAAATAAATACCTACCTATTGGTGAGCGGTTACCATAGCCATAGGTGTTTGTTTGGCCACAGCTGAGTTTTCACTTATACGTTGTAGAGATTTCCAAAAAGATGCTGCATGTCAGTGTAAAGGTTGACTATTATACGGGTCCATGCTAAAATAACAAGTTGTAAGAAGTCTAGAATAATTCCTCGCAGCAACGCAACACGAGTTTGCTTGGTTTTAGTCTTCTGTAGAGAATTTCTTTAGTCAACTTCGTCTCTTAACGATACTTATGTTTGTAAGCTCTATAACACTTTACCGGATTAATATTTTATGTGCGGTTTATTTTCAATGACTTTATCTAGTGAACTGGGCGGCTTTTGACGTTTAATTACTAAAATAGAGTAAACATTGAAAATGAACATTATGTAATCTATAAGTTAGTATAAAAGTCCAAAAATAGTGAAATGTTTGGTATATATGTAATATTATATTATCGATATTATTCATTTTTAATATAATTGAAATAAATATATATGTATAATAATTTATAGTATTAGTTAAGTAGTTCCAGATCCTACATTTAAACGAAAAAAATTGTCGTGTTTATATTATTAGTATTATTTCATCGAAGTTCTGTGTTGTCCTAGATGACGGTAGGCAGCACGCAGCGATTCTACGTGGTGGCGAAAGTGGGGCCCAACCGGGGCGTGGGCGGGCCGGGCGTGGGGGCCGGGGGCGCGGCGGGCGGGGGCGCGGCGGGGGCCGGGGGCGCGGCGGGGGGCGGGGGCGCGTGCGCGTGCGGCGGCGCGTGCGCGCTGCTGTGGCAGTGCGCGTGGCAGGTGGGCGCCGGCCTGCTGGCCACCGTGGGCGAGGCGCCGCACTACCTGCCGCATGATAACTGCACCACCGACTATGGGAAGGTGAGCTAGCATTACACTTTTTTTTATCCCACTGCTCGGCAAAAGCCTCTTCTTTGGACTTTCAAACCAGTCTGTTCGAAGACATTCCTTGACGGTCCCTTTCGAAGACATCCAAGTCATCTCGCCATCTCCGTTTAGGTCTGCCCCGTCGCCGTCGACTGTCTTTTAGCACCCACTTGGTCACAATTTGTGGCCACCTCTCTGGATGCATGCGGCACGCGGCTGTGAAATCCACCCGGCTGGGCCGGACGCCAGTCCTACTTCAGCCTGTCAGATTTCACACCTACGTTAGTTATGCGTGTTGTGGAGCGCAGAGAAGTAGTACCATTACATATCTTATGTTAACCTATCGTATGTTTATATTTTTGTAATACCTTATGATATGCCCTTTACCGAAAAACAAATCCATTCGTAGCCGATTAACAATCAGTTTTAAGCGTTAAGTTTAATAAAATAAGGTTTAAAGTGGCGCGCACTTGGTGGCTCGTATTCCAGCAAGTAACAAATTCACGGTATAAATGTAACGGATCGTATGCGAGCCTCTGTCAGCAACTTATGACCGTTCTTTGTAGCAAAAGCAATGCCAAAGCTACTGGTTGAGAAGAGAGGAACAGAAACGGCTTCTTTATTATGTTATTCTACTCCAACAAACACGGCTTGGTTACCGAAATAAGCAAAATTGTGCTGGAATACCAACCGTGTACCAAGTGATTGGTGCAAGGGCGTCATAGTACCTTTATACAAGGGAAAAGGCTCACAGCAAGATTGCAAAAGCTAGGACGATAAAATATGGGATGCACAAACGGGATTTCTAAAGGGTATGGGATGTACGGATCAGGTCTTTTCCTTACGGAGCATAGCCGAGAGAGTTTTGGCCAAAGGTCAAAAGGTCTATTGCGCATTCGTGGATCTGGAAAAGGTTTAGATAAAGTGGTGAGGAATGAACTTTGGTCGGTATTGTACATATATGGAGTGAATAGCAACCTCACACGAGCTCTGAAATCTTTATGATGATTCCAGAGCTTGTGTTAGGATAAATGGGACCTACACAGAATGGTTTAGCATCGAAAAAGGTGGTTTCTCGAGTGAAGCCGCAGGCAAAAGCTAGTAAATTATACATAGAATTTGTTGCGTCCAGTTCCAGGTATCATGCGGCACGTCATCACGTACGACGTGGGGCGCGTCGGTGCGCGTGCGCGTGCGCAGCGCGGCGCGCGCGCGCGAGCTGTGGCACGTGCACTTCGCGCGCTGGCCCTACAACAAGACTGTGCCCGATGACGTCGACGACTTCCTCGGTAAGTCACTCTTAAGGAAAATAAACGTTTGCTTGTTTCCAATATAGGTAATTTTTCCTTAAAAGGAATAACAACGTTATAAAATAATATGTAAGAGAATGATAATGAACAATTTTTACTTTTATTTTATACATGAGTAAAAATAGGGCGTTTAAAAAAAATGTAATTCATAACTAACACATAATTGAAATCAATAAAAATCTAACTTCCTAACTATTTAAAATATTTTATTATTTTAAATGTGAATGTGATGATGTTAGTTTGTTATGCTTTTACGTCTGAACTATTCTGTACGAGCAAACACCTACATTTCTTATTGTATATATTAGCTTGCGCTTGCATATTTTATAATCGTGCTCATATTTCATTCATATATTTTACTTGTATTTTACGATATATCAATCATAGTGACATCAGATAAAAAAAAAAACAAGACTGACCATGAGTTTGACATAAATAATACAATATACAAATTACTGCTTTGGCTTGACATGAATAATTTAAAAATAAATTTAGATAAATCCGTTTATATTCAATTTAATCAATCAAATAATAATAAAAACAATATAAAACTTAATATTAATAAAATCGAAGAGGCAACCCATACAAGGTTTTTAGGCGTAATAATAGACAAAGATTTTAACTGGAAAGAACATGTAGATAATGTAAGCACTCGAATCAATAAATTTGTATACGCACTGAAGCAAGTTAAAAACGTAACTAACATAAAAACTGCAATTATGTCATACTACGCCTATGTTGAGTCGCTACTGCGATATGGTCTCGTAATGTGGGGTAATGGTACTAATATGGATAGAGCATTTATTGCACAAAAAAAGTGCATCAGAGCAATAAGTGGTATTAAACCTGATGACTCATGTAGACCAATGTTCAAGAGGTTTGGTCTGCTACCTCTACCATGTCTGTATACATATGAGGTATGTATATTTGTAGCTAACAACAAACATTTATTTAAATCAGCAAATGATGTAAATCCCAGAAACAGACGAGATCCTCATAAACTGGTATTAAGTGATTTGCCAAGACTTGCGAAATACAACAAAAACTGCCTTGCAATGTGCGTACGTATTTATAACAAAATACCAAGTCGCTTTAAAATATTGAACTCGAAAAAATTTAAGACAGAATTACACAAGTGGTTTACTGAATGTAATTTTTATAGTCTAAAAGATTTTATGGATGTGAGATGTTGATTCCTTTTGTCAAAATATAAATTTTTGCATGCTATGTTATATCTTAGCGAAACATGTTGAGCTACTGTATTAATATTAACATCAATGTATACCATGTTTTACGCAAATAAATGATTTACTTACTTACTTACTTACTTACTTGAATATTCTTTGTACATAATTTAAATTAGTAGCAATAAAAGCATTGACCGGTTAACTTGTCTACTCATTTAGCAAATCATCATCAAATTATAGTAAGGGTTATTACCCCTACATTTTAGTCCTTCGAGTCTTACCGTAACGCAGGACTATTAACGCGAGTGTTCAGCAGACTTTTAGATAATTCGTGTGCCAGTGATTACGGTTTATCAGTACCTGTGGACCTTATCAGTGACACTTTTCAAAAGGAGCAGCTCGGGTAGTAAGCATAGCAGCGTACAACCTGGTTTGCAGTTAGCAGAAACAAAGTAAGATCTTTCCTTTTTTACTTAACATATAACATGAGCCAAACAATGGAGGATTTTGTAGAAAATCAAAACCAGATCATGGTAGCCATGAACTAGCTTTTAATCAATTTTAAGAAAGCTGGATATGAGCGTAGGACTCAGGACTATATCAAGCGGCGTCTGGAGACTTTAGATGCGTACTGGCAAGAGTTTCAAACAAATCACCTTACTTTGAGTGGTTTCAAAGATGAGTCAGTAAACTATTTTGCGAAAAACGGTTATCAGCAGACTAACGATTTTTACGCTTCGACGCGCGAATTCATTAAGCAGGCAGCAACAACGTCCTTTTTAAGGCCTGGAACGACGTTAGCGGGTACATCAGGCGGAGCAAACGTGGAGAGAAACACTAAAACCTCTGAAGACGCTGAGATGTCTGCCTACAACGCAAAAGTTTAGGTCACAAGGCACCAACAGTAAGCTGGACGATTTAATGAAAAAGCAAACCTGTAACTTCAAAGCTTTTTCTCGTGCAGTTAAAAACATAGACATCGACAACATAAGAGAAAGATGGGAGTTTCAAGATACATTGAAAACTTTGGAAGCGAAATGGTCGGCTATAGACTCTCTCCATTGGGAGTTAGACGGTGAACTCGATGGAAAAGACGAGACGTACGTAATTTCAAGCAAGCCTATTCGAGCAGCAAAGCAGTTTCGCAATCAAATAACAAATCAAATTTCAATTTAATAAAGACCTGTCCATTATGCAAAAATGAACATGGCCTGTATCATTGCGAAACATTTATTGCAATGCCTTCAGCAAATAAAAAACAATTTATTAGTAAGCTTAAATTATGCGAAAACTGTCTTTACAATCACAACGGTAAAGCATGTTTTTCAACAAAACGTTGTCGTGATACCATAACACTATTCTGCACGAGGCATTGACGCAATCCCCAACTAAATCGCAAAACGCAACGATAGCAAAATACGGAGCCCCACGTCCCTCTCCTGAGCAGGCACCGCAGGTTAACTCGCACCTTGCTCAACAGCGTGAAGTACCGGAAATACTTTTGTCGACCGCAGTGGTCAAATTTGGAAGATTGGATGGATCGTACCTTACAATGCGAGCTCTGATTGATTAGGGTTCCCAAACTTCACTCATTACTGAGAACGCAGCCCAACAATTATCATTACCACGACAAAAGTGTAACAACGTGATTACTGGAATAGGGGCGAAAGATAATTTCTGTAAAGGGATTATTACTATAAACTGTACTTCAAGATACGACTCTTATACTTTCAACACCGATGTCTTTATCATGAAAAACCTGACGAAATATTTGCCAACTTACAGTTTCGCACAACCAAAATGGGCCTACTTGGAAAATATACACCTTGCAGACCCGATTTTAATATCACCCGTCCTATCGATTTATTATTCGGTGCTGACATGTATTCAAGCATTATTTTAAATGGTATTTGCAGACTAGATAAAACAATACCGATAGCTCAACAAACCTATCTTGGCTGGATCTTGTGCGGCCATGTAAACCGACCTTACAATATAGTGTGGTTCAGATTGACATCGAACAGTTGCACAAATTCTGGAAAACCCAAGAAATATCAAAGTCATCTACTCTTTCTTCGTACGATCAAAAATGTATTCAAGTCCTCTACACGCCGTTTAATGGACGGAAGATACGAAGTAAGGCTTCCTCTGAAGGCTGAGATTAAAGCACAATTGGGTCACTTAGTCGAAAGCTATAGCCTAATTTGGACATATAGAACGACAATTTATTAAAAATAGAAACATCGCAAACGAATACAAGTCATTCATGAATGAGTATATAGCGTTAGGACATATGAAACCAACAATTAGTAACACGAAGCTCGAGTGTTTCTTACCGCATCATTGTGTGCTACGTGACGCTCTACAACAACATCGTTGCGAGTAGTTTTTAATGCGTCGTCAAAAACTTCAAGTGGTCAAAGTTTAAATGACCTTATGTTTAAGGGTCCAAATTTACAGCAAGACTTCTAGTCCTTAATATTGAAATGGAGGCAATTTCAATTTGTTTTTACGGCGGATATAGAAAAGATGTTCCGTAAAATTTTGATACATCCGGACAATCAGAGCTTACAGAAGATCGTATGGAGGGATAGCTCAAACAAAAAACTGCAAGACTATCAATTAATAACGGTTACTTACGCCACAAAAGCAGCTCCATTTTTCGCTATGATGACTCTAAAGCAATTGGCAAACGATGAAAGGGGCAACTATCACGAAGCAGCGAAGGTCCTGGAGGAGTCATCCTACATGGATGACATTCTCTACGGAACAGACAGTATACCCACTGCGCTCAAATTACAACAGGATTTAATTACATTACTCAAAAGTGGAGGATTCAATTTAAGGAACGGGTGTCAAACGAGGCACAATTACAACGCGATAAAACGTCAAATCATCAAGAATCAGAGTTTCAAAAAACCGGAGACCACAATAACGCTAGGACTTCGTTGTAATCCTTCCAAGGATAACTTTACCTTTCCCAAAATTACTTCAGAAGTTATCAATGCAACGAAACGAACTAAAACCAAAATAATGAATTATAGGTTACGACACACTACTCCAAGTTATATACAAATTGACCACAATGGAGACTTAGTTCTTGAAACAGATACCACTAAATTTCTTGGACTACATATTGACAATGATATGTCTTGGAAAAATCACATTGAAACTGTTTGCACAAAACTGAATAAATTCTCCTACGCACTTAATATGCTCCGTAAAATTAGTAATAAGGACGCTCTATTAGCTGCATATCACGGGTACGTCGCATCCACTCTGCGTTATGGTCTTATATTCTGGGGCAATGCAACCAACGTTGAAGACGTATTAATTGCTCAGAAAAAATGTATACGAGCCATTTGTAACATAAAACCCAGAGATTCCTGCAAACCTCATTTCATAAGTCTTAAACTATTAACTGTACCATCTTTGTATGTCTTCGAGGTCAGTATTTTTGTAAAAGCTAATATGAATTTGTTTAGACCGATAGAGAGTCAACGTCGCTCAAACAAGCTGCACCTGTTACCAGCAAAAACTGCCTTTTTTCACAAGAGTGTTTACGCTATGGCACCCAAAATATATAATAAGTTACCCAATAGAATTATATTGAGCCAATGTTTAAATGAATTTAAAAATAAATTATTTATATTGTTAGTTAATAAAGCATACTATTCTGTAAATGAATTTCTAAATGATATATTATTGTAGCAAAAATAACTTATGACATTCAGCGTTGACATCTCTTTTATTAATTTTTTTACATTTTTATTTTGACATTTTTAATTTATATAATCATTTGTAATTGCATGACGTAACAATAATGTATTTTGTATGACATTTATGTATTTAATTTTGTTATGCTATATTTTTGTATGCCTATTGGCGGGACATGGAGTACACTATATAAACTATCCTGTAACAACTTGTAAACCTGTGTTCACAAAATAAATAAATTTGAATTTGAATTTGAACTGTACTATCAGAAATATCTAAGTTTTTTGACCCTTTGGTATGGCTTACAACTGTGACAAATAAAATAAATATTCTATTTCAAAAAATTTGGACTTCTCAAATACAGTGGGATGATCAAATACCAGAGGAAATCTATCAGGAATGGCTAAAAATCAAAGCAGAGATCGATCAGATAAGTCTAATACAATTGCTAAGATGGCTGGGTACAAAACCAACCCATAAGATTGAGTTACATGGGTTTTGTGACTCCTCTACAAAGGCATATGCGTGTGTTATATACTGTAAAGTTTATAATAAAACGCCTCGCATTACTCTTGTAGCGGGGAAATCAAGAATAGTGCCGTCTAGTAAAAATATATTGTTACCACGGCTAGAACTGTGTGGAGCTATTTTGCTCGCCAATCTTATGCTTAAGGTCAAGACATGTCTATCAGATTATCAGGTTAAGGTTTACGGCTGGATCGACTCTACTGCAGTGCTGGGATGGTAACAAGGAGATCCAATCCTTTGGCAAACATTTGTTTCTAACAGAACCAGACAAATCACGGAGATTATGCCCCCTACTTGCTGGCGATATGTAAAGTCTGGTGATAACCCCGCTGATTGCGCCAGTAGGGGTCTACTTATATCTCAACTGAATCAGCATATCTTATGGTGGCAAGGACCTTCGTGGTTATTAACATGTAATGATAAAATCAACTCAACAAGTCAACTCATTTTCACAACAGCACAAGAATTAAAGAAGCAAAAGCAAATACATAATATTTTGAAACAAGATACAGACAGCAACATCGTCGTTAGTTTGTTAAACAATTATAGCTCATTTAATAAATCTGTACACATATTGGCTTGGGTAAATAGGTTTATGACAGAGTGTTTTATCATAGTGAAATAAGTGACAATGTTCAGTGTGACGCTTTTAATTTATCTAGTGCTCGTGTACTGAATAAAGCAACGTCACCCATTCTTGTACGTTAAATTCGCGTGTGTCAATATATTAATTAAATTTTCCTAGAGACTTATAAGAATTAGATAATATTATTTGTTATAACTGATTTCTTATCATTTGCATTATTTACATTGTACACCTTACTTGCAGCGCAAGGTTAGATTATCATCTGAATTGCAAATAGCATTTTTATCAAGTTATTCTCTCCTGTTTGGGAGCATGTACGAGCAAACCCGTACATTTCTTATTGTAAGCTTGCGCTTGCATATTTTATAATCGTACTCATATTTCATTCATATATTTTACTTGAATATTCTCTGTACATAATTTAAATTAGTAGCAATAAAAGCATTGACCGGATAGGTACCCACCTTTCATCCTGAAAATGTAGTATACCCGAGGGATAGAAATTTATTGGTAAAATTTACATCAACGCGAGCAGAGCCGCGGGTAGTATCTAGTATAAATGCGAATTTAAGTTTATTTGTTACGCATTCACGTCTTAACTACGTCACTGTACAGCATGATATTTCGCATACACGTTGTCAGTAAGGGAAAGGACATAGACTTTTATCCAGAAATAAAGTTATTTACCCAAGTAGGGTTGCCAGGTCTTAAAACCAAGAAGCCGGACAGATCAGCCAGTAAGGTCAAAAAGTTTTCACACGCATATTTTATTTTTAGTCCTAGTATAACACGACGTTTTTATAGAGGTGGACGGTGCTAGTTCGCTCGCTTGCGCCAGCGATATAAAGTGAGATCGGCGGAGCGGACACCATCACAAAAAATAAGGGAAAACGTGGTCAAATTGAAAAAGCTTAATAAAAGCCTGGCGCGTAATTGCATGTGCGACCAAATCAGACATTTGGCCACACATACAACCAAAAAGCCTGACTGTGTTCTGCTTGGGAACGCTATACCCGAGGGATAGCTACTAATTATATAGTTATCAAATAAGACTAGATAAGTATAGTAGGGCCAGAGAGGTTCTGGAGTGGCGGCCATGCACCTGGTAAAGGTCGTAAGCTTCAGTCGGATGCGGGTAGCTCAAAACCTGTCTGTCTGGTCTGTGTGGTAAACCGAGGACGAGGCCTACGTCCAGCAGTGAATCTCTTTCGGCTGAGATGATGATAGTATAGTTAGTGGTTTGTTACAGCGTTCCTGTCGGAGATGAACAGCCTGCGTCTTGCGAGCGAGGCGGAGGGTCCGGCGGCAGGCGCGCTAGCCGCCGCGCCGCTCGTGCTGTGCTGCGCGCGCGCCGGCCGCGCCGGCACCGCGCTCGCCGCCGACCTGCTGCACGACATACTCGACAACAACCAGGTGCGCACACCGCGCGTGCATACACACACACACACACACACACACACATATGCAGACAGCACCGCACGAGCGGCGCGCTAGCCGCCGCGCCGCTCGTGCTGTGCTGCGCGCGCGCCGGCCGCGCCGGCACCGCGCTCGCCGCCGACCTGCTGCACGACATACTCGACAACAACCAGGTGCGCACACCGCGCGTGCATACACACACACACACACACACACACACATATGCAGACAGCACAGCACGAGCGGCGCGCTAGCCGCCGCGCCGCTCGTGCTGTGCTGCGCGCGCGCCGGCCGCGCCGGCACCGCGCTCGCCGCCGACCTGCTGCACGACATACTCGACAACAACCAGGTGCGCACACCGCGCGTGCATACACACACACACACACACACACACACATATGCAGACAGCACAGCACGAGCGGCGCGCTAGCCGCCGCGCCGCTCGTGCTGTGCTGCGCGCGCGCCGGCCGCGCCGGCACCGCGCTCGCCGCCGACCTGCTGCACGACATACTCGACAACAACCAGGTGCGCACACCGCGCGTGCATACACACACACACACACACACACACACATATGCAGACAGCACAGCACGAGCGGCGCGCTAGCCGCCGCGCCGCTCGTGCTGTGCTGCGCGCGCGCCGGCCGCGCCGGCACCGCGCTCGCCGCCGACCTGCTGCACGACATACTCGACAACAACCAGGTGCGCACACCGCGCGTGCATACACACACACACACACACACACACACACACATATGCAGACAGCACAGCACGAGCGGCGCGCTAGCCGCCGCGCCGCTCGTGCTGTGCTGCGCGCGCGCCGGCCGCGCCGGCACCGCGCTCGCCGCCGACCTGCTGCACGACATACTCGACAACAACCAGGTGCGCACACCGCGCGTGCATACACACACACACACACACACACACACATATGCAGACAGCACAGCACGAGCGGCGCGCTAGCCGCCGCGCCGCTCGTGCTGTGCTGCGCGCGCGCCGGCCGCGCCGGCACCGCGCTCGCCGCCGACCTGCTGCACGACATACTCGACAACAACCAGGTGCGCACACCGCGCGTGCATACACACACACACACACACACACACCCATATGCAGACAGCACAGCACGAGCGGCGCGCTAGCCGCCGCGCCGCTCGTGCTGTGCTGCGCGCGCGCCGGCCGCGCCGGCACCGCGCTCGCCGCCGACCTGCTGCACGACATACTCGACAACAACCAGGTGCGCACACCGCGCGTGCATACACACACACACACACACACACACACACACACATATGCAGACAGCACAGCACGAGCGGCGCGCTAGCCGCCGCGCCGCTCGTGCTGTGCTGCGCGCGCGCCGGCCGCGCCGGCACCGCGCTCGCCGCCGACCTGCTGCACGACATACTCGACAACAACCAGGTGCGCACACCGCGCGTGCATACACACACACACACACACACACACACACACACATATGCAGACAGCACAGCACGAGCGGCGCGCTAGCCGCCGCGCCGCTCGTGCTGTGCTGCGCGCGCGCCGGCCGCGCCGGCACCGCGCTCGCCGCCGACCTGCTGCACGACATACTCGACAACAACCAGGTGCGCACACCGCGCGTGCATACACACACACACACACACACACACACACATATGCAGACAGCACAGCACGAGCGGCGCGCTAGCCGCCGCGCCGCTCGTGCTGTGCTGCGCGCGCGCCGGCCGCGCCGGCACCGCGCTCGCCGCCGACCTGCTGCACGACATACTCGACAACAACCAGGTGCGCACACCGCGCGTGCATACACACACACACACACACACACACACACACACACACATATGCAGACAGCACAGCACGAGCGGCGCGCTAGCCGCCGCGCCGCTCGTGCTGTGCTGCGCGCGCGCCGGCCGCGCCGGCACCGCGCTCGCCGCCGACCTGCTGCACGACATACTCGACAACAACCAGGTGCGCACACCGCGCGTGCATACACACACACACACACACACACACACACATATGCAGACAGCACAGCACGAGCGGCGCGCTAGCCGCCGCGCCGCTCGTGCTGTGCTGCGCGCGCGCCGGCCGCGCCGGCACCGCGCTCGCCGCCGACCTGCTGCACGACATACTCGACAACAACCAGGTGCGCACACCGCGCGTGCATACACACACACACACACACACACACACACACACACACACATATGCAGACAGCACAGCACGAGCGGCGCGCTAGCCGCCGCGCCGCTCGTGCTGTGCTGCGCGCGCGCCGGCCGCGCCGGCACCGCGCTCGCCGCCGACCTGCTGCACGACATACTCGACAACAACCAGGTGCGCACACCGCGCGTGCATACACACACACACACACACACACACACACACACATATGCAGACAGCACAGCACGAGCGGCGCGCTAGCCGCCGCGCCGCTCGTGCTGTGCTGCGCGCGCGCCGGCCGCGCCGGCACCGCGCTCGCCGCCGACCTGCTGCACGACATACTCGACAACAACCAGGTGCGCACACCGCGCGTGCATACACACACACACACACACACACACACACACACACATATGCAGACAGCACAGCACGAGCGGCGCGCTAGCCGCCGCGCCGCTCGTGCTGTGCTGCGCGCGCGCCGGCCGCGCTCGCCGCCGACCTGCTGCACGACATACTCGACAACAACCAGGTGCGCACACCGCGCGTGCATACACACACACACACACACACACACACACACACATATGCAGACAGCACAGCACGAGCGGCGCGCTAGCCGCCGCGCCGCTCGTGCTGTGCTGCGCGCGCGCCGGCCGCGCCGGCACCGCGCTCGCCGCCGACCTGCTGCACGACATACTCGACAACAACCAGGTGCGCACACCGCGCGTGCATACACACACACACACACACACACACACACACACACATATGCAGACAGCACAGCACGAGCGGCGCGCTAGCCGCCGCGCCGCTCGTGCTGTGCTGCGCGCGCGCCGGCCGCGCCGGCCGCGCCGGCCGCGCTCGCCGCCGACCTGCTGCACGACATACTCGACAACAACCAGGTGCGCACACCGCGCGTGCATACACACACACACACACACACACACACACACACATATGCAGACAGCACAGCACGAGCGGCGCGCTAGCCGCCGCGCCGCTCGTGCTGTGCTGCGCGCGCGCCGGCCGCGCCGGCACCGCGCTCGCCGCCGACCTGCTGCACGACATACTCGACAACAACCAGGTGCGCACACCGCGCGTGCATACACACACACACACACACACACACACACACACACATATGCAGACAGCACAGCACGAGCGGCGCGCTAGCCGCCGCGCCGCTCGTGCTGTGCTGCGCGCGCGCCGGCCGCGCCGGCCGCGCCGGCACCGCGCTCGCCGCCGACCTGCTGCACGACATACTCGACAACAACCAGGTGCGCACACCGCGCGTGCATACACACACACACACACACACACACACACACATATGCAGACAGCACAGCACGAGCGGCGCGCTAGCCGCCGCGCCGCTCGTGCTGTGCTGCGCGCGCGCCGGCCGCGCCGGCACCGCGCTCGCCGCCGACCTGCTGCACGACATACTCGACAACAACCAGGTGCGCACACCGCGCGTGCATACACACACACACACACACACACACACACACACATATGCAGACAGCACAGCACGAGCGGCGCGCTCGCCGCCGCGCCGCTCGTGCTGTGCTGCGCGCGCGCCGGCCGCGCCGGCACCGCGCTCGCCGCCGACCTGCTGCACGACATACTCGACAACAACCAGGTGCGCACACCGCGCGTGCATACACACACACACACACACACACACACACACACACATATGCAGACAGCACAGCACGAGCGGCGCGCTAGCCGCCGCGCCGCTCGTGCTGTGCTGCGCGCGCGCCGGCCGCGCCGGCACCGCGCTCGCCGCCGACCTGCTGCACGACATACTCGACAACAACCAGGTGCGCACACCGCGCGTGCATACACACACACACACACACACACACACACACACACATATGCAGACAGCACAGCACGAGCGGCGCGCTAGCCGCCGCGCCGCTCGTGCTGTGCTGCGCGCGCGCCGGCCGCGCCGGCACCGCGCTCGCCGCCGACCTGCTGCACGACATACTCGACAACAACCAGGTGCGCACACCGCGCGTGCATACACACACACACACACACACACACACACACACATATGCAGACAGCACAGCACGAGCGGCGCGCTAGCCGCCGCGCCGCTCGTGCTGTGCTGCGCGCGCGCCGGCCGCGCCGGCACCGCGCTCGCCGCCGACCTGCTGCACGACATACTCGACAACAACCAGGTGCGCACACCGCGCGTGCATACACACACACACACACACACACACACACACACACATATGCAGACAGCACAGCACGAGCGGCGCGCTAGCCGCCGCGCCGCTCGTGCTGTGCTGCGCGCGCGCCGGCCGCGCCGGCACCGCGCTCGCCGCCGACCTGCTGCACGACATACTCGACAACAACCAGGTGCGCACACCGCGCGTGCATACACACACACACACACACACACACACACACATATGCAGACAGCACAGCACGAGCGGCGCGCTAGCCGCCGCGCCGCTCGTGCTGTGCTGCGCGCGCGCCGGCCGCGCCGGCACCGCGCTCGCCGCCGACCTGCTGCACGACATACTCGACAACAACCAGGTGCGCACACCGCGCGTGCATACACACACACACACACACACACACACACACACATATGCAGACAGCACAGCACGAGCGGCGCGCTAGCCGCCGCGCCGCTCGTGCTGTGCTGCGCGCGCGCCGGCCGCGCCGGCACCGCGCTCGCCGCCGACCTGCTGCACGACATACTCGACAACAACCAGGTGCGCACACCGCGCGTGCATACACACACACACACACACACACACACACACACATATGCAGACAGCACAGCACGAGCGGCGCGCTAGCCGCCGCGCCGCTCGTGCTGTGCTGCGCGCGCGCCGGCCGCGCCGGCACCGCGCTCGCCGCCGACCTGCTGCACGACATACTCGACAACAACCAGGTGCGCACACCGCGCGTGCATACACACACACACACACACACACACACACACACATATGCAGACAGCACAGCACGAGCGGCGCGCTAGCCGCCGCGCCGCTCGTGCTGTGCTGCGCGCGCGCCGGCCGCGCCGGCACCGCGCTCGCCGCCGACCTGCTGCACGACATACTCGACAACAACCAGGTGCGCACACCGCGCGTGCATACACACACACACACACACACACACACACACACACATATGCAGACAGCACAGCACGAGCGGCGCGCTAGCCGCCGCGCCGCTCGTGCTGTGCTGCGCGCGCGCCGGCCGCGCCGGCACCGCGCTCGCCGCCGACCTGCTGCACGACATACTCGACAACAACCAGGTGCGCACACCGCGCGTGCATACACACACACACACACACACACACACACACACACATATGCAGACAGCACAGCACGAGCGGCGCGCTAGCCGCCGCGCCGCTCGTGCTGTGCTGCGCGCGCGCCGGCCGCGCCGGCACCGCGCTCGCCGCCGACCTGCTGCACGACATACTCGACAACAACCAGGTGCGCACACCGCGCGTGCATACACACACACACACACACACACACACACACACATATGCAGACAGCACAGCACGAGCGGCGCGCTAGCCGCCGCGCCGCTCGTGCTGTGCTGCGCGCGCGCCGGCCGCGCCGGCACCGCGCTCGCCGCCGACCTGCTGCACGACATACTCGACAACAACCAGGTGCGCACACCGCGCGTGCATACACACACACACACACACACACACACACACACATATGCAGACAGCACAGCACGAGCGGCGCGCTAGCCGCCGCGCCGCTCGTGCTGTGCTGCGCGCGCGCCGGCCGCGCCGGCACCGCGCTCGCCGCCGACCTGCTGCACGACATACTCGACAACAACCAGGTGCGCACACCGCGCGTGCATACACACACACACACACACACACACACACACACATATGCAGACAGCACAGCACGAGCGGCGCGCTAGCCGCCGCGCCGCTCGTGCTGTGCTGCGCGCGCGCCGGCCGCGCCGGCACCGCGCTCGCCGCCGACCTGCTGCACGACATACTCGACAACAACCAGGTGCGCACACCGCGCGTGCATACACACACACACACACACACACACACACACACATATGCAGACAGCACAGCACGAGCGGCGCGCTAGCCGCCGCGCCGCTCGTGCTGTGCTGCGCGCGCGCCGGCCGCGCCGGCACCGCGCTCGCCGCCGACCTGCTGCACGACATACTCGACAACAACCAGGTGCGCACACCGCGCGTGCATACACACACACACACACACACACACACACACATATGCAGACAGCACAGCACGAGCGGCGCGCTAGCCGCCGCGCCGCTCGTGCTGTGCTGCGCGCGCGCCGGCCGCGCCGGCACCGCGCTCGCCGCCGACCTGCTGCACGACATACTCGACAACAACCAGGTGCGCACACCGCGCGTGCATACACACACACACACACACACACACACACACACACATATGCAGACAGCACAGCACGAGCGGCGCGCTAGCCGCCGCGCCGCTCGTGCTGTGCTGCGCGCGCGCCGGCCGCGCCGGCACCGCGCTCGCCGCCGACCTGCTGCACGACATACTCGACAACAACCAGGTGCGCACACCGCGCGTGCATACACACACACACACACACACACACACACACATATGCAGACAGCACAGCACGAGCGGCGCGCTAGCCGCCGCGCCGCTCGTGCTGTGCTGCGCGCGCGCCGGCCGCGCCGGCACCGCGCTCGCCGCCGACCTGCTGCACGACATACTCGACAACAACCAGGTGCGCACACCGCGCGTGCATACACACACACACACACACACACACACACACACACATATGCAGACAGCACAGCACGAGCGGCGCGCTAGCCGCCGCGCCGCTCGTGCTGTGCTGCGCGCGCGCCGGCCGCGCCGGCACCGCGCTCGCCGCCGACCTGCTGCACGACATACTCGACAACAACCAGGTGCGCACACCGCGCGTGCATACACACACACACACACACACACACACACACACATATGCAGACAGCACAGCACGAGCGGCGCGCTAGCCGCCGCGCCGCTCGTGCTGTGCTGCGCGCGCGCCGGCCGCGCCGGCACCGCGCTCGCCGCCGACCTGCTGCACGACATACTCGACAACAACCAGGTGCGCACACCGCGCGTGCATACACACACACACACACACACACACACACACACACATATGCAGACAGCACAGCACGAGCGGCGCGCTAGCCGCCGCGCCGCTCGTGCTGTGCTGCGCGCGCGCCGGCCGCGCCGGCACCGCGCTCGCCGCCGACCTGCTGCACGACATACTCGACAACAACCAGGTGCGCACACCGCGCGTGCATACACACACACACACACACACACACACACACATATGCAGACAGCACAGCACGAGCGGCGCGCTAGCCGCCGCGCCGCTCGTGCTGTGCTGCGCGCGCGCCGGCCGCGCCGGCACCGCGCTCGCCGCCGACCTGCTGCACGACATACTCGACAACAACCAGGTGCGCACACCGCGCGTGCATACACACACACACACACACACACACACACACACATATGCAGACAGCACAGCACGAGCGGCGCGCTAGCCGCCGCGCCGCTCGTGCTGTGCTGCGCGCGCGCCGGCCGCGCCGGCACCGCGCTCGCCGCCGACCTGCTGCACGACATACTCGACAACAACCAGGTGCGCACACCGCGCGTGCATACACACACACACACACACACACACACACACACACATATGCAGACAGCACAGCACGAGCGGCGCGCTAGCCGCCGCGCCGCTCGTGCTGTGCTGCGCGCGCGCCGGCCGCGCCGGCACCGCGCTCGCCGCCGACCTGCTGCACGACATACTCGACAACAACCAGGTGCGCACACCGCGCGTGCATACACACACACACACACACACACACACACACACATATGCAGACAGCACAGCACGAGCGGCGCGCTAGCCGCCGCGCCGCTCGTGCTGTGCTGCGCGCGCGCCGGCCGCGCCGGCACCGCGCTCGCCGCCGACCTGCTGCACGACATACTCGACAACAACCAGGTGCGCACACCGCGCGTGCATACACACACACACACACACACACACACACACACACACATATGCAGACAGCACAGCACGAGCGGCGCGCTAGCCGCCGCGCCGCTCGTGCTGTGCTGCGCGCGCGCCGGCCGCGCCGGCACCGCGCTCGCCGCCGACCTGCTGCACGACATACTCGACAACAACCAGGTGCGCACACCGCGCGTGCATACACACACACACACACACACACACACACACACACATATGCAGACAGCACAGCACGAGCGGCGCGCTAGCCGCCGCGCCGCTCGTGCTGTGCTGCGCGCGCGCCGGCCGCGCCGGCACCGCGCTCGCCGCCGACCTACTGCACGACATACTCGACAACAACCAGGTGCGCACACCGCGCGTGCATACACACACACACACACACACACACACACACACATATGCAGACAGCACAGCACGAGCGGCGCTCTAGCCGCCGCGCCGCTCGTGCTGTGCTGCGCGCGCGCCGGCCGCGCCGGCACCGCGCTCGCCGCCGACCTACTGCACGACATACTCGACAACAACCAGGTGCGCACACCGCGCGTGCATACACACACACACACACACACACACACACACATATGCAGACAGCACAGCACGAGCGGCGCGCTAGCCGCCGCGCCGCTCGTGCTGTGCTGCGCGCGCGCCGGCCGCGCCGGCACCGCGCTCGCCGCCGACCTGCTGCACGACATACTCGACAACAACCAGGTGCGCACACCGCGCGTGCATACACACACACACACACACACACACACACACACATATGCAGACAGCACAGCACGAGCGGCGCGCTAGCCGCCGCGCCGCTCGTGCTGTGCTGCGCGCGCGCCGGCCGCGCCGGCACCGCGCTCGCCGCCGACCTGCTGCACGACATACTCGACAACAACCAGGTGCGCACACCGCGCGTGCATACACACACACACACACACACACACACACACACATATGCAGACAGCACAGCACGAGCGGCGCGCTAGCCGCCGCGCCGCTCGTGCTGTGCTGCGCGCGCGCCGGCCGCGCCGGCACCGCGCTCGCCGCCGACCTGCTGCACGACATACTCGACAACAACCAGGTGCGCACACCGCGCGTGCATACACACACACACACACACACACACACACATATGCAGACAGCACAGCACGAGCGGCGCGCTAGCCGCCGCGCCGCTCGTGCTGTGCTGCGCGCGCGCCGGCCGCGCCGGCACCGCGCTCGCCGCCGACCTGCTGCACGACATACTCGACAACAACCAGGTGCGCACACCGCGCGTGCATACACACACACACACACACACACACACACACACACATATACAGACAGCACAGCACGAGCGGCGCGCTAGCCGCCGCGCCGCTCGTGCTGTGCTGCGCGCGCGCCGGCCGCGCCGGCACCGCGCTCGCCGCCGACCTGCTGCACGACATACTCGACAACAACCAGGTGCGCACACCGCGCGTGCATACACACACACACACACACACACACACACATATGCAGACAGCACAGCACGAGCGGCGCGCTAGCCGCCGCGCCGCTCGTGCTGTGCTGCGCGCGCGCCGGCCGCGCCGGCACCGCGCTCGCCGCCGACCTGCTGCACGACATACTCGACAACAACCAGGTGCGCACACCGCGCGTGCATACACACACACACACACACAGATACACACACACACACACACACACACACACACATACACACATACATGCACGCACACGCACACGCCACACACATACGCACACGCAGGCACACACGCACGCACACGCACACATACGCTACACACACACGCACACGCACACACGCACGCACACGCAGACATGAACGCGCGCGCGTGCGCGCGGGTGCAAGGGACGGCGTACCGAAAACTTTAGCAACACGTGTTTCCATAGGTACTTATCTCAACGCAAACTTCTATCACTACATCACTACATATTATAAAATAAAGTCCCCCGCTGCGTCTGTCTGTCTGTTCGCGAATAATTCAAAAACTATTAAATGGATTTTGACCAATAGACAGTGTTGTATAAGAAAGGTTAAGTATATAATTTGTTAAGGTTTTGTACTACCCATGCCAAGCTGGGGCAGGTCGCTAATTAATCATAATAACACGTACGATTTTTTATTGATTAACACGCGGTACGCAATGGCTTAGAACTACACCATTACAACGCATCAATTGCACCGGCGCACGGCACCAGCGCAGCGATGCATGTCCTCTGTGCTCTAAAGAAAATTACAACGATTTTAACTTAGAAAAATGGTCTGAATCTACTATTCCAGTTTTCGGTATGCCGTCCCTTACACCCAGTATATATGCATACACACCTTACAAAAAAATAAACGACCTCTAATACCTATGCTACCATTTTCTCGATAGATAAATTACATACGGCATAAATGGCTTCATATAATATTATTATAACGTTTCAGGAACTCGACATCCCCCGCACGATCAGCATGCTACACCAGCAGCGTGCGAACCTCATACAAAACGTGCACCAGTACAAGTTTCTACACCAACTGTTACTGCAATACCTCAAGCAGTCCCGGCTAATATAACATGTAAATATACCTACACCACACACAATATTCAAACCTTTGTCACTATGGTGACAGCAGCACACAAAAAACCGAAAAATTTACTGCAAGAACGAAGTAATACCGAATTGTTCCTGTGCAGAAGCAATAGTATGTGTTCCATACATGAGTGTTTTTCGTTGTTTTGTATAATCCTTCCGTTCGTTCTTTAGTTTCATACACATAACTAAACCTAATTTTAACCTGAATCTAAGACATAGTATGCATGGCAGTCTTGTTTCTGTGACTGTATTGTCACTGATCAGTTTAATAACTCGGTTGTTGTATCATAAGTTGCGGAGTGTAACATACGTGTTAGAGTGACGAAACAGTCTCAGTGACAAAAATATCACAGGATCAATAAAGTTCCAGTAACAAAAAAGTTACCGTGACAAAACAGTCTCATTGACAAAAAAGTCACAGTAGCAAAAATGTCACAATGACATAACAGTCTTATTGACAAAACAGTCTCAGTGACAAAACAGTCAGTGTAAAAAAGTCAGTGACAAAAAGTCAGTGACAATCAAGTCTCAGTGACAAAACTGTCAACTTACAAAAGTGGTAATGTTACAAATGACACTCCTAGTGTCAACCTTTAATTCTTCAAACGACCGAACCCCGAAGATATTGAAGTTATCACGAATCGAAACAGATAACTTTAGGTATTTATAAATACATAATTAACTATCGAGTAAGGTACTCTCAAATAAGATATAAGCAAAATTATTTAGAGATACAAATAAGTGCCTTTAAGGAAAATGTCCGTAGCCCACAATTATAGCAATAGTGACATATTCTATCACGTTACAGGGAGATTAAAAACATATAAATAGTATAGTATTAAAATGTAATGCATGCTGAATTCACCTGGAATTAGTTAGACAATTGGTTAGACTCAAAATGTTTATCTTATGTGTATGTGATATTGTAGTAACTGTTGGTGAATCTTAATAAATAAATACCTCGATGGCTCAGTCACGCGCCTTGCATGGGTTCATGAATCAGGGAAAGCTTTACTATGACTTGTCTCTCAAGAAAATTTCAGTAACAGCGTAGTTTGAAGATAAGTTTGATAAACAACAAAGTTTCTCCTCGTGGAGGGAATCAGTGTCACTACAGTGAAAAACAAGCATGCAATGTTAATTTATGTGATATGGCATATGACACTATTACTCTTAATTGTAGAGGGATACATAATAGGAGATAATGCATTTAAAGCTGTCATTTAAATCGTTAAATGGCTCAATTGAAGTAGAGAAATAAAATAAATTCGTCAAATTTACTAGAGGCATAAATTCTACAAAAATAAAATTTGAGTCTGTGGTTATTTAGATAGATAAATAGCGGTTCCATAAGTGTATATGTTTTATAATAGAATATATAAAAATATAAATTAAATAAAAACATTTTTTAGTTATGAACTTAATGTTCTCAAAGATAAATGAAGTCTGCCAAGGCGCAGTTGGCCAACGTGGTGGACTATGGCCGCTGAGAAGAGGTCTGTGCCCAGCAGTGAGACAGTTTAATAGAGGATAGATGATAATACTATAGTTATAAATTACATATTTATCTCCTATTGTGTATAAAAATGTACTCGCGGGCTTCCAGGCTGTACTAATGATATATAATATTCGTTCTATTCGATATAGTGCCAGCTGCAAGTAGCTCAACCACGACGAATCGGCCTTAAGCAAATTATAGTGTAATTTGTCACTAAGGTTTTATATATTGTAATATATCAACAATGTTTTATATAAACTGATCTCTATTCAGCGAAACTTAAGAAAAAATATATATTTATAATAAATTAAAGAACGTATCTTGAGGCCTTGGTATGTTTTAGGCCTGAATCCGTATTGCATTTTTTTGAAAACGGTTAGTAGACGGGTATTGTCTTTTATGTATTTATGTGAGTGTCATATGTACACTTCTTCGTATCAGGCGCCATGGTATGCTTAAAGACGTTATAGTCCAGGTCTGTTTAAAATCAAGGGTCGCATGCGTCTCAGTAATATTCCGGGCCAACTAAAATATTGGTCTAAAAAGCATCTTTTGAACTTTTCTTAGGTTTCGCTTAATATAGCATATCGTAGATATAAGTGAATCGATCGACTGGATCATAGATCTATAAATAATGAGATTTAACGTTTGCGGACTGAGATGATAATAAATATTCCACCTTTATTCATCTAGTGATTTTGTAAATATTGTATTTATTTAACTTTTTTTATTAATGTTTTTTTGTATAGAAAGTGTTTTTTTATGAAGATACCGTTTTTTTGTGATTGTTGAATGATGATTTTATATGAATAGAAAACTAGGTATAGTGGGAATGATTTATATGAATTTTATATGTGAAATGTGAAGTATTACAATATTGGAGACAGGATATCGGTTACATAGTAAATGTACTGTTAATATATGCTTGCATTGTTGTATTTAAAATGCAATAAATTAAATTAAATGAACGGCAATGATATACATGTCTATGTGAAATCAATTTTTTATTATGCTTACATATACTTGTTATAGCATCTGGCTATTAAGGCATACATTGAATTTGATTGTTTTAAGTCATCGTACTATGATTATATGGATTACTGGGGCAATGTACGACGATCCTATTAAAATGAAGAGTATAAATTCTAAATCAAATCAATATCAATAAAATTTAAAATTGGTTTAGCCAGACAAAAACCTGTTTACAATTTTTTTTTATGTATAGACATGACACTCTTTCTTCCTCTTTCAAACTTTAATTTACTTATCGTTTTACCAAAATTCTATTTACTTTTTACTACCTATAAATATAATATATATAACATGTACATTGTAAACAGGAGTATATTGATATTTTAAAAATATATATCCATTAAAATTGCATGGTATCTACATTAATCCCAAAATTCACATTACAATAATATTTGTTATAAAATATTACTAATATGCTATATTGACTTGGAATTTTATTGATACTATGTACCTATATATTTTAAAACTGAAGTAACTGACATAAATTAATAATAAGATTATAAAATGATGTATTCAGAAATATCTGTCTATAAAATAAAAATGAAAGAAAATTTTAACAAAGTTTTTTAGCTTTTATGTTTATTTTTGAGATGAAGTAATTTAGTGCAAAGCATTATTAATTTATTACTAAAATATTAAAATACCTAATGGTTCGATGTCCTGTCTCTTTAGATTAAGAGTGAAGATATAATCATGTGCCTTAAGTGAGAGATTCCTGACGATCTGATGTCGCGTGCCTTCTAGTGTTACAACGTTTATACCATGATTATATACTGTGTTCGATTCTCGGCTGAGGTACAGCGTCCACTACTCCGTTACTCGCATCGGAGCCTGAATTTTACTTATAAGATCAGCAATGGACCTCTGAATATGTATTGACTGTACTGATGGTCCAGTAATTTACTACTTCTACTGCCAATATATCAAAGGTAGCTAGATAGATGCCCGAACGGGATAAAAAAAATGCGATCTGCAGATAGTTTTAATGTTTGTGAAGTTCTATACGTGTCACAAAGATTACAGTGCAAGAATTGTCTCATAGCATAAAGTACTTTGATACGGATAAGCAGATCAAAAACTCATAAAACAGAGCAAGCACATATGCGACACTGCAATTTCAGATTACCAACACATTCAAATCAAATTATGCGCAAATTTCGAATCAAGTCCAACGAATGTATTCATTGACATTCGGTAGACATGATTCGAAATTACTGTAAGCATACATTCAATTGTAAGTGCGTTGTTTTAAAACGTTGCATTGAAGACATCTCTGCTCTGTACTAGAAAATGGCTAACGATAGCATTTAGATAAACGCATGCTTATCAAACCCACACACACCGTACTAACCTTAGTGTGTAATGGTCACTTGCGTCCTTAAAAACTGTTCTTATCACAGACATAAGTGTTCTTATAAAATACTAGTTTAATAGATTCTCATTGGTTGTATTTTTACCAAACGGATCCGATTTGGTGGAGGCTGCACCTCGAAGCCGATATTGTCAGTCTTTTTATAGTTTATCAAGTATTCTAGTTATTGAAAAGTAATTTCGAAAAATCTCTTTGAGTATCGACAGTGCGATAAATATCTTTAAGATTTATTATAAGTGAAGATTCACGCATGCTATTTTAAAACGTATTATTTTCTAAATGAATTGTCAAATATTACTGCCATAATTTTTAAGCTTCGTTATCTACAATATTGCTACTGATATCGTGCAATTGGCATATTTTTAACACAATAAGACTACTATTGAAATTACCATTAGGAATTATTTTGAGCATTTAGTATGCTAAGCAAAAATGTGAATTATAAATGAGGTAAAAGGCAAACCATGAAATATGATTTGATCCCACATATATAGCATACTGTGCCGCTGTTTACTAAGGATTTGATTTATGTAACTTATAAAGTGTAATTTCCACTTGTGTAGGCAAACCTGTCGAATCCTGTTTCATGGTTTGACTTTTTCCTCATATATAATTGACAATGGAAAGAATTTAAAATTGTTTTTGTCGCATTGTCGATACGTCGCGTTGTCTGAAGTAGGTGCAGTAATGTGTTCAAGCCTGTGTGTATTGTACTGTCTAGTCGAACGGCAACTCCATATTATTATTAATTAATATTTTGTATATTCGCTTAGTACCGTTTGTATGCACAAATTATTTCTAAAAACCATTTTTTAGTCACTAATGTGTTAATCGTGTTTTTGTGATGTATTTATGATTAAATCTTATTTTATACTGCAGTTAACTTATACATAATTCCAGTATTTGTATTATCTTTGTGGAACCAGGCGTTTGCGCCGATCTAAGTATTGTACAGGCAGGAGCAATATTCAAACTTGAAACTGACAATAAAATTACTAAGAAACGTTTACAATTTCTTTTATTTTGCATACTGTATTTACTGTTCCTTCTATGATTAAGGTACGTATCGAACTTTTGATCGAAAATTCATCATTAAACTACCTACGTGAACCCACTGCTAACAAATGTTCTTAGCTTAGCTGGCACGTTTAACAAGAATACTAGTAATAAATACCAAAATTGCTTGAAATTATAAAGTAGCACATTCGTGTAACTAAGCCTACAGATACAGGCAAATATACGAATAAGTGGCGTGATCTTCAAGCAAATAGTGTCGATTAGGAATGAATTAAAGCTTACATTTAAATAGCAATGTAAACAGCGGGTCTACCGTGAAAATGTTTTTACGCAACGACGTGCCGAAACGAATTACGAAAGAAATAATAAGCATATACCTACCATGAAAACACTTCGGATTTTTTAGGACGTACAAATGTCATACGACGATATTCATGACGAATGTCGGCGCGAATGATGTTTCATGGTAAGAATAAGCACGAACGAACGTACGCAATTGCGTATAACGCGTTTCACGGTAGACCCCCTGATTAGGTATTTACAATAAAATAATGTTATTGGACAGTGACTCAACTTTCACAAATTGCGATCTTCTATAGAATGGAGGTATGTATATCATTTAGGCTGATTTTAAGACCTATATGGTGAATAGAAGAAAAAGTATGATTGGTAACTTATTTTATTTTTTATTGGACGCGGCTGTTACGCTGGGCTTCTACTAAAGGGAATTCAAGAGGGACCCACAACTTAAAACTATTACTGTATTAAGAAATAATTTTGTACAAAACGGTTAGTTTTTAACACACGTAAATAAAAGGCAAAGTACAGTCTATTATTATATTTCAGTAAAAAATTATACAATATTCTAACTTATTTTACGGCGGAGGATAGTAGGGTCGTGGTGGAGGCCCTGGCGGCGGCGGCCCTCTCCCGGGCAGTGGGGGGAAGTAATTTGGAGGGGGGACATTGACAGGAGGAAACCTTGTAGGAGGTGCGGGCGGGGGTTCCGTATAAACTAATCCGGGAGGTGGCCCCGGTGCTATAGGTAACCTCGGAGGAGGTGGAATGGTCGGCGGGGGTGCCGAATACACCGGAGGGTATGCCGGCAGCCCAGGATATGCAGGGTAACTATATCTTAAAGGCTCCATCTTTGGTGGTTCAAGTTTGACTTCAGAGCCATTTTTGATAGGGGTAACGACAGGTTTGCTAGTGATAGCGGCGACAGGTGACACGGAACTGGGCGGTGTAACGGACAGAGGCTTCTTCTCGTTTTTTGGCTGCTTGCTGGTGACTGGGAGCGGCGGAGAGTCCCCGCCGGACGACTGCGGCTGTGGCGAGTACAGGTCCAATACCTGCCAAACAATTATAAACCCTCAATTCATATTCTAAAACATTTAGAATCTAATAATATACATATTTAATTTTAATCAAAAACTACAGTGTCATTTTCACTATTTGACATACAATTTCATTATATACTACAGAAGCTTGGCTTAAAAAATATTGGATCCGCCTGATAGTAAGCGGGATTCGCTTTATTTTAATGCATTGTAGTAATTTCGATGGAGGTAAAACAAGCATTACAGCACATATGCTGGCAAGCATTCATGGTAGCCTATGAAAATATTCCCCACTTATATAACTAAACAGTTGGAGCTCTGCAAAAAACATATCCCTCTCTAGATCCCGTTAATTATTAGCTAGCTTATAAATGCTAAAGTTTGTATGTTATTCAATCACGCGTAAACTATTGAACGGATATTCCTACCTCATTGATACAATAAGGTATATACAATCCAAAAGAAATAATTAAAATAAAAGAAATAACCCAGTGAACTTAACAATAAAGATAACGGGTTAGGGTCAGATAGGATAGTAAAGTCTTAGTAGTGTCGTATACGCCGGCAAGAGACGCCCGGTTGTCACCACTGCGGCGACTGCTGCGACGTTGTTGAGGACACGGCGCTGCACACATTGACGGATTGCCCCGCCTGGGCATCGCATGAGTTGATCGCGGCAGTCGGATTGGTTGCCCTCTCGCTCCCGGCCGTAGTTCAGTCTATGGTCCGGAGTGAGAGGTCGTGGAACGCCGTCGCCTCCTTTTGTGAGGAAGTCATTTCCATCAAGGAGGCGGCGGAGCGGGAGAGGGTGCGTTTAAACCCTCTCCCCAACCGCAGAGCCGGGCGCCGGAGGGCGCGAGATGACCTCCAGCCTCCCTGAGGTTTGACCTGGGGGTGGTGGGCTTTGTGGGCCTGCCCACCACCCGTTCAGCACCAGGTCCGAGAGGCGGCGTGCGTGTTCCCTCCCACGTGCGCTTTTGTATCGTGTCTTTGTCCCTCCCAGGGTGAAGAATTTCTGTGTAGTGGCCTGCCGTTTTACATGGCGGGCCGAAACCACGGCGGGGTCGCGATTGCATATGAAAGCGATTCGCGCGGCCTCGCCGTCTATGGTTATGTCGAGGAACACCGTGGTATGTTTAGTCGGTATTACCGGGGTATCTTGCCCCCGGTGAGCCCGACATAACCTCTCCGTCGCCCCGCGGAGAGGTATGCGCTCTCCGTCGCCCCGCGGAGAGGTATGCGTCAAAGCATTCCCCCAAAATGACTAAATTGCAGAATGACTGAGTAGGCAAAACCTCTAAGTTGCTAATTTACATATATTGATTGTAAAACGTCTAGGTAGGCAGAATTACTTGATTATGACTTGATTGCATAATCCCTAGATATGCAAAACGTTATAGTTGCAAAATGTCTGGATTGTATAATGATAGGATAAGTAAGGTATATATGTCACTGTAAGTTATTAAGGATGCTTACTTTATAATAAAATAATAATTCCTTAATGGTTAATGCCTCGCCACCATCTTAAGAAGCTTGTATTAAAAGGCTCACTCCTTTTGCATGACCAATGTCTGCTGGAAACGGCTCTGCTCTTCTCAGTGTGAGAAGAGTCAGGCTGGACTATGCGACCACGCTGGCTCAGGGCAGGTTAGCAGACTTCGCATATCTTCGAGAACATTATGGAGAACTCTCTGACATGCAGGTTTCCTCACGATGTTGTTTTTCACCGTTAAAACGAGCGGTAATTTACTATTCAATACGCACGTAAGTTGGGAAAGTCATGCGTGTCTTGGGATCGAACTTAAGACTTCTGCGTGGCAGTCCAACCGTCTCCCGCTAGAGTAATGCATCTAAATAGTAAAATTTACCATTTTTAAAGCTTCACTTTCTTTCTATAGGTGTTTCGTAACCCTAGTGACTAGTTCTTATTGCTATCAAGCCATTTTGTTTAAACAGACTGTATGTCACTAACAGTTTGCGCCTATACAATCATTCTGCAACCCAGACCTTGTGCAACTAAGATGTTCTATCTACATAGTCATACTGCAATCTAGACTTCTTGAATCTTAGACGTTTTGCCAACCTAGTCATTCTGCAATCCAGCCATTTTGTTTACTGAGACTTTTTACTATCCAGACAATCTGACCCTAACCCAAGATAATTAAGTCATAGCAAAGGCTTGGTGTAAATAAAAATATCCATCGCTGCGGCCCATTCAGCATTCTATCATTAAACCAAATCAACAAACAATGGTAGAGCATTATACAAGTAAGTATTGTGTGCGTGTTGTGCAATGATTTAGTCGATCTCACATCTCCATACACCAACTCGAATCTAATAAGATTTCATGCTTAGAAAACAGAATACTCAATAAATATAAGTCTATGTACGCACTAACAACATTAATAATGACAATGATAAAAGTCTATGTACGCACTAACAACATTAATAATGACAATGATAAAACAAGTTTATTGCTTTTCCAAGGAGTTTGTATTTATTCATGCGAGTAGTTTTCATTGCTTTTTTATACTAATTATAAAGAAAATGTTTTGTTTGAATGAATAAACTCATAACTACTGTATTCATTTAAAACTATATTTCAGCATTAGAATGCTTCTTTATCCAGAAATAACAACATGACAGTACAAGTCATGGGCGAAGAGCTGTATTCTAGCTACTTTATACTAATACTAGATGTGCCCGCGGTTTCACCCGCGTTTAGTTACTGCGCCGCTCCCATGGGTCGTAGCGTGATGTTATATAGCCTATAGCCTTCCTCGATAAATAGGCTATCCAACACTAAAATAGTTTTCAATTCGAACCAGTAGTTCCTGAGATTAGCGCGTTCAAAGAAACAAACAAACTCTTCAGCTTGATAATATTAGTATAGATTATAACGAGGAACGATTTTATTTGAATTTTGTTTGTTTGTAAAGATTTAACTGAAAAATAGACAACCAATTTTAAAAATTCTTTCGCCATTAGAATGCTATATGATCACCGAGTAACATAGGCTATATGTTATTTAAAAAAGCCTAAATTAACCTACTTTAAAGCGAGCGAAGCCGTGGGCATAAGATAGTATTAATAACGAGATGGGTATAAAAATGTCCCACTGCTGGGCAAAAGCCTCTCCTTTGGACTTCCAAATCACTCTGTTGGTGGATATCCCCTGACCTTATGATCTTGTGACCCCTATATCTCGGGGTTCTTTTGACCTACAGGGCCCATATTCAAACTCGACCGAGGTATGACCCCAAGGTGTCTGCATACCAAGTTACAAGTCAATATTTTCTCATTTAAAATATGTGACCCTATATCTCGAGGGTCTTTTGACCCACAAGGCCCAAATTAAAACTCGACCGAGGGTGACCCCAAGGTGGCTGCACGCCAAGTTACAAGTCAATCGGTCCAGTGGTTCCGGAGCTATGCCTGTCACTAAAAGACAGAAACACAGAGACCCACATAGTGTTTTCATTAACCTTGTCGAAGGAGAGTCAGAGGTTAATAAAGAGGAAAGATTTATATTTATATTTGTAATGAATAAACTCAAAACTCCTGTACACATTTAAAATATCTACTACCCTACTCATTAATTCTACTTTATCCAGAAATAACATAGGCTATATAACATCATACAGCCATGGGAGTGGAGTAGTATTAATAAACGTGTGTGTAGAATGCCTCTCTATACTCCATGTGGTTAGTTACTAAAGGTAAACAATCTTGATGTGACGTTTTACACAAACACATATTAAACAAATAAACTACTGCTTAAACTAACGGTTCAATTGATTTAGTAATCGTTATTGTTCTATTTACATTAATCTTTAGCAGCATTTTATTTTTAAACTGAGTTTTCAGATAAAAATACACATATCAAGATTGTTTGTTTTCCTTAAGTACCTAACCAAATGGAGTATAGATATTATTTTGTGTGTATGTTTGTGGTAAAATTTTATATTTGTTATTATTTTACTTTTTCCTGTTACGAATTATTAACACTAGCATGGTATACAGAAATGTGTTAACAGCAATATTTCACACTCTATTATGTGACGTCTGAAGCATAGCTGGCGAAATAAAAAATATTATATTACACCTCTGCATCCTCTCTGAGGGTATCTGTAGTTCTCTACATCTATATGAGTAAAATTATGGCGTAGTGGTTCTGCGCCGAGTGTTGTGGGTTCAATCCCCACACGGGACAAACATTTGTGCGAACTACAAATAGTTTTTCTGACTCTGGGTGTTCTTTGTGTCTTGTTTGATTGTTTGTGAAGTCCTCCGCGGCACAGGAGTTATTCCTAGTGCGGGAGATGTCTTTTTAAATAAAACACAGAACACTCACTGTGATGCTCTATATTTTTATATATTTCGGAGCTTAGCACTTTTTAAAATGTTAACTTTTAAGTAGTGCATGTGGTGTTAGCCAATAAATGATTGTTACACTTGTAAATGTACCTATTCAATGAATAATTATGTAATGTGTTGTGTAAACAATTGTTGGATAACGTAATTAAATAAATAAATAAAATAAAAATGCTTGGTAGAATACACCTGCTCATAGTCAAGCTACAAAACTAACTTAATTAATAATTACACACTTGCTTCTTGCTGCCTGCCAACTCGTTATTAGGTTCTAGCTAAACTCACACCATACTAGTATCCACCCTAGGATGACCCTGAGTCCATAATATACTTGTCTAACCCATATTCCAATTAATAGGGCCTGAACCCATATTCAAGAAACAACAGATAAAATTAATCATTTATTGATAGAATATTTGTGAACAATATTCTACTGTCCATAATAAAATGGCTTGTTTCTTGAATATACAAACCCGGCTTATAAAGACACACAGTTAAAGTTAGGTAATTAAATATACATTTTTGTGTTTTACAATAAAAACCTTTATGCTACATAGAATACAAGCTAATATAAGATAAAACAATATAATAAATAGAATAAAAATATATAAGAAAAATATAGCAATACCTGATGGCAAATATCCTCAAGTAATTCCATCGTAATATCTTCAACAAACATATCCCACCATGCATTGTGTTTGGGCACTCGTCCATTCCAATCTAATACTTCAAACTTGCTGAGCTTGCCCGCCAGGAACATGAGGGCCACCGCTATGACTTCGGGCTCCCATTGCAAGCATAGCGTTGTACATAAACTAAAAAATAAAATAAACATTTATTATTTTCTGTCTCATAGCTGCTGTGTTATAGGTTTGAACTTTATTTTGCAACTGATTTCAAGGTCTTGAGTTCACATCCCGGGTCGGATGCAAAGTTGTGTTAAAAGTATTAACACCTTATAGCCTGTTCTGAGTAGCAATGTCGCAAGTACCACTAAGTGCCATATTTTGAAGAATTTAGAATTATTAAATTTATTAAGAACTTAATGTTTTTTAAACACAATAGAATACGTAAAACTTATGATAGATGGAAATATAATCATATCCTTAGTCCTTAGAATATATCAAAATCATTTATTCATTAACGTCACAAAGTAAAACTTATGAACGTTAAAGTATATAGGTTAGTGAATTTACTAAGTTACTGAAGCTACATTTAGGTTAGTTGCTAGGTTCAGGCAAAAGGTTGAGCCTATGAGCAGAAACCTGCAAGAAACTCATGGCCAGTCTTAAATCGCTAATTAAATATAATTTCAGTATTTTACAACTCATATCAAGGTATTGCAGCCATTATGCCATATATTACTGACTATATAAATCTAAAGCTTATAACAATAATTTTAAATAAATAATTACTGAGTAATGTAGAGGAGATGAAATAATAAGGATTTAGTAGAATTATTTAATATTAATCTGTAATAGGCAGTAGAATGACATGAAGGCGCATACACTTACACTTTGTGACAATGCAAAGGCAGTCCATGACTAAATGAGATTGTGCATTCATATGTATACAGTTAGATTAAACTATGGACTACAATCATGCCTTATCTTGATTATTAATGTACATGTAAGTGGACGCTCCTATTTACCATACTGCTGCTTTAGAGGCTACCATAAAATGTTATTAAATGCTTGAATATGTTCAGTAATCTTTCATGAAGAAATGGTTGCAACACCTTACAGCTCTTATGATTTGTAAACAAAAACTTGACGATTAAAAAGAGTGATTATGAGTTTCTTGCCCGTTCTTCTCACGAGCCCTACACCCTTGCTTTGCTGAACGTGGCAGTAAATGTAAATTCGCAGAAAAATTAGTGTAACTTTGACATGCATAAGTGTTACCTTGTAACCTAATCTGAATAAATTTATTTTGAATTTTGAATTATGATTAATTTCATTTTCAATAATAATTGCAATGGGAAGCACGATACTTGAAAATATCACAAATAATCATGAGGTATTGCAATGGGAAGCACGATACTTGAAAATATCACAAATAATCATGAGGTACCTCTACATTACTAAATTGACTTATAAGTAATACAAAGCTTTAATCCTGTATGGAACAAGCAACTAGTTCCATAAGTTTTTGTCATTCAAGTAGTTGTTGACTGAACAATAACCCTTCCAACTTAGCTGTGTTATTCCGGCACTTTTAAATTGAAGTAATAGTAAATTCATTATATTAATGGGTAATTTATTAAAGAAACATATACCAAGTGCCGCAAATGTATTGTGAACTTTATGTGATCGATGATACGGACCTACTAACTTATGCCTATTTCTAGTGTTTACATTATGTATATCACTATTCTTATTATATAAGTGAATATTATGTTTAATAAGCATAATATTTGCAAATATATATTGCGACGCAACAGTAAGAATGCCTATTTCTTTAAATCGCTCTTTCAGGGAATCTCTTGGACCTAAATTATAAATGCTATGTACTGCACGTTTTTGGAGAACAAAAATCGTCTCAATGTCACATCTGCCTTGCCCCACAATAATATACCGTAATCCATGACACTGTGAAAATAACTAAAATATACTAGTCTCGCAGTATCTACATTAGTAAGCTGTCTCACTTTCCGAATTGCGTATGCGGTTGAGCTAAGTTTCCCTGCAAGACACGATTTTTGAGCGCCTAACTGTACTTTATGATCTAAAATTAATCCTAAAAAAAACAGTATATTGAAATAAAGTAAAATTTCATTATTCAAATTTATATTTACGTTAGGACTCTTTACATTTGGCAATGTAAACTTGATACATATAGTTATTTTTAGAGTTTAGTAGTAAATTATTCGTCGTAAACCAGTAAAGGACTTGCGCGAGTGAATCGCTAACAGCACTTAAATTTGGTGCTCTTCGGTCTACTTTAAAAATAAGGGCTGTGTCATCCGCGAATAAAACAATGTCACACAATCCTGTACAAAAAACGGCAAATCATTTACGTACACTAAAAATAAAAAGGGTCCTAAAATTGAGCTCTGTGGCACGCCCATTGTGACTGGTAATCCAGAAGATCTACTTCCGTTAATATCAAAATGTTGTAGTCTATCGCTAAGGTCGGAATCAACTAGGTCAAGTGCAGTATTTCGGATGCCATAATGCCTGAGTTTTCGCAGCAGCGTATGATGATCAACGCAGTCAAAGGCTTTAGAGAGATCACAGAATACGCCAATGACATCTTGCGAATCTTCCCAGGCACTGAATATATGTTTTAAAAGCGTAACACTCGCATCTATCGTAGAACGACCCTTCCTGAAACCATATTGATTTGTATGAAATAAATAGTTTGCACAAAAGTGGCTCTCTAATTGCTGTAATATTGTTACGCCCAGTGACATCTCTCGGCATTGTGGGAAAGACTCGGCAGTTCCGTCTAATAATTTACACCGCCATCTATTGACATCTTACGGAACTACGTAGCAGGTATGCTTACGAGAATCGTAGAGAAGATGCTGGTACTTTCTCGAATCATCGTACTGTTTGCATACCGGGAGCGGCGTTGCTAGAAAGCTCTAGAAGCGCTTTACCCGCGTATAAATAGGGTGCACGCGCACCGCCAAGTCAGTTTACAATCGTAAGCGATCAAGTGTTCATCGAAGCGAACGGAAGCGGAAATACTACGGAGTTTGAAGCAGTACAGTGAAAAAGTGTGGTATAGTGTTTTTTGTGTTTTAAATTTAATTGTGTGTTTGAATAAATGTGTTTTAGTCGGTAATATTGTTTGTATTCTTATCTGTCGAACCCAGCATGTAACAATATAATCTTCTCAAATATTTTACTGATTGCAGGTAACATCGAAATTCGCCTAAAATTACTAGGGTCGCTTTTGCATCCATTTTTAAATAAAGTTATTATTTTACTACATTTCATTAAGTTAGCAAAAAATGCCCACTTCAATGTATCCATTGAATATTGCGGCTAGGTGTGGTGCTATATTAACAATAATATTTTCAACTATACAATTTTACAGAGATATCTCAGAAGTCAGCAGATCTTTTTGAATTAAGTGACTTAAATACTTTTATTATATTATATTGAATTATATAATAATAATAATAATATCATACAGATGTACACATTCATAACTAAATAGTATTTTACACTCTTCCACATTGTCCCTAACCAAGTATTCTGCTCGAGCTGGGCAAGACCTTAAGGTACTAGTTGTGTTTAAAGGTATGTTTGCAAAGTATTTATTAAATTTGTCGGCTACATCCAAATTATTTGAAATCATGTTATTATTTATATTAAGTTCAAAGATATTATCACACACCTTGCTGCATCCTGTTTCATTGTTAATAATATTCCAAGTAGTTTTGATTCTATTACTAGAATTCCGAATTTTAGTTTTTAGATAAAGAGACATGGCAGTGCCACAAGACTTTTTAAATAATTTTGAATAATTTTAAAAAAATAGGCTGTAATTAGGATTAAAATTGAATCGTTTCATACCATATAATTCATATAACTTAGCTCTACTTCTGTAGATATCCCAGATTTTGCCCAATCATAAAACTTAATTTTATTATTCTTAGTAAAGGTCTTACATTTAAAAATATTTTTATATTCTAAAGTAATTATGTTAAGCAAAGACTCACATAGTTCATCTGGATTATCCAGAGAAAGGTCCAGATTGAGAACCTTGACACTTACATTATCATTAAATTCCTTTAAGTGATTAGTGTGTGAATGTATGTTTTTTTTTTTATACTGGTCTACTATGAAGAGTATAGCAAACCAGTTTTAGCAAGGGGATGAAAGTGTGAAGTTTCTCTAAAATATTTCCATCAAGACTGAATGGATGAAACTATAGCTAATGTGGTCACCTAACTATTTAGAACCACTTTTTATTAAAAAACAACATAAATAGCAAATAGTCTAGTAGTAGTCTAGTAGTTCATGATGCAGCAATTTTAATGGTAATGCAGTTACTGTAGCATATGATGCATTTACCAGTTTGTATCACACAGAGTTGTGGGTCTCCAAAGAACTTCTAATGAATAGTCACAAGCAAAATTACAAGCCAGTATCCTTTAAACCAGAGGCTGATTAGATAGGAGCAAGAAGTATAACCTTAGTTAAGTCTTTAGTGATAGAAACATTGATCCAAAGAATACACAGAGTAAAACAATACCTTCGCTAAAAAGCAAATTAGTGGATAAACATGCAAATAAAACTAGGATATAAGTTTTACCAAATATATGAAGCTTGGCGCGCCAATAAGGGGCAATTGCTAATAGACAGGAAAAGTACACACACATTGCTCATATGAAAAGATTGACATTAATTACTGAAAGTGGTAATAATTGAAGATTTGCTTACTTTACGTAAAGATAAAAAGGTATTGACTCACCTGTCGTTAACAAAAGTCCATGCCATTTGAACCATTTTCTGTAGTTTAGCTTTATCTCCTTTCAAGCACTTGGCGTACTTCAGTAGATAGCCGTAAGGGTGTTCCACTTGCAGATCGAACTTGATCGTCTGCAGCAGGATGCGCTCCAAGGTCATCACCTCCTCCTTGGGATCGTCTCCAAATGATGAGAACTTCTGTTCCGTCAACAGCGACTTTGCCACTTTTATTATGTCCTTGCATTTTTTAGGCGTCTCTTCAACCTTCCCGGCCAGAAATAGGCAACAACATGCAGTTATGTACCTCGGGAATGTTCTGAACGAGTGAAACATATAGAAACGATGAAAATAAACAACGCCAGTCGCAACTGTGTTATAACCTAGGTCCATCTTCGAGCCAGTGTCGATGATGAATCTTGCACCCTCCTTCCTGTACCGATTCTCGGTTTCGTTGGATATGCCATCGCGGAATGATGGCGTGTTTTGCAGGTCCTTCTTGTCATAGTACCAATAAGGCATTTTAGAAGCTAAACTATAAAAAAAATATTATCGATAGACGGTCACTAACCTCCACAGCCATTTATTTATTACTGACAACTAACAACTAAGCTGATAAATTAAGAATCATGTTTATGTATTGAATAATCATAAAATGCTTCGTCAATACAATTTTGTAGGATTATAGTAACACGTTTGACATTTCAACTTGGCTAATTATTGCCAATACGAAATTTATTTATAAAATGATAATAGCATCAAATGATATGCACGGCTGGTTTTAACCCAAAATATCCTTTTCTTAATGTATATACATATACGATCCCCAATTTATGAGAGCCATGTAATTCAAAACTATATATAGTATATAAAATTATGAACAATACTTTTACTGTGAGTCTGCATCTAAAGCAGTCAATAGCACATTAAACTATCCGCATTAAGAATTATTTCTAAATCGCGTGGTCTCGTTACAAATTATGCTGGCCTAACTCGGAGGTTTATTTTAATTTTATTTTTTGGAATTATTGGTTAATTATCTAGTTCAATAGTCATCAGTCAGTATCAATAGTCAAAGAGTTCGAACCACACATAGATTTCGACAAGGCAAATTAAATTAAATTAGTATGATCGAGTCTTAGTATGATCGAGTCATATTTAGAACAAATACTAATTATAGAAATATCTAATATATTAATGACAAGTAAAAAATAACTTAAGTCTAACAATAACAAAAATAAATATATTGCTCAAGTAAAACACTATCAAAAATATATTAAAGGAAATCCCCAGAATTAGGCGAATAATTGGATAAATAACGAATATAAATTACATATCCACAGTAATAAATGCCAAAAAACCAAGCAATAACGCCCAGAATTAAGATCGTTACGTTCTTGATCAGATGAAAGTTCAAACTGCCGAAACCCTGAGGAGTGCCATACCGGAGACTGGTGTCCATCAACACGGGAAAAATCACGCAAAGCATAGATGTGCACAGTGTACCAACAAACGCCACAAAAGGTCCTTGGAACGGCACGTAATAAGCAATGGCAACTGAAAGTAAAATAAGTTGATAATATACAATCATCAAAGAAAATAATAAATGTATCCCTTTAGGCTTTAGGCTGGTAACTGAAGCAGTCTCCGATAGCCCCTTTAAGTAAACACAAGCTGTGCAAGACTTGCGTCTTCATTAAAATTGCTAAAAATATATTGTATATGGCCTTTCTCAGATTGAAACTATCTATCTTCGTATCAATAATTAAAATCCGTTTGGTGGACTGAGCGTGCTTTTGAAAAATAATCTACCCAACTATCGAATTTATATATTAAATCAGCTCTTATCTATTATATTCGTTAGGGTCAAAGAATCCTTATTAGCGCATGTATCTATATTTTACACTTACATGACAGGATGACGAACGTAGGCCGTAATGCAAATTCAGTAAACTTCAATGCCGCTGTAGAGGGCATGTAACCCCTCTTACGATACTTGATGATCTCTAAGACCACTGCAACACCGGGGTACAACTGGAGTGGATACATTAATGCCACAGATATCGAGTATACTCCAATCGTGATCATAGAAGTTCTATCAACAAGGGAAAACATGTTATCTAATTGCGAAAATTTTGCTGACAATTTACAAGAGGTATGGCCAGGGAGGTATACATAGTATGGGTAAAACCGTGCTTAACTGTGTTCAAGCTAAAACTATTTTTCATTCCTTATGCCTATAGTATGATGACCATACACGACATGCAAGTTACTTTAAAATACTGGAAGAAAAATGAAACTATTGAATTCTATACGGGCCATGTTATTTTTCGATCATTCTACATAATATATGGACTAGTGCCACCTGATGGTACGCGATAAAATGGTGCTCCTGCATATGGCTGTGTTTCCTTGACGTTACAAAAGGAATTCCAAAGAAACACAACTAAGCCATATTCTACCAAAAGCTAAATAGACGTCAAACACGTAAACGTTTTGCGTTTCTATGAGAAAGGAATGCTGTCATTTGGTAGGATAACCAAAGAGAAGGAGGATCAGGGAGGAGAATGGGCGTCTGGCCTTCTCGTATAAAAAATATACTTGGGCGTCTAATGCACCATTCTACGCCTGGCGCTCTTGAATATACAATAAAGCTATCGAAATTCTGTATCTTCAGTAAACTCATAATCTTTCAAGGTCATATGTGTTGCTTTATGACAACACATATGACCGTGTACCTAAAATAATAGTTAATGATTACTGACTTTTACTTTTGACTCAGACTTACAAATCATCAAATGGCAAAGATCTCAGAACGTTCTCTTCCATGGTACCAAATGCCCAGTAGCTCAGGTTTCCGATCAGTAAAGCAGCTACAGTTCCTACACCAAGACCCACGTTGATCACTCCAAATGTAGCTGTCATAATTGACGGGTCTTTCAAAGCTTTTTCCAGGGTCAAAATCTGCAAACCAAATAATCATTTGTCCTAACATCCAGCCTGGTGTTTGTTGTTCCTTTATGTCGGGACAGTACATCTTATTCTATCTCATTGGATTTAGGATTTCGTTTAAGGAATAAAACAAGTAAATACTCTTAAATAAGAACACAAAATACGAGCTCTTAGCTATTAGTGCGCTTCGCTATGCTACGCAATAATTATTTAAATTGAATTGATAGGTATTAGTATTATTTATTTTTAAATAACATACATCTAAACGCGGAACAACTATTTGACTGTGTATCACGCAAATTGTTGTCGCGGTTCCACCCCACAATACTACGGTGCCCTAGCAGTGTGGTGACCAATCAACAGGACTGTCTCTAGTGCAGGACGCGTTTATTTTTAAACAAAATAAATATCAATAGCATGAGCAATTTACCAATCCAAGAGCGCTCAAGTTGAACATGGTTAAGCCAGATGAGAACAACCACATGCTAACTTCTGTCTTGAACCAAACTACCTCTCGTATTGGCTCTTTGAATATGTGGTACAAAAGCAGAGCCAGGCCCACCATATTCAAGGCAGAACCTGGAAGCATTTAGTATAAAGATTACTTCAATATTTACTTAGGTTTGAAATACATAATACATAGCCTCACACCTATGTCACTGAAGAGGTAAGACCACATTTCGCCGGCTACTTCATAGGGAGCAAGCCTCCTATTGTCATTTAGGCAGAGTTCCTAACTCCGTAACTTCCTAACACTGAGAACATCTTGACAGAATAATTCAAGAATATTTTTCCAGTAAATCAGTAGTCGCATTCACTGTCGCTGTGCCACCAAGGCAGCCCGCAATATATTCTTAAGGTAAATGCCCTAGATGAATTTAGAAAAAAGCACAAAGGCCTTTAAAAGGATTTTATTGAAATTGCTTCACAAGCTGGATTCTTTTTGGTCTGGTTAAAACATTATATGTGGTATCTATTTTTTCGTTGCCCAGACCTTGGTACTGTTATCGACAGAATCGAAACTGATTTATTTTTATGAATAGGTGCCATTCTATACTTATATTATAAATCTGAAGACATCGTTTGTTTGAACGCGCTTATTCCTGAAACTACCAGTTTGCTTTGAAAACCATTTATTTGTATATCTCGATTTATTAAGGAAGGATAAACGCTATCTCACATCACGCTACGACCCTAAGGAGCAGAGTAGGTGTTTACAGTACCCGGCGATAATCATTGCACATCGACCATTGGAAAGAGACAATCGGCTAATTTCGGCTTCGTAGAGCGTTATCTCTGTCGCACGAAATACAAACAGTCCGGTATCTATTAGGAGCTGTTAAAACAATTATGATTTGCTTCTTTTGATAATTCTTTTTATTCTTTGTATAAAATACACCAATTTTTCTATAAGTGATGGCTTTAGGTTGGGGTAAAATTAAATAAAAAAACATGTTCACATTATGTTTACGTATTTAATTATTTTGGGAAATTACAGCTGTAGTGTACATAATAAACACTATTATACCTATTGTTAAAATGAGACATTGTAATAAACATAATAATAATTCTAATTCTCAATTACTTCCATTTCACTATCTGTGCTCTCAAAGAGCTCAATATCACTGTCACTGTCAGCCGTATTTATCACTAGTCTATCTGTGTAATTGCCTAACCGTGTTGAATGCTTCTATATTCATTCTCAGTAAATATTGATACACTACTAACAGCATATCACGGATTAGTTGCCTCCGTTTTGCGATATGGTGTCATTTTTTAGGGACAATCAACAAATACGGAATTAGTGTTCAGAGTCCAAAAGAGATGCATACGATCAATGTGTGGATTAAAAACAACCGACAGTTGCATTCCTTACTTTAAAAAGTTAAGAATACTACCTCTAACTTCATTGTACATTTTTGAAACTGTACTATTTGTTAAAAACAATCCACATCTATTCCAAAAAGTAGCTACAATAAAGAGAAACCCAATACGTTCTCAATACATCAATACTTTGTGTCATGTGAATTGTAAAACAGCATTGTTAAAAAAAGTTTGTTTGGTACTGCTCCACAAGTATAATTATAATAGAATACCTAATAAAATAAAATGTATGCCACTACAAAAGTTCAAAAAATTCTTATTTGACCTGTTAGTAGAAAAGTGTTATTATAAACTAGACGAGTTCTTAAATGATACATTTGATTGACTGCATTTATATTTATGTTAAATTGACATTTTGAGTATTACTGTTAAATTATTATCTATTATTTTTTTATGATTTTCTTTTGTAATTTTAGTTATGACAATTTAATTATGTTTCTATGTTAATAATTTGTATGTCAATATTGGCAAAGCATAGCGCACCAAATATTTTGTATCCAAGATCTTTATATGTAAATACCTATGTTTGACAAATAAATGATTATGATTATGATTCTCACATTTGATTGCATGATCGCAAACCTCTTCAGCCCCGATCATGTTTACTTTTTCAGTCAATAATGTTTTTACTGTAGTTAAATTCATACCCACATTTCTAGAAATGAATTCTAGAGGCTACATAGCCTTTCAGTTGAGACCATATATTTTCAATTGGATTAAAATCCGGATGATATGGTGGCAATCGCAACACAGTGTGCCCATGTTCGGCAAGTACTTTGTCCACGGAAAACTCTGTATACCTCACCTTGTGCTGACATATAATAGCGTAAATCTGGGTTTTTGTTAATTTTGGATCAACTGGAATTTCGTGTCTCTAGTAACCAGTTGATCATTTCCTGTTTAATGGTGTTTGAGTTGGAGGGTTTTTCAACATATTTGTTGTGATAGGGTGCGTTGTCGATAACTAGAACAGAATGGCTGGGTATATTTGGTATTAATTGATTAACCAGCCATTTTTCTTAGTTATCGTTATTCATTTCATTGTGATAGTCACCTGTAGTGTCCATCACCACCTGTTTTTCTTATCATCACTCCAAAATTTTCCTTTAGTGTGGGATGTATGTATGTAAGACTCATCCATGTAGACGATATTTTTTCCTGACTCGCGAAATTTGCGTATTTTATCGAGGTATTCCATTCGTTTGAGACTTACATCGTGCTTTTCCATTAGAACTTTTCGATTATCTTCCATTTTAGTGAACCGAAATCCCATCTCGTGAAGTATTTTTCTCAACGTCTTTTCAGACCAATTGTAATTAATAGCTTCAGATAATTAAGCTTTTAATGCTTTTATTGTTGGCAGTTCATTAAATCGTAAGTGAAAATCATACACCATTCTACGAAGAACATCATAATCAAAATCGTCCATATCCAAACGAAAATGCTTTTTTGGTCTCCCTTTTTGGAATGCTGAACTTAATTTCAGTAAAATGTGTTTCAGTACTGACATCGTTTAATATATTGTTCAAAGTTCTTCTTGAAATTCCAGTGGCATTTGCAACTCGCTCTTGAACCTTCTTAAAATAACAACTTACATTTTCATCTTTCTTTTTTTTAAATCTGTCAGCTTCGGTTACAAAATATTTATAAACATTGTAGATAATTTCGCGTGACTGACCTCGTAAAGGTTTCCCTCTTTTTCCTAAAGATGCCATAGTACAACTTTAAATTATTTAAATTTGGGGGTGTTAACAACTCTAAATATATATTTTGAACTGGACGCGACCGCAGTCTATCGCACTTGAACAACGACTGACAAAACGTCACATAGGTAGTGTGCGACAGAGATAACGCTCTACGAAACCGAAATTAGCCGATTGTCTCTTTCCAAAGGTCGATGTGCAATGTTTATCGCCGGGTACTGTATATGAATGCAGTAATTTTAGAAACAACCAGTAAACAACTAGTCCAATATTCTTTGAATGAAATGGGGGCAGCCTTGAGTCCATACAAAAGTATTCCCCTATGTACTCCGTAAATAATTACAATAGAGCCAAATATAATGATGAAGTAGTTATTAATATCGATCACTGTAATTATGCTCCCATGTTGTGCTTCTTTTTCATATTTTATAGAGGCTAGCAATATAGGATTTTCTAAATTTAAATGAATCACTTGTTTTTACGATTAATTTCAAACGTCCAACAGGCAAAGTCAGAGTCTGGCCCATTTTAATTAAGGTATTCAAGTTGGTTTAGTATTTGAGGAAGAAACAGAGTCAATGATTTGTTCGGCTCGGCCCAGCGCTAAAGCAGTAAATATATTATTTAAAACCTTTTCTTGAAGTGTTTTAATCACAACTACCTATTCTGAATTTAATAGTTGTGCAACCGCCAGGCCCTGTTAGTAAAATATATTACCAAACAATGCTACGTAGGAAATACGTTTTAAATTTTTCATAAAATATTCCATTAGCAAATAACACGGAAACAGCGCTATAAGTGCCGGAACAATGGTTCCAAAGTCCGCTATCTGAAAACAAAAATGGATTAACTTTTAATGACATTGAGGATAGAGGAAAATCTATTGCAGATGTAAAAATGCGACAGAGTCAAATGCTTTAGACATTTTAGTACCTACTATAGAAGTAAGCTATGCATCTCGAAATAAGCTTCTAAAAAAGAAGTATATATGCATGTTTATCCATTGTCTAGTATCCATAGTACAAGCTCTGCTTAGTTTGGGCTAGATGGTGTTGTGTGTATGTTATAGAATTATTATCTAAATATACAAATCTTTAATCGAATTGAAATATACGAAATTTTAATAAATCATAAATTTGAATCGAAATATTCGAAGCTTCAATAATTATTTGTTATAATTAAACTTTGATATTGATCGACCACGACCTATCTTCCAATCGTGTCATCGTCAAGTTAGGTATCAAATATCCGATTATGATTCGAATTATAATCCGTTTTAGCAAGCGCTGTCAGTAGGAACCAGAGAATGTAGATAAAGTTCGTTCGTTTTAACACCTTTCTCGCCGAAGCAGAGTTGTTTTATTAACTGTTACCTTTAAATATTATACATTTTCAAATATTTCGATCTTTCTACAGGCGTTAACGTTGATAGTAAAATGTCTCGCCTAGGTATAAGTTCCAAAGTAATAAATAATGTAAGTAGGTATATTAATACTAACATCACGTACGCTGTCCGCTGTCAATATGATACACACTGTACAAATTCCTAGCTGGCTCAAAAACATGAAGATTCCTATTAAAGTTCTGCAAAAGATAAATTATTAAACAAATTTATAACATGCACAAGATATTTGATTAAAAGAAAAGCTCTTCTATAAGTGGTCTAAGAGAAAACAAATGCGCCATTTAGATACGCTTCCAGACATTATTAAATAAAAAATATATAATAAAACTATTTTCGCGTTCTGACTGGTAAATGATTTCGGAAGGTCACATATCTGTCTTTTCTTTCCATAATGTCTGCAGAAATAAAAATGGGGACATTGTTCGTTATGATGTAAGTATGGCATGGTATGGTAGGTATGGCAACACTTACGGGCCTCGACGTCCAATGCCATGAAATATAGACGGACCACTTAGCAAAGCTATACGAAATCCATATCGGTATGGTATACTAGTTATTCTCAATCGCTTACAAATCTGTGTTAAGCAATTCAACTAGAAAAATACAATAAAATTTAATTTAAGGTGCAATATGGTTATTTATAAAACGCATCTCCGTCACTGGGAATTATACCTGTATCGCGGGGTACTTTACAAACATTCAACCAGCAGACACAAAGAACATCTGGATCACAGATTACTATATATGTAGCAAGCTAATCTGGATGTCCACAAAGGGCTGTTCCGAGTCTGGACTCGAAACAACCATTTGTATATCATAAAAAATTTTGTCCCGTGTGGGATTCGAACCCACAACACTTGGCGCAGTGACAGTTGCGAGGCGACCTCTTAAGCCACTACGCCATCCGTGCAGTCATGTCACGTCAGGTTTCCTGTGGGATTCTGTTGCTTAGTAGTAAATTTAATCAAATGTACTAAGAAAATGTGCTGCTCTTGCGACAGCTAGAATTGTATAGCCAAAAATAAGTAATGCAATAGATAAGTAAGTAATTACTTAATATAAGAAAGCTTCATACCAGAAGATGGTGCGTGTGAATGAGCAGTATACCAATTAATAATGTTAATGTGGTGCCCATGACCAGACCGCTGGCACTAATAGCCACTGGTATGCCCAACAATCCGGGCCCCAGCATCGTTTTTAGTAGGTTGAAATACGCCATCCAGGGTCTGCGTAAATACATAAAATATTATCTTAATATGTAATATCAGCCCTGTATTAAACTGTCCCACTGCTAGGCACGGACCTCTTATCAGTGTGAGGAGGGTTAGGCCATAGTCCACCACGCTAACCCAGTGCGGGTTGGCAGACTTCACATATCTTTCTTCTTCTTCTTTTCGTGTGGTTAGTGGCCAACCTGTTGTCATGAGTTGTTCAAGCCGCCCGTAGGCCTCTGACATGGCTAAACGACTGCTGTCAATTTGACAACAACCGGGACCGACTTTTTACGTGCCCTCCGAAGCACGGAGACGCTCAGATCTTTCTTTTTCTTTTTGAAGAAAAGAAGAAGATAATTAACTATTTAATACGCACATAACTTCCAAAAGTCGGAGATGTGCGCCTTAAGAGCGAATTCGGGACCTCTGCGTGGTAGTCCAACGATTTCCCACTAGACTATCGCCGGTGTTCTCTAAATAACCCTACGTATAAGCTGTCTTATATCTGGACACAACCATAGTCCAACAATCAGGCACGGGTCGGCAGATTTTATAATTTTCGAGAATATTATATAAAACTCATGGCTACGGGTTTTCTTACGGAGTTTTCTTCACTATTAAAGCAATCGATATTTAACTATTTGATAATTTCGAAAAGTGGTAGCTATGTCGTTAAGTCTATATCACAATCATTGTGTGGCAGTCAAATGGTCCCGTCAACGACTGATGTAGATGATGTAAATTTAAAAGAATATGTATTGTGGTAGCTTTCTGGGAAATAGCCACATCTAACGCAAGTATCCAGATGTCTCATAACTTAAAATCTTTTATAATTTCAAGATAATATATATTATAATAATAATGTCTTCTAGACCGAAATTCTGTAACGGCGGCCAATCTTAACAGAGACTGGGTATATGTGCAGGAGACATTTATAGTACACAAGTGTATGCGCAAACAGAAGCACTCTCTGTTCTCTAACTCGCATGATCCGAGTGCACGGTAATCCGACACGACCAGCAAGAGATCAGGCAGGACCAACAGCTTGTCTCGGAAAGCACGTTAAGCCGCATCATACACCGCTATCTTCCTAACTCCGGGATGCTATTGAGATTTCTCAAACAGAAAAACTCAATAACTTTGATTGGCCCGACCCGGGGTTCGACCTCATTCATAGCAGTCAAATTCACTACCGCTACGACACGGAGGCATTTATATATATTACAGTGAACACTAACTGGATTTGAGGTTGGGGATGTCTATGTTCTCTTGGGTCGTAGTCTTCTGTCTGTTCCTCCGATATACTTGGTAGGCGAGCAGTCCTAATGTCGAAGCCTTCGTTATTTTCACCAGCACGAAGAAAAATTATTTTACTGACTCTTTCAGAAGCAGCCCTATAATAATTAGAAATACTATTAGATAAAGTAAATCTTATTGGCAAGTTCAGATTAGTGAATTAGAATATTACTACATTTTACTGGTTTAGCTGCTAAGTTCTATTTGAACACTGGCTTATCACCATCTGTGATCACTTAGGTATTTACTGACTGTTATCTGGAAGTCTTTTACCAAAGACTTTACCACATCAAAAGGAAAAGATAAAAGTAATAATAAAATTATAAAAATACAGATTGTTATGAATACGCGGCGTAAACCACAGATATAATTCTTTAGATATAATTATAACATTTTTGACAGCTCATTGTGTCAATAGATAAAAAAGACATATCGTAAAAGGGAAGTAGATTGGTAATGTAGCAGTTATTAAGTATGCCTAATTAAATGAATCTCGAACAAGCAAGATATTCCTGCTGTACCTAAACAAAATGCAAGCAATAAACACCCAACCGCACAAAGACTACGATAATAGGCATGATTACTAAAATAAATATTCTAATTAGTCTGTCTTTTAGATCAGCAAAAAATATTGGGCTCGTATTTTTCTTTTTTACCCCAATCTATTAACAACGTAGATACAACGCTTTTAAATTTCGTGTTACGTCACGAACTTTAATGCATTATATCTTAGTATTTTTTATATTGTTTTGTTAAAACAAATAATAGGTGTCCAATATTTTAAGCTCATCTTAAAGATGGACTAATTAGACTCACTTATTTTTAACCCTGTCATCATGATTATTGCTTACCATTAGATCTCTATATAGCCGAAATCTGATTGTTAGCACTAACTTAACATTTAAACGCCAAACTCTAGATTCAAGTGCTCTCGCGTTTACAGCTACGACACATAAGTTACAGCGTTAAATCCAGAGCACTCCAGTAAAAAGGTATTAAGGTTTTCTTTTAAGAATTTCATAATATGTAAACCCCTACAATTAGATATTTCAGTCCCATGCGTTAGAAACCACGTAAAGCTGTAGGTCCTACACCATAAATTCTATTCAGTGATGTCAGATTGTCGTCGCATCGGGCTTAGATTATAGTGAAAAAACTTCTACAATATAATACATCCTGCGTCTCTGAATGTCCTAGTCTCCGTTACGATTGGTCGTCATGATCAAAATTCGGCCAGAACTGTAAGAGTGCCCAGTGCGAGTTTGGTTTAACGCAATTTACGTTAACGCGATCGACACTCCAAGCTCTGAGCCATTAGTTCCCAAAGTGGTCCAGGTGGACCCCCAGGGACTCACGGGAGACGCGACGAGGTCTACGTTGGCATGACAAAAAATGGGGGTCCACAATTCGTAAGCGAGTTCCGCGAATTTGCTTTCGATAGTGAAGAACTAAAATGTTGGCTTGACTTCACCTATTAATGTAGGCAAATAATTATTATTATATTATATATTGTAAGAAGCTCAGCGACTGACTTGTAAAAACTTGCATATTCCATATTCAGTACCAAGGGCCTAAGAAAAAAAGAAAAATTCGGCCCGTAGAGAAATGATCATTGATCACACATAAATACGAATGCCAAGGAATATGGTACACATGTAGCTGCAGCGGGTCCACCGGAACTTGCAAAATTCAGACAGCCAAACGCGTTAAACGTTTCGATCGCGTTAACGTAAGAACAACTCGCACTAGGGACCCATAACTAATATAAGTACCAGTAGAATGGGGTGACTTTGATCAATCAAAAGGTAGAATCGCGATTAAAGCTATACTTTTCTTAAAATATGCGAGCGAAAGAATATACGAAAATAAGTACAAATCGGTTTAGTATGTACCTAACTACCTACTGACGAATTTTTTTATAAAATATATATATTTTATTTTTTCTAGAATAATAATGAAATGTCAGTGATCAACTTTAAACTATGATCGGGTTACTTTGATACCCCCTTTTTTATTACGGCGATCGAAAGTATCCTCAAACAGGATCAAAAATTACACAAAACTAGTACAATACATATCTTATGTATCTTTTCGCAAATCGGCACGGATCTATCCACAACGATTGAACACACAATGACAATTATATTATACAATGCTGCCAGCCGTAAAGGAAAGGTTGAAAGAATGCTTTCGAATTCGCACAATTTAAGTTTAAAACTAAAGCGAAGTTTTTATCAAAGTCACCCCGTGATTCAAAGTGTCATTCTACGGTATGTTAAAAGTGCAAATGTAACAACAATTATCTTATCAATTAAATAATAATTGTATCAGCTGAGATTCTACGGAGGGGTAATTATCGTTATCTAATCTCAAATCAAGTCACTTGCTGTGCCTTTATCAATTAGCAGCACACATTGGAAAACGGTTAAAAAAGATAACAGCCGGTCAAAAGCATGTCAACTGCTGTGATTGGCTAACTGAATTCGCAACAGCCAACCAAATCACTTGTCATCGTTTGATTTTAACATTTTGATTGATTAGTCTTTCATAAAAATCACCCTATAAATAAATAGAACCAAAACGAAGCATTACGGCAATATTGTCGTAAGGATTGGCAGAAATGTATGACATTCAATTTCATTTGACTCCAGGCTGTGTCCTGCTCTGCAGGATGAATGCGCGAGTGATCCCTGCGCCCCGGCCATAGATTGTGAGAAGGAACACCGTGGTAGGTTTAATCGGTATTACCGGGATATCTCCATCTTTTCCCGGGTGAGTCCGACATAACCCTTCCGCCCGCCTCCGTGGAGGGAAAAGCGTCAATGCATTCCAACACGTTAAAAAAAAGGCTGTGTTCTGCTACAAAAACTTTCTTAACAGAAGAATCTCATCGTTTATTTTGTAACTTCATTGAAGTAGCACCGTACGTTGGTAGACTCACGACTCACATCTAAAATGATGCACATTACTCACAGTCAAGCTCTCAATGGAAGAAAGATTCTCGCTGTGGAACACAAAGAATTAGTCTTCGTCAATTCCGCCTGTGCCAGATTTTCCTGCGTGAAACCTGTCGCTACCAATAACTCCATAGTTACCTCGAACGGGTTCCATATCGAGACCAGTCAGAAGCGAAACCCAACCCAATCAAAAGTTAGAAATTGTGAGATTATTTATGCACTTTATCCGAGTTTTACACTCGGATAAAGTGCCTATTGTTAGTAAATTTAATAAAAAATGTATGTAAAATAGAAGAAACACAAATTGGTTCTAATTTTGTAACGTAACGAATCCATAGGCCACCAAGGGCCGGAATGATTCAATCTGGCTAGAAGTTTTTTCAAGCCAGATTCAAAGACAAATAAGCTAGGCATGAGCAGTAGGTTTCTCAACAATACATTAATATCACGATGTTTACAATATTTAAAACAGAGATTACGATTATATACGCAATAGCGAGCGTGTTTTCAAAAGGCCGCGGTTCTTATCAAACTTGCTTGTCGCGACTACACAACATACTATTATTATTGGGTAATTTACATTTTACGTCAGTTCATCAGTTTCAATATGGCGCTCAGAACCGGAGCATGTGTGTTACGGCTAAACAGCCTGCGAAATGCCGCACGGGTTAGTTTTTACAGTTATTATTCGTTTATTATACAATTGTATAAATACAATTTTAAATTAAATATCTTTAATAAAGTTTTACGTTCATTTTAATACGTAAACGAAGTGCAAAAAATAATGTTTCTGGACTAAAACAGACATTTAATATTGAACTTAGTTGCTAAGTTATAAGTTTGTTTTTATTACGTTGCATAAAATAGTGATGTGCTAAAATACAAAGTATGCTTTCTTCTAGTGCAAAACTTTTCTGACTGGAAATCTGCGCAAACGGCTGTAAAATATTTAATTGTGATAAACTTATCGGCTTACTTTATCTTTGTTAAAATGAATAATGTTTTTATATATGTCCAATTAACGTATCAAACGTGACTTAAACAGATTGTTATCGCAGCTCAGATTTTTTCGTCAAGTAAATTAATGATATCTATTGCCTAATCAAATTGAAACTTCAAATTTTATACAGGAAATTTAAATATATGAATAGTCCCATCTGACTAGATATTATAGTATAAATACAGTTACGACTGTGTGCCCATTCATCTAAGTGTATCATAAGGTTGTCTGACAAAGATCTCTTTTAGCGAAAAGATCTATTTTGCGTAATGGTTTATGCATTATACATTCATGTATTATATATTTCATAAGACGCACCTATTACTCTATTGGACATTTACTTACACACGTTAACTGGAAATGGAACATTAATTTGCTTGAATAATTGATTTGAATAACAACAAATGCTATTTTCTAATTAACATATATGAATGGACGGATGACCCCGATGACATCGACACTAACATTACGTCGGTTAGGCGCGTTCTGTTTTTTTTCCTTGTGCAAGCAACATAGTAAAGTATTTATTATCATCAAACAATTTTATATGCAAGGGAATGTCGATGGGCCAAGCAAGATGAAGTCTGTATCTCAGGCACCATTTGCATTATATAACTGTACTTAAGTGATAATAAGTTCTAAATACATACATATATACATAAACAGAGGTCTATAACACCCGAATTTCGCTAGCTATGTTTTATGGCCCCAAGTAACAGGGGTGATACTAATGCCGTTTTCTGGGTGCAGTCACAGACTCTGTGCTGCTATTGAGAATGTCCTGACGAAAAATTCTAAACACTTTGCCCAACCCAGCAATCGAACCCGCACAAGCACTACCGCTGCGTCTCAGTATCGTACTAAATAATTATAATATTATCTTTTAAGTAGACTTCATGATTTTCTTTTAATACCACTAAGGTGGTAAACTAATATACGTGCCGCCTGATGATAATCTATTATAGATGGCCAAGTACCACGGTAATGTTATCTAACAGTATTCTATCTTCATACAAACGGTCGGAACGCGAGTCATACGTTTTTTTTTTACCTTGGGTAATGCACCTGATGCATACCGCCACTAGGGAAGGCGAGAGGGTTATGTCCGGCTCTCCCGTATTTCGAGCATACGGACTAAAACCCCACGGTGTGCCCCTTCGCTGCCTTGTATAGTGGATGGGCCGCTGGTAAAGAAACTACCTCAGCGACAACGTGAGTCATACCTACGCGCCTCGAGATTGGTATACACTCGATACAAAACCAGTCACGAATGCGCCGCACTAAGAAACGGTCCGTCTGATGGTTTTGTAAGCAGGAAGCCTGCGATTTGTTAATATTTGATTGAAATAAGTACAAGTACTTACATAATAATTATGGTAAAGTGTAATTGTAAACGTTAAAAGTATTTTTAATTAAACTTTTATCCGAATGCGAATAGTTTTATACTAATAAATTTAACAATATAGCTTTTAAAAAGTTCCAAATATATAAGGTTGTTTTTATTAAATCTACTAATCAAAAAACACAACATAATTTTTATTGAACATTTCCTATTTCTTACACAACAAATTTAATTTTATTAAATATTACCAATAATATTTACAATCACTAAACTAGAAAGAAAGTCAAGTAGTTAGATGAAATTAAAATAGTGTAGGTGGGCAGCCTTCCCGTGTGTTTGCATACCGCTCGGCTGTAGGTTATTATTTCAAGGACAGACTCCAGTTACAATACTGTTAGATAACTTTACCGTGCAAGTACCTACGCTTGCAATACGCTTTGCCGAACCTTCACGTATGCATGGACTAAATCGGCATTAATAAATACTTACTGGAGGTACTTATTAATTCCGCAACAAAAGTCGTCACTGTGCTGCTTATGCGTCAACAAAAACTAGTCCTCTGCAGTTTACTAACAGCAAAGGACTAATTAAATGAATCTGAAAGCAGTAGATACTTATCGCAAGAACATAACACAAGTAACATAACGAACATAACGCAATTTATTTGTCAACGATCTTTTGTAGAGTTGAGGCCTTTTCTCGGCTGAGCTGTTCCAGTTTATACAATAAACTTGCATTGTGACCAAGACATCTTGTAAACCTGCCTGACTCATATATGTTGAATGTATAATAATTGGATAAGTTTTAACATAAATGTTTTATTTTACAGTTATTATCAACTCACACGCGACCGGACATAGCACAAAACAATGGTAAACATGCAGAGTTTCCGGGCGCCAAAGCGCCGTACGTTACGGAAATGAAGTTCCTGAACGAAACTAGCTACGATCCCATCCCTATCTACCGAGTGATGGACAACAACGGAAATGTGCTGGATATTAGGGAGGAACCAAATATCGATAGCGATACTCTCATATACATGTACAAAACTATGATACAGCTGTCACAAATGGACAAGATTTTATATGAATCGCAGAGGTAATTTTAATGTATATTATATAGGTAAATACTGAAAAATAAAAGACATCTGTCAAATTGTGGGCTAATTTTTGCACTAATATACTAAAAATGTAAGTTGACAAAACCCTCGAGAAACGATGAATAAAATAATTGAAAATCTATCAATTTATTGTGAACCATTCGTTGTTTTGAGGGACCACTTAAGTAAACAACTTTGTCTATCAATGTTATATTAATTGCCAACCAAGCCATCTTTGTAGCTGAAGTGTACGAATATTTATTTACATGTCTACTATGTAATTTACCAACCATTCTAAAATATAATTTACTAACTATTGACATTTAACTGTATTATGATTTTCTTACTGATTGTTATTTTGTATTCTATGATTATTGTCTATATTATTAATTTGTATTCTAATGAAATAATACTGTAAATACCCTATTTGAGACAACGTAGGTATAAGCACCTTGGTGTTACACTGTAAGCTTGTATTGTTTTAAATAAATAAATACTATGGTAATAATTACAGACAAGGACGTATATCTTTCTACATGACCAATTATGGTGAAGAGGGTATTCACGTCGGCAGTGCAGCCGCCCTCAGCCCTCAAGATGTGGTCTTTGCACAGTACCGTGAGGCGGGAGTGTTTCTGTTCCGTGGCATAACTATCACGGAGATTGTGAACCAGTGTTATGGCAACCACGAAGATCCAGGCAAGGGTAGACAAATGCCCGTACATTATGGCAGTAAACAGCATAATCTGGTGACAATTTCCAGTCCTTTAGGTGAGAAAGATCATATTTTCATAACATTAAATGCGTTCTTTACGTTTAATTACTGATCCTTATTATATTGAAATCTAGATAAGTGTGAAAAGGATCCTAGGGAGTCTAAATTACATTACATTAGGTTTAGTTGTAAAAAACTCAGCAACACAGATTACGTGGGTCCTAAAAACAAAGCTAGCAAAATGTGAATACAGCACATCTCTGCCATTGACATATAGGCGTATAACTTGTTTTCTGTATTCTTCAGCAACACAAATGCCGCAAGCCGTAGGGGCCGCTTACGCGCTGAAACGCCAGCCGGATAACGATCGTTGCGCTGTCTGCTTCTTCGGAGATGGCGCTGCGTCCGAGGGGGATGCCTTCGCGGCTTTCAACTTCGCTGCTACTTTGGATTGTCCTATCATTTTGTTATGGTAAGAGTTTTTAAAGGCTGGCTACTAACACTTGTATTACATATTACTAGTATTGGTAACTTCTCCGTGAGTGAATTTATATTTGTAGCGCAATGGGTTAGATTCGATACCACGACTTCTTGATTGCAAGTCCAATGTTTTATCCATTAATTCGCTTCAACTAATGTTTACTAAACATCAATACATTTGAGATCATATTAGTTTAGTCTAGTAGAGCCAATGCAAAGAAGTGCACATGTAAAATTTATAGGCAGAGGCTTTAAATCTTAATACCATTTAAACTTCTTTCACAGCAGAAACAACGGCTACGCTATCTCCACGCCGACGAACGAGCAGTACCGTGGCGACGGCATTGCGTCTCGTGGCCCAGCGCTAGGCATCCGTACCGTTCGTGTAGACGGTACCGACCCACTGGCCGTGTACAACGCTGTGAAGGAGGCTAGAGAATTCGCAATTAAGAATAATAAGCCGGTACTTATTGAAGCTATGTCTTATAGGTAAGCAGGGTATTGGAATCTTTATCAAAAACTGCCATAGCTGTGTAGCGTTAGCGAATGAAGTCTCGAGTAAGATTATCGGGAATAGCAAGTGGTATTGGATTTTTCGCACTAGAAAATCTCAGTAATGGCACAGAATTTGGTACTGTGCCCAGTGGATTGCAACAAGGTCGCCCCGTTATTCCGTGGGATCTAAAACTATAGGCAGCGAAATGTGGGCTTAATACTCCGCTGCCCTTCTGATGATACACGGGGTTTAGAGCGATTATGTAAATATGTCTTTTAACATAAGTTGTTACGTTTCAGGGTGGGCCACCATTCCACATCAGACGACAGCACAGCTTACCGGTCTATCGAGGAAATACAAAAATGGACCAAGGATGAGAGTCCCATTCAGAAGTTCAGAATGTATCTGGAAAGCAAAGGTAAATTATAAGTAATTAATTTACTTCTATACTTAATACTAGGTTTTGCCCGCGGCTGCGCTGCGTTTGTTTGTAAAGATTTAACTCAAATACTATTCAACCAATAAAAAAAATTTTTCACCATTGGAAAGCTATATTATCACCGAGTAGCATAGAATATATTTTATTTTAAAATAAATGCTGTTACCAACATTTTTTTTTTTTTTTTTTTTTTTTTAACGTGGGGGAATGCTTGATGCATACCCCTCCGCGGGGGCGGGCGGAGGGGTTATGTCGGACTCGCCGGGGTAAAAGAAAGATGTTGAAAAGATGAAGTACCTCCCGGAATACCGACTAAACCTACCACGGTGTTCCTCAACAAAACCACTATCGACGGGGCCGCGCGAATCACTTTCGCATGCGGTCGCGACCCCGCCGAGGTTACGGCCCGCCGTATGAAACGGCAGGCCACTACACGAAAGACCTACCCTATAGGCACATCTAAAAGAAACTCCCTACTGTCCCCCCTAAAGGGGAGACGGACTCGACACAGAGGCGCGCGTGGGAACACGCACGCCGCCTCTCGGACCTGGTGCTGAACGGATGGCGGGCAGGCCCACAAAGCCCGCCACCCCCAGGTCAAACCTCAGGGTGGCTGGAGGTCGACCCGCGCCCTCCGGCGCCCGGCTCTGCGGTTGGGGAGAGGGTTCAAACGCTCCCTCTCCCGCTCCGCCGCCTCCTTGATGGAAATGACTTCCTCACAAAAGGAGGCGACGGCGTTCCACGACCTCTCACTCCGGACCATAGACTGAACTACGGCCGGGAGCGAGAGGGCAACCAATTCGACTGCCGCGATCAATTCACGGCGCTGCGATGCCCAGGCGGGGCAAACCGCCAAAGTGTGCAGCGCCGTGTCCTCAACTACGTCGCGGCAGTCGCCGCAGTGGTGACAACCGGGCGTCTCTTGCCGGCGTATACGACACAGGAACTGGCCAAAACAACCGTGGCCAGTCATTACCTGTGTTAGCCGGAAGGTGAGGGCGCCATGGCGCCTCTCCAGCCACTCCTCAAACACGGGACTTACCGCCACGATCGTGGCGTGCCCATGCTGTTACCAACATAACTTAACCTACTTTTACGCGAGTGAAGCCGCGAGCAAAAGCTAGTATTTAATATACGTAGACAAATGGTACATAATTATGTTAGGTACTTTTTACAAAATATTTGCAACATAATACTAAGTAGGTACTTCTAAGCCCTTACATACTTAAGACGTCAATCCAAATAGATTGAGGTCTTTTTAACTTATAATCTAAAATACAAACAGTTATTTTATGTTGTAAAGCAACCATATCTTGTTAATAACATATCGACATAGCCATGAAAAGGATGTGGATTTATTCTTATCTATTGTACAATTACTTAGACTAAACCTACGACTAGTATAACTATTCATTCTACTACTTTTGTTTTGACCCAGAACTTGACAGGAAGAGAATGAGTCAGAAGGGCTTTTTTATGCTACCGCTGTAGTAAAACAGGCTGTATACATACAGCCAGTCTGTTGGTAGATAACATTGTAAATTAAAATTGATTAACCTGTGGTATGCCGGAACGTGGATCTACGCGAGACACAATGCTTTTTCTATTATGTCTGGTATTCCGGCATACAAGAGGTTAAAGGGATTTCACTCGCATATATCTCTAGGCTCGAAATACTCAGGCAATGCTGGCTTAGTATCACAGCAAATCAATGTTCTTCTGAAATAATATTCAATTTTGTTGTTTTTCTGCTTAGGTTAACCTTGATGTAAATAATTATGATAATGTAATTAATATAATTATGTACGTAATCGTTAAGTGATCAAAATATATATATTCAATATTATAACAATAAACAACTGAAAATGAATATCAGCCGCTTGTTATTATACGAAGTACGCAGCGGTAGTGAATGTGACTGCTGTGCATGAGGTCTCACGTTCTAATCTCGGGTCGGGCCAACAAAAAGTTATTGGATTTTTCTGTTAAGAAATCTCAATAGCAGCCCGGAGTTAGGAAGTTGGCGGTGTTAGAAACCCACGTGCCTCGGAAAGGAGGTTAAGCCGTTGGTCCTGCACCTGATCTCTCTCCGGTCGTGTCGGATTACCGTCCCATCGGATCATGAGAGTTAGGGAACAGAGAGCGCACATGTGTTTGCGCACACACTTGTGCACTATAATATCTCCTGCGCAGATGATCAGTCTCCGTTAAGACTGGCCGCCGTGGCCGAAATTCGGTCTTGAGGACATTATCATTATACGAAGTAGGGCCCTTAAATTCTTTTTTGGCAACCGATATAAGTGATCGAAATAACAAAAACTACATCAAGCTCACCTTGATTTAATACAAAATTGAAAATCACATCCAAAATTGGATCATCAGTAATTACGAAGATTAACATACAGAAGATAATAATGAATATCGTTTTATAAATATTGATTATTCTCTATCTTTGTGCAGGTATCTGGAATGATGATGTAGAGAAATCCTGGACGAAGGAAACAAGAGACATAGTCGTAAGAACCATGCAGGAAGCAGAGAAGAAACAACTGCCACATTGGAAAGAAATGCTTGAGGATGTTTACTATGAAATGCCTACTAGAATTCAGTGAGTAGTTACATAATAAATCTCAATCGCCATGTAATTTGATTAATCTTGATAGGTAATCAAATCTTTGAAAAGTAAAAAAAAAACGACTCAATATTACTCTTACCTTTCTTTTTTTCAGAAAACAAATGCAGGAAATGGAAGAGCATTTGAAGAAATATGGCGACAAGTATCCACTTGACAAATATAAGAGCGACTGAACGATCGTGTCTCGTTGGTGTAGTTTGTGAATTTTATATTATTTTAATAATAAATGTGTAATTTATCGACATTTTATTTTAATCCGTGACATCCCTAAAAGCTACGTTTTGAAACACATAAATAAAAAGTTTTGAATATTGTTAACTAGGTCAGAAATACAAAAAACAAAAAGAGATACGTGTTACAGTAATAAATCCAAAATATTGAACAGCTACTTCTGTAATCTGACATCTACATCCCCGAAGGAAAAGGCAGAGAGGTATTACACGTGCATAATTAAATGTAGATCATCTAATTAGTTGTGAATTGGTCTATCTCATAGAGCCGAGCCTATAGCCTTTATACTGTCACAGTTTCAGACTCAGTACTACTATTACGCAACCCTTGGCAGAAAAACTCAATAATAATTATGCCCGACATAGATTCAAGCTCGAAACAGGAGACTCCATGCAGAGTAGTCACATTCACTACTGCTTCCTGTGCCATCGAGATACCGAACGCGAATTATATTAGAAACTAGCTGTTACCCGCGACTTCGTCCGCGTGGATTTTAACTAAAAAGTGTTTGCTCAGTTCGCAGAGTTTACGAAAACTTAATATTTCTGTATTCCTCGTATAGAAAACCCCATGTATAAATTAATGTCATTCTTCTACTTTGTGAGTCGGTTTTATTTATTATATATTATTGGATAAATATTATATATGAATATTATTATTTTGTATACACTTCTCTATTTGAATCAGATATTGTTCACTATTTCATTGGTTTTTATTGATCGTTCCGCGAAATCCAAATTTTTTCTAAAATAAAAGTAGCTTGTTACGCTCTATAACATCAGCTGTCAGTAGAAACAAAAAAAATATTGCTTGAACCGTATAATATATTTGCTTATGCATTTAGTAAAAAGCGGATACTTTGACATTACAAACAGACACTTAAATTTTATTTATTTGTATAGATGTTCCTTCGTATAACGGAGCGTTTAGCAATATGTAAACTTTTGTAGACGTTCCAGATAAAAAATAAATAATAATATTGAGCGTTTTATATTTTGCATTTCTGTCACTTATACGCTGAATCATATTATTGAACTGTTCATACATACGTCAACTTTTTGTACAGGGTTCAAATAATTTGAAAACACATCTGAAAATAAGCACACTGAGATAATTCATATAATTTTTTATATATCATACTGATTATCTTAGTAAATGTTTGTAAAACATGTATCTAGTCACACGCACAGATGTTACCGCTGTAAAGTTTTACAAAAATTTAATATTAGCGGGTAAGTTCCTAGGTTATAAAATGTTGAAAATGCACCAATGATTTTCATGTTTATAGACATTATTTTCGTCTTACAGGCATTGGTAGTACAATTAACGTATTCGGTAAATCAAGAACGAAAATATTTCAAAGATTAGCAGGTTTAAATGGTCAGAAAATATATGGATTTGTGCCCTCAAAATGTGAAGATAAAGTTTTAGTTTTTGGTGGAAAACAATTCACTGTGGTATGTAACACGTCACAAAAGAATGCAAATGCACAGCACGAAGTCCTGAGAAGGGATTTTGAGGCTATAGTGTGTGATGACTGGCTACATTCAGCTGTGTGGATTGATTGTGATGTTGTTGCCTTATTAACAGCACATAATGTAGTTCAGGTAAAGTATTTTTTATAACATTGCTTTGCATTAAGCCTGTACAATAAAAACTCAATAAGACTGATTTTGTCTTTATGGTTAATGATAACACATCTTAATTTGCATCAGGATATGGCTAAAAAAATTATTGAGGATGTCAGCCAAAATGGCAGAAGAGAAAACTTGTGCTGCAGAACAATGAGGTTATGTATGCCTTAGGTTAAAAAAAAACTGTCGCTCAATTCCATAAAAATATTAATAAATGTATTGACATAAATAGTAATCTAAAAAGCATTTATTGATAAAATAATAAGTTATCAGGAGAGTTCTATAGGTCTTTTATAAGTTATAATTTTTTATGGTAACATATTATTGTTAACCTCTTTGGTTAACTATGTAAAGGCATAATGCTAAAGGCATGGTGTCCAGATGCCAACATCAGTTTTCTGATGAATGAACTGATATGATAGCTGCACTTTTATTTTACAGAAATGGGATACTGCAACTCAAACACTCTTATCGCAACACCCAAGTAAAGATAACTCTATACTGTACAGTGGTCTACTCTTGCCACTCCAAAATGATGTTCTGGTGATGGCTGGAACAGTGTTCTCAGAGGTTATCATACACAAGTGTGGCGATGAGAAACCTTTACATAATTTAAGAGGACATAAGGTATTGGATATCAGATTTCATCTTAATGGACAGTATCTTAAATAAGTATTATAGAAACTTATCATTATCTATAAAATAGACTTACTGGGAATTGCCTAATTAGTACTGGCCCACAGCCTCCATATTTGTCACACCAAGGTGTTCCTTCACTTAGGATCAAAAATAGCCAGGCATACCTGTGTTTTATAACATTATGAGAGAGTATTTTAGCAGGCAACAATTTCTTTTTTTATTGTCTGTTGACACTTTCTTAAATAGGCTCCTTGTAGATGTTCTATGTAGTCCAAATTTTATATGCCTATGATACAATACTAAGTATAAATTAAAATGCAGTGAGATAAATAAATATTTTTAAAAGTGTGGTTTCCCTTACATAGCCACTCTAAATTTTATGCCTAAGAAACATCAACAATTGCATGACTAAATAAAAACTCTTTTTTTCAGGGTGTAATATTTTCAATTACTTGCAAACCAGAACACAACATTATAGTCACCACTTCTGATGACAGATCTGTCCGTATTTGGGGACCGGAAACTAATCCTACGTACCCACAGCGCACCATAGATTATTGGCAGGACATAAACATAGTGTGTAAACATGAAATCTATGGTCATCTTGCCCGAGTCATGAGGAGTTACATCACAAATGATTTGATCATCTCAGTTGGTGAAGATTCTGCTATATGTTATTGGGATTATAATGGACAGTTGATGAAAAAGGTTGTCACTCATCAGAATGGATGTATATGGGCTCTAGATTCTGATGGTAGTAATATAATCACTGGTGGTGGTGACTGCGGAGTCATCTTACATCCTCTCAGTATAGCCACAAATTATTCTCATAATGAAGTAGTGGATATTGATGTTGTCACACCAAAAAAAGTTGAATTTACTGCTAGAAGAAACATTATTATAACAGATGAGGATAATCTGGTATATTATGACTTTATTAATAAAAATAAAGAAGTGTATGAGCTAAAACATGCGTCAACATATATGTTGCTCTCTCTTTCATCTTGCAAACAGTTAATTGCTGTTGCTGATATGGCTGGCAAACTAGATATCTTTGTTGAAAGTTGCAAAGGTGATGCTGCAATAACAAAATTAATAGACATTACTTTAGATATAGGAAAATTGCTATCAATGCATTGGGCTGGTAATAGACATTTAATATTTTGCACAGATGATGGCAACATTACTGTGTACTCTTCAAGTGATACAAGAATAGAAAAATACGCTAATTTTAAACTACTGCCCTGTAAAGAGGCACTATTAACTGCAGCTGCAATAGATTCTACTAATACTTACTTTGTAGTTGGCGATAGATGTGGCAATATTCATATTTTTGTCAAAGGTCAGCAAGACCCAGTCAAAAGCTTTAGCAAAGTTCACGGCAGATATGGTCCTAGGTCAATAGTGTTTAGAAACAAAGATTTTATTACTTGTGGTAGAGATCATAGCGTAAAGTTCTTTAGCATCAATAAGGATAGTATTAAATTAATGAATAACAAAGATTTACCATTCACGTGGGTTGAAAAGTTTTTAGACAGAGATCTGAATATCGTTTGTGGATTTCAAGAACGAATCTTTGTGGTACATAATATTAAAGATAATAATAAAGTAGTAGAAATTGCTTGTGGCGGTGGACATAGATCTTTTGATGCTATTAGGTACATTGATAAAATAAATGACAGCCATGAAGAAATTATTAAAGTGGTTTACTTAAAAGATTCCGATATAAATGTCGCAACTTTCGAGTTAAAAAATATTGTATCTAAGAATATAATTAACGGATCGCACGCTAAAGAAATAAACTGTATGAAATCACATAAAGTTGGTGATGTTACGTTATACATTTCTGGCGGAGAAGATACAACGCTTAGAATTTCTAGTATAGACGCAACAATGAATTTTCAAGATGAAGTTTGTTTCAAACATTTGTCAAGTGTGCGTACTCTGAAAACGCACTTTATTGACGCCAATACTTTTTTATTGATCTCTGCAGGTGGAAGAGCTCAGATATGTGCTAAAAAAGTTAAAATCGAAAAAGAATCTGAAGTAGAAATCATATCTGAAGAACTGATAGATTATCTTGTAAAAGGTACAGATAAAGAGAGAAAAGGGAATCAGTCTTGGAAGAATTGTCACGTGGATTTCGATCCAGAAATGAGAATCATGGACGCAGATCTACTTGAAGATAGAGATAGTTTTATTATTTTCGCGGGATGCTCTGACGCATACCTACGGATATTTTCCTTTACAGATAAAAGTAAAAAGCTAGAACTTATAAACGTATCAAAGTATCACACAACATGTATATTAAAAACCAAGATTATAAGCATTTTAAATAGAAACATTCTCGTGACTTGCACAACGAGAGGTGACGTTGCTTTTTGGGATGTCACAAACTTCAATAACATAGAATTAGAACCATTTTTTAATACAAAAGCAAACAAATCCGGTATCAATAGCTTTGCCTCCAGCCTTCTCAAAGACGATAAAATGCTCATTGGAACAGGAGGCGACGACAACGCCATCCATTTACTTCTAGTAGAAATCCCTGACCAGAATAAATTGAGCTCTATAAAAGTTCTGAACACTTGGAATTATCCGAACTACCACAGCTCACAAATAACTGGTTTGTGTTTGGTGGACAACTATCTAATATCGACGTCTATTGATCAAAGAGTCACGTTACTTCGTTGGGAGATACTCGAGGAACGAATTGAATGCAAGTTTCTGTCACAGATGTATACTGACGTGGCTGATGTTCAAGGAATGGACCTTATGGAGCATAGTAGGTTAGTATTATTTATTTTTCTATACAAGCTGGTTATTTTGCATCTTCTTTGTCGTTCCCTCACTAATGAGGATCGTGACCATATACTATTTGTTGCCATTTGCTGTCCTGCGCCAGTTCAATAGATCAATGTAGAGTTTCTCCTGTTGCCTCTACAATGCCTATTTCTCTGAAGCAAGTTTTTTTATGCTATCATATTTCTATGTATAATATGTATATATTTACAAAAAAAATCGTATATATGTATGTTTATCCATTGTCTAGTACCATAGTACAAGCTCTGCTTAGTTTGGGCTAGATGGTGTTGTGTGTATGTGGTAGAATATTATTATTATTATTATTTATCAAAGTGGTAAACCTACATACTTCTATGTCTCTGGCCGACTAAACTGCAAGGGTATTGTAATGTTTTAAGTGGTCGCCTCTCCACTGCCACTTTTGCCGAGTGTTGAGGGTACGTACCCCAAACAGGACAAAAATTTGAGGGTTATAAATGGTTATTCTGTGTCTGAATGTGATTTCAGTCTGTTATTTGAATGTTCTTAAAGTACTCCGTAATATAGGAATTTTGACAAGATCGGATTTTTCTTTTTTATCAAACTGAACTTATACCGTTATGTATTTTAAATTCCAATAAAACTTTTTCATATAATGGAAACTACCATGTTGTCGCAATGATAGTGCATGAATGTGCATGAGTCCCGGAAAACATTATTTGGGTTTTCTGGTACAGACTTAGTAACTGCGTCTGGTAGAGGAGAATAAGTTCGCTCTCTATTACGTGGGCCCTTTTAAGAGTTCGAAAAACTTCTATACAACAGCTTTATTTTATTTTATTTTATTTTATTAAGGAAAACAAACAGTAGTATATTATGTATTAACAATCGATGCTTAAAAATACATTTAAAACTAAAAAATACACTACCTTTGTTCGCCGTCTGTCTGTATATTGTATACAACTTTCAACTCAAGAACCGTAAAAGCTAGAGACTCGCGGTCAACGCCATTCGACTCAGCATAGTCGATATACTCCCTAAATTATTATGACCTTCGACCTCCGACTCAAGGTCACGTGGTATCACATGACTTTTGCATATTACTGGAACCATTTTTTCGAACTCTAAGATTTATGGCAATTCATTGCCGATTCTCACTTGTTTTTGTATGCAACTAATGTTGCAAACAAGCATACGGCGCCGCTGATGGTAAGTGGTCACCGTAGCCTATGGATGCCTGCAACACCAGAGGCATCACCTTAAACCATATTTGGAGAAATGTGGCCATTAAGATACACGTCTGTCTACCCTATCAGGAATTTAATCTGGAGTATGTATGGAATCAGTACTTTAAATCGTCATCCCAAACAGTTACTTATACACATACTATAAATATATAAAATAACGCTTTCTACATTTCTATTGTTCTCAATATCAGTTGACATTCCTACATATCAACTGACTGTCGTCAAACATTGAATTTTCCTGTTATTATATTAACCCGTATTCAACACACCGTGGGCAAAATTATTCCTGACATTATCGCACTCTTATTAAAGTATTGTTGTTTTAATAAAATTCTTTTGTTACAGCGATACTATAACAGTTTGCGTTTTTGGCAAAGGAATGGAGGTGATAGCTGTACCGAAAATTAATTAATATCAAGTTGAATAGGCGGCAGTTTATATGAAGAAGTTTCATCATTCTAAGGTTTGATATTTTATTTATTTTTCGGTCCTTCTTGGATTTTAAATACCTTTTAGGTATAAATAAATGACAAGGCTATATCAATATAAGAAAAAGAAAAAGAGAGAAATGCTACAATCAGCAACATATGTCGATACAAACTTGCGAAGTCATAGTCTAACATCAGTTATTAACTACGGTCACAAAGTATTTATGAACGACAAAATGCATTGGTTAGTGAGTTTACTAAGTTACTAAACCTACATTTAGGTAAGCTACTAGGTGCACGCGAGATTTCGATTACCATAATTGTTTAAAGTAAAAAATACGACATAATAATTAGGATTTTTATTTCATAAAAATTTTCAAAAAGTTTTTAAATTTTCATTCGCTTATGATTCTGACCGTATAATAAACTACATTTTACCCGCGGCTTCGCTCGCGTAGATATAGGTTATGTAAATGTTTCTATTCCTTTGGGTATAACAGGTTTTTTTTGGGCTGAATGTTACCTATGTCCTTTTTTGTATCACTGAAAACGTGTATGCGAAATTTTACGATGATCGGTTGAGTAATTAAGGCGTAAAAGCGTAACAAACAAACTCACGTTCGCATAAATATAAGTTAGGATATATGGTCATTTGGTGGCATTCTTTAGCATTTCTGCGGTCGCTAACATAAGTGAAAACTTATGCTGCTGCGTCAACGAATCAGGATTTAGTATATACATAGGCTTATGCCAATTTTGCCTTATGCACAACTATTGGTTGCGATCTTTATTCCTTCATCTATATTCCTTAACTCACGTGCAACACTATTTCCGCACTCTTTATGCACGAAAGACGGTTTAAAGTTCTCTTTAAGTTCCATAAATGCCTCCAATCTGATATACACACTGGGAACGGCATAGGTTATGCAAGCATGCAAACTTCGTGAATATCATGCAAAATCCGATGGGAGTCTCCTTATCAAAACTCAAGCAGCATATTGTGGTTTCAAAAGGTTATGCCTTGGTCGTCCTCTTCACATTTTCCCAGAGTTTGTGTAACCGATGCGATTTTTTGGCAAACTAGCATATAGCCCACCTGATGGCAAGTGGTCACCGTAGTGTATGGACGCCTGCAACACCAGAGGCATCACTTGCGCGTTGCCGACCATGTAAAAATATTTTAATACCCTTTTTGAAGAACCCCATAATGTAGTCTTGTGGAAATGCCGAGACTTTAATAAAAATAAAAACATACGTTGAAGACCATGAATTTTGATCGTGACGTTTATGTGGACAGTAATATATGGTATAATGACAGCAATACCTGGTACATAAATCAATATTTATACTAAAATCATAAAGAGGAAAGATTTTATTTTTGTTCCTTTGTTTTTTGTAAGGATTTAAATCAAAAACTAATCAACCGATTTTAAAAATTCTTCTACCATTAGAAAAATTTGATGGCGATTTAAACAAGTGAGAATCGGCAATGAATTGCCGTAAATCTTAGAGTTCGAAAAAATGGTTCAAATAATATGCAAAGGTCACGTGATACCACGTGCCCTAGAGGTCAAAGGTCGCAGTCATTTCGAGGGGTATATCGACTATGCTGAGTCGAATGGCGTTGACCGCGAGTCTCTAGCTCTTACGGTTCTTGAGTTGAAACTTGTACAACAGACAGACGGACGGACGGACAAAGCTGTTGTATAAAAGCTTTTTCGAACTCTAAAAAGTGACCGTGACATTCTTGCAGGTATCTTTTCATAAGCTCAATCTTTTGCCTGAACCCGAGAGCTAACATAAATGAAAATTCAGTAAATTTAGTGACGTTCATAAGTGTTAGTTTGTGACATAAATGAATAAATGATTTTGACTTTCTTTATGTAAAAGACTTTTCAAATAAAGATTATGATATAGAATAAGATTAGAAACGCAGGATGCTTAACCTATTGTGTGGCAGCGGTACACCGGCGGCTAACCACAATAGGTTTTAAATTATGTCATGAATTTCAACAATTGGCTTAAAGATTTTGTGTAATAGTATTATTTTAACATCATTAATAATATGATATCAGATGTTTATTTAATCTCTACTTATTATTTTCCCGATGTTGCTTTCGCGTATGTATCTGCTTCAAGATTATTCTAGAAATTGCACTTGGTGATAATACTTTAATTAGTCTTACGCCTATATCTCCGATCGAATAGGCAGAGGTTTATTACACACCCACGTGTGGCATCTATAGTTTTAGAAACCATGTGATATGAGGCGAATTTATTGCCTTTGCCCTGGCAAAATTTCAGGCTTCATGCTGCTGCTGAGCTCTCTTGCAGAAGACGCCCTTAGGGGTTAGGCCACAGCCCACTACAAAGGCCCAGTGCGAGTTAGCAGACTTCACATATTATCGAGAACTTTATGGAAAACGTTTTGACACGATATTTGCCTTCACCGTTAAAGTAAGCTATAATTAACTATTGAATACGCACATAACTTGGAAAAGTCAGATAAGCCTTGAGATGGAACACGAAACCCCTGCGTGACAGTCCAACGCTCTCCCACTAGGCTATTTCCTGCTGCTGATGTTGTTGTTATAGTCCCCCTCGATACAGTGGCTTAAGGCTTTCTTTTAACGCCCACCTCAAAAAACTGACTAATATTATATTTATTACCTTGAATGTCAATCAGTTTAGAACTCAGTGTTATCACAGTTATATAATAATATGAGGTTTTGCAACTAGCGCGTGAAGATAACAACAAATCGCCTACATTTATGTATATGTAGACATAAATGCAATATCTTTAGATCGGTCAGATAAGGAGATCAACTGCAAGGCATATAAGGCAGCATCAATACCATAGTGTGAGTTTGTTTGTTGCGCTGTCACGCCTTAACTACTCGACTGATTGTCATGAAATTTCGCATAGACTTTGACAAGGGTAAAGAAAAAGACAGGACATCTTTCATCCAGAAAAAAGCACTGTAAAGAAGCTGCTGGATAGTAGGTCCTTTACAGTGCTTTTTGTTGTCTGGATGTTTCTAAACAGAATATAGAACATTGTCATTGTAAAAGCAAAAACGAGATAAAGCTATAAAGTCTGACCTAACGTGCTGTCTCACTCTCATGCATGCATTAGTAACCTGTATATTAAGACATATCACGAGGATAAAGCCACGAGACAAAGCTTGTCCGAGGTAGTAATATATTTCGCTTAATTTTTTTGAATAGATAGTGTATAACGATGATTAACCACCATCGTCTACACCTGTATTTTTGCTTAATATCGTTTTTAATCTTATCGGAGTTTTCGGTAGCTGTCAGTTACATTTTATATCTTGCCTGAGTGTTATCTTGACCTTTACGATCGATATATTGTTAAAACAATTCAGACTTTGGACTTGTATAAAAACCACAAGTCTTTAATGCTTGTTTTCTGCACAGTATGACTATTTGTTTCCTTTGTGAAACTGCTGTGCATCAGGTCTGGACTTGAATTTTAAATAAATTAGTAAAAGCACGGAGTCTAGCAGAGATTTGCTACCTATTACGTGGTATCTGAAATCATAGCTAGCGAAATTTATGTACACAAATACACTTTTAGCTATCCTTTCGGGATTTAGGCGTAAGACTTTATATTCTTTTATAAAGCTCGAACATCTAGTTTAAGTGCATTTAATTCTAAGTGAGGCCTTTGACACGCTTAACATCATATTATTTTTACTAAATGTTTTACTTAATTTATATTACTTGTGTGTAAAGATAATGATAATAGTACTACATACATATTAGGTGTTGTTTTGATAACACCTCTAAACTCGAACTATTTCTATCGTATCAGTTATTTTGAGTCCACCAAGGGTCAATTTTGGACCAACTTGAGTTAATCTACACGAAAATAATTAATGAAGTTAAGAATTAAGTTATTCTATTAGAATAATATTAGATAACTACTGCCAGTTAATAATCAAAAGATTTGTAATGTAAATTAGCATGAAGAAATGCTAAACAGTCATAGTTTTGACCGAGACGTTAAACCGAAGTCATTACAAAGAAATCAACTATATTTTAAATATGTATATGAGATATATTTACTGGACAAACACATTTAATACGAGACAATAATACAAGTATAGGTACTTAGATCGGTAGAGGCATATTAGTCCAACATTTTGCCACCTGGTTGGAAAAGATACATCCAATTATTAGTAAGCACTGCATGTACTTAATAATTATGAATACCTATAATTAAAAAAATACGCACGTAGCTTCGAAACATTAGAGATGCATGACTTGGGATTCAACTCGAGATCTATAAATGACAGTCATACGGTCTTACACTAAGCTATCGCTGCTATACACAATATTTCCAGGTTTCGATCGAAACGAAGGCTTTTTTATCGTCCACAAACGCCACGCATAGATACCGGTTATATTCTTCAGATGTTTGTATAACTTGCCGCAACGTATGTATGTGGTTTATGGTACTGAAGCCTTTACGGAATCCGGCTTGTTCGGGATAACATATTACTAACATAAGGCTGGAAGTCGTCTTATGTCAGTAATATGTTTTATGTTAGTAATAAATTACAATCATAATCAAAAACAAAACTGATGGTTCGGAAAACAAAAGTGTCTGGGTTATTTGTGTATATATTGCAATACAATACTTTATATATTGATTATTCAGGTGACATATTACAAAGTCAATGCAAGGTCCTAGCATAATAGTTTATAAACTAACACCTCACCTCCTCACCACACACAGTATGTGCTGATATTTAACGTATAAAATCGATAATTCATCGTATTAAAGGGTCGTGACGTGGATAATTCAAAGACAAAATGGTTTTTAATATTTTACGCACTCGATAATAAAATATGAAATCACAGTGTAGAAACAAAATTTCAATAATAATACATATTTTATTTGCTTGTGTACGATTTCAATAACTTTAATGTTTCTTGTATTTCTGCTTTTATTACTTATATACAGTTAATTTATATCCTTTATTGTTTTTAATATGCTATTTGTAATATCAACAAAGTTACAAGTATCAATAAAATCATTTTTAACTTAAAATTTATTTAATTTGCCTGACATTACTAGAATTTATGGTACACTATACTAAGTGGAGCGTACATTTTACGACCCAATAATCACGGTATTCTTTAACACATTGTTATATTAAATGAACAGACAAAATAATTTGTCAACTTGCAAAAAATATTGTATTTACAATTATTTGAAGTGTTAAAAGAATCCCAAGTGCCAATGTTTATAGATATGATTAGATTTGAGTGCGATTAGATTAGATATCTCGGGAGTGTATATAATAATGATAGGCTTAACTATCGCCCAGTTGTTTGTGTGGCTGTTTTACTGCCTGTACTGTGACTCTGTTGATGTAAGTTTTATAAAATACGGTTTTTTTTATCTTAGTGAGTTCCTTGTCCAATGATACATAATAATGGAATTTGTATTGTCTATTTCAAAATGACGCAGGGGTTATTGACCTTTTAAAAACATTCTCAATAAATAAATACTTGCTAAAATCTTAATATGTTTAGTAGTTAAAATACTCAGTAAATCTAATATCTGTTACCCTTCATAAGTCACTCAGTCATTCATTTTCTGAAACCTTGATTATCTACAGCATAAGGCAAGTTAGAAATTTTTATAAATTATCTGTAGTATATATAGTATATCTATAGTAATGTTCTTATAACAATACTATAAGTTTCTAAGGATTTATGAGTAAAACCCTATGTCTATTATTGTTTTTAAATGAAGTTTATCTTAACTTCCTTCTAATTGCCTCGTATTCCCCAGTAGTATACGAGTATGGGCTTGCCCTGATGTCAATTGTAACTTCTCTGATTTGCCACTTCGGGGTCTGGTAAATTGGTTACTACATTTCCTTGCTAAGAAAATATCACAGCATGTAGTCTTAATGAATAGTACACCATTCTCGTGCCCGAGAAGGTACGTAAAACCGTCGTCCCCATAATCGATCGACTGTTGTAAGGATTCCAAAGAATTGTTTTTATGGAATCCTTACTAAGTCAAGCCGAGCCATACGTACGCTTCTACTAGAAATAAAAAACTTTGTATGAAGGCGGTGAAAATTCCTTAATCCCTAAATGTCCTGACAACTTGTCAGACCGTTAAGCCAAGTTGGTGAATATCAAGAGTCTTGGGAAAATCTAACACTACTTGACAATAATGTTGTTCGTAAAGTTGTAATGTTATAATGTAATACAAGTCATTTTACGATTTCCTTTATCGGTTCAATTTCAATATTTGCTCTAGACTTGATGTTTTACAAGCTATAACGATAACAAGATTTAGATATTTTATTAACTGACTTTAAAAAGGAAGAAGTTCTTTATACGAAAATTTATTCACTGTTTCTTCTTTCGTATATATTAATATTATTTCGAGTTGCAAATTAATAGCCTGTTACCCTCTCCAACTAATCTAAAATGCTTGTGATCGTAGTTAGTTGACGTCGGTCATGAATTGAGCGAGAATCGAATTCTAAATCTGCTTTGTCCATTGGGTTACTGCCGTTTGATACTAATAATATGAGTGTTGTGGGTTCGAATCCCACACGTGTGATCCACAAATGTTGTTCCGAATCTAGGTGTTATGTGTCCGTTGTTTGAATGTTTGTAAAGTCCCACCGACACAGGATTTAATGCAAGTGCGGCTGCTGTCTGTTAAAGGACATGTCCACAAACATCCACGGATGCCAATCAAGCTGAAAAAACATAAAAGCGCGAGAGATTGCATTTCTTTTTCTATATTATAAATCAAATGCCATACTGGACCAGCTCAGCTTCCGAAGCACCTTCACACTACATTGTTGGGAGTTGCTTCTGAAAAAATATTTATCTTGTTGACATCCGAAATCTAGCCATTATTAAGATTTTCTAATTAAATGATTCTTGTATCGGAATCACAAATATGTATAAGCATAATTGGATTTTATATTAAACATATCCATTCTATTATCATGTGAAATACGAGCATAATGTCGTTTGCGTGCTAAAAATTCTTAATCATATCGACATCTCGAATGTGAATGAGACATTTCTGCTATAGATTCTCAGTCGTTAGTATAGGGAGCAATTGTTGTTTTCTTCGAGATAAAATCAAAAACTCAATCACATCAATCAATCATTATTTTCTAGTATCTCGTATTCTCATCACTAATTAAATTTAGTTCGAACTAATCTACGATTACTGTTCTCCCGTGACTCACGCGTGAACATATCGTTTTTTTTTGTGTTTTAATTGTTGGCCTCTGATGGCCTTGACAGCTTTACGCGGACTGTGGGTGAGCGCAGAAGGCTCCCAACCCGTAGATCATATCGCTTGATGTCATATGTCCTACTATACTATTCATTCCTAGGTAGAGCAGCTTTCTACAAGTAAAGTAATTTTAAAATCGGTTAAGACTGCGCCGAGCGTAAGACAGATAATGACAGAGCTCGTGTGGCGCATATTCAAATCGGCGCGCGGCCGCCATAGTAAAATTGTATGGAGGATATGAAGTGCTTTTTTGATAAATATGTATTTTTATTGTCAACCAATAACTTAAATATTTGCGACGGACAAATTGTAATATAACTATTTATGTTTCGTTTAAGCTGTAAAAAAGCATGGATTTCTACTGTTATAATCTAAAATCACATTTTTGCATTTTCCGTGCAAATTTACGTAATTTTGTAGGCGAAAACATAAATTATTTTAAATTTTTACACGGAGTAATTGTAAATGCATTCATTGTTATGGTAAATGTATATTTTATATTTGTATTAAACAAAAAGTGTTGATTTTATTCACTTACTGTGACCGTCTGTTTTGAGACGTAAGTGGTTACGAGTTTATACAAACGTATTAAATTAGTTAAGTATAATGTAAAGACGACACAGATTAGAACTTATTAGTATTTTCATTTTACTGACAGTATTTAATTTCATAATAATTTCTATTTAATCCTCGATGGCGTAGTGGTTAGTGTAACCGACTGCCACGCCTAAAGTCGACGGTTCGATTCCCGCACAAGTCAAACATTTGTGTGCATGGACATGGATGTTTGTCTTGGTCTGGGTGTTTCTATGTATATAGATTTACAAAATAAAGTATATATACGTATGTTTATCCATTGTCTAGTACCCGTAGTACTTGCTCTGCTTAGTTTGGGCAAGACGGTGTTGTGTGTATGTGATACAATATTATTATTACATATTATAGTTTTTAATTATCTACACTGCACTAAGACAGTTCTCTGAGACTCAAAGCAGTCGACTAATTACGCTAATAGGTCAGTTTTTCCGTTGACTAGTAACTACATTGACACAAACTGGATTGGCTACGGACCAAAACGCTCTACACATAAATTTATGTAATCGTATGTCTGCCGCGAAAAATACTCGTCACATCGGCTCAATGACCGGTTTACCTTGAGTTTCACAATTCGTAAAGTTTCGTTTAGTTTGTGCTTAGTTGTAGAACGAAACGTGTATAATATAATAGTTACATGCTACCTATATAGTTAGTGTATGGTAAATAAGTGAGTTTTGATTATTGTCGGAAATATTTGTATAAATATATTTATATAGGACGGTTTGATATACCTAAGTGTTTTGAAGTATAATTAATTAAGAAAATTTGTTGATACGGTAAATAATGAAACATAATTTTTCAATAGTTTATTAGTGCTTCTCAAACAGAACAGAAGTGAGTCTTAAATAAAATATTTTCTTTATACTTTTGATTTTTCTTGTGTAATAAATTAATGTACTCCACACCAAATTTCGGTCACGGCGGCCTATCTTAACGGAGATTGGCCATCTGCGCAGGCGATATTATAGTGCACAAGTGTGTGCGCAAACACAAGTGCACTCTCTGTTCCTCAACTCTCATGATACGATGGGACGGTAATCCGTCACGACCGGAGAGAGATCAGGCGCAGGACCAACGGCTTTACGTGCTTGCCGAGGCACGGGGGTGTCTAACACGCCAACTTGCTAACTCCGGGCTGCTATTGAGATTTCTTAACAGAAAATCCCAATGACTTTTTGTTGGCCCGACCCGGAGATCGAACCCGTGACTTCAGTTTGATCAATACCGTTGCGTTTTCTTGCATTATAAGTAAACTAGATGTGCCCGCGGTTTAACCCGTGTTTATGATTACTGCACCGCCCCCGTGGGTCGTAGCGTGATGTTATGTAGCCTATAACCTTCCTCGTAAATAGGCTATCCAACACTAAAATAATTTTTCAACCTGTTTGATTTTTCGAACCAGTAGTTCCTGTGATTAGCGCGTTCAACCAAACAAACAAACTCTTCAGCTTTATAATATTAGTATAGATGACATTTAATATAAACTAAACTAAGCAACTACGTACTTAGTGATTTTATGTTTTTAGAGTTCGAAAAAACTCTTATACAACAGCTTTGTCCGTCTGTCTGTTGTACAACTTTCAACTCAAGATCCGTAAGAGCTAGAGACTCGCGGTCAACGCCATTCGACTCAGCATACTCGATATACCCCCGAAATGACTATGACCTTTGACCTCTGACCTGTCACGTGGTATCACGTGACCTTTGCATATATTGTTTTTGGAACTCTAAGATTTACGGCAATTCATTGCCATTTCTCACTTGTTTATTATCTCAAGATTACCTCACTGACCTAAGCAAGCTCGCTACTACCTACAACTCGATCGTAAGATCGACCAAGGGATCAAGTAAGATCCCTTGGCCGGTCAAGTTCATGTTAAATCTAACTTAAATTTTGCCTGCACGGATGGCGTAGTGGTTTAAGCGGTCGCCTCGCCACTGCCACTGTGCAGAGTGTTGAGGGTTCGAATCCCACTCAGGACAAAAATTTGCGTGCTCCACAAATGATTGTACCCAGTCTAGATGTTCTTTGTGTCCGTTGTTTGAATGTTTGTAAAGTCCGCCGCGATTCAGTAATTATTCCTAGTGCGGGAGTTGTCTTTTTATAGACAGAGAGAGATTTATGGTTTGTAGAATAACATTACTGCTTTGTTGGATAACCGCGTTAGTCAATCAATGACGTAATTTCATTAACTGACCGTTGGGTCTGAGTACCATTCCTTAGCCAGTCAAGTTCATGTTAAAGTTAATGAATAAGGCAATTCAATAGAATTCAGGATCAAGGATTTTCTTCGGATTTCCATACCTCATATCTTAATACTTATTACTAAATGATGTCATAAGTCAATTAATTAGAATGAAGACTTCCCCCAACCTGTCATAAAATTTTCCATGGACATAATATTATGATGATTGAGAACATGACCAGGAAAACAACGTTTATATATAAGCGATAAAGTACATTTCCAAGTCATTTATATAGTTATCCTAATACATACATAGTCAAGCATACATTACCGAAAATGTATTCTTTGTTAAACATTTTGCTAAAGGTGTCATCATTGAATAGTGTGGTAAATTTTAAATTGTTCTATTTTAATTTTACTTATATCAGCTTTGTTTATAAATTGTCCCACTGATCACGGACCTTTTCTCAGTATGGGACAGTATTATATAGCTTGCAGTTTGTATAACTTATTCAAAGAACGGACACTAAAACCAGCCAGGCTCGGAAAGTTTGTCAATCAGATACAATTTTGTTCCGTGTGGGTATCGAACCCACAACAAACGGGGCACTAACAGTCGCGGGGTGGTTTAAACCACTACGTTATCGGTGTAGTCAAGGATGTTGGTAAAGTCTTGTGATACGGGGTTTGAATCCGAAGCTGTGTTATAAAATATTTTTACTTATTCGTGTTCGAAATAAATATAATAGTCACCTCCATGAAAGCGAGTCTATGCGGGAATACAGGTTAACACATTGAATACTTGTGTATTTATTAATGTACTAGATGTGCACGCGGTTTTACCCGCGTTTATCGTTACTGCGCCGCTCCCAAGGGTCGTAGCGTGTTGTTATGTAGCATATAGCCTTCCTCGATAAATAGGCTATCCAACACTAAAATAATTTTTCAATTTGAACCAAACAAACAAACTCTTTAGTTTTATAATATTAGTATAGATTAGACTTTGCACTGCTTCGCTTGCGCAAATGTTGATTCAAAAGTTGTTGATGAAAGATACTCTATTTTCTTTTAGGTTCCCTTGACAACGTATTTGCGAATCCCTCGATGACCGGTCATGTTAGGTGTAAAAGCGTAACAAACAAACTCACATTCGCAATTATAATATTAGTTAGGATTCGTGTGCAAAATAAGTACTATATTGCCGTCCGATGACATCATGAGAGTTCGAGAACAGAGTGCACTTGCGTCTGCGCAAACACTTGTGCACTATAATATCTCCTGCGCAGATGGCCAGTCTCCGTTAAGATTGACCGCCGTGACCGAAATTCGGTGTGGAGGACATTATTGTTGATCAACTTCGAATCCGATTGAAAACCGAATCTTCGACAAAGAAAATAACAAAAAAATTTTTGGTATAAGTAGGTACCGTATATATACGCTCATATCCATTCAGTAAAAGGTGTTACTTAGACATTACACTCTTCAATTTTATTCATATGTAGTGATGTATGTTGGCCGGTGTTGTCTGTAGATGGCGCCAGTGGTAGAACCAGTGACGAAGCCGGTGTGGCTCGGCGAGGGTCCGCACTGGGACCATGAGGAGCAGGCGCTGTACTTCGTCAGCATCTTCGATCACACCATCAACAAGTACGTGCCTGCCACCGGGAAACACACCAAGGCTAAACTCGGTAAGACTTTATAGTATACTTAATGGAAAGGACATATTCCTAGTGCGAGATTTGAATTGTAAAAAAGAAAAATAAAGGTAGAAGAATTGGCTAATGAGACGAGAGAAAACATGTAAACGGCCAGCGGCTTTAAACAATTGCACTTTCCACAGGTTCGATCAAAATTACCTTTAACAGATATTTACAAGAATTGCAAAAATAACGTACGATATATTTATAGACACAAACTATTTTTTATATTAATGACAGTAATTTTTTTTGTCTATGGGACGACAAATTTCTCATTTTAAATTTATACTAATATTATAAAGCTGAAGAGTTTGTTTGTTTGGTAGAACGCGCTAATCACAGGAACTACTGGTTCGAATTGAAAAATATTTTAGTGTTGGATAGCTTATCGAGGAAAGTTATAGGCTATATAACGTCACGCTACGACCCATGGGGGCGGCACAGTAGTCATAAACGCGGGTGAAATCGCAAACACAGCTAGTCATGAAATAAATGTTAACATGACGTGGACTGATCGAATACCGGTACTTAGGATGACATGACGTTAGCCATTTTTGTGTTAGTTCTTTCACGTCATTGCGTGATGTGTTATATCGGTGCACTAAGTTTTACCTTCATATGGTCGAACATTTATGCTTAAGTAAATGTGCCAGCAGTTTCACTCGCGTTTATGGTTATTGCACCGCCCCCGTGGACCGTAGCGTGATGTTATATAGCCTATAGCCTTCCTCGATAAATAGGCTATCCAACACTAAAAGAATTGATCAAATCGAACCAGTAGTTCCTGAGATTAGCGCGTTCAACCAAACAAACAAACAAACAAACGCTTTTTTTTACATTTAAATATAAGTAGGAGATAACCGCGGCTTCGCTAATGCTGTTTTAAAGTAACCTTTGTCCATCGCCAAGGCTCAACTAAAAGTTCTGGCCAATGAAGCCGTTAGCTAATTAAGAGATCACTTTATCACATCTAATGCCAGAATTTCTCAAACCGTCTGCTAAGCACTAACTAAAACACAACACGAATAAAATCTATATAATATATAAAACTCTTCCGTTACTGAGTGACTGACAGACAACGCACAGCCGAAACTACTGAACGCGAGAAGCTGAAATTTGGCATGTATGTTCCTTGGAGAGTGTAGGGAAGCACTAAAAGAGGATTTTTGGAAATTCCACCCTTAAGGGGGTGAAAGGGGTGAAACCTGATATTCACACGGGAACGGGACTTAGGCGGGTGAAACCGCGGGAAAACTACTATAATCTATAAGACAAAAGTCAACTATAAACTTCTTATATTCCAGATGGCATGCCAACCTTCATAATCCCAGTGGAGGGTAGAAATCACCACTTCGTGGTGGGGCTAAACAGGAAGGTGGTGGAGATCCAGTGGGATGGGGCTGAGAACAGTGCCAAGGTAGTGAGGACCGTCGCTGAGGTCGACCAGGATAATCCCAAGAACAGGTTCAATGATGCCAAGGCTGACCCCAGGGGAAGACTGTTTGCTGGTATGTGATCTATGTTATGGAGATGATGGGTTAGAAAGCACTGCACGGTGTAGTGGATCAACGGTCTCGCCGCCGTGCTGAGTGTAATGGGTTTGAATCCTAAATAGGACATTTATTTGCTTTACACAGAGGTTGAAATCTAGTGCAAGGTGATATTTTTGACGGGTTACCGTTTATTTGTGTTAGAATTTGAACATTTTCCGAGTATAAAAAAGCTAGCTTGGCGGCTGGAAAATATAAATAAACTTTCTCAATGACCTATGTAATGTCAAATATAGAAGACTGCCTCGATGACCATGGTTAAACCACGTTTAAGTTTGCGTTAATCTTTGCAAGCTGTCCTTAGGAATGTCCTCCTGGATTCGAAACCCGAGTCGAGCCCTTCGGGTTGGGTAAAATTTATTTAAGTATTTTGTTAGAAAATTTACGGACATTAGTTTGTCGCCTATTGCGTTAAGCCTAAAAACATTGAACCTTAGACCTCATGAGTAGCAGTTACACATACTACCGGTGCACCACCAAGGTAATAATAAGATGAAATGAAATTTGCTTGCAACATGGTAGATTTTAGTTAAACAATTTTCTCACATTCTAAGTAAGAAAAGATAATTTTATATGTTTAACATGCACAGACTCGATACAGACGACTCGATGGCGTAATGGTTAGCGTAACCGACTGCCACGCCTAAGGTCGCGGGTTCGATTCCCGCACAAGTCCAACATTTGTGTGCGTAAACGTGAACTTGGATGTTTGTCTTGGTCTGGGTGTTTCTATGCACAATACGTATGTATTTACAAAAAAAAAGTATATGTGTATGTTTATCCATTGTCTAGTACCCATAGCACAAGCTCTGCTTAGTTTGGGCTAGACGGTGTTGTGTGTATGTGATAGAATATTATTATTATTATGCACAAACTTATAATTAATATCATAATATTTTTTATAGACTAGAAATACAATGTTATATTCTAAATCAACCATTTTATAGCGGAAGCGCTATTTTCACCTTTGTCTACTGGTAGAGGATCGCCCATTTAACGTTAATCAAAAATTGTTACATAGTCGATGACGTAGACAATGACTAGCGTATTATATAATCCAATACTATATATATATATAATGATACCTATTATCAATTACGAATTGAACTCTAATATCGACTGGTTTCGATACAGATAGGTTTTACTGACATACCTACAAACTATTTTATCAGTGTTTTGATTGTGGAGATATCAGTCGAACAAACTCAGAGAGCGAGTAGTAACTGCGATATCTAATCATATGACGTGATTATTATATAAAATGGTTATGCACTGCCTCAGTGGTGAAGGTCTTGAGGTCTGTTCCCGGGTCGGGAAGTATTAGTATTGTTCTCTAATTAAACATTTTCGGTGGTTGGGAGTTTGGAACCGTAGGGCCTAAAATTATAGTTAAAATGTGGTTTTAACCTACCCAACGATGATATAGGCGTGGGTTGTGTATGTGTGTACGTATGAAATAGACTAGACTATTCCTTCACCATATTATAGAAATCTTTATTCGCTTGAAACATGGTATACAAACAAGGCGTTATAAGTTTTAAAGGTTCAAACACATATCGCCCGTAGGAAATGCGATTTTTTAATTTATATTATACTATTATATATAAAGCTTTTACTAAATTACATCCTTATTTACTATACTTATTTCTACACACAATAATAACAAATAATATATTATATTATAAACTTAAACATTTACATTTTGATGGGAGACATATAAAAAAGCTTTAAAAATGACAATTATTTAATATTATTCAATGTTAAACATATTTTTCCCCCGCCTGATATAAACAAAATAACTTTACGGAATGAAAGGGGGTGATTAATAAGATTTATTTAAAATACATTGATTTTTGTACGCAATCTTTCATCAACCGGGTCAAATATGCCCAATGACCTTTATATATTATTTTTTCTTTTATAGCTAATAAATTCTTTAACATTGTAAAATCTATTTTCTAGAAGCCATGACCTAAGTCTACTTTTAAATTTATGTATTATTATCTAACAGTCAAAAAACTTACAGAGCAACGAGGTATAATATTGCACTGATACAAAAGAGTTAAGGCTTTGCCGTCTAGAATAGATGATTGCTTGTCATGAATTTATATAACAAGTCGTACTGCAAACTTCGCTAGCGCGATACAGGCAGCAGTACAAGTTGTATGGAGTAGTATGTAATTCATAACAGCGCCATCTGATGTCGTCAGCTGTAATTTCTTCACGTTTGTGGATTCCGCCATAACTTCGATATGAGAGAAAGCTGCTAAAAAAAGAATAGCCCCTTTTTATTTTCTTTGGCTGTGAATGAAAAATAAATAATTGCTACCGACCTAATGTAGTGATTTTTGTTTATCTATTACTAGCTGTGCCTGCGGTTTCACCCGCGTTTATATTGCGCAGCCCCCGTGGGTCGTAGCGTGATGTTATATAGTCTATAGCCTTCCTGGATAAATAAGCTATCAAACACTAAAATATTAATTCGAACCAGAAGTTCCTAAGATTAGCGCGTTCAACCAAATAAACAAACTCTTCAGCTTTATAATATAAGTATAGATTCAGTTTTAAGGCAAAATAAAGACAACATTGACATCTAGCTATCTTCACTCTTAACATATTGAGTCGCAGCAGCACACCGGCGATGAGACACGATAGATTCTCAATTATATCTGGCATTCCAACAACTGACAGGTTAAGGCAGCCTATAGCCCCATACCTTCACAAATAATTTTGTTTCTAGGCACAATGGGTTATGAGTACGAGCCAGGCAAGTTCCACTTAAAGAAAGGTTCTCTATACCGCATCGACGCGGACGGCAGCTCCCACCGCCTGGAGACAGACATTGATATCTCTAACGGACTGTGCTGGGACCTCAAAGAGAAGGCGTTCTACTTCGCTGACTCCTTTGAGTACACCATCAGGAGATACGATTATGATGTGGAGACTGGCAATATCTGTGAGTACAAACTATTTTATTTTAGTAAGTTATATTTTATATTATTACTGTATGTGAAGAGCGGGGTCTCCTTACACAGATAATGTTTACTTAAAAGGAGTACCCCAACTACTGATTATAAATTAGAATATAACAAAAGATAATTAAATAATATTTTTTTTAATTCGTCAGCATATGTGTGTCTAATGTTTGCTTAAGTTTTGAACTATATTCTACCATGGCATACAAATATTGATCTATGGTTAATTTACAACTAGCTTACTATTAACCTAAACTAATTAATCTTTTTTGTCTTCGATTTGGTTAAGCCATTTCTTTATTATAATTAGTAGCTAAGGCAAAACTTTTCCTTAAGTAATGAATGTGTTGTTATGTTATATTCCAGCGAACCCTAAGATAGTGTTTGTGTACAAGGACCACGGACTGGACGGCATCGTAGACGGCATGACTATCGACACGGACGGCAACCTCTGGGTGGCCAACTTCGACGGCTCTCAGGTTAAAAACTTTATAATAATATCCAACCAGATTATATAAAATGTATCAAATAATTAGCATTAATTAGCGCTTATGTTTGTAAGCGATGTTCTGGGTTCGAATCTTAGTCAAAGTAAGTGTTGTTGGGATTTTCTTTCAAGAAATCAGAAGTAACACGGAGTTTGGAACTGTGTGTGGTTGACCAAAATAGACTAATTCTCTTTTACGTCAGACCTGAACATTTCCAGCCAAAAATAGGTGTAATCAATCTCTGACTACCTCTTCATAGACATACAGACATCAGTCTATGCATTTTAGTAATAGACCCTAATTTACTAGTATGGAAGGTAGGGGTAAGCAGAAACGTCGATACAGTAGCAAATGGATAAATTTTGCAACTACTGTTATATTCATTTTCCTCTTGCAACACTAGCGCTATTTTAATAGGATTCGTACTACAATTTGCTACTTATAGCTAAACAAAACAATATATCGTCCATTTAAAACGGCTCTCCTTACCTCTACTCTCTATGGTTACTAGGTAGCAAAGTCTCTTTGCTGATCCCAGAATTCAAACATGTCATCTAAAAATAAGCAAGAAAATAACAACTAACCATATTACAACTAACTAACTGATTAACTAACTGTTATTATTATTATAACACATTTGTTTTAAATTTAAAAGATCGATAATGTCAATATCTCGCAAAAGTATCTATTGACTTATGTTGCTGACGAACAAGACAATCAAATAATTCTTATCTAATTTCAGATGTTAAAAATCGATCCTCGCGCCGGCAAGCTCCTCCAAAAGATCCCCATCCCGGCGCTGCAGACTACCTCAGCGACCTTCGGAGGTCCCAACTTCGACGAGCTATACGTGACCTCCGCGGCCATGAACAGAGGTCAAGAACAGAAGCCTCCCTGCGGCGCTACCTTCAAGATCACCGGACTCGGCGTGAAAGGTCATCCTAATATAAATGTAAAACTTAATTGAGGGTAATATAAATTTATTTATTGTAAATAAGTGTTCATCGTTTTATTTTAATCTAGTTTGTGACCGCGGTTTCATTCGCGTAAATCGGATATTGGGATACAAAGTACCTCAGTTGATATCTATCTGTACACCAAGTTGCATTGAAATTCGTTTAACGGTTTACTAGTGGTTGAATAACAACCAAACGTCTTCATAAACATACATGGATGATGCAGCGGGCAATCAGACTCCGCGCTGAGCATTGCAGTTGAAGTCCCACACACCCAATTTGTGTACTAGTACTAACTTAGACAGCTCCTTGGATCAAATTGCTTTTAACACTAATAAATAATATGTAAAAATATATATAAACGAAATCTGGCATGAATATTACCAGACCATTGGCCGACCAATGATTGACCATTATGAATTTAGCAGATTACGAACATGCAAAATGACAATGGAATTGCAGTTACGTCGTGTCGGAATGACGAATTTATAAAAATAGCAGTCTTGGGCCCCAGGATACTTGGTATCAACCCGTACCTGTTTCTAAAAACCGACCATTGGTCGAGAAAGTAATAAAATTACACATAATAATAATAATAAAATAAAATAGTAAAGAATATAAAACAATGGTGATTTTTCCCTTAGGCACTGGCAGTGTATCAGGAGAACTAATTTATACTTATCTTGCAATACTGTAATCTCCAGCATGACTCTTAAAAATAAGAATTTACAGTAACAGCTGACCTTCAGATGGGTCTTATGCTTGTTTTCAAATTTAATGTTATAAATAATCAGATTAGACTGCCATGTTGGTTCAATGGTATAAGATAGTGTTTATGTTTGCGACCGATCACGAGATTCTGGGTTCGATTCTCGGCTCGGACGAAATGTTATTGGTATTTTGAAAAGAAAATTCACAACAGCACAGTCCGGTGAGTGAATTTGACCAGATTTAAATAGGATCTAACATAGCGGGATATAATTATGGTTATAATTTATTTCTGTCTATTCTTGCGGAAATGAACAAGCGTGAGTATAAGTGTGTAATTAGTTCTGGATAGAACTGTCAATATAGATTAATTGATGGGTTGCCGTCGAATTTCATTCTTCGGCGTCCAACCGATTGTCACCGACATGAGTAGATACATATTTATCAGCTTTTTAATTGCTTTATTAAACAATATAATGACAATTTCTATTTTTTTACAGCAATAATAATTAGAGCATTGTTATTTTACTTTACAATTTATTACTATGGTACCGTAATTTGGCAATTTTCATTTAACACACAAGAGTTACAAATGTTTTTAAAATTTAGCTAGTTTTGTCTTTGATTGTACCAATATCGTAAAATAGAAGAACTAAAACACACAACTACACAGAAATACGTTTATTTTAATAATAAAAACATCCAATAAACCATGTTATCCATTAACAATAACTTGACGATTATAAAACATGCCATAAAAATATTGTATAATTATTATTTTAATATTTATTACAAAATATTCAGTCTAATATTGGTCTCATTCTGATTACATTATTATTTCAACAAGAGATAGGTAACAAGTTATATAATTATTAATTAGTTATACAAAATATAGATAAAATTACTTGCCATCCATAAAAGTCACACCAATTTCATAATTTTTTGACCCTTACCTCGTCCTTGTCACAGCTGGTCACATTTACGACTCTCCCCTACCAAGACGTCACATATTTTACATCTAGAAATTATTAAATTAAAACAGCAGTTCCAAAATTAATTTTATTTCCATTTAGGAATGCTCACTTTCCATCGCGTAAAGCAGGGTATTACTGTACACACGGCTACACATCAAGTTAGACACCATATATACGAATAACTACGCTACACACAAAATAGAGAATTGTCGGAAAGGGGCAGTGCATAGTGATGTCGATGTAACGGTAAGGATAGAGCATAACAAAAATATAACGCACTCTCTCACAGGATTCGCAACGTTCAACTTCTACATAGATATATTAGATTTTGAAATGTGACGACACGAAATTCAGAATCCTCCAACCCCTTGTCACACTTCGTCGGCCCCCTCCCTCCCCCTTAAAGTGTGATATAAATTTATGGATGGCTCCTTATATATTTTCATTTACGAATTAGTAATAATATTTTAAATCTTAAAATTAACGTTGGGGTGTCCCTTGACCCCTAAACCAGTCACCATGAAGGTAGCACCGCATGGAGGGTCCTGTGGTCCCCCAATATTCATGCTAGCTGATGTCACGAACAGTATATCATAGTTCGGACCTCCAAAAGTGACTGAAGTCACTTGTAGAGCTGGGATAGGGATCTTTTGGAGTAGGTTCCCGGTCCTAGGGTCTATGTTGAGAACACAAGACCCGTTGAAGACTGCCACCCATAGATTTCCATCGGTGTCAATGGTTGTCCCGTCTGGGAGGCCGGTGATCTTGTGCTTGTCAAAGTCGAATATATGTTTCATATTGGCTGTAAATAAAGAAATAGGTAAGTATCATATTGTCCCACTTTGATATAATGTCCTCCAGACCGAATTTCGGTCACGGCGGCCAATCTTAACGAAGACTGGCCATCTGTGCAGGAGATATTATAGTGCAGAGTATTTGCGCAAACACAAGTGCACTCTCTGTTCCCTAACTCTCATGATCGTATGGGACGGCAATCCGACACGACCGGAAAGAGATCAGGTGCAGGGCCAACGGCTTTACATGATTTCCGAGGCACGGGGATGTCTAACACCGCCAACTTTATAACTCCGGGCTGGTATTGAGATTGCTTTAACAGAAAACCCCAATAACTCTTTGCGGGTACAAATCCTCATAATCAATTGTAGGGATAATTTCAATGCATATGCCACAGGACTGACAAGGTAGACAAATATATCACTTACATATCTCTCCAGTCTCAACATCATAGTCATATCTTCTGATGTTCTTCTCAAGTGAGTCCGTATAGTACATAGCCTTCTCTCGTAGGTCCCAGGCCAGCCCGTTGGAGATGCCAATGCGGTCTGCGATCTTAATGACCTTGCCTCCGTCCACCCGGTACAAGTTACCACTGTGCTGCTGGAACGTGCCTGGAGGATCCTCCTTACCCATTGAACCTAAAAGTAAATGGTTAATCAGATTCAGTCACGTATTACTGTTGCATTTGTCAAGAAGTGTGATGCACCCTCGTATCATAATACAAACAGTATTATGGTAGGCGCATCACACTATATTTTAAACAAGGCTTTGATCGCGCCTTCGCTCGCCTATAACTAGGCTAGGTTAGGTTTGCTGGTCCCTTCTACACTTCTCGTGGGATGGAACAGCATACGTTGGGCCGGTGCACCCCGGGCAACTCGGGTAATAATGTCCTTTCGGGGGCATTATTACTCGTGGCTAATACTCTGGCACACGCGTAGGGAACCCGAGGCAGTTTGTCTCGGGGTTATCGGCCCGCAAGGGCCGCGTTTGGGCGTCTCTCCACGTGTTCCTCTGATTAGCAGAGGACACGTGGATTTGAGACAGGGAGGGTAGAGGAAGAAAACCTCGGTAAAAAATAACAAGTAGGGGCCCGTAAGGCCAAGGCAGGCCTAGGTAGGTAGGGTGGTAGGGTTAGGTTAGGTATGTATGTATATATATGTATGTGTATGTATATGTATATATATATTTAGGGTTGTTAGGTTTAGTTAGGGTTGTTAGGCTAGGTCTAGGTTTAGGAGTCCTGCCTAGGTAGGCGATTTTGGGGTGTTGGGGCGGGTGGATTGGTCCAACATGGACTTCCATCCGGCCCAACACGGGGGGATAGAGGAAGACAACCTCTTTAAAAAATCACCAGTGGGGGCCGTAAGGCCGGGGCGGGTTGTGCGTAGGGCTGAGGGCTGCCAATAGCCCTGGCTTTAGGCGGGAGCACATAGGGGAGGGGAAACCTAACCCTGCCTCCGTCTACATATCGTTACCCGTTGAGTGTCGTTGATCACGTCTAGCGGCTCAACGGGACCGAGGGGCTTGCCTTAGTTGGCCGGCCCGCGAGAAGGAAAACTCAGAACACCCAACAGCGAAGTTGTAAAAACCTCTGGGTACCTGCCGTCCCCCAGCAGTATATAGGCCTTCCCCCGGAATGAGCGTCACCCGGGGGTCGAGTTTAAATCGACTCTACTCGTGGGTATAAAATGGAGAAATTGAATAAAACCAAACCAGATGAAGAGAAGAAGATGGAGGAGCATGGAGTGCCATTGCGCGACTCCATAGGTCGCTTTGTCACGGCCGGGGACAGTGTCCCGGGCGTGCCGAAAACACGGTCGAGGTGTCGGGTGGCGGCGCTGGCGCGCAGCGATTCCTTCTCGAGCGTGCTCAGCGCCGGCACCGGCACTGATATGGACGTCGAGTCGCGGGCGGGCTCGGGCTCGGAGGCCAGTCGGCCTCAGAGCCGGTGCTCGTCGGCGGCTCGACGGGAGAGGGAGGAGGGGGAGGATAGCTCTGCCTCCCTCACCCTCAAGTTCTGGGCGGCACCCGGCGCTTCCGCGAAGCGCCGGAAGACGTCGCACCACGCGTCCGATGCTGGATCGGACACGGAGGTGGAGGTAGCGGAGGGGACGCCCTGTTTAGGAAGGGCTAGCTCCCCGATGCCGCCTCCCTCCGCGAGGAAGGTCCACGGGCAGACTTTGCCTGCCCGTCGGGACCTCCGCAAGGCGGCTGAGGTCGCGGATGCGTCCCCTTCGGGAGGGGACTCGGTTGCCGACCTCAGGCAACGGTTCGAGGCTGGAGCCGAGACCGTCCTGAGGGTGGCGGCCCGGTCCGGCAACCTGAAGGGTGGGTTTGTCCGGGACCTTAAAACGGCGACAGAAGACATGAGGGAGGCCTTCTTCAATCTGTGGGGGCGGACTTCGTCCGACCTACAGAGGCGCTGGAGGTCGGAGAACGAGGGGCTGCACAGGCAGCTGGCGGAGCTCCGGGCGGAGGTGACGGCCATGAAGGCGGCCGCTGCCACTGCCGCTCGGGCCGACGCTGCAAAGCCAAAGTCTGCCAAGGGGCCCCGGGAGGAGTTCCCGCCCCTCCCGCGGCGCACAGTGCAGCCCCTTACTCCCGCGGAGGACCGGCGTCCCGCCTGGGCGGACGACCTGATGCGCGCCACAGTGGCTCAGGCGCGCAACGTGGTAGAAGCGTGCCTGGCCAGCTGTGGCCTCGCGCCCGTCCCGATCCCGGGCCCTCCGCTCGGGGGCCGTCCCCGCATGGTCGGGGGCGCGCCGGCTCGCCCGGCGCCCTCCGGCCAGCCAGTGGCACGGCAGACATCTGCCCCCACACTGCCGGCTTCCTCCTCCAAGGGGAAAAAGAAGGGGAAGGAAAGGAAGGGGAAGGCGATCGTCACTGTGACGCCGTCGCGTCCCGCCCCCCAGCCCCAACCCGCCCCAGTGGCCTCTACCTCGGCTGAACAGCCATGGACGGAGGTCACCAGGAGGAAGCGCAAGAAGAAGAAGAAGGCCTCCCGGACTCCCCAGGTCGTTAATAAAAAGAAGGGCCTCCGCCCAGCCGACCTGCGCCCTCCACGCTCCACCGCCGTTGTGGTGGAGCTGACGGAGGAGGGGCTCCGGCAGGGCGTCACCTACGCAAGCGTCCTCCGGCGGGCCACTCAGGCTATGAATCTCGCCGAGATGGGCCTCGCTGGAGGCGTTTGCTTTAAGGTTGCCGCCACTGGGGCCAGAATTTTGGAGGTCCCAGGTGCCACCTCCGGCGACAAGGCGGACAGGGTAGCCAATACAATTCGGTCCCTGTTCCCGCCTGAGGAGGTCAAGATCTCCCGCCCGGTGAAGTCCGCCGAAATGCGGATAACCGGGCTGGACGACTCGGCCTCCTCCGAGGATGTCGCCGCTGCGGTGGCACAAGCCGGAGCCTGCCCTCAGGCGCAGGTCAGGGTGGGGGAGATGCGCCGCAGCGAGAGCGGACTGTGCACGGTGGTGGTGCGCTGTCCCATCGCTGCGGCGAAGAAGGTTGCGGCCGGCCGTTTGCTGGTCGGGATGGTCTCGGCTCAGGTGAAGCTCCTGGAGCCGAGGCCTAGGCGGTGCTACCGCTGCCTCGAACCGGGGCACGTGAGGCAGCAATGCACCGCCGAAACTGATCGCAGCGACTTGTGTTTTCGCTGCGGCCAGCCCGGCCACAAAGCCGCCGCCTGCTCCGCTGCAAAACTTTCCTGCAGCATCTGTTTGGCTGCAGGAAAGCCGGCGGAGCACCGGATGGGGAGCAAATCTTGCTCCCCACCAAAAAGACGTAGGGCCAGAGGGGCGGTCGCCAGGACTCTGGCCGCCCCGGCCCCCTCCCAAGCAGGGAGCAGTAGGGAGGCGATGGACACGTAATTAATTATGGTCCATCGCCTCCTACAGGTGAATATTAACCACTCCGCCAGGGCGCAGGATATCTTGTTGCAGCATATGGCGGAGTGGTCAATAGACATCGCCGTGGTCGCCGAGCCTTACTGCGTCCCCAGCCGACACAACTGGTTTGGGGACCTCGGGAGCTCGGCGGCTATTGTTTCGTCTGGACCCTCGCTCCTGGTGATGACAGACAGGGGCGAGGGTTATGTGTGTGTTGATTGGGAGGGAACCGTTCTGATCGGGGTGTACTTCTCTCCGAACCGGCGCCTCGCCGAGTTTGAGCGATTTTTGGGCGCGGTGGGGGCCGTGATTAATCGGTACCCATCGCGTCCGGTCGTGGTGGCGGGGGACTTCAATGCCAAATCAACGGCTTGGGGATCCCCTGTCACGGACGCTCGCGGCGGCGCGCTGGAGGAGTGGACGATTGCGACCGGCCTCGTGGTTCTGAACCGGGGTTCGGTCGCCACGTGCGTGCGCTGGCAGGGCGAGTCCATTGTGGACATTTCGTTTGCAAGCCCTGCTGTAGCGCGCCGCGTCCGGGACTGGCAAGTGCTGGTCGAGGCGGAGTCTCTGTCGGACCACCGTTACGTGCGGTTCGACATCTCCGCCTCGCCGGCGATCCCGGACGATCGCCCGAGGAGAGTGCACACCCCGTCGTCCCCACGATGGGCGTTGAAACGTCTCAATGTAGACGTGCTGGTGGAAGCCTCCATCGTCCAGGCCTGGACCCCGATGGGCGAAGGGCCTGTGGAGGTCGAGCAAGAGGCGGAGTGGTTCCGGGGCGCGATGACGCTGATTTGCGACGCGTCGATGCCCCGGGCCAGTGCTCGACCTCCGAGGCGTCAGGTGTACTGGTGGTCTGACGACATCAGCGAGAAACGCGCCGCGTGCGTTGCGGCGCGTCGCCAGTACACTAGGTACCGCCGTCGCAGGCGGTACCGTGACCAGACCGTGGAGGCACGGCTGCGGGATGCGTACAAACAGCGAAAGTACGCCCTGCAGTCCGCCATCAGCGAGGCCAAAACCCAAAGATGGGAAGAGTTCCTGGGGACTCCCGAGGCAGATCCGTGGGGCCGTCCGTACAAGGCGGTCAGGGGCAAGTTACGCCCCTGGGCCCCACCGGTCACCGAGAGTCTCCAGCCCCGGCAATTGGAGGAGGTGGTCTCCGCTCTCTTTCCTTCGAGAGCGGAGCACTCGCCTCCCGTAATGGCGCCGCCCGAAACTGAGGAGGGCGGTGCTGATGCCGGGGCGCCAGAAGTTACAATGGCGGAGCTCGGCGCGGCAATGATGCGGCTCCGGGGTAAAAACACCGCCCCGGGGCCGGACGGAATTCCTGGCCGCGCCTGGGTTTTGGCCTACGACGCCCTAGGGGACCGGCTCCTCAGGCTGTTTAGCGCCTGTCTGGAGTCGGGACGGTTCCCTCCCATGTGGAAGACGGGTAAGCTGGTCCTCCTGAGAAAGGAGGGCCGCCCCGCGGACTCTCCCTCCGCGTACCGCCCCATAGTGCTGCTGGATGAGGTGGGTAAGCTCTTTGAGCGTGTTGTTTTTGCCCGCCTCTCCAGGCACCTGGTGCGGGTGGGCCCCGACTTGTCCGAACTTCAGTTCGGTTTCCGGGAGGGCCGATCGACGATTGACGCGATTAGTCGCGTCAAGGCCCTCTCGGAAGAGGCGGTCGCCTCGCGCGGGGTGATGTTGGCGGTGTCCTTAGACATCGCCAACGCGTTCAACACCCTGCCGTGGGCGACTATCAGGGAGGCGCTCCGATTTCATGGGGTGCCTCCCTATCTGCGCCGAATAGTCGGGGACTACCTGCACCAGAGGAGTGTGTTTTGTGTGGGGCGGAACGGAGAGACGTTCCGGAGGGAGGTGTCGTGCGGTGTCCCACAGGGATCGGTTCTGGGTCCGATCCTGTGGAACATCGGCTACGACTGGGTGCTGCGGGGCGCCCTGCCCCCGGGAGTCGGCGTAACTTGTTACGCCGACGACACGCTGGTGACGGCCCGGGGAGAGGATTATGGGGCAGCTGCCCGTCTTGCCACGGCTGGAGTTGCCCTGGTTGTCGGCAGGATTAGGATGTTGGGACTGGAGGTGGCGCTGGAAAAGTCCGAGGCCCTATTATTTCATGGGCCTCGGCGGGCGCCGCCACCAGATGCCCACATCATCGTTGGAGGGGTCCGCATCGGGGTGGAGCCGAGTATGAAATACTTGGGGCTCCACCTCGACGGCCGCTGGAACTTTCACGTCCATTTTAGCCGCCTGGCCCCCCGGCTGATGTCGGCGGCAGGAGCGCTTAGCTCTTTGCTGCCGAATATCGGGGGGCCGAGTGTCGTCTGCCGCCGCCTCTATTTGGGGGTGGTGCGGTCGATGGCCCTTTATGGAGCGCCCATTTGGGCTGACGCCCTCGATCGCCATAACGTCGCCCTCCTGAGGAAACCGCAGAGGGCGATGGCGATCAGGGTGTCGCGGGCGTACCGCACCGTCTCCTTTGAGGCGGCGTGCGTCTTGGCGGCATCGCCGCCTTGGGATTTGGAGGCGGAGGTCCAGGCGTCGGTGTATTACTGGCGCGCGGACCTCCGGCTCCATGGCGAGGAACCCACGCATTGTGCGGTGGAGACGCGAAGGTCCCAGGCTCGACTGGTCCTCGAGGAGAAGTGGGAAGGTAGACTGGCCCAGCCCCGCTACGGGGTGAGGACCGTCGAGGCTGTCCGTCCAGTACTAAGGCAGTGGACGGACAGACGGCGCGGACCGCTCACCTACCGGCTTACTCAGGTGCTCTCCGGACACGGCTGTTTCGGGGAGTACCTCTGCAAGATAGCCGGTAGGGAGCCGACAACCAGGTGCAACCATTGTGAGGAGTGTGACCAGGACACGGCGCAGCACACGCTGGAGGAGTGTCAAGCGTGGGCCGCGGAGCGCTGCGCCCTGGTCGCTGTGATTGGCCCCGACCTCTCGTTGCCGACCGTCGTATCCAGGATGGTCGGCGACGACAGGTGCTGGGGCGCAATGAGGTCCTTCTGCGAGACTGTCATCTCGCAGAAGGAGGCGGCGGAACGGGGGCGTGAGGATGATCCTTACGCCCCGGAAGTCCGCCGCCGGAGGAGAGGGCGCAGGAGACGCGCTTTTGTCGCTCTCCTGCCCCCCACTTAAGGGTTCCGGGTGGCAAGGCCTGAGGGGACCCTGCCACCCGTAAATTAGGAACCCCGAGAGGGCGCGCGCGGTGTTCCCGCGCGCCTTCTACCGTCGAAAGGGGAGAGCGGTCAGGCTCTCCCCTGGGGACGAGAGGTGGCCGGGTCCCTTTGACCCGGCCCACACCCACATGGGGGGGCCTGCTATGGATGAATCCTCTAAGTTCCCAACTGGCCCCCCCTATTGGATGAGAGAGGGAACACCCCAGGTTTTTTAGTGGGTAGACCAGCGCGTCTCGCTGGGAGTCCCACACTCCCCCGCCGGTGCCGTCCCCTAGCCGGCGGGCAGTGCATGAAGCATTTTTCCTGGGTAACAAAAAAAAAAAAAAAAAAAAAAAAAAAGGTTAGGTTAGGTTAGAATCCCAACTAAGTTCCCAACTGGCCCCCCCTATTGGATGAGAGAGGGAACACCCCAGGTTTTTTAGTGGGTAGACCAGCGCGTCTCGCTGGGAGTCCCACACTCCCCCGCCGGTGCCGTCCCCTAGCCGGCGGGCAGTGCATGAAGCATTTTTCCTGGGTAACAAAAAAAAAAAAAAAAAAAAAAAAAAAAAAAAAAAAAAAAAAAAAAAAAGGTTAGAATCCCAATGTATGTGACATCAAATGAACGACTGATCAAAAGTTGCTAGATGTAATTTTAAAATATCAAATCATAACTAATCAAATTTTATAATCACAAATGATTTCTTATTAAGAATTATTTATTTATTATTTAATTTAATTATTAATTAACCTATCATGTTGTGCAATGGCTTTCTGTATCAGACAGGCGGGTAAGTAATAATATATAATATAATATATAATTTTAAAATAACTAATTTTTATAAGCATAACATACATTAAATATAACATCGTTTGATATAACATACATTAAATATAAAATCGTTTGACATACCACTCAAAAGATATAAAACTTATTTGGTCTAATCGTGGCTTCTAATTTAAGCTTAAAAAACAATAACATTGTATTTTTTTAAATAAATTTTCAATTTTTATTATTTGTAAGTTCTATCGTAGTTATAGGTAATAGTAACCAACCTAAGTAGATATTAAACATAACTAGTAACTGATTACCACCTGCGCTAAGATAGGTCGACGGAGCCCCGCTTTGCGGGGCTCCTATTTCTGGGTGGTTTAAAAAAAATAACCACGAAGGCTAAGGCGGGAGCGAAGCGGCGCGGAGCCTTCTAACCTAACCTATCCGAGTCGGGGTACTCTGAATCGGGGTGTTAACCATAATGACGTTTTTTATATATATTAAACGTTAGATCAAATGATTTTCGATTACAAAAACGTTATATCAAACAACGTTATACTAATTAAGTTTTAGAATAAATAAATGTTATATGTAAAGAAATTATATCAACAGTTGGTATATCTCACGTTGATTATATCTTATGAACGATGATAAAATGAAATTAGACCAAATGAGTTTATACGTTATGAGACGCACCCAGACAGGCGCTATTCGCTAATATTAATATTATTTTTACCTTTTTCAGTTAATCCATTTGATAATTAATAATTTATCCAGTAATCCATTTTGACCTTCAAACGATTTGGTCAATAGTGTAATAAATAATATAAACATTGATATTCCAGACTTTGGTCAGCTAAACTTTTGATCAAATAACCATCGTTATTTTAAACTTTGTTGATTTGTACGTTGTTCTTTTGAAATATGCTCAGAATAATTTGATTTTCTAATATGCAACCCTTTTTACCAAATACATATGAAAGTATATAAGTACGGTACTTAAATAAAAAAAATCATCTTTTTCCGTCTGCCTGTCTGTGGGTTACGACTAATCTTTGAAACGGCTGGACCGATTTTGACGGGTCTTTCACGAGCACATAGCTGGTAAAGTATAGATAGGTCGTAAAGTATACTTAGGATACTTTTATTTAAAATCACGCGGACAAAGCTAACATCTAATATATACTATATTTTTATAGTGTGTAGTTATAGTTCACAATTACCTGCAAACACTCTGCCCCTAGGGTCAGCTTTGCCATCATTAATGCGGTTGGTGGTGACATCCTGGTCGACCTCTGCGATCTGCTTAACCACGGTAGTTGGAGAGCCATCCTCACCGTCCCACTTGACTATCTGGAACTTGCGCTCAACGCCCACTAGGAATTGGTCTGTTATTCCCTCGACTGGGATTATGAACCCTGGCCGACCACCTATAAGAAATGACAAAAGAGTTAAATAGATTTTTGCCACCGGGCGAAACACAGTAACAGTGTAACTATTCTTACACCAGTCTCCTGTAAGCGCGTGGTACTTTGGTTGCTGCTTGCATAGGCTATTTTTTAACATTGGGTACCTATATCTTTTAGCGATACCCTAATGGGAGACCGTTGGATTGCCACACAGAGGTCTCGAGTTCAATCCCAAGGCGCGCATCTCTGACTTTTCAGAGTTATTTGCGTAATAAATAGTTAGTTATCGCTCGCTCTAACGGTGAAGAAAATGAATCGTAAGGAGTCCTGCATATCTATGAGTTCTCCATAATGTTTTCAAAGATATGTGCAGTATGCCAATTCGCAGTGGGCCATCGTGGTGGACTATGTCCTTACCGTTCTCACACTGAGAAGGGGCCCGTGCCCAGCAGTGGAACAGTTTAATACAAGGTTGATATTATTATACCTTTTACGCGTCCCCCTCCGCGGGAGAACGGGAGCAGAGACTGTCCGACTCACCCGAAGAATGATGGAAAATCTCAGGTCCTACCAACCTACCACGCGCCTACTTCTTCGCCTTCAATAGTGGGAAGGTCACTGGAACTCCTCAGCGACCAAATAGACAACTAGCAACAGCGAAACTCACCAACTTTAGCCTTGGTATGCTCCCCAGTGGCGGGCACGTACTTATGTATACTGTTTTCATTGATGCTGACGAAGTACAGCGCCTGCTGGTGAGCATCCCAGTGGGGTCCCTCACCCAGCACCACTGGCTCTGTCACTTTTTGCACCTTCATCGACATCTGTTGGTATAGGTCACTGTTGATGACTGGCTACATGCAACTCGCCGCTGCTGCCACGTTCAGTGTTATGGGTTCAAATCCAACACGGGACAAGACAGACAATCATCTATTTGTTGTGTGGTTTTCAAATAATTGTTTTGAGCGTGAGACTAGCGACATGGTAGTAGGCAAGCATTCGTTATGGGTTCGAAACCTCTTCAAGTTAATTGTTCTGAGTGGGTGGACCTACTTTGTGTCCGTTAATTTAATGTTTGTAAAGTCACAAGATAAAAAGGTTTGATCACCAGTAGGAAAGCAGACATTTATTCTTGAAGTGACTGATCTCTGCATAGTCACTGAATATTACTGCTATAGGCTGTGATGCAGACGACTTTAAAAAAGTAAGGTGTGAGAAAATGATGTAGTTCTAGCGGCTCTGGAATCTTGTTACGGATAATATCAAAGTTATACAAAAAAAGCGAACGCGTGATTGAATTTGTATTTCTAAAAAGTGTGTTTACATTTGTCTAAAATCACCGTGCGTTATGTTATTACCATTAAAATCAGTTCGGATATCTGACTATTCTAATAGCTGTGTTTAATACAGAAAAATAAAGAGGCCAACCGATTTGTTTTCTTTTTGCGTTACGTAATCTGACTTTCATTATAGGCTAAATAATATAAAACAACGACCCAAAGCAGCGGAACAGTGCCTAACCATAAACATTAATAAACGATTGTTCCAAATAGCGAAAATACATACATACATAGATTCACGCCTGTTTCCCAGAGGGGTAGGCAGAGACTACGGATTTCCATTTGCTACGATCCTGACACACTTCTTTGGCTTCATTCGATTTCATCACATTCCTCATACACGCCCGTCGGTTCAAGGTGCTCTTAACCTGGCCTTTGTCCAGAACGCCTCCGATCTGATCAAGAAACGTTCGCCTAGGTCTTCCTCTTGCGACTGTTCCATTCACAATAGCCCTATAAACTTTCTTAGTCAGTCTTTCCTCGTCCATTCTTTCTACATGCCCAAACCAGCTTAACATACCCTTTTCTATTCTTGTCACTATATCCACTTTCATGCCGCATCGAAAAACAATTAGGTAATAAACCAAAAATAGCTAGCGAAATGTTCCAAAAAAGTTGTTATAACAAAACACAAAACACATACAAAGTAATCTAACATCCCGGAACTAATTATTTGTTCACAAAATGTCTTACCCCGCAAGTACAGTATCTAAAAAGCTTGTAAAGTATAGTAATAATTGAAGCGGTCAAAATAACCATTGCACTTTAGGTCTCAAAGATTTTACTGATTGGAGTGTTAGGTTCATTAGTTTCATCCAGATCGTTAAAGAGTATCAGCTGTAATTATAACAATAATTACTGTTTATCCAAGTGTGAAATTAGGTACTTAAACGTATAACGCTTTTTTAAATAGCTGCTTATATTTATAGCAATCTCTTTATGGCAGAAATTATGCCAAAGAAATACGATTAATTCATTTCTGAATCGGTTTAAATGAATAGATAAATAGGCATTGAGCTGCTGAGACTTTAAAGTTTGAATAAGGAGCGCAAAAGCCTTATAATGTTCTCCAGATTGAATTTCGGTCACGGCGTTCAATCTTTAGTTATAGCGCAGAAGTGTGTAGGTACGCAAGTACCCATGCATGTCGTATGCCATGTCGAATTACCGTCCGTTATCGAACTGACGAGTCTGATAAAATAAAGGTATTGTCTCCACTTTGTCTGCAGGGATGGCGTAGTGGTTATATTACTTTTCCCGCGGCTTTGCTCGCTTAACCTAGATTTTGACAATTTTCTACACCCCGGCAACAATAATTTTTGTAGATGAAAGGTACCTTATGTAGGTACTTCTTTGTACCCCTGAGGTGTATGCGAAATTTAGTGATGATCGATCGAGTCGAGTCGCGATAGTAGCTAAGGCGAGTAACAAACAAACAAATATACAAACAAACTCACATACGCATTCATAATATTAGGTAGTTAAGATGTAACTAATCGGTTTGTGCACGGAGGGTCGCAACCCCAGTTCTGGGTTAGTGCAGATGCCCCCCGTTCTTGTTCCCCGCCGAAAATTTATCTGTTTTATAATTGCGTTTTATCATATAAAATCAAGGTGGTATAGTCAAAGAAAAATACTGGTTATATTCTCATGTATTTATTCATTTCGTGTATATATTATAAATTATCACCAATCAAATCACAGATTTTGTTTACTTACTTTTTCTTTTAATAACACAAACCCACACAGTTTATTTTTTATTTTTCCTGTGTAATATATATGAATGTCCTGCGTGCAATAATGTCTTTCCTCGTTTATTCTCAATTATTTTCTAATCACTAGTGTAACTACCCATCGACGAAGGACCTTCACCCGACATTGTGATAGAGATTATACTTTAAGTACTAATATTTCTTATCGGTTGCACTGGCTCATTGCTACAAGGTCACGGGAAGCATCCTAACGATGCGTGAAAGAGACAAAACATAATGTTTTATACCTGCGCGTGAGAGAGATAGGCATACTATCTATTCAAATTTTGTCCTATTGTTCATCAACCAGTTCAGTGCCGAAAGATAGATGCAAGTTTGTATGTTTGTTCAAATATGTTTAGAAATCGGTGTCGTAATTGGCAAATTAGAAATAATTGTGTCGGCTTGACAAAGTATTAACAAGAATGATGAGTACAAAAGGTGTCAAACAAAATCTAAGAACATGTAAAAATTAGTAGGTTGTGTTTAACTGTACTATTTTTTAAATTTCGGGGGCAATCGAGAAATAATATATGTATGTAGTTATACAATATTGTTTTAATAACTTTCGGGGGGAAACAAGAACGGGGGGAATCAGCACTAACCCGCAGTTCTAACTTAACTGTGGCTATTATTTATTTCTGATCACCTTCAATAGAGCATCTGCTTTAATTTTTTACGTTTAGGTAATAACTACGGTATAGTATATGTACCTATTTTATCTCAACTATCGGTGTTGCAATTTTTCATTTATAGAATCAAATTATTACTTATAGCAATTGTTATTATGACATCTAATTATATTGCGAATGATAATAAATTATGATCCGATAAATCATTATACTAGAAACAATCCTATTAGATTGTTATAATGATGTAGGTATTTAAAATACTTATATTTATTTCCCATACAATTAAGTTTTATTTTTAAGGATGTCATCCATCACCCACCCTTTGAGTATTTCTAGTATCGACAGGAAGTTCAGGAACAATCAAGCTACGGACACAAAGAACACCAGATTCCAGACAACTATTTGTGGGTCACACAATTTTTTAGAATTCGTTGGCGCAATGGCTCTGGCTAGATGCATCATTCATGCAGAATTATTGATGATGTTGATGATGAACATTTTAGTAAACATCTATACTAATGGATACAATTGTAAAGAGGAAAGATAAAGATATTTTATTTACAATATATAATACATTATTAATTTTAAAACGAATTAATCTAATATATATGTATTTACAAACGTATTAAAAAAGAAAGTTTAATATTTTTGTATTTTTGTTTGTAATGAGTTAATGACTGAACTCAAAAACTCCAGGACCGATTTTAATAATTATTTCAGCATTAGAAAGCTACTTTAACCAAAAGTATCATAGGCTATATAGCATCACGCTACAAGCTACGGGAGCGAAGCAGTAACCATCAACGTCAATGAAACCGCGAGGGACAGCTAGGTATATATATTTCTGAATGCAGTCAGTTACATAGTGTAATCAAGTTGCCATTATCGTGTATTATTGCCAGACAAAGCATTAACTTGTAACTATAAACAATGTAAAAAGTAGACGGTCACCTTGACGAGAATGCAATTATTTTTAGTCTTTAAATTAGCATACGAATGTACACAACTCACGTGCATTTAAGCTATGCATTTTTTTAATGCCAGCACTTGCTCTAATGTTAAATCCTGTGTCGCGAGGAGCTTTACAATAATTAAAAAAACGGACACAAAAGGCACCCAGACCCAGGACAAACTATTTATGGATCACATAATATTTTGTCCGTATCGGAATCGATCCCACAACACTCAGCGCAATAGCAGCGGCGAAACGATCACTTAAACCACTATGCCATCTGATTCTGTGTAGTCGATTTACTGAAAACAGGTCCCTTTTTAGTTTTAAGTTATATATATAACTAGCTTTGGCAGCTTCGGTCGCTTAAATTAAAAGTAGGTTATGTTATGTTAGTAACAGTACTTTTTAAAATAAAATATGGCCTACGTTACTCGCTGATAATACTGCTTGCCAATGGTGAAAAAATTGGTCGAGTGAGCGTAAGACAGATAATGACAGAGTTCGTACGGCGCATATTCAAATCGGCGCGCGGCCCCCATAGTAAAATTGTATGGAGGATTTGAAGTGCTTTTTTGATAAATATGTATCTTTATTGTCAACCAATAACTTAAATATTTGGGACGGACAAATTGTAATATAACTATTTATGTTTCGTTTAGGCTGTAAAATAGGATAGATTTCTACTGTTATAATCTAAAAATCACGTAACACGAGTTTACGTTTTTGCAATTTTCGTGTAAATTCACGTGATTTTGTGGGAGAAAATATTAATTATTTTAAGTTTTTCACACGGAGTAATTGTAAACACATTCATTGTTATGGTAAATGTATATTTTATATTTGTATTAAACAAAAAGTGTTGATTTTATTCACTTAACTGTGACCGCCTGTATTGGCACATCGCTCGGCGCAGTCTTAAGCCCTTACAAACAAACAATATATCAATCCTCTTTATAATATCAGTATAGGCAATGGTAGCAGACAAACATACGGCTAATGGCGTATCTAGAATTACCTACTGAGAGGGGTCAGGCCCTAACACACACAATACTAGAATATTGAGTTGCAACCTAACATTCTGCGGTGGGCAATAGACAATCCTGGGATGAGCATGGATCAATCCCTGACACCTATGTCAGTGCCAGCTAATAAAATGTATAGTCCTATGACTCCTAAGTCATAGGACTGTACATTTTATTAGCTGGCAAAGCCACTACACGTTTGTCTATGTCGTGGGTAATCTTGGGTTCAAGTCCATTTAGATTGTTTATTGTCCCGGTTATAGTTAAGATTCTGCCTCAAAATGGCAAAAAGCTTATAAGTAATTACAATAAATCTTAATATTACACTGGTTGTAAGACTATCGTATTTACTTTACCATTGAAAGCATGCTACTGCTATATTAAATACAAGGCGAGCTCGGCTTTTTTGGCAAATATGATTTTCTCTTTGTCAATTACCTACTTCTTACAAACAACTCGAATCCTAATTGAAGCAATCGGTTAAGTATGTCCCAACTATAATAGGCCCAAGTTCTTGAGTCAAGTATTTACCCATATTATCTTACTAAGTACATTGCAACACTTAAAATGGATTAGGTAATTGATGCAGTACACTTGACTAGCATTGAGTTAAGCTACAGCGCAGTGCACTTAACCCAATGCTATCTAATCAAACTCCATTTCAACAATAATAATTATAATATAATCTAATGATCTAATAATCTAATCTTTGAAAAGGAAATTTTTCCATTCATAATGTTGAGTAACATGTTGGTCGTCTCGAGGCCATGGCAACTGAAAGAAAATCGAAATGCCGAGGGCAAAAGCGTAAATAATTCTATTATCCTAACTAATATTAAAAATGTGAATGTGAGTTTCTTTGTTTGACTTATTTATAAATTTTACATACGCATTGTTAGGGATCCAGTTCAAAAAAGGACATATGGTACTTTTGGTGACTGGAGCCGCGGGAAAATGAATAGGATATAGGGATCGATCCTTGGTACCAGAGAGATTACTTAAATAACTACGCTAACCATTTATTGTTATTTAAAAGGATTTCTATGGCAGCTAACATAACCAATTATGGCAGTAAGAAAATACTTTTATGCTTTTAACCATCCAGCTGACGGTAGTAAATGCATCTGCTATGTATGAGGTCTCGGGTTGGATGTCCGGATCGAGAAGAGTTATCGAGTTTCTCTGCCTATTCTAAGTAGCGGCACAAGTCTGGAACTGAGACCGCTAGATGGCAACACACTTGCTCTCTAATTACGTAGGGCCTAAACAGCTAGTAAAATGTGGGTGTGTGTTCAGCTTTGTACTACACACACATTTCGCTAGCTATTTCGTTGGGTCTGTCTACAGTACCGTGTCTATCTATGTAGAATTCTATCTCGTGTATCCTCTAGCATTTCAAGAGCATGAAATGGATTGAATGGCTTTTTGAGATAACCTTTTTTTTCTAACCATGAACAATAAATCCATCTTGATTGATTTAATTCCTATCGGCATCCGTTATATTTAGTTTAAATTAACAGCCAAGAAGTTAGTTTAAAGATAATAAGTAATAAAACTATTGATGGTTTGCAGAAGAAATAAATAAATGTATACTAAGTTGACACCAACATCCCAAAGGTGTTTGACACCTTCTTTTTAAATAAATAAATGTATACTAAGTTGACACCAACATCCCAAAGGTGTTTGACACCTTCTTTTTAAATAAATAAATGTATACTAAGTTGACACCAACATCCCAAAGGTGTTTGACACCTTCTTTTTAAATAAATAAATGTATACTAAGTTGACACCAACATCCCAAAGGTGTTTGACACCTTCTTTTTAAATAAATAAATGTATACTAAGTTGACACCAACATCCCAAAGGTGTTTGACACCTTCTTTTTAAATAAATAAATGTATACTAAGTTGACACCAACATCCCAAAGGTGTTTGACACCTTCTTTTTAAATAAATAAATGTATACTAAGTTGACACCAACATCCCAAAGGTGTTTGACACCTTCTTTTTAAATAAATAAATGTATACTAAGTTGACACCAACATCCCAAAGGTGTTTGACACCTTCTTTTTAAATAAATAAATGTATACTAAGTTGACACCAACATCCCAAAGGTGTTTGACACCTTCTTTTTACCACTTCGTAGATGGCCTGGGGTCGACTACAAAGAATTTCTTGACACAATTAAAAACCCAATAATACTTTGCCCGACCCAGGCAGTAAACTTGAGACCTTATGCACAAAAATTGCATTTTTGGTTACTTTACAACTGAGGCAAATAAGTATCTATTACATTAAATATTGTTACTTCCTACTGGATGGAATAAAATAAATAATACACTTACTTGAAGTTTTTAAACTGTTGGCATATGCTTACAGCCCAGTGTCCAGACACAAAGCAAAAAGAATTGCAAAGAATTTTGTTCTACTAATTTTATCATAGCAGATAATGTGATAGAATTCATAATGTGGACATTATAATTTATAACATCAACATGATCTTTGTGAAAATTGTTTAAAGATTTTCAATAAAAAGGTACAACTTTTTTTGTTTAGCGCTGTAACATGGATTGTTTAGTGAAATTGTTAAATGGACAAATTGACACTAGCAGTCCTATGAATAATAGATGCAACAAAACATATTCTGGTTCTGGGTGTTGTTCCAATGTAACAATAATTCCTAAGCCACAGGACACTGACTTAGGAATTATTCCCAATCAGTTGTCTTTTTAATGTTAACATACATAGATAATATAAGACAAATACCAGCAGCTTTTACTTTCCTCAGGTCTAAAACATTATTGTTTGCTATTATGAATAGAAGCACTATTTTAATATAAGGACTATTAGTTAATATATATGCTATAACCAATATCTGGGACTAGATAGGTTTTTAGCATTTTAGTAGCACAAAAATGAGTTGAACAGCAAATACTTAGTTACATGTACTAAAAATAAAGGTATGGATCAGAAAATACCCAAATTTAAATAAACAAATCAGTCTACCTACCAACATTAATATTTAAACACACGAGATAATAGAAAATTATAAAAGTAAGTAAGTACATATTAAAAGTACTTATATTTTAACTTACCCTATTTACTTGTCAATTAATTAACACAAATGAAATAACTCAAGATTACTGCATACAACGACCGTCCAGCAAGTAATGATGACCGAAGCAACGGAAACAATAATTTTACTTATCTAAATCTTCGTAATTCTACCAGCTATATAGTCACTAATCTTCGTTTCCGTCGCAGTAGGTTCGGGACAAACCTAAACAACGACTTATTCATACGCAATACGTTAACAAGCACTTATTTCGACAAGGTCATCCAATTGTCCCCTCAAGATTATAGATAGGCGCTCTCATTAAGAAACCTTTACGTAATAAAAGCGTTGTATCGTTATACAGACAGACCATTGTAGTAAATAAAGGCTTCTCTGTGCTTTGATATGCGCATTGCATTATGCATAATGCAGTTCACATTATCTATATTACATAAATCATACAAATACAATAACTTTACCTACAATAGTAGTCAGAGTAAATTTTGGAGGTTAACCGGCGTCTGACCTCCTTTAATTACCGATCCCTGTTATATTATATTGTGTAAATATAGCATTTATTTTATTAGTTTACTAAAACTTATTTGTTTGTTATCACCATACAACATTAATTTCATAAACAAAAACATTTGTTTTCAAAATATTTGTACTTACCTGTCAAACAACTGACAACAACCAACTTGGGCTCGCAACTTCAAAATAAAAACTAGTGATGTGTGATGATGCGTAGGCGCAGGGAGCAGTGGTAGGTACATACATTAAAACCTATATGGCCTTCTACACGGTCGGATCAGGCGCCCAACTCAACCACGGTCACGTCAAATATGGTGAAGTTGACGCTAAAATTGATCGTGTGGTCGTTGGTCGGACAACCAAATTAAGTTGACATCCAAACAACCTTGATTGCCAGCGCTGTGTTCGCAACAAAGGGCGAATAGACGACGTTGTGATGACAAACCAATCGTGTGGAAGCTTGTTGCCCGACCGCGCGCATTCATTTGGATCGAGGCGTCGCGCTAGGAGCACGCGTAATGGCGAGCGAGCGTGCAACATTGTCGGAGTTTTTAAAACTCTGCAGAGATCTTCCCTGTTTGTGGGACTTAAGTTCTCATGATTATAAATAATATCAGCCCTGTATTTAACTGTCCTGCCTGCCGTCTGCCTCTTCTCACTGTAAGAAGAGTTAAGTCATAGTCCACCAGGCTGGTATAGTGCGGGTTGGCAGACTTCACATATTTTTGAGAACATTATGGAGAACTCTTAGACATGCAGGTTTTTCACGATGTTTTTCTTCACCGTTAGAGCAAGCGATAATTAACTATTAAATACACACAATAATATAACTTCGAAAAGTCAAAGATGCGCGCCTTGGGTTCGAACTCGAGACCGCTGCGTGGCAGTCCAACAGTTTACCATTAGGCTATAAATAAATCTACCCGTATACTACCTTACAATACTACAAACAAATATTAAATTTAAGGAATTAATAAAGCGGAATTTGAAAATAATAGTTAGAAATTATTAAGCGCCTGGCAAATTGGCAATAGCAAACGTTAGATTTCTGCTTGGCTCTTCACGGTTCCACACGTTTGGTTTGTCAACACAACGCCCTCTATTCGCTCTTCGTTGCGAGCGCAGCGCTGGCAATTAAGGTCGTTTGGATGTCAACTCAATTTGGTTGACCAACCTATGTTAATATCGCTTTCAGGAACCGGTGGAAAGTGGGAGTAATAGGGTGGGGAACACCCAAGGTCAGTGACCTTGACCTCGATGGACAATATACTAAGTACCACTTTATAGAAAAAGTTAAAGTATACAGTGGACTGCATTCCTTCTATTTATTTTTCTTAATAGTTTTATTAATGTACCTACTAGTTAATTATGTGTCCAAGAATTGTCTACACATTTTTATGGAAATAAAGATTTTTGACTTTGACTTTGGCGAAAATTTCGTCTTGGTAGGCTCTAGATTAACGTATGCTTATACACAAGTTTACTAAGCTCTCGAGAGCAGGCTGGACAGCACAACCCTTAATAGATAGTTAATACTTAAACGTGTATCAAACGTGTGAAAATTCTTTTGAAGACGTTGTTAAAGGGCTTTGCAAACTCGGAATAACTTAGGATTCTATGCTGTATCGTATGGCTCATTTTGGCACAGACACCATCGCAAAATTAAGCCAGTATTTCTCTTTTCAGAAGCACCGACTAATTCTGGCAGTTTGTGACTGTAGAGGCGATGTAATGTGTAAGAAATAATGGTCACCTTCATATAATATATACTTTCTTTACTGGTACCAGAAACTTATAATAGATATACAAAAATAAACTACATAATTACGCGACCTAGCTGAGCGGGTGTGGGGATACCAGGGGGAGACGACTGCTGCGCTGCGCACATACAATAGTTCTTCTTGTATATAAATTTGTAGCGGTTGCTGACGCTACAATATACAAGGCGAGCTAATATTTTAATATCCCTTTAAAAAAAAAAAGTAAACGTTTTATTTCAACTAAATATCTAACAAACCAAAAGAACAAATGTTATAACATACATAAAGAACGACAAAACTGGCGCTCGTCTCATATCATAACATAAACAATCGTATCCTGTTATAGCCCGATGCAAACTTAATGGCGGCTCGGAAGTTAGCTGCGACTGCGAAATTAAAGCATACTTACATACCTATATTATATTTTAAAACAAGGGCTGTATCCCTTCCATAAAAGCTTCTTTGCTGGTAGAAGGAATCCCTTCCATGTAGCTAATGCTTCCTTCGTCTTCACTCGATTCAGATAATAATAATAATAATAATATTCTACCACATACACACAACACCATCTAGCCCAAACTAAGCAGAGCTTGTACTATGGGTACTAGACAATGGATAAACATACATATATGCTTTTTTTTTGTAAATACATACATTTTATACATAGAAACACCCAGACCAAGACAAACATCCATGTTCATGCACACAAATGTTTGACTTGTGCGGGAATCGAACCCGCGACCTCAGGCGTGGCAGGCAGTTACACTAACCATTACGCCATAGAGGCCGACAAATCATCATCCGATCCCTCCTCAGTGTCAGTATCGGATTTATTATCACTGACATGGATAATGAATTCCTCTGTCAAATTGTCGATCACAACGTCACCTTTTTTTAATTCTTCCTTTATTCTTACTACTTTCCGGCACAATGACACCCATTCATTTTCCCCCATGTTCATTCTCCTTTTCATGAATTCCATGACGTGATACGCCATTTTCTTGGCTTGTCTGCGTAGGACTTTGTATCTTCCGCGAGGCATTTTAAATAAATGCACACCGAACTAACACGTCAACCGCGCAACCAACCAACAGTTAGAAATTTAACGTAACTAACGAAAATAACAATAAACTTGTGGAGAAACAGGGTGAGCTGTATCTTTAACACAAAGAGAGGATCCTCCGACCAGGCTGATTGATCGTGCCTGGCTGGCCGCGGCCCGACGGTTAATGTCGGGAGCTTGTATATATACTTAGTCGCTGTGTAAATGTTACTTGTGCGATTCAGAATTGTATTACGTCATGTTAAGCGCGATTGTATCGCCATCTGTTAAATGTAGGCGGAACTTCTTTGCCTGTGCGGAGTCGCCACAAACTAAACTAACTAAAAAACTTAACAAAACAAACAAACTTTACTAGAAAAATAACAAAACAACAACAACAACAAATTATTATGAGCTCGATTGTACGTAGACAAGAAAGAGCGTACCTGTGCAGTATACGGATATAACTCACGTCACATTAATGACACACAGGTGAAAGTAAGGGCGCGCGGGGAGGTGCCTTGCCGCCCCGCCCGTTCTGCGCAATGACTCGTACGATGTTCAGAGCCGCCATTAAGTTTGCATCGGGCTTGTACCGAGCGCTAGTTCTAATAACAATGAAAGCTATGCAGAAATAGTACCTACACTGATTTAATACGTGGAATTATTACGATTAATTGTGTGACAATATGAAATAAAAATACAAAGACACAACAGAAACATTAAAAAAAATACACAATATATGTATGAGTGTATGACACAAGAATGACATGTCCATCAAAGTTCTCATGCTCTTCGTAAGCCACTTGTCGACAGCTGGTCGTACAAAGAAGCAAATATTATGTTGTCAATCCTGCCAGCGACGTGTTGCTTGGGCCGTGCTTCAGATATATGTATGACCGGGTGTGCTACCTAACACTGATGCGGTATCCATCTTCGCCTTCAAGTGTGATCAGCCGCTTCGATGTGTGCACTGTTCCATAGAGTGCCACCGCCGGGCCCATGCCGTTCACTGTCCTTGGAGAACGCAGCGAATTGTCGTCCTGGTGTTGATGCTGCTGAAATGCTGCCTCGCTCCCAAGGTCAACTCGCCTTACAGTTGCCTCGATGTACGCACTGTCCTGCAGAGTGCCATCGCCGTCGTGTACCGCACCGGAATCCCTCTGCTGGCCATACTGCTGTGGTCGCTTTTGTCGACAGATCGTCGCGTCGTGTTTGAACTTTGGTTGTACGTGTAGTATGTGCGCAAGCACAAGTGCACTCTCTGTTTAGTAACTCCCATGATCCGATGGGACAGTAATCTAACACGACCGGAGAGATATCAGGTGCAAGACCAACAGCTTATTTATTTTATTTTATTTTATTTTACAATTTAGCTGCTTAACGTGCTTTCCGAGGCACGGGGGTGTCTAGCACCGCCAAATACCTAACTCCGGGCTGCTATTGTGATTTCTTAACAGAAAAACCCAATAACTATTTTGTTGGCCCGACCCGGGATTGAACCCGAGACCTCATGCACAGCAGTCGCATCCACTACAGCTGCGCCACGGGGGCAGTCGCTATGACGATTATAAGCGAAAAATCGAAAAAAGTTTATTAAAATCTATGTCACTCCATTTACTAATCTTTGCAGCAATCTAAAAGAAATTGTGGTCACCATATTTCCTAATTCAGAGAATAAAAATAAAACTCGATTTTCTTATACTTGTTATTTGTCGGTCTCGATGGCGTAGTGGTTAGTGTAACCGACTGCCACGCCCGAGGTCGCGGGTTCGATTCCCGCACAAGTTAAACATTTGTGTGCATGAACATGGATGTTTGTCTCGGTCTGGGTGTTTCTATGTATAATAAGTATGTATTTACAAAAAAAAAGTATATATGTATGTTTATCCATTGTCTAGTACCCATAGTACAAGCTCTGCTTAGTTTGGGCTAGATAGTGTTGTGTGTATGTGGTAGAATATTATTATATTATTATTATACAATAAAGTGTCTTTTCACTTCTTTCTGGAAAGGAGTCGCACAATATTTCCCAAAAAAAAATTATGTTTTTGTCTTATATTTCATACGTTAAGCGTAATAAAACGAAAACAAAAAAAAATGGAGTACTGAGCCAAGAATTTAATCAACTTCATACCTTTAAAACAACAAGAAGTGGTGACTTGTTCTTGTTTTCACAATTTATTTAGTAGCTCATAGAATTTCAAACAGCAGCTGTAAATTAATGGTTTTATTTTATTTGCGTAATAATCTATTACGTGTATGAGAATTGAGGGCCCATTTTGAACGAAGACATACAAAGTATGACAGTGTTTTGCGATAATATCTTATTGTCACAAATTTTGTTTGGCATTAGCTTTGACTTTGGCATAAAGTCTTTTTCTGTAGTGTCCATCGTTTATCCAGTACAGGTGGGCCTCAATCCTCTATGTAAGAACTGAGGGCCCAACTTTACGGCCCATAGCTCGCTTATTTCAATTTCACAAAATCTGTTTTCAACTTTCACAATTCTTTGGGAGTGTTCACTAATCTTAAGCACATTTTCAAAGAGATTTAAGAAAGTGGCCGTCACACCACACGCTCATAAAAAATCAGCATTGATCGAGCCCTGTCAAAAGATATAAGGATAAATTCGACTAATTATCAACTAATTCACTACGTAAACAGATTTCCAGTTTGCAATGGTGGCTGTGCCAAGATGAGCCATACTGCTGTATCTTGTGCCTGGCACTGGTGAAACAGCAAACTTTTTTTTATCTAGTATGCAAGTACACCCGCACTTGACCAATTGCTGTTGCAGCTTACCTTACCTTGATAAATACATAATATTGAGATTCCCATGCACAACCTGCGATCTTGGTTATTTTAAATTTTAAATATAGTCTACAAGGTAAAAAAAAGAAACACAATTCGAAAAATCAGTTGACTTTTTATTTGATGGAATTTGGAAAAAAAATTACAAATAACATCTCAAAGGCGGACATAACGCTAACTTTGAGCTCTGTACAATCATACATTTAAAAGACGTACATCTATCCATATAGTATATTCACAACACAATTATTATCGTATTTATGTATCGTTACATTGATATGACAACGAGAATTTTGTTCTTTGGCAGTCACGGCTTATACACATGACGTTCACTGCCAATTTACACAAAGTACATCAAAGTTGGCACAAACAAACATTACTTACTACAATGAGAACAAAAAAAAATACTTAACGCACCAGCGCCACCTGACGAGAATACAAAGTAACTGACGGTATACTTAAATAAAGTAACGCTAAACTATATGTTACGTAAACATTAATTAACGACTAACATAAAATTATAACTCCTAGTGATTTAAAACTAATACTGAAACACCAAAACGACTTTACATTAAACATCACACATACCTATATTTTAGGAGTACACTTACATTTTTTTGTTTATTTTTTGTATAATTTTCAACAACTCTGTACAAACAATGAAGACTTCGTTACGTTTAAATATATAATTTGATGTGTTATACATATGCGTATGCAGGAAACTACGGATCAAAAAACCATCTGGGCGGATTTCTCAAGTCGAAAGTACAACCTTAGTGATCTTGAATCGATCAGTATAAAATGTACAGAATTTCCAGACAACTATTGCAAGGTTCACATCGACAAGAAGCGAATAACTATATTTTGTCATACAAACGTGTGCCAACACCATCCTCCTGCGCTTTACTGAGATTACATCCAAATCACAGCCAAATATCTAATATAAACATTCCAAAAATACTTGTATGTCAATTTTGGCGGGCGTTTTATACCGCGATAATACCAACAGTTCCGAATCATATACTTTCTTCGTATGAAACGCTCAAATAAGAGACAAATGTTAGAGATTTATACGTTCTATGGCGTACTACAAACATGCTACCGTCGGTTCGTCTCCCTAAAAGGAGATCTACGTGTATACTTGGATCCTCAAACCGTTCTCAAGCCTCTCAAATACATATGCGATAAATGCACAACACAACTTACGATAGTAAATGCTGAGACTAGGTGTCCTTTTAGAGAAAATAATAATGTATAAATAAAACCTGTTGCTTTCTCAGTAAAAAGAAATAATTATCATTTCAGCAATGATAGTCTGTATAAATATAGTTCTGGAACATTGTTTCTCGTTTTCCATTCGTTACTTTGAATTTCACATACTTACAGAAAATATAAACGACTACCCAAGCACCAAGGTTTTTCTTATAAATGACAGTTTTATGAGATCAAAGTAGGATACTTTCGTGTTCACATTTACTTTTATTTATACGTTTAATACTTATGTGCCCAAACTTGTTAGTGAGAGATTCAAAAGGTCTGCGACTGCATTGTATGCCTGAGATCTGTGGAATATTTAAAAAAGTAAACCTACTCGTAGCGAGAGCTTAGGCTTGTGAAACCGTATCGACTTATTTCTAACTAAACTATAAGTAAGCCAATAAGTCGAGTGATCACCACACGCGGGGCCGCCACGGTCCGGGCACTGAGCGACTGCACTTGTTACGATCGGTTAGTTAGTGTCCACGTGTCGTGATCAGCGACTCTCAGAACTAAAGACACAGAAACTTAAATTTGCGACGTAAAACTACATTACTTGGCTTAAAATTTACAGTTTCACCTTACATTACAAGGAATGATATACAGTGCCTAAAAACTACGCAAAATTGTATGTATGTATAATGCCGTACCATACAAAAATATTTCGTAAACCCTGTCATCCTCGACAATTTTGCAGCACCAATGAACACTTAGGGATTAAAAATTTCGAAAAAGGGGGTCTCGTCTACTTTTTTACTATTAGATAATCGATTAGAAAAACGGGCAAAGGTCAGTCGAAAAAGTTGATCACAGAAGGTGCGCGATTATATACGGGAATGTTTTAATAAGGATTACAAAAAAGGTTCATTATAGGTCAAGTCCAATGCGATCCTCGCTCAGACGTGTTCCGAATCTCACTAGCGTCCACAACCTTCTCATAATCTCCGCGTTTTAAGTACAGTTTTAAAACATAAATGTACAAAATTTTGAGACAACATTTGTCACATATAATCATTTGTTTATCGTAATAAATAACAAACACATGATGCTGTGCTGTGTGCAGGGTCGAGCGCATTAGATGCGCGGCCGCGGTCCCAGCCGCAACGTTTCGTCGTCCTTACAGGATTAATCAATTTACAATAAATATAACATTTAAATAAACGTGCTAAATTGACCGAGGATTATTGTTCAAATAATTGACGCATGTTTTTGTATCTGAAAAGTGTGTGCCCACGCACAGCACAGCATCATTACTACACATACACTGACGACACCTCGGGCCTCCGCCGGGTGCTTTCGTTACGAGAGTGCATCTATCGAAAATCGTATACAGGTCTTTCGATGAGCATTGTCGTTGTGTGCTAAGTCACCTTGTTGTCATTGAGTCACGACTCACGGCGACTTATCGGCCGAGACTTATTAATTTTGACATCAATTTTGACGACTTCCAAATTAGTTTTTTTGTCAAAATCAGATATGTCCCGGTCGACATTTTTAGATTCATAATATACACTGAAATATGTGCTAAATACATCTGGTATTACAAATACTATGAAATGTTATGTAGATTATATTGTATTGGAAAATACGGTGAATTTGGAAGACGTTCAGTGTATATTAAGTTCTAAGAAGTTCTCAAAGACATACATAACGCAGTTCGTTAGGCGAATAGGTTATGCATGTCATATACAGTTGTTAAGAGAACTAAAAACGATATTTTAAACACTATATTTGAACGATTCATTATATGGTAGATACAGCTACGTATTCATTCAAATGAGTGTTTAACAATATCAAAAAGTTTAACCACTTTCAAATGATGATAAAAAGCAAAAAATTTAATAAAATGTTAAGTTTTAAAAATATCAGATTTATTGTTCAAGTACTTGCTGCGATATTGTTATTTCTATTTTTTTTTTTAAATAAGCTTAAAAGATAGTTTGGATTCTCGCATATCAAATTATAAGCAGAAATTTGCAATACAGATCTTAAAGCAACATTAAAATTGAAAATCTTTTTCTTTCAGCCACAATAGGTTTTCAATTGTTTGGCCTGCCAACAATTGTCAGATTACTATAATATTGTTATTTATCATCAAACCATTTTTAATTTATGTCGTAGCGCAGATTGTATCATTTGAAAGTGATAAGCATAAGCAAGATATGGACTGCAGCATATATCAAAACCACTCACAGAGTATTTAGACTAACAGTTAGTCTTCAAAAGTTTCATCACTTGATACAATTTACCGATGTACCGATTGCATATTCTTATATCGAATAATCGACTACGCAACTAATATTTTAGACTAACTGCTGAATTTGAAATGGCAAAAATGGATGTCTAAAAAAGTACAAAACTTTTTTGAAAATATGGTATCCGAGGTAATGTTTTTAGTTCGGACATGTTAAATGCTCTAGTCGATTATTCGAGTTTTAGATATCGATGTTTACAATATGACAGTGTTAAAGCATTTAGGTAAGAATTCAATCAATAATACAATGTAATTATACACAACGCGATAACAACGGACTAGTCACGTTTATAGTATTGAACGACGCATTTTCAAATATGGCTGCATGCATCTATAGAATTGAGACCTAAACGCCTTACTCGATGTAAAAAACTGTTAATTTGAAAATTGATTCGATAAATTTTTTATATACAACTCGAAAGCCATCATATCCCTCTTGATTGAACAGCAGATAATTAAATATCATTTGACGTGTCTACAGATTTTTGCCATAGAGTTGTACCAAGATTTATCGATAAATTTTAGTGCCGTGACAAAAAAATCGCCTAAATATAAATTAGGCGATTTTTACATCGATTTTTATCGGTTAAAATTGTTCGTCGGTACATCTGATGTTTGGTTGCCGGTGTGTAGTTTACTTGTGGTCGATGTGGTGTGGGTGTGGTGGGGGGTGTGGCGGCGGGTAGTGCGGGGGGTGGGGCGGGTAGTAGGGCTGCATACCAAACTCCACGCCCTCCTCGTAGCCCACGTAGCCCATGCCACCCATCATACCCATCATTGCTGGAAAAGAAGCAGACGAATATAGAAGAAGCTGATGGGGTGTGCGGATGGCATTATGTTTTAAGTACTTATAAAAATAGTTTCTGAATTAATAATAAAGTGTGTCTTGGTGATGCAGCGGTAATGTATGCGCCTGCTGTGCATTAGACGTTTAGTACGAAGTATTATTGGGTTTTTCTGACAAGAAGTTCTAAGTAGTAACACAGTCTGAAACTGTGGCCAGGAAACTGTAATAAGCGTGTCTCCTACTAAATAGGGCCTACAACCATAGAGGACAACATGTGGGTGTGTAATAAACCTGAGTCTACCCAATCGGAGACATAGACGTGAGAATATTTATTTTTTGTCCGTTAGATAAAGGCTAGGTTCCATAGCATAACCTAGCCTATCACCCAGCATAGTCTACCAGCTTATGCTTGTCCCTTTACGTAGAACGTAATACTGAAGCCGGCGGGGTGTGAAGTTCGAATCCACTCGGCGCAGCGGCGGTGGCGTGGCGACCACTTAAACGACTACGTCATCTGTGCAGTCAAAAACGAGATTGGTGTAAAAACCCACGATTCAACTTCGTCTTAAATGTATATCATGTGACCTTGTGACCCCTATATCTCGGGATCTTTTGACCCACAGGATCCACATTAAAACTCGACGAAGGGATGACTCCAAGGTATCTGCACACAAAGTTACAAGTCAATCGGTCTAGTGGTTCCGGAGTTATGCCTGTCACTAACACACAGACCCACATAGTGGTTTCATTAACCTTTGAAGAAGGTTAATAAATGTCGTTTTCGCCGATGATCGAGCTCACGAATGACATACTATTCTGTCGTTATAAGGGAAAAAAGATGTAACTAAACATTTTTTCCAAGTTAGATTTACACATATTTGGAATCAGTAAAAAAAGACACATCTGCCAGTATATCTACAAAACATTTTTTGGTGTGACGTCAGTATTATAGGTAGGAGGTACGTTACCCGGGTCGGTCTCCACGGGGTAGTACTGGATGGGGTACATGGGCGGCGGGTAGGGCATGTAGGGCAGCGGCAGCAGCGGCGGCTCCAGCACGCAGTCGGGCTCGCCGCCGCCGTAGGCCGCGTGGCCGCGCGCCTCGCCGTGCGAGTTGCGCCTGCGACCCAGAACAAACGCTAACTCTAAACTTCCTTGGGCGCGTTGACCACTTTTTGGGTTTCAATAATCATGGAATTTGCGTCATCGTCACCGCATCCAAAGTTCAAAAATAATAATCAAATAACTCGACGATATAATTCACGAGTTACTTAGTTTTCACTTCTAACGGTGGTCCCCAAAGAACGCATGTATTTTTAAAATAAGTGATTAATTGATTGTATGTATAGTATAATAATAATAGCTGTCCAGCTAAAGAGTGGAGGTTGGAGTAAGTAGTGTATTTGCAGATATTTTGTGAGAAATAATAATATGGGTTTCTGATATTAGTATGACTGATCTTAATGGTATCCCTAATAGCGGGAGTATCACGTACACTTTCAGTTTCGTGTAGCAATAAACACTGTCACACATATGAATGTCCATACTAATATAACATTTCAAAACATTGTATAGATAAACATGACAAAGTTTTGAAGTTTTCTCTAATATATATTATTATATTCTGGGTAGCATTGTAACACTATTGCCAGTAACAAAAATGTATCCTTAACATATTATATAATAAAAATAACATATATGTTGGTATTCATGAATAAACTAGCATATGACTTTATTAAAGCAATAGTTATCGATGATTTTGTGTATATACATATACTTAATGGAAAAAAAAAACACACCAATTGTTAATAAACGCAGTCCCAGAGCTCATCTATCTTCTTGACAAACATTAACTTACTATTTTTAACATGGATTTTTCGGTGACACAACAAAAAGTATGACATTATTACTTTAGTAACATTTTCTCTTGAGTAGCGCATATACAACATGTCACAGATATAACGCACAACGTCAAACACCCCAATTAGATTATTAAATCGCAATAATAATATAATCATTAAAATGTTACTTTTATGTACTTAAATATTTTAATTTAACAAATTAGTTCTCCTTATTGTACGCGGGTAGTATGGTTATATTACAATAAATCTAAAAATATTGCCTTTATTGCGTCAAAAACCTTATTGCCTTGAATTATGAAACATTTACGTTTATTTCAGCTGTTTAATAAATGGGTGACTATAATTTAATTCATTTTAATTATTTTAGGCATAAAAATTACCTATATTAAAAATTGCTGGAATTGATTCAGTAGCCGATTTTAAACAAACTACTTTCAGGATGTGCGTTTATTATGTTACATGTTGTATAAATCATTACAGCAAGATAACTTGACAATCTTTTATTTACACCCGGCATAGCTTAAAACCTTGACACACAAAGGGATAGTTAAATAGCATGCAAAAAATCACAACTATAATCAAGTCATGCACCGAGTAAGCATCCGCATGTACCATACATGCCACCTTTACATATGAACTATGGATTATCAACCCATAACTCAAAACATAAAGCCCTAGATAGACTTCCTTAACCAAAACCACACAGTGTTAGACATAATATCAAAACAAAACCAAGAAATGTTTTAATTATTATTAAGATATTACATTGCACTCCATGCGAGTTGTGTTGTATATACTGACCGATTGTTGGGTCCCTTGTTGCCCATATTATTGTTGTGTTTATTCTGGTTGTGGTTTGAATTCTGGTTGCCATCCTGGTTGTTGCCACCGCGCTTAAACCTGTCACGAAAACAACTAAATTAAGAGGATTTAAGGAAAATAAAAAGGTGAGTAAATTAATTAAAACATCGTTTCACGACTTAATTATAATATAATTTTGAAATGTTATAATTTTGAAATTATACATTGAGGAACATCTACATTTCACCAGCTTAAAATAAATAATGGGACGAACCTCTATTGTCTGTATTGTCAACGACACCACTGTGATGTCATTTACTATTTTTTTTAGGTATCCCCACCACTGCCGACTAGTGATGTGTAACGTGTATGAAAACATTTCGTTATGTTTTAATCTTTAATGATAATAAGTAATAACACAATTTCACAAGGGATTCGTAAAACATAATAATTGTATACTTTATAATGAAACAAAATTAATCAGAACATAACTAATAAAAAAACTATTCCCGATAATATACAATAACTATTTTTTTTTTTTTTTTCAACGTACATACATATATTTGTTTAACCTCATTTGCTAAAGATAAGATCAAGATTAAGATTTGCATAAAGAGATCATCTATGTCATTTCGTGATCTTACGAATGATAAATAATTGATATAGATAAATGCATATATGTTTTGTATTAGAACTTCATTAAGGTGGTGTGGTTACCTAAAAAAATTGTTAACGACTCCACAAAGGTGTGGTTGACAATACAGGCTCTATTGCATAAATATTAAATAATATTGTAGTAGAGTATGTACTTTAATTTTATAAGGTACTGCTTCTCCACTTTTCCACTACTTACTTACTTAAACTCCGTCTTACTTAAACCCTTTAATGAACTTTAATTATTTGTGGATCACACAATTGATTGTCCCGTGTGGGATTCAAACACTCAACGCGGCGGCAGCGGCTACAGGCGTAGCGGGTGAGCGATATTACGTTTCTGTAGTCATACTTTTCTTAAAATCCTCAGCTTTTTCTGACAGAATAACTCTAAACATGTCTGACACCTTAATCGAATTCGAGGTTTCGTCATCAAACGTAAGCATCAGCTTACATTACGAATAACAAACAAAAATAAAAGGGATATAATAAATGAAGAAAATACGCTGAAAGAAATCTTTAGAACTTGCTTTCTTGGTACTTCTGCCGACCTGCTTGTTTCTATCTTATATTCACTAAAAGGAAACTAGAGACCTGCTTCGAAAAAAATGTAACTAGACAAAAAAAATTCAGAGTAATTATAGTCTTTGATATATTAGATTATTTTTATGAAATAAAAAATATGCTTTCTATATCCTAAAAAGATTACTTAGTCATAACATCTTCTTAAAATTTTAAATCTGGCAAAGCTAAATTGTAAAGTAAAATTTTTGAATTTTGTGTCTATTGGAGGGTGAAATATTCACTAATCCAATCCTATCTGCTGATTTTCTTACTAGCCATAGGAATAAGACAATTTGTATGAGGCTCATATTGCATTTCTATCTGTAGTATGGAAAGCCTTAGATAAATGGCTTATTGGGGCCTGCCATAATACGTCTCCCCTATCTATAATTACTCTGAAACTTATGTAATAGGTACATGGATTGCATAGTAAAATATTGGACTGATTATCATAATAGTTTGTAAAACACATCAATATATAATTTGATTAATTATTTACAGCCGTGTGGTTTCGGTTAAAAAGACCATCACATCGCTTCTCAGAAAGAAGTCATAGGAATCAACTTATTTAGGAGGAGTATATATACTGAATATTCTATAAAATAAATAGTAATTGGAAATAAGAAACGGCTGCTAAGTACAGTTATTACAATAATTACAGGTCAAACATAAAATAACTAGAAATTCAAAGTGTAACATATTACCACAGATACAAGTTTAACTAGGGTTACGTATAAGGAGGAGGCAGCGAACCGACCTGGGCCCCAGCAGCGGGCGCTGGCCGTTGCCCTTGGGCGGCGCGGCCAGCGGCGGCTTGTCCTGCGGCGCCTTGTGCTTGTGGCCGTGCTCCATGCCCGCCCGCTCGTGCAGCGAGATCTGCTGCATGTCCTGCAATAAACACCATCACTTTACTTTACGTCACACATAAAAGCTAACCCAAATATGGTCGCGAGGGGAATCTAGGGCGCAAGACAAACAGAAAAGACATAAGACGCTTCATTTTGTATGAAAATTCATTGGAGGAGCGCCGCGTCTTACGTCTTAAGTATTTTCTGTTTATCTTGCGCCTTAGAGAACGTTCTTTAAACGTATATATTTTGAATAAGGTCAAGTTAAGAATACCTTAAACTAATGAATGTGCATCAAACATAAAACGAAAATGTAATGTAGTAAGTAACAGGAATAAACTGGGCTCGTGGTCTCTACCTATTACTCCAGGAAACAAGCATGAGTGTTAAGTTTATAGGTACGTAGCCTCATGGAACGAGTCGTTTTCCCTACGTACAGTTAGATTTTGACACTTATTCTATGAAATTTATGTCATATTTTAACTGTCTGGAACGTTTAAATTCTCTTGAATATAGGGACCGAACCATATAATAATGTAGTAGTGTGCGCGTGCGAGTGTGTACGTGAGCGTGTGCGTGAGCGTGCGCGTGTGCGTGTGCATGCGCGTGTGCGTGCGCGTGCGCGTGCGCGTGTGCGTGCGCGTGTGCGTGCGCGTGTGCGTGCGCGTGTGCGTGCGCGTGCGTGTGTGTGTGCGTGCGCGTGCGTGTGTGTGTGAGTGCGTGTGCATGTGTGTGTGTTTTAATACACATGGTGTGTATTGAAACACACTGTGGGTTACCTGCGCGAGGTCCCTCGGCGAGTAGTGCCTCGGCGGCGGGTGCGGCGGCGGGGGTCCGTAGGCCGCCCACATGCACTCCACGCCCAGGTTGAAGTAGTAGCGCAGCGTCGGGATGTCTGCAACGTGCACATATTTATTATAACACAAACGTTATAAATGCAAGTTAACTGTTTTAGAAACTATAAAAAAACAGATTTGATATACTCCTAATATTAATATAGGGATTTCTTTATTTTTACTTCAATATATTGGCTGGCAATAGCAGCCTTATTATCGAATACATTTTAATATTTACGACATCTCAAAAATTATGTTTAGCATGTCTGATGCATTCAATTGCTTTTAAAATGACTGGATTTTATTAGAAAACATAGCAATCACATATTACAATAAAAATACTGATCATTGACAAATGTTACTATAAAATTGAAGACTTTTTAAATGATAATATAATACCAAAGAAGATTTAAAGTATTGTAATTTAATGTAAACTAATTATTTAATTCAATTCCAATATGTTAATATTTTCTTATAATATAAACTTCAAAACTACGCATGCATGCATGTTTTTTCTATAAATATTTGTATGTTAAAATTGACAAGACATAGCGCACTATTTAGTTCTTAAGATCCATCTAAAATGTTAATACCTATGTTTCACAAATAAATTGATATGATTTGATTTGATGTGAGAAGCACCTTCACATAAATTAAATAGGATATTTCAAATCAACAGGTTTTAAAAGAAAATTTACCAAGGTAGTACCTAACAGTAAACCATGTAAAAGGCGAAAAGGCACATAGAAAGGGTTTTCATTAAGAGCCGTTTATAGACAGGTCCATAATGTTGTTGTTGTAAGTTCTCCATAATGTTTTCGAAGATATGTGAACTCTGCCAACCCACACTGGGCCAGCGTGGTGGACTATGGCATAACCCTTCTCACTCTAAGAAGAGGCCCGTGCCCAGCAGTGGGACAGTTTAATACTGGGATAGATAGATATAATTATTATACAGTGTGTATATAAAACCCCGTCCGATTGATTAAGAGCTTATTCCTCCGTTGATAAACATGCCAAGAAAAATAATAAAAAAATCTATATCATCATAAAACGAAACATAATATTTTTGATCCCAGTGTTGATCAGCAATTTTTGATTAAGCAAACAGACTGGCAACACTCCACTACAAGTCGGCTTCTTTGATGTGTTTATTTTTCTATTAAAAACCGTCGGTTTCTTGTCAAGGGTCATGTTCGGCGCGTTTTCAAAAGCGCAGATACCGCCAAAGCTACCGCCTTATGCACAGACACACCGCGCAAGGGATGTGACTATCGATCAAATTACAAGTGAGAAACGGCCATGAATTGCCGTAAATGGTATCACGTAAATGTTCGAAAAAATGGTATTACGTGACCACGTACCATTGAGGTCAGAGGTCAAAAGTCATAGTCATTTCGGGTGTATATCGAGTATGCTGAGTCGAATGGCGTTGACCGCGAGTCTCTAGCTCTTACGATTCTTGAGTTGAAAGTTGTATAACAGACAGACGGACAAAGCTGTTGTATAAGAGTTTTTTCGAACTCTAAAACTACTTTCGTTCGAACTTCCGCCATTGAGTATTTTCTCTGTTGGATAATATGACGTATTCAAACCCTGAATACTTTAACATGTTGGTGTGTTTAAGTAGGAGTAAGTGTAGTTATGCAGCTGCGCGTAGGGAGTACGAAGAACGGTCCTCTAGACCACAAGGTCTAGCAGTCCCGTCGGAACGCGCTTTTCAACGACTTCACAACTGCGAGTTACCATTGAACTTCCATAGCTCTATGTGGTTCCAGCATGATGGCGCGCCGCCTCATTTCTTACGTGCAGTGCGTGATTACTTAATTCCCAGTTCCCTAACAAGTAGATAAGACGTGCAGGACCAATCTCGTGGCCGCCGCGATTCTCAGACCTAACACCATTAATTAGACTTTGACTTGTAGGGACACGTAAAACAAATCGTGTATGCTAAAATTTGTAATTCAGAAGTAGAAATGCGCGCTCGGATTGTGACGGTTTTTAAAGAAATACAATCAAATTAAACTGTGTTGTGTAGTGTTCGTAGTGCCTAAGACTGCGCCGAGCGAAAGATAGATAGATAATAAGTTAATAACAGAGCTCGTGCGGCGCATATTCAATTCGGCGCGCGGCCGCCATAGTAAAATTCTATGGAGCATATGAAGTGCTTTTTTGATAAATATGTATCTTTATTGTCAACCAATAACTTAAATATTTGGGACGGACACATTGTAATAAGTATATAACTATTTATGTTTCGTTTAAGCTGTAAACCAGGATAGATTTCTACTGTTATAATCTAAAAATCACGTAACACGAGCTACGTTTTTGCATTTCTCGTGCTAATTTACGTAATTTTGTAGGCAAAAATATTAATTATTTTAAGTTTTTCACACGGAGTAATTGTAAACACATTTATTGTTATGGTAAATGTATATTTTATATTTGTATTAAACAAAAATTGTTGATTTTATTCACTTAACTGTGACCGCCTGTTTTGGCACATTTCGCTCGGTGCAGTCTTAACCTTTGAAACGTCCATGACACATACGGGTGTATCAAGTAAAACGCTACCGTTGCGCGTCCGTGACACACCCGTGTGAGTCAAGAAAACTCGTTGTGATTGGTCGCGAAAAAAATACCAAAAAGTTCCATTACTGCACGTTATTCGCTTTTAATCTATTCGTTTAATATATAATCTATGGATTTCGGCTTTCCTAAACGCTATGAAATCACTCTGGTGTCAAAAAATAAATAAAATATTCACTCGTCTCATTTCTGCGACGGCAGACATTTTTTATTCAGTGTGTGCAAAATTAAACATGAATAACAGGAAAGCTCGGTAAGTATTCTTATGAAATTATATGAAATAATTACTAACAAATAACTATAGTGTTTGTGTAAGGTGTATTTTACGTGTAATGTAAGATTAATGTTAGTAAAAATCGTTTCAAACTTTTGAAGTAATGAAATTCAAACAAACATCCACGAACATAAGTTATAAATTGTGTTATTATTATGTTTGTATCTTGTATTTATAAAGATAAGTTATTAGAGAATATATTATAAAACAAAATGTATAAATTAGTTTCCTAAATTATAGTTTAGTTATATCATAATTGTAATTCAAATCATACTATTGAAATTACGCAGTGGCCGCCATATTAGAATTATTATTTAGGACTATCCATAGGTACAACGTATCTATCGCGCGTAGGGTCGGTCGCTTGGCAATCGAATATCGATAAAATTATCGATAAAACTGCAGTTATTACTGAAGTAGCAAAGAAGCTCAAGAAACGCTTGATTACTGATTTTTATCATATTTAAATTGTAATGCTAGAAAAAGTTCCTTCTAAACAACTTAAAAAAAAAAGGACTATAAAGAAGTTCGTCACATATTTTACAGACAAAAAAGGGGTACTAATGTTCTTAGTTACAAATGTAAAATATTTTTTAGCCTCGCCCGTCTTCGATCTACGAGCTCAGGGAGTAGTCGGTCGCGCTCGGTCACTCCAACGAACCACCAGGGGCAATTCAGCCAGCCAGCAGCTCGGAGGGCCATTTTGATCGGTGCTCTTGCCGGGTGCGAGATAAGGGAGCTGGAACTCTCGCCTCCCCGGTAAATGAAATCATAATTTTTTACTTTTCTTTTTCCAATGTATTTTACGATTTAGTAATTTTATTTGTTTATAGGAAGATCCGAGCAATAACGGTCGACTGTACACCAGGGGGCTCTATCAATGTGGGCCAAGATGTTCTGTTGTACAAGAGCCCTGGTGGCAGTCTTCGAAAATCACCTGAGCTGATTCGATAAGCTGTTTTTTAATATTTTTAGCTGTCGATGCAGGTTCAAAAGCTGTTTGCCATTTATAATATTTATAATTATGTTTTCGGTCTTGCTTGCTACGATGGTCTAGTGGTTGTGTATGGTGACTGTACATCATAATGAACAGTCTCCATACAGTGTATGTCTTTGCGGGCAGTGATCCTACAAGTTCATAAGTTTGTAGGATCACTGCCCGCATAGAGCAAACATTTATGTGATATTTCTAATTTTTAGCAAATCATTTGCAAACAAATGTATGCAGTTTGGAACTCGACGGCGCTGTGTGTAAATGGCTCGAAGGTTTAAATATATATTTTCAAAACGTTACAATTTACATAATAACGCTAGCTCTATTAATAACTGTATACATATTATAAATAGCGTACGCAGCTTAAAACAATTTGCAATGTTTCCATTTCGACGTAGGACAGTTTTTGTAGACATTTGTATAAGGATTGATATCATTTTTGCAATGTGCATTTTTATTTATTTTGTTATATAAATAAGGCCCTAAGAAAGTAAACAATCTATATAAGAAAAATTGTGTTATCTTAATTTTGTATTCGCAAACTTTATATTTTGGTATATGTATAATAAATAATTTATTTTGTGTGTGGATTTTGTTTTTATTAATCTGTAAAAAGTTGTAAAATATACAAAATTATAAATATTTATATATGTTTGTTGTCTTTATTTCATTTTAGCCTAAATGTTTCATTTTTACTAGTGACTAGCTCAGACTCCGTCAACGTGCATATTATGTAGCTAAATATATGAATATATAATAACAACTCAAAAAGCTATAATAAAATAGTGGTCATTAGTTTGGCAATCGACGTCGCTAAACTAGGAACTACAGATGTTTTGGAAGAAAATTATTTAGAGGTAAGTTTTATAGCGTGCATATATATATATGATTTAGCCATGGTCTAATGGTTTTAGCAAGAACTACCTACACTGTTTCTAAGAATTATTCGAAAATGATTCGGCCAAGTTCTCAAGTCGGACTGGTATATGAAGGGTCTTGCACGAAGTCTTATATGGGCCCCCGTTTGTTTTAAACTTTATTTTATATCAATTATATTTGTTGTTAATATGGCAATAGAAATACACACTGTCTAAGTTTTAAACTATTACGGTTCATGATATTATATAGCCCGCCAAAGGATAAAACACGTCTCTTATACAGAAACACTTTATTTTTTAATCTTTTCTTTTTTATTGTCACCATAATAGCAGCCTTTTTTATGTTCCACTACTGGGCTCTTAGGCCTCACATCGTAAGAGTGAGAGGAATTGGGTGAATGCTCCGCCACGCACACTGGGTGTGGTGGAAATAGGCCAGGTGCTAACCTATAAGTACAAAGTACAACGTTTTCAAGCCATCCAGAAGACCTTCAACTAGCTTAACGACAAACACAATTAAATGATAACCTGGATCAACGTCTTTACGTGTCTTCTGAAGCACAGAAACGCACGAGTTCGAAATATCTCTAGGCGGAAACTCACCCAGGTTACGGTCTCACCGACGATGCTTAACCTCACCGAGCAGTTAAGAACAAGAACTACACCACTAAAGCCATTCATTATTTTATCATTCATTATAATAGAAATACACATCCTGTGAAAATTTCAACTCTACCTATTACGGTTGAACAGCGAAAGATAATTTAATTTTATTGGTGTGTACAATAGAGATTATTATTTAGTAAATACTCTAAATCATAGTATCAAATACAAGTTCTAAATTTTAAAACACAAAATAATAATTCATAACCTAATATTTTTTATCGATATCAGTTTGATTTTGTCAAACACTAGCTTTCTTCTGTCTCGCTCTCTCTCCGTGTGACGTCAGATTCGCCCAGCCGTCGGTAACAATGGCGTGATTGCTGTTATGTAAAAAAAACTGCTAAGTGGCAAAAAAAGTGTAAATATTTAGTTTTATGGTGTCAAGTGCAATAGATAATATACTAAAATGACAGATATGTTATCCTATTGTATTGTAGTAGTGTTTATTCAAGTGTTTGTGTTAACAGTGTGACTTTATTGATATTATAATTGATGGCGAGCTGTTGATTTTGCCGCCAAAAAATATCAACAGTGCAAATTATTTCGTCGTTATTTAAAAATGTACGTATTTTTCACTTTTTTTAGATAGACTGTAGTAAGAATATAATATTACCATTACAATGATGTACGTATCATAATATATAATTATCATTTTCATATCTAAATTATGGTTTTAATAGGCGTATGACCTTGCACACGCGAATCACGTACGCAGCTTGGACATGCTATGCATTTGCAATTAATTCGCGCCGTGCGCGGGAAAGGTTAAGAAAAAGGTGCCGCATGTGTGTTGACATTGGAGGTGGACATATGGAGCACGACTGCTCGACGCCTGCATACTTAGCGTTTAGTAACATAAAATAGATAGAAGGGAAGTTCATTACGTACCATTCATAGGCAGATCAGCACCGTTAGCCTGCACACTCTTGAACACATGGGGGTTGACGCCGTGCGGCGGCGGCGGGACATGCGGCACGGGCGCCAGCGGAGGCGCCAGCGGCGGCGCCAGCGAGCCCGCGCCGCCGCCGCCGCACCACACCACGGACTTCACGCCGCACGCGTACGGCCCGCCCGCCACGTACGCGCCCGGGGACACGCCGCCGCCCCCCGGGTTCATTGCGCCTGCTGGATCAGTACCCACACTATATCACTACTGGACAACGCTACACTTACAGTAATCTTCATTATACAACCACACAGCTTAAGAGAAGTAGACGGCACAGGCCGTACAGGGCCTCAGCTATTAACTTCTCTTATACCAGCTCATACTGGAACCGCATGATTACGAAACAACCTCCAATCTAGGAAAAACGTGGCCAAATCTATATTTATAAAATCTCGTGACACGTCGTTTGTGGTCGCACTCCTCCGAAACAGGACGAAAGGTTTTTATGATTTTTTTTATGTATATTTGGTAGTTATGAGAATAGGTCGTAAAGTCATATTTAATATCGCCAGGTGATTAGGATGTTCCTATCGAATGAATTTATATGGCAGAACATGACAGGTCAGCTAGCAATCTTATATTATCTTATTGCGAAGGACTATAATATAAGACGGTCTTATAGTGTCAGAAAGATATCAATTTATTTCAACAGCACAACGATACATTTTTAAGATATCGCCAACTCGCAAGTTGTAACTTTTGGTGTTATAATCGTCCGAAAGCTATTTGGGGTATATACCACATACGTAGTATACAAAAATGACTTGGGTACTGTAGATTGGAAAATACGACATAGTAGAAAAACTTCTAGAGAAAAGGAGCCTCCAAAATTATCATCCCGTTAAAGCCTAGCCAGGTTCGATGCCTGGTATTCTAGCAAGCTCCTGCACACTGTGCTTAAACAACATACGCTTCTACCGTTTTTACCTACGAACAAAAGAAGGAAAGACTTAGTTTGTGAAAGTTTCTAAACTAAGCATGCTTACATGAAGAGATTTTCTTATTCTTAGGGCCTTTTTTGTACAATAAACTAAGTAAGTTATTAGATATATATAGCATTAATCATAGTTAATGTCACATAGTTTTAACAAAGTACCTTTACTATTTATGCTATTATGTGATATCTACCAATGTCTCTGATGTCTTTGGGATAGTTCAATGAAAGAGTTCAGGTTAATCACCGAAATAGTTTGGTTTATTAATTACACACCAACATTACAATTTAAAAATGTCTAACATACAGACTGCCTAGCTATCGGTCTACCTATCGTGCCCGGCGGGTGACGACTCGTGTAGCTCACATACATTATGAATTGCATTCTCTAACGTCAGCGAAACGCAATGTACATGCATATGTCGCTACATACCTAAAAGCGCTTACGTATTCAGATACAGAGAAATTGCTAGTACCTAGTTGTAAAATAATTTCCTATTGTTTAAGCAATTTTTCATTTATAATTGTTATTGTTTAAAACAATTTTAATTATATTCTTAGCTATATTTGTTTGCAGTACATGTATAAATGCTTTGTTTTGTAGACCCTTACTTTATTAACAGTAGAATAAAAATGTTATATTAGAAACAGCCTGAAACAAAGGTCTCTGACCTAGTTCAGGTAATACTAATGAGATTACTGTCGCTTCAAAAAATAACCTTGTCTTGTATTTCTGACTAGTTGTCCGCCAAGGTTTCACCCACGTTTATAGTTAGTGGCTTGTGGCCTAATGTTATAGGTTACAACCTTCTCAAGAATCGGGCTATTAAATGCAAAAATAATTAATCAAGGCCGACTGGTAATTTCAGAAACAACTGCGTTTAAACATAAAATAAACAAATTCTTCGCCTGTAAATGTATAGAGGACGATAAATTAATATCTAGAACTTGTAAAAGAGATGTCAAACCAACCGAGGTACCTATGGTTTTTACTCCTTCTGGGTATGGCGTAGTGGTTGCCATGGTCGACAGCGAGAGGAAATGGGCAGCGGTGGCATCCTTCTACGAGGACATCATCTCGCGGAAGGAGGCGGCGGAGCGGATCCGTGAGGAAAGTATCCTTGCGGATCCGAGCCGTCGTCGGCGAACAGGGCGGCGCAGGCGCGCGTATGCGCGCCTCATGCCGCCATAGTAAAGGCCGCGGGCGAAAGAACGGGGATCATTCACCCGCCAGCCATTGAGTCGGTCCGACGCCCTCTGTAGTACCGGGGCGTCGTCCAGGAGTCGTAGTCTGTTGGGTGGGTTGCTGAGGTAGTTTCTTTACCAGCGGCTCATCCACTATACAAGACACCGTGGGGTTTTAGTCCGTATGCCCGAAATACGGGAGAGGCTGGACATAACCCTCTCGCCTCCCCTTGTAGCGGGGGAGATTGCGTAAGGTACATTTCCACACGTGACAAAAAAAAGAATGTCCTAGTGGTTGTAATGTTCGCCTCGGAACTGCCACTACGCCGAATGTTGTGGGTTCGAATCCCACACGGGACAAAAATTGTGTGATCCACAAATAGTTGTTCTGAGTCTGTATGTTCTTTGAGTCAGTTGTTTGAATGTTTGTAAAGTCCCCCGCGATACAGAAATTATTCCTAGTGCGTTAGGTACCAAAACAAAAACAAAAAAATTAAGTCTCCTTTTTGCAAAGGCTTTAGTGGTTCTCTAGAGTACGGTAACTATTAACCGTTAACACGCTTTACAACATCAAAAATATAAAGAAGATAAACAATAATTTATAAATTACATAACATGTTATGTAATTAATACCTCGTTAGTGTAATCACTATCATAATCATAGATAACATTGATTTTCTACTGATTCAGCTAATTAATGTTTCAAATAATTTGTGTGCACGTTTTACCTGAGAGTTAAAATTTATTTAAAGCAGACAAGGTTTAGAGCAGCGATAGCATAGTGGGGAGACCAACAGACTGCAATGCAGAGGGTCTCGGGTTCGAACCCACGTCGCGCACCTCTGACTTACGGAAGTTATATGACTTTTCGAAATTATGTGCGTATTGATTGACAATTATCGCCTGCTCCGTGCCTCGGAGAGCACGTTAAGTCGTCGGTCCCGGCTGCCATGAACATCTATGGCAGTCGTTATTGGGAAAGTCAGTACCCTCTAATATCCTGATACTGGTCTAGCCTTAGGGTATCGTTAGCCTTCGGGTTGCGGAGGTCAGGTGGCAGCCGCTCCGTGTAAAAACAGATATCCAGTCAAACCCGGTTAGACCAGAAAAGCCGACCCCAAGTGACTTGGGAATAATAAAGGCTAAGAGAGAAGAATATTTAGTTTTTAAAACCTCTCGGTAAGGGTCGCGTGCAAGTGCTAATCGAAACGGTGAATGGTATACAATTACAGAAGGTATAATGAAAATGGTATTAGGTTGACCTCCATGACGTGAGTTTTAAATATAACTAGTGGCATATATATAATGCATCTATGCCTACCCCAAGGCGGTGTATAGCACGAGCTTATGTACATATGTTAAAACACCTTGGTTTTGTCTGAACTTTACATACCGTGCAAAGGAATCACAAGCAAGCGACAAAATGACTGGGAATGTCTGCTGACAATACAATATGTATTTAAAAAGTTCTTAAAACTCTGTAATTTATGTCTTTAATGAATCAAAACAATATTATCTGGTAGATATCTTCTATACAGTGGTGATACTTCCGAATCCACGACTAATTATTTCGAATTGTTTATCTGAGGCATTTTATATATTATCTAAACGTTTATATAAATGTACTTCGGACGTTCAACTCACGAATAATTTTCCTGTTTGTATGAATTTAAACACAAAGGGGCATGCCAAGAAGCCATAGTAATTCGGGCCCACAGTGCACACCTATAAAGGCTAATGATAATAATAGTAAGCAATGCCAATAATGAATTAGCAAAAGAAGTGATTTACAAAATACTTAGCTTTTTAAAGTTATCAAATCTTCGTATACCTCATCAATACAATTTATATTAAATATGTGCTATATCATTTTATACATTATTTTAATTTATTTATGAATTGATTGTCAATTAGGAATGAAATAAAACAGAATACATTGCAGTTTTATAGCTTATAGGTAAATCTCGTCGATATTAACCGCAATAAATAAACACTAACTGTCACAATGGAGTTGCAAAACAAGCAATGATATTAACATGGTCATTTTCCGGCTTCTAACAAGTTAGAGATGGTGTTGCCATAATAAATACAAAACCTCAATACATCAGTAATAGACATAACTATAAGTTCATCAATGCAATCTTGCAAAGATAAGAATAATAATTATTATTAGTTTTTGTATTACTTTTGTATAAAAAATGAAATTAACGATTAATATAATAATTATATAATATATTATATAATAATTACATAATATTTTATACAATTATTGTTTGAATTTTTGATTAATTACCTGCCAACATATTTTGTTTAAAGGCAAAATTTTTACATTAATTTACTAGCTTGCAAGTTTCATTACATAGTTTAGTCGTTTTCTTGTTTAATATTTTTAGAAAATATTACCGACTTGTACGGAATAATAAATACAAGAAAGAACTAGGATAAATTTTTAATATTTTTAATTTAATTTAATTTTAATTAATATCTTTTTTTAGTTTAGCCAATTTCTTGTGCACCTCTGGGCCTAATACTGACATGCCTCTTTAAGTTTATTAACAATTTTGTGTTTATATATGTCTGCATTTGTAATTAATGCTCGTCGCTCAATACTCGCCGAATTTGGCCCACAAGTAGCGCCTACTTCGTGTCCATACGATTTACGATTTCACGAATATGTTTGATAATACGCTTTTACCGAAAAGGAAAAAAGTACTGCATACGAAATTACATAATTATCTTTACTCCTGAATATGCAAGTGCTTCTTTCAGGTGTTACTTTACAATAGAACTCGAGCAAGTGCAAACACAACAAGTGAAGGGAAAAGTGGAAGTGGTATCATATCAAGAGGTTAAAAAGCAAGCAGAAGAAGAGCTACGCTCTTAGGCCCAAGTCACACAGAAATGGCATCTGGCGTAGAATATAGTACGTGAATACGCCGTACGTTGCCTGCCATAAGTGTGTATGGCATGCATAAGTGTGTACGCAAACACAATAGCACTCTCTGTTCCCTAACTCTTATGATCCGATGGGACGGTAATCCGACACGACCGGAGAGAGATCAGGCGTAGGACCAACGGCTTTACGTGTTCGCCGAGGCACGAAGATGTCTAACGCCGCCAACTTACTAATTCTGGGCTGCTATTAAGATTTCTTATCAGGAAAACCCAATAACTTTTTGTTGGACCGACCCGGGATTCGAAGCCTTGACCTAATGCACAGTAGTCGCAGACTACCATTGCGCCATGAAGTTAGATAGAATTGAATAATTATTATATTATAAACTCGAAAATAACTGTGTCTGTAACCTTTTTACGGCTAAACCACTCAACCGATCTAGATGAAATTTGGTATAGATATAGTTTAAAACCTGGCGAAGGACATGGGCTACTTTTTATTGTTGTAGGTACTACGCGGAGCCGCGCGCAAAAGCTAGTAATTAATAAATAATCAACAATATCAATACAATATATAAAATAATAGATTAAGGTGTTGTTCCTAAATGGACTTCGCGCCCAGGTTGGCCGCTGTAAAACGAACTTGTGTAGGTGGGGGTTCAGGGACCCCGGCCTTGCTCAGTGTGACTGTGGTGAGCTGGAGCAGACAATGCCACATTGGTTGGTTCTTGCCCGAACACTTGCACAATATCAGAGCTTTGTGCGGCCACTACTAATGCAATTAGAATGGCCGAATATTATGCAAACAATATTATGTAGTTCACACTAGAACCAATGACACGAAGAAGAAGGTGTTGCTGATCTATAAGTGTAGGTACTCACTGGTGTAAGTGGTGAGCGTGTTGGTGGTAGCAGGCGTGGAGGCGCGCACGGAGGCAGGAGACGTCATGCCGTGGGCACCCATATCACCACTGCCGCCCGCCTGCAAATACAACATTACATAAACGCATATCCATTTATATTTACCAAGCAACAAAAACAATAATATCAGCCCCTTACTGGGCACGGGCCTCTTCTCAGTGGGAGAAGTTTCCTAAAAATAGAACGAAATTATCATACATCAGGATTTTGGTTTACAAGACAACTACCACACTAAGGGCTTGTAGGTACTACCACCTCCAGATAGAATTTATCTATAAGATAAAAGCCTCGCCATCTCTCTTCTTTAACCTAACATGAGTGAGACAGCATGCGATTTATCTTTCGGATAACTTTTACTTGTTAGTGGTAGGAGTGGCCGTAAGAGTAGTACCTGTATCTGTGTCTAATTCCTGTAGGTCTTAACAAATACTAGAAAAAGACACGCAAGAACACTCAATCTTAAAGCAACTGTTAAGAGCACATATGTACATACCTACATGTTTGTTCCGTTTGAGGATTGAACACACAACACTCGGTGAAGTGGCTGTGGCGAGGCGCTTTAACCACAAAACTGGCAATATACAGGGTGTCCGGTAATTAATGGATAACTTTGAAATGTCTTACAGTAGGACTGATGGCCGTTCAGAAAAAAATATAAACGGAAATCTATCCTAACTACTACCTGAGATGTGATTTTTTTTAATTACCATATTTAACTTTCTTGTACATTACGACCATAAATGAATGATATCCATCGGTTTATTGTTGTTTTAGTATTAAACACTAATTATGCTAATAGATAGACAGTCAAAAGTATGACTAGCTATTGCTAGACTCGCTCTCTATTACGTGAGACTTAGACTTCGCCGAGCGTAAGACAGATAATGACAGAGCTCGTGCGGCGCATATTCAAATCGGCGCGCGGCCGCCATAGTAAAATTTTATAAAGGATATGAAGTGCTTTTTTGATAAATATGTATGTTTATTGTCAACCAATAACTTAAATATTTGGGACGGACAAATTGTAATATAACTATTTATGTTTATCTATGTTTATCTATGTTTTTATTTAATAGGCATTCTATCTATGTTTTTATTTAATAGGCATAAAATGAGGACAAATGTGTTCTTATCATGCGAATGCTATAGATAGAATTCAGCGCTGTTCTGCCGCGTTCAGCGATGTACCGCCGCGTTCAGGGCTGAACGGCTTTGTATGCGGTCGCAACTTGTCGACGAGGACGTCCGCGTTCGTGTGACCAAAATCGTTCAGCAAAATGCGAATGGAGCTGAATAAGTGTGTGCAGTCCCTTATACCCATTTTTTTATATTTAGGTCGTTAGTTTTATGGACTATATAATAATATAGATACTTTATACACAAATTGAGTCAAGATTTTATAATCATAGTTTTACGAATATAAGTATTCCAAACCCATTTTGCCTTTTAAAATCACACGCATTTAAAGCTACCTTACTACCCGGCTCGAAAAAAATCGAGCATGAACCTGAGGATTGAAACCAGGTCAATCGGCCGCTAGCAACCGAAGCAGATCATAACAGAAAATATATACAAAAATAAAGCTTTAAATAATATAGTTACCTTTGAACGAAGCTGGATTGACTGCAGCAAGAAAAAAAATTGTGTCATAGTTGATTAGTAATTTTGATTATTTGAATTGTTATATTTTTGACGATGAATTCACAAGAAGAAAGACTGTAAATATTAAAACAGGTTAGCACCCTATTAACATCGTTAAAAAATTATGGCCAAGTGTGTTCTCTTGATCTAATGCCAATATTAGTTTATTGATTATTTGGTCAATCAGACGTAAGAAATTAACGAACTTCGGTCAACTGTCTTTGGTAAGGCAAACAATCGAAATAGGTGATTCAATTTTGGCTTTGTATCGACAAAGACAACTGCCTACCTTGTGACGTCACAATCTAGTAAAGCGGTAGGCGTCAAAAAATTCTATATAACAAGAGAAATACAGAACATTGGCTTTCCAAAAATGTTTTAATATGTCCCCTAATTGAAGAAGGAACGCACGTACAACAAATAAGAAAACATTTACGCGATAATTTTCACGAACATTTACACGCGATCAAAAAACCGTTACCGGAACTGACGAGGTTCATGCAACAACTGGTAAGTACCAGTTGCTTCCTGAGCCGTAATTACCAGCATTCAACATCGCAAATACAATCCATAATCGATAAATATTTGATGATGTACACGCAAGGACGGACAAACCCATATGCTGTAATACGATTGACCTAGATTCTACTTGGCTTTATTCCGACGAAGAGACGATATCTTTAAGAACTTATTCAAGACCCTTATAGACCCCCTAATATAGACCTCCTGAAAATAAAATATCTTTGCCCAAGAGTCTATAATTTTTGCTAAAGATTACTTAGCTATTTGAATAACGAATATGTACTCTTGTTTACATCAGACTCCGTTCTGTTGACGAATTTCTAAACAGGAAATCATGATAAAGTTTTGCTGAACCAGCTATCAACACTGTGAGCACATCATCAAGGGCCGTCAAAATGTTAATCATGTTTTTTGATTGACTTCAAGAAATACTTAAGTTAATAACTCAAAAAGACCGCTTCCTTTGTAAAATACACGGTTCGAATAATAATAGTTTACTATATTCAAAACTGTATGTATTCGATGTGCTTTGGTGAGCTCATCCACGACTTAAAAGTAAATAAAGTACTAAGAGTACACAACACGGGTTCTAATTCATTTACTGTTCAAAATCTAATATTAGGCTTGCCTTATTTAAAAAGCTTTACATTAACAATCCTAGCGGACGGAGGGATCGAAATTAATCCCCCAGGAGATCAACATCGGCAGGGGATTAAAATGGATGCAAAATCCAAATAAATTCCCTAATGGATTCAAGCGGGCATCCACTGGACGGAGCATGAGGTTCGTATGCCAAAAAGTGCAATCGATCAAAAAGTAGCTCGAAAGCTTTAAAGTCAACATACCTGGTTGGGGTGGTTATCGTTGGGTGCGCCACCGTTGGGCTGTGAGTGCGCGAGCTCGTGGGGCGGAGCGCCCGCGCCCGGCCGGCAGTCCACCATCAGGGGCAGTGCTTCAACTTCAACCTGACAATGGAACACAGTTGTCAGGTAAAGCCGTGAAGGGTGGGCAACTATTTCTAACAATGGGACTGCTTGCTGACGGGATTGAATAACTTTATATGTTAAAAATATGTGTAGCTGTGTTCTTGCAAAGTTTAAAGCGGCGCCGGCAGTAGCTCAATTAGTTATCTGCCTTGTCGTACAAGACTCCATTGAGTATACGAAATACTGATATTGTGAAACATGTATCTATATCTATAAACAATCTTAGCCAGATTGGAGAGATTGACAACTCGTTAGCCAAAAAAGAAACACGTTTTATTAAGAATTTAGATTAACAATATAATTTTTTTTGTACTGTGTAGACCTGTACTAAAAGACAAAGAACCATCAGTAAACGAAGTAGCTCCCTACAATAAGTTAAATATATATATTGAATGTCAAAAACTTGGGCATACCATCTATAGACTATGTATTTATGAGGATATTTTATATCAAAATACTCTTCAAAATGTTACTATAAATCAGTTATTCTTTCCTGCCAGCGATACAAACCACAAACTCCACCAACTAAACACAAAGGCTATACACAACATATACTAAACACTACACAACTAATATCGACACACACTACGCATTACTATAACATTACCTCTAGAATAGCTACGATATGGTACACATTGGGCATGTTTGTAAGCACCTCACTTAAACAAATAAGTCGCACGACGAACAAAAGGAGCTTTATTCTACGACATTGTTGAACAAAAATGTGATTTACTTATGAAATAGGAGACATTATGAGTATCACCTACTTATAAAACGTAGAAATTATTAATGAAAAACATGTATATGCAAACATAGATAGGGCTGCATTTTGCCCTATATTGTTTTAAAACTATAAGAAAATCCGTTCCGTTTTCGCGCGTTTATTCCTATTAACTTTCTTGGCGATAAATTTCGGAGCACAAATAATAAAGCTTTCTTTGTGCACAGTATTAACTATTAAAATAATTGCTATTATAGCCATTTTAATATTAAAAATAATTACCATTATTACAAGCACCCGTGAAAATAATTACAAAATACGAGAGATACAACTTTCACTTGTAGAGCTAAGACTGTAATAATTATTGATTTTAATCGTTGTAAGTTAATTATCAATTACGGACCAGTTGATAATCACCACTAACGGTAACATTATCGATGTACTCTAAGTTTGCAAAAAGAACCGTTAGTTCTACCGCATGTGTTTGGGAGAAATCTCCGAATAATGAAACCGCGTTTGTACTTTCGAATCATAAACAAGTGATATGCTTAAAAATACACCCAAAACCTATATCTATGGGGACTATTTGTCTATTGCTACACAACTAACAGGCATCGGTTCAAAATTAAGATAGTCCATGTGTTGGTAAGTGTAATCGTTGTTCTGATACGACAGATCGGTCTCCTCCGTCCAAGATACTTTCGGTTTGAGCACTTTTTCAGAAGTCTTTTCTTCAGTAGCTCCACGCGATTTCCTTGCTTTATTCAGGCCTTGTTTCCTCGTGATATTGCCTGGTCGTGGAAAATCGAGTGAGTATGACAGGATCTAAGGTGTATAAATCGAACTAGAGACTAGAATCTATAGCATAAGCAGAGTAAATCGTTAATGCATTCCGAATTGGTTAAAATAAACTTTATTAAGAAATGTGAAATCACACCTATTTGCTGCAACATTTGGCTTAGAGTCAGAAACTGTGAGTGAGCTCGGGAGTATCGATATGGCGGCGCCCAGGGCCTTATCTCTTCGAGCGGGAGCGGTTCCAACTGCTCATAGTTCACGATGCGTTTCTCCCCCAACTCCTCGATGAAGACGAGGCACGGGCCTCCTTCAGGCCTCATTTCCTGGATGTGGCAGTGGTAGGGAACTGTTTGCTCTGGTTGTAGCTTACACAAGCATTTTACCCCGACTTGGAGCGTCATTCCATCCGAATATCTAGCGCCGTAACGCATTTCTGTAATACCATTACGTAAGACGTAAGTATAATGGAAAATCTCTTTCAGGACCAAAACAGGATACCGAAACGCCGAAACAAACGTCTTCGAGACCGCTTCACACGACCTTCGTTAAAACCGGTAAACTGACGAAAACTGCCAAAAAGAATCACCAAACGAATATTCTAGAAATAACGCTTTATTTAATAAATTGTGAAATAACGCATAGCATAAAATTTACTAATAATTGATTAATAAAGACTAGTTTGTTAAGGGTTTCCTCCTATGTTAGTCCTAAAACCATTGCCAAAATATCATAACTTCAATATACCTCGTCTCAATTCACTCCACACGTCAAATTCTATATTCCTGTAGATATCAGGGTCCAAAGCTTTGGCCACCTTGTAAGGAAACGGAGTGATTCCGTTATCAAGCAAGTCCTTAGCGCTGTTCACATTCAAGCAGTTCATGCAGACATTCTCTAACTGAATCAGACTTCGATTGAAGACAAAAATGCTGAGAGACTCTTTAAGCAAGCTTGCCCTCTCCAAATCCTCAGTATGATGCTTGCATTTTAGCGCCAAAGCATTATTATTCCTATCCTTATCATCATCAGCTGCTTCAATGAATATCTTAGCTCTCTCTTTCTGTTTCTTGCGACGTTCTACGTTCTCAGACATGAAGTATTCTATATGGTTTGTAGGTACTTTGTCATGAAGCATCTTATCCACAGCATAAGACAGGTCTTTGAGCTGGTATACACCATCGTAAAGTATTTCGTATACTAAAGCTATAAATATAATGTTGAGTTATAGTTACGATATAGGTATATATTTTAAAGACTAATTTTATAAATATATATTTTTATATAGTGTAAGCGAAATAACACATGATTTTTTAAATTTTTCTGTTGTTTTATCCTGGATTCCAGACATAATGATTTTTGCATCATATCTAGATATGGCAAATTTGTATCAAACATATTATTACTGGCGAAAGATGTGAAAACAGGCATAAATGACTAAAAGTTAGCTATTAATGTTATCAGTTTCAGTAAGGTTTTAGTAAGGAGTGGCAAAGAAAACACTCAAATAGTTGATAAATATTTTGCATAATAGTTATATGACTTTGATGTAACTAACAAGTAAAATTAAAAAAGTTTACTTATTACTCCAACCCAAAAACATATATAACTGTTTTACAGTTCGGAAAAACTCTTATACAACAGCTTTGTCCGTCCGTCCGTCTGCCTGTTATACAACTTTCAACTCAAAAACTGTAAGAGCTAGATACTTGCGATCAACACCATTCGACTCAGCATAGTTGATATACCCCGAAGTGACTATGACCTTTGACCTCTGATTTCCAAGTTCACGTGGTATCACGTGACATTTGCATATTACTTGAACCATTTTTTGAACTCTAAGATTTACGTCAATACATTGCCGATTCACACTTGTTTAAATTCTTAAAAAGGAAATAGTTTATAATTTTTGTGTTATTTCAGTTACACCTTACAGCTAAAACTAAACATATAGGTTTGCAACATTTATAATTTAGTCAATGGCTTAATTATTATAACTAATTTATCAATACCATCTGACTTCCTCCCTGTGCAGTCATGTAAAGAATAAATTTATACAATTTAATATAATGTTATTTATTTATTTAGACAATATTTTGTATATCTCTGTCCAATAAATACTTATTGATTTATTTGGCTATGGATAATCATAGAGTGGAACTAAGACAAAGAAGTGGAAATAATAAATATGACAGCACAGATGGCAGAGAAGTTTACGGGATCATTAGAAATCAAACATTGCAAACAATCAATCAAAGGAAAGCTTGCAATGTTCATGTGACCACACAGATGTATTGTTTCAAGATTAGTTCTGCAATGTTGAAAGTTTAGAAAGAGTTCTTAAAAAAGGGTATGGTAAAACATTGTAAATATGATGTTTATGTTATTTGGTATTCCGCTATTTAAATCATGTATCATAAGGCATTAGATGTGGTAGTAACTTCAATGGAAAAAGGGTGTTAAATGTATATATAATTTAATGGCAAAGTGCACAAATAGAACGGTCAACTTTAAACTTTGAGTTCAAATACGAAAAGGGAGTCCAATTACAATTACAATAAGAACGGTCAGTTGTAATTGTTGTATGGCTGTTACAAAATGAGATTAAATTGTTTTTACCTTTTTAGAAAACATTTGCTAAAATGTATTATAATGCATAAGGTATGTAATAAAATTGTAAGGAGCAAGCTTCTTGGATCATAATAAGTGGATATCCATAGACATTGCCTACTCCTTCCGGAATTAAGCAACAAGTACTGTAAAATTTTAATGTCAAGGAAAATATTTAAGTATATTGAGACACAACAATGACTATATAAAATGATCATAATCATTTTATATAGTTTGGCCAATTCATAATTAATTGGTAATAATTATTTTATTCAACTAATTGTACTAACATGCAATTAACTTTAATAATATAGATATAATTTTATTATCTTATTAATAAGTATATTAAATAGTGTCAGTCCCTTTTGTATTGGATTCATCATATCATAATTATCAACATAAATTATTTCATAGTATTTCTTTTTGGATTTATAGAATTTTTGAGGTTTTAAGACATTATTATAATAAATATTGCAGGTACATACTATAATATATTTTAATTCTTGCTAATTATTGCTGCAGGATACCAAAATTGTTTGCTGTAAATGTGAAGTGTTTGCAGATGAAAAGTTTATGTTTAAATTTCTCTTAGAAAATGGTATATTCGTATTGTATTTTTAATTAGTGTTGCAATGTTGCTGTTAAGTATTTGATTAATGTAAAATAAATAAATCCAGTCCAGATTTACTGGTAAATGGTAAAGAGACCCTTATAACTTTAACTATTAATTTGCAAAACTGATGTATGATAAGAACTCTTTGTAAACAACAAACAAGACAAGCAGAGACAGGTAAGTATAAAAATATATAAGACTGGCCACAATTAACAATGACAATATTGGCTGTAGAAAAATAGTATTCAACATATTTTAGTCAACTTACATTGGCAATAGGATGAAGTGTTAATGAAATCTTTTGTGTATACCACATCAAAGTGCTTAGTGTCAGGTGAATAAAACAGATATATAGGGTCTCCGTAACCATTGCAAATTTTAGTCTGTGGGCCCTTGTTAGCTTCAAATATTACAAAGTCACGTCTGCAAGTTTTTGAATGTGTTAATTTTTTAGTTGTTATGACCTTATGCCTAAAACAAGCTCAAGGATTTTAATTGTGAGTTAATGATTTGATAAGCAGTGCACATAATCAATGAGTAATCATAATAAAGTTAAGGTGTAATTAGTAATCTAGTTTTGAAGCAATTATAATCAAAATTAAGAAACAGCTCTATGCACAGAATTACTAAATAATGCATTCATGACAATAAATGTTACTTAAAACATAAAACTGACAATATATTCAACCAAACTTGTATTAGGCACATTATAAATAAAAGAATGTTAGATAAAATAAATAGTGGGTAGTCAAAATTTCATAACAAATTTTCTTACCTATACAGATGGCTCATAGCCGTAATTTCAATAAGACCACCCCATTCAGAAGGGTTTGACATCTCTTTGAGATAATTTTCAAATGGACAAGTCAATGACTACAAAACAAAAGGTTTCTGATTAACATATTACTCTGATGTATATATAAAATATACAAAAATTTTAGTAATCCTACCCCTTCGAAGAGGTGCTTCTTTGATGCCATAAATTGAACGCAGTCCAGTCGGACTCTATGAAAATATCGCTGAGTATTATAGATGTTCTCAGAAACGGCACGGAACAGGCAGCTAGAATCCCTAGCTGTGTGTTTACGAAAAAATCCCATTTCGTCCAGCCACCTGTCCGGCTCCGAGGAACGCTTGTGTATCTTCCACGGCCCACGACAACGGATCGGGGAAGGCGACATTGCTAACGATCTGCAGGTAAACAAAAACAAATGACGCTGTCGCTCCCATCATCAAATCCGCCACAATTTTGTAATAAACTCTCGCATTTTATACACATTTATAAACAAAACAAAGTTATAACACGGTTAGGGTCTCCAAAAAACCATATCGTAGCTATATCGTCTGGCGAATGCAAATGGTTGTTTTGCTGTCTACGATATACAACACGTGCAAACATTAAATCATACATAAGACGCTAAAATATAATAAAAACACTCACCGAAATAATATATCCAAACTGTCAGCATCAGTGTTGAACTGTATTTGTAAGTGCGAAGTTGTATTTTACGAAAATCTAATGAAAATTGCACGTGCCAAAAGCAAACCGTCAAGAGCCGGCGGGAAGCAAATCAAAATTTACAAGACGGCATTTTGCAAAAATGTTACCATACTAGAAGCATGTTCCCGGTCGGTGTTCTATCTCTTTCTATCTCTTTGGTCATCAATGTTTTGCTATTTCACTCTGAGTGCATCATTGCTGGATATATTAATTTTGTAGTGCAATAGAATGAAACGCAACAAGCGCACCACAGAGAATATCATAGACTAAGAAGGAAACCCTAGACTTGTAAAAAATAATTAAAAAGGAGGTCTGTCTATGTACATACCTTTATTGATTTTCAATTTATTGGCTGGGGCTTGTCTTGTTTACATATACGAGGATATGATTTTAAATAAATAATCAATCATTCGTTTAATAACTTTGTTGATACTACTTTGTTGTGCTAATGATGTTTTTTAGTTATTGAAGTCAAATATTATCGGTTCTGTAGTACACTGTACTGACTGTGATAGCAATGCATCGCACATTTATAATTATGTATTTATATACAAAGCCTTATGTCTGTTTCCCAAAGAGGAAGCGGAAAATGACAAAAGCTATGGACTGCCGCTTGTTATAACTCTTGCATACATATAATATTGTCTTCTATTTACGCGAATATTATTATATATTATATATTACTATATACGGATTTTATCGCGTTGTTTATTTGACACTTTATTACAAAATTTTGAAAACTGTTACACTGTTATTTAGATTTAATTCTTGCATACATAATCTTGTATATTTGTACTTACTGCACACAATATCTGAATAAAGATTTAATACCTCATCCGCTCATAGCCAATTGCACTCACTTCTTCTTTCTTTTCGTGTGGTTAGTGGCCAACCTGATGTCAAGAGTTGTCCAAGCCGCCCGTAGGCCTCTGACATGGCTTAACGACTGCTGTCAATTGCCCTCCGAAGTACGAAGACGCTCAGATAAAATACCACTAAGCGGTCACCCATCTATAGACTGACCGCACCCAAAGTTGCTTAACCTCGCTAATCGTTTACCGATCAGTGAATGAGGCGCTCATAGCCAGTTGCACGCAAAATGTCGGTCCCGGTTGTTGCCAAATTGACAGCAGTCGTAAAGCTATGTCAGAGGGCTACGGGCGGCTTGAACAACTCTTGACAACAGGTTGGCCACTAACCACACGAAAAGAAGAAGAAGAACCTAATCCGATCGAGTCACATTCGCTGTAGTATCCGCGATATTGGTGTTCTATTCCAGACCCTCTTTTCCTTCTCATTAATTGGGATTGTCGACTTATTAAATGATAAACCCACTATATTTTTTACTCTTTATGTCGATAGCAAGCTGTCTTAACTTTAATTTCAGTTTTACTTAATATTGCAAGCCCTGACGGGCCAATATTTATGTGAAGAGGCTGTGCTAGACATCCAAATATTAAGTTATCACTTAATGTCTAAATATAACATTATAAAATCGAATTTGCGGCCTATTATTTAGCCTTGCATCAGAATATGCGCGACTGCGCTCCCAGTCAAGTGTGACCAAAATAATTAACGATGTCCAAATTTTTAGAACTTACAATTATTGTGTCCAACTTCGAACTCATTCGAGTTCGAAGTTGGACACAATAATGTTACCCGTTGCAGTTAAACTGTTTTTAAAGTTGTAATCGATATATTAATACGTTAAGCAAAAACTTTGTAGGTACTTACCCGTTTTTACGAAAATTTTGTATGAAATTTGGCACAGTTAAAGTTTATATTGTGGAGGAGTGGCGAATCCAAATATAAAAAATATGCATTATAAATATGTAGGTACATTACATTAATGAAAAAGCACTACAGGCACACAACCATGCATTTGACAAACGCAGTCGAATTGCGTTCGTAGTATTTCGACATTGTTCGGCTGATGTAGTAGGTACCTACTATTCTTCGTAACTATGGTACAGGTATAGTATTATTATCTATGACTATGGTTACATAAAAATCAATATATAATTACATATTATATCAGCAATATCTTACAGGCAACTTTTGGATGGATTAGAATAATATATTATACTATTTGGACCGTGTTGTGCAGAAATGATCCAGGGGTTCTTTTTTAATATAAGTATCTATAAGTATGAAGGTCTTTTGAATAAACATCAAGTAATACAAAAATCTATACCTATTCAATTCTTTATAAAACTATATGCATAACATGATGTAGTAGAATGACAGTTACAAGAAAAATGATCTTATGTTTAAAATTAGCGTAATTTTTATGTATGTTTTTGTGGATTGGATCATTTCTGCACAACACCGTCCATTTAATTTAAATATTAATTTGTTTGGAAATAATAATAGGTAAATTACCCTGTAGGTATAGCCTTGGCGAAATCTAAATGAAATGGGATTATAAGAGTATAGTTCTAGACAATAAAACCTTAATAACTATCACACTTTCTTTTTTTTAAATCTTTATTTAAGTAGCTTTGACAAACTATCAAACTTAAAATTTAAATTAATCATGGTCGTATTTCGACTATTAGGCGACCGCTAGACAAAATAAATTTCTGGGTTATGTGTAAAATAATGTGTTTAGAATTAGAATTATAATATATATATATATACATATATATTATAATACATATATATATATACACAGGTTGTTTGGCGCAAGGACCGACACAATTTTTTGGGGGTTAGGGGAGGGCATATCCTAGTTTTCACCCATAGACCCCAGGTCCTAAGTCTACCTGTACTCGAGATACGATTTCTTTATTATTTTTTCAAATTTTTCTGCATGATCACATTAAAAACGATATAACTTTTTAGTTTGTAGTCATATTTGGTAGTAATATTATCAAGCGATACTTTACCTATGCAGTTTTTAAAATAATAGTTACCTATATAAAGAGCAGGGATAGCTCAGTGGTGAGACCAACAGACTGCAATGCAGTGGGTCTCGGGTTCGAATCTACGTCACGCACCTCCTGCTTTCGGAAATTATATGACTTTTCGAAATTATGTACGTATTGATTGATAATTATCGCCTGCTCTGTGCCTCGGAGAGCACGTTAAGCCGTCGGTCCCGGCTGCCATGAACATCTATGGCAGTCGTTATTGGGAGAGTGTCGACACAAAAGATCCCACTGGGTCGAAGTGTTGCCGGTCTGCACTGGCTGGCCCCCACATAAGATATATCTATATAATAACACTATTCTATTATGCTTATGAATTATGATATACGTATTTACTACCAATCATCATAGGCAGCCGTTGGCTGACATTTGCATGTGCATGTCATTGTTTATTTTAAGAGAATTTTAGCGCACGCTAACGTTTGAATGATCGATTAATTAGAAAGCAGAAAATATATAATAACCGTAATAGACAACTTCTTGAATGTGTAGGGATTCAGTAAATATGCTGAGTGTGTGAATTGAAGATTGCAACTATCGGCACGAGTCGACAGTCACTGTCAGCATAAGCTCGTTCCGCGAACGCACTTTGGTGATAAATACCAGTAACGTTAATAATAATAAAATAACGTAGAGCTAAATCAAAGATGTAGGTATAAACCTACATCTTTGATTTAGCTCTACGTGAGATTTGGGGTTTGTAATTATTTGTTATACTCTCAACTCTCTAAAGCACAGCATTTTGCTACGGTAACGCACACACCGAATACAGATAATTTATTCCAGTGCTTCTTTAACCAAAACTTTCGTACGTAAGATAAAATCTTGGTAATTTTCAAATATTCAGCATTGCATTCAACTTTATACTCCCATCCTTCTAGCAAATTCTATGGTGGTAGCAAATGCACACACAAAGCAACTATCCGTCTTTCTGCCTTGCTGTTTGTGTCATTTCGCATTTTTCCAAATGTTTTTTTTTGTTTCCAAAGAGTTGCATTACTTAATCCTAGAATAGGAATATCTTAGGATAGGTCATTACCTATCCTAAGATATTCCTATTCTAGGATTAAGTAATGCAACTCTTTGAGTATGTATCATCATTAGATTAGAGAAGAACGTATAGATAAACTTGTCACCTCTTGTTAGATTTCCTGTATTGCAATTATTTTAGCAGTGATTTTGTGGAAATGGTTCAATGGCAAATAAAAATTGCCACAGTACCATCAGTGGTACTATCTAATGGTACCACGGTGAACGAAGATTTGTGCCCGGTAGACGGCATTATGCTCGCACCTTATCTGACACTTACAACCAAAGCTGGCGAAATATGTATACAAATGCAAACACGTTATAATCCGTAATTGTGAAGGAATTGTAAAGGCAGTTCCCTTTACAATTCCTTCACAATTACGGATTATATGCCAGTTTCTGGCAATATTGTCTGGCTGCCTTGTGGTAGTGTACTTACTTAAATTTATAACGACTGACGTCGGTGGACGAAAGGTGATATAATGGGATTCAAAATGAAATAACATATATTTTTTTGTTCTATATTTATAAAAAAGCACCGTCTGTAAAACATACAAAATTCCGGTAAAAATGGTTTATTGGCATCGACAGCATTATTATAAAAATGGAAAAATGTTTGATTATTGATTGTATATGACAATATAAAAATTATAATTGTTCACAGACATGATCAGTTAAACAAACTACTGCTTTAATTTAGTTTTAGACCGAGTAGGTACCTATACCATATATGGTTGAGCAAGTAATGTTACAGTACTACATTCGATGATTCTTAACATATTTCTAAGTTAATACAATACAATGAAACTGACTATATCAACGCAGAAATAAAGCTAAAAAAATAAAATTTAGATCCAAATGAAATTGGTAACTACACTCCTAATTTATTGACCAGAGCATCCCACGTGAGGCGACGCCTAATTCTCAAAAGCACTTAAAAATATCTCAACTAAAGGAGAACACAAGCACAGAGGAAGATAGGATAAAAACAATAGCATTTTATTTGGAGTGCAGTGTGTTCCCGACTTAAATAAAAATCAGTACTGGACATTCATACTTAATTATTCCTTCATTATAAATTAAATTATAAAATGCTCGTAAAATACACTTATTAAATATACATATACCGTTAAAAAGTGACATAGAAAATTTGGTTCCTATAACTAATGATAAGGACCAGTTTACAAAGTCCATTCTAAGTCTAGTTCCGACATTACTGGCGTTGTAAATGAGGTTTTCGTTTAAAACGGACAGCGCAAACGGGCCTAACTTACATCGAGTTAAAATACGAGCGATACTAGCGAGATATAGTTGCTGGTGGTTATTGCAAGGCTGTTCAGGCTGTCTTCTCCTGTTCAATGATGTCCTTAGTGGGGAGAGGGTTCTTTTCGCAAGTCTCAGTGTGCTTCAGCTTGGTAGGGTCAAAGTTCTCAATGCCGTTCAAGAACTTGTTCTTTTCCTTCTCGGCTTCGATAGCTGTAGGATTTTATTAATTAATTAGTTTCAGATATAATTTCCAGGATAATAAATACATCTATGTCTCTGAAGTATCAAATTGTAAAGGTAGACTCACGAAATTTTTTATGTTATATTTCGAGATAAATTGAAACTTAGAGTTTTATAAGTTAAAATAAATTGTAAATACTCTAAATCTAAGATCAGATTTGTCCTAGAATAATATTATAAATTTTCATTACAATTGAATGCCATGGTTATATTACAATTGATAGGTTTAAGCTTAGGCAAGAAATAACCAGATAATAGCATTGAGAAAAACGGTAGCAGAACATCACAGTACATATTTAAATCGCTACAATAGTGTGATATTTATACTAAATATGTATTTACAAAAAAAAGTACATATATAATCATGTATGTTTATCCATTATCTAGTACCCATAGTACAAGCTCTGCTTAGTTTGGGCTAGATGGTGTTGTGTGTATGTGATAGAATATTATTATTATTGAGAAACAAGTACCTGCCTCTGCTAATCAAAGGGTAAAGTCCCTTAGGGTAATAAAGGTATAAGTACCTACATTAAACCCTTTGCCTACTAACATTATTAGCCCCTACTCTATTCAAAAGATAAACCAATCTTCCTTTGATGGACTAATGGACCAACTTTCAATCCTTTTACACTCTACATCGCTCGGAGACTCGAACCCAGACGTTTATTCAAAGCTTGTACTCGTAAGCATTTCCTTTAAACAGTATTAAGTAAGCAGCGGGTGCTGGCATTTCTTGCAAATAAAGGTAGCCCTGCGTATAAAGTATAAAGCGGAAAAACAAAAACCTTCAATAGGCGGTAAGGGGTTCTTTTCCTCGGTTGTCGTGTGCTTCATCTGAGTCTTGTCGAAGTGCTCAACGCCGTCCAATAGATTCTGGTGCTGCTTCTCTGCCGCCACAACTGATGCAAAGCAAATACGTGCAAGGCAAAACATAATAAATAAATAAAATAAGCATTCGGTTAAATCTCGCACAATCCTACCTAATACACTCGTCCAAATATGGCAACATTTACATGCAGTTACTGTATATGTAGTTGACTCCGACGCAATACCTAGTGCTTGGAATAAGAAGCGTGTCAAGTCTATATATGGTTATAGACACAAAGATAAGCAAATCAGTAATTAAAACTGCATAAAATTATTTATAATAAGTATAATTATGTATATCGTGATATGTATCGCTTGTAAGCGCAGTGTTACGAAGTAAATTAGAATCAGTCTTTGTATAATATTATAAACTTTATTACTTGTTTTGCACATATACATGCAAGTTCAGGTGCGAAATAAAAACGTTAAGTTCATACCATCTTTGTCAGGAAGTGGGTTCTTTTCTTGGGTTTCTGTGTGCTTCAACCTAGTAGCATCAAACTTTTCAATACCGTCGAACAGGGACTTTTGAGTTTTCTCAGCGGCAACATCTGCAAATCATAAACAAAATGTCGATACAATTCGAAATTTGAATTTGACAGGCGCACTCTCACAACGTCTAGAAAAAACATGCATCGTTATTATTTTAGTAGGAAACAGTTAGATAGAAACTGCAACGACTCATAAAAACTTATTAGCTCCCCCATTGTTTAGTTCCCCAGTTAAAATTAGAAGGAATGCGATGAGCAAAGCAGCCACGTCTCACAGGCGTTGTGACTCGCTGTATTATTTATTAGTGGCGCGTCATTCCACCCACAGTGATATACCTAGTGCGTTCGGTAGTACGATTTTTTCCACCGTCTCCGTTTTCCTGAGGGAGGATGTCTGAAATTGTTCAACGCCTTGTAGTAGCGCGTTGTGTTGCTTTTCTTGCGCTACGTCTGTTGTGAAATTGAAATTTTCCTTGTTATTTCGTTATCGGTGTGAGTCATTGAATGTTTGTTTTGAAGTCGACTAATCGATGTGTCAATAAGTAGGTACTTTGATAACATTCTTTGCTTTGTTATAGCTACTAGTTTCTAGATTGGACATAAATAGAGAAACATTATCCTGTTGACCTCCGCGTAGTCGTTTATTGTAACATGTACGTGATTTTTTATGCACCACATTAATTTAATTTTATCGGTAACATTTAAATCTATATATCTTTTTATTTGCGACTTATAATTTTGTTTACATACATACGTTCAAGGAAACTATATCCCACAGGAAACTCATATTATTTAGGGATAAACTACAAGTGATTCAAGGATATAAGTAAGGCAATGTCCTATAAAGTACTTGATTTTATTTCAACGCCGAACGTAATAATAACAATGACTGCAATAAGCTTATTAAAAAAAGTAAACACGTGTTTGGGTTGATTTCAATTACGACTTCAAATGTGCAGGTGTTTGCGTATATATCTTACTTGCTGGCACAACATAGAGATAAATTGATATGTTCATAATTGATAAATACTTGCACTCTCCAAATAAACAAGGGTTGTGTGCGTGCGCGATGCTTTGGTCCCTCAATCCCCTTTATAACTATATATAGATCGGGGTATTTGGGGAGCATTGTTGCCATGAATTGAATTACATATGTAAGTGTAGGTGATTTAAAAATTCGATATTGATATTAGTAATAATAATGTCGACTATTTGTCAACTTTAAGGTATAAAATAGAGATCACATAAAAATGTATACTTTGTTGATATATGAGATATCAAGATTATATTAAAAATCGTCCATTAAGTATAAGGCAGAGTCGTATTACACCAAACCTCCGGTGATCAGGTAAAAGAAAGCAAACACCTTGTCCACAATTGCTGCTATTGAATATTTCCTCACAGAGTAGGTAATGCAATAAATGACACCATCTAACCAAAAAGCCAATCCCTCACTGTATCAGTTGAGCTGGCTTTCTTGGCATAAGACCAATTCAGCAGACGGTATTTCACAACTGAATGAATAGATTATGGGTACAGAAAATGTACAACCGTAGATATAATATCTAATAATTTATTCAATGCACCAACCAAAATAAATTGTCATCTCCCGAAACGGTTTGTTACTTTGTTGACACTGGCAATTATTTTTATGCAATTTGTTTAGAACAGCTGACAGAAAATAAATGAGATTGTCTTTCAATGAATTCGTCCTCTATTTTTTTAGTCAACTACCTACATAACTAGATAACACGAATTTAAATCGCATCCGTTTCAATCTGCCATGCATAGGTAACTCAATCATAAATACATTTGTGTTTGCATAGCCGACCGACTCAATGCTCCATGATTATGTTTGCGACTAAACACGAGGACCGGTTTCATTATCCAGGTTGAGTATTATTATTGGCATGTTTTGTTAATCTTTCCTAACAAAAAATGCCGATAACACTGCTTACTCTATTAAATATTTTTAGGTAATCCGTTAAATAATTTCGAGAACACTGCCCAAACTCTCAATAGTCTTAAAATTTGCTTTTAGTCAGTAATAGCATATCGTGTCTTTTTACGTGACAACTAACAATGCTATCGAAATATGAATGTGATAGACCTCTGCCTACCACCATTGATCATATATAAGCGTATGTGTTTATCTATAGCTACTCCATCCTTTTTTATCCACCATCCCATAGCTGTATACTGTTACTAAGCCATGTCTGTCAGTCAAGACTAGGTCAAAGCCACCACTAATCCTACCTCGCTATATAAGGCTTGGATTACAGAAACCTTCTAGAACATCAATAATAGATCACATCTGTACATAAATCCCTCACAATGTTTTGCTCGGACAAGTAGCTCCGCAACGATACCAACAATATACACATTACATAATCAGTCGTAACTAGGTACTTAAGAGACTGATTATGGATCACATTAAGGCGCCATTAGTATCGGTAGGACGATGATACAATGGTTAAGGAATTCCAATACATCCTTTGTTCCTTCAGACAACTAATGTGTTAAGTTGACCGCATATTGTTTATGTTTCATAGCTCTTCCTAGTCTGTTTATTCCTAAGCTTAAGACAGAGTCCGCTCTAGAACTAAACATGTCCCTACAGCAGAGAATTTGCTCAATTTGCTCTGCAAGCCGAACGGATAAATATATACTGTGATTAGACTAGCTGTCAGGATATCGCAGCAAAACAGCCTTATTATGTCTGTTGTTGTTGTAATTGAGGAGGAACTGTGATATCAACAGAAAGTTCGCGTGTTCTTTGCTTCTTGCTGGCAGCACGGAGTTGCCATTTTTAAAGAGTTAATTAATCGCGAGTTGTTCTAACCCCGGTTACAAGTGTACTTAAGACACTGCAACCACTAATTAGGCGAGCTGTTGCCTATTTTCTATATTCCTAATATAAGAAAACGATTATAACACAGCTAGAGGTCACTGTTGTTGACTGGACTACGTGCTCGAGTGCTCATAGATATGACTGTTCTATAAACAATAAATCATATAAGGACTTTAACTTTACTTAGGTGAACGTATTTATATGTTTAAATTATGGAGAAGACAATAAGTGATAAGGCTCTCGTATTTTCGTAACAAAGTACATAATATTAATTTCAAAAGATTCCTTTTACTAATTCTCAAGATGGTTTAAAATTCTATTGAACATCGCAGAGGTACAGCAAACTTTTAGCTAACGTAGTTTCTGGAAAGGTTCCAAAACATTTAACTGATTTTACGTCTTCCTATTTTTACTTTGTTACTTATACTGCACTGCATAATAAGTAAGCTTTTTACTTGACTACAAGTTTGATGCAGTAAGAATTCAATTAGTAACCATTGCGGATAGAATCTCCGCATGGAACAAAAACTATGGAATACACTGATTGCTGGAATTGTTTGACAACTTGTAGAGTCCTTTGCGATACAGTGTATAATCTAGCCATGCGAAAAATTACTTTTGAATGAGTTTTTAATAAAGTTGTGCACGATGTGATACAGGACTTCATAAGAAAAGTATATTAAATGCAGCGCACCAACTTCATACATATGGTAATGTCAATACAATCGAATTTTATTCGAATGCTGTTCTACTAGTATAATCCACAATGGAATTATAGTGATTACATATCTTTAAGAACGCAGTCTTTAGATAGTTACTCCGAGTCTAGTGTCTTTCGTGGCCGTTGCTTGCAAAGTCCTCTGGAATCCAAAGATGAATCCTGTGGGAGACAAGTTTAAGATCTTTCCGAGTCGGGTCCACTACTTCTAGAACGTACCTTCGGCTGAGGGCAATACAATCTTCTCGTTAGTGTCGACGTCACGCAGGCAGCTTTGGTTGAAGCCCTCCAGCTGGCTCTTTAGGTCTGTGGCGACCTTGGGGAGGTCCTTGAGGGAGGGGGCATCGACTGAGCAGGCCATTGTTTTGGATTATCTGTAAATTAAAAGAAGGTATTATGAGAAACGAGTGTTGGTTATTATTAAGCAGTCAGGTACGAACAAAAAGCAGGGTGTTTATCTTAAAGACGTATAGTGGGTCCAAGATTAAAATGGCGTTGTATTGCATTTATAATATTTTAAACCCTTTCGCTGTCCCGTGATAGACGCAATAGAAAATCTATGGTTATGTATCATATTATGTGACTCATCATATAGGGAACTTGTTAAACATAGGCAGGTTAAATTTTTTATCTATATATATATAAATCAATTGCTGTTCGTTTGTCCCGCTAAAACTCGAGAACGGCTGGGCCGATTTAGCTGATTTTGGTGTTGAAACGTTTGTCGTAGTCCAGGGAAGGTATAAACGGTGAGAAAATATAGAAAAAATCTTTAGGATAGGTGATACGAAGTACACCGGGTCATCTAGTGCAAAATATAAACTTCATATCTTTAAAATTATATCGGGAATGCCGTTTGTAAACGAAGTCGGCATATTCGGTTGTTTGTAAATAAAATATAAATAGAATTGACAATGTCGTTGTCAATTCTATTTATATTGTTTCAATTAAATAGATATACATATAGACTAGAAGCGACCTTGGTAACTCTGTTTGAAAACAGTCGCATAGATAATGTTTTACCATGAAGCTACGTCACAATACATGCTAATAGTAATCCACGTTACACAAAGTAATTTCTCGTGACTACCAATTGACATGGTCCCTCTTTTATTAGCTAAAGAACCGCTATGTATTCACGATGCAATTCCCTTAAGAAATCAGCAAGATACCTATTTATTTATCTTAATAAATATAATCAAAGGTTTTTATAAACGAATATTTAATAAATACTTACCTAATAAAAAACACGAGATCGCGGTGACATTAATTTTAATTCATTATTTGAAAAAGACAAGAAATGAAAAGGAAAAGCTATCTTGTTATCACATTATTAAAGCTCATAATGTTAAGAATCAGGCTATTAGAGATGAAACTTTAAGGTCACGGTCAAACTTATTACCGTTATAAAAATATAATGCAATGCTCTTTATCGTTCTTGTCTATTATAGAAGCTGGTAGTGTCTACAAATTATAAATACATCAGAGAAAATAAACTAGGTATAATAGGTAGCCACTGTCATAATAGCCGAGCCAGAAACTTTCGCAATATTTTATTTAGAAACAACCTGTGTGAGATAAGTTCAAAAGCCTTTTTGAAATGTAATAAAACCATTTCGCGCTCTAACGTAGGCGGGTACTTTCACAAATATCATTAGGCGTAAAGTACCGTATCGTACCATAGATAACCAATGAGACATCACATACTCCTAAGTAAAGCAAACGTCGCGCGTACATTCAGCCTTGTTTTCGAACAATCGATTCATGTCGTCGTACTCGAGTAATAATGAAGAATGAAGGTGTGTTTGAAACGGTGTGCATGTATCCGATAGAAGCAAATGAAATAACAACGTTAGAATGTTAAAACAATGATAAACCTTTCCTTTTTAAACAACTAGTTAAGAATACGTGTTTGGAATAGATTCATTACCGATGACGGCAGCTATTGACCCTTTGAAGTATAGTATATTACACTAAGCTATTGTATACCGGTAACTATTAGGTAAACGACGAACGTAGTTATACCTTATCTCACATCTAGTCAAAGACATTTTTAATTTTAATGGATACTTACTTATTTTACGACTTATGTTATGATTATGACTCATGGATATTCGACATTTTCGATTGATGGATATTGTTATGAAAGAGTAGATACTTACATCACTAACTTGCTCTGAGCCTCAAATCATAAATTCGTACATAACATTAAACTGTTCGTATTACATGGCTAACCAGTTTAATGACCTTTGAATAAACACAATAGGCACAACAATTTACTATTACTCTATTTTGGTACATTGAAAATCTTTCTTAATGTAAGTTAAAACTTTATAACATTGCATTTCAAAACCATAAAAATTAACGATTAAACCGCTACAGCGGTTTAATCGTTAATAATATAATAAATTGTCTATAAACCCATCATGGAGGTACACCACCATGATGGGTTTATAGACAATTTATAAATGACATCAGCTGTTTTACCATAGACAATTATATTAGCATAACGTCTTTTGTTTCGGCATCTCGACAGCGATTAGGCACGGTTTGTCTGCGACCTCTTCAATAACAAATAGCTTTTGACCTAACTGTATAGCTAACGATATTATGCGTACCAGTGCTGGTATTTTAAAACTAACTGTTTATTTATTAAGCCCAGATGCTTATATACACACAGGAGAAAGGTTGCATTTTTCTGTATAGCAAGTTTACTAGCGAAGTACACGTTCAAGTACTGCGTACAATATTAAGCTAATGATTCTCATAGATTTGCGTCTCGTCTCAGTAGAACTAGAAAAAGAAACATTACACCAACATTTTGTTAAGTAATTTTAGCTCGCATATTATAACAGAAGTCAAGCCATTTATTTTACAGAGTAAGAACCAGAATCCGATGCTATTGAATTTCTTGTAATTTAAACTCAGTAAAACTTGGAGTTACGTGTACGCTTACCTACCCAAAAGCAATTGTATAGACACCAATGTCAAGTTTCTGCGCCTTTCGTACGTTTTAGAATTCCTCAGAATTTATTATTTTCTTTAACACACATAATAATATGGTATTTGTATGACTACCTTTGGCCTGATTTCATTTCATTGTTCCATTCATATAATGAGTCATTCCGCGGTTTGCATACCTAGTTATATGTATAATAAAAATGTCAAAGGAATATTTTATTGGCAGTGGAGAACTTATACCGCATACTCCAAGAGGTCACAAGAGACATTACACACATATATCGTTGTAAGAATCCTAAACCTTAACGTATACCTACAGTTAAGTACCGTTGTAAGTATAAGACTTAAGAGGTTCTCTGTGGTTTAAAACGAGAATGTGGATGATTTGTACTGAAAATACAATTAGCATTACGCTCTTAATAAATATAAACCTACTATTTTCCTAACTTCGTAACGGTTTTAATATTTAAACACTATTTTGATTTGTTAAAAATACATTGTCGTAAAACCAACGTAAAAAAGTATTTGAACACTCAACACAGATAATTAAAATCTACACTTACACAGACAATTAAACTTTATGAAAAGATGTATAATACCATAGACTAGTCTACGGTATTATTCAGTTTTTTATAAAGTTCGCATCCCCAATGAATCGTGTACGTATAGAGGGCTACGCTCACCGCATATTAATACATGGGTCATTGTTGTCGACAACACGCTGTGTATACTAAACTAGAACATCCTGTGGACAGGGAAACAGAAACAATCTTTTGTTTCATCAGGATGTTTGAGCGGGTTGTGCGTGATTAAGTAAATTGAAAATGGCGTCAATGAAGTGCATCGTTCTTTTTTCATACAATACAATGTAATTTATTTTAATACTAATAAAACATGCATAGCTCTACTTGTTAAAATAAAAAGTAATTTACCTATTAATTGTTTTTAACCCCCTTGAGAAGAACTGTCAAAATACCATAAATTTAATAGGAAAAGGTTTGAATACGTTACAGAGGACGCGGCAATTTAACCTGGCTGCACCGAAAACACAAACCGTTATTATCGGGCAGGAGCATTTTGAAAAAAGGTGTTACCTAATTTGTAATAAACGCTGCAAAAACTAATAATAATAATAATAATAATATTCTATCACATACACACAACACCATCTAGCCCAAACTAAGCAGAGCTTGTACTATGGGTACTAGACAATGGATAAACATACATATATACTTTTTTTTTTGTAAATATATACATATTATACATAGAAACACCCAGACCAAGACAAACATCCATGTTCATGCACACAAATGTTTGACTTGTGCGGGAATCGAACCCACGACCTCCGGCGTGGCAGTCGGTTACACTAACCACACTACAAGCAAGTTATTCTAACTTTATGTATAGTTTATGTTCATTAGTAGTTAGAACAACTCAGCTTAACAGCGCGTGAGAGTCATATTATTATTTAATAATTGATATCGTTATGAAAAAAGAACAACTTAATAAATCAAATTAAGTTAGTTAATATTTACGATCTTCCATATGATGTGTATGAAAATACGGTATAGTGAATAAGTACTACATACACATAACAAATAGAATAATCAGTTATTAACGAACGTTTGTTTAAGGATAAAGTCTATTTCTATAAATAACTTTTCCGATGGATTGGTCCAGTAACGTCATTACTAATTATGAAGCGTTTGGGTAACATCGATATCATATTAACGATGCACAAAAAAGGTCAATAACTCGTGCTCTTTTGTAATTACATTGATTTATCACGGCAGGTGTATATTTTATATCAATCAATACAAATCATATACAACTTGTATTGATTGACATAAAATACTGAATTTGGTATTAATATGGGTAATATTTATACTAAATCCAGACTTGTATTGATTTCTTGCAACGTAAAAAATATTTTATAGCCATCATTTTACATTTATAGGTACTTTTTATACTTTTTATTGTTGAGTCTTATAATCATAAAAAAATAAAGAACCATAGACAATCAATGTTTATTAAAATTCGTTCTTTATTTGATTTTGTTATTATTGTGTTCTTTTTGGTTTTAATATATTTCCATATAAACCTACTCTATGTTTGTTGTGTTGTTGTTCAATTTAAATACTTTCAATACATGTATATTAGAAATATTTTATTATTGAATAGCAATCGTAATAGTAAGCGATAAAACATTACCAGTTACGATTTTACGATATTTACATCGGAGTGAATGCCTTCGGAAATAGTAACATATAATGTCTTATTCTTATCTAATAACTTTACAAACCGGTAATTACGATCATAAAAATATTAAAGATTAATTTATTAAAGCTTTAAAGTTAATTGCTTCGGATAGCTGTGTTTAAAAAAGTCAGCTCGCGAGGTGAAATGACCAATATTTCGTCATTGCGTCGTTGGTATGTGCCGCAGTCCGGTTTGACTTGTATGTTTGTATGTAAAGTCAAACCTGCGAAACACGTTGGGTTTAACTCTACACCAGACGTCGTGATAACACCTCGCTTTTGCTGTATAAACCTTACTTCAATGCACTTGTGGGGCACTAGTTTGAGAATAAACAGTTTGAATGCCATGAAAACGTTTTTCTTATGATGTTTTCAAAAAATAGATCGATAAAGGACGATTTTAATTATACTGCTTCGTTAGTATAGTATCATGATCAACAACTATTGATTGATTTCTATGTTCGATACTTTAGGATGGTTTTTTAATAGTCTTACGTTTACACGAATGTTATTCAATGCGTATAAAACAGTCTAATGTAATTTTTTTAATAGTGCTTATATTTTTTGGAGTTTTAGTACATAAAGTAACTAAACATAAACTGACTAGAACCACGAGTAGGTATATGTTGCCAAAAGCCAAAAAGACATTGTCGTTTAAAAACGATAAACGTGGAGTAAAAATAAGAAATTTATAAATATTTAATCTTTTATTGTGAATAAACTTTGTTTTAATAAGTATTGCTATTTTATTGAGATATTAGTACCTATGTAAAACAAAGTAAAGGTTAACTGACTACAACTATATGTTGCCAAACCGCAAAAAGACATTGTCGTTCAAAAATGCACGTAGTAATATTGAGTATCGACAATATTATGTGGTAGTGTAAAAATAAGAAATTCTATAAATATTTGACCTCATACCGTGAATAGATTAATAATTATATAGAGCAGAGATGTACTGGATAACGCCCACGAATCTCATATATTTTAGATTTTACATGATCTTTATGGAACTTTCTTTTGCGAATAATTATGCGTCTATTAATGGAAAAATCATATTATAAAATATTTGCAATATATTTCTTACGGTTTATATTGTAGTTTAATTTATTTTTCTACATTACCGGAAAATTCGGATATATTTTAGCAGTGAAAACACACAATGTGTAACATTCCCCTAAACGTTAGACAGTCAATAAAAGTTTTATGCTTATGAAATAATAGTCAAGATGACAGAGATTACAGAATATGATAAACCCGATGTTTTTCAACAGCAAGTGAAAATTTATCTTGCCATGCCATATATTTTCTCTAATTTCACTTACGTACATTTTTCATTTAAGCTACATGTTATGGGTGAGCTCACCAAAGATTACGGAAAACCATGCTAATGGTAGACTGTATAAAATTACTTATTTTATTAGTTTACTAAGCCACGCCATGCTTTTGGGCTTATACAAAGCTACCGCACTGCCCAAAACTCTTTGGTAGTTTGTTTTTATAATTAACTTTTGTAAACTTTTTAACTCAAACAGTTCTATTTTTGAACAGTTAAAATATAAACACGTTGACAGATATACAGTTGGTACAGATTTCGTGTAGATAAACAACACCCTTTTATTTACTCAAACGAAAATAACTCTGAACGGACCGTTAGAGAAACTCGCGAAGGTCCAATTTGTTCCTCAACTAACTTCGCCGAACAAGTTCTGCAATGAAAAAGAAACCTTTGAAAGATTTCCTTCACAAGTTGCGCTGAAGTGCCACGTGTTAGAAAAGTAACGATAAATTGGTATTACAGTCGACATAAAATAGCGTGAAATTGCTTTTCCTCGAAAGGGTTAGATCGTGGCGTATCACGCTAACATTTTGCCAAAATCAAACATCAAGTTATAACTTCAGAGTCCCAAACTCAATATTGCTACTTAGAATTTAACTACAGTTATATCAATTACACTTGATTCGGTAAGGAAATCAAACACGATATCATACGGCACAGCGTTTGTTAATAATTACGCAATTGAACTATGTATTTGAGCAGTCAGTCAAAACATTTTTCAAAGAAAACATTGTTTACATAACTTCTTCAAAAATGCTGTGTTTCTACGCGTAGGCGCTCACGTATAAATTTGGTGTAAACAAAAACGTTTGATATTAATTTTACGAGTTACTTTTATAGCTGCATCATTTAGTGTTTCGCTATGATCTGTTAGGATTAGTGTTTATTACTTTTATACTTAAATATCTACTTAATATCAGAGATAAAAGCGATCCCAAACACGTATTATAAAAGTTACAGCGGCGTGTTTACAAGACCACCATCAGAGCAGAATCGCGTCGGCATTTTGCGAATTGCTGATGAGATGCGACGATTTTCACATCGTCATCGTTTAGATAAAGTAGATAAACCTATGTTTTAAGGTCCCTTGGAAAAGGGTGCAAATATATTTTGCCGGACGCAATAGGCCACCTGACCACGCGATCAAATATTTGCATACCTACCACAAATAATTTTGACCGATTACTCATACCTCTGACACATTGACAAGGTGACCTCTGCAGTCAAAAGCACTAAACACATAATTTACAAGTATCAACATGTAAATTAAATTATCTTCGAGCTACTGAACAATTTAAATGCTACTACAGTATTATCAATCGTCCTCATGAACTTCGCTCCACGTTTATCCATGGCTGACAGCTTTTCAAGGCTTGACTGCCGATAATTTACATCGGATGCCATTTTGTAACAGTTTTATAAAGAATGATGCGTAATTGCTTTTATAGGGTACTGCACAATAATTTCATTATTTATACTGTTATTACTCGCAGAAATCTTAAGTTCGATCCCACGCTATGATTTCGTAGTGTGCGCATTAAATATTTAATTATCTTTCGCTTTAATAGTGCAGAAAAACAGTAGTAGGTATAGTGATATATAGTATGGAAACCTACATTTTCGTAAAAGATATGTGTGGTCTGTTGACCTGCACAAAGCTAGCATGATGCCTAATCTTCTCTAGATTAAGACTAGGCCTGTGCCTGCAGTAGGATAGCTTTCAAACAGGACTGATATTATAATACTTTTGAAATGTCAGAGTATTCTGGGGCGTTCTCGAAGACATGTGAAATCTGCTAAGCTGTATTGGGACAGCGTGATAGACTATGCCTAATTTTTCTCATACTGAGACTAGGAACTGTGCCCAGCAGCTTTTAACCAGACTGATATTGTAATACTCTGAGTTATAACAACAGAGGATTTCGGTGTATTCAACCATTTTCAAATTTGTTTGCAAATCAGAGTGGGTGTGTTAGATTCACTGATATCTAAGTAATTGATAACGAAATTTTAGTCATATCTGCCAATGACCTTGACCAGTCATTGGAAAATTCAGGTAAAATACAACAACATATTTATTTACAAATATCAAATTACTTAGAAGACTGCATATTCATTTGAAATTGTGTATTGGAGAAGTCTCTCAAATTATATAAGAAAATGTCAGTAATTAAAACTAGTAAAAGAAAGGAATCTTTACACTTTATTTTAGTGGAATTAAGTTTCTAATAGTCTATTGGAATTTTCATGTCTGCCTAGTGCAGAGTTTTATTTAAAAATAGGTACCTACTTCGAAAGAAATATGTACTATTTTATTCTATGGAAAATATACATGAGGAGGATTAACGCCTGTAAATCAACAAAAGGCTAGGCAAATGTATCACACATATATTCGCCAGCTTTGTTTAAATATGAGTAAAACGAGGTTATTGCCGTTTATCAAAAAATCCAAACTCCATATTACTACTGAGAATTCTAATAACAAAAACCAATAACTGTTTTAGACGGATAATATATTTTACATAAAATTTCCGCCCGGTAATTATCGCCTCTTATAAAGGCGATAATTACAAACGGATATTGTACTTAAGTACTCATTTCCTTTCATTTAAAATCAATATAAAACTTAATCATACTGCTAATTAAGAGACAATTTTTATAGTATAAAAGTAGTACTATATTGTTGTATACACTCTGTCTATGAGGTTGAGAGCCAAATTTTTAATCTTATCTAAGGAATACTTAATTTTAAAGAGGCATTCAAAATACTGCATGACAACAGAAATCCCTAAAATTTCTGAACATACCTACAGACTTAATTTAAGTCACAATCAACTGTCTATAAAACAGCTACGAGCCCGTACGCCTACGACTTTCACCCCTTTCATAGAATGACTATTTTTGGAGGAGGGAGGGGGGTAGGGGAAGTATTTTTACGAAGAAACCTAACAAATACCTATTAGGGGGCGAACCTTGACGGGCGAACGGGCTCGGTAATCTATAAATCTCTGAAGTAGTCCGAACATTTATTGGCTGAAAGAATCGGCATTGTCATTCAATATGACAATGTTGCCAGTCTTCTGCTCACATTTTCAGTAGAAAATGATACTGAGGATGTTTACGAGGACTAAACCAGTTTATTTGCTTGTATTCGTGTGTCAATAATTTATATTAGTATTTCTTTATGTACACATCTGTAATGATGTTTTGCGTTTGATGCCAATAAGTAAGTCATCTAAGACTAGGCAGGCGTAAGAGAGTTTGTAGACTATTTATCCGCAATTATTTGAACTAAACACCGAGAATTTGAATTATTCAAGCGGCACAAAACCTCGCAATTACGTAATTATCTAAAACATCCAATTATAGCGTATCCTAATAAGATTGGTTCACAAATGCTGTACGCTCTTGTTATGTATTCAGATCGCGGTTAGACTATGTTAGGACGGCGACTGACTTGTGTTGTGTGTTCGAGCGTATTTAACGTTCGCGAGCGTAACATTGCGTTTATTTTTGTGTTTAGATTAACTTCTTTTTGTTAACTAGTTCTGACTTTTTATTTGATCTGAGGTTCTGAATATATGTTCTAAGAATGATTTTAAACACCGAACATGTTTCTTTTTTGTTTTAAGTACTTAGACTTAGTCAGGAATAACATACATGACTGAACGGATTATTAGTTCAATTATTAATTGATTCATTATGTTATTATTTATAACCAGCCATAGTACACCGTAAGTTATATACATATCAGTCAAATTCTATGTAACGAAATTTAATATTGTATTAATATGTATGATGTAGTTGTGCTATTTAATAAATAAAAAAAGGATCACTTCTGTCCTTTTGTATTATACCTATGTTACAAAAAGCTTTATAATAATTGAAACAACATACTCAATAAATCTTATTTTATAATAGTTGCGATGATACATTATGCATAGAAATATTTCCTGTATCGCGAAGAACTTATATAGAAGCGAGAAATACTCAAACACAAAGCAAACATTTCACGAAATTTTGATCTGACGTAAAGAAACAACAACACGTGGCAATCAAAATGACTCGCCAAGCTGCACAGCAGCAATTTAGTTCGACTCAGTAACCAACAGACAAACAATTTAGTGGCCATCTTAACGAAAATATGTTCCTCATATCTCATTACACGGTATACCGCACGTCTCGCTTCGCTAATTACAGCATGTTGCTCTTAATTAAACGACTACTGCAAATTTCATACGATAACAGAACAGTTATTTATTATACCTACTGGTAATGTATTGCTTTTGGTTTTGGGAGTAACTGAAAAAGTCTTAGCAAGCAAGATACTTGTCTTTCCGACCGTGCTACTGCAAGTGAAAGATGAGTAAGTGTTCGCGCGTCTACGACAATCATATGGCAACGACCTACTTGTCAAACCACTGCGTACTACCGGTGACTTTAAAAAATTGTAATTGTCATTCTTGTAGTCTTATGTACTCGAATTACACGTATTTTTAGAGATTAAACGAATTTTAATTTATTCAGCTGGAGTGGCCCTAAACAGTAAGCATTGACAACGGAAATGACGTGTGGTTGAAATGCCAGGTATTGTTTAAGTACACGGGAGACAAAAAAAAAAGTCCGCCGATATAAGTCTGGGTGGTACATGTCAAAGTTCTAATGTTTGTTAAATCGAGGATAATCCTCTATGCAGAGATTGTATTCGAAAGGTTTCTTCTCGCGCTTATGTAAGTCGAAACGACTACACAGTTTAATTGAAGCTATAACAATTGAAGTGACTGGGCAATTTAGCAATATACATCCAATCATTCGGGCCTGAAGCAAATTACTTAATAACGCGATACACAAGTATAACTACAAGCGTAGCGTACATATGTATATCGTCCCTAAAGGTTCAGTAGCATGTGCTACACATGTGTATGTACACACACCTATATTTCACCAGCCATGTTTAGGCAAGCGTACCTATCCCTGTCTGTTGGTAATACTAAATCCGAGTTCCGTGGAGCTACTGTGAATTGCCGACATGACTTAACAAAATGAAGGTACATTATTCTCTTTTCAAAGCCTTCGCTTTCAACATTCCCAATAATAAATTAGATTAACTTAGTACTGGGTTGGGTTTTTGACCCCTTAATCTTATACCAAGAAATAAAGAGTCACAGGCTACGCCTTACTCACTGCCGAAAATCAAGATGACGTCACTTCGCCTCATTCTGGTCACAGAGCCAAAACTACCTTACGAGTAAATCTACCAGCGATAAACTATGTAGGATGCGTCATAATTGATTCACGCTATTTAAGTACCAAAACCATTTAGAAACATACATTTCTCTTTCATATCGAGAAAGGATGTGAATCATGGCGTGACAACAGGAAAAAACAATGGGCTTCAAAAATATCGCTCATATCACTATGACAATAGTTAAGGTACACACGATCTAACATCTGACCATCTGTGTCAAAAAATCAGCGGTCTATTGTACATTAAGCAGCTTAACGGTGCGTGTCATGGCGCCTTTCCAAAACCTTATATGGTATAGAACCTGCAAGAACGGGTACTACGTAAAACTCGTAATGGTTGGCGCCATAAAAAATACGACGCCGCATGCGCACCATATGGTCACAGTTTTCAAAATGTCAACAAAAATCTTTTGTTTTTAATTGCCACAGCGAAAAAACTGCTAAGATGTCACAGAGATAAAACTTTTGTCTGACAGTGTTTGTAACCCACAATACAATAATTATTAAATTGTGTTACAAATTTTATTACATTTTATGTAACCACGACCTCCATTTTGAAATGTTTTAATTGTTCGCGATGATGAATTCTCATGCACTCATTGTTATGCAAAACTAAAAATCGATTGAGTAACAGCTCCGACGATATTTTGGCGAGCATTTGGGGAATCAATACTGTCGACTTAATGGCGAATGGCGATGTCTGCCGTATTTCGGTGGGGGAGCGTACAGTGAACCGGTGAGTCATGCGATGCACGTCTCGCCGCGAGGCCGACACCGTAGAAAGTTTAAAGATATTAAAATTTCACCGTAAGCAGAACACTGGCCTCGACACGTACCGTTTTTGCTGATTTACAACTGCTACTTATTATTTGTTGTTACTGTAATAAGCACATCTTAAACAGAAACATTTTGTTATTGAAAAAAACTCGTTTGTTGCTACACCGTTTACAGAACTTAATCATACTTAAGCGCCGGATAAGGTAATTAGAATGTTGATCACATTATCGACTTAGGTAAGGAAAGAATTCTTCCTGACAGAAATCTTACAAGTAAGGTAAATGCACGTCGCGTTGAAACTTGAGCTTGTATTCCATTTACTTGAACAGGAAAAAGGAAGGATGTACCGGCTAGACTAATTACCGATTTCCAACTTCCAGACAAGAATATTAATGAACCAGCAATTACCAAAGTTGATTAGATTTCAATCTGTTTACTTGAAGTGTCACAACACATTTTGTCATGTCTATCGAACAAGTTAATCGGACAAAATTATGAATCATAGCGAGACAATGATAATAATATTCGAACCACGTAAGAATACCTAGAAACTTAGTTTCCGACTACTCAGTTGCTGATTTGTAATCTTTTAACATTAAATCGACTCTCTACGTGTAGATACTCTCAGCAGCTTATCGATCTCTAGAACTTTCCTGACATTATTACTAAAGTCAGTGTCTACCCATCACAAATAGATACGAAAGACTAAAAACATGTATGAATCAACCTTCAACGATCAATGCAATCGATATTATCAAACAGGGATCATCTAGATATGCCTTAGATGTTCTAAAGCCGCGAAATGACCTTGCAGATGCCTTGCAGTTATAAATACGACCGTTCTGGCTCCACAGTGAAGTCGTGACATCTGTACTGTATAGCCGCTAACCTTGGAGCTAGGACGTCCATACATGGTACGACACTTTCCACTTACGGTCGCATTCTATATGAGAATCAGGCCGAATGAATTCTCCGATTAGATACAGTGCCTTCAATGGGGAGTAGGTATTTTGTTTGTATTGTCATATGTGTAACGTTCACAGAGCTTGCCGGATGAACGAAATATTATTTGTTAACAGTATATGTTTTGAAGAGCAAGTGAAAATTCGTACACCTTTAAGATATTTTTTGGAGTATAAAAGAAAAATGTATATTTACAGCAGTAGTGATATTTATTTAACTAGGCATGTCTTCGATTCCGTTTTGATCTCTTCTTTCGATCTGGTTAATGTCAACTTAATTTTTCGGTAATGTCGCCATTTTCTGAAGGAATGTGGACATGGTTTACATCTTCGATCAAAGTTTACATTAATGTGTAGGGTAAACATAGACATGTTATCTATTATTTTATTAGCGATTATTACTTTAAACATTTCAAGTTTCGACTTCGAGTTATTTCATTCACATTTGGCGATAGTTTGAATATTTATGAGACAGTTAAAAATAACCAGTTGAATAAATATTTGCTTATAAAATATTTTTTTGTAATTATATTAATTATTTTTTTAATTTTTATATATTTTTATCTTAATGACAACTGTACCAATACCAGATTAAGGGAGGATTTATATATATAGATTAAATATTGTTTCTTAGTAGTAGACAAAGGATATGATAACCATTTAGACTTTTCTGTATCTTTGTGTCATCATATTATAATACCCGGAACAATGTCTAGATAAGATAGAACCTAAAGAAATGATTGTTATTTTCTGATTAAAAACAACAAAAGATAATGCAGGTAGACAATAAAAGTGCCGTCTGTATTGTTTATTTATTTTACATATTATTAGCACGAACACTGATTATATTGTTAACAAAGTTGTTCATGTTTAGATAATGATAGGATAGGATTTAGGGCAAAGGTAGAGACTACTAGACGCAAGAGCATTAAGTATGTATCATGATCATATACTAAGTATAAAGATATTTCTTGAATATAAATAAACTTATCACAATGATCATGTCGACCCAAAACTTCGTTATAAATAAAAATACGAATACAAGCAACCTTTAGGTTCGCGCAAAATGTCAAGAGGCACATGTCATCCCAATCAATATAACCATATTTTGATCGGGTTGAAAAGGTTATTGAGTTTCTTCTTAAGGGGTTATCGTCAGTATTCTACGAGGTATGTTGCTAGCCACCCGTTCCGTCTGGAAATATACTCGGTAGACATCAATGTACAGCCGTGCTACTATGTGAGACAGAAAATCATAACTGTAAAACAGCAGTCAGCTTATCCTGCCAGGAATATAGTCTTTTTATGTATGATAAAAGCTATAAAATCCTGAACGTTGTTGTTTGTTATACCAAAGGGAAGAGCCTTCTTTATGGTGGGATCAACAACACAATACCTGCCTATTAGTAGCCAAATAGCCAATTAACCGGTCATCAATTTGGCCTTGTAATGATCATGAAAAAGTAAGTAAATTTAAACTTCTCTTCGCTTATAACGAAGCGCAAATAAAAGTACACAATTTCTAATACATCTCTTTCCGTAAATATCCATATAGACGTGCGTCATTTGGCACTGTTTTCATGCAAATCGGGCAAAGGTAAACATTTTACAGCCAAGTACTCGTAAAACTGTGAATTAATGTGGCGTACCGCGCGGTAAGCACTGCCCTAGAGGGTGAATGCTCAAAGGGAGTCTAATGAGCCGCGTAGAATGAAACATCAAAAGTGATGTTTATCAGTATGTTTACATTTATTTAGTCACGCAACAAATATATAAGTACAAATAAAGTAACTAAGTAATAGATTCGTGAGATTACGGGTTCGTTTCTCGCGTAAGGTAGTGTTAGGTATTGGGTTTTGTTTGTTAAGACATTCTTAGTATCGAACACACAGTGCTCGATCCGGGTATTGAACACAGAACCTAACGACTGGCGGCAAAGTGAAAACTGACGTCACGACATTAATACAAATTGTTTGTACACAAAGAAAATCGTTTAAAAAATATTTGTTTAGATATGTTTTATTTTTACTTTGATTTCAAATAAAGAAAATAAATCCACAAGCAAAATTACGATTTTATATCCCCAATATGTCATCGCCGCATTGATAGTCAAACAGCGACAAATGTTTCACACGTTGAACACATCAGTACAATCGCGGAATGTAAAATGCAAACATTCTGTTCAAATCCACTCAGATATTATGTATTCATATATAAAAATTCCAAGATATCGCCTTTACCTAGGTCTTTGACCCAAATGTATAATCTCGGATGTCGGGAACCATCCTAAATTCCTGGAATAAAGTCTGCTATAAAATAAAACGCTATGAGTGGACCGGACCGTTCTTGAATAGTATGAATAATAATATTACGACAAATTTTTTGCGGAATATACGATAATGAAGGTTTTTAAACGAATAATGTGGCATACAAGCTTACGGCCAGTCGTAAGCGTGACCATAGCTTATAGACGCTTGCAACACTAGGAAATAGGAATATGAGTCGCGCGTTGTTAAAAAAGGCATTGTCTATGTTGCCAGCACTAGAGACAAAATAACTGGTCCCAGCTAACAACACACTGACTTTTTATGGAGCCTGGAACTGTTCACCGCGAAAGTAGAATTCTTTTCCAAGTTCGTTTAATGTGGTAAGCTATGTATATAACAACACGTCTCATCCTGAGAGATGGCCCGTTGTCATATAATATGTATTATAATATTATCTGTCCCATTTATAAACTGTCATCCCAGTAGGACATGGAGTGGAGCTCGCATTATTTATGCCGATCTATGACCTTTAAACACGAGCATATAAAAACGATCCTTGCTTTCATTTCTTTATCATTTACAAAATGCATAAGCGATAATTACGAACACACTGACATAAATGTTCAGTAAATTCTGTTACCATTTTCCAACCTCTAAAACATCTAGCTCATATAGGTACTAATAAGTGTGTTTTAAATGTATCGACCTGTCACTAAAGTGCGCTTTTCAAAACCAATTTCAGCCAATTTATGAATTAACGGTTATGGTACCAAAAGTCCTAAAATGCGTGTTTAAAATGGAGATAATATTATGTGAGATACGAAAGACATTTCTTTGTAATATTCTACTTAAAAGGTGAGTGTATTGAAGCCGTTTGATTTCTTACGTACGTTCCAAGTTGCAGCCGTGATTATTACATGTAGGAAGACTATCAAAATAGACTGTTTGTAAGCTGATATACCTAATATTTTCTGTAATTTCTCCAAAATTACAAATCATTTTACCTATTAAAGTCGTGTGTGTAGGTACTGCATAATTTCTATTCCAAAGCGTAGCATCGACAATAATACATTCCGCCAACACAGTTCGTTGCTCTAAATTATATTTGTGCATCAAACACGGTAGCAAACAACTGGAATAGAGCTATTGGCTGGAAACATCTCACACTTTACAGCTGTTTTAGAACTTTCAATCAATCAAAATGCGCGCCAATTTTTACTGTAATTACTTCGTCACTTAAAGTTTAAAATACTTTATGTAACTCATTATTTGCCTTTGTCTTCGTAATTCATTATTTACACAGTTTGAATATCAAACCGCTTTAAAAACATATTTTAGTAACGAGAATTCTGTATTTGAATTTTATTTTTCTTGTCATAATATGGTGGCCAATGTTTGTGTTCGATGACTTGAAGTAGCATGTTATCGGTTGTTAACCTGTTGTATGCCAGAATACCAGACATAATAGAAAAAGCATTGTGTCTCGCGCAGATCCACGTTCCGGCATACCAGAGGTTAATCATTTGATTCATATTGAGATTATTTATCGTTCTAGTTACAACTGATCGTGTACCTAACAATGTTTGACTCACTAGTAAACACGACATGAGATCAAGACGGACAATAGCATAAGTAAATTCGTGTCACTACTTAGGTATTGTACCTACGTTAAAATCGTGATCTCCTATAGACCTTAATAAATAATCTGTATTCCAGCTACAATATAATAATCTATGTAGATTTCTCTGTATTATTTTTGAGCCCGTTGTTTTCAGATATTCATTTACATAAACCTAAGAAGCGAACCCGCCAGATACTTTAAGCTTAATCAGCCTTAATAAAAACACTGATAATTAATGAACAAATACCATCGTAATTTGTGAACTTCAATGATTGCAAATGCTGCAAAGTATCAGAAATCTTAAGATGTATTTAAATGAAAAGTATTTATCATAAAAATCATAGACGCGTTTCATTTTGGATTTATCTGATTTATTATAAAACTTGGGATAATGAGAATTCATATTATTTACTATTTGTGATTCATGGTAACAACATGTCCACATTTGGGAGACACCCAAATTCAGCAGCAATCAATGCCAGAACAAATAAACAAGCTCATTTTTTACTGGCAACATTCTTGCATATTCGACGAAGGTAAACATCCGTTTCTAATCATTGAGATATTGTGCAGCTTTAGTAAATCTATATAAACGGGATTAAGAGTAACGGAAAGCAGAGAGATATTGCGCCGTCACTTGTCTCGCATCAATCGCGAATCCCGTTCACCGCGACTATCAATAAATTGCTAACTTATTTATGTGCAGCTGTCGTACAAATTGTAAAAAATCACCACAGATATGTACCATCATGTTAAATAATTACAAAGGAATGCTTTTCAAATAAAACTCCTTTATTAATCCAGATATAGATTATATAATATATACGACGCTATAGTGATGTTATCCCATTATGTTATTCAATTACAAGCAATTCTTAGGCGCACTCGACTAAAACAATCAATATGGTTATAGACCATTTGTGTTCAGCGGCATTGTCGGTCGACAAGTCGTGAGTCACTGCGTGGATCCTTTTTAACCAGTTGTTCACTGCTTTCGTTATACTTGTGTATATGCCAAGGTGTTCCACGTTTTGTTCAGATAATAAACTCAAACCAGTCTTGCGATAGTACTACGACTTACGCGCAGGTCTCTAGGGCCGTGAAATGTTACTAAATGACTACACTGTCACTGAAATGTTACCGAGTTATATTTAGATTTTGCCCTAGATTTTTCCTCAAGGACTATTTCTAGAAAAGGTTGACTTTTGGCATTTGAGATGTTAAATATGACACCTACGATATTTTGCATGAAATATTTTAGACAAAAATTTAGCAGATTAATTTTAGATGTTTATCCTAACGAGCTAGCGGGATATTGTTAGACAGCTTTCTTTTTTCATAATACAGTAAATGACCGTAGATATGGATAAGTTACGTGGTCACATGATGACATAATAAGATAATTCCATAAAGAACTAGACAGTTGTTACTTTTGCGAAGCAACTTTCTGCTTCAGGCAATCGTTAAGTCCGAACGATCTGTGTAGCTGTGATTTAAGTAAATTTCTCTTGAAGTTAGTTCGATTAACTAAGCTATATGTAGATACGCAATAACTTATTATTGTAGTCATGTTTCTTTCTCCAAATATAAATTATTATTTTTATAATTTCTACTGCGCCCATAGAGTAAAAGCCTCGACGCAGCTTTCCATTTCCATTAACTCCTCATCTATTAGTTAGACTAGTTGTAAAAGCTAACTTTTAGCTTTAATTACTCGACTATGATATGCAGCTTTCGATTGTTAATAAATATTGATGTGTAAGAAAGCAACGATCTCATTTAAACTAAGGAATAATAGTATATTTTATATTAGAACCTGGCAAACTGGTTTTATAACTTACATAGGATGTCTATTCGAAGCAAACATTATAAATATATTGCTACATATACCAACTAAGGGTACAAGATATAAGACTATCCTATAAATTGAGGAGCCAATCCAATTTTCATAATTTATATCCTATTCATAGGGTATAAAAAAGTATTACACGTATTTTAATGTGGGTTGTTTATATATAGGCGTGTAGTCACGTTAGTTTGTCTCCCCTCCGCCCCTTATGCCTCATGCAGAGGGCAAGGGCGTCTAATGGCGCCCCCTTGATTCAATATGCCAAGGACAAAGTCACAGTATATTTGTCAACTGCCATATAAAAATGCGGCTCGTGTTCATGTCTAAATTATCGACGGATTCAACGAAGTTAAATGAGGACACAAATAAATATATAGGTATTAAACGAGACAGCAGTTAGGGCCTGTAGTGTATATGTATGTGCCCTATGAATTGAATTACTTTAAATTCAATACGATAGGAGAATGCATATAAATATGCTAATGGACTGGCTTATCTCCTTTAATATATGTGCAACTTTTTTAGTGCCTGTCTGTGTTAAAACTCTAGATGCATAAATTAAACTAAGTAACAAAATTTATAATTGTAAGAAAAACCGAATAGCTTTCATTAAAGTTTCTGTGAATAAATATAATAATAGAGAGCATAAATTACGTATGTGATATATCTTTTGAATAAATATCAATTTAATAGACGTTATGACTTACTAATTAGTGCATGCATATAAAAATCTACTAAAATTCAAATGTGGTGTGAATTACGGTGGGTCATCGACCTGATCTAAGCTAGAGAGTTACGTATATCAAAGATACGTCTCAAATTTTATGGAGCGTCAAGCCGACGGCATTGGCAATTAAGAGATTTTCAAGTGTAAGCATCGCACGGCTGGGTGAGGATACGAAGCCACGCGGAGGCAATGCGCCACTTACTTATCCGTTCCAAATCTTTCAGTATGCACCTCACTAATTAATAAAAACTGTTTTCGTTAATTGTAATTAGCAGACTAACAAAAACCTACCTATTATCTAAGCTAAACAATTTAATTATGAAAATGGATTCGCATAATATACATTAGAAATACATTATTCAGTCTGCGTCTCCTGCGTAGGGAAATAGCGTTATTTTTTATTATTCTTGGGTAGCCATTGCGGCAGTGTTCAGATGCGGTTCCCCTCGCCGTTTATTGATCTATAAACCAACATAGGGTACCTAGGGCTCCACAATATATACGACTGCGAGAGATAGAATGGGATGCCACCCTCGCGATTACGATGGTGAAATTTTCTTAATATATTGTGTCAGAAAATAACTTCATTAGTTTTGAAATCAGCGTTTAAGCTATTATTTTATTAAAGTGTGTAGACATGTATTAGGCTTTTACAACTTAGAATTAAGTATTTTAAGGAGGATTAATAAGTTGTAAAGCATTTGCTAACAGCTGATTTTCAACTATATTTCCTTCTCTTATACAATTAAGCACTAATTCGATTAAATCTCTCGCAGACAACCCTAACAGTTAGGCATTAGGGGTGCGACGCGTCGTTTGGTGTCCGGGCAATCGATTCACGTATTCGGGAAGTATATTTCGCCTCTTTCTCGCAAATATGTCTGCGTATACCCGTCTCTGTCGTCCACAAGCCACTGTCCTGTCTGAGCAGATTTCATTACAAACCAACACAACAATGTACCTACTACATAGTGTATGCTACATAGGACTTTATGTATCGACGATGGAGGAAACATTTTCATACTGCCAGCCACCACACACTATCTGTAAGGCTGGTATTATTCATATTTTCAGTTACTTAAACTCGTCAACAGGAAAATTTGTCGTAGTAACATTCCATGTAATCATCAAACAAAACTTATTTTATACTCAATTAGGAAGGAAGAATTTGATACTAACAAACAGTTTAGTAACCCACACTTGCATAAACGAATTCCCTAAAAAATATGATAAAACAGTTACATGGTAATTGTGGCGTGTGTGCTAATTATAGATTTCGTGAACGATTACTGTTCAATACTCTATGATGCGTGAAAGTGGCGAAAGTCTCACTACTCACGAACCGGTTTAACTCTTTGTAATGATCCATTGAGTGCTTTATGACTACCGTGAATTTAAAAAAGAAACAATATTTCTTGGTGGTACTGTATTGAAAATATTCTGTGTATGACAAAAGCTATAAAATTTGCTATGACAGCAATTCGATATTTAAATACTCTTAAAATCGACTATGAACTTTCGTACAAAGAACATCACTAGAAAAAGTTATGAAATTGATAATTTGAACAGCTAGTAACTCTGTTATAAAATATGTAAGTTTTATTATCAAGTAAAAAGATTTATTATTCAAATCATCAACGGACTGTATTGGCTGTGTCAAGCATATGTTGTGCATTAGTCAGATTTCTATTTATAGTGGCCGGCTGATACAAAACTTGGGGTTCATTAGCACCACATCAATGGCCACTGTTAAGCTTAAGGGCGACCATAAACGGTTTAAGTTAAGCCTTACCATCTTCACTATTTATCCTGTGTTATGTACATGAGAATATTAGTACTAAAATGAACTAATAATAGCTTCGTAAACAATGGTCCAAGTGTTTTCATTTTTTGAACAAAATGTATATCATATTTAACTGTATCGGATTAAAAATATCAAAATCTGGAGTTGAACGACACCACCGGTTAACGCTACCAGGTAATTGTATGTATTAACATAATATATCGCATGATGGTAAACGAACCGTAACCGAACGGTTAATGCGACGTCTTTTCTCAAGATTTTAAATTTAGAAATTGCTTTCGATGTACCACCTTCGAAAAATGTTGCTAACAAATTACTTCCTGGTAAAATTATAACGCGAATACCTACATAACGATTTCTTTGTTCTTAAACAGGAATATTTTCAGAGCGCCTCCCTCAACCCTCTCAATAGCTCTTGTCAGATTTTATAACGAGCTCCATGTCACCCACAGTTCCGTGACTTTCAATCTAAATATTCGAAAGCAGTTTAGGGTTATGATTCATTTTTTTATAAGTAAAGGTGATTCATAATAACACTCAGGAAAAACATACAGCTACATAAAAATAACGCTGTCGTAGTCAGAATATGGACAAATAACCGCCGATGTCGGTAGACAGGAAAGTATTTCCTATCATCACGTACGAATGAACAGAAATAACGCACAAGTTTCTAAAGGAATGCAATATCGGTATGATTACACGCTAAATGCATACACAGTGACAACAGTACCACGACTACGTATGCTTATAAACAGTCTATGAAAAAACGAAGTATGAAGTCATGCAAACCGCTCCCATTCGGACAAACAATATTCCGTTAATCGAGAAAATAATTTCGAATACAAATCTGAAAACACAGAATTTCAAAAGGATTCCTGATCAATGAGTTTGCGAGCCGCTACAATACCCTACTACATCCGATCGCCGGTTCCTGAGGGAGTGACGATGTAAAAAACTGTTCGATAATGCCCAAAATGTACGTAATAGTAAATGGTAAGATGTATTTTATGAACGTAGTGTGATATACAATCCAATTTTGTGCTAGAATAGTAGAAAAGATACTAAACCTATGACTTACCAAGTGTTATTTGATGTGGGAAAGGAAAGACGTCGTATCGTGCACTGTGTGGGAACGTCAAAACGCGACTGAGGCGAACGGGCTTGAGTGCGGGTGTCGAATCGCCGGGGGTGTTCGGCTCACGGACCGCGGTGCTGTGCCACAGCTTAAATAATAATATTTTTATATCGTACCGATGATGATTCACTTCACAGACTATCGCTTCAAAACAAAATAATGAAGGAAATACGTGTAAATTGATGACGTAAGCGATCAAATGTAAATAATTAACTTGAATAGAACAGCCTGATTAAAGTATGCGCGACAAACAATTTCTTATAAATTATACAAATAATAATTGTTTTATCGAATATTGACAGGATAAATGCGAGTAAAGCATCTAATCCTTTCAATTTTGTTAAACAATTTACCTACAGAAGTTTTGTAGACTCGAGCTCAAGCTGTTTTTAAACTCGAAAAAACAAATGCATCTCTATTTACGTTACTTTGACAATTTATAAGTGTTATTTTGTGACCAAAATGTTGAAAAATGGAATTATATTTGCGTACTTTCAATTAAAATTTATATCTACCTAATCAGTGGATCTGAAAACAAAAATCAATGATTAATACAGCAAACAAAGAGTCTCGTATTTTTACATTAAAAGTAATACAAAGACAATATTAAGTGTATAAGCAAAGGCTAATCATTACGATGCCTTACAATCAATCGAATAACCTCCAATTTGTAAATTAGTGTTGTGTCTTTTGGAATATTGAATTAAAAGTTGTGCTCCTTTATGTGACTGTGAGCCGATGAATCACCCATCGGCCATCACACAATGAAGCGGAGAGGGGAGGTCACAACTCACAGTATCGCTTGCGCTACTTAAACTTATATCCAAACTTTTTTTTTACTCAGTTATTCACAGGACAAAATTAAAAGATGACGCTCCAGCGAGCCGCCATAATCTCGACGAATTAAAAATTCAAATTATATTTTAGGAATTATTAGTGCTTACTTATATCACAATTTCGCTACTGACAGAACTAACAAGCAGTATGATTTCGAATTAATTTAACAGTTCTTTGCTCCTGGGGCATTAACCCAAAAAAAAGGCTATTTCTTTTTTAATAATAAATCTTTCTTTGTATCTCGAGTCGATGTACTTTATAACATATCACATGATCCCAACCCGGAACAAATATACATATATCAGCTGTGAATCATACAACTATTTACGCCAAACGGAAATCGAACCCGCTAGATACATGTAGAGCACTTAAGTGGTGCCTTGAATATAATCGATAAAGCTATTTATTTTCTATACTTACTTTTACGTAAACATACTTATATAAGTCTTACGTATGGATGTACGTGTGTAGGTCACTGAAGTTCTCAAACAGATGAACCGATTTTAATGATTTTTGTATGTCTATAGGTCGATCCCTGGCTGATTTAGATCCTCAATTGGATCCGATAGGTGGCGTTTCGATCAAGACAACGTATGTCGGCTAAAGATTACAGTTTTCAGTCGTTCTGGAATAATTCTATGGATATTCTTGGAACGTTTTATTCCAGTAGGTTTAAATACAAACAGCATGAAGCAATTCAAATAAATATTCTAGCGCTGTGTCAACAACTTCTTCTTTTCTTTCTTTTCGTGTGGTTAGTGGCCAACCTGTTGTCAAGAGCTGTTCAAGCCGCCTGTAGGTCTCTAACATGGCTTAGCAACTGCTGTCAATTTGGCAACAAACGGGACCGACTTTTTACGTGCCCTGCGAAGCATGGAGACACTCAGATGAAATACCACTAAGCGGTCACCCATCTATTTTTTATTTTTTTTGCGTGCAGGAATGCTTTGACGCTTAGCCCTCCGCGGGGGCGGGCGGAGGGGTTATGTCGGACTCACCGGGGTAAAAGAAAGATGTTGAAAAGATAATGGACCTCCCGGAATACCGACTAAACCTACCACGGTGTTCCTCGACAAAACCACTATCGACGGGGCCGCGCGAATCACTTGCACATGCGGTCGCGACCCCGCCGAGGTTTCGGCCCGCCGTATGAAACGGCAGGCCACTACGCGAAGAGACCTACCCATTGGCACTTCTCACTCACAAACCCTACTGTCCCCCCCTAGAACGGAGACGGACTCGACACAGAGGTGCGCGTGGGAACACGCACGCCGCCTCTCGGACCTGGTGCTGATCGGATGGCGGGCAGGCCCGCGAAGCCCACCACTCCCAGGTCAAACCTCAGGGTGGCTGGAGGTCGTTTCGCACCCTCCGGCGCCAACCCATCTATAGACTGACTGCACCCAACGTTGCTTAACCTCGCTAATCGTTTACCGATCAGTGAGTGCAACTGGTTATAAACAACATAAAACGTAAATAAATAGGTAATTAAATAATGAAAAGCAAGTAAAAACAGTTTCCTTTTCTTTCTGGCTATTTATCTCACATGGTGGTGGCGTCAGCCTTCATTAATTTCTTCTTCCTCTTCGTCTTCGTCAGAAGCATTGTATGCCTTCATGTCTCTGCACAACACATCTATCCACTCCAGGACCACATTTTGGATCCAGGGACAACTTTTTGTATTAACTAAATTTAATCATCACAAAATGCTACACAAACAGCTGTGTAACCGCAACCCGCTAATTTGCGGGCCGCTGGTTCACCTGCCACTAACAGCAATGATAAAAATCTTACGTCATCTATATAATATAAAGTTCAAAGCACATTTTAATGAAACAGAATTGTTGAATTAACCAATATCATGTCAAAGAATATGGCAGCCAGAATTGGTTGCTGTAATGCGCCTAGGCCCCAAAGAGCAATCCTCGCTTGAAACATCCTTTTAAAGGCATATACGCGACCGCTAGATGAGACTAAAAATAAATAATCTCATAAACTTTGTACCTGTCGCGTTTTTGATTTGTAGATGACATTTACCTACACGTTGGTCGCTGAAACCCTGGAACATTTCCAAAATGTCTAAAACGATCCAAGAATTCTAAGAGTTCCTAAAATTGAGTTCTAGAATTCTCGACACGTGCCGTGAGAACGTGTGGGATTTATCTAAAATGACGTCTGGTTGACATGAGTGCATAGAATTACTTTATAAACATGGAATAGCGAATTGGGAAGTATATTTATCCTTCGGGAGATTATAAAATCCTATTGCTGTATACCTGTGATAATTATAGTTGTCAGACTTCTTAGAAGGCGTTGTATTCTTCTTCTTAGCGTTTCGGTGGCAATCATTGCTCAATATTATATATGTAGTTGCGGCCCAGGCGGCAGCCAACTTGATTGCATCGTCTGAAGCAATCATCAAGCCCTCATGCGTGTAGGCGTTGGTGCTGTATTGTCAGCAGAAGATTACTGTGACCATCGTCCCTTTTGATGGCAACACAGTGACTTAAAAAACTACTTTACTTTACGCGCGAGTAAACTTGGTAATACCGTCTGTACGTTTGTTTGCCACCTTATGAGCAAATTGCATTATACAGAAGGTTGCTGCTAAATATCCTTGAAATTGTATCAGGTGACCAACTGAAAACCAGCGCTGATGCACTCAATTTGAGTGCTCAGCTAATGATGAGGTGGTGACCCTTTTCGGCGAGGGCATACATATTTTGTTTTTAATATATATAATATTTTTTGTTTATTTTGTTTGATTTAACTAATTATGTGTGCTCTGTACGAAATAAAATGTGCTTTCTTTCTTTCATTCTTTCTTTCTAAATTGAGTAGTTTAGTTCTAAACGTTACACGTTAGCCCTCATATTTCGGTATATAAACATGAAGGAGTCTGTCCACTACCCCGTCTCATACCAAGACTGTGCTAGGAACGTGTCAGGCAAAAAAATATTCTTTGTAAGGAAATGTATAAGACTATGCCCACTACACCGTTGCGTCACCGACTAGCAGTTCCTATAGCAGGGCGTATCGTGTTTCTTTTCGTGTCTGATACGTTCCTAGCACGGTCATGGTACGAGACGGTGTAGCGGGCAGACTCCTTAATTTAAAAAATTACGTCTCGAGATATTAATGGCATCAATGAGTTAGCAATTGCAATATACTACATATTAAAGAACTAGTGGTTCTAAATCAACGAATAGCATAGATAACAACCGGGCACGCCACGTTCGTGGCGGTAAGTCCCGAGTTAGAGGAGTGGCTGGAGAGGCGGCATGGCGCCCTTCCCTTCCAACTGACAAAGGTAATGACTGGCCACGGTTGTTATGGCCAGTTCCTGTGTCATATTGGCTGACAGGAGATGCCCGGATGTCATCACTGCTGTGACTGCCACAATGTTGTTGTGGACATGGCGCTGCACACATTAGCGGATACCCCGCTTGGGCTTCGCAGCGCCGTGAGTTGGTCGCGGCACTCGGTACGGTTGTCCTCTCGCTCCCGGCTTCAATGGTCTCCAGTCTATGGTCCGGAGTGAGAGGTCTTGGAAAGCCGTCACCTTCTTCTGCGAGGAAGTCTTTTCCATCAAGGAGGCGGCGGAGCGTAGGAGGAAGCGTTTAGACCCTCTCCTCAATAGTAGAACCGGGCGACGGAGGGCGCGAAACGACCTCCAGCCACCATAAGGTAGTTAGTTAGTACCTATTAGGTGGTGGGCTTAGTGGGCCTGCCTAACACCAGTTGCAAACAATATAACTAAATAAAAAATATATCATAAAATATCCACGAAAAATTTCAAACATTGTCTAAAAAATATTATTTCTAAAACATACACAAATAAAAATGAATACGCACTAACTGATTTAAGCACTAGAATTCACAAGATAAGAAGGAACAAGTGAACAATGAAATTAAAAGCCACTCTTGGCAGAAGTGCACTCGCAGTGTCCTTAGTAAACGTCATCCCTTTCAATGTGAGACTGACACTTTGAAAGTAGCGTATCAAACGCACCCCACGTTAGTGCCCTTGAGATAATTTCCTTTTTACTTGAGGCACCCGCCCTGCCTTTACAAATTACATACATAATACTAATTTTCACTAGAATCTAAATCAAACTGACGGAAGTTATTTTTACCTTTTGAATTTACGTTTGCCAGTCTGATGGTAAGTAAGCAATGAATGGAATCTGTTATATTAAGCCTATTCTTATAGCCTGTTTTCCTATATACTACAAAAATGGCAAGCAACCATTAACCATAGTTGACCTGCCTAATGGTAAACATTCATCATCATCTATGATCGCTGGCAATACTGAGGATATCACTTGTGCTTTGACCGTAGAATGTATGAAGAGCAAGGAACTAAAGACGAAGTTTCCTTTAAAAAAAATGCTGTCTCTGCGAAAGTTGTAAGGTAGTCGTAAGCTTGACAATCTGAAGACAGACCTGGTCATGCTTTAATTAAAGAACTCGGGGTAGAGAAGAAAACACGTGCTTGCGATGAGAACCAGGTTCTTAAGACACTAACTTTTAACCGTGGGAGAGCCACACTTCGGCAGGAATGGACCAGCTCGACCGGAGTGATACCACGGCCTCACAGAAAACCGGCGTGAAATAGTGCTTGAAACTTGAAACCCTCCCTCCTTAAGGGGGAGAGGCAAATTTAAAAGGCCGGCAACGCACTTGTGACTCCCCTGGTGTTGCGGGTGTCCATGGGCGGCGGTGATCGCTTACCATCAGGCGATCCGTACGCTCGTTTGTAACCTTTACCATAAAAAAGACACAGTGAGAGGCCACGCGACCACTCAAAACACAAAATAATAGGGGTTAAAGTATGAAGTTGCGGTTATATAGTAATACATACATTGAATTGACATAAAACCTTCATGTGTGTGATTTTCGAGTGAAACTTTTTCACATGATACCTATAAGATTCTTCTTATAAAAAATGTGCAATATATGATTTTTCAACTTTCAATTGTTTTTTTATTTAGCTTAGACGGGAAAGATGGATACTTCGAAAATCCGAGTCATTTTTGAATACGAGTTCCGACGCGGCACTAACGCGGCAGAAACGGCTCGCAATGTCAACGCTGCGTTTGGAGAGCAGACTGCTAATTAACGCAACGTCCGTTTTTGGTTTTAACGCTTTCGTAATGGAAACTTCGAATTGAAGAACGAACCATGTGGAAGACCTGTGTGGGCGACACAGGTGAACAACACTGAATTGAAGGAGATGGTGGAAGCCGATCCGAGTCAAACTACCCAGGAATTAGCGGCATGGTTTAACGTTACCCTACCTACAATATTGCCTAATTGCATCAAATCAATAAGATCTTCTTCTTCTTGTCTTGTGGTTAGTAGCAAACCAATATATTATATACAATATATATTTTCATATTTTTTTAATCTTATTGATAAAAAAATATGAAAATGGATGCCTCATGATTTGACTGATCTGCAGAAAGAAATGCGTGTTGAAACTTGTGTTGCCTTGTTAAATCGGTACAGAAATGAAGGAATATTGAATCGAATTGTGACATGTGACGAAAAGTGGATTCTTTACGATAACCGTAAGCTAAAAATGCAATGGCTTACACCAGGTCAAACGCCGCAACAGTGCCCTAAAGCAAGGCTTACCAATAAAAAGGTAATGGTAACTGTTTGGTGGTCTCTTCATGGTGTTATACACTATAGCTTTCTCAAGTCTTGTCAAGCAATAACAGCAGATGTTTACTGTGCTGAACTTCGAACAATGATGGCGAAACTGGTAGTGAAACAGCCCCGACTCGTGAATCGATCTTCATCATTATTGCTCCATGATAACGCAAGACCTCACACTGCACGAGAAACCGTTGTAACTCTACAGGAGCTGCAGTTAGAAACCATACGTCATCCTCCGTACTCGCCAGACCTTGCTCCAATGGACTACCATTTTTTTCGTGATTTTGCCAATTTACTATGTGATATAAAACATCTTCTCAGGAGGCAGTACAAAATGCTTTCACACAGTTTGTCGAATCTAGATCTCTGGAGTTCTGTCGTAAAGGCTGAAATGAAAATGCATAAAAATGAATGAACTTCCGTTTAGATGGCAGCAATGTATAGATAATGAGAGTAAATATTTCGATTAAATAAATATGGTACATCTTAGAACAAGTGAGAAACGGCCATGAATTGCCGTAAATCTTAGAGTTCGAAAAAATGGTATCACGTGACCTTGAGATCAGAGGTCAAAGGTCATAGTCATTTCGGGGTATATCGAATGGTTAACGCCATTCGACTCAGCATAGTCGTCATAGTCTCTACCTTTTACGGTTCTTGAGTTGAAAGTTGTATAACAGGCAGACGGAGGGATGGACGGACAAGGCTGTTGTATATGAGTTATTCGAACTCAAAAAAAACGTGTTTCAATTTTTAGCACAAATAGGCAATTTCATACTTTAACCCCTAATATATGCAGGCTTCCTCAAGATGTTTTCCTTCGACTTTGAAAGGGGTGATAATAATCTGTTCGAGAATCAAACTCGAGTAGTCTACGTGGCTTTTCACCGATCACTCCACTAGGCTTTCATTACTGTAATGACTATACAAAGGATCACAATTCACAATCAAACAATATATTTGGTTTCTGTGGTGACTAGAGTTTCCAGTGCTCGTTGAGAGAACGTTACTATCGCGAAATATACGCTATATACTTAATTACCTAATTAATGTCAAAATAACCTTTAAAGGAGGTAAATTAAGAAGAAAGTATAGGTATTTATTTAACAAATTCCCGCTAAATGATTTCCAAATTTCAATAGGGGCTTAAGATGGCGGACATTGGCAATCATCATTATGCAAATGTTTTAACAAGTTAAGGGTCAGCTTTCTAACTAATTTGATGGGCTTTAGATAGGTATCATGTTAATTAACAGGAAAGCCGTTCCCACTACACAAAAACACACAACATAGTATCTGGATCTTCATAAATGTCCAAATGATAGATCCAGAATATATCAAAAATATCTGACACTATGCCTTCAATGTGTTTTGGTAAGCCTAATTCTTGGCACGTTACTGCTCATATTTATTTATTTAAAAAAAAGACAATTGACGCATTATGAATTATTAATATGTCGTGGAGAACTGCAAACATTCAAACAACAGACACAAAGAACACCCTGGCACGGTACAACTAATTGCAAAGAACGCAAATGTTTGTTCTGTGCGGGGATCAAACTTACATCACTCGGCGTAGTGGCAATAGCAAGACGACTACTTGAACCACAAGACTATCCGTGCAGTCAATATTACATATAATTATTATATTTAGATATGTTAGTTTCGTAGTAATAGACGTCGAAAATGTGGTGCCCAAACTACATAATTTTTGTTTGGATTTATAATTAGATCTAATAAGTAACCTTAAAGATATGAAAAGGCCTAACATGAAAAAGATAGCTATTATTTAAACAATTACGCTTTGTGTTTTACAAGGGATGCAACATCGATTTTATTTTGAGACCAACAGAAAAACTACAGAACATAAGAAAATCAATAGATAACGTCTTAACTGGGACGTTTCTAAGTCTTAATTTCTAAATTTACATTCCATATTTATACATAAAATACTGAGCGCCATCTATTTCTCTTGTGGTTATATGTACGTGCATGCTGTGCATGCATGTAATATAACTACCTGAAGGAGTACACTATAGGTACTATATGTTTGTGCAATTCTGTGTATATTCTGTGTATATTCTGTGTTGAAGATCCTAAATGAATAAACTATTCACACAGTATACATATTGCCCAAAGCAAAAGAGGAAGGAAGGTTTTTACCGCAATTTAATATTTTAGATCTGGTATTAGATGTTTTTCCAATTATGTTTAAATTACGATATTGTTACAGAGTTTTGTCACCCATTCAGATGTTGAAACCTCTGACAGAAACTGAAGGTACCTTCGGAGCTGACTTCGATATCATAGTAAAATTAAGATTTCCATACAAAAGAAAAAGCATAAACTATTTTACTAAATAATTATTTCGGTTTAAAGATAATTTATTCTTTAAAGAATTTTACAATTCACTTATATAAGAATATTACATAAGTTTACAATCAGAGTGTGCTAAAACAAAACAGATTGTGGGTGAATAAATACATTTTACATTTCACAGTTCACAGCAGGTAGGTACTAGGTACCATCATAACAGACACGAGTATAATGTACCCAAATATACACGGAGCTAAAGTTACTAGACGTGTCTTGACGAGAAAGTTCATTATTATTATGTAGGTACGTCTTTAATCGATATTTATACTTTTGGCATCTTTAATATCTTTAATATATTTCTCTTACTTTACACGAATGTTTGTGACTATATTGATTGATTCACGCCTCTATATATATACCTAAATGTAAGCAAGAGGTGCATTATGCCCATATTACACCAATTTTAGATCCTACGTAATGCAAGCGAGCCTCTTGCCGTCTACTGGACACAGTCCTAGACATCTTGCTGGTACAAAGAATATCTTGACACGATACCAAAAATACCGCCACATCCGGGCATCCAACCCAAGACACAAGACAGCAGTTGCATTCACTACCGCTGCGCATGATTTATTTGATGTATAAGTAATTAAATTTTTATCATGATTCATGTATGCTTAAATGCAAGGTATAGCCGTATCGAATTAATTATTACCGAGTTTCATGATAACTTTTATAGAAGATTAATTGTTTGATTGGTTTTTTAATGACCAAGGTTATGGTTGAAATCTACTTTTACTCCTTGTTATTCTGTATTTCTAGAATGTTAGAAGATTGCACTAGGTATATATATCTGGGATGGTTACGTAACCTTAGGCCAGACCGATTTGCAGTTACGGATACCAATATTAACGTCAACTAGCGATCTGTTCAGGAAATGTTATATTGCACAAGCTAGTGTGTAAACAATAGTTCACCCTGCACTTCACACACACGTGAGGGTGCCCCGCCCCCCATGTTATTAATGTTATTATTGAAGAGGCTGAGGACCCCGCAATATATTATTCTGGTCCTTGGGCAATAGACGTTAAGTACGAAAAGTGACGACTTAAAAACTGTAAACTTGAATTTTTCGCCAACCTCAGCTCTCCCATTATATATTATAAGTTTAACTTAAAAAACTTATATGTTTTGTAAGTTTTTTAGAGTAGTAGAGCCTCGCTGATTTCAGCATATATGGGCCGGCTCGACCGGGGAAGGACTACTCTATCTAAGGACTCATACGTGAAATAGCAGTATTCCTACTGTTGTGTTTCGTTCGGTGAGTGAGAGTGCCGGAGGTCCAATCACCCTCTTTTCCCCTTCCCGCTCCTTCTCCTTCCCACTTCCTTTTCTAAAGGGTCAGTAACGCGCAATTATTGTATATAAAAAATATATAATAAAGTCGGCGCCCCAGGCCCTCTCTCTTGCCATATTCTCGTAGTCGCAGCGCGGAGAGAGATTAAGTCTAAGCGCAGAACCAACGGCCTTACGTGCTTTCGCTTAGGCAACACTGCTGAATTTCTAACTCGAGATTGCTATTGCGAATTATGAAAAGTCTAATAACACTATGGCCGACCCGATATCAAAAAGGAAACCGGCGTAAAAGGTATAATACGGTTACTGCGTTAGGCTAGTGCGAATGCCGGCGGCTTACATACCAACACCTCCCATACATTTTTTCCATCCCAACATTAATTCTTACGGATTTATACGGCATACGATTAGGGTAGTGGTCGCCTTGACTCACTCGTCACAGCGTTGACTATTAGTTCGAATTCCAGACGGGACAAAAATTTGTGTGATCCACAATATATTGTGCCGAGTCTAGGTATTCGTTGTACCCGTTGTTTGACTGTCTGCTTGGAAGCCTTCTGCCACATGAGTTATGTATCTATACTTATATTTATTATATACTAGCTTTTTTCCGCGGTGTCGCTCGCGTAAAAGTAAGTTAGGTTTATTGGATAACCTATATTTACAAATGTACTAAAAAAAATTACATAATTAACATAATTACAAAAACACAAATAATTATAATACTAAATATTTACAAAAATGGTTTAGGCATCGTAGAATTCTTCAGCATCGCTGTCAGTTAGGTTAGATTATGTTAGTAGAGTACTTTTTAAAATAAAATATGGCCCATGTTACAAGGTGATAATATAATATTGTCTTCTGTTTACGCGAATATTATTCATTGAAATTAAACTACTATATAACGGATTTTATCGCATGCAGGGGTCTATAAAATAGATTGTGACTGCGGACTCTCATACATTGGTCAAACCAAGAGAAACATAAGCACCCGCATAAAAGAACACATAGCTGATGTAAAACACCGACGCTCGTTGAAGTCTGCTGTGTGTAAACATGTGCAACAGGGGACCAGCCACTACCTGAGATTTGACAAACCACAGATTCTCGCTAAAGAACACCGATTCCTACCAGGGATGCTTCGCGAGGCTATTGAAATCAAAAAACATCCTAATTTTAATAGAGAAGATGGTTGGAATGTACCACCAGCTTGGGATCCAGTAATAAAAATAGTCAAACCCAAGAAGAAGCAAACCACAGCTAGACTTCATGATACTTTGAGCTCATTCTGCGTAAATAGAAACACCAATGATTAAATTATGTTCGGGTACTTTGAAATAACTACACTGGAACATTGAGACAACTACCATCTTAGTCTCCCCGTGACCATGGCTGCTGGAAAGCAACCGAAACGTCGGGGAAAGTTGTCAAATAAACAACGCGATAAAATCCGTTATATAGTAGTTTAATTTCAGTGATAATATAACTTTCTAATAATAAAAGAATGTTTCAAATCGGTTGAGTAGTTTTTGGGTTAAATCCTTACAAACAAACAAACAAACATACAAGAAATCAAATCTATCCTCTTTGAAAAATGAAAAATTGTTCATTTACCTACAGCGTTTAACAAATTAGAAAAACTTATCAATCTAAAACATCTTATAAAATAAAATAAAGTAATTTTCCAAGCGCTGGCAACATTAAACAAAAATACTTCTGTGGTTTTCACACTAGGCAAGCGTGTATCGTGAAGACCCAAGACCATTATAATATTAGAAGAGATTTCTAGTCCAAAAACGGGTGCCACGTGACACGTTAGTAACCATTGATCATGCAGTGTATAGTTTTATAAGTGACCATATGCTACTAGCCACTTATGCAGGCAAACAACAAGAAAGAAGCAACAAAAAATAATTTGTAAAATAGTAGGCAAGCACGCATTTGTTTCTGTTGTTGAATCCAAACTACCAACCTAAACTCACAAACCCTATACCCTAGTTAGCTTCTAAATACTCCATAACAAACCACAATATTTACCTACTTCACGGAATACAGTGAGGCTCGAATATACACCACAATAATCCTACTACACATAATTATTCTCAGCTAGGTACTTACGTAAGTTCCGACAATTCGGAGTACCTACGTCTGCCGCGGCTGCGTCGGGGAGGAATTCCGGTTTGGCATCTCTCGGCGCGTACCGACGTAAATATCTCTATAGGACAACTAAGTATTATACCGTTTATTATCTCCGATTTTGGTATTTTCAACGGTATATGCGTTGGGTAGTAGTTATCTATGCTATTTTGCTTGTAGTGACATGTTTCGTAAAGGTACTTTTAAACGGGCAATATTTTGTCTGCGATGTGTGGCTGCGATACAATCGCCATATTATAGAATACACGTCAATGTTTTGCGTATGAATTATATTTGGAATAGCAGCATGCATCTGCATGCATTTCATGCTGCTGCCAGTATGAAGCATTTAAATACTTTGAGCTAGTCGGTGTGTAGTTAAAAAACATTGCAGCCACACATAAAAGTAAAAATATTGGTCGTTAACCGTATGCATGAACCTGGTATTATGTTCCTCCAACACAAAGGGAGGACTCCGACCAGGCTGGGTGCCTGGCGGGCTGCGATTTGATTGGTAATGCCGGTAATGAAAATGATTCAGGTTTCTATGGCGGAGCGCCTATTGCTTACAGAGACATCTGTTGTCCGTCGTCGAAACTTCTTCGTCCTTATGGAGTCACAACAAAGGAAATATTTCTGATATATGTGTGTGGAATAAGATGAAATTTTTTTCTTTTATCTACATATGTATATCGTCTAGTTGGTAAACTAGGGTTCGCGTGTAAGCTGTTACCTTTACGTAAATACGTACTCGATGGTCCATGTTTATTTCAGGAGCATGACAAGCTGCTTTCTCTACAAAAATAAGGAGAGAGCTACCCACTTGTAAAACACATTAAAAAAAAGAACATACATACATCTGAGGGTTACTACGCAGTCAGTTCTTAATTAACAAAAATGTCTTTATGTAACTTCAAATAGGTATTATGGCCCTTTGTGGTTTTAAATATAATAACATTTAATTTCATTGTAGGTATTTATATCCATCGCCTCCGTATTGTGGTTTAAAAGATAGCGTTTACTTACTTCCTTCCTCAACACGCGACGAGATAGCGAGGTGAACATTCTGTGCATAAACAGTGAATAAGTGGATCTTACGTTTGAGTAGGTATTCTATACTAATATTGTAAAACCCAGATAGTTATTTATTTTTTATATACAGTAACTGACATACCTGCGGGACAAAAGCTGTGTTTTACATATCGTAGCCCCGAGTCAGGGCGACCTCTGTTTAAATTTTTATAGATTAGGTAATAGATTTTGTTTGCGGCTCCGCTAGGGAACAGTTTATTTTTCCTGGATGAAGAACACCCTATTTCCATTCCTGTACCCCCTTACAATGTCTAAGGGAAATTTCATGATAATCACTCGATTATTTAAGATGTGTAAGAGTAACAAACTCACATTCACATTGATGATATAAGTTAGGATTGTTTTTGTATACTACCAAAGTGGCAAACAACCATACAGCCTGCAACACCAGAGGCATCACTTGCGCGTTGCCGATACTGTAAAAACCTTTGAACATCCTTTTTGAAGAACGCCATACTTTAGTCTTGTGGGACAACCTTGGCAGGGAGTTCATTCCACAACCTGAGCGTCCGCGGTAGAAAATTCCTTTGGAGCCGTCGATGCGGCACCAATTAGGTTGTAAGGTCTTCACCTTAACCGTACCGTGCCTTCGCATCATCTCAAACAACTCCTGAGAACACAATCCATTATATAAGCGGTACAAAACATAAAAGGAGGCAAAGTCCCCTCTGAGACTTATTTACACATGATTTATTTCTAGTCCCAGCATAATCTAATCCAGTCCCGGTCCTACCATAGGACAACCGCTTTAGACCCTAACAGTGTGACCCCTTACACGCTAAGTCTAAGAAGGCGCTACCGCGCCTTGGTGCTAAGAAAAACAAACTACATTCAAGCACGGAGGCGCCTTCATTTGAATCGGAATCTGACGAATCAAAATTTTAAATGAGACATAAACTTACGCTTGTAGTACCATTCCTAGCAAAAACTGTATAGGTACACCTACATTTAACAAGTTGTAAGTCTGGCGTAATAGGAAGCAGCTCTATTGCCGTCCACCGATCTTATTTCCGGACTACGTATTGCTATTAATTAAGCATTTTGTAACGGCAATATCTAATAACTTCTCGCTCGCAATCAAACTTAGGCACGAACGGACTTCGTAAAATTTTTTGGTCACATCGTCCCATTTTAACGAACACTGGCAATCTGCGCAGGAGATATTATAGTGCACAAGTGTGTGCGCCAACACAAGTGCACTGTCTGTTCCCTAACTGTCATAATCCGATGGGACGGCAATCCGACACGACCGGAGATGGATCAGGCGCAGGATCAACGGTTTTGTGTGCTTTCCGAGACACAGTAGTGTTTAACACCACCAACTTCCTAACTGCGGTCTGCTATTGAGGTTTCTTATCAGAAAAACCCAATAACTTTTTGTTGGCCCGACCTGGGATTCGAAACCGCGACCTCATGCACAACAGTCGCTTTCACTACTGCTGCGCAACGGAGGCAGTTAGCAAACTTATACTAAGGGACTAACGTGGAAAATAAAATCATGTTAATTATAGTTGTGGTCGACATTCATAATACTCCTTTTGTTAACTCATCTTTACAGTATGTGTACAAAAACGAAGGACTACTTTGTGATGACGCAATTTCCTTGAGATAAAGGAAGTGCGTCATTATACGCCGTGGGCGATGCAATGGCCAGTCTAGACTTATTATCGCTGTCTTTATCACACACGTTTCTACATATGGTACTAAGTAAAAGCTGTCGTATTGCTGATAAACTTTTAAGACAGGTCTGAGAATCTATTTTTTATTCTATAAGTACCTTTTTAAAACTACTCTTGCATTACGAATAATTCCTGCGTCGCGGGTGACTTTACAAATATACAAACAATGGACAGATATCACCTAGACTCGGTACAATAATTTGTAGATCACACAGTTTTTTGTACCGTGTGGGATTCGAACCCACAACACTCGGCACAGTGGCAGTGGCGAGGCGACCACTTAAACCACTGCGCAGACAAATTATGAAAATTAAGTATTGTTTAGCAAATATAATATGCACTGATTTGGTTTTAATTTTAAAAGAATTTTGATTATTTGATTTAAAAGAATTTTGTACTGCCTCCTGGGAAGAATTTTTTTTTATCACGTAGAACATTGTCCAAATCACGCCAAAAATGGTAGTACGTTGCAGCAAGGTCTGGCGAGTACGGATGATGACGTATGGTTTCTAACTGCAGCTCCTGTAGTGTTACAACGGTTTCTTGTGCAGTGTGAGGTCTTGCGTTATCATGGAGCAATAATGGTGAAGATCGATTCACGAGTCGGGGCTGTTTCACTGCCAGTTTCGCCATCATTGTTCGAAGTTCGGCACAGTAAACATCTGCTGTAATTGCATTATTTTTATTTTATTGAAGCGTTTAAACCAAAAACGCACGGTGCGTTCATTAGCAGTCTCCTCTCCAAACGCAGCGTTGATATTGCGAGAAGTTTCTGCCGCGTTAGTTCCGCGTTGGAAATATAAGACATATAAAAGTCGAAAATATAAGACTTAATAAAGACTTCATGCTTTATTTTTTTTGTATTAAAAATGACTCGGATTTTCGAAGTATCCATCATTCCCGTCTAAGCTGAATAAAAGAACAATTGAAAGTCAAAAATCAAATATTGCACATAATTATTAAAAGAAAAATCTAATAGGTATCATGTGAAATAAGTTTCACTCGAAAATCTCACACCATGAAGGTTTTATGTCAATTCAAAGTATCTATTACTATACAATGGCAACCTCATACTTTAACCCCTATTATTATCTAAGTCGAAGATGGACTGTTGGACGCCATGGCCGCCCGAAATCCACTTGCGCACAATACGCTTGTTGTTAGACTCAACTTATAAACGTCTTTAATACTGTATATTGTACGATTCTGTTAACTCTTGCTTCCAAACTCACATCTAAGTCAGCTGTTATATATTTATAAATCAAATTAGAGAAGATTAAATATATTTTCGCGTTGTCTTGAATTAGGTTTTTTTTTAATGTTTTTTGATGTTTGATATTTATTTATACATCATACTAGTAAAGATTAGAATGTATTAAAAAAAAAAATTATATGTTTATGACTGCACGGATGGCGTGGTCGTTTACGTGGTCAACTCGCCATTCCTAATGTGCCAAAAAATAATTTAATGATCCACTTAAAGTTGTTTCAAGTTTGGGTGTACTTTGGGTTCGTTGTTAAAATGTTTGTTAAGACTGCGCCGAGCGACATGTACCAAAACAGGCGGTCACAGTTAAGTGAATAAACTCAACACTTTTGGTTTAATACAAATATAAAATATACATTTACCGTAACAATGAATGTGTTTACATATACTAAGTGTAAAAAACTTAAATTTAATAATATTTTCGGCTACAAAACTACGTAAACTTGCACGAAAAATGCAAAAACCTAAGCTCGTGTTACGTGATTTTGAGATTATAACAGTAAAAATCTATCCTATTTTACAGCTTAAACGAAACATAAATAGTTACATTACAATTTTTCCGTGCCAAATATTTAAGTTATTGGTTGACAATAAAGATACATATTTATCAAAAAAGTACTTCAAATCCTCCATACAATTTTACTATATCGGCCGCGCGCCGATTTCAATATGCGCCGCACGAGCTCTTTCATTATCTGTCTTACGCTCGGCGCAGTCTTAAGGTCATCCGTGAGAGAGAAATTATTCCTACTGTGGTAGTTATATTATACCTACTACAAGAAGAAACAATCAAAATTTACCTCGGCAGTAACCACGTCAATAACAATTGGTTACTATGGTTACTAGCGAGGCGACAACTGAGTTCGAGATGAGTTCTTAGTAGAATAGCACGTATGAAATCAGTTATATTTTGGTTAATTACTAGGTTCAAGGTCGAGTCTATGAGAAGATACCTGCAAGAAACTCACGACCATTTAAAGTCGCCATAATTTAGAAGATTACATGACTATACCCTATTGTTATCAGTATGGCCTCACCCCATTTTACGTGGAAAAAATATATGTAGGTAAAGGTAGTTAGCGATCATTGGTTTTGATGTTAGTGGAGAAAGTAGAGAACTTGTATTACACCTACATTTTGCTAGCTACGGATTTAGCTACCGCGTATACAGGTTGTGGCGTAAATAATGGATAACCCTGAAACTGTCGACTGGCCAGATTATCATCTATCATTTACCCCTTATATCACCATAGCCCATGGATGACCAAATTATTGATACTTATTTTAGATATTTTAAATAAAAATCGTACTAACTCATACAAAATCAGATGCCATTTCTACAATTGGCGACATTTTCTCGTTCTGTTTTTTTTATGTCACTCCTGAATACTTGTATCATCTGACCAGTATCAAGTATTTTTGTTACAATCTAAGACAACTTCGCAAACAATACTTGTTCTCAAATTTTAACATGTTTTCTAAGGAATTATGCATTATAGGGCCCTGTGTCGAAAAAAAATGGCAATGGGCATATGGTGATATAAGTGGGGTAAATGATAGATGATAATCTGACCAGTCGACAGTTTCAGGGTTATCCATTATTTACGCCACACCCGTTATATGGCGAGCGTTATGCTGTCTACTGGGCACAGTTCGACAGTCGGTACTGCTACTACTGCTACTGGAAATTCCTTGATAGAAACCTAGCCTATTTTTACGTGGGGAAATGCTCCTGATGCTTACCTCGGCACAAGAGGAGGCGAGAGGGTTATGTCGGGCTCTCCCAAAACTTCGGGCCTACCGACTAAAACCACCTCGGTGCTTTGTAAGGCGGGTGGGTCGCTGGAACTGAACTACATTAGTAATAATAATATCCTCCAGACCGAATTTCAGCCAAGGCGGCCAGTCTTAACGGAGACTGGCCAACTACGCAGGAGATATTATAGTACACAGTTGTGCGCGCAAACACAAGTGCACTCTCTGTTCCCTAACTCTCATGATCCGATGGGACGGTAATCCAACACGGCTGGAGAGAGATCAGGCGCAGGCCAATTGCTTTACGTGCTTTCCGAGGCAACGTCTTACACCGCCAACTTCCTAACTCTTGAAATTATTACTACTTATTGAGATTTCTTAATTAAAAACTCAATAACTTTTGTTGGCCTGACCCAGGATACGAACCCGAGACCTCGTGCCCAGCAGTCGCGTTCACTACGGCTGCGCCACGGAGGTACTGGCCTACATCAGCGACGCACCCAGCAGTGCCCAATGCAGAAAAGATATAGAAATCTTGCCTGACCTAGGAATTAAACCCGAGGCCTGCGTTACTGAGGTGGTAATGGTGAACGTGTAGGTATGTACCTATATATATATGATGAAACAGTTATGTTGTAGCCAAGATAGCCTTTTCTGTTCGATGTCTGATCGTGGCAGTTATTGCTGCCTGTGTGTGATTTGCTCTTGTAAAATCCGTTATACGTGCAATATCCGTTAAATAAAATAATGTAAAATCATAACTTTTCAATTGAACACACGAGTGGATGAGTCACTAAGTATATATGTAGGTGCCTAACTTTTTTGTAGGAACTGAAGTGCCGTCTACACTATATAACGCAACTATACGGCACAGACCTTACAAAATCTCTATCACTACTTATCTAAAACTAAGAATAAGTACTTCTAATTTTGAATCGTATTAACTTGGTGGAAATCCATTGTAATAAAATTATTGGGAAGAGAGGAACTCACCATATAGGGACACCACGTCGTGGGGACCCGGTCGTACTCCAACTTGTAGTATGCCGCTTCGAAGATAAAAATATATTTCTATTGCAATAGTTGGGGTGGGCAATCCGAAGGTGCGTGACGAGTTCCTCTCTTCCCAATAGGTAATTTTACTATACTTCTTATGATATAACGTTACCTTGCATCTACCAAAAATCAGACACAGAACAATCATGTGCGGATCACACATATAATTGCCCCGTGTGGAATTCAAAGCCACAACACTCAGTGTCAGGCAGCGGCAATAGACTTATGTATAATCTGCCGTCGTAATTATACTTCATTTGGTTATGTACTTAAGTAAAGGTAAACAATCTTGATGTGTCTTTTTATCTCAAAATTCAGTTTAAAATAAATGCTGCTAAAGATCAATGTAAATACAACAATAACGGTTACTAAATCAATTGAACCGTTAGCTTAAGCAGTAGTTTATTTGTTTAATATATGTTAGTGTAAAAAGTCACATCAAGATTGTACCTAACCAAATGGAGTATAGTTAAATATATATTAATATCAGCCCTGTGTTAAACTGTCCCACTGCTGGGCATGGGCCTCTTTTCAGTGTGAGAAGGGTTAGGCTATAGTCCACCACGCTGGCCCAGTGCGACTTGGCAGACTTCAGATATATTTGAGAACATTATGGAGAACTCTCAGACATGCAGGTTTCCTCACGATGTTTTCCTTCACCGTTAAAGCAAGCGATAATTAACTATTTAATACGCATATACTTAACTTCGGGATCAAACTTCAAACTCAAGGTGAGCAAAAGCATGGGCAAATATGTAACGGTCACCAAGCGGCAACCTATGCTATAATTTCCTGCGCTCAGGAGAATATTAATAATAATGTCACTGACAGGACTGTTTATATTCTCAGTGACAGTCAGGCTGCTCCCTAGGCTCCGACTGGTCCTGAACTGTGTTAAGGCCACAGTCAGACTAGTGTGGGTTGCGGGGCATGCAGGGGTGCAGGGCGATGAGGAGGCTGATGAATTATCCAGAAAGGACTCGGAGAAACCGTTTGCGGGCCCCGAGCCGTTCGTAGGACTCTCTGAGAGCATCGTTAAGGCAGCTTTGAATGCACATGGCAATGATAAACACAGGCTAGAGTGGATGCCCCTCAGGACTCTGGAACACTTCAAGAAATTCATTGCAAACAGAGCCACGGGCTTCACCCGGAAGCTCTGCAGGCACCACAACAAGGGTGAAATACGCCTGCTGGCAGGAGCGTTCACTAGCCATTTTGGCACCAACGACTTCCTGTGCAGATTAAGAATGGCAAACAATTTGGAGCCTGTGAACAGGAGTCCATATCGCATCTACTGTGTGAATGTGATTGAGAATGGGTCTGATGGGATTGGCATATCCTAACCCCGAAGACTTCAGGCTTCTCCCTCTGAAGTACGCTGCGGCTGATGCAGTACATTCATAGGGAGATAGCTAAAGGATAGATCTTAGGGCCGACACAAACCTCACTGGGTTGAAGTGTCGCCGGTCTGCACTGACTGGCCCCCATATATAAGATAAGATAAGCCTTCACAGATTGCCGAACATCACAAAGTTTCGGACATGTATAACTTACGCCAAGTTTTTAGTTTTCCTCTGAAGTTGCTACGATTAGCTTTTCAATAACAAAACACAGGCGAGATGAACGCAGGGAGCGAGAGGCATAGAACTCTGCAGTTCTGACTATAGCAACGTCAGGGCAAGGTGACTTTACAATAATTCAAATAACGGAGTAAGGGGCTCATCTTGGCAGTCACCATCACAAACTGGAAATCTGTTTACGTAGTGAATTAGTCGAAATTGGTCGTAAAGTAGCAGATTTGGTCGGTCCGAATAGATTTTCATTTTGCGATGGTGACTGGGACACCAAGAACAACCACCTCGAAGCAACCATTTATGGACCATACAAATGTTTGTCCCGTGTGGGGATCGAGCCCACAACACACTCGACGCATCTGCAGTGGCTTGGCGAGCACTTAGCCACTACGCTCTCCGTGCAATCACTTGTGAAACTAGTCGCAAGGTATAGCAATGCGCAATTATTTCTTCGCCTTAATAACTTTTAATAAGGCGGCTACTACACCATGAGTTGGTTGTAAACTAAAGCTTCCTGCAATGAGCAGCGTTGAGCAGGGAATAGCACTACATTTTACCCTGCTTGTAGTAAGGCCAGACTAAAAATGTTCATCAGGTCGCGGGAATTTAGGAACAGGAATTCTGGGCGTTCATGTAGGTACCATCAGTGTGTCCCAGCGTCGATAGCAACGATCCAAAACTGCCATAGCAACATACATACCTATTACCTTTGTTGCAGAATACTTTCGACCCTTGGATATTCTGTAGATCCTGATATACGTACCGAGTATGACCACCGCAATGGTTATAGTGAGAGTAATATCCCACATAACTTAAATATTTAAACTCCTGGAATAATTTCTAATTAAAAAGATTTCTAGCAATTAAGATTGTATCTTACTAATACCTAATCTTATTACCGGTTCACATCAGAAATGCTATGGGTGGGATTCTAACAAACGCCCTCGTGACTGATTTCTTAGGTAGGTACTTTCTGAAGATTTCTACCCGTAAATAGAAGCTATAAACTATAGAGGCTAACGATTCCATAGCCTTCTGGTCTCCTCCAGAATTCGCGAACAATTTGACATGTCATAGTCAAGTACCTACACATTTTAGCAATACTTCCATGGCGAAACTCGGAAAACGTCAACCAAATACAGTTTACGCAGAGCTCCTAAATTAAGTGAGATATAGGGCTAATATCTACTTCGTCAAGTGTAATAGTAGTTGATCGAGCGCCCACTACAATATAACATTGGTTACGATATAGGTTTATATCGACGGCAGTTTTACCATGGACTCTTACATACTTACGAGTATATATATGCATAAACATATGCCTGTACATTCCACTTCTCTTTACTAGAGATAAGGACGAATGTAATACCGTAGAACACAGCATAGGTAGGTAATGCTTTCAATAGCATTTATAAACATGAAGCCCTTATTGTATAAAAAGCAGCTATTGTACCAGAAATAATTCCTATATTGCAGTGGATTTTATAAACATTCAAACAATAGAAACAAAGAATTCCGGGATTCAATATAAACATTTATGAATCACACAATTTTCTCCATGTAGCATTAAATAAATAAATGATTACCTACTTATGGTACTAAAGACTTTTTTTAAATATTTAGAATCCCTACAAAGCCTGATGTAATTAATTCATAAACATACCAACTAATAATTTCTATTGATATTAGTCTTAGATAATGTATAATTTCAAAATTAAATATTTTGCTACAATACCATGGTTACGCACCAGAGTATTTCTTTTTACTTTCAGTCATAGTGACGCGAAAGTTTGAATCGGATAATATCGAACTAAATCGAAGTAAAAGCAATTGTCCGAGAAATACTGTTGTAAATTTGTATTTGGTATTATTTAATATTAGGTTGCAACGTACCTCAAATCTTATTCGGCAAAAGCTCTCACTCATCCTTTATTTATTAAAAAAATGGATTTGAAGGTGCGATATTGGACGTATGTTTTGAATATCCCATAGTTTTTAAAGAATAGCTGTATTGCCAATCAAAATCACACGGATACACATCAAGTTAGACACCCTATATACGCATAACTACGCTACACACAAAATAGAGAATTGTCGGCAAGGGACAGTGCATAGTGATGTCGATGTAATGGTAAGGATAGAGCGTAACAAAAATATAACGCACTCTCTCGCAACGTTTAACTTCTAATAGGTAGTTCAAAATTCAAACAGTCTAGGTTGATGTGTCGCTGTGTGTACTAAGTATGGAGTAAGTACGTCATACTAGAAATTAATCAAGGACAAGCCCAGATCTTTTTTATATGTGAACACGTTACATATATATATAACTTTGCTGTCACTATTCTTTCGATATGTCAATCTAGAATAGACTCTTTTTTTGTTTTTCTGTTTCAATGCTAAACACACGATTAGTTTGTTTGGAATGTTAATGGGTACCTAATTGTTTTCGTGATGTGTCGATTAAAACGGTCTATTCACTATTGCTGTTCAACGATCATCTGCCAAATGGGATTTTGTATTTGAAACGGACTATAACTTATGGCATAAAATCAAAAAGACCTTATGCCTTAAAATTTTCGTAGGTTTTGTTTGATAGATAAATATATATAGATAAAGGTAATTTGGTAAAAATGAAAGTCAACATTCCTGAAAAGAAAAATTTATTATTAATATTTTTTTCGTTCTCGTGTTAAATCGAGTTATTTTTTTCGATTTCGTTTTTTTTAAATATTTCTTTTATATTTTTTTCAAAATGCTATAATTACATTAACGTATTCTAACTGTACAAATAATAGGGAGATCTTTAACTAGTACAAGTAATAGTTATTAAGATATTTTTAATTGAAATAAATTCTCTAATAAAAACACGTAAGTAAATAAAACATAGATCCTTTGTCCGGTAGGAGAGATGGTGGGTTAGATGATAAATCTTACAAATAAGGAATATAATATAATATATGATTTCCCTAAGCTAATAGATATTTCTTCATCACCCAGTTGTGAAGGCCGGCGATTCGGAACAGCGAGACTTGGAGTGTTACCCTTTCTGCTTATCCTTTTTCTATGCATAACAATTATCAGAGATGTACAGTAATGGGCGAACTTATTTCCTAGTTAAGCGTTTTATCTATACTAATATTAAAAAGAGATAACATTTGTTTGTTAGTATGTACAGGCAATCTCTGGAACTACTAAACCGATTCTACAAATTATTTACAAATTCGATCGTTACACCATCTTTGAGTAACATAAATCATATACCGAGCGACTGAAGCCAACCAAATATACAAGATTTGTTTAAAAGGAGGCATTTAAGGTCAATTTTATTTAGGTACCCTTGATAATGACCTATCTCCAATTTAGCACTGACCAAAAACGTATAAAAAGGCGACTGCAAATGTTCAATCAGATGATTGCTTAGAATAACTAAGCTTTAATTTATTATATTAAGTTTCATTCAAAGAGCTCAATATATCCTTATTGTACAAATTGTCCTTTTTTATCAGGTTATAACCTGCTCAACAAATATCTTTGTTTTAATTAAACAAATTCATTTTTGAAAATGGCGATAGTTATTTGTAAATTTTACAATAGTTCGGTTTTTAATTCCTAATGTAATACCCACACTCCAAGCTCAACAGTTCCTAATACGCGGTCCAAGATTTATGACTAAAACAGCTGATAAAATAATTCGATATAATCGTCTTAGGCGTGAAACATTAAACGAAAATGTACAATTAAGTCATAGTTACAAATGCTTCAAATATACATCCTTTATCAATATAACATAAAACACAAGTGAACGGTTACATAATATGTCGGTATAAATAATAACTGAAGCTCGGTTTTTATACTCAGAAACAAGTCGTTTTACCTACAGACAGTTAAATATTCACACAAATTTTCACATTTTCACACATCACTACATTAATATATAACAGGCAGACAGACAGACAGACGCACGACGCGTCTGTCTGTCTGTTCACGATAAACTCAAAAACTATTGAACAAATTTTAATGCGTTTGCACCAATAGACAGAGTATTTCATGAGGAAGGTTTAGGTGTATAATTTGTTAAGGTATTGTACTACCTACCCGTGCGGAGGTGGGGCGGATCGCTAGTTCCTACATAGTATAAAACAGCTCCTGTCTGTCTGTTCGCGATAAACTCAAAAACTACTGAACGAAGTGTCATGCGGTATTCACCAATAGGCAGAGTGATTCATGAGGAAGGTTTGGGTGTGTAATTTGTTAAGGTTTTGTACTAGCCTCGCTGATTTCAGAATGGGCCGGCTCGACCGGGGAAGTACTATCCTCTCACAGAATATCGACGTGAAATAGCAGTGTTCCTACTGCTGTGTTTCGTTCGGTGAGTGAGAGTGCCGGAGGCCTAATCGCCCTCTTTCCCCCTTCCCGCTCCTTCTCCTTCCCACTTCCTTCTTTTTTCTAATAGGTTGGCAACGCGCAAGTGATGCCTCTAGTGTTGCAGGCGTCCATAGGCTACGGTGACCACTTACCATCAGGTGGGCCGTATGCTTGTTTGCCACCTTAGTTGTATAAAAACAAAAAACCCGTGGGAACCGGGGGGTGGTCATAGAGATGGAGGAATTATGTCATAATTTAACAGTCTGTAGCTAAAACAACTTGTCTCTTGAAATAGGCTATATAGAAGGGGCGAAGCACTAGAACAGAACTAGGGCACTGCGGTTTTCTGTGTATTTTCATACTAAATGTATTGAAAAGACGTATTGCAGTTCTTAAGGGACGCTTTCGCGAAGCCTGCTATTATGGCCAAAGCAATCTCAACTTATGCTAGTCCCATCCTAGTGTTACGATTCTTCTGTATAGCCTGCACCTTATATTTTGAAAATAATGATTGTATTGTACAAGGAAAGTCGGAAAAGGGAGTCTTCTTTCTGTAATTATGATATATTATTTAAGGATTTTACAACTATAATAATAAATGACAAAATTAAATTAATAATGTTGTTGAATATGTATTCAATAATATGTATTCGACAATATTAATAATTTTGTTAGTAACTTTGTTGAAGTGTTGCCAAAGTAAATAAGCAAATAATGTTTGATCAAGTTACGGTTCATCTTTTCAATGTGTTATACAACTTGGTGATTGAAAAGAATGATTGTGACATTTAGATCTTACGTATTTTTATGTGAGCTCGAACTATTAAATGCATTTTTAATATTTCGCAGTCTTTCAGTATTTTGAACTCTAATTGTATATGTTAAATTCTAATATTATATTTGTGTTAAATCTTTGCAATAGAGTTCAAATTTGTTTTTTATTTAGTATATTCAAAACTTGCCAAATAATTATGTTATTAAATTCCATTTTTAATTTACTCCCTTGCCGACTAACTTGTATTCTCAAAATAGCTCAAGTAAAAGTATGAACTATTGATGACAAGGTCAATTAAAATGGGGTATAAAGCCGAAAGAAGTTAATTTACTATATTGAAAACTAATGTTCTGAAAACTGCAAATAATTTTAAATAGTACCCTTTCCATACAGATGCTTTCATCAGGCGATTGCATTTGTAAGACGGTTAATTTAAATTTTACGGAATTTGTACAACACTGTTTTAAATACAGGTATGACGGCTTTCGACTAATAAAACTCCATTTTAGACCAACCAAGTATTTCTTATTAGAAAATCCTACCTATACTATTAAAAAGTAAATAGATAAAAAAATGGCCCTGTTCCACTGTAGATATTTCAATACTACCATATAAGGCACGAAATTTTTAATTTAATATCAAAATGTTTAAATTTTTATAACGCATATATTCTAAATTCTATTTTATTTTTACAATATTATTCATTCATCTATCAAAAACTCAAAAAATAAATCATTTAATAATTCCGATATAAGTTATTTGGCATTAATACAACCGTTTACAGTGCGACAAAGTTATTCTGTGGAGCGGAGAAAAATGGAACTACAATAAATCGTAAACATTTATCGGCCGACCGCGTTGACAGTGGCGCCATCAACACCCATAGATAACTTAGTCGCACTATATTTACTTTTTTCATGCCGGAGAGCCCCCTAACACTAATTTTTAATTAACAGATATATATTAACTCTTCTGTCGGTGGTTCGCGTCTACCTATTTACATAATTATATATACAAAAAAAAAAGAATTCAGCAGAGCCAAGTATTTTTATATGCCTAATAACAATGAAGCACTTAATATAGCTTTTTTATACAATCAATATAAAACCATAGATTTTATATTGAAAGATGCAAGTTTCAATTAAAATCTACTAAAATATGATCGCTATAGTTATCACAAGTTACGGGTGCTACGTTTATAGAACTAAACTAAACATAAATTAACTTTTCTTGCTCCAAATAAATGGTGTTGGTCACTTAGTATTGGTAATTAGTTTGTTTCATACATACATGATTATTAAGCAAACAATTTGTAATGCTTTTTAATTTTATTGATTGGTTGACATTAATGATATTTTAAAATGTATATCAGACATATATAATTGCGTGTGGTAACGTTAAAAATATAGTAAGATAGGACATCTTAAAAGTAACTAAAATTTTTGATGAATGTAAGGAAATTTTATATCAGTGAAAACAATTTACTTGAGTAAGATATTGAAAAAACACTCTGTGTAATACATATGACCAGAACTGATTACTTTTAGTATCCCCTATTTAAGGAGTGCCAAGGTCCTATTACTTCTGACCTTTAAAAACCTTTACATTATGAGCTGTACAGACAGGTCATTCATTTTTTTATTCTTTGACCATTTAAAAGCTACTTTATTAGAAGTAACATAGGCTATATATTATAACATTTCGCTACGAGCCACGTGAGGTCAACAGTTATCATAAACTTGGACGAAACCGAGGGTACAGGTAGTATAGAATAAGGCAAGCAGGCGTCTTTAGTATGGAGCTAGCGGGTTTCGTGTTCTGAGTGGATAATTTTTATATAAACAAATTGTTTGCTCAATAATCCTTTCTCAAATCATATATACACATATCCATCCACTCATTCTCTTATATACTTACCTATCTCTTACACATAGCTCCCACCCAACCATCTATTCTTGTCGTTCATCTTCTATTTACTATTTTTCATCTTGTTTGCAGACTAGCTATTTTTAACGGAATAAATTACTCGTGAAAAGTTTGTATTAATAAAATTTCATTAAATTTGTATAAAAATAATCTGTGAATAGGTTTAAAGATAATACGCTATTAGTGTTGCCAATATTTCCTAATTGACGTTGCCAGATTCAAAAATCTATACAAATAAATAAAATTGAAGTGTCTGTTTGTAATGTCAAAATAACAGCTTTTTACTAAATGCATAATATATTATGAAAGTATATAAGGTACCTATATGGAAAAACTATTTTTAAATTTTTTGCCGTCTGTCTGTCTGTTCCGGCTAATCTCCGATACGGCTAATACGATTTTAACGGGACTTTCACTGGCAGATAGATGATGTTATAAGGAGTAACTGAGGATACTTTTATTATAAAAATAATGAATCTTATGAAATAGTGAACAATTTTCGATTCAAATAGGGAAATGTATATAAAATAATAATAATTTTAATATATACATCAAATATATAATAAATCAAAAGCCTACAAAGTAGAAGAATTATATTAATTTTAGCATAGGTCATTTCTATACGAGGCATACAGAAATATTAAGGTTTTGTAAACTTTGTGAACTGAACAAACATTTTTTAGTTAAAATCCACGCGGACGAAGTAGCGGGTAACAGCTAGTTGGCCACTATAAATATTTAACCCATTCGTCTTAAACATGTGTCTGATAAAATTGCTTTAGTGGTTGTATTTATTTTTAACCACTACAGCTGCTTGGTATGAGTGCACTATGAAACAAAATGCAGTGACTCTATTACCATGTATAATTCATAACGCTTGTATAATATTACCAGTTATACGTATTTTACACGTATATGCCTATGCTAAAATTGCCGACGACTAATATTCCGGGATTAGGCGCACAATGCCACATTCGCAAAATGACATATTGGAATTTCGCAAAATGTTATATTCTCAAATTGTCACATACTGAAAACGCCATATCGCAAAATGTTACATTAGCAAAACGTCACATTAGCAAAATGCCATTTTCGTATTATGTCAAATTCTCAAATTGTCACTTGTCACTCACAAATAGCCATTTTCTAGATTAGAGCATACTTATTATATTACAATTAAAATTACAATCAAAAGGCTGACACATATGCAACTTAATCGTAACTGAATCCTTAAAATTTTGAATGTAGATACAAAGTATTAAGCTTTTTTGAAAAAAGTTACAATATTTTGTTATTAAGTGTGTTTATGATTCTTAGCGGAATTCATAATTTCAGTTTATATTTTCTATTTTTTTTATGTTAATATTAATAGAAATAAATAAATAATGTGATTAAAAACTGAAATAATTAAATTAGTATTATTTTACTCATAAATTATCGGCCAACTGCAAAAAGTCACTAAGTGACTTTAACAATCTTGTCATATTTTGATAGTGTGGCATATTGAGAAGACATTTTGCGAATGTGTCATTTTTCGTCAATATGTCATTTTGAGAATGTGGCATTAAGCGCCTAATCCATAACTACCAGGGTATACTACTTTACTTGTCTTGCTCTCTGTAGCAGGGAAGGTGCTTTTTTATAACTGATCCCCCATCTATGAGCATGACGGTGGGAAAGTTGCTTAACTTGTTCAATAATTTAATCTGCCGTACATCATCAACAATTAAATCATAACATCACCATCTGGCAACATATTTACCAAAAATCACATGTTTTTTCTTTTTCAAATCACTACAAAATCAAATTACTCAGAAAGTTTTACTGTTTACATACAGTTAATAATGTGTTAAAGGCTGTAGTTGTTTACATAATTACAGCCTTCAACACATTACTAACTTTACAATTACACACGGGGCACCTTTTAGCTTTCGCCCAAACCTTCACAGCGCATTTGTAACAGCAGCATATGTGGGCTATCCGACCGTGAACAAACACACCGGACTTCGGCTCCGTTATACATATAACACATAGATCTTTTAAATCAATTTTGTCAATCAAAGTGTTAGCTATGACTTTTTTAGTGAGTTTGACATCATCGTCAATGGTTATAGCTGGATCGCTGATGGTTTTAACAAGAGGACTGACGGTATTGGTAGCTCTTGAATCGTCTGAACTCAAGTCTGTATCGGAGTCTGTTCGTGAGATACGTTTACGTTTGGCCTCGCGATCTGCGAAGTCTGCGCGACGTTTTTTACTTACTGGTGGTTCAGTTTTCGTGTTGGAAGTGCCTTCGCCCGGGTTGTCGTGAGTCTCCTGGCTCATCGCTGAATCCACGCCGGAGTCCTGGGACAGGGTGCGCGGTATTTCGTCTATTTTCGTCTCCCGGCTGCGTTTGCGTTTCGGTCTCGGCGGGAAGAAGTTTTTACGTACCTGTAATGTATTGGCAAATGCTGCGTTAGGCTGAGGATAATCACGAAAGAGATTTGTTTATTTCAGGATTGCTGACTAACATAACTTATAGTCGACAACTGGTCGAAATTCAACCGTAATAATTTTTCTAATGGTATATATTTTTTTAATGTCAGTATATTTAATTTTGTTTATTTTCATGCCTTATCCACTCGGTCGATCATCATAAAATTTCGCATACACGTTGTTAGTAAAATACATTATGGTACCTTTCATCTAAAAAATAGTACTGTTATTAATGTAACCTACATATACACAGGCGAAGCCACGGGCAAAATCTAGTAGTTTATATTTGTGCAATCTTTCTTCATAATAACTGACACTTTGTCGATTCTTACAAATGTTTGTCTAGGTCCTTAGTTCCTAGTGGTCTAGGTGGACCCAGAAGGGTCCACGGGAGACTCGACGGGGCTCTACGTTGGCATGACAAAAAAATGTTGCCTTGAACCTATAAAAGTCGATCGACGGATATTTTGAGGAATAGGTACCACATAGCTGAAGAAATGAGAATTTCTAAAAAAAAAAAAAGTTTAACCCGCCTACTGTGGTAGGTTCATTTCTTAGAATTAAAAAAGTCAGCCGATTTGATCAAATTTTAAATGCCAAGGAATATGGTAGAAATGTAGCTGCAGGGGGTCCAACGGAACCAGCTAAATTTTGAAAGTGGTCTATGAGAAAAAACGTCCTGGAACCTCTGGTCTAGGTGTGCTTTGTGCCTGCTGTGTAAATATTTTTAAAGCTCTTGTCGACACAAGATTGATTTAGGCATTAGTTATCCAGTAATAACCTATCTCTTATACTAGGTTACAAGATATGGCTATTGAAAAGAAACATTGTGTAATGATTTGTTGGAGGTAATACCTGGAAGTACTTCTAGCAGTATGTTTAGAATAGGTTGTTAGTATATTACATTTTTATTTTCTAGAATATAGTTTTGTAGATGTGTTTGTGTGTTGGTGTGAGGTAGTACCTGGAAGCACTTCTGGCAGTATCTGTAGAGCGGGTTGTTGTTTTCGGCGCGGCACTGCGCGCAGTGCCAGTAGTCGTGGAGGTCCATCTCGCTGTCGCTCTCGTACGAGTCTGTGCGCTCAGAGTCTGCTAGCTGCAGCTCCCCGTCATCCCGCATGCTCACCTCAATCACCTTCGTCGATATTATATCGTTCTGGAATATAAACAAATATAAATGATCACTGTTCTTGCGAGCGGTAGCGATAAATAAGTTGGAGTTGAGATCGCAAAGTAGTGTATATTATTAAACTATCCCTTGCACATACGAAGTGAACTCACCCCTAACACAATCAGCTTCACATTCTTCGTTTAGGGACACGATCGATTACCCATTAAGTAAATACTTAATCGCGAGTAAGACTCGTTATATAGTATTATATTAGGTATGTATATAAATAACGAAATTATTAATAATAAAACTATACTAATTACTAGTATTGTTATTAAACTCGCAAGAGTACAGATAATTTGCAAATAAAGGATTATAAAAAAACTACACGAATTTAAGTTTCTCTTCACAAAGTAAAACAGCACAGCCATTATAGGTTAGCCAGAAGCATTAACAAGCATACTAATAGTTTAAACTGCTAATCGCTAGTAATCTAAATAATTATCTCGAAAAGTAAATTTTACTTAAATTATAGCTAATAATGCATACATTCGATTATTTTCCGAATAAAAAAATATTTATAATTTCCGTATAAATTTTCACGCACTTATATATTCACTCGGTCTGCCAACCAGCACTGGGCCAGCGTGGTGGACTATGGCCTTACCCTTCTCACAGTGAGAAGAGGCTCGTGCCAAACAGCGGGAAGGTCCATATACAGGGCTAAATATTAAAAAAATGTTTCACCCAAGGCTCTCTAGTTAGTCAAATTCTCGTCAAAGTTCCCGTTAGTCAACGCGGCGAACGAACATGTTCGAGCACGTTCTTAAACGTTCGCGAAGCCACGAGAAGAATGTTCGAATGCGCGCCGCAGTCCGTTGGACTAGATTATACTTCTTGGATACGAATTTGAACTCTATTTTAATAGAATAAGATTTATTATATTTTAAAAGTACTAAGTAGTAAGTATAGTAAGTATTCTCCCTTCAATCCGAGTTGACGTGCAAACATGTTTACCTTTAATTTAATTCTCTTACATTCCGTTTGTGGCAAAAGTTGCATGTATATACATATATTGTTTATAACAAAGTTTATCGTTAAATATGAAGCTTTTTGTTTAAGTACTACTATTGCTTAAATGATAAAATCACTTTATTTCTAAATATTATCAAACAGATATCTGTGAAAATGTTGATTAGGATTATGGGTTTCGGCTATGCGATTATCGGCAAAATTGCAATCATTAAACATTTTAAGTGATTCGCAATATTGGTAATTATTCAAATACATTAATCATTGATGTTGAATAACTATCATTCGATCATGTATTAGCAATACGCAAACACACTACAGTCGTATTTAAATTCATCAATTTAATATCTAGTATTAAATCTAGTGACATGCAGATTTGCATTATAAGTACGTTGTCCTACGCCTTTGACTTTGCAAAGTAAATGCCGCAATGTGCCCAATAGTATTCGATAAAATAATTATTCGAGTGCATTTACGCGCATCACAAATCACAACTTATAGGTCAATTCGCGTAGCTAGTTGCTTTTTATAGGTAATATTGTGAAGCCGTTTCTAGATTTAATTAATATGAAATCCTGGGTTATTTAATATACAGGTATCCCAGTAGGTGACGATAAAATGGCAACGTGGTAAAACATAATTATGGCGGCCTAGTTTTTAACACATAGGTAAACGTGCTAAAATTGTTGTTACGTAATTAATAGTACAGCCAGCAACACAAGTAGCTAAATATTTAACAAGTATGTAAAAGTATTGTATGAATTTAAAATATCAATTATTATTATGTATTTTACAATAGAAGACAATATTATGTATTTTACAAGTTTAATTACATCAACTGTATAAACTCAAACTGCTATAAAAAATTATCATCCTTACTAATATTATAATTTCGAATGTGAGTTTGTTTGTTACGCTTTCACGCCTCAGTTACTCGACCAATCATCATACAATTTCGCATACACGTTGTCAGGTGAACTGAAAAGGATTAAAGAGTACCTTTCATCGAGAAAAAGTACTAGGCCGCAGGAACGCGAGCGAAGCAAAATCTAGTTTGAAAGTAAGACGCAATCGAAATGTCGCTAGTGAATATCGACTTAAAATATGGTCTATACCTACTTGAGTAAACTTAGTAAATAGTAGGCTGTTTTTTACTAGGCCGTCATGAGTAGACCTCTTCCCTGTTGCCAGCCTATCGCCACCTTCCGGGATAGTTGTATGAACTGATAGTAAGGTATACTCACATCACTTTCCGCAGAGGTGTCCTCGTCAACTGGCGGGTCGTCCTCGGGCTCTGTGACGGGCTCGTACTCCACGTCGCCATCGCTGTCCTCGTCCAGCGGCGTGTCCGTGTCGCTCGTGTCGCGCGCATAATCTACAACACACACACCGTTACACCACACCGCACACACACCACCCTCGGACCTTGGCTTCACACGCCGACACCGTTACGTCACTATACACGACTCAATGTCACTGTGACAACTCCTTTTTTGAAATCGTTCTTTTTTCAAATGTCTATGTATGATTTTTTTGCTGCCAGTCTATTTTTTTCTGTATTCGGCTGTAACAAACCCCTCTTTTGAAATCGTTCTTTTTCCAAATGTCTATTGTATGACTTTTTTTGCTGCCAGTCCTATTTTTTTCTGTATTTTTTTTAATATAAATTTATTTTTAAATTCCTTTCACTCTTTACTGATCACTGATTTTTTAATCTGTATAAATTCTTTATCATATTTTTGTTCATTTCTTTTCTTTTTTTAAATGCCAATTTGTGGTACATAAATAACTTAATCTACTCATACATACACACTGTAAAAACATGCAGATATGGCTGTGATAAAAAGTCTGAAGTGTGATTGCGATGCGATAATCATGGAATACGTACGTGCCGCCTAAAGTCAAACATACTGTTGGCTTTTATCAACATGTCACATGTTGGAGATTATTTACATGATCCACAGATATTAATTATTAACCTATTGTTTGGCAGCGGGTCACTGGCAGCCAGACAGGTTGTTGCGTATTCATCCTATTTCTTAACTCATCCTAAACTAGAATACCTAACTGGTCCGATCACATTATTTTAATAAAGTTTTTTTATTCAACCGAAATGCGTTCCTTGGGGCCTTGCGTACCCGTGGCAAATATTACCGATAAAAGTATGGATATCAAAACAATCTTAGGCTTCGTAACAGTAGTTTAGGTAAGGTTAGTAACAGAAGTTACTTTAAAAAAAATATATAACCTATGTTAGGTACTCGGTGATAAATGATAATAGAGCTTTCTTATACTGAAAAGTTTTTTAAAATGTTTGAGCAAATCTTTCCTCTTTATAATATTAATATCGATATAAATTACTAAAACAGTTTTTTGTTCAGACCATCAACACAAACCTCAGAGCTTTTGGGTAATTTCGTATTCGGTTGAGCTAGAAATATATACAAGATAAATAAAAAATTTGATAATGAAATACATAATTGCTTTCGGTTGAATAAGGAACGTAAATAGGTTGAGATAGGCAAAAAAACAGTGTAGGATGAAACGTCACACTAATTTTAATGTGCTGCCTTAATGAGAAAAATGCCTTAGCCATGAGAAGTAAAAATATTTATACATTCTACCACATTTTTAAATCAGAATAAGACTACATCACGTTGTTAGAAAACTGACATTTACCACACGAAAAAAATGAGGATCATTTAGTAGACGCGTTGAGTAGAGGTTAATTCAATTGTATAAGTTCCAGCCACTCAAGGCGTAGTCTATTATTCAAAAAGGTAACGTGAAGCAGAAAAATTGTGTGATTCTTCCTTTTGTATAAGACTAAGTAAATAAACAGGTGTTTTAATATGCGTACAAAGACTCACGCCTTTGCCTTGCAGCCAATATATTACACGCATACAGCCAATTATGTTTTATGGCCGACATAATAGTTCACAAGCTACCTATTTTCGGTTTACCGGGAACATTTCTATGAACTAAAGCACCCTTTACTTTACTAGACTGAGAAGCACCTCCTAGTGGCACAAACTTAGCCAACCAGGAAATCATATAGTAAAAATGTCATATAAAAACAAAATAGCATAACTCATAAATTTTAAAAACGGAAAATATCCCAAGCAAGATAGGACATGTTCGTAGAAAGTTAAGAAGGAATGAAAACGTAATATGCAGTGTTGCGAAAGTGCGCTAGCGTGAAGCATTGTCATATACATATACAAAGACACACAGTATTTACATGAGAGAATTCACACAGCACATATTCATGCTCGGTCATGTAAGCGACTCACGAGTCACACGACTGTGGCAACATTGCGAAACGTATTCCAGGAATACCTATTAGTAACATTTCCTGAGTCACGACTAATTATCACAGCCATAGACAGAAACAACTAAAAACTATTGTACAATACATTGATAACATATTTCAAATTAGGGTTTCTGCGTGCAAAAGTATGTTATTGTGATTTCTCAAACTCACCTTGCATGAATACCTACCGAATTTAAATAAGTATTTGAACTGTATATTGATACAAGCATAAACATGTGATTTCGTCATGCACTGAACGAGTGCAATTTGAGCGATGCATTTTAAACATTACTTTTAGCCAATTGTAAACTGTTGTTAATTGTACTAACTTTGCAAACGACCCAAATAATACTCAAAAGAAAAGGATTTTATTACTAAGTTTTCTTTTGTTCTTTAGTTTCTTGCATTTCCAAGCAGGTTGCTGCTAGATACTCAAAAAGAAGTCTTCAGAATATGAAGGCTTAAATTCAGTGTGAAATTTCGATTATTATATTAACGACTTTAAGGCGTGTATAAAGATCGAATTTGCAATTTTTGATCAGCATTTCTGCTTATTTTACTTACTGTTTAAATACTTAGTTCAGTCACAATGCAATGTAAGAGTTGTTAGGTACTGTGCATCTTGGGATTTTACTATATACACTTCTCTATAATATATATATGACATATCTAAAACAAGCGGTTCAATGTAGCATATTAATATCGAATCGTATGACCTTCAGTCGACCAAACCAATCGACCAAATCGGTCTCATTTCGTGAGCATTGGTGCTCCAAATCAATCATATATTGATAAAAAACGTATAAGCATCTGCCCCATTATTTTATATTATTTTAAAGCATTTGCCTTCACCTTTCCAAGCAGATTATTCTTTCATTTGGCATTCCAAAGCTGTGATGAAATAAAATGAAGTTAATTCAAATAAAATTGCAAATAATAGTGATTGAACCCTAATTTGAAATATGTATGACACATTTTCTATACTAATACTACAATTTACTTTCTAATATTAAACTACGAGATTAATGGAATATGAAATTGTAAGACTACAAATATAAGTGCGCCTACACACTTCTGCGGCTTACCGCTTTGCAGATAGCCGGAAGCCGCATATCAAATGTATGAAACAGTACAATTTGTACACATCGCAATACAATTTCATACATTTGATGATGTTACATTCCAACTTAAAACAGACAAGCAACTTTTTGTTGCCAAAATGTACAATTTGGCAATAAATAGTTGCCGTTTGTGCCGCGCCTTGGCAGACATACTATAATAATTTATGAACGTACTGTGTATGTACGAATAAATAAACAAACATTCATTTCATTCTTTCAAACATATACATTTTCTGCAATAACGTAATCTATAGCTAATAAGATGGTGTAATCATGAGGATCATCATCATCAACTTCTTCGGGTCCTGGATTCTGACAACCATTGGCTCCTGGGTAGACCATCAGGGGTACCGGTTCATACGGATCTGACAATCACCAGTAACAAAATGTTAATATATTTATACTGACATCTTTCGACGCATTGCGGAAACTATGAACGCTAAATTAATCTTTGGGCTTATTTATTTACGGGCTTATTCAAGTTAATAAGCTGTTCTTATAACAGTTACATTTAAAAATTAAGCTACCTTTAATAAGACAGAGTATTAGGTTAATATTATAAATGAATTGGTTGGGTAACTTTTTTTAAATCCAAATAATTGGCATGACTACAGACAACAATTCTGTCTGGGTGTCAAACCCAGCTTATTAACGATATCCGTTTGCACCGCTTCTGAGATATTCGGTGTAAGACTTCTCAGTATCGCGTTACCTGTTAGTCCTGTTACATAATGATGGTCAGAATAGGAACGAACCTTTTAACTGACCTTTTCAAAATCTTTATATCATACAGGTTGATTTTGAAAACGTGTAATTCCTTTTAACTACGCATTCTACTGGTGATGTAGAATAACCCGGAACATATTTTTTTTATTAGAATTATGTTTTTGGAGAAATTAATGTACGAATTTTTTCGTGAAATGGTTTCAGATAGTCATAATTATGTTAACCACCCGACACAATCTTAATATTTCACTAATTTACAAAAAAAAAAACAACCATTACTGATGTCGTAAATAATAAGAGGCAATAAAAAGGACCGCCCGTTATTATTTACAACATTAATTATTGACATTCTTTTGGTTAATTAGTAAAAAATTAAAATTGCCTCGGGTGGTTAACATATAACTATCCGAAACTATTTCACAAAAAAAATCGGTACATTAATTTTTCCAAAAAAATAATTCAGATAAAAAAATATGATCAGGTTATTCTATACCACCAGTAGAATGCGTGGTTAAAAGGAGTTATACGATTTCAAAATCAACCTGTATATTTTAAATATTATTTTTGGTGACGCTTTCTCTGCGGATTGATTTGTTGTTACACTGGGAAATAACACATTATAAAATGATAAATATTTCTTAGTATGAAAATATAAATAAATTTAAAGTCATCCTAAATTGTAATTATGACAATGTACCTGTACCTACTGTGAATGTATGTATTTTCTTTTGGGACAAAACATTTTTTAAATTTTTTGTTAAGTATAGGAATTGTCTCTGTATATTATTTAAATTTGTTACATTTTCAGTGCTTTTTACAATATATCCTAACAGATTTTTAAGGCTAGTTTTCCCCAAAATATAATTTTGCCTAGTGCACATATTATTTTGTTGTTCCACGAAGGTTTTAAGATATCTAAAATAATGCAACGAGTTCTTAAAACCTGTTAAAAATAAAACTACATGGCACAAAACATGTTACTACCTTTATGACACTTTTGCACACCATCAAATGGCGTCACAACGTCGTATCAACGTGGGATCTGTAAGCTGTCCAGATATGCATGTCACAAAGGATGGTCATACACGTGCCTGACGTAAGGCAGCCCACATGCCAGATCTCTGACTCATGATGCTTGCTTTATGCAGGTTCAAACTTGACTAGAATGCATTGGGAATATTAAGGAAATATAAAAATAAAGAAAGTAGTGAAAGACAGATGACTTTAAAGTGCCAAAATAAATTTTACAACTTTCTGTTAACATTTTTGTCTCATTTGATTATTATTGATTGTTTTTGTTCATACTTGTTTGAGTAACACAGGAGTTCTGTAAAGCTTATTTATGACGAGTCAAAATCAAAGTCATGTCAAGTGATTTAATTGGCTGTCGACAATTCAGGACATTAAAATTTATTCATTTGGTAATCTCTTTCGGTTTAGAAGTCGTGTAAAATGCGACCGACAGGCATGTCTTTTTCCGCCTCACCTTGCTTAATTAATAATAAATTATTTGATGAATAACTTGGCCATTGTAAATTGAAATAGAAATATACCTACGCTTGTATAATAGGTGGTTAAAATGCCGGAAATAAATTACATCCTGAGATAAATTTTACTGCCAAAATATTTAAAAAGGTTTTATAGGGACTTCGTCTGCCTGTCACAGATGTTTATTTTAGTACTTAGCTACATATTATTTTTTACAGGTTATATTATTAATAATTTTGTGAATGTTTAAATTACCTACTAAGTACTTATTTCTCAACCAATGTGTCGTATTTGAGATGCCTTGTAGCAAAGCACAGCTTATTACGAAGAAGCAACTGTTTATTGATGACTGAAGCATGAAGCATGAATTGAAGATGACTCGGAAAGCAATCACAAATATTGCAATTATTTCGCATTATTAATTGTTGGAAGTATCCATTACAAATTTTTAACATAATCACAATTGTCTATAACACGCTGTTTCTATTGCAATAGCATTACTTTAAATACAGGCTAACATAACGACATCCATACAAGTCAGTACATGAATACAATCAATTTCTAAAATTGGACACGACCAAAATTGTTCACAAAAACGTCGTGCTTTTTAAACTCTTAAATTAGAAATCCTAGACGCATGTCCAAACATGTTTTGGTACGACTAAGTAACGAACCGTTTTGAAAGGGGTCCATTCCATTGTTTATTCCGGTAATAAACATAAAAGGGGGAAGACCCTAAATATAAGAAGTTGTTGATGGATAGGAAATTGCGTCATCAGGAATCATATAGGGGCAATTAAGTCAGCATGTTATGATAATGATATGCATCCGGTAAATTTTGTATATATGAATGAATACTTTTGTGGCAAATAAATAGTATCTCCACATCAATTTGTACTGAACAGGATTGTGACCTTTCAAAAGGAAATAAATTATGTAGGCAATGTATTATTGGAACATCATTATATACCCATTGAGATAAACATACTTCGAAACCAAAAGTGCCACTTAAAGACGAGGAAAACACTTATATTATAATTATGTAGGTAGCATTAAATAAACAATGACTGTGTGAAAAGGACAACTTAATGATTTAATTATTACCAAGTAAGTCTGTACCTAAGTTTTCTTGTTTACAGATATAAATAAATTAATAATATACGAAAGTTAATCATTGTGTGTATTAAATTAATATAATAATATAGTATAATAATTATATATAACTCTTAATATAAAATAGAGGTTCAAAAATAGCAGTGTTATTATTTATTAACATGTTATAATTACATTAAATAAATAATATAGGTATATTATACGAAAACCAATTAATAGCACTTAAAATTATGCACAATGCCCTCATTAATATGATAACGAATGAATTAGTAAGATATCACATGTGCTATCTGACATGACACCCAGAAAACGTATTTATACATAATTACTTTCTCAAAATAATCGGAACATGTTCCAACAAGTTGAAAATGAACCGCTAGTCATTGAGTAGCGCGACGTGTATCTCCTAAATCCGTGGTTCATGAGCGGAAATAATTGGTTTTGAGGTAAATAAATTCAGGCAAATTATACCGATATAAAACTGACGCGGAAATTTTATTCACGGTTCGTAACTTTGTCCTATATTAGCTCTTTTTAAATATAGTTTTATTGATTGAAGAATTAGGCTGGAGTGCGTTAAGTCGCTGATGAAGGAGGTAAATCACCAGCCAAAAGGTATTTTATGTACTGTAGTGAATTGTTAGTTTTTAAAAGAATTTTAGTAGAAATCAAATGCATTATTATGGTACAAATTAAATAAATAGACGATTAGAGGAATAAAAACAGACTCATTCCCAGATACAAGTAAACTTGTGCATGCGACAAACTGATGAAGCCTTTCCCAGAGATGTATATGCATACATCTATTTTTGAATGGCCTTATAATACCTGTTGTATGAGACAATATAATTTGCCATTCTGTATCAATATAATTTGTGACCAAACGATGTATTTTGAATAGACCTACGTTTCAAATTAAATCAGTTTTAATGGAATTTAGGAACAGACTTCCTGTTGTATTACCGGTTTTCAGCATAATTTTATTTATATTCATCTTTGGTACTCATAGTCTATTTGTATATATAAATATGTGAACAAATAATTATGCATAAATAAAATTTTATATAATAAAAATATTGTTTTAATTATTATTGTTGAATATTTATATATGAAGATGAGGAAAAGTTTCAAAATAAATTATTGATTTCAAAATTTTATTGGCATATAATATTGTTATAAAAAAAATGGAACAAATGTAATATTATAATATTTTTTTAAACTCAATCCTTTGTCATTTCCGTTACCACAAAAATATTAATGAAATTTTTTGTTTTTTAAATTTATGCTATATACAAGCATGCACAAAACACATAAAAACAATACGATAATTTGAGCACACCACAACTGATAAAACAAAATGATTATTACAAACATAGGTGTTTTTTTGTGAACACTTACCGGTTTCCTTCCCTTGTATACTGAACACTGTTTCTGTAGAACAACGTCTGCTCCATGAATGATCTGTGAAGATTTAAGCATTATAAAAAAAATTGTTACAGTTTCAGCCATGTGATTCCATTTAAATCCCTCCGTAATTTTAGGCTGTTAATTGTCCGTTATATAGTATCCAACTTGTTAATTTGGGACATGGTCTACCTATGTATTTATAAAGTTCTATACAAATTGATGCATTAATTAACATATGTTAGAGTAACAAAAATTAACATTTATAATATTAATAAGTAGGATTTAAAGGTTAAGTGAATATTTTTAGAATAATAACTCGTATAAATCAGATTTTGAACTTAGTCAGATTTTGATTTTAATTAACATTCCGTTCATAGACTTCAAGCTGTCTCTATGCAAAGCTGCATCTGAATTGGTTGAGCAATTTTTGACCATTATAATTATTTATTTTAGTCTGTGTACTGTTGCAATCACATTGTTTTTAATAAGGTATTTCACATTTAGGTTAAAATTAATAATAATAACAAAATATATAAGTAAATATAATAAAATAGATATAATATATTTGAATAATGATAAATAAAATAATATTGCTCTACATTTATGTGAATGTTATACATTGAAATTAAATAACTTACAATGTTATTGTTTATTCACAAAGATTTCACATAGAATTACATACTCAAATTTTTATTAAGAGTATAAAACTATTGATAAAAACAATTGTGATCTAATAGTAAATAGGTATATAATTTTAATCAATAAATAATTTAACAGGCACAAATTGCACAAATGTAAATTAAAAAAATATATATTTCCATTTCAAATTTCGCGCGCTGCTGGTAACGAGTGGAATGTTTTTATGACATGATTACACATACTACAAAAGAACTCTTAATAGAACTTAGTAATTTGATTCACAAAATTAAATATCAAACCGAATCACCTTGAACGGACAACGACAACATCTGTAAAACTACGTCCAAGCGCGGGACGACATTCCAATTACGAGTGTTATTTGTATAAGACATGAATGTCGCACGCAATGAATGAATGACCATTCATATTGGGCTAATCTAGTATTTGAAACTGCATAAAATGCCCCAAAATGCATCCACTACTGTTAAAAAAACGTTTTATCACTGCACAATTTATCTTTCTTGATATAATAAGCACAAAAAGTATTCACTGACCCTTAGTGACCACACGAACCTTTTATATACAATCAACTCTCACCTGAAGAGAAGGTTGCTGTTGTTGCTGAAGAGAAGGTTACTGTTGTGTTCATATTTTCTTAATAGTAAAACTTTGGCGTACAAGATTTAACTAAGTGTATAATCTATGATTTAACTGGTGTGATTTGTGAAACTTCGTTTTCGTAACGCGCTTGCCAAGTAGTACTGTCGTAATTCGTATCGTACTCGTAATTATTATTATTACTCTTTGGCCAGTGTTGCCACAATTTAAATTTTACTTTCGGTACTCATACATATTGTACTAAATTGAGCAATATTGTTGTTCAACTAATATTTATTTGCCTGTTACGGCGATAATAATACTGTGTAATAATATTACAAACATGTGTCTAATGCGGCCACCTTTCTGTAAATAAATGTGACTCAATAGTGAATTGATATCTTGAGAACCTGGCACGTTGTATGTAGTGTTATCAGAAGCATAAGCGTAAGCATGTAGTGTAAGCCCACTTAACTGTGGTGACCACTACTACCCACCCACTAGAGGTTATCACCAACACTTATAATTTAATATATTTGATTAATTTCAATATACATATAAATTCCAAAACACCAGTAATAAGGGTTACGTTATGATTTACTCAATCGGCATGTTTACTCCATCCTGACTTCATCCATTTATTCTTCGTTATGATTATTTTATAATGCATTTTTTAGCTTTGCATAATAATATAAGATGCATACTTGTTAGATTTTCGTTGGATGTGACTAGTTGCGCAGGAGTGGGTTAGTTTATGAATACCTAGGAACAATTAAAACTTATATTGGTTGCCAAGGATCTTAAATATTACATTGACACGATACAATATTTACATAATCTATTGTCTACTTGTAATTTGTAGAGTATCGTTACTTTGTTATCCAGAAAACAGTACACAGGCATTTAGATATACAACAAACAGAAAAAACACTGATTGATGTGGATGTGGATCCATATCAATCAGTGTTGTCAACTTATATAATATAAAGTAGTGTAGTGAGTGGTGTTGTAAATGAAAAATCGTTTTTTCGTAGCTTTGTATTGTAAAATATTACTTAACTTAAATATATATCTATCGTAATAAAGATCTAGCTTTTATGTCAACCATGTAAATAAAAATAATAAATACTTGTTAATATATGCTTTTCTTGTATTGTGTCACTTATTTCGGTGCCTGCTTCATCCAGATTCTTATAACTCTTGATCGGATTGGGCTTTTACTGTTCTTCAAATTTATTGTTATTGTGCGTTGATCAGTATTATAATGAGGTAAAAGTATTTTTAAAAGTTAATGCCCAAGAAATGTTAGTAACACCCTAGAATTGAGTTGGCGGTATTATACACATTTATTAACACCAATAAGATAGGCAATAGCAAATGTTCTGGAAACTATAAAGGACCGTAAATACTGAAATACTAATGATTGTTGGCATCTCGCAATACGGTGCAACCTCTCATTTAATCTATTCTGATATGACATAGGTATTTATTACAAATTGCCACGGTCCGCATAAAGGCTGGTTTCTTATTTCAATAATAATATTAATCTAGTTTGCATATAGGAAGAATCACTTTTCAGTATAGAAATAGTGTAGACAGGGTGTGAGGGTACCGGAGGCCTAAACCGTCGCGTCCTCTTCCCCTTCTGGTGGAGGCAAATTTAAATGGAACGCAATGCACTTGTGACTCCTGTGGTGTAGCGGGTGTCCATGGGCGGCGGTAATCGCTTATCATCAGGCGATCGGTCTGCTCGTTTGCGTCCAAAACTATAAAAAATAATAATCAGGAACCCAAAAAACCTACAAGCTAGAGCGATTTGATTATTTTACAGGGAGAAAATCAGATTAAATAGCAGAGCACAATATTATACAGTGCATCAATCAGGTAACAGGTAAATTAAAGTAATTATTAAGAATGTAAATAATTTTCTGTTGCTGTCGGACCTTCGGGATAAAAGGTATATAAAAGCATTATTTTAAAAATGTCCAAGCTGTTTAAAAGTTTACCAGAAATCATAATTCTTGTATTTTTTTATTTGATTTGTTTTACCGTAAATTAATTCTTTTAATATTTTTTTGCCGAAGCCGGAATTATAAAGATTTTATACAATATATATTATGTAAAGATTTTTGGTATTAGGTTATCATGTTTAGTAGCTTCCGAATATGTGATATTGCTGCAAAAGAAGTGACACTTGTATTTTGTAGCATAACATTTAATTTTTTTACTGGCCATACTATTTCGTTCTTAGTTTCCTTTTCCATGTGGCATGGTGTCGGCGTAAGGTGAGTTTGTCAATCTTGTAAAATAAATTACTATTTACTGCGCAATTTTAGATTAAATGATTATTCTAACGTACGTATTATTGGTTTTATCGATCATTAACCGAATACGTTGTGAATATTTACGCGGGAACTTATATATTTTTGGAATATCATAACACGTGCATATACTGGTGTCTGTCTTGTTTGATGAAGTGGAGTTTTTGAAGATTGCGAAGAGTTTTGCAGCAGCAGCTACGTTGACATAACAAGTAACCTTGAGTATTTTGCCTACACCAATGGGGATTTTAGTTACTGATTAAATACTACAAACAAAGATTATTGTGAAAGAGGTTAGTTTTTATCAAAAAGCTATTTGATCTTGATAATTTTGTTGTAGTTGACGAATAAGCAACCACAATGCCGCAGAACGAATACATTGAGCGTCATCAAAAGCTTTACGGTAGAAGGCTCGACTATGAGGAGCGAAAACGGAAACGTGAGGCGCGTGAGCCTCACAAACGTGCTGAAAAGGCGCAGAAACTACGCGGTATCAAGGCGAAGATTTTCAATAAGGAGCGCCGCAATGAAAAGATTCAGATGAAAAAGAAAATCAAAGCTCATGAGGAGAAAAATGTTAAGCAGAACACAGAGAAGGTATCTGAAGGTGCACTGCCTGTATATCTTCTCGACAGAGATGTCCAATCCCGGGCTAAGGTATTATCCAACATGATCAAACAGAAACGAAAAGAAAAGGCTGGAAAATGGGATGTACCAATACCAAAAGTCAGAGCACAGGCTGATGCTGAAGTGTTCAAAGTGTTGAAAACAGGAAAGTCCAAACGTAAGGCATGGAAGCGCATGGTCACTAAGGTTACTTATGTAGGAGAGAACTTCACACGTAAACCCCCAAAGTTTGAGAGGTTCATCAGACCAATGGCATTGCGTTTCAAGAAAGCTCATGTCACACATCCTGAATTAAAAGCAACATTCTGCTTACCAATCATAGGTGTGAAGAAAAATCCCAGTTCACAGATGTACACAAGTCTGGGAGTTATTACAAAGGGTACAGTGTTAGAAGTGAACATTTCAGAACTTGGTCTGGTGACACAGGCCGGTAAAGTTGTGTGGGGTAAATACGCACAAGTTACGAACAACCCTGAGAATGATGGATGCATTAATGCTGTACTTTTAGTTTAATTTGTATTGTAATACTTTTCTCTAAACATTCTAAACATCTTTCCATGGATTGATTGTCATGTACGGATTCCAGTTGTACCTGGACTATGACAGATAATATTTGGGATTGTATTATCAATTTCTGCCAATAAATCTGTGAAGCTTTTATATGTATTTTATTTACTTACCCTTGTTCAGTAAAAGCAAGTCTGAGTTCATCAATAGCTATTGTTGATATGAACAGACCTATGATTTTAACGTTATTGCATTTGTATTGTGAAATAAATGATTCACATGTATGATGCACCTAGGAATGAGTACATATTTAGTATTACTACATTCCTAGTATATATTTTTTAATGTTAGATATTACTAATGTGTACATAAGTTATCTATTTAACTTTACCTAATAAAATGTAATACCTAATTGTCTGGCGTTAAAAAAAGGAAATTTTAACAGTTAGGCACTATCACTTGTTAATACATAGCAGTTCAAGCTTAATGTTTTATCATATACAGGTTGTTTAATTGATATGGTTTGTTATTTCAGTTAGGTTGTGTATGTAGGTAACTAGGTGTAGGTATGTCAAGTTCAAGGTTGTGCCCTTTTGACTCTACCTTTGCGGACTTCCATTCCCCTAATGAATATTTATCATTGATCACTCAGGGTTAATATACATTACTTTATATACAAATAAACACATGTATTTATGACAAATAATATAATGATGATATTCCAAAAACAATGTTATTAAAATTTTCCTATTGTCATCTCTGTTTTCATGTGACAAGTCAAGGGATTTTCATTCATTTGGAAATAATTATAACAATATCTAGACAAAATGAAAATATTAACTGAGCCTTAGTCGGCAGTTGATATAGCCCTTAATAATTTATCTAAGTCAAATCAAACCAGTCTTAATAATTTACTATTACTATTATTATGCCCAAGTAAATTGAGATTTTCTATAAAACTTATATGCTTATTACCTACCCATGTTTTACCAAATCCAAAAGTTGGTACCCAACATATTGCCAGGATACATAGGTAATAAGTTATTTTTATAAATGAGTGTTTCATAATCCATATTTTGTAACATTTTGGTATTTCTTATTGTCTAGGTGAGCCAAGATGCAGATTTTCGTAAAGACCCTAACGGGCAAGACCATCACTCTCGAGGTCGAGCCTTCGGACACCATCGAGAATGTGAAAGCCAAGATCCAAGATAAGGAGGGAATCCCCCCAGACCAGCAGAGGTGAGTCGAACATTACTACGTACATCACGAAGTCAGGCCTTTAAAACCCCGAAGGGTGTAGGGGGCTGGTGACAAGCGACCACCGTGCTTCGCTTAATTTCAAAACACTGTTCGACTCGATTATAAAACCAATAACTTCTCAAATTCGCAGTTCGCATATTTTGCCATCCGAGTAGCTTAGTACTTTATATGAGTACAACAATACAGTCCTTTATATTTCCACGTGTGTGCAAATACAACATTGAATTAGATGTTTAGTAGCCGTTTTGAAATTTCCATCATGCAATGTCATTTAAAATGCGAGATTAGAGAATGTACTGTTTGTGCACACACTGCCTGATATTGGCTGCCTTGAGCCATATTGATTTATCTAGATTTTAGAATAGATATATAGATAGTATAGTATTGTAAACTAACGAAATCGCGCCCTTCCACAATAAATTAGAGGCATATTATACAATTGCACTTGTAAGAATTAAGGTCTACAGATGCCTTAGATGAGCGTGATCTACCATTATGTTTACTAAAACATAGTATGCCTAATGTATTTATGTATTATCGTTTTACGATATCATAGTAGTATCGTATCAAAATGCTACTTGAAATTGGTATTTAAGGGCGCGTTGTATGGCTGAACAGGTCTATGTGCTACTTTTTGAGTGAAAAAGTCTATATAGATTTATCAAGGAAGCACTCAGTTAATGTTTATGAACTTGCATCCTTATCTATGCATATCCAGTCCATGTGACACTGGCTATTGTTATACATGCGTATACAAGGGACAACCGTTGACTTCATTGGAATGCACTTAAGCCTTGCACTCATGCAACGCGCTTGGTATTGAAATCGATTTGCATATGACATCACTTCAATAACGTTGACCCTTTTCAAGGGCTGTTTCGCACATTATTTTATTGTTTTTATATACCTTTGGGCTTTGGATGAAAAGTTCGTAGGTACTATTTGAGTCAATTGATGAAACAAATAGCTAGAACACAATATTTTTTTATTATGTCTGTAATGTTGTTCTAAGTACTTGAAAGAAATTTAGTAACATGCACTTTACATAATTTCTGTATTTATCTCTAGATTAATCTTCGCTGGTAAACAACTCGAAGATGGCCGTACCCTCTCAGACTACAACATTCAGAAGGAGTCTACCTTGCACTTGGTGCTCCGCCTTCGTGGTGGCGCCAAGAAACGCAAGAAGAAGAATTACTCCACTCCCAAGAAGATCAAGCACAAGAAGAAGAAGGTCAAGCTAGCCGTGCTTAGGTTCTACAAGGTCAGTTTCACATAAGATTTTCTCCATTTCTTTTCCAATTGCGTTGCGTTACCATTGTGTGTATGTGATAGAATATTATTATTAATTTACAGCCAAATGGTTCTAATAATTCCAGACATAACTCGAAACAAATTGTTGGTTTTCAAACCACAACTGTATATTTATATCTTCGTCTATATTTGGTCTTACATCAGGATACTTCTATACTATCATCATTTTATATTTTTCATTTTGTATTTATTGCAAATATTGGTGTTGGTTGGCTATACAAAGGATATTGTTTGCTCTTGTTTACTAACATATTTGAAAATTTAAATTCAATTACTTGCAGTCTTGCGACACCCAATTCAATTTTCATAATTTTGTCATTTACATCTGGGTAAAACACCCAGTAGTCAGCCTTTTAACGCAAATTAAAACTTTATTAAAGTGTAGTTTAAAAGTTTATTACTATGAATAAAACCACATGATCTTAACGAAAACATTATTTATTTACTTTTTGAATAAAATTAACAAAAATACAATAATTGCACATAATCCTATTAAAAATCAACATTAATCAAAATAGGTATGGCATTTTTCACCAGTACTCAGCCTCATTTTTCCACAAGTCAGCTTTATCTTACCCAATAGTCAGCCTCTTAATTACTATAACTTTAGTTTGACATATAAAACTTTTATTACGAGTGTCCTGTCTGCCAATTCAGGATTTCGTCTCAAGAAAGGAATTAGAAAATAGGAAAGGATTAGTCCTCTTTTCTTCGGCAATAATGTTGTGGGCAGTATTAAGGAGATCATCAGATTTCATAGAAAAGCCACATTTAGCTAATGCTATGCACAAGTCTTTGAGAGCCAACTTTTCTTCTTTTGTAAGTACTAATAATGGCCAGCCATTATGTCCATGGGTCATGGGTCCAGCCCCATTGTACGTGGCATTTCTGAAACCCTCAAATGCAATCGATCTTGTATGGTTCCTCGCTGTACTCCAAAAACTAGACTCGCTTTTCTTATCTTTATGCCATTCCTAATCGTTGTCATACCATACCCTGTATTAATTGTTTCTCTTTGAATTAATGAATTGGTCTTTTCGACAGACATAGCTTTTGGCTGACTACTGGATTTTTGTTCCAATAGTCAGCCAGTGCGACATTGGATATTTAAATACGACCGATTACTGGTAGAATGACAATTTTGTACTATAAGGCGCGGCGCCCATTGGCGGCACGGTATGGCAAGGTATTTTTAGGCGACGAATAAAAATATGGGTACCCTAATAGTATGGAAATAAAGTTTAAGTTTCAATGTTAACAGTAAACAATACCGCGATATGCTTAGGCATACCGTATCTGCAGCCTTCAGAACGCTTTGGCAGGCTTCGGGATACCGCGGCATGACAGCGCCCACCCGTACCCGAAGTACCTTAGACGCTTCGGTATGCTTAAGAACGTCGCGGCATACCTAAGGATGTCACGGCATAGTTACCGCCAGTGTACGCTTTCTTTTTTTAAATTGTGACACTGCAAATTTATTTTAACGGACCTGATGGAAAGCCCTATTATAGTCCAGAGATAGTAACGGCGAAGAGAAGATAGATGTCTCTAGCCGTTGCCAGTGTCAAGCCGGTCTGACCAGATGCTTCTTCACACTACGTTGGAAGGACCCAATGTCATAGTAAGGAGGGAATACATGTGCCGGAAGACCATTCCAAAGTTGTATGTTACGGCATAAGAAGGAATTGCTAAATCTTTTGGTGCGAGACGGGATTGTGGTAACCGTCCATCCGTAGTTACGAAGACCGGCACGTGAGGTTCTCAAAAGGAAGGGAGAAGGTGGGATGAAGTCAAATAACTCTTCGGAGCATTCTTACATCATATTACAATCTTACATGTTGGGATGCTGAAGGATCCCCTGCCGTGCCGTGCCGCCAATGTGCGCCGGGCCTAAGAGTCACGTTCAATGTGTTAACTTATATGTAAACTATACGATATTTAAATATCAACCATATATTCAAAAAAACACCAAAGCAGTCAGCCACTCATGGCTGACTTTTGGGTTTGCCTTACAAAATTGAAACCCAGTACTCAGCCACCCAAATTTTTATATACCTAATATTCAAATAAAAAACGGTTTTGAGCTATTACTTATTATATTTATAGTTACAATACAAAATAATATTCAACTATTCTATTAAATGAAAAGAAATACTTACCAAACTCTCGGACACGTATCCTTACAAAAAACATAACAATCGGTATTCATACGGACATAACGTTGGAGGCGCGGCAGTGCAAATGAACGAGTATAACTCGATGCTTTGTGATGATATTAATTCGTAAAGCTACGTATTAAACAATAAGAGAATTAATCGAATATTAAAGTTAGCGTGTAAACAAATAATTATACTATTTATATATTGTAGAAGCCGAGTACTGGAGCGGGGCTGACTATTGGGTACTATACCCTACCCTATATGGTATGAGGTATCTAATCATGAGTGGCTAAATGTGGGTTTTTAATATACAAACAGCGTTTGATAAATACAATGCATATTTTAAACTTAAAAATAATATCGTGTTGAAATAATTTCTTAGTCATTAAGAGATCATTGCAATTTGTAAGCTGACGATTATCTTTTCGCAATGTCATTCAATTTAATTATCCCTGTCGTTCTCTATTCATATTTCAAAAACTTTAAAAATCACGTTCCAACATGTCTGTGTCATAAGGAAAACTGAGGCGTACTTAGCAGACACTAAACAAACGAGTTGGTTTCAAAGAACTCCTGGGAATGAAATAAAAGCTTTGGGAGTGCAGACAGGTCGCGACACGCGCATGGGCGGGAATGCGGTGGTCTTGTTGTATAGTTAGTGTCGCCGTCTATCGATACAAATAGAATGACGATAGTTTATCTTGCGGTAAACAAATTGATTGCACAGTTATAGTACAAATATATATATAGTACAAATATTGATAGTTCAATTTGTGTGCGAGGCTATTAATACCACGTCTAGTATTTATTTAGTACTTAGATTGTACTGTTGAAGTACGATGCTATCTATAACAGTGATGTTGCAAATATTCGCATCCGCATGCGCAATCGCGGCGCTTCCGCATCGATTTGGACATCCGCATCCGCAATAATCAACGCGGATCTTAATGCGGATCCAGATATAGCGTAGGTTACGATTAGAAAGAAATCAGTTGTTCAGTAGTACGTGTTTAATTTATGCACGTGAACCTTTGCAAAACAGGCTTGAACCTGCGAATGCGGTGAATTGAGATACTTTTTATTAAATAAGATGAACAATTTTCATCCGCAATTGCGGAGCTTCCGCATCGATTTGGACATCCGCATCAGCGGATGTGAGATTTCTAAAAGCCGAATCCGCTTACGCATATGTAAAAAAATCTGAATCGAAATCGAAAAATCTGATCTATAGTATTGTAAATATTATCAACTAGCTTTGCCTGCGGTTTCACTCGGCCACAGTATTTTTCTGGATAAAATGATGATCTGACAATGTGTATGCGAAATTTTATGATAATCGGTCGAGTAGTTTGGGCGTTAATTAAAGCGTAACAAACAAACTCATATTCGCATTTATAAGTTATAACTTATAACATTAGTTAGGATGCATTGAGGCTATAAGTATTATCAATATAAAGTATACATAGGACAGCTATTGATAGCGCTTAGCGTCCTTTCGATATCTCAACTTAATTTCTAGGAATGACAGCGGTATTATCGATAGTTTGACATCTCTACTTGTAGCTACATGTACTGTATAATGCATTCGTGAGTCAGGGGAGTAGGCAGAACATGTTCTAACGTGTTTGCTCATGAATCATTTATGTATGTTAGAAATAATGTGGCAATGTTTTCGGAAGCTAACAATGCATTGTTTTTTTGCGGTGCGATGATGCAATGTTTGTATTATTTTTACTTGAGAACTTGAATTATACCTTTTTTGCGTAACTTATAAAAGACCAAACCACCTTGTATGGGACCCTGGCCTGGGCGTGAACAATTTTATATTGTAATAACAATATTAATTTTGAGTAGCCTAAACTAAGTAGAAAACATTATTCTATGAAGTTTAGTATCAAGTTCGTCAAATAATAAAATAAACCACATTGTTTCAAATAAATATTTATTTTCAAGTCACCTTGATAAGTTATTTAAATATTTTCCAAAAACTGGGCTGGTGGTGTGGCATTTTTATATCTTGTCCAGCTTAGGTACCATATTACAGACATGTGAGCACAGCAACCAAGTCTTTGGCCGACTATGCAGTTGCAGTGATACTGCCTTATTGCTTCTAAGCTGTGTGTATTATTTTGTTATAATCATACTACTGTATAGTAACCAATATTTATTATATATTAAAACAGAAGTTTTAATACTTTACTTTGTTAAGACGATTGTCCACGTTCAAGCCGAATATGGACGGTCTCCTTTGAGATGGTAGTTTTAGATAAGGTTTATTTTATGCTCTACGCCTCTTCATGATATGGTAACTTTTTCGTAATTTATAATACTATGCCAAGTGTTGAACACAAGTTTATCGCTTTTGGAAAGCCAGTCAATCATAGCATACTTCTAGTAGAGTGCCCGCACGAAATTGAAAACTAAAAGCAGTTCTAGACAGATTGTCACTTGCTATGCGAAACTAATGTATATTTTATATCTCTGCGGTTGGGGAGAGGGTTTAAGCGTTCCCTCTCGCGATGATTCTTAGTAAAATGAATGTTACGGTTTCGAATCCCGGGCACTAAAATTCGTGAGAATCACTCATAGTTCCAAATATAGAATATTTGAGTTCACTGTTTGTTTGTAGATTATTATGTAATAATATTAATTTAGAAAGCAAATTACATTGATCAATAATTTAATCAGTGCAATGAGTGTTGCTGTTTTGAACCTCAGATACTATTTCGTGTGAACAACAGATGACAGTTTTGAATCTAAATTATTATAGTTTTCTCTTTGTTGGTAAAGATTACCGCCATTTTGGAGTAGTTATATACCTTAAAAGAAAGAGATTAAAAATCATCACATCGAAATCACATGTATATTTTATTTTTCACAGGTCGACGAGAACGGCAAGATCCACCGTCTCCGTCGTGAGTGCACAGGCGAGCAATGCGGCGCCGGTGTGTTCATGGCAGTGATGGAGGACCGACACTACTGCGGCAAGTGCCACAGCACCATGGTCTTCAAGGACGATGACAAATAAACATAAGCTTTAGCTGTAAGACCAACAGCTCAGACCGCTGTGTATGATGGATTTATAATAAATCTTGACACAGTGTCCGAGTATCATATTGGTTTTATTTTTTGATGGTAGTTTGATGGTGAAGTAAGTATGACCCGTAACCTTTGATCTTGCGGGTTGTTCATGTTTAGTCAATTTTATTCATATTTTATGTATTGGCGTCGATAAACCTCATGGCGTTTTGCGTAAAAAGGTTTTAAAATATACTGGTTTCCAAAACATTTTGTATATGCATATAGATTCCTTGTTTCTCTGGGTAACTTCCCACTTATTAAATGCAAGCTATACTGACAGTTAAATTATGTATTTAATTATCAGTAATACAAGTGTTTGACTTGAGCCTCTTATGGTTCGTAAATCGTAACGAAATCGTTACATTACTGATTGTTTAGTGGTAAGACTGTCAAAATATCGTCTATTATGCGTCGTAAAGTTTATCGACGCCCTAAGGCACAAAGATTCAGCCATTTATCTCGTCTGAAATTTTTGATTGATGTGAGTAGTCCGCGAGGCCTTATCCTCCTTCCATATCAACACACTTTATAATTGATACTGCATATACAATGTGTTAATTGAGTTTGCTTGCTCAGAGCTGGGTCATCGACCGATCTGTCTGTTTGTGAGTGGTAAGTATGCGATCTTCGTGATGAAATTTAATATAATCAGTGCGTGTAGTGTGCTAATTGCTGGTGATAATAAAACCTGCATCTATTCGGATGTCATAGTTTTCAGGGTAAGTTGCTTTTGATAATAAAGACTTCAAAATATAAACTTATTTTTTTTTAAAACATCCTATCCTGTCCAGGTATTTGAGGTATGTACCGCACCTATAAAGATTACCGTATAGGTAATTATGTTTGAGTATTTTATTCTGTAAATACCTAAATAACAAAGTAAAAGCTTATATGTGTCTTGTTTGTTTCAACCAACGGATGGACAGAATAAAATAGAAGATAGCTTGAACTAGGTATGTAGGCACCCATTTACAAATTATATGAAACTAATCTTGTACATGGGTTGATGTATCTTATGTGGGGCCAGTCAGTGCAGACCGGCGACACTTCGACCCAGTGGGATCTTTTGTGTCGACACTCTCCCAATAACGACTGCCATAGATGTTCATGGCAGCTGGGACCGACGGCTTAACGTGCTCGTCGAGGCACGGAGCAGGCGATGATTGTCAATCAATACGCACATAATTTCGAAAAGTCATAACTTCCGAAAGTCAGAGGTGCGCGACGTGGGTTCGAGCATACATGGGTTGATACTCGATTGGGATTAACCGCTGAACTAGGCCAAACAAAATGTATATAACATAGGTAGAATATTATGCACACACTGATTTTCCTAATGTGGCGTGGCATTATTACACACAGTTCTAATTAAAAATTAAAACACATTAGGCCACCACATCCAAATAGCATTTATCCACAAGATAAAAGTCTCGCCATCTCTTTTTGAACCTAACAAGAGTGAGACAGCATGCGATTCATCTTTCGGATAACTTTTACTTGATAGGTAGTTAGTGGTGTGAAACTGACCGTAATTATTATTATAGTTAGGGAGCGTCGGAATGGCTGGTTGCCTGCAAAAAACTGGGATAGGCTACGCATAATTGTGAACGCCTGCACGATTTGAACAAGACTATTATGGATCATTTTGGCACAGCCACCATCGCAAATTGGAAATCTATTTACCTACGTAGGTATGTAATGAATTAGTCGAAAGATACACGGGGGTATTAGTAGCTGTGCCAAAGTGAGCCCTCATCATGGCACACCTTGTACATACGTCCAAAACCACATCATCGAACGAAGATCCAACTATACCAATAATTAGTCTACATCGATCACAAAATATCAGCATTGTGCGAGCCCCCGTTTGATGCACGGTGGCATTGGTGCCTACGTCAAAATGAGCGCTCACTTTGGCACAGCCACCAATACCCCTCCCCACGTGTACCTAGCTTTTAAAAGGCAGACCGACGAATTCTGCTAATTTACGACCAAATTCGACTAATTCATTACCTACGTAAATAGATTTCCAGTTTGCGATGGTGACTGCCCAGACGAGCCGTACGTTTAGTATCAAATGCCAAACAGCGTAGGTACCAAATCTAGCGTTGGGACTCGTCATTGACTCTAACCATCTTATTTTAAGCCAGCAATACATGCTGATCAAGCATAGACCAACGCGAGCGAAGGCAAGTACTACCGTCTAGACCAGGGATGGCGAACCAATGGCACGCGACACAATATTTTGGGCACGTCTCTGATCACAAAATTCATTATGCACTACGAAAAAAGGTGTGAAGCAGGTATTATATGACGGGCGAACGCGAGTGATCCCTACGCTACAGAATGTTCGGGTGCTGCGATACGCAGAGTAGGGTAAGGTAAGAAAGCCACATAACAACTGTAGGTATTCAACAGTCCAATTTCTTCCAAGCAATCAACAAATCTTTGAAGTAGGTACGTTCCCGCGACTCAACCAGCGAACATTATTGTAAATCAGTAAGCCATTGTACACCGAGTTGACTTCATTGTTATTAGAAAAGGTTCAAAAGGCTTTCTTGAGATTCCTTTATAAGCGCTTATATGGCTGTTATCCATTTCTGTAAGATAAGATAAGATAAGATAAATTTTATTTGTGAAAACACGTGTACATAAAATGATGGTACAATGGGTTACAGAATCAACATGTTTTACCTTTTCAGGTGTACAAATATGATCATGACAGTATTTAATGGATAATACAAATATATTTACAATATTAACTTAATTATTTTATAAATCAAAATAGTTGATTCAGTTCAGTTTTAAATCAATTAAATTAATAATTTTATTACTTTAATGAGGAGTCATTTAGAAAGTCAGTAACCGTATAATAACATTTTTCTGTTAATATTTTTTTTAAACTACTTCTGAACAATTTTAGATTGAAGTCCTTATACACTTTCGGAATTTTGTTGTAGATTTTAGGCGCCATGCAGAATATACTTTTACTCATAAGTGCTGTTTTTGCTCTGTGTAGACAAAGTTGAGTGTTATCACGGCGGCTGCGCGCTGCAGCTACATCTACTAATCGTGGGAAAAGATGGGGATTTGATTTTACAAATAAGGCTACCTCAAGCACGTAGAGGGACGGAAGTGTTAAAATCTTATGTCTGATAAAATAGGGTCTACAGCTGTCATCTGATTTGATTCCGAACATGGCCCTGATACACCTTTTCTGCATTTTAAAAATAATTTCTCTGTCTGTCGAGTGTCCCCAAAATATAATGCCGTACCTCAAAGTCGACGCTACCAGTCCATGATACGCAGTAAGCAATGCTTCGGTATTAACAATTGGTGCAAGTTTAAACAATGCGTAAGATGAACTGCTAACTTTTTTACATATATTTTCAATGTGAGCTTTCCAATGTAATTTATTATCTATAGTTAAGCCTAGAAATTTTGCAGTATGCACGTCATTTATGGTGTGATTGTCACAAGTCAAATCCACTTTACGTCTAGCAGGTGCGCGTTGCTGAAAATGCATAATTTGTGTTTTTGTCAAATTTATTTTTAAATTATTATTTTTCAGCCAGGTAATAATATTAGTTAGCGATTGATTAATGTCGGATTCATAAGTGTCAATGTTTTTACATGTCACAGTTATCGTGCTATCGTCTGCGAACAGGGTGACAGGACAATTAGTTGCTTTGGGCAGGTCGTTAATGTACAATATAAACAGTAGGAGACCAAGTACACTACCCTGTGGGACTCCGTATTTAACATAACGTTCTTCTGATAAATGCATAATCTCTGTTTTGTTTTTATTTAGTTTTGAAATTGCAGTGATTTGTCTCCGGTTACATAGATAAGATTGAATTAATTTTAATATGTTGCCTCTCACGCCATAAGCATCAAGTTTTTTAATCATAATATTATGATCTACGTGGTCGAATGCCTGCGTCATGTCACAATATATACCACATACAGGAGATGTAGCATCGACATTCAACATGATTCTGTATAAGAAGTCATAAACTGCCATATTTATTGTTTTATTCTGCCTAAACCCCTTCTGCTCCTTGCATAAGATGTCATATTTTTCCACATAATTATATAGCTGTTTATAGATATATTTTTCAAAAATCTTAGCCATAATCGATATAAGTGCAATTGGTCTATAGTTCTGCATGTTTTGCTTTTGTTTGTTCCGACAAAGTTCCTGTTGGGTAACCTAGAATATAATTATCTGGAGGTTAGAAGGCAGTTACATCAGATCGGAACTATGTGCAAAATCCTTCGTAGCTTAATTGAGGCACCAGAAGTTCATGTCGTGCTATTGAGGATATTTGTTCCTAATAAAAACCGCCGCAGCAGAAAGCACAAACTGTTTGCCTTACCAGCTTGTCGCACAGTAGCCCGTGTTAATTCGCCTATACCTCGGTCCCTGCCACACTCGACGCTCTCCTTATGGACAACACTGTGTGATATGTTTGCGGATGAATGGAAGAAGATACTGTCAGTGTGTAAGGGATATTGTGAAAAGGTAGTATGATAGTTGCGTCCTTAATTAGTATAAGTGGCATGCAGACGTTCTAATTAAGTAAACAACCATTACCATTACCCTTAGGTACTTTTACTAAAAAGAAAAATATATTATTATATATATTATAAAATATATTATTATATATAAATATAAAATATATTATTATATATAAATATAAATTAAATAATGAACTTATCGAAAGAGTATCCGAAGTGCGTGACCTTGGGATCCAGTTAGATAGTAAACTGATTTTTTATCGTCAAATACATCTATTTCTAACAAGGCTCTACGAATGTTGGGTTTTGTATTCAGGGTTACCAAGGAATTTAAGCGTCCATCCACAGTGTTGCTCTTGTATAAGACTATTATTAGACCGTTACTCGAATATGGATCGATAGTGTGGAATCCACAATATAAAATCTATATTAATCTAATATCCAAAATAAAATAAATAAACATACTACATACATAACATAGGTAACTGCGGTGAAATAACTGCCTTGCCAGCTCTCGAGACACGACGGAATGAACGTGACCTAGTATTTTTATTCAAAATTATAAGGAGTCAAGTAGACTCATATTATCTTAAGCAAAGTTTGCTTTGGATGTCCACGTATTTATTTTCTGTGTCCTTTGCTAGGACTAATTATAGGAGGAATTCCTTTATAATAAGATCCTGCCGCTCGTTTAATTATCTTATTAATATCTGCAGTGACAATTCCATTGATAAGTTCCACCTTTTTTTATCAAAATTCAAGAAATCTATCTATGCCTGTCTTGTTTCTGCTTTGTGAAACTGAATTAAATAATATAATTTTGTAACTCTGTTCCTAGTACTGTACTTCTTTTCAAAATATATTTTTTTGTTGTTCTGTTGTTACGCTAATGTACTTGTGCATTTGTTATTTTAGATTATAACTTCAAATATTTTTTGTGCTACTGTATATTTATATGTGGAAACTGTTTTTGATTAAGTGTAGTTCATTTAAACATTAATTATTTTCAAATTGTATCTGTTTGTTTCCTGAGCTAAGTTTCCCTGCAAGACTCGATATTTAAGCGCCCCACTAAACTTTATGATTTAAAGTTAATCCTAAAAAAACTGTAGATTGAACTAAAGTAATAATTTCAACATTTAAATTTATATTCACGTTAGGACTCTTTACATTTGGCAATGTAAACTTGATACATTTAGTTTTTTAGAGTTTAGTATTAAATTATTCGTTGTAAACCAGTCCAGGACTTGCGCGTGTGAATCATTAACAGCAAATAGATTTGGTGCTTTTCGGTCTACTTTAAATATAAGAGATGTGTCATCAGCGAATAAAACAATGTCTAACAAATCCTGTACAAAGAACGGCAAATCATTTACGTACACTAAAATCAAAAAGGGTCCTAAAATTGAGCCCTGTGGCATGCCCATTGTGACTGGTAATCCAGAAGATCTACTTCCGTTGATATCAACGAGTTGTAGTCTATCGCTTAGGTAGAAATCAACTAAGTCAAGTGCAGTATCTCGGATGCCATAATGCCTGAGTTTTCACAACAGCGTATGATGGTCAACGCAGGCAAAGGCTTTAGAGAGATCACAGAATACGCCAATTGAAATTTGCGAATTTTCCCAGGCACTGAATATATGTTTTAAAAGCGTAACACCCGCATCTATCGTAGAACGGCCCTTCCTAAAACCATATTGATCTGCATGAAATAAATTGTTTACACTAAAGTGGCTCTCTAATTGCTGTAATATAATCTTCTCAAATATTTTACTAATAGCAGGTAATATTGAAAATGGCCTAAAATAACTAGGGTCACCTTTGCATCCATTTTTAAATAAAGGTATTATTTTATTACATTTCATTAATTTTGGAAAAATGCCCACATCAATGCATGCGCTGAATATTGCGGCTAGGTGTGGCGCTATATTAACAATAATACTTTCAACTAATTTTATCGAAATACACCATAAGCCGGCTGATTTTTAAAAATTAAGCGACTTAAATACTTTTATTATATCATACGGATGTACACGTTCAAAACTAAATAGTATCTTGCACTCTTCCACGCTGCTCCTAACCAAGTATTCTGCTCGAGCTGGGCAAGACCTAAGGGTACTACACACCCCTCTCTCTACAACTAGTTCAGTTTATGATATAGCGTTTTCCTACACCAACAGTCAAGGTTATATATAGGTATATTAGGTGGAGCCGCTATACCTTCCAGTGCCCGAGAGCACCTTCCGGGACCAGTTATATGGTCATGTCCCTAAATCTCGATTTCTCCATTCTAACCTCAGAGATCCGGTTCTCGTAAGCGAGCTACCTACCTCGGTGCCCAAGTGACACTACCTATTCTCCAGATAGGTACCGGAGCAATAAAGCTGCTTACCACTCGCAACTCTGGGAGTTGCTAACAAAAACCTCGCTGAAACCGACGAGAAGCCGCCTTCCATATCTCCAGTATGGTACCGAAGCTATATAAGGCACGCTTAATTCCCGACGTACATCCATACGCCTACCCAAATAGGCCTACAAGCCAGGTGTGGCCCGAGTTACTACAGCTATGACTCTTACTTGCTGAACAGGCAAGCGCCCGAGATGCTTTGTGGTAGCGAAACCACACTGCCACTTCGCTAAAGACAACTCCGTGCCTCGGGCGATCGACTGGTTCGCACTAGCCGCGCATGAGAACGACGCTCGAATGCCACGTGCTTGCTGAGCAACGAACATGTCGTCCTCTGCGGCTAACCACATACCCCTGCAAGTCGGTCAATGACATCAATGACAGGCACCGCGCACTCTAATCAGCGGTCGATAGAACACACCTTTCAAGGCGCAGTGGGCTTCCTGACCCGGTAGTACCCTGGTCCGAAGGGAGAAACCCCTAGTTCTCCCTCCGAAACCCTATCTACTCGGGTCCTGAAGATAGGAGCATGAAGATAGGGATTGGACTCAAGCGGTTGTACTTCATGGTTACATTTCTGGATGGATCTTTATCCCCTCAGGATTACCTCAAGGTTTAATTTTAGGACCACTTTTATTTGTTTTGTTTATTGCTGACATCAGTACTTGTTTACAATACTCGTATATAATACTATGTTGACGATATGACAATACATAAAACAATACGAACTACATCTGACACTCATGGTCATGATTTACAAGTACATCTTAATCGATTTCAAACATATTGCATTATTAATAAACTTCAACTTAATATTTCTAAATGTTACCACGTATCGTTCACACGTCGGAAGTCAATTATTGGTTCAGGCTACACGTTGAACAACCAGCAGGTTACAAAAGTTTAAAGTATTAGAGATCTTGGTGTTATATTAGATTGTAAACTTATTTTTGAGCAGCATATAAACAATATTGTAAACAAGGCATCAAAAGCTCTAGGATTAATTATGAGAACCTCTCAGGGTTTTCGTTCTCTGAAAACTATAAAAATATTATATTGCTCTTTTGTGCGCAGTCACTTGGACAATGCATCTCAGGTCTGGAGCCCACAATATGGTATATATAAGTCTGTAAGCATTACTAAGATTAAATGAATAAATAAAATTATTACAACACACCACCACACGGAAATAGTACTTTCTGAGATTTTTGGCTATGCCACTATGCAAGTATGCACGCGTCTGATTTGCAGTTATTTAATCATAACAGTTTTAATTCACGTTTTAGAAATTCATAGCCCTTTGCTTTAAGTTTTTACTATTTTAACTAACTTCTCTGTAAGTCTTATTTCGTTACGGAAGGATTTAAAAAAGGGGCTCGATCCAGATGCACACTTGCCCCGGGCTTTTACATTTATTGGTCAACGGCAGTAATTGCGTTTATAGGCCATTGGCGGCAGGTTACATTAAAAAGTCTTGTATTCTCCAAAGTGAACGACAAGATGCTCTTAAAGAAAACTAAAACTTATTTATTTTCATACATCGCGAAATAGATATTCACAAATAAAACAACAAAATAATTCATTAAAATATTTATTCAATACTGAGAATAGAATTGTCTAACTTACAATAATCCGTTACACCTAAAATGGAATTACAATTGTGCATACACATTCACCGTAGTTCTGGTAAGCTTCAATGTTTAGTACTTACTTGACAGAAGCGGGCGTCATACTATGTTCATTCACTTTAGAACATCTGCACTTGAATTTTCTTATGGAGGTACTAATAAGTCCTGCTTTTTATATTTATGCGAGAATACATGCAGTTTTGATTTATGGACCGACAAAAATGACAAAATCACGTTATGCTTTTGTAAACCACAATTATTTCACGAAATATTGCCATAAATTTGCGTGGGTATTTTTCCGTATAAATAACGCATTAACCTTTTGACCACCACAGTCATGTATACATGACAAAGTAAAATGTGTCCAGCACGTCATGGTCATGACTACATGACAGATTTTTAAAGGATAGCATCGTAGCTTGGCGTCGATAGCACGCTTTTGCTTTTTGACGTAGCAGTCAAAGGGTTAAGCACCCACATTTGTCAACAAAAGGTATATAATATAAATTTTACCGGACCCATATAAATCTGCATGTACCTATCCGCCATAGGATTAATGATGGAATATCAAATTGCCTATCAAAGCCCGCCTCACATGTTTGAACATCCTTTAACATTAGAAATGCACAACAAAGGTATATCTAATAGGAATCTATGTATAATTTGTCCCACCATTCCACCTTACCTATTATAATTTTTCAGATCATTTTACACATCTGGAATGAAATATAATACAATTGTAATAAATTCTTATTGTTAAACTTTATTGTTACGGATCGCGAACGTTCGTCCGCTAGGTACATAAAGGGAAGCTTGTTTCAATAATCTTAAGGTTCGTATATCATGATTTTCCAATAAATAAATTCATAATTGACATGTTCAATATACAAAATATAATGTTAGGTTTACGGTAGAGCAATCTCGTGCAGCATGTTTGCCATGCCGCATGTGTAACATGCGACATTTTATGTACCTTTATAATTTTAAGTGTCTATATAATTGTTTGATTCGGATAGCTGCTAAGTTATGCTGCAAGAAATTGTCATGCCGCAAAACAAAACGATGCCCCATCGTAAAACCAACATAAGTAACGAAAAAACAATAACTTTTTAATAAAACTAGAGCACCGAAACATAACTTACTAAAAGTAGTAAAATATTTTTACAATAAGAGATCATCGCCACAACTGAAAAATTACATGTTTTTCTTTTCTATTAGATAACGTCGACATACCTATATTTAATACTCTGAACATACTAAACAACACCGTGATAATATTCTTTTTATATATTTATAATATTACCGTAGATATAAATCTATATAATTTTAGATTCGTTTTAAATATAATTATTTCAACTATTAAATCTAAAACTTGTTACAAGTATCGATTCCATGTACACACGGCTAAATAGAGTTCCATGGGTTTGATATATTACATTCAGAATAAGCGTAATAATTATATACCTACATTTTTATCGTTAGCAGTACCTACTATATAATTAATAGCGACAAAAATATAGCTTATATATTTATACCAGAGGTTCCCACTTTTTTTCTCAAAGACCACTTTCAAAATTTAGCAGGTTCCGGTGGTCCCCTTGCAGCTATATTTCTACTATATTCCTTGGCAGTTGTAGTATTTTTTTTTTGGTGAAGCTTCAAACAAATTCATTCAATTAAAAAAATTGATTATATCTCTACGGGCTGAACTTTTTTTTTAGTAATTCTCTACTGAAAAATCGGTATGTTCGAGACCTCTGGTACTGAATATGCACCTATCAATGTAGGCAGATAATATTTCACTATAGAAAGCAAATAAATCTTCGTGGACCCCCGCTTACGAATTGTCCATTTTTTTTGTCACGCCAATCTAGACCCCCGCCGAGTCACCTGTGGACCCCTGGGGTTCCACCTGGATTACTTTGGGAACTAATATTTTATACCTTTACGTGTAACGTCCAGCCCACGTAACGTCGTATTGTGATGACCACGATCCTCAGTAATAAGGCATCGCTTCTATAAAGAAAATGGAAGGACTAATCCTGCATTTATACCTGTAGCAGTATAAATGCAGGATTAGCTTGTACAGCTTTCTGAACAGATCTATCTATTATTTAATATAGTTGTCGATAATCTAATAAAGGATTGGAGCGCTAGGCTTACAGAAACTTTTCAGCTGATGCCCAGGAGTGCTTATTATCCTCCATTTTTCCAAATATCTATAAATATAGTAAGTATTCTGAGGGGGCCTTATATAATACGAGCATTATGTTGAAGCTTTGGACAAACTCAATTATTTTAACTAGCGACCCACCCCGGCTTCGCAAGGCTAGTACAAAACCTTAATAAATTATACACCTAAACTCTACTCATGAATCACTCTACCTATTGGTGAAAACAGCATAAAAATCCGTTCAGTAGTTTTTGAGTTTATCAGGAACAGACAGATAGACGCGGCGGGGGATTTTATTTTATAATATTTAGTGATACTATAATTAGCATTAGTGTAAAATCCTAGGTGCCTATTTATACACTGAATCTGAATGAAGACTTCTTCTCTCTTAGCCTTTATTATTCCCAAGTCACTTGGGGTCGGCTTTTCTAGTCTAACCGGATTTGACTGGATATCAGTTTTTACACGGAGCGGCTGCCACCTGACCTCCGCAACCCGAAGGCTAACGATACCCTAAGGCTAGACCAGATCTGAATGAAGTATAACAAATAATTTACACGTTTCTGTAACTAAATAAGCATTAATAGATATAATATATTGTGCTATAAGAATCTCGTTGAGTAGGCGAAGATATTTACAGTGAAATGCACTTATTTAAACACAAAGAAATTGTGTGAACAAATACCTAAATGCTGAAAATAAAACGCATGGAATCGATACTATTGTTAACACTTATTACAATCTAGTCTTATCTGTAAGACGCTAAAGATTTTGGTGTTGGTTAGGTTAGATAAGTAACAGTACTTTTTACCCTATGTTCTTTTCTATTCCCCTGACAACGTCTGCGAAATTTCATGATGATCGTTCGAGTAGTTAAGGCGTGAAAGCGTAACAAACAAACTCACATTCGCAATCATAATATCAGTTAGGATACAAGCAATACGTGTTGCTTTCTTCCCGAAAGTCAGGCAGATGTCTATTATTCTCATATTAACAGCATGTTAAAAGCCCATTTTATAAAAGACAAGACGCCATACTGCTTTCAAGAATTGCCTGAGAGAAAGACCAAAATTACGGTTTCCTTGTTATGGCAATCGACCCTTTTATACACACATATTTAAAAGCGCGTTTCAGATATCGTAGTTTGTAATAAGTGCTTACTTTAACATGTGTGCCGCATATAGTACGACGAAGTTTGGCGGTAGTTAACTACATTTATTTTAGTGATACCTAAACACACGAAAATGCAATAATGGAACCTTATACCAAACATGGTTAAAGAATTTTTGGTACAGCAGTCAATGATTTTATTAATACATACTCCTATGTACCCGATGAAACATTTATACGCTTCATAATTATATTTTGATTATTAAATATTATATAAAACATCTCGACACCCATATTTAAATATGAAATGTATTGAAGATATTTCGCAGGCGCTAAATCGTTAATAATTATATTTCAAGCGACTAAGAGAAGCTTCAATATTAATTATTATTAAAAGCGCCCGCAAATTTTAAATACATACTTTAAAAGTGCACAATAATATGATGCGAATTATTAAAATAAATACGTATTCTGTACAGTTTTAAAACGGCGACAGTTTACAGTCCTAATAAAAAAAAACTCCCAAACACTGTGCACTATTTAAAAATCCTAATGTACATGAATTTAAAATATAATTGCCATAAGTACTTATTACGTTTTTAACGATATCATAAGCCTCTTTCACACTGTACTAGATTTCAAACATGCAAGTTAGATTTTACTAGCTATAGGTACATAATTGTGATGTTTTGTTTAGGATACCAGCATGAAAGAAATCTTGTAAAGGGACTCGAATCCCTGGAGAGGCGATTAAAGTACTGAGACGAATAAGGCCCATATGTACAAGCGCTTGTGATTCTATTTTATACAATGATGAAAGCAAAAAATACAACGTAAATATAATCCTTAAAGTAACTTTGTTTAATAATAATTTAAACGTCAGTTATTTCTGAGCAAAATATTGTCATGCAATATACTTGCCTCATTTACGCATAGACAAGAAAACGCGCCATTTTCTGAAGGCAACTTGAACGCCATTTCGTCCTCACTATATTTATTAGCTGCCGGCCCTATTCGCCTCTGCCATTTTACAATAAATTTATCTATTATACAATATATTAAATTTACATTTATTTTAGCGAGGGAACTGAAAAGTACATACAACGCTATGCGTTTACGTCACGAAGGGTTACATTATTCACTACAGGAATAAAATTATTATTTGTATCTACTTTATCACAGTGGGGATCTGTGAGGTTTTCCATTTACATGTCACTAGTTCGTTAAATAAGGGAAATGTTGGGTAGAATTCGTTGGATGAGGTGGTCTTGTAGTCATAATAATTAATTAGATTGTACTTAATGGTGAACGAATATTGAATTTAGATAATTTCTGGGTCTAATACTACCAGCGTTGTACTACCCAAACTCAACAGAAAAAGTATATGAAAAACAACTGCGCGCCCAATATAAGGCAAGTAACATTTAACCCAATAAGAAAGAAACTAAACAAAACATATGCTGTAGTATTAATAGTAAAAGGTTACGGTAGCTTTAGAAGAAACAAACTCACGAGAAAACCTCTAGCAGACATATTAGGATAAAATATCTTTCACGTTGTCATGCACTCGTATGATATTATTACTCCATGAGAATATGTATCTTTGGTTTATTTTCATCACCACTACACAACTGAAAAGTTTATTTATCTCGCCAAACATTTTGTTTCAATAACTATTTACATTAATTTTTAACAAACCACAAAAATACGCCATAATTTTAAAACTTTAGAACCTACACCTAGATCAAGAATTTACGTTTGAATTATATTAAAAGTAATATTACCCCATTGAGCAACCCACGTAAACTAAGTTAAAACTACCCTCGTAGTATACATCGAATATAATCCAACCACTATACGGTTTAATAACAACGGTTTTATTTCAAATCTTTACAAACATCCATCATTTAGAATTAGACTGATGTTGTAATTGTTTATTATAAATAGGGCTAGGCATAGAAAGAGTTAGGTATCACACTGGTACTATGACTGCTCATCAAGTCACTTAAGGTTATAAGGCCTGGTCTGCCTACGATTAGTAGGTCTATATGTTCTATGACCACATTTGTACGAACTCGTACATTATAATATATGCTGAATAGGCTAATTTGGCGCCTGCGTGCGTTATATATTGAGTTCAATATGTAATATTTTTAGTGAACAATGAACACTCGTTACATAAACATAATCTATCTTTTACTACATAACACAACAATATTCCATGTTGGGAAGACTACAGCCCCAACAACATTGCCAAATGTTGTTCTCGTTGGCAGACATCGGACAGCTTTATTTTAAAGAATATCGTGCTCTTGTTGATATTTAATCTACAAATCAACATTATGAGTAATAATTGTTTTACGAAAAAATAAAACCTTTTGTTATTGAACGTATAGTCCTGAACCCCGAACGTAACCTATCAATTTGCCCACTGTTCCGATCGCAGTGGTGGGCCCAGACGCACAGTGGTGTGCATTCATACAAGTAATAAGTAAGTAAGGACAAGACATAATACGTGTGCACGACAAGTGTAGAGTATGTAACATAGGAGGACGCTCACAGCTCTTCCCGCGGTTGGTCGTGCGGCGCCTTCTCCAGCGACGGCTTTATCGTCTCCAGCAGTTTCATCAACGCTTGCTCCGTCTGTTGGAGATAGAGATTGATTTATTACTAACCCTTTCAAGATTTATAAACACTTTTAAGAAATGGCTCACAAATAAATGTTTCTACACAGTAGCCGAATACATCTCGTCTCGACTTATAAAGGTTAAGAGGATATGTAAATTCTAATATAATGGTACCTATGGTATATAATATAGAATTAGTATATATAACACTTGTAAATTTTGTAAAAAATTGCTCGCCTATTGTATGGCAAAGCATATGAAACACAAACCATGTATCGATCAAAAATTCAAAATTAAAAAAGATATACAAATTTAAATTAAAAATAAATTTATTCAGATTAGGTTACTAGGTAACACTTATGAATGTCAAAGTTACACTATTTTTTCTGCGAATTTACATTTACTACCACGTTCAGCAAAGCAAGGGTGTAGGGCTCATGAAAAGAACGGGCAAGAAACTCATGGTCACTCTTTTTAATCGCCAAGTTTTTGTTTACATATCATAAGAGCTGTAAGGTGCTGCAACCATTTCTCCATGAACTACTACTGAACATACTTAAGCATTTAATAAATTTTGATGGTAGCCTCTAAAGCAGCAGTATGGTAAATAGGAGCATCCACTTACATGTACATTAATAATCAAGACAAGGCATGATTGTAGTCCGTAGTTAAATCTAATTGTTTAAATAAAAATGTAGTAAGCAAATCATCGAATTCCACGATACCAAGGTCGACCAATTACCACAAGTATCATCCGTTCTCGAGTAAGACGCATGGGCTAGCCATCGCCCCCTTCGCCATATTGAAGGGAAGGGATCGACCCGGCCCATGACGACACCACAAGCAATGACATTTGACTAAGCATGATGGTCATCAACTTTAAGACCATGTTTTATGCAAATAAAGATTATTATGATTACTTTTGGGTAATGTAGTACTGTCTGACTGCGACAGTGAGAGAGACTGCTGTACATGCAGTGTCGGGATCGATATCAGCAGCACACATTTTGGTGCTGTGTCCTATAAAACTATAGGTGGTGAAATGTCGCTGTAGTATACCTACACCTATTTATTCGTTTGGGGACATAAACGTGAGGCTACGTATATATACAACAATCAACAATTAGCATATATATTGATACAAGGGTTTATTATTATATTGAGTCTCGTAATAGACTGCTTCGGTGGTGCAACGGTATTGAAAGCGATTGTTGACTATGTGTCGGGTAAAATATTATGTCAAAATATTCTCAGTACGAAGTCTGAAATTGCCTGATAAACTGTAGTATGCTTATTATACTGCTATTATATATCTTAAAATCAAATTTGGACTATGGGTGCAATGCCTATCTTTTAGGAGATATGAGCTGTAAGACTATGTATGTAGCATATAATAGTATAAAAGATAGATGGACAGGTTAAGCAGAAGATTCGCTTTACTTTTGCTTTACCCTATAATGTGAAAATCTGGACAAGTTTGATTTAGAGACATATTTTAATCCTACAGAAATTCGCAACTAAATAACTTTGTTCTGTATTTCTACAGTGGGAGCAGTATGATCGCTGTGCCATTATCAGTTGTGTCTGATATTTTTAAGGCAACCACGTACGAGAGATTTTTCTGGTGTCAACCAGAGGATATCGCTTATTCCTCAGCTATAATAAACTGTACGGGTGATGTCTTTGTGTTGCGTTTGCGCCTGGCAAAAAATTACCTGTGCGAGATGCGCGCGAGTGCGGTCGAGTGCGTCGCGCCACGCTAGCAGCTGTCCGCGCTGGCGGTGCGTGTGCTGTTCAACGTTACCTGTGCGAGATGCGCGCGAGTGCGGTCGAGTGCGTCGCGCCACGCTAGCAGCTGTCCGCGCTGGCGGTGCGTGTGCTGTTCAACGTTACCTGTGCGAGATGCGCGCGAGTGCGGTCGAGTGCGTCGCGCCACGCTAGCAGCTGTCCGCGCTGGCGGTGCGTGTGCTGTTCAACGTTACCTGTGCGAGATGCGCGCGAGTGCGGTCGAGTGCGTCGCGCCACGCTAGCAGCTGTCCGCGCTGGCGGTGCGTGTGCTGTTCAACGTTACCTGTGCGAGATGCGCGCGAGTGCGGTCGAGTGCGTCGCGCCACGCTAGCAGCTGTCCGCGCTGGCGGTGCGTGTGCTGTTCAACGTTACCTGTGCGAGATGCGCGCGAGTGCGGTCGAGTGCGTCGCGCCACGCTAGCAGCTGTCCGCGCTGGCGGTGCGTGTGCTGTTCAACGTTACCTGTGCGAGATGCGCGCGAGTGCGGTCGAGTGCGTCGCGCCACGCTAGCAGCTGTCCGCGCTGGCGGTGCGTGTGCTGTTCAACGTTACCTGTGCGAGATGCGCGCGAGTGCGGTCGAGTGCGTCGCGCCACGCTAGCAGCTGTCCGCGCTGGCGGTGCGTGTGCTGTTCAACGTTACCTGTGCGAGATGCGCGCGAGTGCGGTCGAGTGCGTCGCGCCACGCTAGCAGCTGTCCGCGCTGGCGGTGCGTGTGCTGTTCAACGTTACCTGTGCGAGATGCGCGCGAGTGCGGTCGAGTGCGTCGCGCCACGCTAGCAGCTGTCCGCGCTGGCGGTGCGTGTGCTGTTCAACGTTACCTGTGCGAGATGCGCGCGAGTGCGGTCGAGTGCGTCGCGCCACGCTAGCAGCTGTCCGCGCTGGCGGTGCGTGTGCTGTTCAACGTTACCTGTGCGAGATGCGCGCGAGTGCGGTCGAGTGCGTCGCGCCACGCTAGCAGCTGTCCGCGCTGGCGGTGCGTGTGCTGTTCAACGTTACCTGTGCGAGATGCGCGCGAGTGCGGTCGAGTGCGTCGCGCCACGCTAGCAGCTGTCCGCGCTGGCGGTGCGTGTGCTGTTCAACGTTACCTGTGCGAGATGCGCGCGAGTGCGGTCGAGTGCGTCGCGCCACGCTAGCAGCTGTCCGCGCTGGCGGTGCGTGTGCTGTTCAACGTTACCTGTGCGAGATGCGCGCGAGTGCGGTCGAGTGCGTCGCGCCACGCTAGCAGCTGTCCGCGCTGGCGGTGCGTGTGCTGTTCAACGTTACCTGTGCGAGATGCGCGCGAGTGCGGTCGAGTGCGTCGCGCCACGCTAGCAGCTGTCCGCGCTGGCGGTGCGTGTGCTGTTCAACGTTACCTGTGCGAGATGCGCGCGAGTGCGGTCGAGTGCGTCGCGCCACGCTAGCAGCTGTCCGCGCTGGCGGTGCGTGTGCTGTTCAACGTTACCTGTGCGAGATGCGCGCGAGTGCGGTCGAGTGCGTCGCGCCACGCTAGCAGCTGTCCGCGCTGGCGGTGCGTGTGCTGTTCAACGTTACCTGTGCGAGATGCGCGCGAGTGCGGTCGAGTGCGTCGCGCCACGCTAGCAGCTGTCCGCGCTGGCGGTGCGTGTGCTGTTCAACGTTACCTGTGCGAGATGCGCGCGAGTGCGGTCGAGTGCGTCGCGCCACGCTAGCAGCTGTCCGCGCTGGCGGTGCGTGTGCTGTTCAACGTTACCTGTGCGAGATGCGCGCGAGTGCGGTCGAGTGCGTCGCGCCACGCTAGCAGCTGTCCGCGCTGGCGGTGCGTGTGCTGTTCAACGTTACCTGTGCGAGATGCGCGCGAGTGCGGTCGAGTGCGTCGCGCCACGCTAGCAGCTGTCCGCGCTGGCGGTGCGTGTGCTGTTCAACGTTACCTGTGCGAGATGCGCGCGAGTGCGGTCGAGTGCGTCGCGCCACGCTAGCAGCTGTCCGCGCTGGCGGTGCGTGTGCTGTTCAACGTTACCTGTGCGAGATGCGCGCGAGTGCGGTCGAGTGCGTCGCGCCACGCTAGCAGCTGTCCGCGCTGGCGGTGCGTGTGCTGTTCAACGTTACCTGTGCGAGATGCGCGCGAGTGCGGTCGAGTGCGTCGCGCCACGCTAGCAGCTGTCCGCGCTGGCGGTGCGTGTGCTGTTCAACGTTACCTGTGCGAGATGCGCGCGAGTGCGGTCGAGTGCGTCGCGCCACGCTAGCAGCTGTCCGCGCTGGCGGTGCGTGTGCTGTTCAACGTTACCTGTGCGAGATGCGCGCGAGTGCGGTCGAGTGCGTCGCGCCACGCTAGCAGCTGTCCGCGCTGGCGGTGCGTGTGCTGTTCAACGTTACCTGTGCGAGATGCGCGCGAGTGCGGTCGAGTGCGTCGCGCCACGCTAGCAGCTGTCCGCGCTGGCGGTGCGTGTGCTGTTCAACGTTACCTGTGCGAGATGCGCGCGAGTGCGGTCGAGTGCGTCGCGCCACGCTAGCAGCTGTCCGCGCTGGCGGTGCGTGTGCTGTTCAACGTTACCTGTGCGAGATGCGCGCGAGTGCGGTCGAGTGCGTCGCGCCACGCTAGCAGCTGTCCGCGCTGGCGGTGCGTGTGCTGTTCAACGTTACCTGTGCGAGATGCGCGCGAGTGCGGTCGAGTGCGTCGCGCCACGCTAGCAGCTGTCCGCGCTGGCGGTGCGTGTGCTGTTCAACGTTACCTGTGCGAGATGCGCGCGAGTGCGGTCGAGTGCGTCGCGCCACGCTAGCAGCTGTCCGCGCTGGCGGTGCGTGTGCTGTTCAACGTTACCTGTGCGAGATGCGCGCGAGTGCGGTCGAGTGCGTCGCGCCACGCTAGCAGCTGTCCGCGCTGGCGGTGCGTGTGCTGTTCAACGTTACCTGTGCGAGATGCGCGCGAGTGCGGTCGAGTGCGTCGCGCCACGCTAGCAGCTGTCCGCGCTGGCGGTGCGTGTGCTGTTCCAGTAGCGCCGACCAGTCCGCCATCTGCGTGCCGCTTACTGTGCTTATCCTGGAATTAAACTTGACTTACACTTACTGCTTTAAAAGCGGTACCCGATCAAAGTATCTGATAAGTTATTTAAGTAAATACAAATCGATTTGGAATGAAAAGTTCTTACGCATAACACGTTTCACTTTCAAAATATGCTACTATTTATGAAGATAGATATTGAATTTTAAATTTTTTGAATTATAATGAATAGCTCATTACGTCTATATTTAAACTGATTTAACTCTCTTGTATAATGATATATAAGACTATTTATTTATGTTATATAAACATCAACGACATGCGATTAAGTATAATTCGGCGTTTCACAGGGTTAATGATCGGTCCTTTCTTAAAATTTATATTTTACATAAACTACGAAACGCTGTAAAACATGTATTGAATATGTATTTACGTATGTATTTAAATGCAAAATATAAGCGTAAGGGGATTTTAAAATATGTCTGATAATTATATTCAAATTGGTTTAGCTATTGTAAAGAAATAGCGTGCATGGAAGCACAAATAATAAATATATTAAAGACAAAGCTATTAATTGCAAATCAGGAGCATACTACAACATTGAGTATTTGTCATGGATTACATAACTAAACTACTCGCGAAATTATTTTTAATTTATTAATATTTAAAGCAATTGGTCGACTGCAAACATTAAGACAATAACAATATATTTCTAAAGAAAGTGTCACATTTTACAAAAAAATAAAATATATTAAAATAAAATATTGTCTTCTGTTTACGCGAATGTTATTCATTGAAATTAAACTACTATATACGGATTTTATCGCGTTATTTATATTACACTTTATTACAAAATTTTGAAACTGTCTATAATATTAAAATATTTTATTTTTTGTGACACAAAATATTTTGTACAAAGGTAATATTTAGAGCAAGACGCTAAGCTTTAAAGGAGTAGGAAAACAGATGATAGCACAACACATACTCATCTAACCTGTTCTGCAGGTCGTCGAGGTCGAAGGGCTGGTGTCGCTCTACGTGGTAGAGCTTCCAGTACAGCAGCGCGTTGACGAGCAGCAGTACGGCCAGCAGTGCGGCCAGCCACGCACCGCCCGAGCCCCGCGCGCCCCGCGTTCCGCCCACCACCCCGCCCGCCCCGCGCCGCGGGGCCATAGCACTGGGCGGCGCGAGGCTGGTCGGCGCTAGCTTTGGTGTCGCTGCGCACTCGGGCGAAGACGCTACGAACACAACACACTGAGATATAGTACTAGAGCATAGGGTCATTTTTTAATTCTCTTACCACATTAAACCTGTCAGCACTAATACATCAACAATCAAAACAACATTGTCTCAAGAGGTGAGGACCTGGTGTCTTGAAACACAGGCCTCGAGCCTAGCTTAGGCACCAGTCCTCCTCGATATATGTTGTAAACCGAATTATGTAGTCAAAGTCAAAGTCAAAAATCATTAATTCACTTAGGTCACAAAGTAACACTTATGAACGTCAAAGGGGTTAGTGAGACTGACGTAGTGACATTTGTTAATACTGTTTGTATAACATGTTTATATTGTGGTGAGAAAATAAACGTTTATTATTATTATTATTATGCATTCCGTTTGACGTCCCAAGTTCATTATAAGAGTACATCGCTTCCTTCACCTCGCCTGGTTGCTAGATGTCGCTTACTTCCGCTTCTTAAACGCACCTATAGCGCCCTCTATCATTTCTGGTAAACAACTAAACTTCCTACCAAACACAAGCCGCCATCATTGTCATTGTTACGTCGTTTTTGGTCGTGGTCATGGTCGTTACGAAATTCTATATAATTAGAATATTAGATGCATAATTTTTGTCGCAAGTTTTCAATTATTTTAATTATCTTTGGAGATTTTAGTAGAAAGTAATTACAAACAGTTTAGTTTGTCTTCCGTTACCTTGACCTCTTAAGTGTAAAATATGAGTGATAAAAAGGTTATCGCGCCTACTAAAAAAACTTACAAGTGAGGATAGTTCAGCGGATTGTTCGTCAGATCAAGAAGGACCACCAAGGAAACGCCAAAAGCAGTCCAGTTCGCGGGATCTGGAAGAAAGGTTTGACTTACCAGGGCTGTTTAACACCGAAGCCGATCACCTGTCAAGAAATCGCACCTCCACCGAGTGGCACCTAACAGACGAAGAAATATCGAGACTGTTCAGCATGTGGGGCACACCAGACCTAGATCTGTTCGCGTCACAGACAGCTCAAGTCGTAGCAAACTATGTTACGTTAGACTTGTCAGACTCGGCATTACCGACTTGCATGGCTGTTTCCGCCACCCAGCCTAATACCCAGGGTACTAGATCACCTAAATTCAGCCTCAGGTCGGTACATCCTAGTAGCATCCAAGTGGAAGAAGCCCTTTTGAGGCCAGATCTGAAGAACCGTGCTCTGAAGCGTCCCGTGAAGCTCGGTGATCTGAAGAAGACGCTGGTGGACACAGTGACAATGCTACCACCGGCACAAGTCATCAAGTTACACCTGGAAGCCTGGCTCATTTCGGGTGGGATGCCCTGACAGATACGTGGACGCAGTAGGAGAAGCAATTCTTGTCATCATGTTGGAGATGTGGATTCATGTCTAATATAAAGACTTATTCACCCTAGACACCATTTGGAGTAGATGGGTGAGATTTTGCTAAGAGAATAGCATTAGTTTTCGTTTTCCAGATTCATCAAATGTAGGTACCTTGGGTATATATTTTTGACGGATGGCCTATCTTACCGAACAATTCTTGTTCATAAATCGGTTATTGCACCTGTTTGCGAAACGATATCTGAAAATTTTAGCGAATCCAATTGTAAAACACATACTGAAAGCTATTTCCTTGGCAAAACCTGCGCCCCCTAAATTACCGATTTGGGACTTGGGACGCAAGGATTTTGATTAGATCGTTAAAAACGTACAAAATTAACATTGATATATAAAAACCCTAGATACACAATCAGCGTCAAAAAACGTCCTCATGAATTGAACATCCGCTTAAACATTTGGGTGCTTTTTTAATATAGTACCGTTCGATTGCTCTGAGAGTAAACACGCAGTGCTTGTTAAAAAATTGTAAAATCACACTTCAAGGACACTAAGAAAGGACGGTGTTTCATATTTTCGGTAAGTAATAATGTTATTATAATTATATCATAATATTGATTATTGCGTCAAGGAATTAACGTAAAATATTTGTTTATTTCGTAACAAAGAGCGACCATAGAACACGGCTCATTTAAATGAACACTTACTAAACGCATTAATCATACTATTGTATTTCCCCTTGATTAGTCCGGGTTACATGTTGACTCTGTTCTAATATTAGTAGAGACGCTGTTGCTTTTTAAAAATAATTTTTTTTTTTGGTGTAAAATGATAATGCGATTGTATATATTATTTATTACTAGACTTGTTTTATTACATGCCAGAAAGGCAATAGCTTAATTTTTTTTTAAATATATGTTACGATGTCCGTGTAGTGGGATATTTATAAAATGTATCTACATACTTATGTTGGATTTTAGCATTTTTCCTCGAGATCACGTGTGATGTGCAAAATGGATATTCGTTATAGCACAGGAACGATCACAAGCAAGCACAACAACAACAACACTTATCATAATTTTTGGGAGTCAGCATATATTCTTCAAAGTGCCATATTAACCATCATGTAAATAATACTATTAAATATATTGTCAAAAGATATATCAAGATAAGATTGCATTATATAGCAAGAAAGATATGGCAAAAATTAAAATCCGTCATCATCAAAGAAGATTATACAATAAACTCAATTTATTTCAAGGAAATTAAAAACTTTATTGTGTTATATCTTTTCAAGTTTGAAATCTTATTTTCTCTCTCATTGTATTGTTTTATTTTACTTTAATTTGTAAGTACAATTAGTCGCGTAATGTATAAACACGTATAATTTCAAAGTCGAGCAGCCAATTATATGAACGTATAGCAATGAAACATACTCGTAATGTAATTTACGTGCGTATTAATGATCTATTAACTGTTATATATTAAAAACATACTATTTTACAAAAGTTTTACTTGTCTTGTCTATTTTGTTAAATAAATACTATCGTTATGTCTAGTAAAATAATAAAAGATTTTCTACCATCTGTTTAAGAGCTGCCATATATAAATTATAATGGCAATACATTAGCTTCATTTTATTAACATCATAGTAAAAGCAAATATGTGTTTATAACACGCATTCACATGCATTTTATAAACTCTACATAATTACGTCAGAATATTAACTTATATTTGTAAAGACAATATTCGACTCCATTCATTCTTTAGTCTATCGGCGATCTTAGCTCCTAAAATTTTATTACTTTTTTTATATGGCCTTGTATATTCAACGTTAAGTTAAGGCGGTAAGGTTTAATTTGCATTAATAAAGGTTTATATAGCTACTTATAAGCAACTGGCGATAGTTTAAAGTGTTACATTTGTATGGAATTGGTTTTTATATATCAATGAAAATTAAGTTGAATAGTTTATATCAAGTATCCAGACACACTGCGGCTATTTTATTATTATCTTCGGGTCGTAGAATACATGATCTTACTCTTTTGCATATTGGTAGGCAACATTTAATAGATAACACTGATTCTATTACCTTGCACTTCGTTTTCGCGTCGAAAACTGACTTATCCTTATATCAACAATCTAGTTGGACATTTTATCCGTTCCTGATAAAAGCATCGATGCAGTATATTGGTTGCGCACTCTTGTAAATATGGATATATCTTGCAAGGAACTCAGGGAAATATTACTAATTTATTTTAAGTAACTAAAAGCCCTACAAGGCCAGCTACTGCAGCGATGATTGGTGTTTGGATGAAGCGTCTTCTCGCTGATGTTGGTATTCATCCGTCAGCTGGAAGTTGTAGATCGGCGTTCTCATCTTTAAATTGGGTAGAAAATTATCATATTAATGATATCCTAGTTAAAGTAAATTGGCAACATGAAGGTACTTTTAGAAAGTTTTATCTGAAACAAACCAATAATTCTAATAGGGTAATAACGTCAGAAAAATCTCTGTCCTAATATTTTCAGCCTGATTAATAGTAGTTGTATAGCAATAGGTTGATTTATACGCCCCATAGTCAGTGTACATTTAAGTTTACATTATAAATATTATTAGGTTCAATCACATTGTTGATTTATACGCACCTTACTCAATGTGCATTTAAGTTTACAATTATACATATTATTATGTTCAATCACATTGTTGCGTTTTAATTGAACACCTACTATATTACCAAAAATACAAGCCACCAGAAGATAACAAACACTCTCTCATAATGTACTTCAGACGTCAAACGGAACGCATAATATGAACATTTTTCTTTAACTATTTGTATTATGCTTCCATAGACGTCCGAAGTTCCAGAAATTCCTTGCTGGTGCTAGGCCATTATGAGCCGAACAATGACAAAGATGGCGGCTTGAGTTTGGTAGGCAGTTTAGTTGTTTACCGGAAATGATAGAGGGCGCTTTAGGTGCGTCTAGGAAGCGGAAGTAAACGACATCTAGCGACCAGGCGAGGTGAAGGAAACGATGTACTCTCATAATGGACTTCGGACGTCTATGGAAGCATAATACAAATTTGATTTGAAGATAAAATTTTATATTATAGATATGTCATATAAACTTTATTATAAATACGTTACTCTGTCCAAATATATGCAGTATTTATCCAACAGTCAGTTGTTTCACTCATCTTAAATAATCCATCCTTTACTTATTTACTTATTTATTTATTTATTTAATTATGGCACTCCAACGACTTATTCACTAATACACTCTGACATAATTTAATGTTAAACATAATTATACAGAGCGAATTTGCCACTTACAGGTGTGCACAGCACTTACAAATTCAAGGTCGTATATACAAGATTAAAATAAACCAAATTAATTAAAATAAGATTAAACTAGATAAAATTCAATCACAATGCATTAAATTAAAAATTTGTTAAATTTTGTAAAATTACACATTAATTAAACCTAAAATTAAATCATATGAACTAATAACCATCTATAAATTTTTTTTTTTTAACGTGGGGGAATGCTTTTTGCATACCCCTCCGCGGGGGCGGGCGGAGGGGTTATGTCGGACTCGCCGGGGTAAAAGAAAGATGTTAAGAAGAAAATGTACCTCCCGGAATACCGACTAAACCTACCACGGTGTTCCTCGACAAAACCACTATCGACGGGGCCGCGCGAATCACTTTCGGATGCGGTCGCGACCCCGCCGAGGTTTCGGCCCGCCGTATGAAATGGCAGGCCACTACACAAAAGACAAATCACAAATTATCCCTACCCCCCCCTATGTCCCCCCCAGAGGGGAGACGGACTCGAAACAACAGAGGCGCGCGTGGGAACACGCACGCCGCCTCTCGGACCTGGTGCTGAACGGATGGCGGGCAGGCCCACAAAGCCCACCACCCCCAGGTCAAACCTCAGGGTGGAACCATCTATAATGAAAATAATAATTAAACTAGATACAACATTAATAATTATTAATTACACAATAATAAATCAATTCCAGGTCAAGAATAATAAAATAAAAATATCAAATAAAAATACCAAATTAAAAATATCAAACATATTAAACAACAAAATAAAATAAAATACAACACCGTACCTTACTTATTCGCCACATAACTCGGTATCGCTAGTTACTTTATATGGTGAGTGGATGACTGGAACTATTTCAGCAACCTAACGAAACTATTACGTAAACCATAACTTCATCAAAATAAATGTGTAAATTTCACGTAACTAATTGGAATAAGTATAAATTTTTTAAACCTGCCTTTGCCTGGATTCAATTAGTATTGTCTTTAATACTCATCAATGTTTAGACGCAGCCGATTTCTTTTCGGAATTACTTATTAATTGACTAGTCTTTGGCTTTGAACGCTTATTATACTGTACTCTTTTTCCGACTAATATTAAAATTTTCATAATTAATATTTTTGTATTTAAATGCGGTCATGCTGTATTTTAATGAATGATTGAAGGTCGGTACTCACTGGTAACCCTCCGATGTCTCCTAGTTTTCCTAGCTGCAGGAACGGCGTTTTCAGCTTCCGTGTTGAGCCTTGATTCCAGTATCCGACAGAAGTCATCTAGACCTGACATTGTGTTCTTCTCCAGGAATGCTGCAAAAAATACCATTTATAAAATCCTAGTTTCATAATGCCTAAAAAATATTGCAATTGGCTTTCGCAGTTTGACCAAAATTGATTCGATATGAGAGTTCTCGTGCAGCGTCTGCCACCTAACGCAACCTAAAAAAATTGTGATATTCTATCGTCAGACTAGATGTCTTTTATATATTGAACGCTGTAACTAATTCATGCTTATTACCCATAGATTGGTTTTATAGCCACGGCCTTCGATCGCAAATCCATATATAAATTAATTATTCTAGATAATCTAGTTCGCATCTGGGGCACAGTTTCTAAAACAAACCTTAAACAGCTACAAACAACGCAAAATAAAATTATAAAACATTATTTAACTACAATTATTATACACCTACATCTGAGTTATACACCTCTCTCATATATATGAATTTATTAGTATTATATTATAAGTTATTTTAGGAACTATCCATACTGACATACATTTTAGGCACAAGACAAAGAAGCACTTTATGAGAAACCGGAATAAATTACAGCTTATAGACCGCGAACGTTAAACTACGGTAAGAAAAACATACTTTATGAGGGAGCACAATTACACAATAAATTACCGAATGAAGTTAGAGATTGTACGAATATTAATGTATTTAAAAGTAAGTTAAAGTCACATATACTTTGAATCAAACCTAAGCTGCATTCCACCTTCACAAAATTAAATTGTAATAACACACGCGCGCCCCACACTCACTCGATATGTATGTACCTACTAGTGATGTAACGAATGTAAATTTTTAGGCATTCGCGAATGCGAATACGGATGCGAATATCTGCCGTTGATATTCGCGACTGCAAATGCGAATTATTCACTTTTGAATTTGGCGCTATTTATCTATGGCTTTATTTTAACAGCTTACTCAGCGCGCGAGTCACACGCACACATTTGTCATATATTGCATCTCAATCCGAGCATTGTCGAACCGATCCGGCGCCTATGTTATATAGTTAATTTTAAGTTTTTATTGTATTAAATCTACTCAATTATGATAATGAAATAAATTAATAAAGAAATACAGCTTATTATTCTATCTAAAAGGGCATTTTTTGAAAATAGGCTAATAATCATGACAACATCACGGGTAATATACTCTTTTTTTATATATCTAGAAATAATACAATTTACTATTAGTTATATTGTTTCTATAAGTAGAAAACAATACCTCTCTAACGGTGTATAGCACATATGTAAATCATCCTTAGGCAAAATAAAATGAAAACAGGGTGTCAGACTGCGCGTCAAGGGTCCGTTTTTTGTATTATAATATGAATAATTTGACTCGAAGTCAAATTATTCATATTTCTTGATATATTTTATAATATTATATTACAAATTATTACTTACAAATACGTTAATATTATTAAAATTCTGATAAGAATACGTAAGAATCTTATTAGTTTAGATTGATAAAAGCATAATTACGCCACGCAGCAAAACTAACACGCAAAAGCTTTAAAAGCTTAAGGTTTTGCAATAAATATTATTAATATTTCTTTGTTTGATTTACCTTGTTGTTATTGACATCTTATTTATTTTTCAGACGTTCATATTCGCTAAACATTCGGATGATTTGCGAATGCGAATGCGAATACGAATGTCAAGAAATATGCGAATATTAGTTACATCACTAGTACTTACTACGCACAGAACATTGTACTACGGAATGTTATTGATAGATTGTTACAATATGAATGAACTACTTGTATTGCCTGCTATATATTTACAAAGATACCTACAATAATTATGTTTATATACATTTAGTTAAAATGCATGTCAGAGTTTAATAGTTTGTAAGAGAACGTATGAATCTCATACAAGTGAACTAGTTATTTTGAGAAATAAATATCTTTTAACCTAATTCGCCTCCAGAAATAATGTCTGTGTCTTGGTGGACACACAAAGAACAACTTTTCGAACACACAAACTTTTGTGTGGAGATCGAACACAATAGATAGTGCACAAGTAGTCTCATGGCGACCACATAAGCCGATCCGCATTCAGTCCTGGCTTGTCCATGTGCTACCGTTGCTAGCTTAGTTTCCATCACTCTGTAGTATAAGAAAGCGAAAATGACAACTTCGACTGCACGGATCGTTTAGTGATTTAAGTGGTTCGTTGGGTTCGAATCCCACATGGGACAAAATTTTGTGTGATACAAAAATGGTTGTTCCTAGTCGGGGCGCTCTTTGTGTTGTCTTTAAATAAAAATTACTTTTAATCATAGGCCACATGCTCTTCTTGTACTTGACGCTGCCGTAGAAGGAGAGGTCCGTGACGGCCTCGGCCACGCGCTGCAGGCAGTAGTGCACCTGCACGCTGAAGTAGTCGGCGTAGGGGATGCCCGCGTTGTCGCTCGTGGAGTCGATGGAGTACAGCTGGCCGGGCTTCGAGCACTTGTTCATTACCTGCGACCAGTACCACATTCATTTGAGCGTCACGCAACTCTCGATTTTCGATTATCGACTTGCTGCCTCTACACTATTTATTTATTTAAAAGGATCTCTAACAGGAAATACACATATATTGCAATTAAAAGCTAAGTACAATTGTAGGTGTGTTTTCTTCCTAATAAGAGATCACAGCGTGCGACATAAAATAGTACATACATCAATTAAATCAAAATAAATGGAAAATATTACTATTGTCCAAGAGTTAACGAAATTTTGCGCAAGAAAATCTTTGAGACGTCAAAGCACTTTGTTAGATTTTATGAAGCCTTCTACATCAAAATAACTTCAGTTAGCGATTTTATATAGGTATGGATAATCTAACATTCTTTGAAAAATATTGACGATATTATTATTTTCTTTAGTTTCTGGCCCAATCAAAAATAATTTATATTATATGTACCTACCTATTTATATGCGAAATTATACCCCGACTTACGCGAATTCGACTTTTCGGGGTATCACTCTTTTATGCTCTATCTTATATTCTTTGCATGTCACAAAAAATTATAAAGTACAACTCAATTTAAAGAATGTATTAAAAATAACTAATTGCTAATATACTATTAATGATTATTTATTAGACACAATTAATATGAGTAATTACAAATTCTGATTATTTTGTAACATAATTGTTATGCATCGATGGTTTTATTAACATAGAAATTGTATTTTACTTTAACATTATTGTATGGAATTTTAATTTACTTTGACATTATTGTATGGGATTTTAATCTATATATTAATACATGAAGCAAAAACTTTGTACCCCTTTTTACGAAAATTGTGCGGACGGAGGAGTATGGAATTTGGCACAATTAAAGTTTATATTGAGAAGGAGGGGCGAATCATAATATTTTTATGAAATATGCATCAGAAATACATTAAATTAATGAAAAAATACTACACGCACACAACCATGCATTTGACAGACGCAGTCGAATCGCGTTCGAAGCATTTCGGCATTGTTCGTCTGACGTCGTACAATTCTTTGTAACTATGGTTACCTATACCTTATTTATATGTAATAGAGAAAAACAGAAAATAAAGTAGCAAGCTTAGGAATTTTGCTTGAATTTTGACCACTAGGCGACCGCTAGTATTAATTATTATGTGTATTGAATATTTGCACGCCTTGTGTGGCAAAATGTAGAGATGCCTTATGTTGTACCTATATCGCAAATAATCTGATTGATTGGATTGATATGTTAATTCATTAATTTAAATATTTACTTGTTAAAAGTTTTGACATATAAATATGGCAGGAGCATATGAGTATGTATGTATGGACTGTATGGAGTATTTTAAAAAGTGATAAAAAGTAGTAATTAAAATATAAATTTAATATAATAATATTCTAAATAATATATTCTACCACATACAGACATACTTGTTTTTGTAAATACGTACATATTATACATAGAAACACCCAGACCAAGACAAACATCCATGTTCACGCACACAAATGTTTGACTTGTGCGGGAATCGTACCCGCGACTTCAGGCGTGGCAGTCGGTTACACTAACCACTACGCCATCGAGTCGTACAATTTAAACTAATAAACTATTTGAGGCTGGATTAACACTATCTCCGACGTTTTAGTTGTAAAGTTTAACAGTAGAAGTAATTTAATAGTTTTTAAACTATATAAAATGTAAATAAATAATGTTAATGTAGAATGAACTGTTGATCAGATTTGTATCAAACTTGGCAAATAGACGTCTGTCTATGTGCCAAGTTTTGATACAGATCCTCATATTCTGCATTAAAATGTTTTATCCCCATATGCCTGCCTGCGGGCTACAAGCAAGCGAAGTCACGTTAGTAGCTAGCTTTGAATAATTCATACCTGTGTCTCCGTTACTTGAACCTCCTTGGGGCCGAGAGGACCGGACGTCAGACGTAGGGTGTAGCTGAGCTGTCGACATTTCAGCCCGCCTTGCGCTTGCCACGGGGCCTGGAAATTGTAATACAGTATAAAACAAGTGAGAATCGGCAATATATTGCCGAAAAGCTTAGAGTTAGAAAAAATTGTTCAAGTAATATGCAAAGGTCACGTGATACTACGTGACCTAGAGGTCAGAGGTCAAAGGTCAAAATCATTTTGGGAGTATATCAACTATGCTGAGTCGAATGGCGTTGATCGCGAGTCTCTAGCTCTTACGGTTCTTGAGTTGAAAGTTTTATAACAGACAGACGGACGGACAGACAAAGCTGTTGTATAACAGTTTTATCGAACTCTAAAAGTCTTCAGAATATACCAGCAATATAACCTTATGTTGTGGTTCTTCTTTAAATAACAATCTTGGCAAATACACAGCATACGGCCCGCCTAATGGTAAAACTACCGCAACTTATGATCGCTTGCAATGCCGGTCTTTACGAGTGTCCTTGACTTCAAGAAAAATCATTAACATATGTAAGGACAGCGCTATAGAAGTACTAATTTAACAGCGATATCCTGTATGGACTAATCTGCTTATTAGTATAATCTGCTCATTAGTACCGATGTTAAATAATTAGCAGGCTTCTTTAAGTAAGAGCAGCGATGCTTTAGTTAGAGACCACAGTTCTGACTTTTTGAATTTATGTGCGTATTAAATAGTTAATTATCGCTCGTTTTAACGGTGAAAGAAAACATCGCAAGGAAGCCAACGTCTGAGAGATCTCCATAATGTTCTTAAATATATGTGAAGTCTGCCAACCCGCATTGGGCCAGCGTGGCGGACTATGGCCTAACTTTGTCATACTGAGAAGAGGCCTGGACTTAGTGGTATCCTAACTAACAAACGCGAATATGAGTTTGTTTGTTTGTAACGCTTTCACGCCTTAACTGCTTGACTGATCACCGTAAGATTTTGCACACACTTTATCAGGGGTACACAAAAAGACATAGAGATTTTTCATTTTGGAAAATAACAATATCTTATGTAAAGAGATCGAGGCTAACGCGAACAAGTCTGGCAAAATCTAGTAGTTTATATAGTAGGCTGATATTATTATATGTATGGTTCCTCCAGTTACCTGAACGTAGTCAGCGGTTCCTCTCGTGGCTAGTAGTTCGAGGTTGAACTTGGAGTTGGTGAAGATCATGGTGAACATCTGGTCGATGTTGAAGGGGAACTCCTGGCGGAGGAGCAGCTTCCCATCGTGGGCTGCTGTGCATTTTTCTACATCGCCACCGCTGTAAGGTGAAGTATGACTTTTCAGAAATGTATCTTCCTTAGCTTGTTATATAAAGTCTCCGCGGCAACGATAGTGGATACGGGTCAAAATTCCGAGTGGGACCAACAAAAAGTTATTAGAATTTTCTACTAAATCCTTAGTGATTTTGAAAATTTAACAAATCTTAATTTGGGTTTCTCGTTTTGTTTGTTTGTTCTGGGACTGTTTATATAGTTTCGTGTAGCTTCATATATGTAGATAATACTACTGAGGGTCTCGAGCACCCCCAGACTCTATGGAATCGGTGCTAGAATGCAGCAAGGGTTTAACACTTCTCAGCATCAGAATAGATGCGTGGCCAGCAGTGGGACAGTGCGCTCACATTATTTTCTCCCAGTCCGCTCTAAAGTCGGCGCCAGAGTGCAGCACGGGCTTAACCCTTCGCAATCCGTGCTCAGCTGTCGGACAGTGGGCAGCTGATATAGATATTATTATTGTACTAATCGTTATTTTGGTTGTACTAACTTGTGAGGCTTGTCGGGCTCGCTATCAGATGTGTCCGACATGTCTGTAGGCAGTGTGTCTCCCGCTTCCTCCTCTCGATACTCCGCATCACCGTTCGTCACTGCAGCAAAACAAATAAACAAAGTCAAGGTCAGCTCAGTTGAAGACATATATCACCGTTGACAATTATTTAGTGATGGTACGTATGAGCCAGCTCGCTCGTGGAAGAACCACCCAAAGACAATTAGTGAAAGAGATGTAAGAGATTTAACCTGAAGGCATGAAAAGGATAGAAAGAAAGTTAAATTTAGGCATCAATAGTATGCTTTTTATAACAGATTCTAATTCAACGTATGATTTTGAAATAAATTCAGATTTTGTTTTTAATGATAATTATATTAATTAGCTTTTGACTTTAAACTTTAATTCATAAGTATTAGATATGTATGTTTTTATGAGATTATGTAACTATTTAGAAAAGGGAAATAATATTGTTTTAATTCTTGGCACGCAATTTTTGTATTGATAAGATATCAGCGGCGTTAGCTTGGTGGGAGACCTTTAGTGTGCACTGCAGACGTCTCCAGTTCATATAAAATAATTTATCATCGTTTGAATAATAAAGGTAAACGTTGAGGAAACTTGCACGCTTAAAAATTTACCATAATATTATCAAAGATATCTGAAGTCTACCAATTCGTACTGAGCTAGGGTAGTGCAACTTATGACTCGGAAGCAATTAAAAATTAATTAACAATGAATACAAGCAACATACAGATGTGGCATTGTTGAAATTTTTGTGATTTTGTACTCACAACAACTATGTAATAACAATAAAGATATTTATTTCATCTTTCATAAAGGTAAGTACTTAGGGTACTTATTATCTAATACATGTTGAGTGGTGGGGCATAACATTTTTGATCTGTCTGAGAATCGAATTAACAATACTCGGTGAGGTTTAGCAGCGAGGTGACCACAACACATAGTACCATACATGCAGTTAGTCAATTAGATTATATTTTTCTATTTTGAGATGTATATTTCGTCTCACCGATTGCCGTACATATGATGTTCAATGGCACTTCCATCACTGAACCGTAATTATATTATCTAAATATTTTATATTTCCTCCACAAATGAAAACCATATTATTCGTACCAAAATAATGAATCTACACTATCATGTAACAAAACCAACACACAACTAAGAAATGTCAAATCAAATCAGAAATAGAAAAAAAGCAAATCTTGTTTTTTCCCCATCTAATGCTGCGTCGAAATAATTCACGCTAATATATTCCAATCGGAGCATATTATAATTTTAAATTTACCTATGTCGAAGGACTTGAATTCTTCGAGCCGGTGTTCTGGCCACTCGACAACCACGAACTCATTACCCATAGAGTGCACGGTATTGTTCATTTTCACTTGACTTGAGAGCAAACTTATCGGGAATTAAAATATCAATCGTAAATTTCTATTGTTACGTATGAGACATCCATTTGTTTGGCACAAACTACTGTAACACATGATAAGTTGATAACACATTTTATTTATTTGTTACATCAAAACAAACAGAAATATTATTATCACATTTTTATCAATTTGTCTAAACATGTCACGAATTTATAGTTGGACTAGCGAGAGGATAGCGGACTGCCACGCAAAGGCCCCGAGTTCGATCTTAACCTATTATGTCGTATGTATATAATCTATATGTCTGAATGTTATCCATAATGTTCTCGAAGATATGTGAAGTTTCTAACGCATTGGGCTAGCGTGGATAATGGCCTAAGGCCGTGCCCGACAGTGGCACATTTTATATATAGGGATGTTGTTATTGTTATATTATATATATTCCTCTTATATTATATGTATATAAGAGGAAATGATGATTTCATTTAGTCTGTATAGACATAAGAGACATATTCCTTTGTATTTTTTCTGGATAATGACACTAGAGCAACAAAAACATACGTAATATTGTAATATTGTATACTTTCATTCCATAGCACTTGTTTTCACAATCTACTTAATACCTAATAATAATAATAATAATAAGTATTTATTTCCAAAAACCATACAGCTATTACATACAAAGGAAATTAAACAAACTTAGGACACAAAGCATTTAGGTACACTGATACCCATGGTAAGATCTAACTTGAGTTATGGGTAAAACAGGATATAATACATATATTTCACGCTATAGTTTGCTTGTATAATAATTTTAATTACAGCACGAGGAACCTCCAAAAAATAACGAAATTGGCCCAATTATTGTATTGTTTTTAAAAACCTAGCAAAAAAATTTTACGCATCTAACTAAATAAACGAAACCCTACGGATCCTAACATTAAAACTTACTATACTCTGTCCCAATAGAATTAATATTTTATGTAAATAATCGTTTCATGCCTAATCTATATATATAAAACTCTTCCGTTACTGAGTGACTGACAGACAACGCACAGCCGAAACTACTGAACGCAAGAAGCTGAAATTTGGCATGTATGTTCCTTGAAGAGTGTAGGGGAGCACTAAGCGAGGATTTTTGGAAATTCCACCCTGAAGGGGGTGAAAGGGGTGAAACCCGATATTCACACGGGAACGGGACTTACGCGGGTGAAACCGCGGGAAAACTACTAGTTAAATATAAAGTCATTTAGAAAATTGAAACTCTCTTTGAAAAGTAGTTATATAGCATACATTTATTTTACAGAAAAATATTTTATGATAAAAGTCACTAAAAGTTGTTTACCTTTTTCTCCAATTCTATTGGGATAGACTATAAAACATAGAATGCAGACACATTAGAAGATGTATTGTCCGCGGCTGTTTGTGACCAGCATTACGTTGAATGTGTTAAAAGGTTTGGCTTTGAAAGAGAAAATAGAGGATTACGAGCTATCTCTATTGCACATTGCTACTTTGTTTGGGCTCAGCGCGATATTAATAGATCTGTTAAACAATTTTCTTTACTTAAATGTTTTGAAGCCATCATTTCCTTTTATGTCAAGTTTTACATGTAAAATGAAGTGCGGTAGCGCAGCGGTAATGGTATGCGATTGCTGTAAGTAGGCCACTCGTTTCATTCTCGGGTTAGGCAAAATGTACTTGGGCTTTTATGTGAAGAAAATTGTGTAGCAGCACAAAGTTTGCCTCCTATTATGTGGACCCTAAAATCCCTAAAATGTGGATGCAAACACCTCTGTCCACCTTTTCAGGAATATAAACGTGAGATTATGTATTTACAGTTCTACATCAAATACACATTGAAAAGCGGTTACTGCTTGGCTCCTTTGAATTGTAGCATGATGTTATCTAGACTATAACCTGCTCTGACAACAAGCTATCTAACGCCAAAAGTATTTCTCAAGCCGGAACAGCAGTGCATGATATGAATACGTTCAAACTTACAGTTTTCTTTATATATATCCTCACGCCTATATCCTTGAAAGGGTATGCAGAAATATATTGCACCCATATTTCGTCTGCAGATAACCGATAAATTATTATGAAGCATGAATAACACGAAAAAAAATTCTATCTCTCTGTCATCTAAATCCGTTCAACAGTTTACACGTAACAAACATACAAATCTTTACAAACTTTTACATTTATTATATTTCATAGGAAGCACAATAAACACTTTAAAAACATTGTTAGGCGAAAACACTTTTTATATGACAGATACATATAAACTGATCATTTCAAGTGTACAATCTATTTTTATACACACTCCTGCAAATGACATATCAATTCTAATGGAGGCTCATTATCAAAATGGTAATTACTGTAGTTAGCGATATTGTATGGGAAATACCTTAACAGTATAGTGTTACCAATGTAAAAATACGGTTTAGTGAATGGAATAGTCAAAAATATTTTTCATTTTAATTATTAGGCAATTCACGATCTAGGGGAATTCACGTGTGGCGGGGGATTTCACCGTGGGTTAAAAAATATATTTTGTCTGTTCTGTTTATAGGTCCAATATTGGCCCACTGCGGATTGGCAGGCTTTGCGGATTTTCGAGGACACTATGTAAAAACCCGAAGCAAGCAAACCCTGTTAAGTGGTTATTTTAATTATCTTTATTTAACACGTTCGTAATTTTTATTATGGTAACCTACGTAAAGTACTGGCAAACTCGTACAACTTTAAGTCAGTCTATTCATAAAATGGATGAAGCTAATGCGTCTGCGTGCCCAAAATACATGCACAGCAACGAATTACATAGACAAACCTATTGTCTATGTAAGGGGTGGCTTTGGATGTGTGAGTTACTTACATATGCATAAGACTGGCATCATATTATTTTGCTTTTTGCCAGAGTGAGATCGTATGTATTCGTTACTGGTACCATTAGTGGCATTTAAAATATTCGTAGCTAAAAAACTGTCAATTTATTTATTTATTTATTGTTAATTACAACGGTTAAAGAAACCAATTACAATAATTAACACAGATTACAAACTGATAACGATAATTACATAGATTAAATACAAAAACATTGCTAATGATAATACTTTATACAAACAATTATTAACTAATACGGCACCGTGGACTCTCTCGCATACTTTTTCTCGCAGAACACCAGGCATACTCTCATAATTTCTTTCCACCTGTCAGCAAAAATATCACACTCAGGGTTGTCAACCAGGAGGGCGTTGAGCACTTCTAAAGTGGGACACACTGGAGACTCGGCTGTGGCGACTGTGTGACACACCGGCTGCACAAACAGCCTGTGCTGACGGCTCCGGCAATGTGCAGTATAGTCGTTGGGCACAAAACTATGTTATAATTAGATTTGACCTTTTCCTGACTGTGTCTTTAGGAACTGCAAGTATCACGTATTGGTTAGTCTTGCCACTGTTATTGCGGCGAGTGTTGTGGGACCCAATCTTTTGGACGCCTCTTTTCCTTGCTTATTTTTTTATTTCAGTTTTTTTTTATTATCATTTTAGGTTTCACTTTGATTTTGACCGTGGGACCTATGTGGTCCCACCAGAAATCCAACACGCCTCAAAAACTTGTATTTGCCACCAATAGTTGTTCCAAGTCCAGACACAAAGAACAACCAGGTGTTGTTTGTGTATGGACTTGGAACAACTTACTTACTTCTTCTTTATTTTTTTTCTTTCTTTCTTTGTCTGTAGTTTGAATATTATAATAATAATAAGTAGCAGTAAGTGCGAAAGTAGCTGTTAAAAAGAAAAAGTAGCTAGTTAGTAGTGTTGGCTCTACTAACCGAGGGGTGGCGATGAATCCCTGTTGTTGGAGACAGGTGGCCTGGTACTCCTGTGTTCTTCTCGCGTGTCGGCGCTGCCGCTCGTATCCATACACGTCACGTCCACCAGGTCCTGCTGCAAATACACTGTTATTATCAACTGAATTATAGCTACGTACCCCGACAATGTGAGTGGATGTGCTAACCACCAATTCTGGACTTGTAAGGTTAATATTATTGCGCTATCTAATAAGTTTGAGGACTAAGAGGTTTAGTCATCTCAGTGCTGGTCGGAAATCTTTGCACCAATATGTTCTAAAATAAAAAAGCTAAAGAGCTTGTTTTGTTTGAGTGTGCTAATATTTAGAACTACACGGCAGATTTGAAAGCACCATTCTAGTAATTACAAAAGCGGGTGAAATTCCGGGAGATAGCCAGTATCTTTATATCTGTTGTATTCTGAATCAAATCAACCTGCGTTATTTTATATAGATTTTATAAAAACCTATCTTTAAGAATCCGTGTAACAGCTCCATGATAGAAATCGGCGGGAATTTATTTTTTACACCTTCTAACCAGTGGTTTAGCTAGCCGTTTATGACATCCAGAATAATAATGTTAACTTTTATAACAGATAAATAATTATTTAAGTTCACGGTATACAGTATAATCACGATATACAGGCTGACTGGTAAAAGTCTGGACATATTTAAGGAGGGTATTCAGTACTCGATTCTGGAACCGAACATCTAAAAAAAACAGGTACTTCAAATTTGACCTAGTTATCCAATAAAACCTTAATGTGCCGACACTCTTGCGCATATACCAAAGGTAAACAAAACCTCCGCCCCGACCCCCGCTACCGCACCCCGTACTCTCCCGAATTTGCACCCCCGCCCGTACTTTTCTTATCAAAGGTCATTAGCCTCGGTAACGCGGCGCGCTCGACAGCTGTGTCAGCTGTGTGCGACCCGCGCAGTGTCCACATTTTATGGATATTTCATACAAATTTTCATAAAGGTTTTTTTTGCAGGTCATATAGATTTTTTATTTTTATTTATGCGTTACGCCTGGACATAAATTATCATGTCATTAGGTATGTACAATGTTTAACCAGTCACACTGTATAAAAAATATTGTTTATGTTCACTAAATTAAATTATATTATAATATTTTTTGTTTTACTGTGTTGTTTTTACTATTTTATCCACTTAGAAAGCTGCTATATTTCATACATCTTGTTAGAGACTTAAATTTTTTTTTGTATTTTTTAATTCTAGACCATTTCTCTATAATAACATATATATAATAATATTAGTCCTGTATATAGACTGCCCTACGTCTGGGCATGGGCCTCTTTGTTGAGAATGGTTAGGCTATAGTCCACCACGCTAGCCCAGTGCGGATTGGTAGACATCACACATCTTCTAAAACATTATAGTTTTCTTACGTTTTCCTTCACCATTAAAGTAAGCGATAATTAATTTAACTATTTAATAAACATAACTTTTAAAAGTCAGAGATGCCTTGAGATTGATCTCGAGACCACTGTGTGGCAGTCAAACGGTATCCAACTAGAATGATTCTTGTGCCTATTGCTAAACAAATTAATTATTCGGTAATAGGTATAATGGTTGCAGTTCCTCACAGATATTATTAGTAAAATAATTAGGATGAGTCATTTAGATAATAATAATAATAATAATAATATAAGTTTATTGATTCAAAATATTGTAGGTATAAAGTCTGCACATGATAAATTACATTTTTCTACAATTATAATGAGTGCAGTTCTGATCTCCTAACTAGGTTATAGAATAACTTGTATGAAGGAGTGACAGTTTCGATCCCCCTTGGATTACAAAATGAGGTTATAAAATTAAAGTAGATACATTTGTCACAATGTAACAATGAAACAAAAACTAAACTATAAAATCAGAAAAAAGGAAAATCCAAAAAATATATTGTGTGTGTGTGTGTGTGTGTGTATGTCTAGATGTGTTTGTGTGTATGTGGATGAGCGTATGTGTACGTATGCTGTATCTATATATAATGCAAACATATTTTCTGTTTCTTCGTATGTATGGTTTAGAAGAAACGAGAAAACCCTTTTCTTACAGCTTGTAGTGTGGTATGCCATATATTGGGCAATGCTTATTTATTTTATTATATAAAGAGGGGCCAAGAAAATAAAAAAAAAAATTAACGAACGACGAACGTACTTGTGGAAGCAAATATTGTCTTTTCTGCGTTTATCAATTTTCCTATATGGTGTTTGGTGATGTTGTAGGAAAACTATATGCATGGTAAATTGTAAATACATTTAAGTTAAACTACTTTAGTTTAACTTAAATGTATAACAGTGTGTTTGCATTTAATGTTCATAAACATGTAGGTATGTAAATATCACGATACTGTTAAAAAAAATACTTTTGACTTTTCCGAGAAAGTCGGACATGACATCAGTCATTCCTATACTTAATTCCAATTAGCTCATATATCTAATGATAATGACATTTTTCAATGCATATTCTGCTTTTTACTATATTTTCTATCACTAAAATATATTATATAAAATTTTGTGTGTTGTTTATATCACAGGGCAATTAAACGACCTTTAAAAGACTTAATTGTTACATGCTGTATTTATAAAGAAATATCTACCATTGTCCGCCATATCCTGCCAATTTCCTCTCGGTTGTGCCTGCATTGATAAGTGTATACCAGATTCCCGTACATTACACACTCACTTAAAAAAAACTGTTGTGTAAAACAGTGTAACAATGTTATACAATTCAATACAATATTATACCGATTAAAATATGAATAAATCGATTTGATTGATGAATGAATCGATTAAGCTAAACGACAATTATATTTAAATATAATTTTCGTTTCAAAATCAAGTAGTACATATCTCTTCACGTTGGGCGAGAGTAATAAATTGAATATGAAATGGGCAAAAATAGTTAGAAATACTATTAATTTAATGTGTGGTGGGATTTGTCATATTTAAGTCAACTCATACACTTAGCTTTTTATAAACCACATTATAGCGAATAAATAAAATAAATTTGTGTTTGTATATATGCCCACTTTTCTGCACTATTTCTTTTAAGAGGTAGATCTGGTCAACAGTATGTACTTATAGTTCGGCCGGAACCCACGCTGACAATCACTAATAGTAGGGATAGTTTCCGCAAGCTGTTCCAGCCTCTTAAGTATTACGTTACGACTTTATATACTGCCGGTTACATAGCTTTTCCCCGATAATGTTGTATATTTCTTATTTACCACTGTTGCTTGTAAATTGGACAAATTACGCCTATATTTCATTTCTTTTGTTATTCTACCTGCCATTTTTACCTAAAGTAACAGTTCGTATTTTATTAATGCCACGTGTAAATTTAATGTTCGACAAACGGGGTGAAAAGGTAAAATAATAAACAATAATTCGTTTATTATAAAGGTCACAACGTAACACTTATGAACGTCAAAGTTATTCTTATTAATGTGAATTAACATTTACCTGTTGCCATGTTCAGCAAAGCAAGTGCGAGAACCAGTAAGAAGAAATGGCAAGAAAGTCAAGGCCACTCTTTTTAATCGCCAAGATCAGATTATTGTTTATTTTAAATATCTGTTCTGTAAGAAGCTGCTACAGTGGAACTCACTCCTCTGTTAATGTTTCAAATTGTCTTATTGGTCCCGTGGCATAAGATTGCGTGCGATCGTATGGTCCTATGGATCGATCCCAAGTCCAAGCAATGCGTAATTAGGTTTTTGATTTAAAATATCCAGCAACAGTACACAATCTAAATGATTCCGGTAGACGTCATTCGTGAGTGTAACACTCATGAATGCCCAAGTTTTCTTGTGTGACCTAAATTAATAAATTATTTTTGACTTTGTAACTTAATGAATAAATGATTTTTAACTTTGTAACTTAAATGAATAAATTACACTGCACAACAAAATTTATCGGATGAATGACTTTTATCACATGATGTTTCCTAATTCGACGTCGCTAATTCTACATATACCCTCATGTTTTTTGTAACAACTCTTGTTTACGAGTTGTAGCTTTCACTAAATTTGTTGATTACTAGAATAATACTAAGTTTTCTTAATATAATTGGATATAGCATCGGCAAGACGTGTTTGTGTGAATAATCCGAATCATTTTTGTTTCATTTGCGGAGAGTATATGTATATAAATAATAATAATAAGTTCAGCTCTCTATCTTCAGCTTCAGTTAGGAAAGCAAAAAAGGAAAGATTTTTTCAACTTAAGAACTAAATAAAATAAGATAATCTTTAAATATACTGCGTTTTATTAAAAAAGACCCATGTGTCATATTTTCTTAACTAGAGAGAAATTTAGATAGATAGAGAAATTTCAGTCACAGATTTGAAATTGTCATTAATATAATATAATATAATATTCTACCACATACACACAACACCATCTAGCCCAAACTAAGCAGAGCTTGTACTATGGGTACTAGATAATGGATAAACATACATATATACTTTTTTTTTGTAAATACATACATATTTTATATAGAAACACTCAGACCAAGACAAACATCCATATTCATGTACACAAATGTTTGACTTGTGCGGGAATCGAGCCCGCGACCTCAGGCGTGGCAGTCGGTTACACTAATCACTACGCCATCAAGGCCGACAAATTAAAAGTTGGACTAATATCATTTAACATAACCCAATCATCAGACATGCTGTTGTGCAGTGGGTAAGCGTTTGCAGATGCCGACGCGAGAGTTTCTGGGGGTTATGGGTTCGAATCGTACATCGTATTATTACTCGCGATGAGAGAAAGAAAGCTTTTTTTATTTATTATTTATTGAATCCACAAATTATTGTTCTAAGTCTGTGTGTACTTTGTGTCCCGCTGGGACATTGGACTTAATACCTGGTGCGAGCGTTACCTTTAAAAACTGTGTTCCTAACTGAATTAGAAAACCAGAGGGAATTTTGTAAAATCCTATAAATAGTTAATAAATAGCACAAAAACACTACACTTTTCTTGCACCTTTCACCTATAATAAATGTAACAAAGACCACAAAATACTTACATTAAACAACAGTAATTTAAAAAAAGTCTTACTGACTTGGCTGAAGGCAATGGACTATGAGGATGTTGAAAAAGTACCAAAGGTCTTATAGTATCTGGTAACATACACACTTTTGCAAGCATAAACAACACACACACACACACACACACACACACACACACACACACAAACACACTCGTGTACACACGAACACACATCTATATGTACGCATGCATGCTTAGAATGTAATATTTTGTTTTATTTTTCTTTTCAAATCGTACAAATTGATATTATATTATATTATATTATGTTGTCATTATTTTAAGGGGAAGGCACTGGTACCTGCAACACAGTTGTTACTAGCGCAGGTGCTAGAGAATTCCAAAAATAAATTGTACTCATTTATGTCAATAAACGATTATTATTATTATTAGTTATTCGTTTCTATAATTAACAACTATGTTAGTAGGTAATTTTGAAGTTTCCATTTAGAATAGGTAACGAACACAATAAAATATTAGATTAGAATTCACTGAAGGTAAGAAGAGGCTTTGATCAGCTTTAAGTTGGCTGTAAAACCCTTCGAGGATTAATAGACTGTCCTGATCTCCATAACCTATTCATTCGTTTATTAGTGCTCAACAACTATACCGCACATTGCCGGAGCCGTCAGCACAGGTTGTTTGCGCAGCCGGTGTGTCACACAGTCACCAGAGCCGCGTCTCCAGTGTGTCGCACTTTAGAAGTGCTCAACGCCCTCCTGGTTGACAACCCTGAGTGTGATATTTTTGCTGACAGGTGGAATGAAATTATAAGAGTATGCCTGGTGTTCTGCGAGAGAATCCACGGTGCCGTATTACTTATTAATTGTATATATAACTTATTATTATTAGCAATGTTTTTGTATTTAATCTATGTAATTATCGTGATCAGTATATAATCTATGTTAATTATTGTAATTGGTTTCTGTAACCGTTGTAATTAACAATAAATAAATTAGCTCTGTATATAAACTGACCCACTGCTGGGCACCGGCCATTCCTCAGATCTTAAGGATAGTTCAGACCATAGTAATATTGATAAAAGCAGCGATAACTCAGTGGGGAGACCAACAGACTGCAATGCAGAGGGTCTCGGGTTCGAACCCACGTCGCGCACCTCTGACTTTCGGAAGTTATATGACTTTTCGAAATTATGTGCGTATTGATTGACAATTATCGCCTGCTCCGTGCCTCGGAGAGCACGTTAAGCCGTCGGTCCCGGCTGCCATGAACATCTATGGCAGTCGTTATTGGGAGAGTGTCGACACAAAAGATCCCACTGGGTCGAAGTGTCGCCGGTCTGCACTGACTGGCCCCCACATAAGATAAGATAATATTGATAAATATAACATAATATAATAGCAAGGCATCTTTAAAGTGATAATAATCTAATCTAATCTCGTGGGAATCCAAATACTAACTGATATACTAAATGTCATGTGAGTTTGTTTGTTATGCTTTTACGCCGTAACCACTCAATGGATTATCATGAAATTTGCCATAGATATAGTAAAGGACATACTTTCAACTAGAAATTAATACTGCTCCAGAGCGAGCGAAGTCGTGAGCAAAGTCTAGTTTAAAGTAGACCGGGTGTTTGTATTGAATCATGATCCACGTAGTTGGTATACGTAGGCACATAGTCATATTTAATAATACACAATTAATTTGACTGATCTACATTTATTGAATACTTACCCATATTTTCAATTAATGTTTTAAGTTAGTAAGAAAAACGCGTATTATGTACGCCTTGCCATTATTATTAATTTATAATTCTGAATCATTGTATTATGCCAATTATGTTTTATTACTTGCACATTCAAATACGGTTGTAAAACTGATTAATTAATTCATGTTCAGAAAAAGCACCATAGTCACATCTGTAAACACAGCAGGTATGGAGATCAATGCCAATTATAACCGGCGAAACAATAATAATAATATTCTATCACATACACACAACACCATCTAGCCCAAACTAAGCAGAGCTTGTACTATGGGTACTAGACAATGGATAAACATACATATATACTTTTTTTTTGTAAACACATACATATTATACATAAAAACACCCAGACCCAGACAAACATCCATGTTCATGCACACAAATGTTTGACTTGTGCGGGATTCGAACCCGTGGGTCATAGCGTGATGTTATATAGCCTATAGCCTTCCTCGATAAATAGGCTATCCAACACTAAAATATTTTTCAATTCGAACCAGTAGTTCCTGAGATTAGCGCGTTCAACCAAACAAAGAAACAATCTCTTCAGCTTTATAATATAAGTATAGATTAAGATTATTTTTTTAATCAGTTTATATGCTGCATAACATTCAAATTATAAACGAGGTAAAATCAATCCAGCAGAATGAATTATTTTCCTTGTTTATAATGGAACACATTTTAATGACTTTTATACGTGCATAACGCGTAAACTGAGCTGCAACAACTAGTCTAGCCAAAGTAGTTTTACTTTCATAAAAATAATTTAACAAATAACACACACATTTAATAACATTGGGCAACAATATTTATATGAAACTAGCTGTCCCGCACAACTTCGTCTGCTTCACATAAGAGAATTTTCCCCATTTTTGCAACATTTTTCATTGCTGCTGCGCTCTTATTGGTCGTAGCGTGATGTTATGCAGCCTATAGCCTTTCTAGATAAATAGGCTATACAAGATTAAAATATTTTTCAATTCGAACCTGTAGTTCCTGAGATTAGCGCGTTCAAATAAACAAACAAACTCTTCAGCTTTATAATCTATATGTATATATAAAACTCTTCCCTTACTGAGTGACTGATAGACAACGCACAGCCGAAACTACTGAACGCGAGAAGCTGAAATTTGGCATGTATGTTCCTTGGAGAGTGTAGGGGAGCACTAAGAGAGGATTTTTGGAAATTCCACCCTGAAGGGGGTGAAAGGGGTGAAACCCGATATTCACACGGGAACGGGACTTACGCGGGTGAAACCGCGGGAAAACTACTAGTATTAGTATAGATATGAACAGAATTCTACAAAAATGTATATGTATACATTTTTGTAGAATTCCTTAAGAAAGTGTTTACTACAAACTGTTGATGTACATACATCAACAGTTTGTAGTAAACACTTTCTAAATACCTTTTGTAGAAAAAAGTATACAAATATTCATAGTAGTAATAAATACTTTCAAAATACATTTTGTAGCTGATTTACTTTTTACTCTTAAAAAGTCCCATTCATTATCTTTAAACCCAGCATCATACAATGAAAAAAAAAACGCAATGGCATATGTCCTTTCATATCAGTAAAAATATAATTGTCCAAAATCGGTTAACCCCTAGACGGGAAATCATAAACACACACATGATTAAATAAAACATATACGTGAAATACAGAACCTTCCTTTTTTAAAGTCGGTTAAAGAACGAGCACGGCGTCCTCTCGCTACGGAAATGCAAAACAAAACCAACCGACCAAATGCGGATGTCATTTCCAACCGTTTTACAGATTAGAACACTAAATTACACATATACATACGAAAGTTACAGTTGAAGGGTTCAAAGTTAAAACTGTGTGGTTACTTACTTTCTTTTTTAACTTCCTTGTAACTTTGAGCATTGTAACGTAACACCCGTGCACTTATCGCGGTATCGCACGGCGACTGATAGCACAACTGATAGTTTGATTGCTGATTGAATTATATTTTGGTATTTATCTATGTGGCCGGTAAGAGCCGAAGTACGTGGGAGATTGTACTTGTATACGTAATATGATTAGGTTTATATCAAGATGGTGAGCAGAGTTTATGGTTTCCTGGTTGATGAGAATCTGACGTACTTAATTGCTCATTGACCATATCAAATTACCTTCAAACAATAGTAGTCCTTAAATAACCCCGAAAGTACGGCGTGCTTTACTAAAATGCAAAATATAAGGTACAATAGACGTTCTTCGCAAAGAAAATATATAAATACGCGTCAAATATAGAGCCTCCTTCTTTTTAAGCCGGTTAAAAATAAACACGACATCCCGACACCACGGCAATGCTGAACGAAAGCAATCGGGCAAATGCGAATAATGTATGTACGTCTAACTAAACAATCTATCAAAAAACGTCGATTTATATTCGAGTGCATTCGTCTAACTAGACTATTCGAATGTATTTCATAGCAAAGAAATGTCACAATAGTGATATAAATAAACTTCGTATTGTAACGGCTCCACACAGACAAAGAAGTTCCGCCGCACGACAAAAGATGGCACTGTATTCAATAACACACTACTCCATAAAATCCTGAAAGACGCAAGTGAAGTTTGCAGTACAAGTTACTTATATACAATTTCCCAACATTAACCGCAAGGCACGATCACCTAGCTTGCTGACTGTCAGCTGGAGGATCCTTTCTTTGTGTTGGAGTGACATCACATCACGTTCCTTCACAATATGTCTGTTGTTATATAATAATAGTTAATAATAATAATAATAGATTCAGAAGGCAGTATTGCTCGACACGGCGCGCATAGTGCGGATGTTCCTTTCTCTGGAGGCCTAACCACTGATAGCTTGGTCCCTGCACCCGCTACCGGTGGGTTTCCGTGGTCCTATTTTATATTTCATATTTTTTTATATATAATGTAAAATATAATCACGAGAAGATATTAAAATAAATGGAATAATAATAGTTTGGCAATAATAACAAAATTTCCAACAAACAAGTTTGTAAGCAAACCCAAACTGATCGTAAATAGTTGCTGTGCATATAATGTCTTGCAACTCTAGTATGCTCCTGTCCTGCAAAACCCTGGAGAAAAAGGTTAACCCCGGTTACTGAGAAGCAGTTTAACACAAAATTTTGCTAACAGATGGCGCAGGCGCATATCAATTGTTGTGATTGGTTGATTGAGTTAGCGAAAGCCAATGAAATCACTTGACATAAGTTTGATTTTGACACGTCGATGATCAGCGTTTCGAAAACCGAGTGTCAATTTAGCAATGGCTATCTATCATCATTGATATGACTATGATGAGGCAAGTGCACACGGAATGCGTTATGATTTAAGTGGGCACTTTGCTATTGCCGTTGCGCCGCGTGTTGTGGTTTTGATCAAAAACGGGACATAAAATTGTGTGATCCACAAATAGTGGTTCCGAGTCTGGGTTCTTCGTTTCCGCTGTATATATTTGTAAAGTCACCAACTCTCCCTCACCCCAGCGCAGAGTTTTTTCCAAATTCGAGTTTGTCTAGTTGCCATTTTTAACAAAAAGAAACTTTTTATTTTAGTGCCGGGTAAGTATAAATGAACATTCAACTATCTCAGGTGAGATCGGATTTTTACTTATTTCTCGTTTGACCGTATCTTGTATCTTGTATCTTATGTGGGGGCCAGTCAGAGGGCCAGTCAGTGCAGACCGGCGACACTTCGACCCAGTGGGATCTTTTGTGTCGACACTCTCCCAATAACGACTGCCATAGATGTTCATGGCAGCCGGGACCGACGGCTTAACGTGCTCTCCGAGGCACGGAGCAGGCGATATTTGTTAATATATACGCACATAATTTCGAAAAGTCATATAACTTCCGAAAGTCAGTGCGCGACGTGGGTTCAAACCCGAGACTCTCTGCATTACAGTCTGTTGGTCTCCCCACTGAGCTATCGCTGGTCTCGTTTGACCGTAACATACATATCATATCTACAGGTGTTGCCTACGATTAGTATTAACATGATTTTAATTAGTCGTAAACACAATCTGAAAAGGGTGTCGTATCTTTCACGTTATCTGTGCGGAAAGCAGCTATACTCTGAGTCAGTGGGCTCGCGTGGATAGATAGATAATTCAAGTGCCTGTTTTATAGGCCGCGCCGTTGTAAAATCTATATATAGTGACTTCGAGATAATATAAGCTGGGATGATAGAAATCGATAATATTGATTTTTTTATGTTTGCCTTGGTAGCTTAATGGTAGTGATACGTCTGCTGTGCATAAGACTTTGGGTTCAATTTTCGGGTCGTAAGTGCTAGAATATGATATGCTTGCCTCAAATTTTCTATAATGAGTCGAAATTCGACCATAATGGGCCAACACTAGTAATTATTAAGATAATTTACGACGTTAAAATATGACAACACTTCGCACTCTTAATAAAACAAAGACCTATCTGAGTATTGTAGATTAAACTAAATTGAACTTTGTTGCAATTACTTAACACAAATATAATATTAGAATTTATAGTCACACAAATAGAGTCCAAATAGCTTAACTTCCAAATTTGGAGGTAAGTCGCTGTTTTATTAAGAGTGCGACTTGTATAGGTCACATTGTATAAATACCCAACAGCCATCTCACAATTGTTTTGTGCAGCGGTAAATCGACGGTAACGATGGTGGTGGTCACATTAGGTCGGACCGGTAGCTTATTGTGTGAATAGCAAGCCCTAACAGTCGCCCAAAAGTAACACTTTCGATCGTGCCGACACTTTTGTCGGTTCGGTAATATGGCGCAGTACTTACCACTTGCCGACTTGACAAACAATCGTGCGATTCACAGATGGTTGTTCCGGAATGTTTGTAAAGTCCTTCGGCACACAGGATATATACCTGCTGCAGTTGTCTTTTCAATAAAAAAATATATGTATATATATATATATATAGCAGCGATAGCTCAGTGGGGAGACCAACAGACTGCAATGCAGAGGGTCTCGGGTTCGAACCCGCGTCGCGCACCTCTGACTTTCGGAAGTTATATGACTTTTCGAAATTATGTGCGTATTGATTAACAATTATTGCCTGCTCCGTGCCTCGGAGAGCACGTTAAGCCGTCGGTCCCGGCTGCCATGAACATCTATGGCAGTCGTTATCGGGAAAGTCAGTACCCTCTAATATCCTGACACTGGTCTAGCCTTAGTATATCGTTAGCCTTCGGGTTGCGGAGGTAAGGTGGCAGTCGCTCCGCGTAAAAACTGATATCCAGTCAAATCCGGTTAGACCAGAAAAGCCGACCCCAAGTGACTTGGGAATAATAAAGGCTAAGAGAGAAGAAGATATATAAGAGAATAATAGCAGCGATAGCCTAAGGGAGACCGTTGGTCTGCCAGCTAAAGGTCTTAAGTTCGATCCCAAAGCACTCACGCAAAGAACGTCTGTCTTTCAAAGTCCTGTGTGTATTAAATATGTAGTTAATTATCGCTCATTTTAACGGTAAAGAAAAACATAGTGTGGAAACTTGCATATCTGACAGGTATCCACAAGATATGTGTAATCTGCCAATCGCGCTGGGCCAGGGTGGTGGACCACGGCCTAAGCCACAATAAATAAGCCATAATTCTCACACTGAGAAGAGGCCCGTGGCCAGCAGTGAGACAGTTTATATTATGTCCGGTACCTCGGAGACGGAGTCGGGCGGCAGTGAGGGCTCGTCTAGCGGCGCGTCGCGGCCGTAGCCCTCCTCGTCCGACGCGAAGCCCAGCTCCTCGCCGTAGCAGCTGTGCACCTGTCACACAATATACACACGTTATAACCACGTCTGGAACACACACCCCGTCCCCTTTCAATCAGAACCCAAAATATTTTTACACATGATTCTAGTAAGTAAACAGCAAGAACTCCATGTATAAATGTGTTTTTTATATTACGTATTATATACAATAATGTATATAAATTTTATTATTAACAATTTATAAATACATTTATTACTTTTGCACACTAATTTTGTATTATAATAGTTTTTATTGTGTGTTGCAATGCTTCATTAAAATAAAATGTATCATTATTTCTTTCTTTCTTCTTTATATCTTAATTTTATAGATAATTTTTTAACAAGTTGTGCAAGGAGCACGATTTTGAAGTTTTTACTACTAAAGTGTTGTTGGCAAGGAAAAGCTTGAGCCTCAACTTCTTTGGTCAGTTAAAAAACCCATTGTAAATGAATAGAACAGACTTATATTGTTGCTATTGCTTTTTTATTGTTCTATTCTTTTTTATTCTGTCTTTGTGTTTATTATTATTATTGGTCTTTCTCTCTACCGAGACTGTTCACACCTTTCTTCTAGAATGTCAATTAAAAGTGAACTTATAATAGGCTGTCTGGGTACTAGAATGATCACTGTTATGTTAAATAAGCTGTAAGTTTGCCATGTATAAAATAAAATAAAAAAAAAAAAATTATTTTATTTTATACATGGCAATTCTTTATTTTATAATATATATTACTACATATTATAAAATAAAGTCCCCTGCCGCGTCTGTCTGTCTGTTCGAGATAAATTCAAAAACTACTGAACGGATTTTCATGCGGTTTTCACCAATAGACATAGTGATTCATGAGGAAGGTTTAGGTGTTTAATTTGTTACGGTTATCCGTGCGTAGCCGGGGAGGGTCGCTAGTAGTAATATAGGTATATAATATATTAATTGGATTCAATTGATAACCAGTCACAGTAGTCTATTTAGAAAGCCATGTAGTCATGATTACAATAGGCAATGTGCAATTGAGAACGATATATACAAACGCAGTAAGGAAACTGAGTTCTTCGCCTTTTGCGTATCATAAGGAGAGGAGTGCCCGGTTTTCGCTTGGCGTCTTTTAATGAGTTAATGTATGCCAGACTTTTAAAGTACCGACGCTAAACGTGCGTCGGATATTTTCATATTATTTAATTTTATGGAAGAATTAAAGATTGTGATAGTTTTAAAGTATTGAATAATAGACTCCATTAGTAGTGTATAATGTAGGTACAGTCTTAGATGATCAACGCCATGCTCGGCGGCGAGAGGTCGTGGCAGGCAGTGGTCTCCTTCTGCGAAGCTGTCATGGCGCAGAAGGAGACCACGGAGAGGGTCAGGGAGAACAACCTCCTCGCTGACCCTCTCCGGCGCAGACGGACGGGAGCGAGAAGGAGGCGATTTGCCCGCCTTTTCGCTCCTGTATAGTGGGGTCACTGGTACAGAGTCGGGGGACTCTCTACCGGCTTGCACGGCCCCACACGTCTGAGGGATGGCCTTGGTGAGCAAGGCCTTCCCTCCACAGGTGCTAAGGCCCGGTCACCATCAGCCGGGCCAACCGCCGGTGCGGGATGGTGATTGCTAACGCGATCTAAAATTTAGTCATGCGCGGTACTAGGTTTTAATTGGTCACCTTTCTTAATGTTGTTATTTGACACACAATACCAACATGACAACTGAATTATAAATATAATATTATCACGCTCACTAATATTGAAAATGGTACACTATCGTTATCTATCATGTAAATGTAAAATGCGAGCTCACTCTTCTTAGCGTGGACACTTTTTCGTGCGGTGATAGCACATCTATGATTAAAAGCTTGGCTATTAAATATATTGATGTGTATTTACCAGCTGATATAGGCGCATACACCAAAAAAACAGCACGAATATAGGTACGCAGACCTTATCCACTAGCAAAACGATTCACAAGCAAATTAATAACTTAATATAATTAACAAATTAAATACTAGATTTTATAATTGATGTTTAAGTCAACGCAATGTATGACTGTCACCCAAAATGAAATGCGAAAACACTTGGAACGGTCGAAACTACGCATGTTCTGGCAACAGTCCAAGTGTCAGGTGATAGTAACGTAGTTTGTGAATCGTTTTATGAATAAAAATACTACAACAAGACTTGGTAAATATTTACTTGTCATAGAAGACTTTGTAATCATGTACGTATAAAAATAATACGCATACAATAGTCACCCGCCTGTTAGCATGATTGATTGATAATATAATACATATTGTATTGGGTAAGCCTACTAAGCATAGCTTCAGATTCTGACTGCTACTCGGAATTTCTTGATAGAAACACTTTAAAATACTTTGTCCGACCCGGGAATTAAGCCAGCAGTCGTAATCACTATCGCTGCGCTATCGAGATGTAATATCAATTGTCAAAAAGAAGTATTTTATACGTCATGATCAGGCTGAAAATTATTATCATGAACCCTAACCATAAGATAATTTTTTTTGTAAATTTGTGTTTGACGTCGAATGTAGTGAATTTTGGATAAAAAGGGTGACTAATAAATATAAATATTGATAAGCGTAAGTAATAAATACTGGAATAAATATAGAAATTAAAACGACATATGATTGCCTTACCTAGACAGTCAATTCATTACTAATATTATAAAGGGAAAATAGAACAAAATTGTAAGAGAGCAAGGCAAGTAGAAAATACACAGACCAACTGAAAGAAAATAAATGTAGAAACAACAGAAAACTAGCTTTTCCCCGCTTCTTTACCTGCGTGAATCCGAATGCGAATCCGTGTGGAAACGAATATTTCGAATAAAAATTCTGTAAGGTCTGTGTTTGTGCCAAAATTTCATTCAAATCCGTTCAACAGTCGACGCTTTCTTCAGTAACAAACGTCCAAACTTTAACCTATTATTGTATAATAGAAATAAATTAAGAAAGATGGACATTGTTACACCGACAACTGCAGTTTTTGTAAAGTTGGATGGATTGGTTGGATGGAACGGTTATTTGATGAAGAAGAGATATAATAGCACTACTGAAGTCTGCATTTCTTTTTTTTCTTTGTTGTAAATCAGTTAGGTAGCGAACATTAAATCGAGCTTAATAGTAAGTCATTACTGTAGCCTAAAGACGCTTGCAACCTAAGCCACGGGTTCTGCCTTTTTTTAACACGGAGTCTCTTAGACGAAGAAGAGGTTCTTCCATATCACAAGCGTCCATAGTAGGAGACTTATTTGAAGCTACTTTTCGAACATTTTTACTAATAAACTATTTTTAGTAATATTTGTCATTAAATACCTAATTGTGTTAGTGAGTTTTTTTTCACCTGTTTATCTATGTTAGAGGCGAAGCTGATTATATACTATACGACATTAGGTGGACGGTAGGTCGTCTGCCTCATATCAAGGTGTGGAGTTGCAGCGACCCGCTGGCGGCAAGACCCAGTTGCATTTTAATTATTTTCGGCATTCCAGCATTTGGCAGATTAGGACTTAAAAAAGTCTGATGCTGTCATCAAGATTACAGCTCTTTGTGCCTTGTGCCGCAGTGACTATTTTTTTGTAAGGTCAGCAAACGGCGAGTGACATCCATTGGCGCAAATAAGTATTACGCCAGAATTGTCTGGTGCCCACTCCAGGATGCAAGGTTTCAAACTCAAAATTCAATTTACTTTATTGTTTTACGTTTACGCGAATGTCAGCCATTAAAATTAAACTACTGTAAACGGATTTTATCGCGGTTCTTTTAAACTCCAATTATTTAATCCATTAAACTATATCCTGGCATTTCGGTTGCTTTTCTGAAGCCATAGGTCACGCTGCAACTAAGATATTGTTAAGTATCTGAACATAATTTAATTATTAGTGTACCTAGTACGCACAAAGAACTCGTTATTTTAACAAAATATAATGCCAATATACCTAATCAAAAGTATATTTAAATACCAGCTACAATTATTTTAACTAAGACTTGATTCTTCTAGCACACTAGAGAACACAAATCACTATAAGAAATTTAACGTGTCCTACACATAAGAGCTTGTCGAAAGAAATAAATAATGTATCATGAAAATTTTCCCTTCGTCTTATAAATATTAATAATATTGTATAATAGGTACCTGTGCTGATACCCGCGCGCACGTCGCCGCTAGCGGACACTCACTGAACGTGACGACTGCCCGGGTGCCTTAGAGGCCGCCTCATAGACTTTATAATATACAGTTAAGACGTTAGACTGACAGCCTCTGCTCTCGAGGTATATGTTTACGCTTGGCGTATGTGCCGATCCTTCTCATGGGTTCTTTGTCCTTGTATTGCTGAACGTGGCGATAGGTGTATGTAAATTCATATTTAATTTTACGTGAAGATAAATCTTTGTACCTCTTTTAAGCGTATTGCGCGCACAGGGGTTTGTGAGATTTAGAGTACCTCAAGGTTTTATGGAAGAGGAACGTCGAAAGACAAATAAAAAAAGTATACCTATTACGCTCTTTTGGAATTTCAATCACTGGGCAATCACTATCTTAATAATTAATAATAATAATAATTAATAATTTATTTATTGATTACAGTGGTAAAACATGAATACACAGTCCATAAACTACTTAATATAGGTAATATAATATAATAAATATAATATAATATCTTATATTAATAATTGTAACTTACTAACATAAATGTTACTTTGTTATCTAGTGTTATAGATGGAGATCAAACCCATTACCTCTCAAATGCCAGTCCTACACTCTAGTTATTAGGCTACCACGACTAAACTAATGATATCTTTGAAATTTATTTGCGGCCATACCAACATCGAATAAAAAAAAAAACTTAAAATGGAGAGCCATATCTCTGATTAATCAATATTAAGTGCATGTCTAATACTTTAGACAAGCTGTCTTGCTTGCTTTCCTTCTTATGCCGTACCATACAACTTTGGAATGGTCTTCCGGCACATGTGTTCCCTCCCTTCTACGACATTGGGTCCTTCAAACGTAGTGTGAAGAAGCATCTGGTCGGACCGGCTTGACACTGACGACGGCTAGAAGACATCTATCTTCTCCTCGTCGTCACTGTCTCTGGACTGCAATTGGGCTTTCCATCAGATCCAAGACAATCACGTTGCCGAGTCAATAAAAAAAAAAATATATGTCTTAAGAAACTTATGCTACAGTACCCTGTAGCATTAGTTTATTTAGTAAGTTGGTGCCCTCAATACCGAGGAAGGACAAAATGTTATTGAGATTTTCTGTTAGCGTGAGTCTTTGTATGTCTGTAGATATCAGCTACCGCCGTTTTGTTCGTTGTGCTTTAACATTTTCAAGTATTTGTCAATAGGGAATATGTATAAAAGTAATATCGCTTGCTACGACACAAGAGAGTAGTGTTTTTTTTTCTAGTTATCATCATATTTATACTATTTTTCTTGTCTCGAAGAGCAGACAAACCGACGGCCCAGTTATTGGTATAGAGTAACTGTCTACTATGGACTTTTTATGTCAGCAGTACAGCTAAACAGCTGCCTACAGTGATAGTAATATTTTAACATAATCAAAGACTAAGGATTTCTAAGAAATAAAGAAATAAAAAATATATGTTATATGTTAATAAAGCATATTCTGTAGTGAATTCAGTAAGTTTTGCGGTCAATTCATACATATTTGAATTATTTTAAATTTATAACCTGTGCTATAAATCAGTGTTGCCAACAATCAAATTATAATTTCTGCTAAAGCATTAATATTTCTAAGTAGGTTAACAAGAGCTAGTGAACTATACTCTGTCCCAATAGAATTAATATTTTATGTAAACAATCGTATCATGTCTAATTAAATATAAAGTCATTAAGAAAATTCAAACTCTCTTTGAAAAGTAGTTAATGAATACAATAAGCCGTATGAAAGTCCTTCTTTTGATAAATAACCATAAATTTATTTTACAGAAAAATATTTTATGATAAATGTCACTAAAAGTTGTTTACCTATTTCTCAAATTCTATCGGCATAGACTATACATCCATCTTAATATTAGAACACATCTGCCTTTTATCAATAAATCCAAAGAAACCGATTTTAATTCCCGCGGAGACGAAAAAAAATGAGTAGGCAATATAGCACAGTTATTTAAATATCCGTTCATGTATTATTTTTGGCTATGTGAACTCCTACTTTCAGTGATTGTAATGTCCTCCGTGGAAGATCGAGCCTTTAAGCAACAAAGCCTGTTGTTTTATTAGAGCGGGTGTATTACTTAATATAAATATAGGCATTGAAATTAAACTGCTATATACGGATTTGATCGCGTTGTTTATTTGACACTTTATTACATAATTTTGAAAACTGTTACACTACTACTACTATTAAACTTTACTAACTTTTAAGCTAATTAAATTATTATTAAAACTATTTAGATTTAATTTATTTTTACACTTTCCCCGACGTTTCGGTTGCTTTTCAGCAGCCATGGTCACGGGGAGACTAAGATGGTAGTTGTCTCAATGTTCCAGTGTAGTGATTTCAAAGTATCCGAACATAATTTAATCATTTGTGTTTCTATTTACGCAGAATGAGCTCAAAGTATCATGAAGTCTAGCTGTGGTTTGCTTCTTCTTGGGTTTGACTATTTGTATTACTGGATCCCAAGCTGTTGGTTGGAATGTACCACAAGCTTTAATAATAATTTAATTAGCTTAAAAATTAGTAAAGTTTAATAGTAGTAGTAGTAGTGTAACAATTTTCAAAATTTTGTAATAATGTGTCAAATAAATAACGCGATAAAATCCGTATATAGCAGTTTAATTTCAATGAATAATATTCGCGTAAATAGAAGACAATATTATAAATATAGGTAGTAAGCAATGAAAAGAGAGTGAACAGGTGTGGTTTAAGTAAGAACAAGTCTGATATATCCGTTCTTACCGCTCAGATCACAGGTGATCATTTTTGATAATATTCACCCTAAAACCAATTTTGATAGACATGTCCGGTAGATGCCAATAAGCTGGTGCCCTAGTATACATAAACAATATCACGCTTAAATCACCAAAGGTGGGCAGAAGTGAATGACACCCACATTTCGCAAACGTGTGTAAGTAGTCCCACGGAATAGCGGACAAGCCCATTTCCTTCGACCAGACACAATTCCAGACTTCTTGATGCAACTGAGTATTCTTTGACAGTAAATTCCAATAACGCTTGCCGTCATCCCAGGCATCGAACCCTAGCCTCATGCCAAGCAGTCCTATTCATTACCACTGCGGTACCGAGGCAGTCATACCCTAGTACGTGACAATTTAAACATAGCTAACGAAATATGATGGAATAATACACCTTATCTACCGTTCAAAAATATATAGTCGTGAATCCATGTGTGTGAGGACTGAGTGACCACATGGTTTTTTGTAGTTTTAGTAACTAAAAGCTTTAGTCAAAGTTATAAAACATTTGTAAAACGCATATTGGAATTTGTAAAGGATTCATTAAAAAATTATGCTACCAAAACTATGGTCTCTCAATCTCACACTTAACCTTTTAAATCTGGGCAAATATATAGTTTACAGGCATGTTTTGTACACAGACATTTAGCACAACATATTCACAAGATAATAAAACATAATATAATTATAATATATAGAATAACAAATGTCTTTCTATGGTCACTGAGAGACCACATATAAATAACGTGTAAATGACTAATTATAGCATAAAAACTATATTGTTTCTCTGCTACCATTAGTAAAAGTCACATGTATATTTGTAAAACAAAAAAAGAGCACAATTACGGGCCAATTTTATACAATTCATGTTTAATTGTGGTCATTCAGTTCAAACATTGTAAAAATTTTAATAAAAAAAATATCATTAAATATAATGTTACGCCCAGTGACATCTCTCGGCATTGTGGGAAAGACTCGGCAGTTCCGTCTAATAATTTACACCGCCATCTATTGACATCTTACGGAACTACGTAGTAGGTATGCTTACGAGAATCGTAGAGAAGATGCTGGTACTTTCTCGAATCATCGTACTGTTTGCATACCGGGAGTGGCGTTGCTAGAAAGCTCTAGAAGCGCTTTACCCGCGTATAAATAGGGCGCACGCGCACCGCCGAGTCAGTTTACAATCGTAAGCGGTCAAGTGTTCATCGAAGCGAACGTAAGCGGAAATACTACGGAGTTTGAAGCAGTACAGTGAAAAAGTGCGGTATAGTGTTTGTTGTGTTTTAAATTTAATTGTATGTTTGAATAAAACGTGTTTTAGTCGGTAATATGGTTATATTTTTATCCGTCGAATCCAGCACGTAACAAATTGGTGTCAGAAGTAAGATAAGAATATGCCAGTACTACCGAAGGAGGAAGTAGAAGGGGTGCGCACCAGAAACCAGCGCCAACAAGATGTGGACCAGAGGCGCTTTGGAGACACCCCCTCGCCGTCGTCAGGTGGACCACGTGAATCCGCGGCTGCAGCGGAACCATCTAGTGCAGCTCACTCGCCGGTGAACCCCGACCTCGTGACCCTGATGACGTTTATACCGGAGCAGGCACGCCGCCAGGAGGAGCAGGCACGCCGCCAGGAGGAGCAGGCACGCCACCAGGAGGAGCACGCACGCCGCCTCGAGGAACAGCTGCAACGCGATGAGGAAGAGGGCATGCGCCGCCAGGAGGAGCAGGCACGCCGCCAGGAGGAGCAGGCACGCCGCCAGGAGGAGCAGGCACGCTGCCAGGAGGAGCACGCACGCCGCCTCAAGGAACAGCTGCAACTCGACTAGGAAGAGGGTATCCGCCGCCAGGAGGAACAGCTGATGATGTTAAAAGACCTCAGCGCAACGGTTGGCAAGGAGATGAAGGAGGTGAAAGAGCAAATCCAACGCCACGAAAGTCGCATCGCCGAGTTGGAAATAATGATACGTGGGCTCAAGGCTGGAGATGGGATCGTGGCACCTGCGGTTGTGGCGTCCTCACCACGAGGCTTTAAAGTCCCACCATTCGACGGATCATCGTCATGGTCAGCCTATAAGATCCAGTTCGAGGCCGTCATGAAATCGAACGGGTGGACGCAAGAACAGGCTCTGACCGCTCTCACGTTGGGGCTTTGCGGCCAGGCCTTGACCGTGTTAGAGGCGCTTGGTCAAAACATCACGTACGAGAAGCTGTTGGAGTCATTAGGAGCGAGATATGGCGACGCACACCTGGAACACGTGTTTCGCGCCCAGCTGAAAGACCGATCGCAACGTGTTGGTGAAACCTTGCAGCAGTGGGCCCTGGAGGTGGAGAAGCTGGTTCGAAAGGCGTACCAGTCCTCACCTGCGCTCATCGACTAAAACCTCGTTCAAGCTTTCACCGACGGGATCCGAGACCTGGAGGTTAGGGCCGCAGTGAGACTCGGACATTTCAAAAACCTGAAGGATGCCCTAGCCCACGCTCTGGAAGTGGAAGCAGTACGACGGGACGATCGAGCTCACCGTATCAGGGAAGTGTCGACTTCGCCCCGATGCTACAGCTGTGGCGAGAGAGGTCACATTAGGTTGAGCTGCCCGAAGCGAAGGAGTCTACGCAGCAAAAACTTAAAGGATGCCCCGGCCCACACTCTGGAGGTGGAAGCAGTGCGACGGGACGATCGAGCTCACCGTACCAGGGAAGTATTGACCTCACCCCGGTGCTATAGCTGCGGCGAGAGAGGCCACATCAGGTTGAGCTGCCCGAAGCGAAGAAAACCACGTAACAGAAACCAGTCGCCGGTAGGAGGAACACCTGATGTGCGTGCCAGGCAACAACTACAGGACTTCGTGATACAGCATCGCAGTGACAAGTCACATGGTAATGCGGATGCCCTGTCACATAGATCGTGTCCCGACCAGTGTAAGCACCACTGCGACAGGAAAGAGGCCAAGCAGGAAGTACTAGTGAGGATGTTGAGGACGGATCTTAGCGAAGAATGGAAGGAAATTATGCAGAGAACGCAACAAGAGGGCAAAGACATAAGACCCATCCTCGAATGGAAGAAAACAGGTGCATCGAGACCTCACTGGAGTGAAGTTGCGGCAATGAGCCCTACTACCAAGAGTTATTGGGCACAGTGGTAAAGCTTGGTTATCCAGGATGTAGTTCTGTGGCGGAAATGGGAGAATGCTCGAGGTGACAAGTGTCACCTGCAAATGGTCGTGCCAAAGGTCAAGGTACCGGAAGTTTTACAACTCTATCATAATGGGAGTTCAGGAGGCCACATGGGAGTTAAGAGAACTCTGACTAAGATCCGGGAACGATTTTATTGGATCCGTTGTCGAAAAGACGTTGAGGAATGGTGCCGTAAATGCACGAGTTGTTCTGCCATGACGGGACCACGCACTGGCAGCAGGATAAATGATGCACACCAGCACATCAGACAGACTGATCAGCAGATGTCTGAGAGGATGAAGACCCGTTACGACCGGAAGGCGAACAATAAAGGCTTCGAGGAAGGATCGCTGGTGTGGTTACATAATCCGGTACACAGCAAAGGAAAATCTCCTAAGTTGCAGGAAAAATGGGATGGACCCTATCGCATAGTCACTAAGATGAATGACGTCACCTACCGGATCCAGAAAGGACCACGAGGTACACCAAAGATCGTTCAAGTGGATGGATTGGCACGCTACTACGGATCCAACTATGTTCGGGACGAACATGTCTAAGAGCCCCGGGCAGTGTTACGCCCAGTGACATCTCTCGGCATTGTGGGAAAGACTCGGCAGTTCCGTCTAATAATTTACACCGCCATTTATTGACATCTTACGGAACTACGTAGTAGGTATGCTTACGAGAATCGTAGAGAAGATGCTGGTACTTTCTCGAATCATCGTACTGTTTGCATACCGGGAGTGGCGTTGCTAGAAAGCTCTAGAAACGCTTTACCCGCGTATAAATAGGGCGCACGCGCACCGCTGAGTCAGTTTACAATCGTAAGCGGTCAAGTGTCCATCGAAGCGAACGGAAGTGGAAATACTACGGAGTTTGAAGCAGTACAGTGAAAAAGTGTGGTATAGTGTTTGTTGTGTTTTAAATTTAATTGTGTGTTTGAATAAAACGTCTTTTAGTCGGTAATATTGTTTATATTCTTATCCGTCGAATCCAGCACGTAACAATAATATAATTGTGGTCACTAGACTAGAATTATTTTATTAAATTATTTTCTTTTGGATTATCAATCGTAATCGAGCGTAAATTATTACATGTAAATAAATTTTTCTTTACTGATTTCAGCAATTATCGTCGTAACATAGATTTCTCTCATTTAATAAAGAGTGGCACTTGTAGTGTCCATCACCACTATGAAGTATAGAAGGAATAAATTCAATTTCACCTAACTAAAAATAACTCATATAAAGTTTATCAGAACTATTTAAATCAAATAAAATTAATTTTAATATGTCGTAGTTACAATTAACCTGACGTTCGCAATATAGACATTTTCACGGCCCTTCGTCGAAAAAAACTGCTTCCTCTAAACTACTGATACCGAAGACCTGTATTAAATTTAAATTCAGGGACAGAAACATAATATCCCGTCTAATTAATTTTGACGAACAAAGCAAAATTTTGCAAAACCTGCACTACTGAAATATTGAAGAGGAAATCGATCGAAAATGTTTGAAGCATTACATTCACAGTGAAAGTTATATGATTTTCTATTGCAGAAAGCGGATTATGCAAATATTGTTGAATAATTTTTGCCCTTAACCTGTAAATATCATCGTGTTTACAATCAGAAAGACACAGTTGTTTTTTGTATTGCGGCATTAATTCGTCTTCCTTTGATGTGTCAACTAGATCTATAATATTGTTTATTTCATTATATGCTGTACTTAGTAAATAAATACATCACAGAATCAAAAGCTCATGTGTTTTTACTTGGACATATTGGGAATCAATTTAAAGAGAATCACAAAGGTTTCCATTTTGCAGAAAAATCACCTTTTCCATCGGTTTTGTTTTAACATCTCTAGCTTGTCCATTCCAATTTTCGCTATATGAACGGTAATCTTTGGAAATAGAATGGTGAGACGGTTTTGTTGAAGCAGTTTTTTTTTGACGAAGGTACGAATGTATACTTATTGGTGAAGGTCAGATTAATTGTAATTACCAGATCATCATTCTCTTGCCCTGGTCCCAATTTATTTGGGGTCGGCGCAGTATGTCCTTCGCTTCCATACTTCTCTGTCACCCGTCATCTGATCATTTACCCCTTTTCCTTTCATATCCATCCTCACACGGTCCATCCATCTTTTCCTTGGCCTTCCTCTCCCTTTTCGTCCCTCTACCCTCATATCCATCACTTGCTTACCTACATACGTATCATCTCTTCGCATAACATGTCCATACCAAGCCAAACGATTTCCTTTCACTTTCTCATCTATGGGCACCACTTTCAGACTATTATCATATCTGATCTGATCATATCGATATCAGGTAATTACAATTATAATGTGTTATATGTAAAATTAAAAATTAAATTAAATCTAAATAGTTTTAATAATAATTAAAATAGGTTAAAAAATTTTAAAGTTTAATAGTAGTAGTAGTGTAATAGTTTTTAAAATTATGTAATAAAGTGTCAAATAAACAACGCGATAAAATCCGTATATAGTAGTTTAATTTCAATCAATAATATTTGCGTAAACAGAAAACAATATTATGAAATTTAATTAATTAAATTTTTACAATGTTTGAACTGAGTGACCACAATTAAACATGAATTGTATAAAATTGGCCCGTAATTGTGCTCTTTTTTTTTGTTTTACAAATATACATGTGACTTTTACTAATGGTAGCAGAGAAACAATATAGTTTTTATGCTATAATTAATCATTTACACGTTATTTATATGTGGTCTCTCAGTGACCATAGAAAGACATTTGTTATTCTATATATTATAATTATATTATGTTTTATTATCTTGTGAATATGTTGTACTAAATGTCTGTGTACAAAACCTGCTTGTAAACTATATATTTACGCAGATTTAAAAGGTTAAGTGTGAGAACTGAGAGACCACAGTTTTGGTAGCATATCTTTTTAATGAATCCTTTACAAATTCCAATATGCGTTTTACAAATGTTTATAACTTTTACTAAAGCTTTTAGTTACTAAAACTGCAAAAAGCCATGTGGTCACTCAGTCCTCACACACATGTGAATCCTAACTAATATTATGAATGCGAATGTAAGTTTGTTGGTTACGCTTTCACGCCTTAAATACTCGACCGATCATCATGAAATTTCGCATACATGTTGTTAGGAGTACAGAAAAGGACATAGCGTACCGTTCATCCAGTAAAAATACTGTTACTATCATAACCTACATTTACGCGAAACCGAGTACAATATATGTATGTAACTATTTTTCTACCAAGCCTGCAAAGAAATGATTACCAGACAACCTTTTCAAAGAATTTCACAACGTAAATCTCACATTTTGTTTTTCACTTTTAACCTGTAAACATTTATCTAAACGGTGGGAGCTATGCGCATAATTTACAATGTATAATATAATATGCGCAGCGCTCGAAGACATTTGAATTGCCAATCGCATTGACACAATGTTTCGTGTGACTGTATTATAAAAAATGGTGCCCCATCGTTCCAGATGTTTTAGGTAGATTTTAGAAGATGATTTTACCTACTGATGATAAGGAGCCGTTCAAGTATTACATAAGAAGATATATGCAATTTTTAAACAAACTTTTCAATGTTGGTGACACACGAATCCATGACGCTGAGTCTGCGATTATATTGGATGTTTGCTGTTCAGTGTTGTTTGTCTGCTCACTTTCGTGTGATTTTGGAATTTCGATATCGTTCTCTTCGCCATTCAAATTCTTGGAGCTCGACAAAATTTCGTAGAAATCCGAAAAGGACACCATCCCCCATGTCATCAAAAATAAATAAAATAAAGATTCCCTCGCCCCCTGTAGTGCTATCGTAATACTTGAATGGCCCCGAATATATAAATCACTGTATCTTCAAATTATATAATGTTGTAGAATACATAACAGCGGCATCATGGTAAGCGGTACAGTAGGATATAATCGCTTGCAATACTCCAGGAATCCCTCGCGCGTTGCGTCTCAAAGAAAAATAATTACAGAGAACTAACCAGGTGAAACGCAGTTACACTATTAGTACTTGCCCACTTACCCGAATGATTTAAGTTAAAAACTTGACCAGCATGGTTAAGTGTGTAACTTATGCTGATGAGTAGTTATTGTACATAGGTAACTTTTTGTAGTGATGCCTGCGTAGCCTAATGGGAGACCGTTGGACTGCAACGCAGAGGTCTCGAGTTCGATCCTAAAGCGCGTATCTCTGACTTTTCGAAGTTATATGCGTATTAAATAGTTAATAACTATCGCTCGTGAAGGAAAACATCGCAAGGAAACCTGCATGTTTGAGAGTTCTCCATAATGTTCTCGAAGATATGTGAAGTCTGCCAATCCGCACTGGTCCAGCGTGGTGGACTATGACCTAACCCTTATCACACGGAAAAGAGATCTGTGCCAACTAGTGGGGCAGTTTAATACAGGGTTGATATTATTTATATTATTATTATTATTGTAGTTTGAACGGTTTTAAACCTGTATGAGTAGTTGTACTTACGCGGCCAAACAATCTCATATCGTCACCTAATAAAATTGCCAACAACGGGCCAATCGAATCAATCATCTTTCAAAGCCTTTGGCCGAGTACCGCCTGTTACCTTGAAAAGTGCCGCGCGAATATAGTGTTGTCTTTCGGCAAAGTATCACTAATCTTTGTCTAAAATCTAGTAATAATAATTTCTCGTTTGTTCGTTGTTAGATATAGGTGACCTGGTAAGTTCCATGTGTCTATTGCGTAGCAACTTTTATTGAAAAGGCATGTGTTTATAGGCTACGGCAATCGCTTATCAACGAGTCGGTCGTATGCTTGTTTGCCTATACTACTGTATAAATAAATCATAGTAACTGCCCAGATTTCTGATAAGCGTATACTAGTTGTAAAACCTCGAATATCTGGTTAGGCTGTAGTGAGTTATATTTTTGAAGCCAGGGTCGGCCCAATAAAAATTGTTGGTTAATTATTTTAAAGGTATATATTAATAATTTTTAGGCCTTGATAATTTCAATAGTAGTTCGATGTTAGGAAGTTGGCGATGTTACACACTCCCGTGCCTCGAAAAGGACGAAAAGCCGTTTGTCCTGCGCCTGATCTAACCGTCCCATCGGACTATGAGATCGAGGGAATAGAGAGTGCAGTTGCGCTTGCGCACACATTTGACCAAAATTTGTCTTATTATTTGTGAAACCACACGGTTGGTTCAAATATTTTATTCGTAAATGCACCCTTGCCGTAGGTCAAACGTAAAAGTGTTCACACTAAGAAGTATGAGTTCACATATTACATAATCATAGAAGACGATACTATACAAGTTTCAATTTAAGTGAGAGTGATAATACCATATTTATAATTCAGACATCATGTTGGCATTCTGTGTCAGATGACAACTTAACGTCTAGAAAGACCGTATTAAAACGTAATATAGCTTCTATGATTGAAATGTTTATTCCACATACGGACTACTCGCACAGCGGTAGTAAATGCGACTGAGCATGAGTTCTCGGGTTTGAACCCGGGTCGGGCCAACAAAAAGTTATTGCGTTTTCTTTTAAATGAATCTCAATACGAGCCCGGAGTCAGGAAGTTGGCGGTGATAGGTACACACCTCCGTGCCTCAAAAAGCACGCAGCGCCGTTGGTCCTGCGTCTGATCTCTCTCCAGTCGTGTCGGATTGTCGCCCCATCGGATAATAAGAGTTAGGGAACAGAGAGTGCACTTGTGTTTGCGCACACACGTTAAGATTGGCCGCCGTGACCGAAATGCGGTCCTTATTAATTATATATTTGTAAAACCTCATGTTTGGTCTTGTCGCATCAAAGATGTGCCCTCACCTTACTTAAGAAGAGTGAGCTGACACATTTGTATGATAGGAAATGATAATGACTAATTTTCAAAATGAGTAAGTTTGATAATACTATCATGTCATGTGTGTCAGATGACAACTTAACATTCGATTGGCATATATGATTTAAATCTTTGTTCTGCAGACGGTATACTCATCTTGCCAAGCGTCTGGTAATATGATCATAGGAGTGAAACTCACCCACTGCCAAATCTCGTGGCTGCTCATTGGTTGGTCCATGAGCGCGTTCTGCCATATCCTGAACAGCATCAGGTAAGCCTTGTCTCTGCCAGAAAAAGATGTGAGGAAGTTCTTTTCTCCTTCCGTGCATACTAGTATTGCATTTGGGATTACCTGTGAATTGTACAATTTACTTAGATTTACTTTAGATTGGTTTTCTGATTGCAGACAGATATAGAATCATATCCTAATTAGATTGCTTCGGTGGTCCCGTGACATAATATTACGTTTATGTTTAGAAGAGTTCATGCAGACCCATGTTCAATGCCCGGTTTGGACAAAGTACTTTTTATTTTTGTGTGTAGCTCATAGTATTTTTTACCTACTAAAATCCATCTAGCTGTTAATTATTGGTAGTTTAATGTAAATATTTGATTATAATAATAATAACTCGATTAGTGGTCAAAATTCGAGCAAAATTCCTAAGCTTGCTACTTTGTTTTATGTTTTTCTCTATTACATATAAATAAGGTATAGGTAACCATAGTTACAAAGAATTATACGACGTCAGACGAACAACGTCGAAATACTGAGAACGCGATTCGACTGCGTGTGTCAAATGCATGGTTGTGTGTGTAGTGTTTTTTCATTAATTTAATGTATTTCTAATGCATATTTTATAAAAATATTAAGATTCGCCCCTCCTTCTCTATATAAATTTAATTCGCGCAATTTTCGTAAAAAGGGGTACAACGTTTTTGCTTCACGTAATAATATATAGATATTCTATCACATACACACAACACCATCTAGCCCAAACTAAGCAGAGCTTGTACTATGGGTACTAGACAATGGATAAACATACATATATACTTTTTTCTTTTTGTAAATACATACATATTATACATAGCAACAACCAGATCAAGACAAAATCCATGTCCATGCACACAAATGTTTGACTTGTGCGGGAATCCAACCCGCGACCTTAGGCGTGGCAGTTGGTTACACTACCCACTACACCATCGAGGTAATAGTATTTGGTTTTTGGTATTATGCTTGTACAGTCACCTGTAATAGTGCATGGATACCTTTAGGTCCAAAATCCCGTGAACACTCGAATTAGAATGTATATGAATGAACTAGATGGCGTTGTTTTATAAATATTGCAATACGTACTCATTTTTGGCAAATAGATAAAATTTATAAGAAATCTAAGAACAGGCACTCGAACTGTCCCTGTGGGACAGATAAATGTTTGCGTACGAACACGATAGCGAGTCATCGAAAGTATCTATAAAATAAACTACCCACTATAAATTTAAAATTAATTTGTAAATCTTTGCTTCTTGTTTTACCGTGAAATGTGTCCTTTTTTAAATGCACTATTTTGAATAGAGATATAAAAGATGTTTAAAGTAAATTTATCAAAATTGAGTTACTAAGAAATCTACTTCTTTTTATTTTATAGTAGAGCACCGCCATTTTTTACGATATAAATAAACTACTTAACAGTTCTTGTATCGGTTTCCGTTAGATGGCGTCAATTTCCGGCTTATACCATTTTAGTTTTGAAATGGGTATGTATTTTAGAGTTACTGTACACTATGAAGTGGGCCGTAAGCTGGCAAATTTCGAGTGTAACAAACTTCTACCTACTACAGGTTTGAACCAATGTGAGTCACACTCAAAGTCAAAATTAAAACTTATGAAGTAAGAGAGATATTGTGTGTGATAAATAGCGATAAAAATATTTTTAAATATTTGAGGCCGCAAGATCTACCAAGGGACTAGTGATGTGCAACATATTATTCGACTTACTTTCGAATGTGTTGACAATACTGTATATAATGTAATCTCAAAGATGCGCAAGTATTTGTGCTGCGTTTTCGACCATGCAATGTACCTGTCGAAACTAAAATGGTATAAGCCGGTAATTGACGCTATCGATATAAGAACTGTTACATAGTTTAGTTTAATTGTAATAGATGGCGGTGCACTACTATTAAATAAATTAAAAGTAAGTTTCTTAATAACTCAATTTTGTTAAATTTACTTTAAACTATTTTTGAATCTCTATTCTATTACATTAATTAATTAGAAATAAAAAATAAGTAAGTAGGTAAGAATTATATTTGACTAGAAGTGTACCGCCGATACCTAATATGACCGTTATTTATAAAACAACGTCATCTAGTTATTTCATATTAATTCTAATTCGAGTGTTTACAGGATTTTAGACCTTAAGGTATCTATGGAATATTACAGGTTGGACTAATAATTAATACGAAATTCAATTGACAATGACAAATTGAAAAAGTGAGCAACAAGGTTAACGGATTTTTATTTGCTCTTCTTAAGTTAACAAAAGTAGCAAAGCGAAACACGGCATGCACGACTTGTTTTATGGTTTAAGATATTTATTTCTCAAAAGAATACAATATTCATTTATCTGAGAAACACAAGTCAAGTATATATAGTTATACTAAGAAATACAAGTGCCAGAGCGGTCCATCGATACAACTACAAAAACGAAAACAAAAAATACATGTATTTAAAACACTTTGTTTTTGTAACTCAAATAATGGTCTAATGACTAAATAATAAATATATTTTGCATATGTTGAGTCTGTCCTTCGGTACGGATTGTTGATTTGGGGCAATAGCTCAAAGGTACAGAAAGTTTTTATTGCTCAGAAGAGATGCATAAGATCAATATATGATATTGCACCAGATGATAGGGAACTAAAAATACTCCCTTTGGCCTGTCTTTACATATAAGAAGTAGGGAAATTTATTAAACAACAACCTCATGGTATAACCGGGCAAAATATTTTACTCGACGTGATATCATAAGAAATCCAGACAAGCTTGTGCTAAACATGATACCGAGAAGCAGTCGGCTGCAAAATAACCCATACGCCATGTGTATAAAAATATATAATAAAATCTCTCATCATATAAAAATATTACCCTTAAATAAATTTACTACAAAATTACGCTGCACGCTGAGGAATTTCTACAGTATTAAAGATCTTTTTGAAAATACCCTTTATAATTGATTAATAATTGACCTTATATAATTTTATTCCTAATTGATATTGAAAATGTGAAATTTAATATGTTTCGTGTAAATGATATATAATTTATTACATTCGGATGCCATTTGAAATGGCTAAATGGGCTTGTACTCTTGTAAATAATCTATAACATCAATTAATGCACCCTGTATATAGCCAATAAAGACTTCTTATTCGTATATAATTTGAATGAAATCATACGCATCAATACTATGTACTACACTTACAAGGGCAGTCTTCTCCTTAGTGATGGCGGTGACATCCTTCCACCTTAATGTCAAGCTGGTCTCCCAACCGAAGATGGACGCGTAGAAGCACAGGTAGTTCTGTGATGCGTACAAGCGCCCGTGGGCCAGGATGTCTTTTTGAAGGGCGCATGAGTAATCTGAAGAGAGAAAACAATTATGAACATTGATTCAATTAATGATTTATACTTATCAATCATTATGCCTTCTTTTACACCACAATACAACAGAAATAAAAATTAAAAGAAATAAATATATTAACAGTAACCCGCCAATACATATATGCAAATCTAGTTTATGTATATAAGAACATTGGCTCATCTATATATATAAAACTCTTCCGTTACTGAGTGACTGACAGACAGCTCACAGCCGAAACTACTGAACGCAAGAAGCTGAAATTTGGCATGTATATTCCTTGGAGGGTGTAGGGGAGCACTAAGAGAGGATTTTTGTAAATTCCACCCTGAAGGGGGTGAAAGGGGTGAAACCTGATATTCACACGGGAATGGGACTTACGCAGGTGAAACCGCAGGAAAACTACTAGTACTATATAAAAAGCGACATACATAATATAATACAAGAAATAGGAACAGATTACTAGTGCCGGCTTCAAAAAATTAATACGTCGTTTGAAGATCAATGTGTGCACTTTTACAATAAACTCCCAAGTGACATTCAAAGGCTATTTATAACTCGGTCACTGAATATATAGAAGATAAAACGCTTGGGATTGAGTTGTTTTCACTTACATATATTTCTAATCATATCATTAAGTCAATTGTAAATATGAGTTGCTGTGACTATTACTTAAGTCGTTATTAATATGTATCTTAGGGTGTTACCAGACCAATCGATCGATCGTCGATCGACGTCATCGGTCGACGTCGATTGGTCTGGTAGAAATTATCGATCGACTAATCTATTCTACCATCGATCAATGCCGTCGATCAACGATCGATCGATTGGTCTGGTAACACCCTAAGATTCACCAATATTTACTTTTAAAATCTCATTGCCATTAACTTTTGTTACAACTACACACAGCAGCTCATATAAGAACAAAAAACCTATTATTAATAAACATTTGGCGATTGAATAGAGTGACCATGAGTTTGTTGACTGCTTTTTCTCATGAAAGCTCTACTCCTCGGCTACGGGCTTTTTTTTCAGTGCTACATTTTTATTTTCTTTTCATTATTCTATTTTGTAATTAATAAATCTTATATAATTAATTGACGTGTCCATGAATTGTTTGCACATTTTTATGGAAATAAAGATTGTTGACTTTGAACTATGCCACAATACAATTATATTGGTTAGGCAAAGTGTTAATAAGATTTTATCAGGAAATTTAGTAACAGCACGAAGTTTTAAAATGTGGGCAGTGAACCCCACATCAATTAGAATTTCTGGGCAGAAAAGAAAATCAGGACAACACTATGATTATCCGAAAATCGAACCTGACAATTCATGCACAGCTGTCGCCGTCACTAACGCTGCACCACTAAGGTAGTTAATAAAATAAACGTTTGAAGAAAAGCCTATTAGAAACCGTTAGACTGCCACGCACAGAGTTTCAAGTTCGATCCCAAGAGCACATCTCTGACAATTCGAAGTTATGTGCGTATTACGGAAATAAAATGAAAGGATTCTTATTATGGTAGTATATATTATATGTAAGTATTTGTTTTTAAATTTCTAGTTTTTATTATTGCTTTGCTTTTACTTTTTTTTTTTTTTAATTTCTTCATGTTTTAAGTGTGACCTTTTGTGTGCCAAAATAAATCATTTGTGGAGTAGATTCTGTCCTACAGGATGAGAAATGATACGGCAATAAACTGTTCACCAAGTCTATATTGTTCACAACACAGTACATACATTTATTACAGGCAACTGTTCTTATATTAGAGACAACACTGTCTGACTCCGCGGTACAGAACCTACTAGCTATAATTTCCTTTGTATGCGCGCAGTGCAATAGTAAGTGTGCTGACGCATACCGTAACTAAACGCCCTTACACATTTTTCTTTCTTTCTATTAAATAGTTAATTATTGATCGCTTTAACGGCGAAGGAAAACATCGTGAGCACACCAGCATGTCTGAGAGTTTTACATTATGCTCTTAAAGATATATGAAGTCTGTCAACTCGCACTGGACCCGCGTGAAAGACTATGGCCCAACCCTTCTCGGACTGAGAAGAGGCGCGTGCCGAGCAGTCGGTCAGTTTAATACAGAGCTAGTATTGTTATAATATATTACAATATAACGCTATTTTCCCAACTTTTCTACGTTATATTTACCGAAGGAGCAAACAAGAATACAGCATTTTAATTACTAGTCCTTTACATGAACGCTTGCGTCCCTAAGCGTATTACCGAACACCTTAAAAAGGGGTTTCCATTGCGATGCTATTGCAAGACACAGCTGTCAGAAATTAATATCCTGATATACTCTGCACATTGTCAATTTCATCATTTATCCATACAGGGCTGATTTTACATTATTATTATTATTATATTTACTTTTTTTTATAAATCTAGGGTGGCAAACAAGCATACGGCCAACTTGATGGTAAGTGGTCACCGTAGCCTATGGACACCTGCAACACCAGAGGCACCACTTGCGCATTGCCAACCCTTTAGGTAAGGAAGAAGAGAAAAAGGAAGTGGGAAGGAGAAGTAGCGGGAAAGGGGAATGAGAGCGATTGGGCCTTCGGCACTCTCACTCACCGAACGAAACACAACAGTAGGAATACTGGTATTTCACGTCGATATTCCTTCCCCGGTCGAGCCGGCCCATTCATGCTGAAATCAGCGAGGCTCTACTAGACATAAATAGAAACATACCGACAATAAGTCTCTCGTCGTCAGGCAGATCTTTGAACAGTCTCTTGAAGTCGTCGGACTTGCTCTTGTAGGTAGGGTAAAACGCGTTGTACCACGATTTCTTCTTAGTCCGAGCGCCTACCCCGCCGACCTCCGCGCCCTTGTTTGTGCCTCCTGATGATAGCTGGAACATATATATATAGTTTCAAGTCTATAATGTCCTCCAGACCGAATTTCGGCCAATCTTAACGGAGACTGGCCATCTGCGCAAGAGATATTATAGTGCACACGTGTGTGCACAAACACAAGTGCACTCTCTGTTTCTTAACTGTCATGTTCCGATGGGACAGCAATCTGACACGACCGGAGAGAGATCAGACGCAGGACCAACGGCGTTACGTGTTTTCCGAGAGTGTCTAACGCCGCCAATGTTCTAACTCTTAGCTGCTATTGAGATTTCTTAACAGAAAAACCCGATAACTTTTTGTTGGTTCGACCCGGGATTCGAACCCGAGACCTCATGCACATCAGTCGAATTCACTACCGCTGCGCCACTCCATAAAAAGGTTTAGGACAATAGAGATTTTTTCATTTATTTTTCATGTCAAAATGACCACACCGCCTGATGGTAAGCGATCATGTGGTCCAAGAGCAGTCGCCTCCAAACCATCCTCATAGCAGCCGAGGCGACGTTAAGGTCCCTACTTTGACGGCATACTGAATTTCGGGACGAATTTTTCAATCAATGTGTTACATGGTACGATGAATGGGCTCGAAACTTCGGTATTCATGTTTCATGGCCTATAGATAAGAAGTTACGTATGCCCGCTTAACATAGGCTTGAGTGATTGCTTATCGTCAAGCAGAAAAGCTATTTAGCTGCGCATGTGGTTAAAATATAAAAAAATTATATCAGCCCTGTATTAAACTATCCCACTGCTGAGTATGGGCCACTTCTCAATGTGCAGGGTTAGACCATAGTCCACCACGCTGGCCTAGTGCGGGTTGGCGGTCTTCACATATCTTCGAGAACATTATGGAGAACTCTCAGACATGCAGGTTGCCTCACGATATTTAGCCTTCACCTTGAAAGCAAGTGATAATCTATACTATAATATTATAAAGCTGAAGAGTTTGTTTGTTTGTACGGTTGAACGCGCTAATCTCAGGAACTACTAATTAAATTTGAAAAAATATTTTATTTTTGATAGCCCATTTACCGAGGAAGGTTATAGGCTACATAACGTCACGCTACGACCCACGAGGGCGGCGCAGTAATCATAGACGCGGGTGAAACCGTGGGCACATTTAGTTAATTATATAAAACGCACATAGCTAAAAGTCAGAGGTGCATGCCCTGAGATCGAACTCGAGACCTTTGCGTGGCAGTCCAACGGTTTCCCACTAGGCTTTCGCTACTGTTATATACTAGTATATATTTTAGCTTAAAAGTCTGGACATAAAGCCAATATGGTTTGCCTTAAATCGCGTATAATTTATGTCATGTATGTAAGTGTATGGTATGTATATGGCCTGTTACCTTAGGGTTATTAGTCTTGTTCGTAGGCTAGCGACCGTTAATTTAACATACATAGCCTAGTGACTTGAAGGTTAATATAAATGTGATTTGTTCTTGTAGGTGTTTGTTTATTGAGCTGGTAGCTCAACGACTCCTATTTAGACAAAGCGAGTATATTTTTTTTGAAGAAAGACACTGTCACATCAGAATACCGAAGACATTTTTTCAAGACACTGTCACATCAGAACACCCAGACTCGGAACAACCATTTCTGGATCACACAAATTTTTGTCCCGTGTGGGATTAGAACCCACAACATTCAGCGCGGCGGCAGTGGCGAGTGGACCACTTCAATCACTACGCCATACACGTGCTGTCAAACCGTGTTCGAAGTTCATTTTCTATTGCAATAGTTGGGGTGGGCAATCCGAGGGTGCGTGGCGGGTTCCTCTGTGGCTAATAGTTTTGTTACTGGAGTTTGTTTTGGTAATTGTATGGTCCGTTACCCTAGGGTTGTCAGTCTTATGGTGCGTGGGCGCAGCGCTAACGACAGTGGGCAGTTCGCCGGACGAGATGGAGGCCGTATCGCCGCCGCCGTGGATCGCCGCGTGGATCGACGACTCGCTCGTCTGCAATGATACATACCAGTGGTAATATAGATCTGTATATCTAGATGTAGTATCCTTAGGAAACTGGTCATCTATACATATAATAAAATTGTAACTGATCGACGTCTGTGTATAGGAGATATTTAATATATATATATTCTACCACATACACACAACACCATCTAGCCCAAACTAAGCAGAGCTTGTACTATGGGTACTAGACAATGGATAAACATACATATACAATAAATTATTAATGTAAGAGATAAATAATACGCCGTCATAAGGACAAAAGACGTAATTGCCAAAAATCGCAGTTTTTTTTTTGTTGTATACGTAAGATTTAATATTGAAAAATGTTTAAATACGTGTTTTCCCTTATGACGGACGAAGTTGGAAGTCGAAAGAATAGTTTTTTGAAACTGTCTGTTTGTTTGTTAACGCATCTCGCAAAAACTACTACACTAAATTAAATGATAGTTACGCTTACGTTGCTGGAACACAAATTTCAATAAAATATTAGTATCTAGTGCATAGCTCATCAGAAATCTACCTACTTCAAAATTCGCAGACCAAGTCGCTGGCAAAGCTAGTGATCAAATAAAGTGTATATTTCGTCAGTTAAAAATAATTTGACGAGGAAAGAGTCTTGATTGTAACTTCTATAGTGGCGCCCAAGATACATACTTGCTTAGTTTGAAGTCAATGTAACAATGATTATGTATTTGAAAATAAAGATCTTACTAACTGATATAATACTCACTTTGTCATTGTCCAATGCATCGATAGCGCTGTCTGTGGTACGTAGCGAGGCGGAGGGAGACGGCGACGGCGAACGAGATACGCTCCTGAAATAATACAATAATGTACTCTTTAGAACTAGAAATAAAGTTTAAATTTAAAAGACAACTCCTGCATTCGGTATGAATTCTGTGTGACCTTACGTAAGGTCCGCATCGCACAGGATATTGCGAACAGAGGTTGTTCTGGGTGCTCATTGAGTCCGTCTGGATCTTGCGGACTTAGGGGCAAGACAAACAGAAAAGACCTAAGACGAGGACGCGTCCCAGACGCGGCGCCCCTTCAATCAATTTTCATACAAAATGTATAGAAGCGTCGTGTCTTTTCTGTTTGTTTTGTATCGCGACGCGTCCTCGTTTTACGTCTTTCTGTTTGTCCTGCCCCATAAAGAACTCTCAGACTCGGAACAAAAATTTGGGGAACACCATTTTTTTTGTCCAGTGTCTGTAATGTACTGTCCCACGACACTCGGTGCAGTGACAGTGACGAGGCGACCACTTAAGCTAATACGCCACTCGTGCAGGACAACAAAAGATACCTGAGTAAAGGCTAAACTATAAACAGCCCTCAACTCCAATTTGCAAAATTTGGAGCAGCCTCAGTAAACACCACCGGCTGAAAGAATATTGTAGCCAAAAAGCTTTGTAATATGTTCCCACGAGTAAGTGTTCCTGGTTCGTTAAGTACGTAAGCATCAGAGCACTCTATTCGCGACGAACTGAAATCCCGACCACCTGTGGCGATCAACTGCACCCATGAGAATGGTGTGCTTACAAGTCCGCACTGTATTCGGTCCTTCTTTCACAAGATTGGTTACAGCAGTCACTTGCGAGCACACGAACGATAATTGTCTCCATGAGGTTGAAGCAGACGACACGCGACGTGACCGAAATCGGTTTGTAGGTATCACCATCAAAGACGTGCTGTGTTGTCAGCAGGTACCAAAAATGTAATTTATGCACCTTGCTCTAACAGCGCACACACTTTTTTTGTAAGGTAACTAAAGCGTAAATTACATTATTATATTGCATTACAATCCTAGATCACACTGGTCTTTTGCTGAGCGCACAGCGCCTGTCTAAGTGGAAACTACATACATAAGGAAGACCACACATGGTTGTTTGGATGCTTCTGTAAAATAAAGGTACTTTCATAGCTAGACTGCTGTAGTTTAGATTCTTTAGATGCAAATAGCTATTTTCAGACACTAGTCCCGTCCAATATAGGGTGGACTTGTAAACCCCAAGTTAAGAGAAACAACCGCCGTACTCAAACTATCATGATCTTTTTGTCTTCTGCAATACAGATGCACTTTTTCAAGCGCAACCGTGGTTTTCGACTGGTATTTTGATTGTACGCCTCCATCTTGTGTTTACAATCTAATGATTACTCATACAATTGCATGAGCCGACGACCTTGCAGCCGGCGTGCGTTTATTACGCAACTGAATTGAATAGTTAAAAAATTTGGGTTTACGATAGCACTTATGAGAGTAGTGTCTGTACTTTTGGAGTAACGGTGGTGTATTGGAACTGCTCAGCAGATGATCTCGGGTTCAATTTTCGGGCAGTGTTGTTCGGCTTTCATGACAAGAAATTCTCAATTGCAGCACGAGTTACTACCGTCAACCTGACACAGAGCTGGGTTGACAGTAATAAGCTCGCCCTAAATTGAGTAGCATCTATAACATTACTCTCTAAAAGTGGGTACAACACAGAAGCGCACTTTTCGCAGGAGACAGAAGTCTGTCCTTTCGGAGATTATGGCGTGAGACTATGAATTGCATACAGCCAGCATGAAGAATTAATACCTTGACGTATCAATGCTTAGTATATTTTCGGTACCATGAAAACTGGAGCTCATTGCCAGCGCACGGTCTGTCAGTCTGAATGGCGTAGTGGTTTAAGTGGCAGTCTCGCTCTACCACTGCACCGAGTGTTGTGGGTTTGATCCCCACGCGGGACAAAAAATATTCCTCCGCGACACAGGACTGATTCCTAGTGCGGGTGAATTACGTATTTGAATAAAACAAGAGAGAAACGGCCATGAGAGTTCGAAAAAAAGTAACACGTGACCTTAAGGTTAGAGGTCAAAGGTCATAGTCATTTCGGGGTTATATCGACTATACTGAGTCGAATGGCGTTGACCGCGAGTCTCTAGCTTTTATGGATCTTGAGTTAAAAGATGGTATCACGTGACCTTGAGGTTAGAGGTCATAGGTCATAGTAATTTCGGGGATATATCGACTATGCTGAGTCAAATGGTGTTGACCGCGAGTCTCTAGCTCTTTCGGTTCTTGAGTTGAAAGTTGTAAAACAGACGGACGGAAGGACGGACGGGCGGGCGGGCGGACGGACGGACGGACGGATGGACGGACGGACAAAGCGGTTGTATAAGAGTTTTTCCGAACTCTAAAAACTGTACAAAGCCAGTCACGAACGAAACGGTCCAATGGTTCCTACCTTTGTCGTACCAACTACAAAAAAACTCTTTGAATCCTAGCTACTTTAAGTCGGACGTAATAAACTTTATAGTACTTATTGCGGACGACGGCCGTCAATGTAAAGATCGTGCCAGTTTCGTAATAACAACAATTGTGATGGTGACCTTCACTAACTGTTTCAGATCAGACAGTGTGGAGTCGAACGATGCATTTGAGACGCAAGGAGGTTTGAATTGTGCAACCTCTTGTTGAATTTTTAATATGTCTATTCTCGTACTAGGTATAATGTCTGCGGTACCTTACCAACATTAAAACAACGGATATAAAGAACATTTCTATAATAAAAACAACTTTTTGTATACTACGCAATTTTTTATCTTATGTGGGATTGAATCGACAGGACTCGGCGCATGCATCGCATGCATCTAAACGGATCATTTTATTTCAAGGGCTATAAGCTCTTGACATGAAAGCATAAGATTTGTTCAGATGCATTTAGCTATTCACGCACACTCGTAAAATGCATCCAGCATAGGGTGAATTTGTAAGGCCGTCCGCTGCGTTAAGCGGGTGCACGGAGCGGGCGCCCGCGCGGCGTGCTGTTTTCTATTATCATGGGTCGCCCCGCGGACAACATGTCCACGCGACGGAGCACGCGTGCGGAGCTATTTCTAGGAAATCAGTGAACGCTGCTTTGTTACTGCCGGCGCTGCGAGAGGCGGGAGTCCGTCGCGGGCGCCCGCTCCGTGCACCCGCTTAACGCAGCGGACGGCCTAAGTGCCACTGCCGCTGCGTCGAGATAAAATACTCATTTTACAAGTGTGCGTGAATAGCTAAATGCATCTGAACAAATCTTATGATTTCATGTTCAAGGTTCGAACCCTACAAGGTACAAAAATTTGTGTGATCCACAAATAGTTGGTTTGAGGCTGGGTATTCTTGGTAAAATCTTACTATACTTTTGTAAATTCCCCGCGGTACAGGATAATTCCTGTGCCGCGGGGAAATTCCTAGTGCAGGAGATGTCATTTCTCTAAGAAAAAAATGTTGCATAATAGAACAATATTCTAACATTCATTACATACAAACGATAGGTATATTTATTTTCGATAACAACACACACAAACATACAGATAATGTAATAAGTATGTTGTTTTAACCTACTAATTAGTTTGTTATCACTTATCAGTATTTTCTAATACCAAAGGTAAATAATAGAAGGGAGACAAAGAAATATCATAGTGAAGATAACACCTGAATGATAAACAAACACATTTTTAAACATTGTTTATGCATATGTATGCTATATGTATGTATGTCATGGGAGACCATGTGGTCTCCCACCTAAATCCCAAGGCCTACGTCACAATAAGGGTAGGCAGAAATGTATTATAATTACATTTTTCGCCAGCTATGGTTATAGGTGCCATTTAATAAAAAGCTAGCCTACTGTCACATATCGGGCATAGTACACGAGGCTACACATCAAGTTAGACAGCCTATATACGCATAACTACGCTACATACAAAATAGAGAATTGTCGGAAAGGGACAGTGCATAGTGATGTCGATGTAATGGTAATGATAGAGCGTAACCAAAATATAACGCACTCTCTCGCACGATTCGCAGCATTCAACTTCTAATAGCTCAAAGTCCAAACAGTCCAGGTTGATGTATCGCTGTGTGTACCAGACTCCGTGATGCAACAGATTTTAGAGTTCGTAAAATCTCTTATACAATAGCTTTGTCCGTCCGTCCGTCCGTCCGACTGTTATACAACTTTCAACTCAAGAACCGTAAGAGCTAGAGACTCGCGTTTAACGCCATTCGACTCAGCATAGTCCATATATACCCTGAAATGACTATGACCTTCGACCTCTGACCTCAAGGTCACGTGGTATCACGTGACCTTTGCATATTAATTAAACGATTTTTTCGAACTCTTAGAATTACGGCAATTCACTGCCGATTCTCACTTGTTTTTTATCGAAACATGAACACTGCCCTTCACGGGAATCAAACCCGTGACCTCACAGCAGTCGCATTCACTACCGCTGTGCCACCGAGACAGTCCGTGTCGGTTATATATAGATAGTATCTTACCCTTTAAAGACTTGAATGAAGTCTTCACGGATCACATAAAAAGACCTTTATATTTTCGAAGGTGTAAGCAGAGGTGTTGGTGTTGCATGCATGTTTTGCCAGCTGCATTTTAGGTCTTATGTTAAGAGCGAGCGAGCCTTTTGCTATCTACCGAGCACATATCCAGACTCCGTGTTAATAATGAGAATTTTCAACTGAAACGTCGAATAATATTGACGATTTATGTTTGCTCATAATCATAACAAAGTTTATTATCCGTTTCGTTGGATCCGGGTTCGATTCTCGAGTCGGGCAAAGCGCTATTGATTGCTATATTAGGTAACGCTCAATATTAGCACGGAGTTTGAAATGTATCCGGTAGTCAGCTATTAACTCACCCGCTATTACATGCAACATAAAAAATAACTAAATAATTTGACTACCCGTATGGCATAGCTGTTTGAACTGAGCCGTTGCCACAGCGCCGAATACGGGTGCAAATCTCACACGGCAAAAAAAAATTGTTTGATCTACAAATGGTTATTTCTAGACTAGTCAGTCGGTCAGTTAATCATCTGTTGAATGTTAGTAAAGAACCCCGCAATGCTGTAAAATTGCGTCAGAAGTCTTTTAAAATATATATAATTTTATGAACTATCTAACTTTCAACTCTTTTCAACGATATACAACCGTTAAGACTGCGCCGAGCGTAAGACAGATAATGACAGAGTTCGTGCGACGCATATTCAAATCGGCGCGCGGCCGCCATAGTAAAATTGTATGGAGGATTTGAAGTGCTTTTTTGATAAATATGTAAGTATCTTTATCGTCAACCAATAACTTAAATATTTGGGACGGACAAATTGGACGGACAATACAACTATTTATGTTTCGTTTAAGCTTTAAAATAGGATAGATTTCTACTGTTATAATCTAAAAATCACTTAACACGAGCTTCCGTTTTTGCATTTTTCGTGCAAATTTACGTAATTTTGTAGGCAAAAATATTAATTATTTTAAGTTTTTTACACGGAGTAATTGTAAACACATTCATTGTTATGGTAAATGTATATTTTATATTTGTATTAAACAAAAAGTGTTGATTTTATTCACTTAACTGTGATCGCCTGTTTTGGCACATTTCGCTTGGCGCAGTCTTAATCTATGTATGAATTAATATGTACCTACGTAATAAACAGTTTATTTGTTCAGTATAATTGTATCTCGCATTCACAATACTTATCTGTATCATGGGTTCGCAGAGCTAATGTCAGTTAAATGATAACGGGAACTGGTTTCATGAATTTGAAACAACGCCTCATAAAATACGTATCAATAAAACCACATGTTATTGATTAATTAATAGAACGATACGATTCACTGATATGTGTAATTTGTTATGTAATCTATCTAAACTATTATTCGCACTCTTAATAAAATAGCGACTTAACTCGAAATTCGAAAGTAAGGCAATTTGAACTCTAATTGTATATGTTAAATTCTAATATTATATTTGTGTTAAATCTTTGCAATAGAGTTCAAATTTGTTTAATCCAAAATACTGAGATAAGTCTCTGTTTTATTAAGGGTGCGATATGGTCCGCTAGACCAAATTCTTTAGACCCGCACTGAAGAAGCGTTTTTCTTTTTTTTACGTGGTGGAATGCATTGACACGTTCCTCTCCGCAGGGTGGCGCAGAGGTTATGTCGGTCTCATCTGGGAAAAAGGTGTAAGGTGTTCCTCGACGTTACCAGAGGGGCGGGGCCGCGCAAATCGTTCTCACATGCGAATCGCGACTCCGCCGAGGCATGGTGGACCATGGCCTTCTGACCTTCACGACCCTTCTTGTAGTAAGAAACCGTGCGTGTATTATTTTATTATTATTGAACCAAACGTATAAACCTATACGAATTAAAAAACCATATACGAATGCCCGTCATGGCGGCCTAATTGGCAGCTAGCATAATCTTGGTATCACTGGAGACTTGGTAAACGTTGATACAGCGGGTTCAATGTCATATTAATTATTATTTAATCTATCTAAGTACACACAATTGTGAATCATACAAATTACTGCCACATGAAGAAACCACCAGAACATTTAATCTATACGAATGATCATTTGAGCTCAAAATAATAATAAATAATCTTTCGTATATTGAGCTAAACCCAAATGGATATTTAAAATAACAATTACGGCAATTACATTTCTATCTTCTTCTCCCTAGCCTTTATTATTCCCAAGTCATTTGGGGTCGGCTTTTCTAGTCTAACCGGAATTGACTGGATGTCAGTTTTTACACGGAGCGGCTGCCACCTGACCTCCGCAACCCGAAGGCTAACGATACCCTAAGGCTACATTAGTGTCAGGATATTAGAGGGTAGGTACTGACTTTCCCAATAACGACTGCCATAGATGTTCATGGCAGCCGGTACCGACGGCTTAACCTGCTCTCCGAGGCACGGAGTAGCGATAATTGTCAATCAATACGCACATAATTTCGAAAATGACTTCCGAAAGTCAAAGGTGCGCGACGTGGGTTCAACCCCGAGACCCTCTGCATTGCAGTCTGTTGGTCTCCCCACTGAGCTATCGCTGCTGTTTTTAATTCAATTCCATTTCTATCTTATAAGCCAAAAAGCCTACCTATTAGTTAGTCTGTAGTCATCAATATGAAAAGTGCGGGAGTTTGGTTAGATTGGATTAATTGTTGAAATTGCCGAATATTCACGTTCATTCGTTCGTACATGTTTTTAAAGAATCTATTGAATGGAGAATTCAGAACATTCTAGGACTTTAATTCGAATTCTTAAAGTTTACTACAGTAATAAAATATAGATGTAATCTAAAGGCAAAATCGTTGCCCCAAAATACATGGTTAGACACCTTATTTTTTGAGAATCAGATTCAGAAATTTTATTTGCTAAGAATGCAGGTAACTTATTGATGGTGAAATTGGTATTACATTTTAGGTGTGGGCTTGCTTGATTATATGTACACTTATATTTTTTGCTTAAAAAAGAAGAATAAAGTGCTGCAATTCTTTTATCCTAATCCTAACTAATAGTATAAATGCGAATGTGAGTTTGTGTTTGTTGATTACGCTTTCACGCCTAACTACTTGACCGATCATCATGAAATTTCGCATACAAGCTGTGAGGTGTAAAGAAAAGGACATTGGATACCTTTCATCCAGAAAAAGACTGTTACTAGTATAACCTAACCAACATTTAAGCGACCGAAGCTGAGGGCAAAATCTAGTACAATATAATTAACCAATAGTTTAAAGAGAAACGTTTAGTAGAAACCAGACTTAAAGCAGTGGCGTAGTGGGGGCGGCAGGAGCGAACCGCCCCGGGCGGCAGTTTTAGGGGGCGGCAAAATATCACAGTAAATAATAATAATACATCTTGTAAATATTTGAACCATTTAATGATGAACGAGAGGAATAGGCAGATGTATAATACACAATAATGATGACTGTTCTTGCCGAAAAGTTCTTTAGAATTTCTGTATATTGTAGCCTTTTACATTGAAATATCTAAATAAGAGGGCGGCAAAATTTTCCGCCCCGGGTGGCTGACACTCTCGCTACGCCACTGACTTAAAGATATATTGCCCAATCTTACGTCACAAGACCTCAAAACTGCAATCCAAAAAACAACAAAGCAACACACAAATACTCACATTTTCCTGTAACACAGTTCACTTTAAAAACATTGTAATTTACAAAGTAGTACACAAAACAAACTGATCGACTAAAATGCACTAACTAGCGGCTAAACATTCACGGTTCGATGGTTAACGGTGAAAAAACCTACCACTTGCGACACATAACAGTGGCATTCACTGTACCAGCGGCTGTTTACGTCATCACAATAAAAGTAATTCAAAAACACACAGTTAGCTAAAAGATATTATTTAACTGTGGATGTTAGATAGGCGGAGCGGGAAACGGTTTTGATAAGCAAGAGGTTTTTCGAATGGAAGAGTTCAACGTTGTTGTGATGATACGATCGAGCCCGCTCGCCAGAAAAAGTAATACCGTCCTGAAAAATTATATAAAGAAATATGGACATTAACGCGACCATGCTCGGTATTTATATACCTTTTTAAAAACCTTAACGTTTCGCCGCTCTGGCCGTGGTCAACAACAGACAGGCGCGGCGAAAAACAAAGTAAATCTCGCGTATGGTTTCGTTAATACCGTCTTTGCAACGCAAAAGTATAAAAGTAATTAATTGGTTTAACGCTCACATACCTATCTCTACAAATCCTTTCCTTTCATACCGTTTTTAATTAATTAGTAAGGGAATCGCTTACCATAAGGTAATCCCAATCAAAAATATATTTTATATAGTCGTCGTTTAAAAGAAATGAAGCTGGGAACGACTATCCCTATTCGCGTCGATACGGTTGGTCGATATATTTGGATTCTTGTTTTCTGTCATCTACTTCTTTTGCACAACAATGTTCATTGTTACATGTCGCTCTACGCTCCGTATTTCGCAGCACAAACCTTAATATAAGTAAACAGTAATTATACGTAAATGTCTAAGTATTTTATTTAAGTCAATGTTTTAAGTAAATTACTAGTGGCAATGTTTATCGGCCGTCATCATGTTTGTACAATGATATAAATTAGAATATCTGTTCTGAAGAAGGGATGTAAATAGAGGTTTCCGTAAACAGTTTCCTTAACAGTGACGACTCGATGGCGTAGTGGTTAGTGTAACCGACTGCCACGCCTGAGGTCGTGGGTTCGATTCCCGCACAAGTCAAACATTTGTGTGCATGAACATGGATGTTTGTCTTGGTCTGGGTGTTTCTATGTATAATATGTGTATATTTACAAAAAAAAAAGTATATATGTATGTTTATCCATTGTCTAGTACCCATAGTACAAGCTCTGCTTAGTTTGGGCTAGATGGTGTGTGTATGTGATAGAATATTATTATTATTATTAATATATCGCAAAAATTTTTTGACTTCTCGGATGGCGTAGTGGTTTAGGTGGTCGCTTTACCGCTGCCACTGCGCCGAGAGTGCTGGTTTCAATTCCCACACGGGACAAAAACATTGTGTGATCCACAAATAGTTGTTCCGAGTATTTTGTTTGTATATTTGTAGTCCCACGCGACACAGGAATTATTCCTATTGCGGCACTACTCTTTCAACAAAAAAGAAAGAAAATTCCATTCTGGTGAAAGGCCAGGTTAAGTGAAACTTAAATCGAGTAGAAAATCAATACGAGTGAATAAAGTAAGAGCGATAGTATAGAATCGTAGTAAGTCAAAATCCGTAGCCTCTACCTAGTCTTTAGGGAATAGGTGTGAGTCTAAGTAGGTATACAGAATGTGCGTATTCCTATATACAGGCTGATTTTGAGATTTTTTTTTTTTTTTTTTTTTTACGTGGGGGAATGCATGACGCATACCCCTCCGCGGGGGCGGGCGGAGGGGTTATGTCGGACTCGCCGGGGTAAAAGAAAGATGGTAAAGATGTTAAAGTACCTCCCGGAATACCGACTAAACCTAACACGGTGTTCCTCAACAAAACCACTATCGACGGGGCCGCGCGAATCACTTTCGCATGCGGTCGCGACCCCGCCGAGGTTACGGCCCGCCGTATGAAACGGCAGGCCACTACACAAAAGACCTACCCTATAGGCACATCTAAAAACTCCCTACTGTCCCCCCTAGAGGGGAGACGGACTCGACACAGAGGCGCGCGTGGGAACACGCACGCCGCCTCTCGGACCTGGTGCTGAACGGATGGCGGGCAGGCCCACAAAGCCCGCCACCCCCAGGTCAATCCTCAGGGTGGCTGGAGGTCGTCTCGCGCCCTCCGGCGCCCGGCTCTGCGGTTGGGGAGAGGGTTCAAACGCTCCCTCTCCCGCTCCGCCGCCTCCTTGATGGAAATGACTTTCTCACAAAAGGAGGCGACGGCGTTCCACGACGTCTCACTCCGGACCATAGACTGAACTACGGCCGGGAGCGAGAGGGCAACCAATCCGACTGCCGCAGGGTGATTTTGAGATCGTTTAATTTCTTTTAACCACGCATTCTACTGGTGGTATAGAATAGCCCTGAGCATATTTTTTATTTATATGAATTATTTTTTTGCAAAAATTTATGTACCGTATTTTTTCGTGAAATGGTTTCAGATAGCCATATGTTAACCATCCGAGGCAATTATAATTTTTTACAAATTAAAAATATATATCAATAATTAAAGTCGTAAATAATAACTAGCGGTCCTTTTTATTGCCCCTTATTATTTACGACATCAGTTATTGCTATGTTTTTTTTTTTTATTTGTACCGTGTTAAGTTTGGTTGGTTAACATAATATGACTATCTGAAACCATTTCACGAACAAAATCGTACATTAATTTCTCCAAAAACATAATTCTGATACAAAAAAAATTTGGTCAGGTTATTCTATATCACCAGTAGAATGCGTGGTTAAAAGGAATTACACGATTTCAAAATCACCCTGTATATGTTACTCACCCATGCACTCAAACAGTGGCGTGCCTAACGGCAATAGGAGAGTCCCAATTTACTGAAATTAAAAACTAATATCAGTACGATTTAAAACGATCCCCAATATCACTCAGCTTTAGTAATAGTATATTGTCATTGTAGTCTACTTAAAAAGCCAATAAATTACGTAGTATCCTGATAGGAGCCAACCAGGCACTTGGTATTCCAATGTACACTAATTTATTTGTACTGTTATCATGAATATTGAAAGTATTCAAGTTATATGTGTATAATAATAAAATATTATAAATGCGAAAGTGCGTATGTTGGTTAGGCGTTTACGCCTTAACTGACTGATCGTCATGCAATTTCGCATACACGTTTTCAAGGGAACAGAAAAGGACCCTATGTACCTATCATCGTAACCTACATCAAAATCTAGTATTCAATACGATGGTAAATTACTAGCATAGGCTGATAGAAACGATAAAAATGTAAAAGATTGTGAAGGAAGTTGGTCACTAAAAAGTATTTGGGTGAAACTTTGCGTACAGATAGACCATGTCCTGGATACTATACGATTGCTTGAAGATATTTTTATCCAGATGCGTTTCCGGGGCAATCACATGGCTGCAACTTGTTATTCACCAAAATATATGACCTTTGATTATATACATCTCTAACATCCTAACTAATATTATAAATGCGAATGTGAGTTTGTTTGTTTTGCTTTCAAGCCTTAACTACTCGACCGATCAAAATAAAATTTTGCATACACGTTATCGGGGGTACAGTATAGGACATAGGGTAACTTTCATGCAGAGAAAAGTTAGTTAGTTACAAACGTAACCTAACCTACATTTACGCGACTGAAGCTGCGGGCAAAATCTAGTCTATACTAATATTATAAAGTGGAAAGATTTGATTTTTTGTTTGTTTGTTTGTAAGGGTTAACTCAAAACTACTCAAAAGATTTAAAAATAAAATTCTCCATTAGGAAGCCTCCATTATCATCGAGTAACATATGCAGAATCTAGTGACATATAAATTTAGATTATGTCTGACCTCGTTAAGGAATATACAGAGATAAGTGGGCAGAGTGTAGTCGTGGAGACAGTCTTTGTTCTGCAGTGAGAGGCTTCCGGCTGAAACGAACGAAGAATAATCATTCTGAAAGCTTAAACATGGTGTAACGCTTGCAGCACCTTATTCGCAGACACGTTTTATTAAATACCGTTGAAATTACATTTATAACGGTTTAAAATGTGTTTAGTGTTCGAGAATTTGGTAGTTATTACGAAGGTCAAACTTTTGTTGTGAAGGTATTGGTTTCTGGCACTAATTAAAACATTAAAAAGAGTGACCATGAGTTTCTTGCCCGTTCTTCTCATGAGCCCTAGACCCTTGCTTTGCTGAACGTGGCAGTAAATGTAACTTCGCAGAAAAAATAGTGTAACTTTGACATTCATAAGTGTTACCTTGTAACCTAATCTGAACAAATTTATTTTGAATTTTGAAATTTATTTATTTGAATGTAGATCTTTAAGTCTGTGAAACTGTTAGTCAAAAGTGACCTGCTGTATTTTGATTGTATGAAGACTACTATTTCATATATGATATAATTTAAAAATGTAGTTGTATTCGTTCTAAGGTCTAAACGTATTTATATTACCTATAACTTACTAGATTTTGATTGCGGTTTAATGTGTTTAGGTTATGTTAGTAACAGTACTTCTTTTTAAAAACAATATAGTCTATAATATTGTCTTCTGTTTACGCGAATATTATTCATTGAAATTAAACTACTATATACGGATTTTATCGCGTTGTTTATTTGACACTTTATTACATGTATAGTCTATGTTACTAGGTGATAATATAGGTTTCTAATGATAGGCACGCCACGGGCTGGTAAGTGCCGTTTTTGAGAAGTGGCTGGAGAGGCGGCATCGCGTTCTCACCTTCCGGCTGACACAGGTAATGACTGGCCACGATTGTTTTGGCCAGTTCTTGTGTCGCATAGGCAGGCAATAGACCGAAATAGACCGACCGGTTGTCGACCACACTCTTAATTTCTGGTCATGACTCTAACTTGGCTAGAATCGACTGACCTATAAATAAGTTATTTTGGAAAGTGATCGCATTAGACTTGTGTCAGTAATCTTAATGAGTTGATGATGTGGCCTTTCGTAATGAAAGCTGACTCACCATTGCTAATGCACACAGCTTGGGAACGCACTTATAATACGATTAGTTTTTGCATTTTGAATAAACAAATTGGTAAAATCTTATCATGTTTACTTAAAACACTATAACCCTGCCTTTTAGTTCCTTGTTTGAGACATTGTCATAAACAAATATGTCCATGTAATATTTAATACCTATACTTGGCAAAATTTTGCCCGCAGCTTGGCACAGGTTAATTTAGACTTTTTTATCAATAAATGACTACATTGCACTCAGGAACAGTACTTTCTCTGGATGAAACGTGTATGTCCCTTTCTGTACCCCTGAAAACGTGTATGCGAAATTTCACGACGATTGGTCGAGTAGTTAAGGCGTGAAAACGTAACAAACAAACATGCATTCGCATTTATTATATTAGTTAAGAAGTTAGGATATCAATTTAATATACTTCAAAATTATTTCTAGCATCCGATATGATTTAGCCGAGTGTTGAGCTCCTATAAAGGGTAAAATCTTGTTATGATCCACAATACAAGACCTGAGTCTGGGTGTTCTGTGTCAGTTGTTTGTAAAGTCGCCCACGACACAGCGATTATTACTAGTGTGGAAATAATCTTTTAATAAGCAATTTGGTGTAATAATGTAACCTATGTACTCTATGTTTAGTTTGTAAGTATATAATCTCATGTGGCTGCATTTATTCGTGCGTAATCATTTAGACTTGCAACGCGTCGTATCATTTTCTTTCGTTTAACACCTATTCTGACACGGCGACACTGCCAGGATACGAACCTGGAATTATTATTATATATATGTATATATTAGTATTTCTGCAATACACAAGTAATAGGTAAATTAGAATTAAATGAAATCTACCGTGTCACATCTGTATGTTTGTAAGTGTTTATAAATAATTGTTTATCTTATAGTTATTCTCTTAATTGAGTTGTTAGGTTACTGTCTGAACTAATCAGCAGTTACAATGTTAGCTCTTTGTTATCAGCCGGCACTGTTTAGTTTTTCTAGGTGTACTTGTTTACCTGGTTTACAATCACGCGAGATATAAATAGGCATCCTTTGTCTCATATATACGTTAGTTCTATAGTAAAAGTTTGATATCGAAATCAAAATATCTTCATTTAGATCACAAAGTAACACTTATGAACGTCAAGGTTACAAACTAAACAATAATATTAATTTACATTTACCTGTTGCCACGTTTAGCAAAGCAAGGGCGTAGAACCAATGAGAAGAACTGGCAAGAAACTCACGGCTATCGTTTGATTGCTAGATAAGGAAGTTGCTGAAACCGTTCGATGAACGTTAGATTGGATGAAATGGGGTAGGACGGTACGTTCAGGGTAATACCAAACTAAATTCAAATACATTAGTCTCGGCCAAAGACATTTAAAGTGAAGCTAGTGATTCGGCCAAATCATATCAGCGTTTTTTTTCTGCAGAGTCAAGACCAAAATACTCGACAAAATATTTAGATGAAAATAACGCAGGCTTAGCCCGAATTCTCGGTTGGACCCAATTGGAATTTTTAGATGGGAAATAATCGACGACCTCGATGGCGTAGTGGTTAGTGTAACCGACTGCCACGCCTGAGGTCGCGGGTTCGATTCCCGCACAAGTCAAACATTTGTGTGCATGAACATGGATGTTTGTCTTGGTCTGGATGTTTATATGTATAATATGTATGTATTTACAAAAAAAAAAGTATATGTGTATGTTTATCCATTGTCTAGTACTCATAGTACAAGCTTTGCTTAGTTTGGGCTAGATGGTGTTGTGTATATGTGGTAGAATATTATATTATTATTATTATATATTATAACATTTTCTACGAAATAAATGGGTAGATTGATGCGATTATTTTTTTGCCTTTGGTTTTTTATCGTTACGAGAAATAGGATAGTTTGGCATTTAAAGGTTGTAGGTAAAATAAACCATATTCTTGCTGACTGTAAAATACATTATTCATAATCTGTGCTGAATACAATTAATAAAAAATATTAGATACCTATGTCTCAGGTTTTTTTAAATCAATTATTTTTATTTTGAGTATACAATTTTATTTTCTTTATCACAGGTGCCGTTTCGACCGAAGCGTGGGCAGATTTCGCCATTTGACAGAGTCGGCCTTATTCACAATATAGAATAAAATACAGATTTGGCAGTACCACGGATCGTTAGGTGGCAGATAGCTTATCAACATAAGCGTATGCAGGCCATACTCATTGATATTTTCATTTGCGAGAATTTTAATAGAACATGTGTCATATTAAAGTGAGTAATTTAAACAGATGAACAGTATCAGCGATAAAGTTAGAAAACCATTGGACTGCCAGGGATATTCGGAATCAAGCCCATGAAATTTCGACTTTTCAAAATAATGTGCGTATCAAATACGCTGTAATAATAAGATGTCCACCCTAAATATTATATTATTATATTTCTATGGAAACCTCTCAGACATGCAGTTTTCATCACGATGTTTTCCTTTACCGTTGAAATTGTCTATTTAGATAAAAACACAGGAAATATAAAAATCGCTAGTATAAGTAACATTGAAAATACAAGCCTTGAAAGCCTTATTTTATTCATTTATAGGTACCAAGTGCGGCAAAGACGCTTGTCATCAATAAATTAATTTAATTTCCATCTATTTTCGAAGATACTACACCCGGCGGGGTGTGCTGCGATCACTCACAGAGATAGCGCTGCCTCAATCTTGTTTAATATTCATATCCTTGAAGCTTCCAATTGGATTTAGAGTAATCATTTCAAATTATAGAGCAACCTACACTTGGGCAAACATTAGGTAATTATTTCACTTTGTTATATATTATAATGTCTGTTATAATATGTGTATATGTCTTCGAAGATCCATCGTTGGCAAGCGCATAGATTATTCAATCCGTGAGCTTGACGCAATGTTGACACCGTCAATATTATTCGAATATTATTTAAATTAATTAAATTTTTTTAAAGACAACCTGTCTCGCGGCTGACTTTACAAACATTCAAACGATGGACACAAAAACATCCAGACTCGGAACAACCATTTGTGGATCACACAATTTTTTATCTTGTATGGGATTCGAACCCGCAACACTCGGCACAATGGCAGCGGTGAGGCTACCACTTAGACCATTACGCCATCTACCGTCAGATTAGGAGCATTATTAATAGGTACATACAAACTGAGAAAATACTTCAATTCGTACATATTACCTGCGAGAATACCAGCGTTGCAGTCTATACTGCAACAATAGCTGACGCAGTTGCCTAATTTGATCTCCATGTACCGTTTTCTGTTTAAATAGTATTTATTATTGTTTGTTAAAATTATGTATGTATGGAGATTTAAATAAAACATTTTTCTTTCTTTCTTTCTTTCATTGTGTACAAAAGACATTATGCTATGTCCACATTTATGAACTTATCTCCACAAAACGTTTTTAAAACAAAAAAGTCCACTGTTTTTATTCATAAATTAAAATACTGCTATAAGGTCTTTTTAGGTTATCAGGGCCCACAAGTTGGGGACATCGGGGTCAGGTTAAAAAGTAATTAGTTTGGGTAAATTGTTATGTAAACATTACATCAGAGCACATAATAATAATTTGTTAAAGGTTGCTAGGATGGTCTTATGTTTGTTACTATTGACTGCGATCAAGAGGCTGTAGGTTCAATTCTTACCTATTGCACTACACACGTACTTAGTAACACAAGCGTTAAGCTTAGAGGTGTTATAAAAATACTTTAAATTCTGCACGGATGGCGTAATGGTCTAAGTGATCACTGATACTCTGCTTAGATCTCTACACAGGAGAAATATTTCTGTGATAAACAAACTGACAAACCAAATCTAAGTGTCGTCAGTGTCCTTTGTTTAAAAATGTTTATAGACGATGATGATATCCCGCGATGCTAAGAGCGAGAAACAAGGAGACATGTTTAAAAAAATATATCTTAATTCGAGACGAGAAAACTTCGCATCCCGTTTTAAGCTTACAGCACGCACGAAGAAGTGTAATATTTGTCATAGTTAAAGTTTTTATGTAGTAAAATCGTAATAACAGTCAAATTTCGGCAACGGCGACCATTAGTATAAATAAATAACACTTTTTACATATTAATCATAGGTATTAGGAACAATGAATGCGGCGTTCATACTACGAACGTGAAGCTACACAACCAACTAACGATGATAACGTCCTGATAACAGTTCATGAATTGGCCCAAAAAGAAATTATATCATAAAAAAATAAATACCTGACTATAACCACGTTAGATGACCTGTCCCACTGTGTGTAAACTATCTGAAAGTTTTCAGTTGCCATCGAAAAAATGAAACAACAAACTTTACTTAACGCGATAATCCAGTACACTTCACTTTATTCATAGATAACATTTGATAACTAATCAACTGATCGGATAATGAGCCAAATTAAGAAGTACACCAGTCAGGTGTGTGGGTTTGATGTTTTTAAATCGGCCGATTAATATTTTTCTGCTAACAATCCTTGGGCGCGTTCTGTTATGACACGAACATAAAGGCCGTTTTAAAAATAATAGATTTGTAAGTTTTATAGACTACATATTTGTCCTTGACGATTAATTACAATAGATATTTTGTACTACCGTGCACAGTGGAGGATCGGACTGGACTAACTGCGATTATGCTACTGTCTATTACATTGAGTTAGAGAAATGATGAGTAAGAGATTTATGTGTTAGGGATGGCAGGTTCAGTATTTAGAGTGCCTTATAACAGCCCCCCGTTTAGGACTAAACTTACATCCTAAGATGAAGTTTATGTTGCGATGCGAAGTGGTAAGTTCAATATCAGTAGGAGAATGAGGGGAGGTGATGTTTAGTGATTGAGATGAGGAAGTGCAACGGTTTAAATAATAATATTTATGACATAAAACAGAGATACAAACTAAAATGACACATGCTATAAATGGGATATAGTAGTGGTCATAAGTTTTGTACAATTGGTTGTTCAATGATTTTCTCGAACTTTTGCTTAAGTATATCAAATATGATTCACTTTCACATGTGGGTTGAGCGACACTAGAAAGAATATTTATTTTATCACAAATATAGTACTGATTCATTGATTGACATTTCTTAAGATTATTAATAAGACAATATTGATTTTTGCCTCCCGAGAAACCAATGTGTGACGTAGTGGGGATAATAATTCTTCTTCTCTTTTAGCCTTTATTATTCCCAAGTTACTTGGGGTCGGCTTTTCTGGTCTAACCGGATTTGACTGGATATCAGTTTTTACAAGGAGCGGCTGTCACCTGACCTCCGCAACCCGAAGGCTAACGATACCCTAAGGCTAGACTAGTGCCAGGATATTAGAGGGTACTGACTTTCCCAATAACGACTGCCATAGATGTTCATGGCAGCCGGGACCAACGGCTTAACGTGCTCTCTGAGGCACGGAGCAGGCGATAATTGTCAATTAATACGCACATAATTTCGAAAAGCCATATAACTTCCGAAAGTCAGAGGTGCGCGACGTGGGTTCGAACCCGAGACCCTCTGCATTGCAGTCCGTTGGTCTCCCCACTGAGCTATCGCTGCTGGGGATAATAATTACATAAGTATTATTATACTGTGATGTTGGTAAGGGAAAAGTATTATACAAAGTAAATTCTAAAGGATTAACGAATGAAATTTTAATTACAAAAGTTTTCTTTTCTTAGAATAGTATGAACTTATTTCATACATTTGCATAAGTACATGGATATTATCTAAATGTAACACAATAGCGTAAGTTCTTCCCTGAGGTTTGACCTGGGGGTGGTGGGCTTTGTGGGCCTGCCCGCCATCCGTTCAGCACCAGGTCCGAGAGGCGGCGTGCGTGTTCCCACGCGCGCCTCTGTGTCGAGTCCGTCTTCCCTCTAGAGAGGAGACAGTAGGGTTTAAAGTGAGAAGTGCCTAGGGTAGATCTCTTGTGTAGTGGCCTGTCGTTTCATACGGTGGGCCGAAACCTCGGCGGGGTCTTGACCGCATGTGCAAGTGATTCGCGCGGCCCCGTCGATAGTGGTTTTGTCGAGGAACACCGTGGTAGGTTTAGTCGGTATTCCGGGAGGTCCTTTATCATTTCAACATCTTTCTTTTACCCCGGTGAGTCCGACATAACCCCTCCGCCCGCCCCGCGGTTATAGTAGGGTATGGGTACGGATACGGGTATGGTAGGGGTATGCGTCAAAGCATTCCCCATAATCTCGTTTATATTACTCAAATGAGGGCTAATAAATGATATATCTACAGGTATTACTACACTTAAATAGCCATTGATTATTTTCACAGAACCAACCGGGTCGAAATAAATTCCAGGACCATTTTCTACTGGACGTATAATATCCGGGAAGCTCTGAACAATGGTACTGTAAAAGATTATAGAATAGTTATACTTAGGCTACTTAATTAAAATTATACCGATCTAGGAGCTGTATGTGCTAATTTTAATTCGTCAAAGTGATGTTTGACGTATTTTCTGTTGATTATTAAGGATACGTTATTATTGCCGTGTAGTATCACGATTTTGAATGGGCCTTTTCAGATAGGAGATAATGCTTTGCCCATTATTAAATGATTTTTAAATATATATAGTCACTTATTTTATAACTAACAGGACGTGTATGATTATTATAATAGTTCTTCGATTTTTCTTTCGACATTTGAATATTTTCAATCACCTTTTGCTATGAAAACTGAAGTCTTTGTCGAAGACTTCTTACATATTCAGGATAGGTTACATCCACACTGTTCTCATAGATAGAATTTGGTAGGTAGGGTATTTCCCAAAAATAAGCACATGCTGCTTAAAATTTGTTGTATAGTGTAGATTAGTATTGTAAGCTAACATAGCGGTATATACGTATCTCGACCAAGTCTCGGGATTTTGATCTGTATAGGACTTAAGGCACTCCTTTAAAGTGGAGTGGCTCCTCTCTAAAGCACCTTGTATCTGGCGATGGTAAGGGGTTGACCAGATTTGTTTGATTTTAAGAAAAGAGCATGTTTGTTTAAATAATTCAGCCGTGAAATTAGTTCCTTGGTCCGTGACTATGTACTTTGGAATACCGAATACGGATATAAAATGAATAAGAACTTTCCTCTGTCGTCGTACTTCTAATAGGATATGCTGTTGAATATTTTGTTACATCATCTTCAATGTTAAGATATATTTAAGTTTAGCACTACCGGATTCTGGTAGAGGTGGGTCCTCTACCAGAATCCGGCAGTGCTAAACTACCGTAGTAGTAAATAGTAGGCTATATTGAGGAATATATTTTATAAAGGCTGTGCTGGTGGTGCTAGTGATCTGCATGGGAGCTCTATCGTTTAACGAAGCGCTTTATTAGTCTGGCATAGCTGACATGATTTCACATAATTCTGTACGTCTGATCGCATTCTTCCCAGTAATACCGTTCGGCTATTCTACTATACATCCTCAACAGCAACAGGTTAGTCATGATTATCTTTAAGAATTTGTTTAATTTCACTTAATGACGGATATTGAATATTATCTATATATTAATACGTGCAAGCAAAAACTTTGTGCCCCTTTTTACGAAAATTGCGACAGTATGAAATTTGGCACAGTTAAAGTTTACATGGAGAAGGAATGTATTTCATTAGAAATACATTAAATTAATGGGAAAACACTACACGCACACAACCATGCATTTGACACACGCAGTCGCATCGCGTTCCTAGTATTTCGGAATTGTTCGGCTGATGTAGTACTATTCTTCGTAACTATGGTTACATATATCAATATATAATTACATAATTATATCGGCAATATCTTACAGGCAACCTTTAGGTGGATTGGAATGATATATAAGTACTATTTATAATATAATATATTTAACTATTTATATGTAATAAAGAAAAAAGAAAACATAGTAGCAAGTTTAGGAGTATCGTTAAGTAGTAGGTACCTATAGATAAGGAAAAAATAATTTGTTTGAAAAAGATAGGTAAATTAACCTGTATAGATCGAAATCTAAATGAAATGTGATTATAAGGGTATTATAATAGTTCTAGACAATAAAATCTTAATAACTATCAAGCCTAAAATTTAAATCAATTATGGTCAAATTTAGACCATTAGGCGACCGCTAGTTATGATAAATGTGTATTTCTATGGCAGTGTATTGAATAAGTACAAAATTATATTATAGATTTTGGTAAAATAGTGTTTATCGAACGGGTTTTGAAATCGGTAATTGCTAAAGATTTTATTTCTTCATTTGGACAGACTATTAATTCATGGCTTTGGAAGATATATGAGTAGGAAGTAAATAGAAGATAATATTTTTTATTTTGATCTTGGTTAGTTAAAGATGAATACAGATTTCTAGCAGATGCGAGAGAGGCTTCCTTTTTAGCAAAATTTGTTACTATGTTGTGTTCTACATAAGGGATGGATTCGTCCATATCTACTGCGGTAGGTACGATGATATTTTGACAAGTGGTTTTAAGTAAGCTTTTGTTGTGTTCTATGATCTTTACATGAGAATGAATATATTTGCTACTAATGACTTTAAGTAATTCACTATATGTTTCAGATCTATCGTTTGGGCTGTCAACTGGATTGACGGGAATAGAAGGTAGATTAGAAGTTCGCGGCTAAGGTTCATTCGCTAAAGGTAAGTCATCGCTTGAATTATTATTATTTAGCCGTTCTGAGGTTTCTAGGTCATCAAGATGTATATCTCTAAGGTCATCAGGTAATTCTACTAAGTCTTGAGGAGTAGGGGATAAAGCTGGGATAGCATTTAGATCTAAAAGGTCGTCATAATCACGCACGTCATCATCTAGGTTGGGGAATATAGGGTTATTATCTTTGGCCCATGAAGGACCTGGAATTGGTTGTGGAGCAATTGGATTTATAAGTTGAGTGTCTTCATAAGGATATCTAGAGCGTCAGCGGCATTGAATTTTCCCTTTCTGTATACCATTTCGTACTCGTATTCCTCGCGTTTTAACCGCCATCTTTGTAGTTTACTACCAGGGTCTTTATGATTAAATAGCCATTTCAGGGGTCGATGGTCGGTTACGATTTGGAAGGTCCTCCCATATAGGTATGGACGGAATGTCTAGCATCCAAATAGAATATCAAGCAATTCTTTTTCGGTAGTATTATAATTGCACTCACTTTTATTTAAAGTGCGAGATGCATAAGCGATTGGTTTATCTTTACCTAATTCGCTTTGGGATAGTATAGCGCCTATAGCATAATTAGAAGCGTCGGTGGTTAATATGAAGGGCTTAGAGAAATAAGGATAAATTAATAATGGTGCTGACGTCAGTTTATGTTTTAGGGTATCGAATGTAAGTTGATGTTCATGTTCCTATGTAAACGGAATATCCTTTTTAAGGAGATTTGTTAGGGGTTTGGCTGCCTTGGAAAAATCATGAATGAATTTACGATAGTACGAAACGAATCCTAAAAATGATTTTAACACTCGCTTTTCATAGGCACAAGCCTATGAAAAGATACTGCAAAAACTCAAGGTCACTCTTAAATCACTATCAAATTATAATTTCTTTATTTTACAACTTATTTATGTACCAGGTGTCCATATAAAACTAAATTTTATAAATAAAGGAAAATTTAACAATATATTCTGAAAAAGTGTTTCAAGTTTGAAGCATTATCAGTAGAAAGGGACATGCCAGTATTAGGCCCAGAGCTGTGTACACAAAATTGGCAATACTAAAAAAATATATTCATATTTATCCTACTTCATTCCTGTATTTATTATTCTGTACAAGTCAGTAATATTTTCTGAAAATATTAAACAAGAAAACGATTAAACTATGTAATGGAAGTTGCAAGCAAGTACATTAACGTAAAAATGTTGCCTTTACACAAAATATGTTGACAGGTAATTAATCGAAATGGTAATTTACCATTACTATATTATATGATTATTATATTAATCGTTCATTTTTTATACGAAAGTTATACAAATACTAATAATTATTATTATCTTTGGAAGATTGCTTTGATTAACTTAAAGTAATGTCTATTATCGATGTATTGAGGTTTTGTGTTTATTATGGCAACACCATCTCTAACTTGTATGACGCCAAAAAACGTAAATGTCAATATTATTGCTTGTTTTGCAACTCCATTGTGACGGTTAGTGTTTATTTATTGCGGGTAAATCGTCGACTTTTACCTATAAGGTATAAAAATGCAATGTATTCTGTTTTATTTAATTCCTAATTGACTGTACTCATAAATAAATTAAAATAATGTATAAAATGATATAGCACATATTTAAAATAAATTGTATTGATGAGATATAAGAAGATTGATTGATAACTTTAAAATGACAATATTATTGTAAATCACTTCTTTTGCTAATTAATTATTGGCATTGCTTACTATTATTATCATTAGCCTTTATAGGTGTGCACTGCGGGCCCGAATTACTATGGCGTCTTAGCATGCCCCTTTATAATAGTCAATAGTATGGCATGAGGACGCATACTCTTACACATGCATATATTATTATACATAGCTATGTATTGCTAGATCGGGACTCGGGAGACGTAAAAACCTCTATATTAATAAGTACGCGAGCATCTATTTTTAACCATAATGCCTGCATGGAGGTATGTAAAACTTGTCACAGTTAAAATATATGGAGAAAAGTCGTTATCACGGTCAAATTTCGACTATTGGGCGACCACTAGTATAAATAAATATCACTTTTCACATATGAATCATAGGTATTAGGAACAATGTATCCAGCCCGACGTTCATACTACGAACGTGAAGCTACTCAACCAACTAACGATGATAAGGTCCTGATAACAGTTCAAAAATTGGCCCAAAAAGGTGTTATATCATACAAAAATAAATACCTGAGTATAACCACTTTAGATGCGCTCTCCAACTGTGTGTAAAACACCTGAAACTTTTCAGTTTCCATCGAAAACTTGAAACAACAAACTTTACTTAACGCGATAATTCAGTACACTGCACTTTATTCATAGATAACATTTGATAACTAATCAACTAATCGGATAATGAGCCAAATTAAAAAGTACACCCGTCAGGTAACTGTGTGTGGGTTTGATGTGTTTTTAAATCGGCCGATTAATATTTTTCTGCTAACAATGCTTGGACGCGTTCGTTATACATCGGAAGGTCGAGAATTGCGTGATGGTCTTATATCGCTTTGTTTACGTGCTTACATTGTATTGAACGTTAATGTTTTTATTTAAAGTACCGTAGTGGTTGTGATTGTAGCTGCTGTGCTTGTCTCTGGTTTGATGTATGGTTCGGGCAACGTATTACTGCGTTTTTCTATGAAGGAATTCTTGAAACCTGAATCAGTGCCTAGACTTTAAGCTGCGTCTGGCGAAATGAAGGTATAATAAACCTCTGCCAGCTTCTTCGGTCTAAGAGAAGTAAGACGTAAGACGAATAAGCGTGCTGAGCAAGAGAGATATGCTAGGATTGCAACAAATAGAAAGTAGTAGCCAGTTATGGTCGTAGGTCCCACATAACAGAGGACGAGCCTGTTGTTATCTATCATAGTCTCAGACACCATGGCACTAATAAAACTTTATTGATCGGAATCCAAAACCCTGCCTAACCGGGGAATCGCACCTAAAACATTACGCACACCAATCGCATTTACAACCGCTGCGCCAGCGAGGCAGATCTACTCTTCTTCTCTCTTAGCCTTTATTATTCCCAAGTCACTTGGGGTCGGCTTTTCTGGTCTAACCGGATTTGACTGGATATCAGTTTTTACACGGAGCGGCTGCCACCTGACCTCCGCAACCCGAAGGCTAACGATACCCTAAGGCTAGACCACTGTCAGGATATTAGAGGGTACCTACTGACTTTCCCAATAACGACTGCCATAGATGTTCATGGCAGCCGGGACCAACGGCTTAACGTGCTCTCCGAGGCACGGAGAGGCGATAATTGTCAATCAATACGCACATAATTTCGAAAAGTCATATAACTTCCGAAAGTCAGAGGTGCGCGACGCGGGTTCGAGGCAGATCTATTAAGTTATAATAAAAAAATAATTCGACTCTTAAACTTATGTATACATAAACCACTGTGACTAATAGAGGTAGAACATGACCTGAATATGTTTGTGTAAATATCGCACAGTACCACGCCTGACCTATTTCGCGAGAGCAGGCGTAATCAGTGCACTAAGATATCGCGATAATTTAATACAGGTTGCGCCACCCGCTCCTGTCTTCGATTGTACATAGAGTACGGACAAAATAATTAAGATGAATTGAATCAGTGTCATTCATTAGCTCCCGTTGATACGCCGATATGACGTGGCTTCGTATAGAGACAATATTTGTTGGATTCTATGTTTTAGTTTAACATTTATTTATTTATTAGCAGCGACAGTCTTGTGGGAGACCGTTGGATTACCAGGTTACCATTTAGGTCTCGAGTACGATCTCAAGGCGCGCAACTCTGACTTTTCGAAGCTATGTGTGTAATAGTAACTTATCGCTCGCTTTAACGATGAAAGAAAAAATCGTGAGTAAACCTACATGTCTGAGAGTTCTCCATAATATTTTCGAAGCTATGTGAAGTCTGCCAACCCGCATTGGGCCAGCGTAGTGGACTATGGCCTAACCCTTCTCACACTGAGAAGAGGCCTGTGCCCAGCAGTGGGACAGTTTAATACAGGGCTGATATTATTATTATGTTTCACGGGTATTTTAAATTTAACATATTATATTAAGAAAATACCTGGCCCTTTAAGAGGCTTACACGGAGACATAAGTCCAACGTGAAGAGGCCCTTCGAGAGTTTTAATCTTCTAAGGAAACACCGAATGGAACACCTACGGCGGCACTAACCACAGCAGGCGTAGGACTATTGCTACGTATGGATTCTAATATATATGGGCTATGGGTGTTTGATGGACCGGTATGAGGGCAACTATGGATGAAAAACGGCTCTACTCCTGACTCCTTTTTAAATTCGATAACGCGAGTTTTAAATTGCAAGTATCTGTATAGTACAACCGCTTATCGTGTAGTGGTTTGTTCACCACACTAATAATAAAAAATCTATCGAGTCACCAGGCATGCCAGCGACCAGACACAATAGGATTTCAATTATTTACGGTATTTCAACATTTTTTCCTAACCTGTTAAGAGTAAATATGGGCAGCTCTAGGTACCTATATATTGTGTAATATAAAAATCTGTTTTTAGTCACCGACACTATAACAACAAAAAAATATATAAGTTAATTCAACCATGGTATGTTTCGCCTTTTATTTACATACATACATAGATTCACGCCTATTTCCCAGAGCGGTAGGCAGAGACTACGGATTTCCATTTGCTACGATCCTGACACACTCCTCTGGCTTCATTCACTTTCATCCCATTTCTCATACACGGACGCCAGTTTAAGGTGCTCTTAACCTGGCCTTTGTCTAGAACGTCTCCGATCTGATCAAGAAACGTTCGCCTAGGTCTGCCTCTTGCCACTGCTCCATTCACACCAGCCTTATAAACTTTCTTAGTCAGTATTTTCTCGTCCATTCTTTCTAAATGCCTCAACCAGCTTAACATACGCTTTTCTATTCTTGTCACTATATCCACTTTCATGCCGCATCTCTCTCTATTCGCATCTATCTCCTTTTATTTTATTTAATCATTACCAGTTTTTGCCCGCTGCTTCGCTCGCGTTTATGTAAATTTTGGCATTTTATTTTCTTTCAAGAACAGTATCTACTTTTCCTGGATAAAATGTACCCTATGGCCTTTTCTGTACCACTACATGTATCTAAATGACGACGTGAAAGCGAAATTTCATGATGATCCGTCAGGTAGATATAGTCAGGAGTACGCTTGGGTTCCACGACGCGGCTGTCCTTATCCAGGAGAGTTCGGTATTGTCAACCCTTTTTCTATGGCAATAGTTGGGGTGGGCAATCCGAGGTTGTGTAGCGAGTTCCTCTCTTCCTAATAATTCAATTTAAGTGAATTGTAAAGTTCATTTTTGAGTAATAAAGTTCTCGAAGCAGAAGAACACGTTTGTATAGAATAAATTATGGCTGCATTTCTTCCTAAATCTTACAGATAAGAATGCATTACATTTATGTATTACATAACACACATTATAGTACCGGCCTTGTACAATACTGTCGAATACTAGTAACAGGTGTAACCGAGTGGGGCGCGTCACGCATCAATTGTTGTACGTTCACGCGTATTAGCTAAACATAATAATTTATTCGCGTATGCTAGTACGATATGTTATATGTCAAGTAGACTCGAATTGAATAACGTAGACATATCACACCGGTGTATTCTTGAAAGGGTAGGCAGAGGTGAAATGAAGACACACTTTGGCACGTTTTACTAGATTTTGTCTGTGGCTTCTCTCGCTTAAATGTAGGGTAGTTTAGTAATCCGCGGCCAAGGAGGCGGTTGCTGGTGGCGGTGTGTTTAGACATAGACATTTAACAATCTATCATACAGCTGTGTCCAGGGCGCGCTCCGATATCACGGGGCACCTTTTTACCTGGAGCGGCTGGTTGCAGAATACTTGAGAGGCAGGAGTGTCCTTTTCGAAGTACGCGATGATGTTTAGCGGCGGGCATAATGTAAATAGCAAAAATAAAGAATTATGACGACTCGATGGCGTAGTGGTTAGTGTAACCGACTGCCACGCCTGAGGTGGCGGGTTCGATTCCCGCACAAGTCAAACATTTGTGTGCATGAACATGGATGTTTGTCTTGGTCTGGGTGTTTCTATGTATAATATGTATGCATTTAAAAAAAAAATGTATATATGCATGTTTATCCATTGTCTAGTACCCATAGTACAAGCTCTGCTTAGTTTGGGCTAGATGGTGTTGTGTGTATGTGATAGAATATTATTATTATTATTATTAAAAAAGAAAAACTTGGTATTCCAATGAATACATGCCTAAATTATTTCAAATGAAATCGATCCTTAGATCAATCAAAGTTATACCGCTTCTATGCCAAAAAGTCACAGTGCACGGAGTCTGGAATAGGACCTGGTAGACGACGCCACCTACTTGGAAGAACATTGAAATAGACATGTTAATATTATAAAAGACTAGCTGACCCGCGCAACTTCGTCTGCCTCACATAAGAGAATTTTCCCCGTTTTGGAACATTTTTCATTGATGCACCGCTCCTATTAGTCGTAGCGTGATGTTATATAGCCTATAGCCTTCCTCGATAAATGGGCTATCCAACACTAAGAATGTTTTAATTCGGACCAGTAGTTTCTGAGATTAGCGCGTTCAACCAAACAAACTCTTCAGCTTTATACTATTAGTATAGACTTAATATGCATTACGGTATACTGCAATGAATCTGGCGACACTGATACTTAAAGTTAAACACCGTTTTCTGCGGCTTGTCTCATTATATTCAAGTAAACAATACCTTTTCTACAAAATTCAGTGTTACGTAAGGACCTTTTTAAAATGGGCCCTCTGTTTGCCAAAGTTTTGTACGAGCCCGTCGTTTCAGCGTCAAACTTTTTTATGAGTAGCCAAACTTTCAACAAGCCACGTAATATTTGACCCAGTTTCTGTTTTCGTCGCGATAGGGTATGTGAATCATATGGAGCGTGTTGATATTGCGATATTAATGTAATATGAAACTAATGTACGGCATAAAACATTTAAATACTAGTTTTTGCCTGCGGCGTTGCCCGCGTGAATCCTATTGTATCACATCGGGATAAAAGGTAGATCAAAACGGGTTCAGTAGATTAGGCGAGAAAGTGTAACATAGAAAGACAGACAGACTTCCAAAGCCTGTTTCGCATTAACGCGATCATGCTCGGTATTAACAAAAGTATGTAAATACCAAGCATGATCACGTTAAAATCCGATTTCAATTATAGACATCACGCAGTGCGGAAGTGGATAAAAATTATTTTATATTTAACCAGTAGTTTTCCCGCGTTTTTACCCGCGTAAGTCCCGTTCCCGTGTGAATATCGGGTTACACCCCTTTCACCCCTTTAAGGGTAGAATTTCCAAAAATCCTCTCTTTGTGCTCCCCTACACTCTCCAAGGAACATACATGCCAAATTTTTAGTTTCGGCTGTGCGTTGTCTGTCAGTCACTCAGTAACGGAAGAGTTTTATATATATAGATTAGTTTATAATTTAATTTGTTTAAATATGTCAAACAGGAGATCTTTTTAAAATTCTATGCGCTAGCCTTCTGATGATACTATACTACAGTTAGTGAAGTCCAATAGAAAAGACTACCATCTTAATAGCTGCTGGCATAAGTGACATGGCATTCCTGACTGACAGCTTTAAGATATATTGTTCCAAGCCATTAAAAAGCCTTGGATTAAAAGAGGAAGAAAACAAAAGCGCTGGTAAGAAGCTCCAAATTACAACTGTTGGGACAGTTCAGTAGTTTCAGTCGTCACATTATCAATGTCAAAGCGCCAAACGCTGCGGGTTCGATCGATGAACTCATGTTTGAAAACCAGCCAAACAACGTGGTCCATTTGACTCGTGACCTTCCCATAGAGCACTAGATCTATTGTCTCTGGTAAAAGTGAGTCAGCATAATAAGTAGCCTTGCGATAATGGCGGTGATATTTCATCAAATCATTGCGCAAATGTCGTAATGTTGCGCGGCAAATAATTACATGCGGTACGCTCTTACACGCAAGCACGATTAAATATGAAAGAAGTGAGGATGAGGTACTTGGAATCACTTAATCACAGTCCATTACTGGTGGGGTAGGGTGTGTTTGCTTCCGCATCCAGTTTAACCTGGCTACTTTCTCTTGATATAGTATCAAGGTAGCAAAGAAGCTCAAGGCCCGTCTGATGGTATGCGCCTAAAAGCGGTGAACGCAGCGTACGACCGCGTCCAATACCAGGGATATCACTGGCGCCTTACTGCTTCTAATGCAAAGGAATATAGATGGGATAAAAGGTAAAGGATAGGAAAGGTAGATTTAGTATAGTTTTTCTTAGATTTTATTTTTATTAATATTTTATATTCTTTATTTTCTTTTTGTAATATATTTGGAAACATCAATGTACGCACCTAAACTAATACCAAACTGTTAAGAAACCTGAAAGTGGGGCCTGGTACCCATAACACAAGTTAGATCTTACCTTGTGTACCCAGTGTTCAATAATTACTGTGACTTACATATTTGTGATTAATAAATTTCATTTCATTCCAGTATTCCGGAATGTCTGCTTACCGGATGAAACGTGGTAGTACGGTTACTATTTCGAAGCAAGTTTTTGTCATCGATTTATTGGTAACGATCTTCAGTTAGTAACATTCTTTTGTTTGGTACCAACCACAAAAGAGACCTTAATCCAGTAGCTGAAGAGTCCAAGAGAAGCTGCCGCTGTATTTACCCCAATATATGAAACAGGTGGTACCTCTAAGCGGTAAAAGAGAACTGGACTCACGGCCAGAATAATAATATATCATGTCAGGCGTCGTAGCTTGTGTAACTGAATACAGTAATGAGGAAATTACGTCGCAGTATGAAATTGTCGCCTCTATTCCGTTAGACCAATTTAAATTACTGATAAGCGCTGCGGGCTTTTAGACTTAGAAATGTTTATAATGTTCTCCAGACGGAATTTCGGTCACGTCGGCCAATCTTAATGGAGACAGGCCATCGACGCAGGAGATATTATAGTGCACAAGTGTGTGCGCAAACACAAGCGCACTCCCTGTTTCCTAACTCTCATGATACGATGGAACGAATAATCCGACTCGACTGGAGAGAGATCAGGCGCAGGACCAACGGCTTTATGTGCTTTCCGAGGCACGGGGGTGTCTAACACCGCCAACTTCCTAACTCCGGGCTGTAATTGAGATTTCTTAACAGGAAAACCCAATAACTTTTTGTTGGCCCAACCCGGGATACAAACCCGAGACCTCATGCACAGCAGTCGCAATCGGAAAATAATATTTAGTAATTTTAATGTAATAAACATACATAGCCTGACGCTTATCCCTGAAGGGGTAGTCAGCAGTGTATTTTGGTAACTATGTTTTTAAGACCCACGTCATAGGCGATCCTTTTGTTAGGGTTCGAAAAAACTCTTATACAACAGCTTTGTCCGTCCGTCTGTCTGTTATACAACTTTCAACTCAAGAACCGTAAGAGCTAGAGACTCGCGTTCAACGCCATTCGACTCAGCATAGTCGATATACCCCTGATATGACTATGACCTTTGACCTCAATCTTGTGACCTTTGGTCACGTGGTATCACGTGACCTTTGCATATTACTTGAACCATTTTTCGAACTCTTAAGATTTACGGCAATTCATTGCCGATTTTAACTTGTTTATCACCACAGTTTCAGACTCAGGATAGCAACTGAGAGTAAGTGCACCATAACTTTGCCGAACCCGGGACTTTGCACCAGCATGACTGTACGGATGGCGAAGTGGTTTTAGTAATCGCCTCACCACTGCCGCCGCGCCGAGTGCTGCAGGTTCGATCCTTGCAGGAGCAGAGATTTGAGTGATCCACAAATGATCGTCGCGTCAAAAAAAGACGTCCCGAGTCTGGATGTTCTTTGTGTCCGTTGTTTGAATGTTTGTAAAGTCCCGCGTGTCACAAGACATTATTCCTAGTGCAGGAGTTATCTTTTAAAATATAAATATACAAACAGAGTTCAACCAGTCAATATTCTCTTTACATTATTAACTTCTTAAAATATTTAACACATATTAAACCAGGTGCACTTTAAAATCGTATCAACATGCGCTTTCTCTATAAAATACTCTAACTATCGGAGCGTATCTTTTCACACCTTCAAGCAACATGATCCGATCAACGAAGACACATATTTATTTACGGAAAAACAAATCAACCTGTTCCCCTGAGAAAGGTACACAGGACGTATCACATGCTATTCGGGTCAACGGGAACTGAAGGGAAAGTCGTTTAGTTAATAGATTGGATCTAAAATCGGTCCCCTTGCAATCTCATTCAGTTAAAAGCGTTAACGCCATGACTGTAGTGCCGAGCAGCAACGTCACCAAATGTGTCATATATTGAGGTTTTAAATTTTATTAATTTGTATGTGCTTTATATTAAAATGTTTTTAAGGTAAAAGGTTATCCAAGACCTAATAATAATAATATCAGCCCTGTATTAAACTGTCCCACTGCTGGACACGGGCCTCTTCTCACTGTGAGAAGGATCAAAGATATCAAAAACCTAATCGATCTAATACTATAAATGTGAGTTTGTTTGTTAGTTTGTAACGCTTGCACGCCTTAACTACTCAACCGATCATCATGAAATTTCAAATACACGATGTCAGAACAGAAAAGGACATAGGGTATACTTCATCCAGAAATAAGTATTGTTACTAAGCTCATTTTTTTTTTACCTGTGCATTGACCCTTACCTCTCCACGGGGAGGCGGGGAAGTTATGTCGGACCAACCCAAGGAAAGATGACGTCGTTCCGGTCCTACCGACTAAACCTACCATGGTGTTCCTCATACAATATGCGTAGTTTTTCTCGTAGGTGTTTGGTCCAAACACAGCACACAATACAATTTATTAAACTATCATACATCTCATACATATCACAAGACATGTATATATAACATGCACAGTACACCTAAAAACACACTTAATTGACATTATACGCACCTTTTTTCACAATTTAGAATTATTTACATCTACCTATTTACATATATTATTCACAATCTTTATTTATTTACGTTAAGGTGCATCCGCTATCAAAGATAAAACTGTCCGCCATATTGTTATATGATATATCGACGGCTTGGCTTGGCGTCCCTTCGCTTGTCGTCATAGACAAATGATGTGGAATGCTGGTGCGTTCCGAAACTCCCAATTATTTTTAGAAACTATGTTATAATGTAATATTTTTATGTTTATTATTTTATTTGGCAAGCGTAGCTGTCCGTGGCCTCACTGGACTTATCAGAAAATCAGCGCTGCACTACCTACCATTTTTTTTTTTTTTTTTTTTTTTTTTTTTTTTTTTACGTGGGGGAATGCTTGATGCATACCCCTCCGCCGGGGGCGGGCGGAGGGGTTATGTCGGACTCGCCGGGGTGAAAGAAAGATGTTAAGAAGAAAATGTACCTCCCGGAATACCGACTAAACCTACCACGGTGTTCCTCGACAAAACCACTATCGACGGGGCCGCGCGAATCACTTTCGCATGCGGTCGCGACCCCGCCGAGGTTTCGGCCCGCCGTATGAAACGGCAGGCCACTACGCAAAAGACCTACCCAAAGGCACTTCTCACAATAATATCCCTACTGTCCCCCCTAGAGGGGAGACGGACTCGAAACAACAGAGGCGCGCGTGGGAACACGCACGCCGCCTCTCGGACCTGGTGCTGAACGGATGGCGGGCAGGCCCACAAAGCCCGCCACCCCCAGGTCAAACCTCAGGGTGGCTGGAGGTCGTCTCGCGCCCTCCGGCGCCCGGCTCTGCGGTTGGGGAGAGGGTTCAAACGCTCCCTCTCCCGCTCCGCCGCCTCCTTGATGGAAATGACTTCCTCACAGAAGGAGGCGACGGCGTTCCACGACCTCTCACTCCGGACCATAGACTGAACTACGGCCGGGAGCGAGAGGGCAACCAATCCGACTGCCGCGATCAATTCACGGCGCTGCGATGCCCAGGCGGGGCAAACCGCCAAAGTGTGCAGCGCCGTGTCCTCAACAACGTCGCGGCAGTCGCCGCAGTGGTGACAACCGGGCGTCTCTTGCCGGCGTATGCGACACAGGAACTGGCCAAAACAACCGTGGCCAGTCATTACCTGTGTCAGCCGGAAGGTGAGGGCGCCATGGCGCCTCTCCAGCCACTCCTCAAACACGGGACTTACCGCCACAATCGTGGCGGCTGCACTACCTACCATGGTGCTGCAGCATTATGCTGAGATAAGTGCCATTTTTGGTCTCGCACTGGCGGTATGATGTAATTATGTAAACAGCTTAATTTTATGTTTTCTTTGTTTTTATTTTTGTATCTCTAAAATTTTTTTTTTTTGTTCTTTTCTTTTTGTTTTATGCCAGTGTAGAGATTAAAATAAACTATTTTCTTTCTTTCTTTCTTCTTTCTTTCTCATCGCTACCATAGCCGGCGGAGTCGCGCGAATCGTTCTCGCATACGAATTGCGACCCCGCGTCGTGTTTGGCCCGCTTTATGAAACGACAGGCCTCTACACGAAACTAACCTACCCTAAAACACAATTTTCATAGGACGAACACAAGATGACTGAGAGGCGCGCGTGGGAACACTCACGGCGCCTCTCAGACCTGAAGCTGATCGGGTGTTGGGTACGCCCACGAAGCCTGCTACTTACGAACTTATGTTGGCTGAAGGCCGCTCGCAAACGCTCTCACACCCGCTCCTCCTTGATAGAAATGACGTCCTCACAGAAAGAGGCAACGACGTTCCAAGACCTCGCGCTCCGGACCATAGACTGAACTTTGTGATTAACCTAACCTTCAGTAAAGCGAGCGATTCTAATCTAATATAATTAAATAATGTGTTGGAAATTTTAGATGCGTACTTCATAACATTCAAATGCACATCGCTAGATCGTATAATATACAGAGAATATACGGCAGAGTTATGGCGGCAACTATTCAACAAAATCAGAGGTCTGGAATTCGATCCCACATTACGCACTGACGAAGTTATGTGCGTGTTTATTAATTAGGTTACTATCGCTCGTTTAACCGTGAAGGACGCGTGATTACAAGTTATACTCAAAGATTCCGTAGATGTGTGAACATGTCATTGTGTAGACTTTAACGTGACAACACCAGTGTCGTGGACTATGGCCTAATCAGTCGAGAAGATGCTGTAATGGAACAGTAGGTATATGAGCAAGGTAGCAAATGGCAATTATATTGTTCCTAGTAAAACAATTTGCGCTTAGAACCCTTGTGGAAGCAATGCGTGAAATCGATGTATTTGCGCACGAATGGAAAACTTTATTGTGAGCGTGTTTGAAGTTCTGTAATTATTATGCTGCAAATGGCTTTAGTTCAAGTGGAATAAATAAATATCACGGCAGAATTAGAAAACAGTTTGTTGAAAATGGCGGTAAACCTGATTGGTACAAGAACGGTTATAGTCAAAAATACATCGAAGTAGTACCTAAACTAATTTGTTTTTTAGAACTGTGGTATACAGATTTCCGGGTCGTACAACTTCGTCTGCTTCACATAAGAGAATATTCCCCGTTTATGCAACATTTTTCATTGCTGCTCCGCTCGTAGCGTGATGTTATATAGCATATAGCCTTCCTCGATAAATGGGCTATCCAATACTAAAAGAATTTTTCAATTCGGACCAGTAGTTCGTGAGATTAGCGCGTTCAAACAAACAAACGAACTCTTCAGCTTTATAATATTAGTATAGATAACAAAAGAAATACCGAATACTAATAGCAGAAAGCGGAAATATTTAACTTTTTGTTTGATTGCATGTTTGTTTATAACGATTTACTAAAAAACTTCTACACCGATTTAAAAAATTCTTTCAACATTAGAAGGCTAACATTATCGCCGAGTAACTAAAGGCTTAATTTTATTTAAAAAATCTACTGTTAATAACGTAACGGGAGCGAAGCCGTGCGGAAAAGCTAGTGCCAAAAAAAATTTACGACCCGGGATGCTTGTAGTTTTGCTCGTCTAAATGACCACACTCCGCCTGATGGTAAGCGATCATGTGGTCCAAGAGCACTGGCCTCCACACCATCCTCATAACAGCTGAGGCGATGTTGAGGTCCCTACTTTGACGGCCTAAGAAGGTGCTTTATCACGCCCCGCTTAAAGGACCCAGCATTGAAGAAAGAAGGAAATACGTGCCTGGCAAAGAATTCCATGCCTTGCATTCCCCTTCAGGGATACATAGACATGAATCAATGTTAGTATTTTCAACGTTTACAGTACGTTTTATCGAAACGTGCAGTAACTAAAACTACGGTTTGATAATTGCAGTTTTATCGTTGCCGTACGCACGGGGCCATTAGTTATTAGTTATTACCTACTTCCGGTAAAATAAAATAAAAAATATTTTATTCAACATTTTATTTCATTGTTCTATTGGAACAAGGGAAATGTTGATACTTGTGGGTTATCGTAGCGTAGCATCACGGTATTTTAACCTTGAGAAGTAGGCAGAAAGAGTAAAATAACTTAATTACTCATATATTTTGTTAGTTTTGTTTAGACTGCTTTGTTGCTTTGCTGCTTTGGCTGTGTGGTGTCGGCCAAATAGAATAGCACCAACCCAACTCTTCCCGTGGGTGTCGTAAAAGGCGACTAAGGGACACAAACCGGGGAGCGGGCAGCAGCGCTCCCTGCAGTACAAATCCACCATTCAACTGCGATCCCCAACCCGCATGCCCAGCGTGGGGATTATGGGCATTACCCCCAAATGATGATACACGCCAAAAGAAAATGGCCCCCAGTTCCCGGCCGCCTCGCTATTCCTGGCCATGGCAGCGGCCACGGTAACGGCGGGGCAGGGGGTGCTAAGAATCCCCGGGCTACATTAGGCTGCCATTCATTACAAAATTTGACCCTGGCTACGTTTAACGGACGCACTCTGAGGCTTGACCACCATCTAGCGCAGTTGGAAGTGGAGTTAGAGAACATTAAATGGCATATTCTGGGGTTATGTGAAGTCCGTAGAGAGGGGGAGGACACCGTAACCTTAGACTCGGGCCATCTTCTCTACTTTCGCGAGGGTGATAAAACATCCCAGGGTGGCGTAGGTTTCCTCGTCAATAAGGCCCTCTCTAACAACGTTGAAGAAATCTCCAGTGTGTCGACCAGGGTAGCGTACCTGATCCTTCGGCTGTCCAAGCGCTACAGCATGAAGGTCATACAGGTTTACGCACCGACCTCGACATACTCGGATGATGTAGTGCAGGATATGTACGAAGACATATCCAAAGCCTTGCACAACACCACTAAGGCTCACTTCAATGTTGTTATGGGGGACTTTAACGGCAAAGTGGGAACCCAGACTGGCAATGAATCCCGGATAGGCCCGCATGGTTATGGAGTTAGGAATCACAGGGGACAAATGCTTGTCAACTTCCTTGAGAAAGAGGGACTGTTCTTAATGAACTCCTTCTTTAAGAAACAGCCTCAAAGGAAGTGGACATGGCAAAGCCCCGACACTGTGACTAAAAATGAGATCGACTTTATCATGACGGATAGCAAGCACATATTCAGAGATGTCTCAGTGATCAACAGGTTCAATACCGGATCTGATCACCGACTCCTCCGAGGCTCTCTGAATATCAACTTAAAGCTTGAAAGAAACCGCCTGATGAAGTCCACGCTCCGACCTAACCCAATCCAAATCATGACGGGTACCGAGAAGTTTCAGCAGTTTCTCGGGGATAGATTTGACGCCTTGGAACCCACCGATGACGCTGACGAGACCCTACACAATCTGGTCAAAACTCTGAGGGACGAGGGCATCAAATTCTGCAGAACGCAACGGACTGGCAGGAAATCCAAACTCTCGGCTGAGACTCTCGGGTTGATGACAAAAAGACGGGAAACCACCCAAGCGACTTCGTCTGAGAGGTCAGACCTGAACAAGCAAATTGCGAAGATGGTACGGCGCGACCGTCGGAGCTCCAACACACGTCTCATTGAAGAGGCGATAGAGCGAAACCGAGGGTCCAAAGTATTCACTCAGCAGCTTGGCAGGAGCCACCTGACGAAGCTTAAAACGCACGACGGGAGGACCGTATCGTCGAAGCCGGAGATCTCCGCCGAGATAGAGAATTTCTATGGCCGATTATACGCTGCACATGCCCCTCATTCCAGACGAGACGACCACGATTCCAGAGCCACCCTGATACGCCACTACACCGACGAACTGCCAGACATCAGTCAAGACGAGATCGTGTTAGCTCTGAGTCAGCTTAAAAATGGAAAAGCCCCCGGTGAGGACGGAATAACATCAGAGCTTCTTAAAGCTGGAGGAGCACCTGTTATACAGGAATTACAGAACCTCTTCAACGCCGTCCTTCACAGTGGGAGAACTCCAAAGGCGTGGAGCGGGAGTTTGGTGGTGCTCTTTTTTAAGAAGGGTGACAAAACTCTCCTTAAAAATTACAGACCCATCTCGCTCCTGAGCCATGTCTATAAGCTGTTCTCACGAGTGGTCACGAACCGTCTCGCCAGAAGACTCGACGAGTTCCAGCCACCGGAACAGGCCGGGTTTCGAGGAGGATATGGCACCATAGACCACATTCACACAGTGAGGCAGATTATACAGAAGTCCGAAGAATATAATCGGCCCCTGTGTCTGGCCTTTGTGGACTATGAGAAGGCCTTTGACTCTGTCGAAACCTGGGCTGTTCTGGAATCCCTACAGCGATGCCAAGTAGACTATCGTTATATCGAGGTGCTGAGATGTCTGTACGAAGTCGCCACCATGAGTGTCCAAGTACAGGGCCAGCAGTCTAAACCTATCCAATTGCACAGAGGAGTGAGACAGGGGGATGTTATATCCCCGAAACTGTTCACAAGCGCGTTGGAAGATATGTTTAAGACGCTGGACTGGAAAGGAAAAGGCATTAACATAAACGGCGACTACATCTCACACCTGCGATTCGCAGATGACATAGTCTTAATGGCGGAGTCGCTAGAGGAGCTGAACCAGATGCTGGACGGCCTAGCAGCAGCCTCGCGACGTATCGGCCTTGGCATGAATTTGGATAAAACCAAAGTCATGATCAATAGCCACATTGATCCAATACCGATCGTCGTACATGGTCACCCTCTCGAAATCGTTTCCGAATACACTTACCTCGGGCAGATTCTGCAGTTAGGTAAAAACAATTTCGAGAGGGAGGCCAGGAGGAGGATCCAGCTGGGCTGGGCAGCGTTTGGGAAACTACGCCGAGTCTTCTCGTCATCAATACCGCAATGCTTGAAAACGAAAGTTTTTAATCAGTGCGTGCTACCCGTCATGACCTACGGAGCCGAGACATGGACACTCACGGTAGGGTTGGTCCACCAGTTCAAAGTCGCTCAGCGAGCTATGGAGAGAGCTATGCTCGGAGTTTCTCTGAAGGATAGGATTCGTAACGAATACATCCGACAGAGAACCAAAGTCATCGACATAGCTCAGAGAATTAGCAAGCTGAAGTGGCAGTGGGCTGGCCATATCGCGCGAAGAACCGACAACCGCTGGGGTAAACGTGTTCTTGAGTGGAAACCGCGACTCGGCAAACGTAGTGTAGGACGCCCTCCGACCAGATGGGATGACGATCTGCGAAAGACTGCAGGCAGATGCTGGATGCGGCAAGCCGAAGACAGGGCGCTATGGCGCTCATTAGGGGAGGGCTATGTCCAGCAGTGGACTATTATAGCCCGATGATGATGATGAGACTGCTTTGTTGACTCACACGTAAGTTTAAGATCGATGACGAGTTCCCGGTCTGATACTCTGGTCGAACGGAAGGTTATTAGGTTTTCTCTAAGATAATTCTCAGTGGCATATATTCTGTAGATATCAGTAGACTCGCGATCGACATAAAAGACACGTGAGACATATAACCGTGAATCATAACAGGCAACTATGGATGGATAGTACGATGCGGTAGCAGACAAGCGATCGCCTTGCTACTGTCGCCACCGAGTGTCACGAGATCAAATGTTGACTGCACGGATGCCACTGGCGCCGCGCTGGGTGTTGTGGCTTCGATCCCCACACAGAACAAAAATGTGTGTGCTCCACAAATAGTTGTTTCGAATCTGGGTAATCTTTGTGTACGTTGTTCGTAAAGTTACAACGATACAAGAATTTAAAAAAGGAAAAGAAAATCCCACACGCATGACTCACTCGTAGGCCACAGCTGAAAATGAGCGCCGCGGTGATCCACAGCTCAAGCTTAGCTGGAGCCTTTTAGGCACACTGTGTTGCTAAAAATGTTATTGTCCGTTTAGTGAGTATTATGTAATCTGTGTGTCTAATAAAGAGTTCATTCATTCATTCACGCCACATTTTTTTTGTGTGATTTACAAATAATTAATTCTCCTGAGTCTAGGGGTCATTTGTATTCGTAAAAGCATCCACGCTAAGAGCTTAAAACTTAATGTTGGAGATTTCATTTTAAAGATAAACAAGAGTAGAGACTACACTCTAGTAATATTTTACTGTGCCTCCTTTTCATCAAAACTTTCCTGTTTATACCCGAAGGAGTATAACATGGGTGTAAACCACCAATATACGTTGTTTATCTTATCAGGCATTTCTTTTATCAGGCATTGTTTCAGCCTGAAGGCTATATCCAGAGATTTTCTTACGTATCAATGAACGAACGTGAATGCGGTCACGCTAACGCTACGGAACAAATCAACAATCACGATTTCATTAGTCTCTAAAGCTAATTATGTTATGTAGTGTCATAAAACCAAAAACAACCTGTATGTAAGAATATATTAAAGGTTTCTGCCTACTACACTGTAACTAGTCTTACCACAAAACATTGGTACTATTGGCCAGTTAATAAAATACGCCAAAAACAGACAGTGGCGTGGTTTAAGTGGTCGCCTCGCCGCTGTCACTCGCGCCGAGTGTTGTGGGTTCGAATCCCACTCGGGAAAAAATTTGTATGATCCACAAATGGTTGTTCCGAGTCTGGGTGTTCTTTGTGTCCGTTGTTTGAATGTTTGTAAAGTAATGCGGGAGTTATTATGAGTTTAATAAGTTTAATAAAGTTGGCCAATTACTTGAGACACAAGACAGAAGAAAATAGTAGACATGCCTATGTACCTGGCGCTTTACCACAACTTCTTAAAGCAGTTTCATTGCACGCGCCAAAATAAGACAGCGCGTTACAAAGTGTGTATCGTTATCTTGTTGTCGCACATGCAATGATATATTTTAAGAAGTGGTGGTAAAGGCCCTTAATTATGTAGCATTTATTATATTAAAGAATGGATGTACCGGTACCCTACATGTTTGAATGTGTGTTCCTCAATCACGCACCATACATAGAAAGAATTTACATGAAACTAGAAACAGGTATGTGTATGAGATTACGTTCTCGATTCACTTATAAGATTACTTTTTATATCGGTATGCGTTCATGCGGGCTAAGCCGCGAAAACGATTTACTATAATACTACGTTGCCGATACGAATAAGTGAGTGGATACCTTAATAACTTACAAAAAAATACTTGATACATCTTAATTAGAATAATAACTGCCGTGAATGGTAGGTATTCATTATTAAATTATTTTACGACTAGCTTTTGCCAGCGTCTTCGTTCGCGTAAAAGTCAATCATTTTCTTTAAATAAAATGTAGCCTATGTTACTCGGCGATAATTTAGCTTTCTAATGGTAAAAGGAATTTTTAAATCGTTTGATTAGTTTTTGTGTAAATCCTTACAAACAAACAAAAAGTCAAATCTTTCCCCTTTATAATATTGGTATAGATATAGATTAGTTTCACGTCGATGGTCGGATTAGCTCGTCTACTTTCAGAAACAACGGGGGCTCTTACGTTTGCACGTGGTAATGCAAGTAGCGATGCATACTAGTATTCGACTGTGTCAATACCACACGCAAATAAAGTTGTTTTGTTCCGCACAAGTCTATTCGAATATACGCGCTTCACCAATTGCCAAAAGATATCTCGTACAGTTTCTTTTATACAGCGTGTAACAGAAAGGTGTCGTCATATTTAATGGCCGTGATGTATATTTGATAAATAATCTATGTGCCCTAAGTATTCCCAGATCAGGAAAATAATTTCAAATTTTATAAAAAATTTCAACATTTTATTTATTTTTTATTAAAACATCGGAACAAACGCGCTATATCACTATCCAAATAGAGCCTGATCATTTTCGGATTCATAGTGATCAGCCGAGTAAGCTGTTTATGTTGTTTAAGTATCGGCTAGAATATGTGATGGTGATAAATCCATATAAAGAAAATGCTGTATCTTAGAGAAAATAACGTAGGTATGAGAATTTGTTTGTCGCGGTTTTTTCATTGTACACGGTCTATATTATATGAAACTTAAATATGACCACACCTTTTTGTTACACGCTGTATAATATACCTACCATACGTTTTTATAGGATGATAATATGGTTGATATAACAATATCCTGCAATATTAATAAATAAATTTTGACTGCTCGGCAGGCGTAATGGTTTAAGAGGTCACTTCACCTCTGCTACTGATCCAAGTGTTGTGTGTTCGGAAAATATGATAGAGAATTTTTTTTATAACTTCTTTTTTTTTTGTCTAATGCTTGAATGTTCCCCCGCGACACAGGAATAATTCCTAGTGCGGGAGTTGTATTTTATTTAAATAAAATGAGTAACATACCTGTTTTCCTGAAGAATATTGTTAGTGTGCTGTGTGATCACTCCTGAGAAGGTCAGTGCTTGGCTGATACTTTGACCGATGGCATCCTGCGATGATATAACCAAGTTTTCCACTGATTTTCTCCTGGAAATAAATTTACTGATGAAATTATGTAGCAAAAGAAATATTATGTCAGGACTTGGGACACAATAAATTAATGGCAATGGTAGATTTTGATTTGACTACACAGATAGAGCAGTGTCTGCCTCGGTGGTGCAATAATGAATGCATTTGCTGTGCATGGTGTGTCAGGTTCGACTCTTGGCCTAGGCATAATGTTATTAGGTTTTACTGAAAATAAATTCTCAGTAGCAGAATGGAGTCCGGAACAATAATAATAATGTCCTCCAGACCGAATTTCAGTCACGGCGGCCAATCGTAACGGAGTCTGGCCATCTGTGCAGGCGATATTATAGTGCACAAGAGTGTCCGCAAACACAAGTGCACTCTCTATACCCTAACTCTCATAATCCGATGGGATGGTAATCCGACACAACCGAAGGGAGAGCTTGGTCGCTGGACTTAATACCAGTTTAACTGAAAGGCTTTTTTATTTCCATTAATTCTATATACTTATATATTTGTACATCCCTGTAGGCAGAGGTGCAAAACACCCACATTTTACTAGTCTGCTTTAAGATCTAAATAAAATCTGGTGATTCTATTACCACCTATCAGGTACACTCTGGTTCGATACTGCTACTAAAAATATTCTAGCAGGCAAACTCAATTAGATGTTACTTGACCTAGCAATAAAATACTGAACTTTACAATCGGCTAACAAGGCCATTTAATGTAATTTAATTTAATTTAATAGTTTTTATATACTTTAATGTATGACTAAATTAAGAAAGAATAATAGTTACATAAAAATTAAAATATATGTGTTTGCTAATATAAATTTATGTTTAAAGGCTTCTATTATTGTTTGACTCTATTACTAGGTGCTTTTCAAAACACTTTAATCTATTTCATTTTATCATAATAAAAGCAGACAAACAACATAATTATCAGAAAACAGGTTAAGTATCTATTTATACTAAGAATTTAAACACATTTTCTAATTTAGGTATTGAGACCCGTCCAGGCCTAGCATTAACCTATGGGTAAACAAACTTATGTCACTGAAAGAACAGAACTCATTACCAAAAATATGTATATGACAGTTATTAATTGTAATAAGAAAGTTTATTAAATGTTTCGACATCATCACTCAATTAATAGAATGATAAATTATATATTAATGATAAATAATTGTCAATTGTATGCAAAGTCTACATATTAACATATAACATTGTTGAGTTATAAGTAAACAATCAAAGACCAATTGATTGAGCGTCATGTGATAGGCAACCAGACCAACATGTGATAGTGGCTCAATTCTTTTGCGTCATTTAGCAATTAAAACTACATACCTACATATATTAAAATGTATACTTCAACATTAGAAAATATTCGAATTTTAAACTGGTTTATTTCTTTGTATAAATAATTAAAAAGATAATCAGAATATTATATATTTTTATGTAACAGAACAACAATAGTTATAATTATGCATATTTCTCACATACTTTTTTATATACAGTTAGCAGAATAACATTAAATAAAACCGTATTTTAGATAGAGTTACAAAAAACAATAACGTATAGTTATATAGTTTAATTCAACTATAAAACTTTCAGTCATTGTCAAGAAATAGAGGTCCAAAGAAATACAGTCTTTACCTAATTTAGGAAAACAATGACCATAGCTTGCAATGTAATTTCGGCACCAAATTAGGCACAAGTATTGTTCAATTCTTCCTAAGGTTGTGATGATGATATATCAGCATCTGCATTGCAGGGAGGACAGAGAAAAAGATCAACGACCTATCATCATCAACGTTGAATAATAGATATACTAAATTAATGACCTATCGCCACTAACTACTGCACAACATAAACAAGCCACAGTGACGAATACAATAACACAATCGTTCTATAATTAGGGAAAAATGCGTATAATTCTTACATCGATATGGCGATGTTACGGCTTTCTAGCTCGGAGGAAGTCATATTAACAGTCCAGTTTAATTCACTTTTGTATCTGCTACTCGCGAGCTATCATTAACAGCTGCGTTTTTTGCTTTCATCATCCAAATAATGGACTTTTTTGCACAAAAATATAAAATTGATCTCTGTAGCTGTAGCTTTATTGACAGTTATAAACTGTGTTACAATAAAAGAAAATTAAACATCTGGATGGCACAGATTATTTTCTTTATAACTTCCACAGACCCAGGCATACCGTAAACAAATATTATTATCGATCAACTGACGTAAATGTACCAGTTTTATAATAATATTTGTCCCAAAATAGATCAGATCAGATAATTATTATAAGTGCAGCAAATCGTAAATAAACTTTTCTTTTTTTACTTGGTATAATATTTTATTGCCGTAAAAGAGTCTTGTGAACTAACAATAAAAGTAGTATCAAGATTTTTCAAAGGTCTGAAAAGATAATGCACTGGAATCGTACGGATCATAGTAGAGTACGGGTGCTCAATTTAGGTATATTTAACATGTAACTATTGCGCACAACTTGCTTAATTTAAGATTGAGAAACTTAAAATAAATTTTGGCATGTAAAAATAATAGATAATAAGAAATTAGCGAAAAGTGAAAAATACAAAAGCAGTCTTGATGATCATTTTAGGCAATTCAGAGACCTACTAGCAAAAATAGCTTTCCACTTATAAGCACAGCTGTAAAAGATTTATAAAAAAAGTGTATCTGTCACAGGTATCTGTTTCTTTTTAAAGCAACTTATTGCAATTAATGTTAATGTTATCTTTTCGCCTATGGCCTAGCAATAAGTGTTGCTTTTGCCTGAATAGCTGCAATTACTTAAATGCAAAATATGCATATAATATCAGCTCTGTTTATAAGCTGTGCATTGCTGGTCACGGGTCTCCTCTCAGTATAAGATATATAAATAGTTAGGCCAAAGTTCACCACGCTTTCCAGTGCGGGTTGGCAGTCTTCACATGTCATCGAGAACATTATAGAAAACTCTCAAGACATGCAGGTTTCTTCACAATGTTTTCGTTCACCGTTAAAGCAACCGATAATTAACTAATTAATAAGCACATTACTTCAAAAAGTCAGAAGTGCGTGCCTTGGGATCTGTCTTAAGACCTCTGTGTGGCAGACCATCGGTCTCTCACTAGGCTACTGCGGCTAAAAATACGCATTTATTAAAGTGAAACTTCTTGAGGCAAAATGGAAAAAGAAATACGTATGAATTATTCTTCACTTGCTTGTGCATTGATACCATATTTGCTTTAGTGTGTTATGAAAAACACAATGGTGATGTGAAAAACACTTCACAAACTGGTGAGAAACACAAAACTCGCGTGGCGGTTCTACGTGAGCGTGATACGGTTCTATGCTGTGCTGATTGTGGCACCGATAACGATACTTAATTTTATACCAAAGATTTAATACACAGACATTACGTCTGTGATTTTATAATACAACAGTATTCATCTATTTGTCTACGGGCAATAACAAAAGACTTATATCCAAATATGAAAACTTTAGACGTCAGATAGTAAAATAAAAATTTCAAATGTCACTTATATCGACATGTAACACGTGAGTTTATTTTGCGCAGATGTTGTGGCGAATTTAGACTAAAATTAATAAAACAAAACATATAAAAATGGCAGATGAAACTGCCTTTGATAAGAAGAAGACGCATCGTGCGAAGCAAGCCGGGCGCAAGGCAGAAAAAAAGAAAAACAAGAACAAAGTTGATCAATCTAACCTAAGTGCTCGTCAAAGAAATCCAAAAGCTTTTGCTATCCAGTCTGTCGTGAGAGCTGAGAGACAATTTCGTCGTAAAGAAGATGTTATTGCCAAAAAGCAGCATATCCCACAAGTGGACAAAACTCCGCTTGAACCACCACCGATCGTTGTGGCTGTTGTTGGACCTCCGCGCGTCGGAAAGACTACACTTATCAACAATTTGATAAAAAGCTTTATTAAAACCAACGTAACGAATACCAACGGGCCTATAACCATCGTGACATCCAAAAAACGTCGTATCACATTAATAGAATGCAACAACGATGTGAATTCTATGATTGATATCGCAAAATGCGCTGATCTAGTGTTACTGCTATGCGACGCCAGCTTTGGCTTTGAAATGGAGATATTTGAGTTCCTAAATATCTGCCAGGTACACGGCATGCCCAAAATTATGGGTGTGCTAACCCATCTTGACATGATAAAAAATGCCAAGACACTAAAAATGACTAAAAAGACATTGAAACACAGGTTTTGGACGGAGGTGTATTCTGGCGCTAAGTTATTCTACCTTTCTGGTATTATACATGGAGAGTATCTAAGAAATGAGATAAAGAATCTGTCTAGATTTATATCAGTTATGAAATTCAGGAACCTAAGTTGGAGAACAACCCATGCATATGTTTTGGCAGATAGATTGGAAGATATTACTAGTCAGGAGATGATCAGAAAGGATTCAAAAGTTAGCCGAGATGTAGTCCTCTATGGATATGTGCGGGGTGTGCCGTTAATGAAGGAGTCTATGGTGCATATAGCAGGTTTGTTTTTTTGATTGTTAATGATTTCTGGTATGAAATTTTTGATGGTGTACATTATTAAATGTTAACTGTCTTCGATATTTTATTGTCAAGACTGTATTCTATCAAACACTATTAATTTTAATATATTATTGTAAATATATGAACGAAGATCTGATTATGTCTTAGATAATGTAAAGAGTGAAGTTTATAATTTATGATTATATCTTTACCCTACTTGACACATTATGAACAAAATTAATAATTCAGTTTCAGAGTACTGGTAAATGTTTATATTGTGTTGTACTGTGTTATAATGTAGATGTGAGACTGAATATAATATGACAAGCTATTCATATATTATACTAATTTTGATAACATATTTTCTACATTTACTCTTATCTTATATTTCAGGTGTTGGAGATATGAGGATCAGTGAACTGTCTTACTTACCAGATCCATGTCCACTTCCTAGTAGTCTGAAAAAACGTCATCTCATGGAGCGAGAGAGGCAGATATATGCTCCATTCTCTGGTGTTGGTGGCATAGTTTACGATAAAGATGCTGTATATATTGAATTGCAAGGATCCCATTCACATAAAAAAGAAGATGAAGAAACAAATGAAAAGAAAGCTTTACTCAAGAATGTTGTGGAAACAAAGGAAACTGTAGATGAACAAATGCAAGAAACAGGATTCCAGTTGTTCAGTGGAGGTCCCGTCATCTACGCCGACATGGTTAAACATGATGAGTACTTACAGCAGAATAAGAGAATGGAATCAGATGATTCAGATTCTGATGGTAATGAGTCAGATAACGACAGTGGTATTGACCAGAGTGAGAAAGACGAAAGTAAAAAACTTCCATGGGAGAATAATACAGATGTTGGTGAAGCTGGAGAAGATAAAGATGAGAACGATTCTAGTGATGATGAAGAAACTGATAAAATTGAAAAAGGGGATGATTCTAGTGAAGGCGAGGACTCTGAATTGGACGACGAAAAGGAAGAATCACCTACAGAAAATTTTGATACAAAATGGAAACAAAAATTAGGTGAAAAGGCGACTGAAGCATATTTGGAAAGACAGAAAACATCAAAGAATATTATGAAGTTAGTATATGGTGAATTCGAAATTGGCAATAAAACTAAAGATAAGAAAGACGATGTTTCTGATGAAGAAGACGAAGAACTCGGTGGTCTATTTAAGAAGGTAACAGCTACACAAAAGAAGAAGCACACAGAAAAGGAAAGACTTGATTTAGACGAATGCTCATTCTTCTATTCACTGAACAAACCTAATTTAAGAGACTGGACTACTGAATCAAACAAACAGTACTTGATTAATAGCTTTGTTACTGGTAAGAGATCTGCTGATGAAGATGCTGATGAGCTTTTGAAACTTGATGATGCCAGTGATGGAGAAGACGAAGAACTATATGGCGACTTTGAAGATTTGGAAACTGGAGAGAAACATGCAGCAGAGGAAGATACACCAGTAACTGGTATTAAACGAAAAGCTGAACTAACAAAATCAGAGATTCTTGATAAGAAAATGAAACTGAAGGCTAAGTTCGATGCTGAGTACGACAATCCAGATGATCACAGAATCAAAGGGGATCATTCATACTATGAGAGCCTAAAAGCAGAAGCACTAAAACAATCAGAATTAAATAAATCAGTCTTTGAAAGTTTAGACAATGGTTTGAGAGTAGAAGTTGAAGGATTCAGACCAGGTCTGTATGTAAGAATGTTATTTAAACATATGCCTTCAGAGTTTGTTACCAATTTCGATACCAGCTACCCTATTCTTATTGGAGCTTTAAATATGGCAGAACAGAATATTGGTTTCGTATCGTGCAAAGTTAAAAAGCACAGATGGTATAAGAAAATATTAAAAACAAATGATCCTCTTATTATTTCGTTGGGTTGGCGTCGTTTCCAAACCTTACCGATTTACTCTAAGATCGAAGACGACATGAAATGCCGCTACTTGAAATATACTCCTGAACATGTAACATGTAATATGCATTTCTACGGACCTATAACTCCACAGAATACAGGTTTTTTAGCCTTACAAAGCGTGAATAATAACCCGAACGATATCAAACAAGTTGGATTTAGAATAGCCGCGACTGGCAGTGTAAACGAAATCAATAAGTCAACTCAGATAGTTAAGAAATTGAAATTAGTTGGTACTCCATTGAAGATATATAAAAAGACGGCTTTTATTAAAGATATGTTCACGACTACTCTTGAAGTTGCAAAATTTGAAGGTGCTAGGATTAAAACAGTGTCAGGCATCAGAGGTCAGATTAAAAAAGCTTTGAATAAACCTGAGGGTAGTTTCCGAGCTACATTTGAAGACAAGATTTTGATGAGTGATATAATCTTCTGTAGAACTTGGTTTAAAGTTGACGTGACAAAGTTCTACGCACCTGTTGTGAATTTGCTACTGCCTGCTGGAGCTAAGAATGCATGGCAAGGTATGAAGACTAAAGGGCAGCTGAAGAGAGAAAAGAATATTGTAAATGATGCCAACACTGATTCCATGTATACAGAAGTGAAGAGAGCACCTAAAGTGTTCAAGCCATTGGTCATACCAAAGAATTTGCAGAAAGGATTGCCTTACAGATTCAAGCCTAAGGAGAGATCTACCACATTGTCTGGTGTCAACCCTAAAGACAAATTCAGGAACAGGATAGCAGTAATTAAGAACCCAGAAGAACAGAAGGTAACAAACGTCATGAAAATGTTAAAGACAAATTATGAAAAGAAGAAGGAAGTACAGAAGGAGGCGACAGCAGACAGGCTACAGAAGCACAAAAAACAACAAGAAGCGGAAGAATGGAGGAAGTTAAAACGACAGAAGGAATTAAAGAAGAAGATTTGTAGACATTTAAGTAAAATTGGTAATAAAAAGAAGCCTCAAATGTAAAACTGTGTTTAATTTTAAATAGTCTAATCAATAAAGTTAAGCACGCCTACATCTCAACCCCTATTAGAAATGGGAATGACTACTGAAAATGACATTAATACTGATAAATATTTATTTTAGAAGTCTCGTTTTTATTGAATTACTCCCTGACCCGATTGACGTTGTCCGGTCAATGTATACAAAAATACATTTCACCTACATAATTAAATTCGATACCAAAACGTCAATCATTTTTACTTCATATAAAAATGCCATTAAAATTTTAGACATTTACCGCGGATTTGCCGCAAATTTTTGTACATACAAAAGGTTTGTACTGACAATAAAAAAAGAAAACAGCGTAATCGGTCGAGCCGTTCTTAAGTGATGCTCCGTCATACATGTGGCAATTGATTTTTATTTATTGAATAATAGAAACCGTTTCTCAGATCTAACTTGTGGCGTGCTACAAGGTTAAATTGTGGGACCTTATTAACATTCAAAGTAAAATGACAATCATTTTGATTAGACTATCGCTGCACAAATGTGTGTAAATTCAATCCTTTACAGTTTATAATGTTCTTTGTATTGATATCTTAATACAGATCGTTAATCTGTAGCATAAACCGCGCGCCGACACCCACATTTCTATAGGCTTATATAAAAGAGGGCGATAACCACCTCAAGAATCTTGTTCCCACCAGATTTTCTTGAGGTGGACACCTTTGGATGCTGTACTGGACAAGCCTACATACGTTAAAACATATATAGTTATGCATGGTTTTAGGTGCCACGTTGTAGGCGCAAGGGCATTGCTATCTGCCACGCACATTTTCAGATGTTACTACTGAGAGGTGTTTGTCTCACTGTAGCTGTTAAGTAACAGGCGCTGAATTGCAATTTAGGCATCATATAAGATGGGGCTTTAAAACACTTGGCGACATGTAAGTGTAATACATTTATCCTTATTAATATTATAAATTCGAAAGTAAAGGAACTCTGTCTGTCTGTCTGTTACCTATTCACGGTTAAACCACTCCACCGATTTTCGAGAAAATTTGGGGAGATAATAAACTACGTAGCTAACAAAAATGTAGACCAAAACTATATATCCATCATGAAATTGCTTCATGAGCGTCTGGACATGATCAATTGCACAATGTGGGCCAACACCAAAGCCACTTGCAGACATGTGAAGGAGACGGAATCCGAATACTGGAAAAACTACGACGAGCAAGAATTTATTATTCACGTAGGAGAATCCGATTCTGAAAATAACACATTAAGCTTCTATGACAGATATGAGCAAAATTTTAGTTCCAGTGCCAAGAGATCATTATTTTTTTAAATAATGCCAAAGCTGTATGAATAATGCACTTCTTCCGCGTGGTCAAACTAAGTTGACTAACTGATGCCCTTATTATCAATTGGACCATAACATTTATACGTTTTTTTAAATAATAATTATGATTACTTATTTTTGTAAATATTTTTTTTCGTAGTAACTATAAGTAAATGTGTTTTTTTTGTACAAATACATTAAAAAGGTTTTATTTAATTGAAATCGTTAAACATGCAAAATATTTGGGTAAATAAAATTTTAATATATGCACACCATAATTTTTTTCCTAGTTTTTGTGCAATCAGTACTCGTAATATCTCACTTGTTACCAGATTTGTTGGTCAACTTACCATAACCAGTTGACCGCGCAAGACAACGCACGTGTCATTTTCATAGAGTACGTCAGTGCAGCGCCATACTTATAATAGAGAGCGATTAATGAACGCCACTAGTCGAGCAACAAATCCAAGGATTTGGTAGCTCGACTAGTTGTTCGACGGCCGTATCAGTACGCACACATGCGTGGTGGCGCGTTCTAAATACCTTCAAACGTTTTGAATTTTGGAGGGGCGGGTCATGTTATCGTAGTAAATCTCTATATACTTACGCCTATATACAGATGTGTGGCAATAACATGTATGTACATATATATTAGAAAGGCACGGAATGAAATAAAACAAGTTCTTGTATCGTGTAAATTGTATTTACCTCTTATCATTATGCACAACGTACGTCCGTCATCGCATCTGATAAACGTTTTTACAAAGATTACACATTAGTACAGATTACATTGGTCAAAATAAACATTGTCTAGTAACAATTTCGTTATGACATCGAAACGAATGGCCGACAGGAAACACCAGTTAGGATATACCGCGATTTCCTAATCATCGTGGGCCAAAGCGATCATTTATTACACGGAAAGCCTGGAATGTTAACGCCGGCGGCGTCACGCCGCCCTGCGCGGGCGCAACAGCTCGACTCTTTAAATACTCCCCTCACTATAACAAGCTATGCACACACAGGCGAAATTATATACATATTCATTTTTTTTCTAATAAACATATTTTACATTTAATTTCTTAACGTGAAGGTAACTTTATTCTTTGGTAGCGCGAGCCACTGGGACTTCAAATCTTGGAAAAATATCTTCTTTTTGTCAGTTTTATTTTGTTCGATACGGTTGTCATACGACGTCTGTGTTGGAATGTGTTAAATAATTCTAGTTATTGTTCGGTCACGTCCGTTCTCAAACTATCGGGTTATATTGGCACTTGTGGAGGTAACGCACGATACTGATCAACTAGCTACACACCAAGGACAGACAGGCTTCATTGAACAGTCCCGTGTTCGATAACACCGAGTGCAGGTTTGTAACTTTACATGTCACTAAATTTTTCTGTTACGTTTGACTTTTAAGTAGCGTTACATAGTTTTGTAACGATAATTATTGTATAATACTGTTAAATACATATATACATATGTTCAACACAGTGTACAGTTACAAATTAGCGTTCAAACGTTACAAATCCGCGTGTATGTTACAAACCCGTACACGTAAGGAATCGGACGATTGACGTTGTCTACGCTACTAGTGGGAAACACATAAAAGTGTAGATTAACACGAGACCGCACGGCGGCCATGACACTTCAGCTACACTACTATCATCCAAACTTTATACAAAAACTCGTTTAGCTACGTCGAAAAGCTATAAGTACACTAACAGTTAACTAATAACTTTTAAGCCGTGTTTTTAACGCGTATATCATTATGAACATTCAACAAATACACGTACACGAAACGTAACAAAAAAGCTTTTCTTTTATGTTACGTTTGTTGACGTGTTTTGTTGAATGTTAATTACAAAACGCGGTATGGCAACACAGCTCTATACTTGCATTGTATACAAACTTTGTTGCTATATAAATAATTTATTTGATAATGAAACGATGATGTGTACGTATGATATAGAGTCAGGCTTTAGTGACGAGACGTCAGATCGGCCGACGTGAGAGAGTGCCGGCATGTCCGTAAAAAGTCGCGGGTAGGTAATTTTCGCGATTAAATAATATTTCTGGATATCGTAAAGCGTTAGCAAATATTTAGACTGTCAAACGACTTTCTTAGTGAGAGACATATCAAAAAATAGAGAGGATAGTTTATATCTTATTTAAATCAACAGTTTCGCATGTTTCTTACGGTTTATAGATGTTTCTTTTGATAGTTTAGATCCAAATAAAAAAACAAAAGAAATTGCTTTGTGCTGGAGGTAAAGCATTGTGTTTACTTCATTATAGTACAGTACATAAACATTTAAAAAGTTGGTGAAGAATTTTATAATTAATGATTAACATGTAGCAATGAGTTCTGATTAAATTGATTGCTGCTGTCCAAAATTGATTGTACTTAATCATTATTCTATATGATAAACTAATTCAATTTTATTTTTCTGAATTAATTGTTGGGTCACGTGTAATTTATATAAATAAAAGTTGTAAATCATATTTCAACCGCGAATGCCCTTGGCTTATCTTTATTTTATTAAATCATTTAAATTGCTGGAGAACCTATTATATAAGAAGTCTTGTGATAATTTCTGGCTAAATACATAGATATCGCACCCTTAATAAAACAGAGACTTATCTCAGTATTTTGGATTAAACAAATTTGAACTCTATTGCAAAGATTTAACACAAATATAATATTAGAATTTAACATATACAATTAGAGTTCAAATTGCCTTACTTTCAAATTTCGAGTTAAGTCGCTGTTTTATTAAGACTGCGATATTTTCTTTATTCTGTATCCATTGTTCCCTGACGATGTTAAGAAGTGTATAATATTTACAACATAAGCCGCCATGTCCCGCGCTCTCTCTCGCCGGCACACTACCCTAGCGAGTCTGCAGGCGTGCGCACCAGCGCCACGCACGACCAGTGACGTCAGCGCTGTGACGTCAGCACTGTGACGTCAGCAGTATGTCCGCCCAGTGACGTCATCAGGCACCGAGCTCGTACAACTCACTCCGATATTTTGCCACTGGCATTACGTTATATTCGACAGCCGGCAGACTTCCTCACAGAGCGTATGTAGAGCGCAATCTTTCGTTCACAATGACACGTCGTTATAACCGATACGCCCGCAACCTTATACCGATTAGTAATTTCCAAATTTTTATCTACGATTAAAATTAATTAATTTTATAAAAAATGACACCGGTGGCGCCCCCTCTCCTCCTAACTTTATTAATACTGTTACATAACTCTATACAATAGCAGAGGCCTACAGACGACCGCGGTACCTTCACGCTCCGTTAAAAGTAAATTGTGATACATGACAACCGTGAGACAGGCGATTATTGAGGTAATATTTATAATAAACCGGTATTATATTTAATACATTCCCTATAATAACTTAATAAATAATAAAATCTAGTTAATAAATAAGCGGTTATCATTACAAAGTAATAATACAATAAAAATCCTTTAACTTTTGAACACATCTTAGCTAAGTATTGCTATTACACCTACAGTCAATACAAATGATATATAACTGATAGTATTTACATTATATTTGCTATCGGGTCAAAGATTCACCTTCCAACTAAAAACGCATTAGCTATACACATCATACAGCTTATTTCATTATCTATTGCACTGCCCATGTGGTGAACGACAGGACTGCTTGCATACAGAACATCACTATTTAAACAAAGGCAGTGTTGCCAATTTAGTCAAACTTACGTCACAATGTTGCCAGCAATCACCAATCGCCCACCACACGACAACGGACCAAACAAAACTACAACAATAAAGTTGTGACGCGCGACAACCCTACTGCACAACAAGAGAACAACACGATTGTACCGGCAAGTAGGATAGGGTTGTCGCACATGTTGGATATTTGTAAAACGCTTAACAAAAATATACCTAGCTAAGTTTCCAGCTGTACCTAGTAGCGAATTGATAAAATAGAAGATTACAAAACAATGTAAATAACACTGTACATAAGACTAGTATGGTGCGCTCGTTCCGCTTGCTGTTAGCAACGTAAAATTGTACTACACAGTCGGTTTGTCGGTCGACGGAGAGCCACACGTTTATCTACATAAAGCTATGTATATACACACCTCGGCGAGGCACTTGGTAGACAGGTTAAGAGTTGCGTTCACTGTGACACACACAACAATCTTACAGAAGAAAACCTTACAAGATATACTTAATTGTTTAATTTACATCTTCGTCTTAAAATTCGACATCCAGTTGAAAATTCAACTGCCAGGTAAACTCGAGGGATAAAATTGACTTTACAGTTTTTGTATAGGAAATTTGTCAAATTTATTCCTTATGTAAACCATCTGACTATAGAAAAATCGTTAAAGGAATAGTGTTGTAATTACCAACAGCGCTATTTAAACAATATCAAAACATTTTGAAACGGGCGGTATCGTACTAGTAATTATAAGTCTATGGTATTATGTGATTTTAAAAATATTTGTGTTAAGTAACGTGAAAACATACTGTTGTGGGTATCAGACTAATTAAAATATTAATTTTTTGAAATTGAAATTTAACTACTACATATATACACATTTTATCGCGTTGTTTATTTTACACTTTATTACATAATTTTTTTATTCTAAAATTTAAAGTGCCTTTCTGTTATGACGTAACAGTCCATGATTTTTGGAATAACCATATGATTGCACACACTATAAAGTGAGCTGCAGGTTGTCGATTACGGTATAACTCTTATGGTATAATTATATGTATTAATATAAACAAAAGTAAGAGAGAAATTTGCATGTCAACCATTATAAATAAAAGCATCTTTTTAAAAAAAACATAGGTGCACCTAATTGAATATACGTATACAAACAGAGATGCACGCCTGTACCTCAAAAGAATAGGCCGATTCAAGAGCGCTTTAAATAATAAAAACACTATTACCTTAAGTCGAATCAAGTGTAATACTTCTAGACAGTTAACAAATAACATTATATGTGACACAGTGCACGACACAGAGTGTATTCCAACTATGACACGCTTACTTAACAAGATAAGGTGCTGTGTCGACACAGCGCAATTGAAACACACACCGGTGACGACAAACAGTTACTTGACGAAAATTACTGTGTGATGGAAAACGATATTACAAACGTTACTAACAAAACCACATTCAATCACAAGAATCAGCCAAAGAAACAACTTTTTGCTTTTGCAACATTTATTAAATTTTATCGCCTCCTATCATACATATGTATCTCGAATTTTAGATTATTTAGTGCAGTTGTTAAATTCTGGTGTTCGTACACAGAGCGACACATCAACCTAGATTGTTTGGACTTTGAACTATTAGAAGTTGAACGCTGCGAATCGTGCGAGAGAGTGCGTTATATTTTTGTTACGCTCTATCCTTACCATTACATCGACTCCACTATGCATTGTCCCTTGTCGACAATTCTCTATTTTGTATGTAGCGTAGTTATGCGTATATGGTGTCTAACTTGATGTGTAGCCGTGTTTACAAATAGATTTAAATATCATGGTTGGAACATTCGAGATATGAAGGGCTAAACAATTGATGTTCTCGCAAACTGCTCCTAAGACCAGTGCTTGAGATAGATGCATGTACCCAAAAACTTCTTGAGTGGTTGCTTATTCACTGATTTTAATTGACAAAAATAGATAAAATTGAAGGGTGTTCATACATTGACACGAAGAAGAAGAAGATTGAATTGTTTTAAGTCGGTTGGCTTCAGCGTCAGTCTAAATAGACAAGAACAATAAAGACTGACAATATAATAGTATAATAAAAAAGCTAAATCTTATGACTGAATTATTTTTATTCGATCTCTCGCTTTAACATATAAGATTATTGAAATATCAGCCAAAGCTTTCCTCTAATAAAATAGACTTTGAATTTAGATTGTTACGTTAACCTCTATTGTAATAGAGGTACTTTGACAGCTGTTACTTTCGTCTGACAGCTGACAGGTGCACAGTCATATCCGTCAAGTAAGAGTCGCCACAGCAAACACATGGTGATCAGTCACAGCACAGTAACTTCAGCTAGCCGGCCGCACAGCCTGCGATACACCTACTTAATTGTTTACTCTGCCTGATTAAAAAGATTTATTCCTTTAAAAGTTTAACATAGATACATTGACTTATGCCTGTATATAGATGTAAAATTGTTTTACACTCACATTTCGCTAGTTATGATGGCGTCTAATGGCAAATATCCAAGCTACCAATGAGAATATTCTAACAAAAGAATTTTATAACAGTTTGCCAAATCGGCTTTTTAGTATAGCAGTCATTAGTCCCCCAAATAGTGAGGTTTCAAACAAATTTATCTACGTAGATTTATATCATAATTATATAATTTTTAATTTTAATTATATATTGAGTATACATAGATGTATTTGGTAAGTCTGCGAAGTAACAATTTTATATAGGTTATATTTAAAGGAAATTTTACAACCCATTTTTAGCCACGCCATCTAGTGGCGAGTTAAATATTTTTTTTTACTATAACAAGTTTATTGAGCCCGCCACGAGGTGGCGTTAGTATCTTCATTGATACACCCGCATAAGGATACCTTGTCTAATTGAACAAGTCGTGACCTTATGCCTAGGAACTGTTTCTAAATACCATAGGGTGTCCCAATATGAGAATAATATAAATATACTTATATTTTCTATTAATTACAGTCAATTTACTAAAATATTCTAATAATTGTTACTAAGTAAGTATCGCAGGCTATACGCTCAACAATATACACGTATATTAGTTAAAATATAACTAATATTTGGCATCAGAGTACGACAATTCATTGCTTGTACCGTGTTTTGTAACAGCAAAAAGGGGAAACAAGACTTTTATACAATAGAATTAGCTCGCGTCTAAAGTTTACACTGTTTTTTTCTACTCGCTATAAAAATATAGAGACAACAAGATATAAAGTGATATGAGTAACTTAATAATGGCAGTAAAATGAAATGTGTTATTTTGTACTTATAAATTAAAATATACATACTATATACGAAGATATGTACTCAAAGTTGAAATAGTCCATTATAAGGATTAGTTTATATCATACAATAGAATTTTAAGGCAAGTACATAAGGAATAAGCGTCTGCTTCACCACCAGCCATCAATACAAACAGAACTTCTTTTTCTATTTATTATATATATTGTTTGAGATAACATGATATTTAATTATCTACGGGTTAATCTATCGAGACTTGTGTGACGTCCATTCGTAATTATAAACATCTTTTTAAACATCGACTCATGCTAGATCTAAAGATATATTAACCATTCCGACTTTATGTATTCGATCGAAGAAGGTAAATATAAGTATATATTTTATATATTCTGTGTAACTTTCGAAGTGGTGAAACAGGGCCCGAATATCAAAAACACGGTACAGCAAGCCATAGCTAGTTGATAGTCGATAGTTAATAAATATCTGGTTACATTTAAGTACATACGCTACTATCAGAGCACTTTGTATTATATTAGTTTGAAGCCTTATCCTACGACTGTATTATACACATTACGGGAAAACGATTATTGTGTCTGTTTATCAACGAGATTGACGGTATTTTATCGTAACTCCGTGTAAAAAACTCAATGAAGACGAAGTTAGATTTATTAATAATATAATTATTTTAACTAGCAACATTATTATCTAATAATTAACACAAGATTAAACGTTAATTCCGTAAATGTCAATCGTTTCGATACCACATTTCCCTAAAGAAAGGGACGTGATATTAAATATACTGGGTAACTTTGACATTTATGAAACAGGTCTTCCTAACTATTTTCTTTTAAAAAGCATGTTATAATAAAATACCATCAAGTTCATCACTATATAACTCATTCGCGAAACCAGCGTCCAAACGAAATTCCACCACGCACAACCAAAAACATCTGATTATATTAAAAAAAAAACAAATTTGTACCATAAATAATAGTTAAAACTTAACGTATATGACTATGGTTGACGGTGCCCGGCCGAGCCGCTGGTTTCCTCACATGCTCGCTGGACCTCAGCCGTGGAAAGCAGGAGGGGCGAAGCCCTGGGGTGCTACACGCTGTGGGGGGCGGAGGCCTAGTTCATGGTGTGATGTCAGGAGGCCGCGTGTTCGTGCTGTAGACGGGCCGTGCGTTCGGTGCCAGTCGCTAAAAGGTTGCTGAATTCCATTTCGAGAATTTGTCGCGCCTGGAATTATACATATTCAAATTTAACACAACTGCTAACGGCAACAGACGCCGCTATTCTCAAATTCATACTCCTTCAAAGTGTTCTAGATCCTGAATCGCGATAGCAAAGTTTGCATTACGAGTTACTATACATGACTCTCAAGCCGGCTTATGGCCCACCAGACACTATTATGCAGCCAAGTTGGACGACCAATGGTATAATATTTTGGGGCAATTCGACAAATAAAGAACTTGTATTCAGAGCCCAGAAAAGGTGTATACGAGCGATGTTTAATCTTAAAATTCAAGATAGCTGTGAACCATACTTTAGACAATATAAAATCCTGACGTTACCTTGTCTATACATTTTTGAAATCGCGACCTTTATAAAATCAAACCCTGAACTTTTTGAGACTCTGGCAGATACAGTCACTCGTAGTAGGAGGAGGAACACACAAAATATATTGCGATTACAGCAAGCTAATACGGCACTACTGCATAAGAGTATATACGGCATGGCACCAAAAATTTATAATAGGCTACCAGATGAATTAAGAAGCTTGAATGGTAATCCTTTCAAAAAACGTTTACATGACTTTCTAGTCAGCAAAACCTATTATAAAATTAGCGATTTTCTCGAAGGTAAATAATGTGACTAGAAAATACAACTTTGATTTAATAATATTTTAATTTTTTTCTTTTTTTGTATTGACATGGCCCTGATGAAATGTATTAGATTTGACATAATTTTTAATAGTTTAAGTGACATTTTAATTTCTGTATTGACATGGCTCTGATGAAATGAATTTAATTATTTTACTTATAGTCTAAAATATTTGATTGTTTGTTTGTAGTATAAAATTGTACTGATAATATGACTTATAACTATTCTAATGCTGCTATGTTTATGTTGATTATTGATTTTATGTTGTACCTATTTAAATCTATTAAGCACTTTGCTTCCGAATTTAAAAAATTGTAAAATTTGCATGCCAGTAAGGTAGATCAAGGAGAGCAATATTGAATGTAATGTTAACACCACTGTATATACCCTTGACCAGCAAATAAATGAATTATTATTATTATTATTATTATACACGGCATGAAGAAAAATTTTTTTTGATCGTCTGTTTTGGAGACCTGGCCACAGCCTGGGCACTCGCTTTGTTCTCCACAGGAAGAAAAATAAAAGGTTCAAGATTTTCAGACCTAGAAGACAGTATTGAGGAGGAAGACATTGTTCTCGCCTCGCTTTATATTTTACATAAAAAAATTATAGATCACCCGTTTTCCTATCCGTAGCATTGGCCTAATTTTCTATGTCATTGAGATTCAAGACCACTCAAACCTAGAAGACAGTATTGAGGTGAAAGGCATTGTTTTCGTCTCGCTTTGTATTTCACATAAAGAATAAGAAAACAAAATTTTTGTTCGTCTGTTTTCCTGTTTGTAGCATTGACCTTTTATCTATGTCAATGAACTTCAAGACTTCCAACCTAGAAGACGTAGGAAGCAGTCTGTGTTCTAGACGTGTCACTCGTGTGTTCTTAATCAGTCCAGAAACGACGAAGAAAGTGCTGCGCAATACCGGTATTATCTTTCTGGACGAAGCAGAGATGGTATGAGTAACGGAACATCTTTTTGCGTCGGTCTCTTGCGCACAATGACCCAATTGTGGGGCTACGTGCGGACAACACACGTCGAACTGACTAACCTGTGTGTTCTGCGTGGGTATCTGCAGAGCTAACGCCATGCTGTTGGCGTCGAAGTTGTCGTCCAGCGAGATGAGTGCGCCGTGCACCCCGCTCTCTGATAGGTTGCCCGCGTACTCCTGATACACAACACATTATTATTATCACATATTCTTATTCTTTTTTATATACAAAAATACTACTGTTGTCATCATTAAAATAAAGTACTAGGTTGTAAGTGTACTAGTCAAATAAAATATATTTAATAGCTAATTAAACAACTTGCCCGGTCTATATAAAAGTTAAGTATAAATAAACTTTCAAGTCCATAGATCAAAAAGAAATACATAAAGGAAACGATTTGTTTGTAGGTTGTTTCTCATTATTACTTCAAAAAGAATATTAAACTAAATAAAATTAAGTTCGAATACATAAACACATTTGGAGACACAATTTGCTTTTCTAAAATTTGCTGGACAAGCTTTTTTTTTTTTTAAATTACAGCCTGTTAAAACCAACCGAAAAATTTGGCTTATATTCCATTTCATGCGAGCACGTATGGTCACCCATCTATGAACATGTCGCCCAGCGCGTGCGTGCGGTACCTTGAGGTTGATGGAGACGAGCCAGCGCTGCAGACGCTCGTTGGTCCACACGAGCACGTATGGTCACCCATCTATGAACATGTCGCCCAGCGCGTGCGTGCGGTACCTTGAGGTTGATGGAGACGAGCCAGCGCTGCAGACGCTCGTTGGTCCACACGAGCACGTATGGTCACCCATCTATGAACATGTCGCCCAGCGCGTGCGTGCGGTACCTTGAGGTTGATGGAGACGAGCCAGCGCTGCAGACGCTCGTTGGTCCACACGAGCACGTATGGTCACCCATCTATGAACATGTCGCCCAGCGCGTGCGTGCGGTACCTTGAGGTTGATGGAGACGAGCCAGCGCTGCAGACGCTCGTTGGTCCACACGAGCACGTATGGTCACCCATCTATGAACATGTCGCTCAGCGCGTGCGTGCGGTACCTTGAGGTTGATGGAGACGAGCCAGCGCTGCAGACGCTCGTTGGTCCACACGAGCACGTATGGTCACCCATCTATGAACATGTCGCCCAGCGCGTGCGTGCGGTACCTTGAGGTTGATGGAGACGAGCCAGCGCTGCAGACGCTCGTTGGTCCACACGAGCACGTATGGTCACCCATCTATGAACATGTCGCCCAGCGCGTGCGTGCGGTACCTTGAGGTTGATGGAGACGAGCCAGCGCTGCAGACGCTCGTTGGTCCACACGAGCACGTATGGTCACCCATCTATGAACATGTCGCCCAGCGCGTGCGTGCGGTACCTTGAGGTTGATGGAGACGAGCCAGCGCTGCAGACGCTCGTTGGTCCACACGAGCACGTATGGTCACCCATCTATGAACATGTCGCCCAGCGCGTGCGTGCGGTACCTTGAGGTTGATGGAGACGAGCCAGCGCTGCAGACGCTCGTTGGTCCACACGAGCACGTATGGTCACCCATCTATGAACATGTCGCCCAGCGCGTGCGTGCGGTACCTTGAGGTTGATGGAGACGAGCCAGCGCTGCAGACGCTCGTTGGTCCACACGAGCACGTATGGTCACCCATCTATGAACATGTCGCCCAGCGCGTGCGTGCGGTACCTTGAGGTTGATGGAGACGAGCCAGCGCTGCAGACGCTCGTTGGTCCACACGAGCACGTATGGTCACCCATCTATGAACATGTCGCCCAGCGCGTGCGTGCGGTACCTTGAGGTTGATGGAGACGAGCCAGCGCTGCAGACGCTCGTTGGTCCACACGAGCACGTATGGTCACCCATCTATGAACATGTCGCCCAGCGCGTGCGTGCGGTACCTTGAGGTTGATGGAGACGAGCCAGCGCTGCAGACGCTCGTTGGTCCACACGAGCACGTATGGTCACCCATCTATGAACATGTCGCCCAGCGCGTGCGTGCGGTACCTTGAGGTTGATGGAGACGAGCCAGCGCTGCAGACGCTCGTTGGTCCACACGAGCACGTATGGTCACCCATCTATGAACATGTCGCCCAGCGCGTGCGTGCGGTACCTTGAGGTTGATGGAGACGAGCCAGCGCTGCAGACGCTCGTTGGTCCACACGAGCACGTATGGTCACCCATCTATGAACATGTCGCCCAGCGCGTGCGTGCGGTACCTTGAGGTTGATGGAGACGAGCCAGCGCTGCAGACGCTCGTTGGTCCACACGAGCACGTATGGTCACCCATCTATGAACATGTCGCCCAGCGCGTGCGTGCGGTACCTTGAGGTTGATGGAGACGAGCCAGCGCTGCAGACGCTCGTTGGTCCACACGAGCACGTATGGTCACCCATCTATGAACATGTCGCCCAGCGCGTGCGTGCGGTACCTTGAGGTTGATGGAGACGAGCCAGCGCTGCAGACGCTCGTTGGTCCACACGAGCACGTATGGTCACCCATCTATGAACATGTCGCCCAGCGCGTGCGTGCGGTACCTTGAGGTTGATGGAGACGAGCCAGCGCTGCAGACGCTCGTTGGTCCACACGAGCACGTATGGTCACCCATCTATGAACATGTCGCCCAGCGCGTGCGTGCGGTACCTTGAGGTTGATGGAGACGAGCCAGCGCTGCAGACGCTCGTTGGTCCACACGAGCACGTATGGTCACCCATCTATGAACATGTCGCCCAGTGCGTGCGTGCGGTACCTTGAGGTTGATGGAGACGAGCCAGCGCTGCAGACGCTCGTTGGTCCACACGAGCACGTATGGTCACCCATCTATGAACATGTCGCCCAGCGCGTGCGTGCGGTACCTTGAGGTTGATGGAGACGAGCCAGCGCTGCAGACGCTCGTTGGTCCACACGAGCACGTATGGTCACCCATCTATGAACATGTCGCCCAGCGCGTGCGTGCGGTACCTTGAGGTTGATGGAGACGAGCCAGCGCTGCAGACGCTCGTTGGTCCACACGAGCACGTATGGTCACCCATCTATGAACATGTCGCCCAGCGCGTGCGTGCGGTACCTTGAGGTTGATGGAGACGAGCCAGCGCTGCAGACGCTCGTTGGTCCACACGAGCACGTATGGTCACCCATCTATGAACATGTCGCCCAGCGCGTGCGTGCGGTACCTTGAGGTTGATGGAGACGAGCCAGCGCTGCAGACGCTCGTTGGTCCACACGAGCACGTATGGTCACCCATCTATGAACATGTCGCCCAGCGCGTGCGTGCGGTACCTTGAGGTTGATGGAGACGAGCCAGCGCTGCAGACGCTCGTTGGTCCACACGAGCACGTATGGTCACCCATCTATGAACATGTCGCCCAGCGCGTGCGTGCGGTACCTTGAGGTTGATGGAGACGAGCCAGCGCTGCAGACGCTCGTTGGTCCACACGAGCACGTCGCGGTTGGCGTGCTCGGCCGCGCGGCGCCGCTCGTCCAGCGCGCGCACGCTGTAGCCCACGCGCTTCAGGCACGCCACGCCGAAGTGCAGGGACGTTCTAGATATAACAAACATCTCGTTTTCACTAATGATATTACATAGAACACTACAATAAAAATTATATGAATTAAAATAAATAATTTTGAATGGATATTCTCTATCTCAATCTCTCGAAAACATCACCTCTCGAAATCATCTATTTTCGAAATCTTTATCTCTCGAAATGATAACTTCTCGGAATCCTACCCTCTACATTTTTTTATGTCTATGTTACGCAATCGTAAGATCTCGAAATCCTAATGTTTCGAAATTCTAACATGCCAAAATTTGAACCTAAAAAATTTGAAAAAATTTGAAATTGTAACCTCTTGAAATTCTATTGATCGTTAATCTTTAGCACTGGGAATCGTAATCCCTCGAAATGATTATTTCTTGAAATATTATTCTCTCGAATCCTAACGTTGTTTCTCTATATCGTGAGATCTAAATCGAACCCTAATCTCTTTTAATTTTTACTTCTCAAAATCCTATCTTCTCGAAATCGTAATTGATCAAAAACGTATCCTCTCTAAATCCTAATCTCTCGAAATTATTACCCGTCAAAATTTTAACAAACAATTTCTTAAAATGTAAGGCTCTCGAAATCTAAATTTTCAGAACTATCACCTCCGAAATTTTAACTTCTCGAAATCTCCTAATCTCCTGAAATTAAAGCTCTAAATCCAAACGTCCCGAAATTTTAACTTTTCGTTATTGTCTAAAAAGCCAACTAGAATTTACATGTAGTAATGCGTGTCTATGATTTAAATCTTCGTATGAAGTCTATACTAATATGAAAAAGCTGAATTGTTGTTTGTTTTTGTGTAAGCGTGCTAATGCTGGAACTACCAGCCTGATTTGAAAATGATTATTGCATTTGATAGATGTATTAATGTGATATGTATGTGTACTTACCTACAATTTTTAATAACGATTATGGTCGAATTTTAACTACTTGGCAAATACTAGTTACATTAAGTATTAATTGCACAAGCCTAAACTTATATATTAAATAATGATTGCTAAAGAAAAAGAAGTAAGGTATAGATACATTACCTGTGAAAACTATCAACCATTTTAAGCTGCGTCCGCAGGTCCCGCTTCGTGAGGTGTTCTAACATTCGCGCGTCCACCAAACATTCCATGAATGTCGTTCTGTACTGCGGAAGACCTGAAAATACAACGCTGGGTTAACAGTCGTAGTTTAGACTAATATAGGAATATTCGCCCATAGATGGGCAAGCGTGGGATACAGTACTGTTACGTGCTGGATTCGACGGATAAGAATGCAAACAATATTACCGACTAAAACACGTTTTATTCAAACACAATTAAATTTAAAACACAACAAACACTATACCACACTTTTTCCACTGTAATTGCTTCAAATTCCGTAGTATTTTCGCTTCTGTCCGCTTCGATGAACACTTGACCGCTTACGATTGTAAACTGACTTGGCGGTGCGGGTGCACTCTATTTATATGCGGGTAAAGCGTTTCTAGAGTTTTCTAGTAACGCTATACCCGGTATGTAAACAGTACGATGATTCGAGAAAGTACCAGCGTTCTCTCTATGATTCTCGTACCCATACTTACGACGTAGTTCCGAAAGATCTCAATAGATGGCGGTGTAATAAATTATTAGATGGAACTGCCGAGTCTTTCCCACAATGCCGAGAGATGTCACTGAGCGTAACAGTACGGTTCGCGACTTAGTAGAAAATAGTGGAAAATTCCTGACCTTCCATTTGGGAAGCACTTACTAATATTACGGAACCGCAGGGTGGGACAAGGACAATTTAATACGTTAGCAATATATAAGTACTTCACGTTTGCGTTCTACCTGTGACAGCTGAATGACGATAGTAATGCAACGATAATACTGCTAGTAGTACTGCTACATGGATCACTGTCGCTTCTTTATATAGTATTATTCTTTGGTAGTTGTAAGTCATTGGACGAAAACAATCTATCTATGGACTTTCTAACTATAAATGTAATATAGTTAATTGGAATGCAATCTATTCAAAACTGCGTGTCTGTAAGAATAAGTCTCGACCAACTCTAAGTTAAATAAAATGAAAGCTATTCAAACCATGAAGATTCAACGCATTTTACTAATTCTGTAATTATTCCTGCTGTTTTGTCGCCCCTGTAAGTTAAATAAGCAAGACGTGTGAGTATAGTATACCAAGCGATGGCAGCCAGACGTTCCCGATCCACTCGTGGTTCATGTCCCCGAAGGCGAGCGCGGCGCAGGCGGTGCCGCGCGGCGCAGACGGTGACGTCAGAGACACCATCTCCTGGATCGCCAGCCGCAGCTTCAGCCGGTGCAGCGGGTTGCTGATGCCTGCCGACACATACATACACACGCTGTTATACACATATACAGAGCCAAGGCTGTGATTAGTGTAACGATATATCAAATGTTCGATAATATCGATAAAAGAATCTGATTTAAAAACTTAATAAACAATCTTTTTTATATGCTAAATCTTTTTATTCACCTATGACTAACAATTTTTGTAAAGTTAGTAAGTAGTTTTGATCTATCGATAATATTGCGTTGTAACTGGGAAAATATCGATAATATCTACTATTTATATTTTCAAGTCTTCGATATAAATATAGGAATTTTCATCAACTTGCATAAAAAGCGTCACATCTAGGGAGATGTGACGCTTTTTATTTACTTACTACTAACAAATGTTTTTAAAGTTAGCGAGTAATTTTAACCATAGATAATATAGCCTAAACTGAAATGATAAAAAAAATTATAAAAGTCTATAGTAAAGCCATTACATAAACAATCTGATAAAGAATTTAAGAAAACTATAGTCCAATATCTCTAATTTCAATATTTTCCAAAATATTTGAATCCTATATTTATAAAGAGCTTAATACGTTTATAGAAAAACATAGCATACTCTGTAACGAACAAAAAGGATTTAGAAAAAACAAAACTATTAATATGGCAATTTACGACTTTTTATACACAGTTATGACAAATATAGATAGAAATAATCCAGTCTGTGCTATTTTTTGTGACATGTCGCAGGCATTCGATTACGTAAAACATGATATACTATTACAAAAGCTTGAGACTTACGGTATTCGAGGAAATATTCAAAAACTCTTTCAATCTTACTTACACGGTAGAAAGCAAGTAACGGAAATAAGTAGGATTAATGTTGACTCGAAACGAGAGGAAGTATTCTTATCTGAAGAACGTACTGTTATCTATGGTGTACCTCAAGGAAGTGTACTAGACCTTTTCTCTTTACGCTTTATATCAATGATTTACCGAGATCTATTAATCATCCTTTGACACTATTCGCAGATGTCAGTACGATCACTATACCTTGTCACCATCGAGATGTATATGAAGTTGATGTAAACAATACGTTACATAAAACAATCGAATGGCTGGATAACAATGATTTGAAAATAAATATTAATAAAACAGTAATTATACATTTTGGCTAACGCGCATTAACATTTTCTAAATTTGACATTACATATAATAATAATACTATTGACGCTGTTAATACTACGAAGATTTTAGGTTTAACAATTGACCGTAACTTAAATTGGAAGAACAAGAAATTGGAAGAAGGAAAAGAATTAGTAGCAGTGCATTTGCTTTATACACTCTGTCGTTGACACTTAATATAGATTCTTTGCTAACAGCATATTACGGGCTATCTGAATCAATTTTAAGATACGGGATGATCTTTTGGGGCAATTCAACCAACAAGGAAATTGCTTTTAAAGCCCAAAAGCGATGTGTAAGGTCAATGTTTAGATTGGACATCAGAGATTCTTGTAAGCCGTATTTCATACGCTATAAAATCCTGACACTACCGTCCCTTTACATATTAGAAACGGTATTATTTGTCAAGAAGAATCCGAATCCATTTCCGCGTATGGCAGATATTTTTCCCCGAAATTGACGCGATAAAAATAAACTTTGTCTGCATCCGTCTAGGACTGCACTTGTGCGCAAGAGTGTTATTTGCATGGCTCCAATTGTTTATAAAAAAATTCCTAAAAGCTGGCAAGATCTAAATAGCGAAGCATATAAGCAAAAAGTAAAATCATTTCTTGTTGCAAAAGTCTATTATAATGTTAGTGACTTTTTAAATGATAAATTTGATTTGATATAATTAAGTACCTAATTAGATTAGACATTTGACATAATATTTATTAATTGATATTAGATTTAATATAATTATAATTACTTGACATTGTATACATTAATAATTTATGGACTGATTATTATTACTTCATTAATATATACACATTTATATAATGTTAACTATTGCTACTGTATGTATGTTGCTGTTACTATTTATCCTTTATTATCAATTAATCAGAATGATATTTGCACGCCATTGTATGGCAAACATGTCTGGAACATTCATCAACTTTATATCTTGCATGCGATTGTTAACCGGTCGTATACCGCCGGCTCGCATACCAGCCGGCAGATTTGTACCCGTCGTAGGCCGGTGGCTCGCATGCGAGCCACCAAATTGGTTTTACGTTAGCTTAAGCTAAAGCGAAGGCGGCGCGCGGCGTTTTGGCGCCAATTTGGTGGCTCGCATGCGAGCCACCGGCCTACGACGGGTACAAATCTGCCGGCTGGTATGCGAGCCGGCGGTATACGACCGGTTAATTATATGTACACATGTGTTTGAGTGAATAAATAAATTATCTTATCTTATCTTATCTAGCGGTGGAACAGAAAAATATCGATAATATTAACTATTGAGATTTTCAAGCCTTTCATTTAATGTTGATATAAATATCGATATATTCACCAAGTATCATCTAGGTATGAGGCAAGTACTCACCGATCTCCCTCTGTATCTCCTGGTCGGAGAGCGCGGACATGATGGCGCCGGACTTGACGTTGGCGCGGCAGGCGGCGACGTACCAGGCCGGCATGCCCACCCAAAGCTCGAGCCACGCCACCACGGTGGGCCCGTTCCACAGCGCGAACGGCGTGCCCGCGCGCATCGCCTCGCCCAGCAACTCGTGCCGGTAGTCGCGCTCTCTGTTACACAGCACCAGACAACAATCTTTTAAATATTACTGTGAACCTCAACCGCTTTATCGACGGTTACATAGTAACTTAAAGTTATGCATAAATACAAAATTAAATTTAAAATTAAGTAGGTGTTCTTTAAATATTTAGCGTTTTTATTCGTGTAAGGTCAGTCCACGCGACCATCCACTGCCATGGCAAATGAACAGTGGTAATTTTTCACCTATTTGAGCATTAATTTCGTAATAAATATATAGTTAAATATCATGTTAACGGTGATGAAAAATATTTTTAAGAAATTGGCATGTCCGAAATCGATATCATTTTTGAAAATGTATGTAGTGTGCTTACCCTCATGATAAGATAAAGGAGAAGGAGCAAAGACGATCAAGGAAGTGAACTGAAGTTTAATAAGTGAAAGCACGGAAGTTATCTACAATCTTGAATGCTCTCCCTCACTGAACAAAACGAAAACTGTTACTATACATCAATATAAAGATCGGTATCGTACTTACTCAGTCATGTCGACCCTTTTAATAAAGCAAAAAAGGGTCGACATGACTGAGGACCTAAGTAAGTAATTTTTTTTTTAAGATTTCTCAAATTACTAGTACTCTCGTTAACTCCTCCAGCTAAGCTAGAATGCTTGTGTTAAGAGTGGGTTCAAGTCGGTAGTGCAATGGGTAGGATTCGGACTCGCGACCCTTCGATCGCAAGTCCAATACCTTAACCATTGGGCTACCGCCGCTTAAAGACTCTGAAAGGTTCTTAAGTTCTCAAGTCTCTGTTGAAAGGTTCTACTACTCAAAAGACTATGACGTAGCACCACTCATACTAAGTAGGAACCGTCGCGTCCAATTTATGAATATGGTTGTACTGACTTGCACTTAGTCCTGGCGTAGTCCTGATGCTGCAATGACGCGTGCGAGGCGTGTGAGGCGTGCGGCAGCACCTGGCCGTGCGGCGTCAGCGCGTCGCTGCCCACGTCGTCGGCCAGCGACGACAGGCCCAGCGACGATACTGACGACATCGAGCGAGGGCTCTGACCTTGCTGCAATTGCTGGTAAGGAATGAAGACAGGTGTTAGAGTTCTTGTTGATGAACGAAGCTGGGTTTAAACACAAAGATGCTCTAAAATATTTTAGTCACCTTCACTTCTCTGTTAGAAGTAGGACTCCGAATATTTTTTAAGCTAATAGACTACGGTTTTCAAAGTAAAAAATTGAAAGAGGTTTCTTATGGAGGTGCGAAGCTGAAGCTATTTTTGTTCTATTCTAAGTTCGGTTCTTCATTAATGTCGGTAACAATAGGTTGGATAATATTTATATATGTATATTAGATTGCATTGGAAATGAAGATCCTCAGATTGCCTATCAAAGCTATTTTGTTTGCCTTTATGGCAGATTTTATGACGGTCCTACTTTTTATAAATGGCAAACGTCGCCCATGAACTTTTATACTCTCCGAACTCTTATACACAGCTGCTACCTAGCATGAAAATAACACTTGCCTAAACTCCCGTTTAAAGAAGGACAACAAGTGCTTGGTTAAGACGCAAGCAAGTAGTTAATTTTAATTATTGAAATTGCAATCAAATCGAATAATACCCTAAGAATGCCTACCGAAGGTTTTTCGTTTGACAGACTTTATAACGGCACTCCCTATGATAAGTGGTAATCGTCGCTCATCAACTTTTAATATCAAGTGCAAGTACATACACAGCTAAGCTGCTACCTATAATTAAAATAACACACTTGCTTACAAATTTGTTTAAGAAGGCCAAATCAAGTTATCGGTTGAGCAACCCGGTAGTTCACTTCAATTATTGAAAGCGTACCGTGCTAAACGGCTATCATTCAGCTGGGCTGCCAAATGGTAGACTCAAAAAAGTAAGTAAATATAATTAAGGAAGAAACTTACCGGCATCCCCGCCTTTTCCTTCTTACTAAAGAACCTTCCTAAGGAACTCTTGATCCCTCTCTTCTTTTGCTGATGCATACTAGCGATCGACGCAGCGGAGGCCGCCGCGCTCCGCCCCGCGCTGGCCCCGCCCCAAGTGCTCGCCATGGCCCCGCCCATCGAGCCCATCCCTCCCAGCGACTCTTGGCTTGAGCTGGACGAAATATTGCTATTGAAGACAGAGACAGTCAGTGATGGTGAATAAGGACAGATGACAATACAAATGAAACAACAGATTACAACACAATAGCGATGTGCGAATAAAGTTATCGAATATTCCAAAAGCATGCGATCCCGCATCTGATATACTTAATGTAACTGATTATAATAATATTCGAATAACGATCGAATATTTAAATCACGATTATGATACATTGACGCCTTTACCAATTTTATGCGGTATATTCCATTTGTGATCAGTACTTATGGGTAAGCTTTCCTTTATTTGTTTCTTGCTTTAAGATTAATTTCAGCATCCTACAATAAATTAGTTTACGTATAACTAATAATAATAAATCGACAATAAAGTATTATTATTATTCGAATACATTTTAATGAGTTCGAATGATTAATCTATAATCGCACATCGCTACTACACAAGATGTGAATAACATACACACAATATAAATACATCTACTCACTATACTGTAACTAACTATGAGTGTCAACGTACTAGAAATTGCAATATTATGGTGGATCTATTATTATGAGAGAAGAATATCAGTTCGGAAATTCTCGGATCGATCGAAAATAATCAGAGAATAATACTGTCGGTTCCAATGATACCTTCGTATCACAGTACGGTATAATGAGTAGATACAACTAAAAGATAAAAAGTGTGAAACGTAGGACAAATCGCACTCTTAATAAAACAGCGACTTAATTTGAAATTTGAAAGTAAGGCAATTTGAACTCTAATTGTATATGTTAAATTCTAATATTATGTTTGTGTTAAATCTTTGCAATAGAGTTCAAATTTGTTTAATCCGAAATACTGAGATAAGTCTCTGTTTTATTAAGGGTGCGAAATGTTAAGACAGAAATTAAATGACAAAAACAGCTAGCAATTAAATACCAGATCAAGAAAAACTAGTTTCAGTGACGTTTTATTACATTTTCTTTTTTAAGTTCTGAACAATAAAGGTCAGTTTAGCATTATTTTCTAGTATATATGTACATGGCAATTTTATAGAGAGATATATAGTAATTGCATAATGTAAAAGTTTTTAAATGTCAAATTATCTATCAAAGTAGCATTTTGACCGATTTTATGAATTATCAATTTTAACTTTTTAATGTTAAAATTATAGATTATTTCTATTGTAAATTAAAATATAAAAGCTAAGCTTATAATAAGATAGCGAAATAACTTACAATATTGTGCATTTAAATATGTTGGTGCTAAAAGCCAGGATACCTTAATTCTAGCTCTATTTAGCTAAAATGGAATTACTAAACTTTATTTTTAGCCATAAACAAAATTCTACTACAGGTTTGGGGATCACACAGAAAATTTTAATAAAAACATACCAGTTACAATATCTATACAATTCCTATTGAAGAGGTCCTCAATTAGTTGAAACGGATTAGTAATTCCATTTTGACATTTATTTATTAAACAGATAAATATAATAACAAATAATTCATAAACTCATGCATTAGTTAACAAAAATATTTAATAATAAGCTGACTGTCCAAACACACTGATTTGTATTTAAATATTTATTTTTACTGTAAATGCTGATACAAGTCCAAATAATATTAATATTGTAAATAAATGCATAATATATGTGAAAATACACATTTTTGTAGATATGTGTTATTCTATAATTAAATTCTTCAAAAGACTTCATTACATTTTATAATTTTCCATCAATAGGAAATAGAGCTCAACATTGTGCACAGCCGTTTACATCAAATAGTTTACCTTTGTTTTACAAATATTAAAATAGACATGTACTTTTTCTCATAGCTTATTATATTAACGAGAGCTGTTTTAATTGTTTAATTTATACTACTGAGTTTAAAAACGATTATTAACAACGAAAATGAATTACACATTTTCCAACTGTGAGAGCACCGAGGTCGTTAAAATAAAAGAAAGATCGTTACAAAAATAAAACATTGCATTGTTTTATTTATTAATTGTTTAAGCACTCAAAGATGTGTTATAGTATCGAAGCAGCAAACATGCGTAAGGCTCCGTTGTTGCCAACATCGCATTGTCTGTGCCCTACCTCATTTAAAATGTAACTAAGTAGTAGTTCAATTACGAATCATTTTAATTTATAATTAAATTTCAAATATAACTTGCCGATTTAACCAAACATGGATGATGGAACAAGTAACTATCAACTATCCTATACAAGCTGGACTTTAAACACAATCTGTGTGGTACATAGTTAAACAGTGTGTCTGGGCAATTGCACCACAAGTGGGCTAAGTTCACTTGCGACGTGGGCAAAAGCTTCGTGTCTATTCTAGAGAGAGACGGAGACCTGTGAACCGGGATACGGGCGAGGCTTGAAGACATTATCGAACTCCTGCGCAGCGTGGGAGGAAAATATTTTTTGTTAGTAATTGGTTAGTTGTTAGTAGGAAACATATGTTAATAAGTAGTTATGTACTAGCTAATCAAAAAAAACAGGTAGGTATAATCTTTTAACGTTTATATTTTTAAAAGACAACTCTCAATCTAGCAATAATTTCTGTCGCCGGGTACTTTACAAACATTCAAACAACGGACAGAAGGAACATTCAGGATCAGAACAATAATTTGTGGATTACACAAATTTTTGTTCCATGTTGGGTTTGAATCCACAACACTCAGCGTAGTTATAGTGGCGAGGTGAGCATTTAAAACACTGTGCCATTCGTGCAGTAAAATATTACTGCCAACGATTGTTGGCAGGTGACGTATCGACTTATCAAGCGACAAGTCGATACTTTGTTTACCCGTTTTGTTCCGCAGTATACAATATGATTGTTTTGTGTTAACGGTATAATACTGTATGGATTAGTTTTAGCTAGGCTATATAAGGCCCTGAGCAGTGATGTTTATCGAGCGGTTTATCGATAAAGTTATATTTGATTGACGATCGATAACGTCAACTGAAGCTATTAAAATGCTTGAGTCATATTTGGAGAGATTTATACATGCAGAAAGTCGCGACGACAGATAGCTTTTGTATACATTTGATTAGTGACAATAAACAGCTCCTAGACTATTATAAAAATAATCCATTTGTAACATTAAAAGATAGTAGCAGTCAACAGAAGTGGGTGACGGCGTGCTCGAGCTGCAGTACTCACGAGTCGTAGGGCGGCTGGTAGTGCGTGCGCAGGCGGTCGCGCTCGGCGTGCAGCGCCCGCGCCGCGCGCTCCAGGCGCAGCGAGCGCGCCGTCAGCGGCGACTCCGCGCCCTCCGCCGCCGCCGCGCCCACCACGCCCACCACGCCCCCGCCGCCTTCTTCGCATAGCTGCAGCTGTTGGACCGAATTATTCAATTGATTCTACGTAAAACATGTAATTAAATCCTACAATATAAAATATCTAAATCCAGAAACGTGTTTCTTCAAAATTCCTAACAGAAACACTATCTAGTGAATAAATTCCAAAGTTGATATATCTCAGACTACCTTCTCTCGTTAGCTATTAAACTACGAAATTAATATTGAATTTTTGTCTAAACTAAACATAAATCTAACCGTAACAGAAGAAATAAATTTCATTAGATTTAATTAACGATTAAAAAGGAACTAATTAATTTAACTAAATATATCATCAGTGATATTACTTAACGAAACCACAATTTTCTATAATCATTTACTTATGTACCTATTATAGCTAATTATCTACAAAATGTATTACAATATTTAAATTTTTACTAATAAAACGAATTTATTGATACTTGAAATCTTAAGCTTAATACAATATAAATTCTACATACAACAAATTACAAAAAGCTACAGCTATTTATATAAGGCTATGATTAATTAACTAATAAAAGGAAAACTAACTTAAGTTATGTAATTTATTTATCCAGGAGTGCTTTATTTAATAAAATTTATGATAGCTTAAAATATATGCAGGACGTAGGTATAATAAAATGTAGTAACTGGCAAATAAGCCATCATTAATTTCAATTAACCAATTATTTATCAAGGTTAGCGCAGAGGGATTTTAAAAATCTCTACATAAGTTGCCATCAGGAAAGGGTTAAAAGTTCTTGATACATACAATATTAAAATGTAAAAAAAAGCCGCATATTTATAAAACGTATCTTTAAGTTGAATCTTATGTGGGGCCAGTCAGTGCAGACTGGCGACACTTCGACCCAGTGGGATCTTTTGTGTCGACACTCTCCCAATAACGACTGCCATAGATGTTCATGGCAGCCGAGACCGACAGCTTAACGTGCTCTCCGAGGTACGGAGCAGGCGATAATTGTCAATCAATAGGCACATAATTTCGAAAAGTCATATAACTTCCGAAAGTCAGAGGTGCGCGACGTGGGTTCGAACCCGGGACCCTCTGCATTGCCGTCTGTTGGTCTCCCCACTGAGCTATCGCTGCTTTAAGTTACTTGTTGTATGGACGATACAAACCTATTTTTGATACAAGTACAAGCTTCGCCTAATGACTACTTTGCGTGAAGCAGTGCTCTGCACTTACACAAATCTCTTACATTTAATTTATAAATAAAGCCGTATTATGATATACTACATATTTATGTGTATATTTGGAAATAGCAGACATGCCGCGGTTGTACTTCTTGATTATTATCACTTGCCATAAGAGGTCATTATTTCCATAATAGGAGTAATAGGCTCCTTGACTTCGTTTGAACTGTGGTAGCCCAGCATAGGTCGCAGTCAACAACCAAGGCGTATTGAGGAACGCAGTGAGTGTGTGAAAGATTCACAGACTTAAATTGAAAATTGTACAATCACCGTCCTTAAGTAGGTATCGCAAGTGATACCTCGTTTGCAATTTTTATACTAGCTGCGATGCACGCTTACCATTAGAGGACTACGTTGCCTTAAGCGTAAAATTGAATTCTAATTTTAGTGACATACATATATTATGTCACTTCCGTGGTAGCGTAGTAACTTTCAGAGTTGTATGGTTGTTTACCAATTTAACTTATTATCAATAGAAATACATATTTATTGGCACTTAATTTATCTAAATTAATTCGTTATTCCTGTCGTCTGATTGTGATTGATAAATTCATCTAAGTATTGATGAATAACTTCGGTATCTTTCTGAAAATATTGCCAACGGTGAAAGTCTTTAAATGTTCAAATATGACAAGTGATAAAACTAATATCTTTGTGGAATAATTGTAAAATACTAGAAATCACTTAGACTACGATATATAATATATTATATTATAATTCTCAATTAATTATGTTTATTTATTTATGACTTTAGATTACGAAAGATAAAATACAACTATATATTCTGGAACCACGAAGAAACAAAATCAAATTCTGAATTCGTATAATAAAATTTATTTTAATTTTAATCTATCCTAATATTATAACGCTAAAGAGTTTGTTTGTTCGCGCTAATCTCAGTAACTAATAGTCCGGACTGAAAAATTATTTTAATGTTGGTTAGCTAACATACTAGGCTATATAACATCATGCTACGACCCACGGGGGCGGCGCAGTAATCATAAACGCGGGTGAAACCGCGGGCACATCTAGTGAAATATAGTCAGAGAGCTGTCTAGTATTTTACAATTATCTTTTTATAATGATAAACAATTTAGCATTATAATTATTATATGTATAATTACGATCACGATTTATTTATATATGGCGGGACATGCTGTATTTATGCTAGGAACTGGAGTACATATATTATTACATATTTACATTTTATTATATTATTTATTTAGCTATTAATTATGTTCTAAACATTGGCTACGTGTTCATTCATACAATATTATAATAAATTTACGTCGACATTGTTTGCTAAGACAATTGTTCACATAGCTTTTAAGCCATTCGCTGAAATGTGTGTGTGTTGTTTGCCGACGCATATAGCTGACATTACATAATTTAATCAAAGTAGATAGGTCTTCTAAAATTGTCTACAAGGCAATGGAGGCGTAGGCCACAGTGGCATTCATCGCTGACCAATTAAAAGCAATAGAGATATATTATGTTCCACGAAATATTCATATTGCAAAATCACAACTATCGTGAAACAATAAATAATGTGCCTCAAATTAAATGTTATTCTTTACGATCATGTAGCTAATGCGTGTTCAGCGATATGCGTCCGGTACATAACCAGAGGCGGTACGGCCAGTAGCGTGCAAGGCTTGCCACGGACCTGGCTGGAGGGCAGCGACTCGGACGCGGCCGCGCGGTAGTGCGCGTGCGCGGGGGACATGGACGCCGGCGCCTGCGTTACCGACGAGCGGCGTTAGCGATGACCGACCATCGATTAATATTCGAACGATTCGAAATATTTATTAATCATTCGAATACGCGAATATACAGGGGACTCGATTCGAATTGTTAAGACCAAAGAAGGCACAATTGATAATGAAGTTTAGATATATTCGATTATAATCCGGCGTAAGTGTCGACAAATAGATCAACATTTGGATGTGGGATGTTGTTGTCAAATCATTCGAATATTTTTTTATAATAATCGCACATCTCACTTCGGCATTCGTAACCGCGACTGATAAATTTAAGCAAACAATCGATTTAAATATTTTATTTATACGGTAATAGTAGGTTAATTGTGAATTAATATATTTTTGTCATCTGCAAAACAACACTAAAATAAGACTTTATTTAACAAAATGACCAAATTTAACATTCTCGTTTATAAATGCCTAGCGACCGTATACTTACCCGCTAATTCATCATTAAGTACATGTTAACTTAAAAAGCCAAATGTAGTCATAAAAGTTATACAATTCAAGGTACACACGAATAAAACATTTACCTTATAAAAGAAAAATAATTTTTAAATCAAGTTTACCTTAATAAAAGATATAGTATATTTTATTTTATGTTATGATAAACATAGCGAATATTCGTAGTCAAATGCATCATTGGGAGATCATAAGGAGAGGTCAGATGAATCGTGCCATCCGAGAATTGTCTGGGACAATCACCAGGATGTTAAGTTTCAATTAAAAATTCTAGAGTGGTATATATACCATCGCTGTCTACCCCCAAAATAACTAGATACCACAATTGTCATCACTTTACTTGCTAAAGAAGCAGGGCGAATATTTCTTTACTAAAAAAAGGCAATACTTTTATGCCATGTTAAGAAAGTTTATGTCATATGTGCTAGGTGTTGCTTCGTTATTATTGGGCCATCGTTTTACTTGCCAAAAAAGCATGGCTATCTTGCTCTTATAAGGCAAAAATACTTTTGTGCCTTGTTAGGAAAGTTTATATAATATGTTATAGTTTTCAATTCGTTATTATTAGGTCAACCGCAGTTCTGTCCTGTAGACCATGATCGCTAGAACGTCCTGTAGTTGCTGTTCCGGCGATCCACTTAACCCAGAGTGAAGTGAGGGCATATCGTGGCGAAGTTTCGGCAATTCTAATAGCCCTTTCGTACCCACAAGTTTGTCTCTTTGTACATAGTCAGTCATTAGCCATATAAAAAGTGACATTTGAATAGCGAATTTGATTGCAACAAGTTGGAATGCCGTGTCCATATTTGCTTTACTTCCATAACTTATTACTATTGCTATAGGAAAGTACTTAAAACACCATTAAATATTAACAATATGGACCTTCCACCAAAATTAGTAGATAAGCAATTACCTTTAATATTTACAGATGAAATACTTAGTTTAGTTTTACAAATATGAAAGACGAGACACTAAAACACTCACACTTCACTGTTGCAGTTGGAAATGTTTAATGTATAAAGATTTGAAAGCTGTCATTTTGACACCAATGACAGCGACAATATATATTTGACACATTTGACACTAATGAAAGTGACAGATTTATAAAAGTCAAAAAAACAAAATTCCACCATAAACTATGAAACTGTTCTAGAAGCCAAATGCAGTTTTGAAAATAGAATTCTTTATTGAACGTAATTTCTTTTTCAAAATTGGTTTTGTCTCCTAGAACGGTCTTGTTTTGTAAACGCAATTTTAAAGTAATAGGTGGTATTGTTTTAGTGTTTCGCCTTTCACAGTGTGCTTGTCTAAGTCTAAGATAATATAGTAGTATATAATACGTACGGTGTGATACTTGTGGTGTTGCGCGAGGTGCGGGCGGGAGGGGGAGGCGGCGAGCGGGGGGGAGTCCCCGCGCCGCGACACCACGTTCATGTGCTCGTAGCTGCCCACCTGGCGCACACGGGCTACGTACTACACCGGGCCAAGTAGACCATACACGACAACAACAGAACGACTTGCCATTTTCAACCTTAAGACTACAAAATAGAATGTATTTTCCTTTGTAGTTATTGGATGTCGTGCTAAATTGAATCTTTTTTGTTTTGCCAACCGTAATACTCTGACGTAAAGTTTACTTTAAAATTATCCGTCTGTTTTTCTAAATTGAATTTTATTTGTATGGTGTTTAAGTTCATATTCGTATTAGCATTTGTTCGTTCTGTTCTTGGCGTCAAGTATGTACTAAGTATTAGTTATGTAGGAATTTATTATATTAGCGATATTTCGGCAACAATGATTGTAATGCATTTTATGATAAGAATAAATAAGAAAATTTTAATTGACATTTATGGTTTGTCCTTTACAGCGGTTATATAATTAACAACGCAACAAGTAGGTTGGTTAAGTTACAAAACTTGGAGAATTTATATTTCTCAGATATGTTTTATTCCAACATTTTTTTCATCGCTAAACTGAGGAATTATTAAAGCTACAAAAACACATCGATTAATCGCCAGTATAATAAAATCTCCATTTATTAACACTATTCAACTCTCCTATCTTTCTTCAATATATTTTGTAGTTGATTGTTAGTTACTATGAACAAATGATATTGATGGCAAACCGATCACCTTTATGAAAATTATACTTAAATTATTTTACATATGTGTAAAATCAGTAAGCAGATTGATATTACCCCAATACGCATTTACAGAAATATTTACAGGTCTGGTATACTGCTAACAGGTAAAATGATTAAAGCGGTACTTTGAAGGTAAATCTTAGACATATACATATTTGAAATCTGTGTATGTTCTAATTTCAAACGTGTATATATAAGATAAATATCATAAAAATGGTGCTTTAATCAATTTGAGCTTGTTCCGTCATATGTATACACTTTTAGTCGTAAAGAATGATGCCAATTCTTAGCGCTTTTTAGCACCAAGTCCAGCAAAACGAATCACCAGATTTCATGAAGTAAATATGATGTCTAAAATCAAAGAATTGTTCACAAAATGAATAAGAATGCTGTCTTAACAATTTGGTAGAAGGGTGACAGTCAAATAACTGGAAGGCGCACTATAAAAGCTATGTCGTAGTCGCTATTTGTGGCCTGTCCTGTGAGGAAGTACCGAGATATCCGCACTACGCCTTTATTTTTCTCATGACCGAAATTAAAACGTTAGTCACATCCTGATATTGCAATCAATTTTGAAGCTGTTTTATAAAAAAAAAGTGTTATTTGTTATATTACATATAAAATAATGATATCTAGAGAACTTTCTTATTGGCACATATTTAATGGGCATCATTCTTTACAATCTTTTCAATTTTCATACTTTAAAACTCTATCAAACTCAACCCATTACTCTTACTCCCATTACTTCTTACTTTCGGAAAGGCAAATCAATGACGTTTCAAACTTATATTAAGTGACTTGATTGGCTGTTGCGAAATCAGCCAATACGCAGCTGACATGCGTTTGACCATCGTCATCGCATTCTTGGGTAGCCGAAATCAATAAATCTGCTAAACCGTCAATGTATTTACCAATCTTCATATTGATCTGCCTGTCAGAAACCTGCAAACCGACCTAATCTAGGCAACCCATCACCTACCCTGTACAAAGTAAACAACCTATCAGCTAAACCGAAGCAGCTTTAAAGCTTCTTACCCTGGACTCTTAATCTATGTAACCCATCACCTACTCTGTCTAAAATAAAATACACAACCCATCAACTGAACCGGAAAAGCTTCTGGAAGATCTTTACCCTGGACTCCAGTTCCTCTGCCCTGGCCTCAGTGCTCTGCTTCTCCTCCTGTATGAGACGTATCTCGGTGTTGATGGCATCGAGCTGTTCCTGTAACATTAGCGCGAGCGCGGCGGCGTCTGTATGCCCTCCCTCCACCCCACCGTCAGATTCCTCGTTCTGTGACACAATGTCATACATCTGAATTAGAAAGAAATACACGGTTTAAATAAACAGAAAGTGGAGGAATTATTGTGTGTTTCATAATGTAAGGTTTCAAAGTACTAGTCAACTTTTGTCTAACATGGCAAGTAAACAATGAATTATAAAATCATTCGGTAACTGCTTTCAGGCTGTATTAGTTTTCCAATATAATATACAGATTGCACTCACTGATCGGTAAACGATTAGCGAGGTTAGGCAACGTTGAGTGCGGTCAGTGTATAGATGGGTGACCGCTTAGTGGTATTTCATCTAAACGTCTCCATGCTTCGGAGGACACGTAAAAAGTCGGTCCCGGTTGTTGTCAAATTGACAGCAGTCGTTAAGCCATTTCAGAGGCCTAAGGCCAGCTTGAACAACTCATGACAACAGGTTGGCCACTAACCACACGAAAGAAGCAAAATAGAAAATAAAATGGAAAATAATTGATTACTGAAATTAAAATACATTTCAGAGGGTAGAGATTACAAGAAGCAGGCAGAAACAGTGATAAATAACGATAGGCTCGCCCTTTATTAAGAATCAATATGGTGTAATTCATCACTGCCCACCCCTATGAGCATATACAGGAGGTCCCAAGACGGTTTCAAACAATTGCAATGAATTAAATCAGAAATAAATACATAGCAGGCGTTGGAAGAAAAAGGCATCAGTTTATGTACTCGTATGTAAATAATATAGATGGTAAGTACACCCACCTCGGCATCGCTAGACACGTCGAACGGTTGCTGCACGTTGGCCAACACGTGCGCCTGCTGCAACTTCTCCCAGGAGCTGTCCAACTGCACACACACACAAATATCGTTACACCAATAGCACAAGATAACCTTCCGCTACCAGTAGCCCTAGCATAAGGCTTGAGGGTTTACGTAAACTTTAAAATGTTGCCCGTACAATGTATTACATTTGCGTATACGTACACCGACGTATACGCAAATCCTGCAAATTGCAAATAAATATTTTTATGCATTTTAAATCAGTGCAATTAATTTTGTTGACATCTCTATATCTGCACTTTCATCAACCTGAAGTTAGAGCATTTTTTCTTATGGTAAGTGGTTATTGTAATATCTATAGAGCAGGCGTAGCGCTTGTCGAATATTTAAAATAGGAGACATTATGCTACTTGCTTTGGACCCCTAGTAACCTGCTATAAACAAACCAAATTGACCGCATATACACTCTTGTCTCTCTCAACAATCTTCTGTAAAATGGAAGTATTTTCGCAGAGTACTTCAAGTTGTCTGCATTCCTACCGTAGGTTACCCGTTTTAACCAGCCTAAAGCTAGCTCGTTACTTATTTAATTTAAACATACTTTTCATAGTTTTCGTAGTCATACTAGGAATACTGATAGCAGATGACAAAATGAAACGTTTATATTACTTTTGTGTATGAAGGATAGTCTTGTTCCAAATATATGCTTTCTGAAACGTGAGAGATTGCCAGATATTATTTATGATGTTAATATGTGACGTCAGTCGCCATGTAGGGCCAGGAGATTAGGACTAGGACCACTGGCTAGCTGTATTTTGCGCAGTAGTTACATCTCAATTTTGTGATTTTAAATATGCTGTTGCTTGCCAAGCCGAGGATCCGGTTTTAAGCCTGTCTCATTAATTAAATAGTATCAGATGAAATACTTACTAAAACGCGCCGAAACGGACATACACATAGCCATGAACTTAGAACGAATACGGATCAACTAGCGAACAAATATAACCCGAGTTTATCAAAGGTCTGACTCCTGTATCAAGGAAAGAGTCTTATTTGCTACGGTCAGCGAAATTTTGACACATATTTCTTATACAATATGTGTCTAAATTAACTGTCTTAGCTAAAACGAGCCGTTTCTAGATACAGGAACCGGGCGTGAGCCCGCTGTATGCACCCTGTCTAGTCGAAAACTACACAAAAACCAACGCCAATCCAAATTTCACATGATATCGAGCCGGCCATAGGTAACTAGTTAAGTTTTTTTTTGTTTATACTAATATAAAGAGGGAATATTTGATTTTAGTTTGTTTGTAAGGATTTAACTCAAAAACTACAGTAACTATTTCAAAAATTCTTTCTCCTTTACAAAGCTACTTTATCACCAAGTAACGTAGGCAATATATATATATTTTTTTAAAAGTACATTCGTACTTACATAACGTAACCTACTTACCGCGAGCAAAACCGCGGGCAAAAGCTAGTCGTTAATAAATATCTGATGTAATAACATTTCTATTGCCAAATTCCAGTGATCTTAGACTTGGTCTACTAGCATTCACCAGTACACAAGAAGTAAGACGCGTTGTTAGTCCCCAAGCCCACGTCTGGTGCGGTCATACCTTCGGCTGGAAGAGTCCCGGCGGCTGTTGTTGCGCGGCGGGCGACAGGGAACGCGTCAATGCGTCTGTCTGTTGAATGTTGAAGGCGATTTCTTGTTCCAACATTTGGCGTTTTAACTGGAACATATGTATATATACAAGTGATTAGAATATATTGAAATATTATTACAAACTAATTACATCATCAGATTTTGAATGTAACGTCGGAAAAATATTGGAACAACATTCGAATGTCATTGGAACATTATTCGAAAATTTTTAGGACATGATTAAAATGAGGATATATGCAAAAGTTTATGTTGAAGCATTTTGATTACGAAATAAAGTGTACTTTTTGTTAGAAACGTGATTGAAAAACCGTTGAATATTTAGTGAACAAAACCTCTTGTAACTAGTATTGTAGGGTCTATACAGCTAATCTATGTTATTTGTAGCCGTATATATTATTGAATACGGGTAAATTCGAAAAGAGAGAAAATTCTAGATATTTTTGCGTTTGAATAAATCAAGTTTTTTAATTTGTTTAGGTTTTTTCATAAGGCATATTTATTTATTACATTAGTAAAGTTTACAATGTTTCAAATAAATATTTAGATACCAGTTTTAATTTAACATAAAACCGTTAGTTAGTCAATTGTTTTGATATTCCTATCATTACATATTATAAAACAAATGCTCCCGCTGCGTCTGGATGTTCGCGTAAAAGTCAAACACTACTAAAGGAATTTTCACCAATAGACAGAGTGATTCATGAGGAAGGTTTAGGTGTATAATTTGTTAAGGTTTTGTACTACCCAAAGCCCAGGGAAGAGAGAGGGTTCCTAGTTTTGGAAAATAAAATAAGCAGTCTGCAGAACTATTAATTGAATAACTACTATTATTTCATAGTGAATACCTGTTCCGTCTCCATGCGCCACTTGGCCAACTCCTTGAGGATGTCCTGTTTCTCCGCCATGAGCTCGTCAGCATACTTTCTCGTCTTCTCCAACTCCTGGGTGAGCGCGTTCTTCTCATCCAGCGCGTGCATGCGCTCTTTGAGGTGCACTTGTAGCCTGCAACGCGAATAAGATGGGGAATAAGTAATAGAACTATTGAAGGAGTTGTGGGACCTTGGCATTTCTATATACATCTGGAATAATTCTACTGAAGAGTTCGCCTCCACGCTAGAGACCAGCAACCAAATAACATGTGATTTAACTTTAGAGGAACCGATGTCTAGCAGGCAATATTCCATCACACCTATTAGACCCCTTGCAATAGAGGGCGAACTTATTGCCCTATATTAGACACATTTCCAGAACAGGGGTGAAGCCTATTGCCGTGTACCAGACATTTCCAGAATTAATGCTGCTACTGAGAATTTATTAACAGCAGATATAAAGGCGATCCTACGCCGCGTAACAAAAAAAGCATTTGTCTATTCAAGGCTCGCCTAAACTTATTCCAGAGATTCACTAATTTGGTTACAGAATGCTCACAGTTCTTCATTTTCAATATGCTAAAGCCCTTTCATAGGCAAAAAGCAAGAGTCACCTGTCATTGGATTCAGACAACAGCTTATCAACAGTAGCCGAGAGCCTGGTGTTGTGTTCCTCGTTCATCCTCAATCGCTGGTTGAGCCTCATCAGCTCGGCGTTCTTCTCTTCAACACTCGCCTCTAACCGCTGGATGCGGTCTTCAGCTGACCCATGGCGCTCTTGAGCCTGCAAACAATTGCAAACGAAATTGAGCATTACACTCAAGCGTTAGAGTACCTTTTCCCGCCACGTGTATTCGGCATGCGGCGTTTAATAGATCTAGAAGCCCACGTGACAGGAAAAGAGGTATCAACACTGATAAAAATTAAGATACTCAATATGCGTTTAAAAAGTGGCTTAAGAAAAAATATTAAATTAATCGGAAAATAAATATTATCAGTGTTTTGTAGGGGTAAAATCACCATGCTAAACTGTCATAGGCTTATGCTGAACTCTTCAAAGATTGCTTTTAGGAGGTTGGTTTATAAGGTACTCTTATTGAAGCTATCTACTGGGTATTAATCTAGATCCATGTAGCATCTTCTGCTACTAGGATGCACTGATAGACCTTCAGATCTAGATGATTGTATCCACAGTCAATATTAGGGCTTTTAAGGCACTAATTGGATGGCCCCGAAACGTACGTTTCAAGCGAAAAGAATTCAATTTCCTCACAATCTATTACAGAAAAAGCATATTTCTATTTAATAGCATGCTGTGTTTACGTTTAAAGTGGTTGTGCAATAAATTCTGGTGCTTGTGCTTGTTTCGACCGTTGTAATTATTGTTGGTGTACAAAATGACTTAATATATAAATGCACTCAAAGTCATGCGTGACGTCATATATGTCAGACGATCGAAGTCGCCGCATTCAGTATATTCGCGTGGAGCGTGTGTTCCGTGGCCCTCCAGTATCGTAGTTTATTTTAGAAAATTATTTAGCTTGTATTGAACTATTATTACATTGGTAACAGCATATTCAAACTTATTACAAAACACCGACACTATGGAATCTATTTAAGGATTAAAAGCGAAATCAGTTTATTTTTTAATGTTATTAGCAAATGTGTATCTGTATTTTTAATTATACAGCGTGTAACAAAAAGTTTTGGTTATATTTACAAATTGTAATAGCAATAAACATCATTTTATAAAAACAGTTAAAATAAACTTTAGTTAATACATTTTTGATGAGAAAATAAATTTATTATATTGGAACATCTGGTCTAACTTTGAATGTTTTCTTATCTTAAATTTTTGATACCTGTCTGTCTGTGACAAACCTTACATATTGGCATCTCGATTGACTAGGAGCCGAGTTCAATTTAAACAGAAATGTGTACTTATAATAAAAAATATTTTCAAAGAGAGTATCTATGAAGTATTTTTGGTTTAAAATAAATATAACCACATATATTTGTTACATGCTATATACACATATAGAACTATATATTTCAAGTAAGTATATATATCTAAAGAGTTTCTAAATTGTCCTTAAATCATGATACTGTTTCACCTGGATCTGCATCAATGTTTTCGAGTCGTTGGTTGAATTTCAGTACATATAACAAAGAAAATATATACGTTGTTATATGATCATTATTTTTTAAAACTACTCTATTATATTTTAAATTATATCTATGTTCTTTAAATATGCTTTACAGAATAATACCTATGTCGAAGGGGACTACTTATATTTAAATTATACATTATATAAGTACACTTAAGACTCGGTACTATAGATATTCATGTAGTTTTTGCTACATGTGGGTATCGAACCCACAAACGTCTAGCCATTGTCAGTGGTGAAATGACCACGTATTTTATGTACCAAAAGCGAATCATTTTAATTATAAACGTAGACATACATACCTATGTCATTTCTTCAAAACTTTTACTTTTAGCTAATGGAGTAAAAATTGAATATAATGGACAGCAATAGTCACGCCTTCTATTGCGTTAGACCTTAAAACATGACTAGCATAATGTTGATAAATATACCACTGCATATCCCTTCGATATGGGCGTAAATTTATAATTAAAACGATTCACTGTTGGAATATAATATTCGGATATTCTAACCTTTGCCCCAATCGTGTACTAAGCCAAATTTAGTAAGGCGTATAGTTTTATCCGAATGATATTCGAATACATTTGCACTGCAATACCCACTTTGCATACATAAGTGCGCATAGTTGTATTACATATTCGAATATATTAGCGCACAACGCGATGCCTATTTTTCATGGTCAAGAATGCAGCGCACGTACTAACGAATACAGCTGTCAACACATTCGAATAAAAATCGAATACAATTGCGCACATCGCTTATCAAATTCCTGTCTTAACACTTTGTAAAAAATCCCTACATAACACAACGTAAGGCAGATTTATATATATTTTTTTAATTCTTGTTATTATTAGATTGTTATTATATTACACATAAATACAAAATATATCTAGTGACGATGACCTCATCAACTACATATAATGTAAAATGGAATATGAGAAGCAAAAAGCATGAAGCAATTAGTCAACAGATTCACGTGAATATTGTTCATATACAACATGTAAGAAAGACGTGGCTATATATAAAAGTCACACAATAATATTTTCTTATTTAATTGTATAATACATTATTATATAAAAACGGTTTGTAACTTAAATAGTGTTAAATATATAATAGACTGAAATTATTTAAATTTAGGCTCCAAAGTCAAGCGGACTATCTAAAGTTCAATATAATTCTCTTGCAGAAATAAACAAATATATTTAATTCTATTTTCTAGAGAATATAGTATTCTATAGTATTATTTATAAAGGAATCGCATTTATGCGATACGCTGTATGTTTATTATAATATAACCGCGCCTTTTAATTACAAATTGTATAAAACAATGAAAAATATAATTATTTCCCTATCGTATAAAAGGATTTTCCAGGTACAGCCCTAATTCAACATAAGGTACTTGTCCCGTCATTAACAAGTAATATACAGAGAAAAAGAAAAGGGTGAAAATAGTTAGTTATGTGCGTGAAGAGAATGTGTCCAGTGCTCTCTCTTTCTAAATTGGATAGTGAACTTATTGAGTGAGGTATTTAATAATAATATTTGTTAAGGGACAGGTACCTTACAAAAATCGAAATTGAACTATCTTCATTAAAACCTTATTTGGTTTTGATGAAGATAGTTCAATTTCGATATAATATTTTATATCGTCTTTTTATATATCTATCATATGTTTAAAGAACATTCTAGCCAGTAAACAACAATCCATGAATCCAAAAAGAGAAGCTATCACATAATATTTGGATCTCGCATAACTTGACCTATAATCTCCTACTAACTCTTAAACTCCTACATCCACGTAATTATCCCTACAGCGTCATAAAGCGGCTCTCTTCCATTTCCTACTATCTCATCTCCTACGCACCTGGTTAAGAGCTTCCATCCTAGCCTTGAGCTGCTCCTCCATTTCTGGCAACGAGGACATCTGCGCCAGTTTCTGCGTGGACAGCTCCAGTTTCTCCTCGATGGCTGCGATCTTCTCCTCTTGAAGCTGTGGGGGAGACATGGCATGAAGGTGCCGATGGAAGTGGGTAAGCACTGACTGTGGCAGCTACTGGACTCTGTTAGTATTGTTAGTTCAGACGACACAGAATTTCTTGCACCAATATCGTGGAGCCTGCTTGGAAGCGGATTTACGCAAGTAAGAGATCTGGGTAAAGTGGTCGTGTAGTAACACGCACTTAGGGTTCTTTTGTCTCTGTGACCAGTCCTATTATGCTGACAAGGTCTAAAAGTTAATATCGTCGTTGCCGAAGCAATAATAATTCCGTTAAAATCAATAAACTTCAAAAATCCTTTTAAGCTTTTAAAATTAATTCACAATATTATTGTCTTCTATTTACGCGAATATTATTCATTGAAATTAAACTGCTATATACGGATTTTATCGCGTTGTTTATATGTATATAAATATTATGTATATAATAATATGTATATAATAAATGTTGTGTATAAACAACGCGATAAAATCCGTATATAGCAGTTTAATTTCAATTAATTCAGAATTACATTTTTCACTACTATCGTGTTTAAATGGATAAACGTGCTTGTGTATTGGAAGAAGATTTATAAATTTAATAATTTTTAAAGTATCATTAATTTTCCTGTATGCTGGTGCTTTGCAAGTCACCTAGATCTTCGTACGTACACGTTCAGACACGGCTACAGTGGCAAAGAAGTCACAGTGACAAACATCACCCGTGCACGCTATGAGTAAAACAATTACACAATTTTAAATAAAGTGTCGTCTAAAGTTACTCTACGGGGCACTGACTTCTAGAATTGAGAACAATTCTACAATTTATTATAACAGAACTTATCAAAATCACTACTTAATAATTTTGGGTATTTCTATTAGGATATCGTATTCAATATTTACAAGATTCCTAAGTATATGAGTATATGCTTCATGCATTGAGTACTACTGATACCCTAACAGTATATTAGCAATCCCATATTTGCCTAAATTGATTGTATTCTATCACGGTAGTAGTAAGGTAGATGATCCCGCGATCCCTATGTCTGAAGGTATATGGTATCCCTAAAAGATTAGGTATTGCAACTAACCTTTCCAAGATAAATGACTTGAATCAAGGTTCTAGAATTAACCGATATTAAATATCTAAAATATAGTAATCACTATTAAAATGATAACGTCTGAAAGCAATATAAAATACATCCGCATCTAAAATTTAATGTCGAGTTGTACTAAATTGCCGAATACTTTAGATCGCATTTGCAACCAAAAATAATAAGTAAGGGTAGTCATACACCTGTTCTGGTCACATTTGGTAACGCGTTTTTTGTCTAACAAAAATTCCATCTCGATTTTCTTAGTTTTGTTTTGATTCGCTCAACTACACAAATTAGCAGTTGATTCCGCAGCCAGTTCCGCCGATTAAATATATATTTAACTCTGATAATCGTCATTACTGGCCGATTTCGATTCGAGCCGGTAATGACGACACCAATGCATGAAACATGTCTATTTGGATTTACTTTAATCGGCAGAACTGGCTGTGGAATCAACTGCTAATTTGAATTTTTTCGACTATGATATATTCGACTTTACCAAAAACCTGGCTAGAACATATGTGTAGCAACCCTTACAGTTCTATACATTGGTCATATTTATAACTTAATCTAATCTTAAGACAGACCCTGGATCTCATACGTCTTAATACTCCTCTTGTGTCGAGATTGACCTCAGCTTAAGCTACAGTTGTGTTCTCTCACCTTGAGTTGCGCCTGTTTGTGCTGCAGCTCCTGCTCAAGTTTCTCGTTGAGGTCGTGAAGTGACGTGGACTCTCGCTGCGCGTTCAGGTAGCGCTTCTCCAATGTCGCTATCCGCTCCTCCTGTGCACATAACGTTAAGTACTGTTTAAAATATGGCATTGATGATAGTGATATAGGTATAAAAGATGCATATGAGAAACTTATCTTTTTAATGGTACGGACGTTTTATTATGCTTTGATACAAACTTAAATTAACTTTTATGGCATAATGTATTTAACGTTGTAATAATATTACTATTGGTAACTTATAAAAATCATACTGATTTTGCTTGTCCGTTTTAATGTAAAAATCTGAGTATAATAACTTAGGCATACAAATTTAATGCTGCCACTAAGAGTTAGTCGAAAAGTACTTTATATAACTATGCAAAATAAAACCGCAATATTTTGGTCTTTCGTTCTACTAGCACCCTCTATGCAACTGTGCACCAAAATTAGCCTGCTCTCCTCTTGTTCTCTTACCTGGTCTTCTTTCTGGGCGACGTTCTCCCTGAGGTCCCTCTGGAGCTTGGAGCACTCCTCCTGTTTCTTGGCGAGTTCCTTCTCTCCCTTGGAGAGTCGGTCCTCGAGTTCAGTCACTTTGTTGTTCAGCTCGGCGACGCGACGCTGCCACGAACTTAACTCCGCTGACTACACCAGAAAGTCAAAAAGCTTATATAAAGAAATATAGATGGCGTCCTCTGGAACACAGTTGACTTTCATGATAAAATTTAGACATATTTTAGCTAAGTTTGAATCTTCTTGGATATAGCTATCGACATATATTTCGTAACCAAAAACTATTTTAAAATAATTTTGAAATAATTGACACAGTAATAAAATATCATCGTAAGTAAATAAACATGTAACGAAAGGTATTGATAATTAGACAATTTTGGGTCTGTTTTGGATGACTAGTTTAATGTGTACCTTAAATTTATTAAACACGATGTATACAGAGGGAGAAATGAGTTCACTGCTATTATAAAAAAAATGTATTCTATTAAGTAAGCAGAGGCAATGGGCAGGGCATATAGCTCGTAAAACCGATGGCTGGTGAGGTGGAAAGCATTTGAAGTGGTGGCCACGCATCGGAAGACGCATCAGGGGTAGACCACAAGGTACACCGACAACCTGGTAAGGGTCACGGAAGCGGTTTATTGCGGATGGCCCAAGATCGGCCTGTATGGAAAACTTGAGGAAGGCCAATGTCCAGGACGTCTTTCGGCTGAGATGATGATGTTTAAGTAAGTAAATACTGTAGCTCATAAATGCTTGCTATACCAAGTAACTCTCATGCGTCGTAACGCTAACAAAAGGAGTCATTGAACTTTCAGCGCAAAGCAGTAGGACCAGCAGTCTTTTGCTTGCTTGAGATCTTACCTGTCTTAAGGTAAGTGGCTCTGAGGGCTTGCCTCGAAATAGGAACATAATTGTTAGTCGGGGGTCTTTATAGACTTGGTACCATATGTGTTACAAAAGTTGCGATGACATTCTAGCCACGTGTCAATACTCACCAACATTTGCAATAAAGTAAATTATTAAGTAGCATTATTATACCAAAAATCATAAGACGTCGGATAGTTTAAATAACCGACTATATTTCACTTACCGTTTTTATTATTCTTAATTAAATACCGGATTATTACCGTGGGATTCCCATAGACTACGGTGATCGATGGTGACCAGTGGTTAGTGTTAGTGTCTATGAATGTGGTCTATGGCCCTGGTTACTAGTGATGTCAGTGTGCTTTAATGGTTAGTCTAATAGTCTATATCTATGTTAGCTAGGCATGCAGATATTTAGTTGGACTATTTGTTTTACCGATTCAGAATTTTCCGATAAGTTATCGAATCGATACAATATCGTACTGGCACGGTTAATCGATTAGTTTTATATCGATTACATCAAGCTTGTCTACACTGTACCATGAGATATTGTATGGACAGACAGCTGAAAATCTCGTGAGATTCTGAATCGGCCTCAGAAACCGCTATAAGCAAGATATGTATACATTTTGGTAGTTAGTAATATTAGCTAGTAGTAATTGCTATTTTAAGCCATTTATCAAAACCTTTACTGCAAAGCAATTAAGGTACCATGGTTATATTCTTTGTATGCGACATTCTCTACATAGTATGTAGAGAATGTACATATCAGAAAAGCAATGAGGCCCATGCCATATTTTCATCGACATTTTGATAAATGGTTACATTTGAGTACTGTTCTTGCAATTTACGGATGCGCAGACTTCTTTTATGTAGTGGAACGAATCTGAACACATAAGAAATGTGTGCATAAATAAGGGAAACAAATTTCTTTGAAATTTGAAAATTTACGACTGCCTTTTTTAACATGGATATACTCAGTATATTCAAAACGCTACGTGTCACAAAAAACAAATGTACGGAAAACTAGGCTCAAGGCAAATTATATTAAGCCGCCATCTCTGAATTAAAATGTAATTTGTGTACGTGTTCAGACTTAGAGTAAGTGCTTCTCTCTTAACCTGCACACAACAAAGCCCGGTTCGTATATAAAAAAAGGAATCGTTTTAGCTAAGGACAGTTAAATTATGACATATTTTTCCTAGAATATGTGTCAAAAATAAACTGTCCATAGGTAAAACGACTTGATACAGAAACCTGGCCTCAAAAGAGTAAGAGAGAGTTTCGCTTTGTTCCAGGAGAGAGTATCTTCTAGATACCTTCTACAATCAAAAAGTAGATTGAGGCATACTGGATTCACGATACTAGGAAATGTTTAAGCCCTGAAATGTCCTAAACTTTAGAGGTAATCGCACGCAATCGCAAATCACAAGAAAAATACGCACTACGACTATTAAATAACTAATTAATTATATTACATAGATTAGATTTACTTGTTTACATAATATTACAAGTACAGTCCATTGCATTGTAAAGCTCGCAGTGTCCTGACAAGAATATGGTCATGAGCCAAATAAAAAAAAAATCAATACGCTCGGATTCAGTGGCTGTATCGATATCCGTCGATGTTATCGACACATGTCATTTACAAGCTCTCGATGCAAAGATAAAAAACGATTGACTTTTTAACTATGCGGTTCGTGGGTCATCACTCACATGTAAAGGCGAATTCAGATTGGGATGGAGGTCGAGTGTAAACATCTCATGCAACGAGAAATCCTAACTTAATATTATAAATGCGAATGTGAGTTTGTTTGTTTGTTACACTTTCACACCTTAACTACTTAACCAATCATCATGAAATTCTGCACACTCGTTGTCAGGGGTACAGAAAGGACCATAGAGTACCTTTCACCCAGGAAAATTCTGTTCCCAAGGTTATGCTAATAGAAAATTGGCATAGCCTACATTTACGTGAACGTAGCCGCGGGCAAAATCTATTTTCTCTATAAAAGATTGGGTATACAAAAATATTTTGTAGTAAAATACAAATATTATTTGGTCTTTTCGACTGGTTAAAAGTTTAGCGTCAGGATTTTTTAATCATTCTGGTTAAAAGTTTAGCGTCAGGATTTTTTAATCGTTCTGGTTAAAAGTTTAGCGTCAGGATTTTTTAGCCATACTGTGACTATCCGCTAAGATACCAGGGTGTTATGACGCTATAGATGCCCCTTATCCACTGACATTTAAGTTTATTATAGTCGCGATTAAAGTCAAAGCAAAAATACTTTTCATTTAGGTATTAAAGTAACAATTATAAACGACAAAAAATATTTTAGTAAGTTTACTGAAGTAACGGAATTTACATTTAGATCGACGACTTTACTTTGCCTTTGGCCCGAGGCTAGTTTTAAAGGAGCGATAACTAATATGGCACTCAAACTTTGTATTTTCAATCGATTGGATACCTGAAACAGCAGCTCCATTTATATCCATTCCTGGCTTTACTTGTTTTACCAAATAATGAATTAGTTTGACACTATTTGGACAGATTATAACCTATAAAACTCTATCAAAAGCTTCCAAGCTATATCTATACAAGTAAATAAGATTAAAGTTTCTGTTTGTAATGTCAAAATAACAGCTTTTTTCTAAAAGCATTTGAAAGTATTCAAGGTACTTAGATTAAAAGATCAATTTTGACGCAACTTTCACTGGCAGATAGCTGATGTTATTAGGAGTACACAGGCTACTTTTATTTAGAATATTTTATTTAAATTCCACGCGGGCGAAGTATGTAATAAAACAATGCAATGGACTATCTTAACTACATATTTCGTTACCATTCTAATATATAGGTATGTTAGCGATATACAGGTTATATGATAATATGCGATGCATCGTTATGTCATATTGCGGTTGCATACAATAATGTAGATATTAGTACGATGTATTTAGTATAGATGGCGACACGAGCGTGCAATGGCGATCGGACCGCGGTGGCAGGTCCGTTAGGTTTGAATAGTGTGGCTTACGGACATCGCTAAGAGGTGATTTAAATAGTCTATTATGTGGACATTGTGTATTCGAAACCTTATTAAACAACCTTTTTTTTATTTCTCTGGACAATTTTTACGAACTGACAAAATAATTATGCAATTTGAATGTCCTAATTCCGGAAAGTAAAACCTTTTCATTTAGAACTAGTAAGTATATAGGACAATTTGAATTATTCTCTTTTGGACAGAATGCAAAACTTTTTTGGAATATCCCTGATAGACGACTACAAGATACCTTTCAGCAGCCACTGCCAGCCACTTTTACCTTTTAACACACACTTTATAAAAGTATAGGTGTTGTCTTATAATTCAGAATTCGCCCTTTTTATCGCCTCTGTGTATCGCTACGAAGACGCATAAACGTATGTATTTGCTATTCCGGAGATTTTCGCCCCATAATTTTACCAAAAGGGGCGATAATGTCCAAATCACCAGTTAACCGTCCGTTCACCATACTACCCACGTATCACCTTATATGATGCATCAGCGATATATTCTGTCTCTGTCATCGAGTCTAACCTGCTTGGCGATAGTATTTTGGAGCTCGCACACTTTTCGCGTCGTCTCCGTTTCGCCGTTAACATTACTTTCCTGTGTCGCCATAACAAACAGATTATGATCTAACATCTATCCTTTTGGGTTTTAAGCAATAGTTTTTTTTTACTAGGAATTTTTACTCGAGTCATTATTTTTCTTTTCACCAAGCTATTTGGTAAGGTTACGTTATATCAAAATAACCATTTGAAAATCGGTATCTTCTTTTTTAAATGACGTTCATTTAAGTAATAAATTATTTTTGTTCTTTCAAGGAATTAAAATATTTTTGACAAAATAATAAATCGAGTAAAACATAAAATAAAATATTAATAATTACACACAGCGTAACATATCTAAAAAGATTGATGAGAAGGATATTTTTAAAATGACCGTTTATTTATTAAATGAGATCTCTAATGTAGCTTTAGTCGTTATATCTGAAGCCTTTTAGAAATGTTACATTTATAACAATGTAGCACAATCACCATCCACTAAGGCTGCGAGCACATCAACAAAATGTATCGAAATTTACGAAGAGAGTATCGACATTTTCGTACGCTATTACAAATAAACTTTATATGTCTTTTTGTCTAAAATCGCGTCGAAATGTAAGAAAGAAAATGTATTTCTGTAAATATAATATCATAAAGAGGATTGAGGTACCTAAGTAATATCTTTTACAATGGGTAAAATACAAAGTGATATAGGCACCGTCTTTTTACGAGATCGTCTTTAATATTTGAGATCAAACATAGAACATGATTTAAATAATTTATGACAATGCAATACGTAGAAAGTGCATATGTAATCAGAGGATCTATTACACTCTTTTCAGTAACAGAGGGAGAGCGTATTGCCCTTGCGATGTTACTGCTATTCAGATACAGATTTTGACTTTGCACTGCTACTGGATTGTGATAATAGGAACAATATCCTCGACCCGGGAGCACTCGTGGCGTCGGATCGAAAGCAGTCAATCTTGTGTGAATTTACAAACATAAGCTACAAATTATTCTCAATTTTTATTTACTGACTATCTAAATAGAGTCGCAGAGGTGTATGCAGATAACTTTTAAATACCCTATAACGCCAGGCCCGGTTATCGAATTCTGAGCCAGAGAATAAATGTTAGTACCAATTAAGGCACTATTTATCATTCTTGACTATAAACATCCAAGTGATAAAATTGGAATAGACAGATTATTCCAATAATTGGGGCTGAAGTCACTTTGCATTTTACTAATATTTTAGATAAGAAATAATCTTTCGAAATATCGATATTAGTTTGTCGTAAGTAGTATGATACATTCGCAGCCTAAGCCATCTAAGGGATTAAAACATTTATTTATTTGAGCGTGTTTATTTATATTCACTGTTAGTGTGTATCCATATTGTTACAACATGTCAGTATCGTGTCTTTGAGAGTATTTAGATTTCTCTTTTGTATTACAATTAAGGATTGTCTATAAAATATCTGGTTTAATATTTACAAGAGAAAGATGCAGATTCAAATCGTAATAAGATCCTTAATTGAAAGTAAAAGTATTACAAAATATTGTACTAGCTAATGCCTCTTTAAATTTATCAGTAAGTATTATTTTAAATAATAAACCTTTGCAGGGAAGTAAACACAACAGTCATCAACGTCTTTAATGGTCTCGAGACGATACATACACGTTTAAAACAAACATAGATTAATGTTTACAGGTTCAAGCACGTTTGTGTCACAAGCATCTTAACTTTCGCACTTATATAAATTAGAAGGATTCGTAAAATGCATATCGTCAGAAATCATTAATTTTACTCCATAATAAAGCAGATAGTTTGCGATTTGAGGCAAACAGATAATATTAATTTATATATGACATATTATTTCATAGACAATCCTTATTCTTTCTAAAATCTCTTATGTTTTACTTGTGTATAGTTACATTACATATATACAACACATATGTACAATGGTTTTGTTACCTTAGTGGTAGGTTGTTCTCCGTTCTGGTCGGGGGATCCGGTGGGAACGGTGCCGTTTTCCTTCGGCTTGTCGTCCGACGTACCCGACGCCTTATACTGTTGTAACTGTATTACAAATACTTATATTTAAGCTTAGTTATTTTTCTTATTAGGCTTATAATAACATTTTACATTTCTTCGAAAGTTTACTATTTTAACTAAAAAGAACTTACATATATGTCTTCAACATTTTAAGGGCGATTATGTCACGCCCCTATTCGGATAAACGCTACTATTTTTGTAACTATTAACAACTACAGTAAGATTTGGTGTTGTGTTTTTAATAGTGCCTATTAAACAGTTATAAATAATAAAGAGAATAAGTTTACATTTTCAAGAAATCCTTAAATATTGGTTTACCTCAGACCTATTCTTAAGTTCCTGACTATCTTTTGCTTCATTTACTCTCATTACATCTGCCATACAACTCGTCAATCTGGTTCTAAATAAGTGTACAGCACTTACCTCTTCTTTAGTTAAAGCTAGTTCTTCTTCGAGGGCTGTGTTTCGCTCCAGCGCTACACGCAACCTCTCGCGGACCTGGAACACGTAGTATTACATACATACATAAGGTTAATATCTATATAAAATACAATCATTGTCAGATCCAGTCAGGTTGTCGGCACACAAAGAAGACCTGGTAAGATCGGTCGGTTTGGCAAACCTTGGGGGAGACCTATGTCCAGCAGTGTGCGTCTTTCAGCTTAGATGATGAAATAAAAAACGTTCTTTGTGCAAAATAAAATTGATATTTTGTAAACATTATGTTTTGATGTGTATATGCTGTAAAAATAAGAGTAAATTTCACACCATAACATCATAGCCTAGCGCCATAGTAATACACTCGATTTTACTTTATGAACCCTAAAACTCCTGGGCATGCTGGCAAATGAGTGCCGAGCCTAATCTATCCTACAGATGAGTCTCTTTTCAAAAGGTCAAGGCCAATAGTCCTACACGGCGGTCAAGGACAGGACAGACTTTGCTAACGTTCAATAACATTATGCAGAACTCTCAGAGACGCGTGTAATATGAAAACATTGAAGCACGTACGCAAATATATTCTACTGACAAATGAACAGAAAAAACAAAATGGCTTTCCTAAAAGGAATATTGAAAATAACTTAGTATGCAGCTGTTTTACGTGAGTTTCCCACGTACTGAGAATAGAAAGGGGTCGCTTCTAGGCTCTGAAGAATGTGAAAATGGTAATGATGTCTTGTACACTAAACATTTAAATGCAAAACGCCTGTTGAATATAAAGTAAGAGAACTACGAATGTTTTCGGATCAAATATCAATCAATGTTATTAATATCAATGATTAAAATCATCAATTGATTTCGACGATTCGGTTGAAGGACTGATAAAAAGACCTGTCCTGCAGGCCGTACTCCACGATTGTCTAAAAGCATATTTTATTCTCAACTAACTATACTGCATGGATGGTGTAATGTTTTAAGTGGTATTTTTATAAATTACTCTTAACAACCCTTACTCTTAACAATTTTAAAACGCAGTATTTTTATCACAATTAAAACTCAATAACTAATATTGTCACCGTTACTAAAGAAAACAGAAAAGTTCAAAGTCGACTCGAGAGTGAGTTTGTTAGTGATACTTTACAGAACTGCACAGCTGTCCTGGAATTGAATAAATTGAATCATTGCCGTCCAGTATAACAAACAAGACACTAACTATGTAGTGCCCAAGGCGGAATAATGCCCCAAACTCTAAGAGGGACTTAAATTGGACATTTTGCACCAGTCACGTCCTTTCAATTGGACGATTTTCAATTTAGGTTTTGTTCTTGTCTCAATACGTATCGAAAGACCAAGTTACTTTTTATTGTTCTTGTAGTTGGTAAGTATCAATTATCAACAATAAACCATAGCATTACTTTTCTATTTAAAATACAAGTTTGGTAATAGAAATAGATCCTGTGTCGCAGGAGACATGATAAAATTTAAGCAACGCACACAAAGAACAACCAGATACGAAACAATTATTAGTGGGTCACACAAATTTTGTCGTGGATCGAACCCACAACACTCGTCGCAGTGAAAGTGGCGATGCGACCACCTAAATCAATACGCCATCCATGCATACTAGTCTTTAAAGAGTCTCGTAGCACTGCTACCGCTACATGAACACAACACAAGGATGTGTGACTACGTACAACGGAGATATATATATATATATATATATATATATATATATATCTCAGTAGGGAGACCAACAGACTGCAATGCAGAGGGTCTCGGGTCCGAACGCACCTCCGACTTTCGGAAGTTATATGACTTTTCGGAATTATGTGCGTATTGATTGACAATTATCGCCTGCTCCGTGCCTCGGAGTGCACGTTAAGCCGTCGGTCCCGGCTGCCATGAACATCTGTGGCAGTCGTTATTGGGAGAGTGTCGACACAAAAAGATCCCACTGGGTCGAAGTGTCGCCAGTCTGCACTGACTGGCCCCCACATAAGATACATACATACATACATGTACAACGGACCTGCTAGCTCTGCTTACCACAAGAACTGAACACACGGCTTTTCTTTTTTAAACTGTGAGGTGTGTAAGGCTTGCGTTTTACCACGATCTCACCTGGTGTTAAGTGACGATGCAATCGACGATGGAGCACGCTTGCCTAGAAGAAACCTTTTCACTCGGAACTTGAAGACACCCAGATTTTACTCATCTGTGGATCTGTGACTTCGTAAGATGGACTTTATAAACCAAGCTTCTTACCTTTTCGTCCAACGCCTTGTGGTGTTCGAAGAGGCTCTTGAGCGCCTTCAGGACTTCCACCTCGGAGGAGACGCCTGACTGCGCAGCCGCTTGGCGCTTCACTACAGTCATGCGCAGCGAGCGCTCGTGCCGTGACACCAGGCATTCTAGGTGCTCTAATAGTAACTGCAACAACAATACAACACTTTATAATTGAACTTGAAAATGAGTATTTCAAAACCACTTCTTTTACATATTTTAAAAACCGATCAACCGATTTTTCTATACTAGGATCAACGATTGCTATGATTTGTTTATATTAAAAAGTTGTTAATTATCTAAAGATGTCATCAAAAAATCTATGATGTAAACATTGGACGCCATTTAAGGGTATTTATCGATTTTATAGAATTCTAATGCCATATCTAAAAGGTTAATTAAAACCAAATTTTAATAAATAGTTTCGGCCACTAGCATAAAATCTGCCACAAGTGAATACCACACTTGTTCTCGTATTGAAACAATCCCACATGCCACAATGTGTAACTTAGTTAGAAGAAGTTATCTGGAATCTGCATTCTATTTTATATTCGAGACAATAAATAATTGATATAATAATATATAAAACATCCGATGATGTAAATCAGGGTTCTTAAACAGCCAAAGTTATTGCAGCTACAAAGGCAAGAGTAAATCTGATAACGGAAGCGAATTTCTGTACCCAAACCGAGGCTAGGCAATTTGTCGCAAAGCCGACAAAGAAAGACAGGCTATCGCTTTTCTGTTCCTCATTTCATGCAAGACAAGAGAAACATTATCACAATCCTCGGCAACCAAAGAAATACACATGTAAGCTACTAATCTTAAATGAGAACGTTTGTGACATTGTTCGAATGTTTGTTACTAATTTACGCGTAAACCATTTAACAAATCTGCAAGTAACTTGGCTCGCACATAGACAATGTCCTGGATTGACACATATAATATTTATTATTCCGGTATATGTGGGATTCATGCGTGCGAAACTATAGACAGCAACTAGTATGCTAAATGTTTGTGAAGATGTTTGTACGTCTATTTAGTGTAAACCGTTGGACGAATTGGGATAAAACTTTGCACACATATAGACACAAATCCTGGATTAATAGAGAGAATATTTTTTATTGCGGTATGAGTTTTCATGGATTACCTGCGGGCAAAATCGCGGGCAGAAGCTAGTGTAATAAATGTTAAAGTTTGTGAAAATATTTCTTAGTCAATATCGTGTAAATCGTAGGACGGTTTGGGTGCAACGTCGCACACAGACAGACCATGTCAGCCGGTGTGCGTTCTCGTGAGCTTTATGTGGGCGAAGCGGCGGGTAAAAACTTGTTAATAATATAACTAGCATCATTTCGTTACTAAGAACGAAATTGCGTATAATAAACGCTTATTCCCGGAATAATTTCAAGGCTTCGGTTGCGGTGACCAGGATAACATTCCGTATCGCGTCCAATTAGCGAGGGCAATTCTCGTCCTCATTAATTATTATAAGCGGTCTTATTGTCTAATACACCCACGTACGCACAATGACCGGTTTTCAATCAGAATTATTTGCCTTGGTGGCGTAGCAGGTATTTCTCTCTAGATATAGCAGTACGTAGTTTTGAACCTGAATTCCTTCAGTATTTACTACTATCTCTTTGTTTCAGATTTTAATAATCAGTGATAAATGGTATAATGGCTGCGACACCTTGTCAATATGAAATGTAAAATACTGAAACTATAATTGAATGGCAATTTAAAAGAGTGGTCATGAATTTCTTGCAGGTATCTTCTCATAGGCTCAAGCTTTTACCCGAACCTGGCAACTAACCTAAATGTAAATTCAGTACCTTCACTAAACTCACCTACTCATAAACTTTGGCGCTCATAAGTGGTAAATAAATGATTTTTGATTTGAACTATGCCTGGTAGATGGAAAAGGCGAGGCGAGTCATACACCTTAGGATAAGACAGTGGTGTAGGCGTGACACTATGTATAGATTTAATATTTTTTTATAATAATGTATGAAATTACATTGTAGTTATACACACAGTCTTATTGCTATACACGATGACAGTATACATTAACTACAATAATGGTCGGTGGAGTACTGTTCTCCTAGATAGGCTACTGAGCAGCCTGTGGTAAGGAGGTACAGTGCCGGCCCCCTACTGGTTCACGAATTTTATCGGTACACGTCATACATCCCTAAATTTGTACATGGTTCAAATTAATGGTCTACACAAAGGCATTTCATAGATGTATTATATGAGGATTATAGTAAACTATTTTACGTTCATATATATGTTAATCTGGGCTATGGTCAATTTTTATGCCACGTTCTAACTACTTGTAAAGCTGTCCAACGGTTTACGCGTGATTGAAAAACAAATATCGAAACATCTCCATAAGCTTTTACGTTTCGACGACTCGATGGCGTAGTGGTTAGTGTAACCGACTGCCACGCCTAAGGTCGCGGGTTCGATTCCCGCACAAGTCAAACATTTGTGTGCGTGAACTTGAATGTTTGTCTTGGTCAGGGTGTTTCTATGTATAATATGTATGTATTTACAAAAAGAAAAAAAAAGTATGTATGTATGTTTATCCATTGTCTAGTAGCCATAGTACAAGCTCTGCTTAGTTTGGGCTAGATGGTGTTGTGTGTATGTGATAGAATATTATTATTATTATTATATTATTATTATTATATTATTATTATTTACAATTAGTAATTAGTAGGAAGTAGTAGGAAAATTTTCCATGTTTGTTTGTCAATCTATCCCTTGAATGGCAGAGCTTGCTGTTACCATTATATGGCGGCGACACGATAGTACCAATTTGCGCGTAAAACTACCATCCTCCTACAGAACTGTATGAACAGTAACCCTGTTACTGTATTGCGCGCGTCGAGTATGATTGCCACAGCCTCACATACCTACATGTTTAATTGCTTTTTATTTTCCCTATCTTTATTTATTTTCTATGGTATTGCGAATGATCATAGGCTAGAATATACCCTAAGTTACTCTATTTCAGGTTGTCTGTAGGTTTAGCCACCTGTTATATTTGCTTTCCAGTTCACTTTGTGTTTTCGTACTTCAACGTCATGAGTAGGTAGCTGAACAATAAATAATTTTGCATAAGTATTATAAATAAAAACCCCAGTTTATTATTCTATATTTTTGAACTGTGAGTAAATCTACTATAATGTTACTAATACTGTCAAGGTGTGTGGTACTAGGTATTGTTGTTGCTGTTTGTACATAAAAACTAACATCCTAACTAATATTATAAATGCGAGTGTGAGTTTATTTGTTACGCTTTCACGCCGTAACTACCCGACCGAGCATCATGAAATACCTTTCATCCAGGAAAAATATAGAAATTTATTGACAAAATGTAGATACTATAACGCGCAAAATCTAGTTTGTTATAATTTCGACAGATAGAGAACATCGAAATCTTGCATGTGTATGTATATCGATGTATATTGCTGTCTAAACACACAGCCACAGTACGACCCTTAGTCTAACCTCCTCCGTCTATCGCAGGACGTATAATAATATTATAACGAGAATCGGGAACAAATTACATATGTTAAGCCATTACAAACGCTGGGAGGACGTCGGTTTGGGGTCAACGGCACGGCTCGAGATAAAGAGATTAGTAGCCGATCGTCCCCGCACTTGTGTCAACGATCTTCACCTCGCCACTTACCTACGAGATAAACCGTGGCGAGCCACGACCGGTGCTGTAGTATATAGATTCAAAATTGCTTAATTATTTATGTTAAAGTTATATTATACATTATAAATTTCGTAAATAATACACAATATTTACGAAAGTTAAATTAACAGGTAATTCGATAGTTATCATTTAACACAATTATAACTAGTCACGAAAGTTACGATACGTTAAAATTACACTCTTACTTTTATCGAAAGTTACACCTTTACGGACATCGAAAGTTAACAAGTTACCTCCGTACAATGCCGAAAGTTAAAACTGTGCAGATGTTGATAGTCACGGAAATTCACATCCCAACAAATGCGGAAAGATATATCGCTAAGACAGCTGAAAAAGGGATACTGGCTTAATCTAAATATCAATGAAATCAAAACCTGAGCATTCTAGATAAGATTACCAAAGTACAATGAAGGCATGCTAGTTTTTAGATGAGTATAATAAACTATTATAATATAATCTGAATTGATGGACATTTTAGTAAAACGTGCTTGAGTTTTGAGCTTGTATAATAAACAAGTGAGAAACGGCAATGAATTGCCGTAAATCTTAGAGTACGAAAATATGATGAAAGAATGGCGCTGACCGCGAGTCTCTAGCTTTTACGGTTCTCGAGTTGAAAGATGGTATCACGTGACCTTGAAGTCAGAGGTCAAAGGTCATAGTAATTACGGGGGTATATCGACTATGCTGAGTCGAATGGCGTTGACCGCGAGTCTCTAGCTCTTACGGTTTTTGAGTTGAAAGTTGTATAACAGACAGACGGACGGACGAACGGACGGACGGACGGACAAAGCTGTTGTATAAGAGTTTTTTCGAACTCTAAAAGGTAACGTCGAATTCGTTTATATGTCCAGGCTTCAAAAATATATAAGCAATAGCTTTTGTTTGCTGTTTCGCTTGGTCGGGAACAGTATCTACCTTTTTTTCTGTATGTCCTTTCTGTACCCTGAGAACATTTATGCGAAAATTTTGGATGAACGGTGAGTAGTTAAAGCTTGTAACACACAAATAAACTCACATTCGCATATTTAATAATATTATAAGAAACGATAAATAAAGCTACACGTAAAGATGTAATTTAATAAACGATTAACGAACTCAAGCGTTGTCTGTCTGTCTGTATCCAAATTCTCCACCACTGTGTGTATACCTACGTATGTATATATATATTTCTTTCAGCTCTAAATTGTATCGCCAGGGAGTCTAAAGTATAAATGTGTAATCAAATATCGCGATCTCAGACATCGCCATCTTTGAAATCACAAAAGCACGGGACGGGCAGACGGTTATTTAGCCACGAGAAACATTTATCTTGAGTACACTCAGCTTCAATTGAATCAAATCAGTAAGTAATATCGACAAATCGAATTTAAGAACAAAGCTGTCTTTTAGACTTCTACAAAACGGCCACAGCCCCGTGGAAAACCGTTGGGACTGCCACGCAGGGGTATCAAGTTCAAACACAAGGCACGCATCTCTGAATTTTCGTAGTTATGTCCGTATTAAACGAGATGGGTGTAAAATGCCAGGATTCAAACTCTTCGTCTTAATGTGACCTTGCCATTTAAAATACATGTGACCTTGTGACCCATATATCTCGGGGGTCTTTTCGACGCACAGGGCACATATACAAACTTGACCGAGGGATGACCTCAAGGTTTCTGCACACCAAGTTACAAGTCAATATTTTTCCATTTAAAATATGTGAACCCTATATTTCGGGGGTATTTTGACCCCCAGGGCCTATATTCAAATTCGAACGAGGGATGACCTCAAGATGTCTGCACACCAAGTTACAAGTCAATCGGTCCAGTGGTTCCGGAGCTATACCTGTCACTAACAGACAGACACACAGACCCACAAAGTGTTTTCATTAACCTCTTCGAAGTAGACTCAGAGGTTAATAATTAATTATTATCGCTCACTTTAACGGCGAAGGATAACATCGTGAGGAAATCTGCATGTCTGACAGTTAACCATAATGTTCTCAAATATATGTGATGTCTGCCAACCCGCACTAGGGCAACATGGTGCCCAGCAGTGGAACAATTTAATACGGGGCTGATATTATTATACCTACACTGCCGGTCAAAAGTTTGAGACCACCTACATCAAAGTTGCAAATGGATGTAAAACTCAAAATAAAAAGCTAAACATGAAAGGATTTATTGTGATATTTATTAAGTATGGCAAATGCAATTAAATATAAATAAAAAATATTAAATATTTCGACAATTTAACTTAAAATATATGTTGACAAGCTAAACAGCTTTTTCATCAAAAAACCCTCCCTTGCATTGAATCACTTTGTTGACAAGTCTTGGCATGCGGGCAATCAATTTGTCGATTGTTTCTTGTGAAATATTGTTCCAGCTTTCTTGCAATGCTCTCCACAAATCTTCTTGTGAGCTGGGACAACAACTGCGCACGTTTCTGTCCAGCTCTTCCCAAAATAGTTCTATAGGGTTAAGGTCGGGGCTCTGAGCGGGCCACACCATGTTTTTTAACACCCCTTCTGCTTCTTTTGTATCTAAATAACCCCGGCATAATTTGGAGCTGTGTTTAGGGTCGTTGTCTTGTTGGAAAATAAAGCCATCTCCAACTAGCCGAAGTCCCGATGGTACAGCATTACACTCCAATATTGCTTTGTACTGCTCCTTTTTCATAATTCCTTCGACTCGTACCAAATCTCCAGTTCCACGGCTCGAGAAACAACCCCAAACCATAACGGAACCACCGCCATGCTTCACTGTGGGCAGGACACAGTCTGGCATCATCTTTTCCTCGGCACTCCGCCGAACAAAAACACGTCTTTTGCTCCCAAACACTTCAAATTTGGACCCATCTGTCCAAAGAACTCTTTTGAAGTCTTCTTCACTCCAGTCTCGATGGGTAAGGGCCCACTGCATTCTCTTCTTTTTGTTTTGTGGCCTTAAGAGAGGTTTTCACACTGCTACGCGACCAAATAACTTAGCGTCTCTTAGTCTTCTTTTCACTGTGGTCAATGACACAGGTGTAGACCGGGATTTGTTCACTTCAGCGCGGATTTCTGGTGCTGTCAGGCGTCTATTCCGCTTGCTTGTTACCACGATGAACTTATCCTCGCTAGAAGTGGTAGCTCTCGGCCTTCCCGACCGCGAACGATCTTGATTATTGCCAGTCTCCTTGTATCGGGTTATTGTGTTATGAACACAAGTCTTCGACAACTTGAGCTGAGTAGCAATCGCACGTTCAGATTTGCTTTCGTTGTGTAAAGCAATGATGACAGCACGAGTTTCACCGCTAATTTGGCGTACTTTTCCCATAATGAGATGTCTTCACTGTAAGAACGACGAGCTCGGACTAACCAAGATTAAGAAATATTTACTCCATGGAAACTCAGGTGTTCACAGTGTTTTAGGAAGTTAAAATTTCCTAAAATTCTGTTAACACAAAACAAAGCCCAAATAATGAATAATAGTCAGGTAACAATAATATTACAATGACTTTAGCGCGCGGTCCGCACGCGGCGCCCATTGATGTTTCTAGACAAAAGACCTTTGTACGATGATTACATAAAAATAAATAGAAATAATGACTTCGAAAAATAGTTAAATATCCATTGTATATGCAGGTGTTCAAATTAATTGTTTATCATATGTATTTTTAACAAATTTTATTGTGAAACAATATTTTAACTTGTGGTCTCAAACTTTTGGCCGGTAGGGTACATATCATTTACAGCACGCGCTGTAGACACGGGCGCTGCGTGCGCTCAGTACAATATCTATTATAGTATAGTTATTGTAATTAAGTATTAGATATTAATTATATTATTGTACTATCGCATTAGGTTAAGAACCTGTAATGATAGATAAATAGTTTGAAACAAATAAATTATTATATATAGACTGCTAAAACATATTTGTGGTCCGAAACACATGCATATACATAAATACATGCCTGTAGTACGTGAAGGGGTAAACAGAGGTGTATTATGCTTACAATTCATCAGCCACGTCTTAACCTAATAGGGTAGTTGCCTATGTTTCATTTTGTACATTATTTTACACATAAGAGCAAATAGCAATAAAAAGAGATCTTTTTGTGCAGACAGTATCAAAATTGATTGCAAAAAAGAGAGTGATAAATATTTTAAGGACCGTAGTAAGATATCCCGGAGGGGTAGGCAGAGACTAAGGATTTCCGTTTGCAACGATCCTGACACACATCTCTGGCTTCATTCACTTTCATCACGTCCCTCATACACGCTCGCCGGTTTATGGTGCTCTTAACCTGGCCTTTGTCCAGAACGTTTCCGATCTGATCGAGAAACGTTCGCCTAGGTGAAGATCTAGACCTAAAGGATAGTGTGAATGGAACAGTCACAAGAGGAAGCCCTTACGACTGTTCTATTGACACTAGCCTTGTAAACTTTCTTAGTCAGTCTTTTCTCGTCCATTCTTTCTACATGCCCAAACCAGCTTAACATACCCTTTTCTATTCATGTCACTATATCCACTTTCATGCTGCACCTCTCTCTAATCACACTATTCCTTATTTTATCTTTCAGAGTCACACCACATATGTTTCACAGCGCTCTTATTTCTACAGCATTTATTGTGCTCTCATGCTTCTCTTTCTCTTTCATGAAACAGGCGTGAATCTATCTTGCTTTCTTCCTTAGATAGCCGCGTTTAAATAGCGGTCACATCACAGTTTGAATCTTTCATCCTTTTTATGTCATTTGAAAATTGCCCCTATAGTAAATAATATAAAAGCGTTTCAAATCTAGTAGAGATTTGAAACGCTTTTATGTAATTTATTTTTGAGTAGATATAAAAGATCTTTGTACATGTCACTACTATACTTAAATAATACAAAAGTATGAGTGAGCCCTATTGTTGGCATGCCAGACATAATTGAAAAACGATTATGTCTGGCCGCGAGTGTGCCGCTGCCACTCAATAGATAGTCCTATGTAATAGGTAGGACATTAGCGTCTATTGGGTATTCCCAGCCTTCGTGTTGCTAGTGAGAATTACCTAGCACAAAAACATAATAATACTGCAAGATCCGGTTATCTAACCGTATGATCAGCCGCAAAGATAAGCGCTAACTTATAACACAATGGCTAAACCAGGCCTCGCTTGTTGAGGATCAGTCTGATAATGTAATCGTTTTCATTTGAGCCTAGCGGAACGTCTAGAATATCCCTTTTCCGTCGGAAGTTCTGGATAAAAGGTATATAAGGCACTCTTACATACAAATGTAACGTTGTGTATAAATATAAATTCTGCTGAATTTTATGTATAAAAAGGGATGATTCACGACCCAATTTCTAAAAAGCAGATCACCACAGAAAGTTTTTATCTGAAGCTCAAACGTATATCAACTACTAAGATTGGCTGACTATATTCGCAACGGTCAATAAAATCACTTGACACACTTGGGGATATCATGCCCGTGATACTAGGACATGGGCAAGAAATGGCAAAGTAAGGTATGTGACGGATGTCTTTTCTTTTTGCTTATAACTTTGTAAAGTCATCTTTCTTTATTTATTTTATCTGTATTTACGTAATGTACTCGTACGTAACTAAGTACAAAAGAAACAGATTTTTTTATTAAATTTTCAACTCCAGACTGTTGAGTAATGTTAATTTTTTGCATACGTATTAAGAGCCGCTGATAAATGACCTATACTCAATATCGGTTTCTACGCTCGGCTTCGTCCTCGTGAATCATCTGGGAATGCATATCGGGTTAAAATTATTCTATGTGGTATTCCCGGTCATGGTCTATTCGTATGCCAAGTTTTATCTCAGATTTAAATGAAACTTCACGATTTCAATTCAATTCAAACATCTTTAAAAACTTTCGCATTGATAGTAGGAAGAAGGATAGTTCTAAATTTCTATTTTTTTTTTTTTTTTTTTAATTTAATTTAATTTAGGGTTTTCTTTTTTTTTTTAAAAAAAAACATCAAACCCATTGTACTTATACAATACAATACCCTAACTAATTAAAAAATGGCTATTGAGGAAGTCGATACTGAGTCCGCGGTATTAGCCGATAAAATGCTGACGTTATTTCCGAAGTAGGATGACTCAAAGCACTTTGTACAATTCCTACATCTAACCTATTAACACCAAACTTTCTCATCATCGACTCCCTCTCGACCTCGCTTCTGACACACTCCATCAGCAAATGTTGCACGTCTTCAACCCTTCCACAAGTCAGGCAATTTGGCGAATTGACTTTTTTCATCAGATATGCAAACTTTGCCGACGGATAGTGGCCAGAGCGAAGTCTAAAAGCCAATTTTAATATAAATCTATTTAACCTAGTGTTTATAAACCAAGGCACACGAGGAGGCTCACACTGTATGGTTTTATACCATACGCCTTTTTCTTTACTTCGCTCATCAAAAAATTCTTTCCAAATGTGATGACAAAAGGCTTTATATTTTGGTATCATTTCAGAGTGAAAAGGGGCAATACTTTTTAGCACACCATCTGTCACTGCTAATTTTGCGAGTCGGTCAGCCTCCTCGTTGCCAGCTAAGCCAACATGTGACGGAATCCATTGCAATCTCAGAATCTTCCCATTTTGATTAAATTTAAATAAACAATCAAGAATTTTGTAGGCTACCGAAACACCTCTGAAGCCAGAGACGCATCGAGCCACATGCTGAAGGGCACTTTTACTGTCCGTTAAAATGACCACCTTCTTAAGATTTAATCGAATACAATAAAAAACTGCTTCTGAAATTGCAATAAGTTCCGCCGACATGATCGATATATTATTACATATTTTAAAACAAAAAGACTTTTTGTAAGTATGGTCATAAAAAGCTGCGCCAAAAGACATTACTTTTTTTGAAGCATCAGTAAAGATTATATGGTAATCTAAATATTTCTCACTTAGCTCCCTAATAATACCATACTTAATTATATTAAAGTTGCACATCCTTTTAGCTGCAGTTACACTATCTAAATTCAAATAAATTACATTAGAAACATCTATATATGAGACCCAGATATCGAGATTAAACATTTCAAGAACTTCAGAAGAGTGAATATTGTCTAATTTTGTGTGATTGTAAGCTGTTTAGTAACAGTGCAACAAGTACAATGCTAGTGCAAAGGTTTATTTTTATTACTCCAGTAGAACAAACTACAAAGAGAGCTAAGTCTATCAATTAAGTAGACAGACAAATTATTCGTCCAAGAAAGTGCCTTCAAACAATACTTATGAGCCAAGAATTGCCTCCTAACGTGTAAAGGTTGTATGCAAAGCTCACTTTCCATAACGTGGATAGGTGAGCTCTTAATAAAACCTCCTATTATCCTCAAAGCAGCATTTTGTATTTTGTCTATTTTGTATAAATGAGTCTTAGCACAATTTCCATATAAGAGACAACCGTAATCTATTCGATTTCTAATTAAGGCAATGTAAAGACTTCGTATAAATTTAGGATGCACTCCCCATGATGAACCTGCTAACGTTTTTAATAAATTTAAAAATTTTGAACATCTCTCGGCAATTTCATTTACATGTTTTCTCCATAGTAATGATCGATCCAGCCACACTCCCAAGTATTTGATGTTTTCTACCATTTCAAGAGAAAATTCATTAATTGTTATTTTGATCGATTGAATTTGTCTTCCTCTACTGAAAAGACACAATTTAGATTTTCTTTCAGAAAGATTAAGGCCAAGTTCGTCACACAAGTAAACAATTTTATTGACAGCTATTTGAATACTATCTTGGCAGTATTTTAAGTTTTTATTGCTCATAAAAATAACAAAATCATCAGCATATTGTAATGTGTAAACATTATGCAATAGACTACATATCCTATAAGTAACAACATTAAATAGAAGAGGGGATATTGGGTCACCTTTTTTTTTTTTTTTTTTTTTTACTTGGGGGAATGCATGACGCATACCCCTCCGCGGGGGCGGGCGGATGTCGGACTCGCCGGGGTAAAAAAAAGATGGTAAAGATGTTAAAGTACCTCCCGGAATACCGACTAAACCTACCACGGTGTTCCTCAACAAAACCACTATCGACGGGGCCGCGCGAATCACTTTCGCATGCGGTCGCGACCCCGCCGAGGTTACGGCCCGCCGTATGAGGCCACGTAGGCCACTACACGAAAGACCTACCCTATAGGCACATCTAAAAACTCCCTACTGTCCCCCCTAGAGGGGAGACGGACTCGACACAGAGGCGCGCGTGGGAACACGCACGCCGCCTCTCGGACCTGGTGCTGAACGGATGGCGGGCAGGCCCACAAAGCCCGCCACCCCCAGGTCAATCCTCAGGGTGGCTGGAGGTCGTCTCGCGCCCTCCGGCGCCCGGCTCTGCGGTTGGGGAGAGGGTTCAAACGCTCCCTCTCCCGCTCCGCCGCCTCCTTGATGAAAATGACTTTCTCATATTGGGTCACCTTGCGCTAGTCCTCTGTTAGTCCATCTAACTATACTTGACATGTCGCCCTCATTCCTAATTTTAAGGTGTCTCTCACTTAAAAAGGACCACAAATATTTACATATTTTAGTCCCTACACCCAAATCATCCAGAATAGTAACCACTTTATTTACTGAAACATTATTATATGCATTTTGGATATCTATAAAACATGCCAATGTAGATATTCTATCTGTGAATCCTATCTGAATGTGTGTAACTAAGCGAACCAAACAATCTATGCAAGATTGGCCTCTACGAAAGCCACTGGTATGATTAGGCAAGATTTTATGTTTTTCAATATACCACTCTATTCTTTTCGCCAACATATTGTGAAAAATTTTACACGCACAAGATATAAGTGATATAGGTCTGAGTTTTGAGTCATAATTATTTGGTCCATTAGTCTTGGGTATAGGCACAATACGTATACTTCGCCATTGCATTGGAATGTGGCCTGTTTCAAGTATGAGATTATACAAATCAAGCAAATACAGTTTCACTAAATTAGGTAGATTATACAACATAGAATATGAAATACCATCTTCACCTGGGGTGGTGTCCTTCTTTTTCAAACAATTCTGAAGTTCAGACCACATGAAGTTAGATTCAAGAAGGTCATTAGATGAAGAAAAAGTAGGAGTAGATTCGACTACTGAATCGGGAGCAAGGTCACATAAAAGATCCTCTAATTTATCGTGCGACGGATAAGACCGGCTTTTATTATATCCTTTTAACCATCTCATGTGCTTCCAAACTTCTTGAACCGATATCTTTTCGTTTAAATCATTACAAAATGTATGCCACTGTTGCGATTTAGCTTTTTTAATGAGATTTCTTACCTCAGTAACTTTTTGTTCTAGTAAATTGAGGTTCTGTGGTATTGGATTACGCCGAAAGTTTTTCAGTGCTAGCCTACGTTGAGCAACTGCCAGTGAAAGTGACTGACTCCAGTAACGTTTGGGCTTGAAGCTATTAGTAGGGTTAGAACATAATTTAATATCAGGGATACAATTATCTGCACATTTATTGATATTATCTATAAGGTAATCGTATCTTTCTTGCACACTATTGTAAAAAATAACATTAGAAAAGGGTAGCTTAAGAGACTCGCGATAACTTTGCCAATCAGCTAATTTAAAATTACGTTTTCTAGTTAAATTTAAGTGATCCTGATAGTTCATTGACATTTTAATGATTAGATGATCGCTACCGAGATTTTCGTTACAGACCTGCCATTTAAAGTCTATTGCTATGTCTGTGGAGATGAATGTAATGTCAGGAGAACTTTCTTGAAGATTATTATTAACTAATTTAACTCTTGTGTAACTGCCGTTATTAAGGAAAACAAAATTATTTTCTAACATAACATCGAATATTTGTGTACCTCTAGAGTCATTTTTATACGACCAACCGGTATGATGCGCATTAAAATCACCTGCGATAATAGTATTTTTGGAAAATTTCGCGAACAAGTTATCCCAATCGGCGTATGACGTGCTTACTGAAGAAGGGCAGTATATGGAAATAATATGTTTCAATTTGCTACAATTATGTATTTTTACATAAACTATCTCTATACCTATATTATTTTATTTAATAGGACACGCTGTTGCCTGTATAGATTTATGTGTAATGATGGCTACACCGCCATAGGAATCGGACCGATCATTTCTAAATATATTATACTCGTTAACATTTAATAACTCCTCTGAGTCTAACCAGGTTTCGCTCACTAGGGCAATGTGAATTTTTTCCCTACTTAACAATAGATCAAAACTCAAAAGTTTGGGACGAAGACTTTGTGCATTCCATTGACAAATATTGACAGCAAAATTACTGGAGCGTGGACTATCCATTTAAATAAGTTAATAATCTTGATATTATTTCACCCTTAGTAAAGTAATTAATAATTAATGACTTAAGTTCTTGTACACAAAGATTTATAAACTCCACGCATTTAGTACTAAAGCTATTGTTTGACGACATTATTTTCTCACACTTATTGATAAAAGTTTTTAAATCAAATGATTTAATGTTACTTGTCATAGATTGCGTGCTACTTCCCTGATGTTGCGACGGTTGTGTGGTGTTCCTTTGATGTTCCGTTGGTTGTGTGTGTGTTTCAACTGATTCCTGTATATCCATTTTTTCACTTTTCTTTTTCTTCTTTTTCTTATCCTTTTTTGGCACAGAGTTATTGTTTGGCTTGCTAATGATAATACTATCTTCTGAGTAACTGCTAGTATCAATATCTTCCGCGTGTACTGTTGCCGCTGCTGTTATTATATTCTTATTTCGCAATCCACCGTCAATCATATCATCCATTCCTGTATTCGTAGATTGTGTGTTTTGTGTTTTAGCAGACAATTTTGTGTTTTGTCTTTTTTTTAAGAATAATGCCAATGCTTCTCGATATGAAATATTTACTAATGTCATTAAATCACGGATGGTTCTCTCTTTTTGAAATATAGGACATCCTTTATTCAGGGCCATATGTGGTCCTTTGCAATTAATGCACTTAAAAACTGTGGTCAAGCAGTTGTCATGATTACCACCACATTTTGGACACAATACTTTTTTTGTAGGACAAAACTTAATGAAATGGCCATATTTCCAACAAGCAGTACATTGCGTCACGGGAAACGAATAAGGCTCAACTCTAAATCTAATCCCGTAGGCGTAAACATAGGCTGGTAGAGAAGATCTTAAAAATCGCAATCTGACTGTTTCACTTTCTACCCATTTTCCTCCAGAATTTGCTCTGTTTAATCTTTTAACATCTAATATTTTGACAGGACTTTCCAACACACAACATAATTTCTTCCTCTTTCATATCAAGATCAACACCCTTAACTACTCCAAAAGAGTTTTGTTTTTTGCATGTTTTCTCACATCGATAGCCTAATTCTTGAAACTTAGAACAGCTGACTAGCTTTTCTGCATCTTCCAATTTCTCAAAATGTACTAAGATTTTGTAAGGGCTCTTATATTTGATTCTTAAAATATTATTATGATTATGTAGCCGTAATAATTTCGCCATAGCCATCTGCTTTGGTAGGACTTTTAATGACGTAATACATATTTCATTTTGATGTTCAATTAACTCCTCACTAATCTTACTCCTATCGGTTGGACATATCTCAATAGAATTACTTCTAACACGTACTTTCGCCTTTCTTCTAGTAACAGTTACAAAATCATTTTCACTGATCGACGCTTCACTTTCTTCTCGGTTTTTCCTTTTCTCTCTCACTTTCTCATTTTCCTCTATTCTATAATCACTTTTATTAATTGGCTTATCCAACTGGATCACTTTGCTCACATCACTCTCACCTTCTATCATAACTTCCTTATCAAGTTCATATTTTTCTAACAAATCATTATCGTCCTCACTATTCTCGTCCGCCATATTCAAAGATGTGGGTAAGTCGCAAAAAATATCACCCGACCGTGCGCACCGATCACATACGTTCGCTCGCAACGCCGACTCGAGCGCGACTGTTCTATTTTTTAATTCACAATTTTGACTAAACAAGTGGCGTAGCGGTTTTAATGGTAGTCTCGCCACTGCGTCGGGTGTTGTGAGTTCGATCCCTCGATATTACAAAATTGGTGTGATCCATGTAGAATAAATTCTATTATAGAAAGCTGTATCGAGTCTGGATGTTCTTTGCGACCGTTGTTTGAATGTTTGTACAGTTCACCGCGACATAGGATTTATTTCAAATACGGGCGTCGTAAAAAAGACATACATTTATTTAGTAATCTAGAACGATTAGTAAATAATAATATAGTGTTTTCACACTAGTTGAATCCCTACAGCATATTTCAATATTTTTCCACTTTAGTTTATAAAACAGCAATCTATCTAGCAGGTGAAATTCAATCAAGACTTGAGGCCTTTGGAGGCCTACTCCTGAGCTTTAGGAGGCCTCTGGGACGGGGTGGGAGGTCTAGACAAGGAACAATATGAATTATTCAACGCCTTAATACTCGAGACATGGTTTTCTCAAGGCACTGAGTTTAGAATCATAAGGTAATCTATTTGACGCGTAGGCGACAACGGAGCTATATCGTAGACTGACGCCCATATAACCCTAAAGGAGTAGGCATAGCGAATCACACTAAAATCCTGACAGCTATGGACCACGTAATACAAGGTATCTCCTAAAATGATTTTAGGAGATACCAAAAATTCATTACTAAGATTAAATTAAAATGTTGTTTTCAATTCTAACTGGGGTGAATCTATAGGATACATACCGAACATATTTTAGGACAAGGGTTCGGTTAAATATTTCTACAAAACAAACTTTTATGCCTTCCGATATCTTAACCATTGAATCGCTGATTTGATTCTATGCCATAGTCTTGAAGAATTACTGTCTTTGTCATTGACGTAGGCCAAGATAGATAACTCTTTATTGTAAACCAATATATTTGTATATAAAAATGTGGTATAGGAAAGAAAATGTAAAGACTGGTACTATAGACAGCCTTATTGCTAAGGGCGATCTGTTCTAGGCAACCATTGGATGAATAGAGATTCTAATAATTTATCAGGTAAGCTTTCATTCAGCTATCCTAGTGTTTAACCGCAACCAAAACCGCGGCGGCACACAGGTGGCTACACACTATATTCTAAGACTTAACAGACTACGAGCATCAGAGCAGGTTTCACGCCTTAACTACACGACCGATCATCGTGAAATTTTGCATACACGTTGTCAGGGGAACAAAAAAGGACATAGGGTATCGTTCATCCAGAAAAACGTATTGGTACTTACCTAGCCTAACCACCAGCTAAGCGAGCGAAGCCGCGGGCGAAAAACTAGTTTAACAATATTTTAGTTAAATATCTTCAAGTTTCTAACAAATTTCTAGTAGGAGCCACAAGGAGTCCATTTGGCTATGTGCATATTTCTTGGTTGGGTGAGCACACGATGTCGACAAAGCTTAACGCGTCCGACACCTGCACTCTAAGGCAAGGCTATTTAGAGATGCACTTACTCTCGGGCGGAGGGACAACTGTGTCGCTGCACTCACTTGTTCGTGTACTGGCGACATCAACAAGCTAAAATTCATGTGTGGAACTATGTATTTATATACAACTCTTTATAGCGGTTAATTTAAAAACACTACTTTTAGTTAATTTAAACTGTTACTATTTCAAATGTTGTTATTATGTTCAAATATGAAACTTTAAAAATCTTTAAGACAGTAAGTTTAATTTTAATATTGAAGAGTATCTAAGTATTAATTAGCGTCTATTCAGAGAAGATTTTGCTCAAAAACGATATTAAGCGTTGAGTGTTTGTCGAATAATAGTTAAGTGACAGCGGTGAGCTGTTTACCAAAAGTTAACCATGGGCGTAACTGCTGGTCACTTGAGCTATGTCTAAGTATAAGAGCAGCGATAGCTCAGTGGGGAGACCAACAGACTGCAATGCAGAGGGTCTCGGGTTCGAACCCACGTCGCGCACCTCTGACTTTCGGAAGTTATATGTCTTTTCGAAATTATGTGCGTATTGATTGACAATTATCGCCTGCTCCGTGCCTCGGAGAGCACGTTAAGCCGTCGGTCCCGGCTGCCATGAACATCTATGGCAGTCGTTATTGGGAGAGTGTCGACACAAAAGATCCCACTGAGTCGAAGTGTCGCTGGTCTGCACTGACTGGCCCCCACATAAGATAAGATAAGTATAAGATTGCGGTATTTTTAGAAGTAAGGACTATAATATTTATATTTTTATTAAATCTTACATTACATTTTTATCTTTTAAAATCTTCGAACGTTAGTATGCTTTTGCGACAAATGTTCAATTGCATAGTTTATGCACCGAAGAGTAATACAGGTTACTTTATATCCCTATGAAATCCATGGCTCTTGTGAGAAAGACAGGAAGAACAGAAGATAAACACTGAAGCAAAGCCATAAGTAAAAGCTAGTAATAATGTTTGCGATAATGTTTCTAGTGCTAATGAAATAATTGAAAAGCAGCAAATTACAGTTTCTTAAAATATTTCAATGAAAATTAATTACTAAAAACATTTAGTAATTAATTTTTCTCTGAAATATTTTGTATATGAACTGGTTTGGTATGCAATTTTTTAGTAGTGTGATTGTGGGCTGCTTTTCTATCATTTAATAGTTTGCCTGCGGTATAAACTTGATAGTTTTCCTATAGAAAAATTCAAACGCGTATTCCTGAGTTAAACCTTATTTGTTTGCAGGTAGAAAATATACTCTAAACTAAATTAAACGCCTGCGTTGGGCAAGGCTTATGTTAATAGATTTTCACGCAGCTTAAATCGCATCACTTGTCAATAAGAGAGAGAGATCTAAAAATTACTCTGGAATAGCTTAATTTTCTCTAAAATGTAAATCATTGTATTAGCGTATAATGTACGAGTTTACTCTTTTAAAAGAAGCTAGTATTATTATAGACGTATGCCAGCACTAAAATATAACTCGTGTCACAACTTACCCTGGTGTTGTTCCGCTCCGCTTTGAGCTCTGATATCTCTTCCTCCCGCTCGAGGAGCTGTTCCCGGGCCTGGTTGAGCTCTTTTGTGAGGGTCGCGAATTCCTGTCGACAATACAAAATATATATGTTACTTAACATAACCATAACAAGAATTAATTATGACATAATAGGACAACTTTTAAATAAATGTTTTTAATTTTATTAAAAGGCAACTTCTGCACTAAGATCAATTCCTGTGTTGCAGGGGACTATTCAAACTTCCAAAAAACGGACGCAAAGAAAATCCAGACTCAGAACAACTATATGTGGATTGAACCAATTTTTGCCACTTGCGAGGTCGAACCTACAAGACTCGGCGCAGTGGCAGCAGCAAGGCAACCGCTTACTTTTTAGATGACTTCCATCTGACACATGTCCATCCGTGATACTGCTGCAAATTTTAAAAAAAGTACCCTTTCCCCGACGCGAGCATCCAGCCTGAAACTCAAGCACATTCACATTCGCAGCTGGTGCGCCACTTCAGCAATCAATTTATTTAGATTATCCATTCATTTACCTACCAAATAAATACACCCAACACGATTCATACAGAAAAGAGTTAAGTCGTATAAGCAAAGAAGTTCTAAAAGCCATTTTATTTTCAAGGAGATTCGAGGCCAGGCTTTCCGGTGGTGAACACAGGTGTACCTCAAAGTAGGTTTAAGCTCCCGCGGGACGAAGAAGGTCGGCCAACTAACACGGAGCGAGCACACAGCCGAACTCATAACAACACTTGTTTTACTTAGGTCCGCCGACCATGGTAGTCCGCCGCGAACTTCTGTGTCTGGATATGTTAGTATTGGTTCGATGCTTTACAAGTCTGCGGTTAACTTCGCTTGTCCTATTTGCAAAGGCAATGTCCGCGGTGGACTACTTACTGCCTATGCAAATAAGGTATGAGTAACGTAATTGCTAATATAAGGTCATATTTGGTTTAAATTTCCATTAATCGAACTTATGATGTCAAAAATTTATTCATGTATTTTATGTCATACCGGCTGCCAAAAGCATTAGTCGTGTGTGTTAGAACATAATTGTATCTACCTACGTATAAAAAGATGCACACATCGATCTGTCTGTCGCAATTGTCAAATGGTAAAAATTACGAGTACATTGAACATTGCTTATGCGAAATATCGCATATATGAAAAACTTGTTGTCTCTCGCAGTTTCAACCACGTTTATAAATACTGTAATGTTATATAGCCTGTTTCCTCTGAATAAATCTAGATTTCAAATGATAAAAAATATCTTGAAATCAGTCTTGTAGTTTTTGAGTTTATTCATTACAAACAAAGATACAAACATACAATCTCTATATAATATACAATAAATTCATAAGCAGGACAATGGTTCTAAACGTTACATGTAAGTATTATCATAAAATCTTTCTTTTTTATAGTATTTTTATGGAAGACAGTAAAGACATAAGCACCTAAGGTTAAATGTTTTAAAAAGTTACATGTAAATATTTCATAAAGATTTTAACAACTGTTAAAGGCCTTTGCTTTTGTAGCAATATGTGTTATGTTGACAGCAGAGGTACCAATAATGTATGTCTCTTGACTTCTGTTTCCAAGGGTTTTCAGTTCGCATGAATTTTACCTGTGATGTGGCAAGCGTTCATAGACTTTATGTTCAGCAATCGATGCCTCATTCACATACATATTATATAGACAGACACCTATTTCCCATAGGTAAGCAGACAATAAGGATTACCACTTGCTTGCTTTGACCTTGGCATTCTTGTTTTTTACGTGGGACGTAAAATTCAGCTATCCAAATGCAATATACCTATCTCTGCCTACTCTCGACTCTTCATCCTCAGACAAAGACAATAGGCGTGAGTTTATTAGATGGTGAACATGAACATGAGTGTATGATTACGAAGACAGTTAGCAGAAAGTCACACAAGACAGTCAACAGCGTTGATTGCTGACGGTGTATTTCATACCCGCGTTAGTGAATACTAATTACTTAGTTAGGATGTTCGTAATCAATATTACGAACATCCTAAATAACATTATAAATGTGAATGTGAGGTTGTTGGTTTGTTTGTTACGCTTTCATGCCTGTACTACTTCACCGATCGTTATGTAATTTCGTATACATGTTGTCATAGGTTCAAAAGAGATCATATGCAGAAAGAGAAGATTTCCAGAAAAAAAGCACTGTTCCCGAGTTAGCGAAGCCGCGAAGAAGTGAGCAAAAGCTAGTATTAGATAAGCCACGACCAAAAGTCCGCCGCGGACTAATCTCAAGTCTGTTCTAGTCCTTACACATATAAAAATACAATTCAGCTTTGATTTTGAAGTTTTCAAAGCGATCCAAATCGTTAAAACTGGATAAATCCGCTATTTTTAAGTGTGTTTTCCCTGAGACCGTTGTCATCGACTTTGTCCGAGTTCACAAATTGGACGAGTTTTTTTTTAATTGTCGTTTGTATGTCTACATAATTTAAGAGTCGTTAATGCCGCAAATCGTTTGTAAGGATTTTCCTTTGAAGACTTTATGTGTTTCCGTAAGAATAAATTAAATAGAATGTTTCATAAATTCAAGATTTTATATCTGTTGTCTTATGTTTCAGGAAATATAGCATATTGAAATTAGATTACTTTATGGGGCTTGTTCGCGCTCTATTTTGACATAATCTTTACAGGTTTTTATCTCACTGTACTTATATAAACAAAACGGTGAGCAATATAAATTATATTTTAAAATCTTGAGTACTTATTTTATTTCAAGGCACGTTTTACAACCTAACCTTCAAAATTTAGTTCCATATTTTCTTTACAACGATTATATTATTTTAAGGTAATTATTAAATATATATAATTAATTCTTTGGAAATGTTTTCTTAAATTAAATCCATCTAAATCACATTTAAAGCATGTATTTATAATTATACAAACTGTAATGTAGTTTGCAATTTAACGAGTACCTATTCAATGATATTTTATAATATTATTTTATGTAGAGCTTATAAATAAAAACTTGACATTCGAAGAGGCTTTTTCATCATTGTAATACGGTTTGCGACAGTTACATAAGACGATAAGGAAAGACATTTATATATTCGATAATCTCATTCAAATTGTGTAACGTTTACAAAAATATAACACAATGATACTTAAACTACTTTTACGGAATTTACTGCTGTTTCCTTCGTTTTATAGTCAAGTTTATTTTAGCTTTTCAACATCGGAGCCAAACGTACGAAACATTTAACCTCGGTTTCCGATAGGTAGATCAACACATAAACTAGTTAAGAGACGGTCAAACGCATGTCAACTGTCCGGATTGGCTGACTGAATTATCAACTACCAATCAACTCACTTAACATGGGCTGACCTTTCCTGTAAACGGGTGTGATCATCGATTTTAAATATAAAATAGCTAGCTGGCTTCACCCGGAAAAAAATACGTTTGTCTGGATGAAATGTATCCTCTGTCTTCTTATATAAATCCTAATCCGAACTAATATTATAAATGCGAACGTGAGTATGTTTGTTACGCGTTCACGCCTTAAATTCACTGCCGGTCGTCATCAAATTTCGCATCCATGTTGTCAGGGGTATGACAATATGGATGCGAAATTTGATACCGCAGCAAATATAAGAGGATTTTTCGTTACAAGAAGCTGCAATTTATTTAAATCCAACCATAGAATATCGGCAAAAGACCGGCCTTTTCTATTATACACTCATCACATCTCACTTCCTTGTTCTCTTCTTCTTTTCCTAAAGGGTCGGCAACGCGCAAGTGATGTTTCTGGTGTTGCAGGCGTCCATAGGCTACGGTGACCACATACTATTAGGTATATGCCATATGATTGTTTGACATCTTAGTTGTATAAAAAAAAAAGATAATTAGCCAAGGAAGGTTGGAAAAAATTATACAAAATAAGTTGAACTACTTGATACCGGGCACAGTTATGTGTCTCTGTAAGGTTTCTACTTCGGTCCACAAATAAGTAAGCAAACAAACTACGATCGAATCCACAAAGAAATGCCTATTGAAAGTATTGGATAGCAGAGTACAGTAATATTGTCGCGGTAACCGTTTGATTACGTCAGAGACTTGACCTTTAAACTTTTTACATTACGTAGTTACCTATGTTTTAAAAGTTACTTAGGTACGTCTATTTATTTCTTGTGGTGTACGTAGATATGTAACTCCCCGTGAACATGGCTGCTGAAAAGCAACCGAAACGTCTGGGAAAGTGTAAACTTAAATATACATAGTTTTAATAATGATAATAGATAATATGTTAATATTATAGTGAGTCGGCGAGTCACCGTCTGCCATTCCTACTTTGTACTGAAACAGTATATCAGGCAGACACCGGTTTTTAAGTATAGTTTGCATTTTACCAAACCATTAAACACCTATCCCCATAAACCAGAATAATGAGATTTCATATGTAGTAATAGTCTCTTACGCCTACCGCAGCTAGTGTCTCGGTAAGTGTTCCATCTCACTTTAAATTAAAACTCTCGAAGGGCCTCTGCATGTTGGACCCATGTCCCCGTGTAAGCCTCCCAAAGGCCCGGGTATTTTCCTAACGTATTAGGGAAATACCCGTGAAAGTGAAACGATTAATAGGTAATATAATTAAGTTAAAAGGTAGTCAAGTTTAATAGTAGTAGTGTAACAGTTTCAAAATTAAGTAACAAAGTGTTAAATAAACAACGCGATAAAATTCGTATAAAGCAGTTTAATTTCAATGAATAACATTCGCTTAAACGTAAGACAATATTAGTATAGATTGATAAATCTCCACAGTCTTAACAGTCTGTTAAGATTTGATCTGTCTAACTTATAATATTTGTAAGATACATTAATATTCGATTGAGTATATTAAGACTGCGCCGAGCGTAAGACAGATAATGACAGAGCTCGTGTGGCGCATATTCAATTCGGCGCGCGGCCGCCATAGTAAAATTGTATGGAGAATTTGAAGTGCTTTTTTGATAACTATGTATCTTTATTGTCAACCAATAACTTAAATATTTGAGACGGACAAATTGTAATATAACTATTTATGTTTCGTTTAAGCTGTAAAATAGGATAGATTTATACTGTTATAATCTAAAAATCACGTAAAAAGAAGTTACGTTTTTACATTTTGCAAATTCACGTAATTTTGTGGGCGGAAATATAAATTATTTTAAGTGTTTTGCACGGAGAAATTGTAAACACATTCATTGTTATGTTAAACGTGTATTTTATATTTGTATTAAACCAAAAGTGTTGATTTTATGCACTTAACTGTGACCGCCTGTTTTGGCACATTTCGCTTGGCGCAGTCTTAAGCACTTATCGCGTTATTCGCTACTGTATTCGAATATCATTCGGATTCAATTACTGGCCCCACTAGTGAGAAGTATTCGGTACCTCACCGCAACACGACTCCGAGCTAAACCGTTGAACAAATTCCTGTGTAAACATCGATCCCTCTCGATTGACAGGATATTGACCTACTTGTGAAAGATAATGCTACATTATGGGTACAGAAACCTCGACACTAGATTGTGAAATAAAGTATTTTGGACTGGCGGATGGCGCAGCGGGAATGCGGTCGCCTTGTCATTGTCGACCCGCTGGTTATAATGGGTTCGAATTCTACACAGGACATTTACTTGTGTTATATACACATAATTGTTATAAGTCTCGTATAAATTGCCGAACGATTGAACGATTTGAAAGAAGCTCAGCCCACAGATATACATTTTTATCTCAGTAATGCGTGTTCTTGCCAGATACAATAATAAAACTATTTGTTTATATAGAAGAATAAAGTGTTGTATCTGTTTGGTGTGTATCTGACTCCGGGTCTACTGCGTGATGAAATGATACGTCTGGTTGGACCGATGACGTTTAATATCAGACTAGCTTTTGCTCGCGGCTTCGCTTGCGTAAAACAAGGTTATGTTAGTAACAATACTTTATTTTTTAAATAAAATGTAGTATACGTCACTCGGTGACAATATAGCTTTGTAATGGTGAAATAACTTTTATAATCGCTCGGATAGTTTTTGAGTTAAATCGTTACAAACAAACAAAAAATCAAATCTTTCCTCTTTATAATATTAGTATATGTAGATATATGAGCAGCGATAGCTCAGTGGGGAGACCAACAGACTGCAATGCAGAGGGTCTCGGGTTCGAACCCACGTCGCGCACCTCTGACTTTCGGAAGTTATATGACTTTTCGAAATTATGTGCGTATTGATGACAATTATCACCTGCTCCGTGCCTCAGAGTGCACGTTAAGCCGTCGGTCCCGGCTGCCATGAACATCTATGGCAGTCGTTATTGGGATAGTGTCGACACAAAAGATCCCACTGGGTCGAAGTGTCGCCGGTCTGCACTGACTGGCCCCCACATAAGATAAGATAAGATATGTAGATATGCGACCGTACAACAAACACCGTGGACACCGTAACACTGCTTGCGCTAACACAATCTCAGTGCACATACACATACACAATTATGTAGAATGACATGCGATATAATCTATATATATAAAACTCTTCCGTTACTGAGTGACCGACAGACAACGCACAGCCGAAACTACTGAACGCAAGAAGCTGAAATTTGGCATGTATGTTCCTTGAAGAGTGTAGGGGAGCACTAAGCGAGGATTTTTGGCAATTCCACCCTGAAGGGGGTGAAAAAGGTGAAACCCGATATTCACACGGGAACGGGACTTACGCGGGTGAAACCGCGGGAAAACTACTAGTGCTACTATAAATAGGTGTGTGTATTCGCTGTGTCCCCATAAAAGTTTCAAATACATCACTACTTATTAGTCGACAGTATAAAGTTGTTTTATCTATACTAATATTATAAAGCTGAAGAATTTGTTTGTTTCGTTGGTTGGTTAAACGCGCTAATCTCAAGAAGTAATTGTTCTAATTGAAAATGATTTTAGTGTTAGATAGCCCATTTATTGAGGAAGGCTTGAAGCTACATAACGCTACGTCCAATAAGAGCAGAGCATCAATGATGACTTGTCAATCCCAGCGCCGGGCACGTCACAATCGTGGCGGTAAGACCCATACTTAGAGAGTGGCTAGAGAGGCGTCATGGCGCCCTAACGTTTCGTCTGCCGCAGGTGCTGACCGACCACGGTTGTTTCGGTCGGTATCTGTGTCGAATAGGCAAACAGGAGACGCTCGGTTGTCATCACTGCCGACTGCCGACTGCCGCGTCGTTGTGGAAGACACGGCGTTGCATACATTGGTAGATTGCCCTGCTTGGGCCACGCAACGCCGTGTCATGTACGCGGCAGTCGGTAGGGTCGTCTTCTCGCTCGAGGCTATGATTCTGTCCATGGTTTCGAGCGAGAGGTCTTGGAATGCCGTCGCCTCCTTCTGTGAGGAGGTGATGTCAGTGAAGGAGGCGGCGGAGAGGGAGAGGGAACGTTCAATCCCTCTCCCTAACCGCAGAGCCGGGCGCAGGAGGGCGCGAGACGACCTCCAGCCACCCTGAATAGAAGCCTGCGGGCGGTGGACCCATTGGGGCCGTCCATCGCCCGATCAGCGCAGGTCCGAGTAGGCGGCGTTCGTGTTCCGCGCACGCCTCTTGATGTCGGAAGGGGGACTAGGTTCCCGCTTTGTCGTCGGGGACCAGGTCCCCCAATTGTGTGTGTTTTTTTTGTTGTATTTGTACTCACAAAGTTTGTGTGATGGTTGAGTGTGACCCGCCACGTCCATCGGCGGGTCAAACCTTTGACGGGGTCGCGATTTGAATGCGAGAGCAATCCGCGCGACCCCGCCATAAAGGTGTGAGGAACACCGCGGTGGTTTTAGTCGGTTCAGCCCAAATTTCCATCTTATGGGCTGGATCCCGATATATCCCCATCGCCCGCCCCAAAACCGGCGATGGGGAATGTGATTTGCACATTTCCCCGAGTTAAAAAAAAAAAAAGAGCGTCAATGAAAAATGTTACAAAAACGGGCAAAATTCTCTTATGTGACACAGACGAAGTTACGCGGGTCAGCTAATTACATTATAATATATAATTCAAGGTTATTTGCCTTTTCGTTAGATAGGCTATTTCCCTAGACGACATCTTTAATCTTGTGATGAAACCCTGTAACACTATCTTTTGATGTAAAAGATAAATAGACTTCTACAAATGTTCTAAAAGCCGTTTCTATATTTTATTCCAAATTAGCCTAGGAGAAACCAATTTAAAAAGGTACTAAAGTCAGGTGCTTATAGTGATATATATTCTCCATTTATCATTATCCTTACTGTTCGTCCAGTTAGATAAGCTAAAAATGTATATAAACCTTTGTTTTGGCATTTGAAAAGTTATATGAAAAGTCTTATTCTTGTGTCCACGTGTTCATTTTGCACTCAGATTATTATATTTCAATATCAATACATATTCTTATTTAATAACTAATAAAAGAACCTATACGATAATTATATTATTAATTCATTGAAATTAAACTGCTATATACGGATTTTATCGCGTTGTTTATTTGACACTTTATTACAAAATTTTGAAAATTGTTTCACTACTACTACTATTAAACTTTACTAATTTTTAAGCTAATTAAATTATTATTAAACTATTTAGATTTAATTTATTTTTACTTTTACACTTTCCCCGACGTTTCGGTTGCTTTTCAGCAGCCATGGTCACGGGGAGACTAAGATGGCAGTTGTCTCAATGTTCCAGTGTAGTTATTTCAAAGTACCCGAACATAATTTAATCATTGGTGTTTCTATTTACGCAGAATGAGCTCAAAGTATCATGAAGTCTAGCTGTGGTTTGCTTCTTCTTGGGTTTGACTATTTTTATTACTGGATCCCAAGCTGGTGGTACATTCCAACCATCTTCTCTATTAAAATTAGGATGTTTTTTGATTTCAATAGCCTCGCGAAGCATCCTTGGTAGGAATCGGTGTTCTTTAGCGAGAATCTGTGGTTTGTCAAATCTCAGGTAGTGGTTGGTCCCCTGTTGCACATGTTCACACACAGCAGACTTCAACGAGCGTTGGTGTTTTACATCAGCTATGTGTTCTTTTATGCGGGTGCCTATGTTTCTCTTAGTTTGACCAATGTATGAAATATTTTATAATAAAGTAATAAAGTAATAAATATTTTGTAATAAAGTGTCAAATAAACAACGCGATAAAATCCGTATATAGCAGTTTAATTTCAATGAATAATATTCGCGTAAATAGAAGACAATATTATATATTATTAATTATTATATATTATTATAACCGATAGAAAATATGACGTAGATATTTCGAAACTTAGGGACGAAGCCGCTGGCAAAAGCTAGTCGGTAATACGTTAAGATTTTAATTATACGACCACGTCTTTATATTCTGTGCCGGTTATTAAGAAATAATTAAAAGACAATTGTGTTAGAACAGCACGTCGTTAATTAGAAGCGTTTGAAGACAAACGCGATTAAATATTAGGGTGTATACAGTATATTTAAACAACATTTAACATAGCATTATACGGGGGTGTTACATAAAGGTATCATATTTTTGAGTGGTAAAGTATTGAAGATATATATTTTTAAATACAAATCCCGCTCTTGGAATAATTCCTGTGTCGCGGGTAATTTAACAAACATTCAAACTACGGATACAAATCACACCTAGACTCGGAACAAGTATTTGTCGAAAATTCAATTAATTGTCTCGTGTGGAGATCGAGCCCACAACACTCAACACGACAACAGTAGCGAGTCGACCAGTTAAAACACTTCGCCATGCTTGCAGTAAACAATAAAATAAGAATAAATAATAATAAAATATAATAATTTTGATCGTAAAATAAAACTTTCTATTCAGCAATTATTTTATTCAAGAAAATACACTACTGTAAACACTTGAATGTATTACGACTGTACGTAAATATCACTAACTAGCTTTTGTTCGCGGATTCGCTCGCGTTAAAGAACATAGGCTAGATGTAACAGTACTTTTATAAAAATCAAATATAACCTATGTTACTCGGTGATGATGTAGCTTCCTAATGGATATTTGTAAAACAGGCCACGAGCCTAGTACAGACGCCAGCTCTCATTAAGGCACAGAATAATTGTTACATCTTTTATCATTATATAACATTGTTTAATTTCTTCCTCTGTATTTTGTGAAACTTTGTGATAATAACAACTATTTGTACCCGGTGAGAGAAATGAATAAAGGAATTGAAAAAAAAATTATTGATGAAAGAATTTTTAAAATAGATCGTTTAGTTTTTGCCATAAAACATTACAAACAAACAACAAATCAAATCTATCTTCTTTATAATATTAGTACAGATTTAAATTCTTGGCATTTTACACCTATTCACGCTTCCTTAAAGAGATCAAAGCTTTGGATTTGAAATTACAAAAATATGTGCATTGTGTTAAAAAATAAATGTTACACACTTTTATCAAAGTTAAGTCACCATAATATGTAACATTCACTTTTGACAAAGTTAACACACCGTAAGTTACGTAACAATACCTACTTTAATCTCCAAAAATATTATCCACATTGTAAAGGTTACCTTAGGATCCTTTTTCTTTAGACGTAAGAGATACATGTTTTATTTTGATTCACAATATTGAAAAGAACAAATCCGATGACCGAAAGATTTTGACAACAGAAACATCTTAACTTACATGACGGATTACATCGCACTTATATTTTATTAACATAATATGTTTTAGGGATCAAACGTTTCAAAGGTTAAGAAATATCCATTAATTCCATGTATATTTAATTTTGGGTATCCTGAATAATCATACTACTATAAAAATGTGAAAGTTTGTGAGGATGGATGGATGGATAGCTTGTTACTCTCTCACTCAATAACTGCTGATCGGATTTGATAACACTTTACAGTATTACTGTTTATACAGCAGAATAACATATAGGCTACTAAAAAAATATTTGAACATCAATCTACAATATCGCGAGCGAAGGCGCAAAATTTAATATTATAAATGCGAATGTGAGTTTGTTTGTTTGTTAGGCTTTCACGCCTTAACTACTCGACCGATCATCATGAAATTTCGCATACACGTTGTCATGTGTAGGTATAGAAAAGGTAGGAGGAGGGCTTTCATCCAGAAAAAAAAACTGTTCCCGAGGTATAAAAACTTACATTATTTATATTTACGTGAGCCAAATCGCAAGCAAAATATAGTTTGGAATAAGTATACTACATTCGCTATCCTTTTTTTAGTGACAGTACGCAATTTTTTGCTTAAATTACAAATAATTGGACGAGGCCGGAGAATGTAAATTCTTTTACAGGAAATCTGTATGAAGAGCACCGCAAGCAGCTTCCCATCTTTAATTCCCTTTCCTTCGCGTCGCCATGTTTTCAGCAGGAAGATCTGAATTTCAAACAATGGATTTAAATTTATGCTGGTCTGTTGTTTTTTCAGCAGCGATAGCCAAGTGGGATACTGTTAGAGTTCCAAGTAGAGGTCTCGACTTCGATCGCAAGGCGCGCATCTCTGACTTTTCGAAGTTATGTGCGTATTAAATAGTTAATTATCGCTATTTTTTCAACGGCCAAAGAAAATTTCGCGAAAAAACCTGCATGTCTGAGAGTTCTCCATATGAAGATATGTGAAGTCTACCAGTCCGCACTGGGCCAGCGTGGTGAGCTATAGCCTAACCATTCCCACACTGAGGGCCCGTGCTCAGCAATGGGACAGTTTAATACAGGGCTGACATTATTATTATTTTGTTTTTTAACACGGAAATGATTTTAATGCGGCTTTCTTAGGTTAGTCCTCTTGAAGATGATCTTAAAATCTTTAACGTTTCTTCTGATTCCGTTCAATATAAACAGAAATGTGGTTTACATAGTGATCCACTTATATTACACAGGTAAACCGAAGCTTAAACAGACGAAATTACACGCACATACTTGTAAGAGCATAACATTCGAACTTATCAAGTTAGGCTTTAAAGCCTCGCTCTTACGTATCAAAACTTCTTATCTCTCCTAACCTCTGTTCAATAAATCAATCCTACATAAAGCTTGTAAATTAAGGGATACATCTATCTATCCGTATCTACCCCCGCACCGCTCACATAGATAACACTGTGGAGGGAAAAGGTATTCTGTGTTCTCATATTTCGCATTTAGATATGAAATATAGAGTCCCTTAGTCGTTCGTTTCGTTGAGATATAGAGTCTATGTTATATTCAATGTAATGATGTAATGATGGATGCTTGGGATGAGTTTCTCTCAATAGGACTGCTGACGTAGTGGTTCACGTTGTCACCTCACCGATTTATGTCGTGGGTTCGTTACGAACAAAGAAAATGTATCACGTCGGCTGCTCGCAACATGGCGGCTGCGCGCGAGCCGTTTCAGAGAGTCGCCCCTCTCTTTACCCCTGCCGGCGGTAGCTGCCCTATTAAACGAAGACCGCGCTAGATGCAGGCCTCCTTCGGCCGCGCTGCCTACTGAAGATAAGTGGTCCATGACCCAGGAGCATGTAACAAGCCTTCATCTTGAACCACGCCCTGAAATACCGCTAAATATCTAGTCGGATTTAATTGTAGTCCTGTTTATTCTTATACACCTGTTGAAAGTGAAAATATATGCTTGTTGATCGCGTTGTTCATCTTTAATTTCAATTAAATCATTTTTTTGTTTTATTAGGTCAACCGCGCCTTTAAAGCGGGTTGACTAGCATAATGCTACAAATGTTAAAGTCAAAACTTGATTTTAACTGCACGGATGGCGCAGAGGTTTGAGCGCTCGCCTCGCTGGTACTGTATGTCCTTTTCTGTACCCCTGACAAAGTATATACGAAATTTCATGATGATCGGTCGAGTAGTTTAGGCGTGAAAGTGTAACAATCAAACCAACTCACGTTCGTATTTATAAGTCAGGATAGTTAGGATGTTACTGCGAATTCCTTCTGTCCATGAAAAGATAACAGGTGTATTACACTTACAAGTCACTAGCTGCATTGTAAATTCGACATTTTAAGAGACATATCTATTGCTGTTTGCCGTGACTTTTACCAGATCTCGCACTTACAATCAGAATTGCTAAATAACAAGACAAGACTCGGAGAATTCGACAGAAGATCCCAATAACGCTTTGTCTGAGCCAGGAGTGTAATCCTAGACCTCGTACACCGCATTCGCATACACTGCGACACCGAGTTAATTAGTACTTTTTCTACCTCAATAGCCCGAAGAATCTTTGTGTGAAATATTCTTTTTTTCTACCTTAATAGCCCGAAGAATCTTTGTGTGAAATATTCTTTTTTTCTACCTCAATAACCCGAAGAATCTTTGTGTGAAATACTCTTTTTTTCTACCTCAATAACCCGAAGAATCTTTGTGTGAAATACTCTTTTTTTCTACCTCAATAGCCCGAAGAATCTTTGTGTGAAATACTCTTTTTTTCTACCTCAATAGCCCGAAGAATCTCTGTGTGAAATACTCTTTTTTTCTACCTCAATAGCCCGAAGAATCTTTGTGTGAAATACTCTTTTTTTCTACCTCAATAGCCCGAAGAATCTTTGTGTGAAATATTCTTATTTTCTACCTTAATAGCCCGAAGAATCTTTGTGTGAAATACTCTTTTTTTCTACCTCAATAGCCCGAAGAATCTTTGTGTGAAATACTCTTTCTTTCTACCTCAATAGCCCGAAGAATCTTTGTGTGAAATATTCTTTTTTTCTACATCAATAGCCCGAAGAATCTTTGTGTGAAATACTCTTTCTTTCTACCTCAATAGCCCGAAGAATCTTTGTGTGAAATACTCTTTTTTTCTACCTCAATAGCCCGAAGAATTTATGTGTGAAATATTCTTTTTTTCTACCTCAATAGCCCGAAGAATCTTTGTGTGAAATATTATTTTGCAAGTATCGGTAGTTTGTCAAATTCCAATGTCTAGTTTGTCTCGGGTCTTCTACGTATTTCACGCCGTTCTCATTAAATAAGAGTTCTGATAAAAAATGTAAAAGGCTTATAGCCATTTATTTATTATAGCCGTTTATAACAATTTATTGGACATTAATTATGACTGCACACGTTTTGGGTGTCATAAATTATTCGTACCGTTTAAATTATGGTTTTCAGAACTATAAATAATGCACATGTCTACACAAAACTGAACAACGAATGCACATGTACGTAATTTATATCTAGACTATACATATGTAGTTATACGGATGTTATTATTTATACCTATACTAATATTATAATATATCAAATCCAGTTAGACTAGAAAAGCCGACCTCAAGTGACTTGGAAATAATAAAGGCTAGGGAGAAGAAGATATACTAATATTATAAAGCTGAATAGTCTGTTTGTTTGGTTGAACGCACTAATCCCTGGAGTCACTGGTTTAAATTGAAAAATTATTGTAGTGTTGGTTAGCCCATTTGTCGACGAAGGCTATAGGCTATATAAAATCATGTTACGACCAATAAGAGCGGCGCATCAATGAAAAATGTTGCAAAAACGGGCGAAATTCTCTTATGTGAAGCAGACGAAGTTGCGCGGGTCAGCTAGTTATATATAGACTCATAAATAAGCAACGACAGCCTAGTGGAATACCATTAGACTGCCATGCAGAGGTCTCAAGTTCGATCCCAATCTCTGACTTTTCGAGGTTATGTGCGTATGAAATAATTAATTATCGTTCGCTTTAAAGATTAAGGAAACATCGTGAGGTAACCTGCATATCTGAGTTCTCCATAATGTTCTCGAAGATATATGAAGTCTGCCCACTCATGCTGGGCCAGGCAGCCAGGTGGTCCATGGCCTAACCCTTTTCACATTGAGAAGAAGCCTGTGCCCAACAGTGGGACAGTTTAATACAGGACTGATATTATATATAGACTCACGCCTAAATATTCCCGTAAGGCACAGGTGTATAACACCTACATTTCACTGGTAACTGCTACTAAAATTACTTAATAATGAAACAACTTAAAAACATTTTGCCGGACACGGAAATCAAACCCGAGACCATCCAGAATGCACTATCATTGCTCGACTAAGACAGTTGTTCAACAAACAATTTCCCTATTTTCTTTTAAGCCCAACCACTTTCAAAGGCTGCTACTAAGAATTTCTTAGTAAAAATCTTTATAATATTTTGCTTGACCCAAGAATCTAACTTGAGACCATCCAGAATCAAGCACAGCGGTCGCATTCACTATAACTGCTCGACTAAGGCACCTAACAAACAATTTCTCCATTTCCTTTTAAGTCAACCACTTTTAAAGGTAGCTCTTCAGAGAATTTTTTATTTAAAAATCATTATACTATTTTGCCAAACCCGGAATCAAACCGAGACCAGCCTTAAATATACACAGCTGTCGCATGTACTATCATTGCTCGACTAAGACAGTTGTTCAACAAACAATTTCCCCATTTCCTTTTGAACCACTTTCAAAGGCTTGTAAGCTGACATAACATAAACAGTAGGACGGAGTCGTAATGCTGTCAATACAAGGCGCAGGCAAAGCCACGGGGCGCCTCGTGGACGATGACCCCCCATGGGGAGCAGGAGGCGGGCAGGATAAGTGGAATTGTACCAATGAACCGAAGATAACTTGTTTAGATAGATATGGAATTGGCGAATGGATGTTTGTGTTATTTATGTGATAAATTGACAACTATTTTTATAAGAATGTTTTGTTGTTCCCGTTGATATTGCTTTTTGCCACCGATCGTGAGGTTTGATTTTCAGTCTGATATCTAAATAGTTTTTCTTTCAGGATATTTTCAGAGCAACTAATATTAGAATGAACAGAAAGAGTTCCCGGTAGATGTACCTCTACCGGGAACTCTTTCTTTTCTTTCTATGTAGCTCCTATGAAAGAGGTGGATCGCACCTATTTCGTAGGAGCTAAATAATAAAAGAATAAAGAAGAAGAAGAAAAGAAAGAGAGTGCGTTTATTTTGTCAAAGACAAGACGCACAAAACATAAACCATTAAAAAATCATAGAGAAGTAAGTTTTGAAAGACATTACTACCTCTTTTTTAACCGACTTAAAAAAAGGAGGAGGTTCTCAATTCAACTGCTTGTTTTTTGTGTTACCTCTGAACATTTTTCTAAGTTAACCAATTATAATGATTTTTTTTTTATTTGAAAGCTGGTGCTTTCCATTTGGTCAAGATCTGACCAGTAGTTTTTGAGTAATCCTTAATTGTCTTTAGAGGTTCAAAACATAACATAACACCAATATAAAATTTAGGTCCCATGTAAAAACAAGCGACTTTATTCCTGGACTCTTCAACAACTCACGACTCCAACCGGCGACCGAAATAAAGATTCTTATTGTTAATAAACATTTGGCGATTGAAAAGAGTGACCATGAGTTTCTTACCTGCTTCTTCTCATGAAAGCTCTATTCCTCGAACAGGTTTTTTTTATTTCTTTTTTATTTCCTTTTTATTATTCCATTTTTTTATTAATATATCATATATATAGTTAATTGACGAGTCCAAGAATTGTTTGCACATTTTTATGGAAATAAAGATTTTTGACTTTGACTTTGACCTTACAATCGGCTCACTAGCGTTTACGCTACTGAACCAACGAGACACCAAACAAAGCAACAAGCCGCATTACGTTCACTATAAAGTCGTATAAGCAGGAATGTACAACCGTGCTTGTTTAAAAGTTGGAATCTAACGGTTAGCGTTAAAAGCAATTTCGTGTATTTTAAATACGAAGCGATTTTCTCTCACGCGAGCCACTCTTTTGAGAAGTAAAGACCTAATTTAGAATAAATAGCAGTCAAAGAGAAACATCTCTTTACATAAGCCGTATATAGCTTTCAAATTACAACTAGTACATTCTTTTGGATTTAATGTTTTGTTTTTTTTTTGATAGGAGGCAATCGATCAGACGGATTCTGATGGTAAGCGTTTACCGCCGCCCATGGACACCCGCAACACAAGAAGAGTCACAAGTGCGTAATCGTAGCGTAAGCGGGACGGCACCACAGATTATTAATATGTATTGGTGGCACATTTGAAACGTGGCATTTGTGGCGCAGGGCTGACACTTGTATTAATGATAATTAGCTTTCGTGTTTTTTAGAAATAAAAATATCTTTTCTTTCTTTCTTTCTTTCTTTCTAATCGGCCATTTAAAATGGAGTACGCTCTGTTTTTTAATTATTGAGGGAATTCTTTTAAACATTAAATTGCGTTAGTAGCGTTGCTTTAGTGAATGTTAAGCAGTGAAAGATAACACAAGACTTCAAGTACAGCAGTTGCTGCAATGCATGCGGTTTCGCATTCGATTCCCGGGTCGGGCAAAGCGGTTTTGGATATTTCAGTCCACAAATTCTGAGCAGGATCTAAAATAATACCTGGTTAAATGGTGTCAATACACCTCTACCCACACCATCACGGTTATAAGCCTAATATTATGTATGTATGAGCGGAGAAGGTGCTGAATGTAACTTCAGCACCTTGTTTGTGTATTTCTAAGGAAAATCTCCACGCTAGCTATAAGTCCTGTTTCACGTAAGCTTTACCAACAAAGGACACAAAGAACTTTCAGACTCGGAACAACCATATTTTAATCTTAAAAATGTTGCTCCTATTCGAACCCGCAACACTTAGCGTAGTCACAGTAGCGAGGCGACCACTCAAACCGCCTCACCTGTGCCTAACCTCTGCAGCATATACACGTATGATGTTATATTGGTATGTACAGTATAGCTCTAAAGCTAGGTCAAGATAACTAAGGTCACTGTCTGTCCCCGCGGTAACGGAATTTCATTAATATATGATCTGTGAGCGTGGCTCAGCCATCAGGCATGTAATAATTAAACCTATCGCATGCACAGCTCGGATATTAATTAAATATATACATAGACTATATCCCCAATAGGGTAGGCAGAAATATAGTACACTCGCTTTTCGCCAAGGTTTCCATTAGAAGGCGAGCTTATTGCCGAGAATGCGGTGTTGCTACTAAAAAAACTTTGACAGAAAAACTCACTAGCACTTTGCTGGGAATCAAACCCGAAATCTCATAATTCGCATACACTCCCGCTGCGCCGATAGGCAGTCGCAAAGCACTATGTTTTGACGTTTAATTAATAAATTATTTGTGACGTGGCTGCATGGAAGGCGGAGTAGTTTAAGTCATCTTGCGACCTCAGGATGTTGTGGATTCGATCCCCACATGGGTCACATTTTGATTTGTAATATTCACAATTAGTTGTTTCAAGTCTGGGTGTTCTTTGTGTCCGTTGTTTGAAAGTTTGTAAAGTCTACCGCGACACAGGAATTATTCCTATTACGGCAGTTATCTTTTATAAAATACTAAATAACTTTGGACTACTACATACTATTATATCGAGATTTACCTCGGCGCTCTGTACCATATTGTGGCATATCAGTTATCACATTTTTATTTTAAGCCTATCTTTTACGTGTTATTACTGCGTAAATGCACGAGTTGCCAAACCGCGACGAAAATGTTGTGTTGGCTTTAAAAATTGGCGACTGTGTGATAAATATATAATAACATAACAGATTCATGACTGTATACCCTAAAAGGGGTAAGCACAGGTGTAACAACCTTTTCCATCAACTGTTTTCAGGCCCCGTGTAATAGAAGCCCAGGCTATTAGCGACTACCGGGTCCATTTGCAGAATTCAAGCCGGTGTTCAAACTTAAGTTATTCTTTCTCTATTAAGAAAAAGGGGTCTATGCACTAGGAATAAATCCTGTGTTGCGGAGGATTTTACAAACATTCAAACAACAAATCAAAAAAACAATCAGACTAAACAACTATTTGTGGATCAGACAAATTGTCCCTTGTGTGGAAGCGAATCCACAATACTCGGCGCAGTGGCAATATCGAGGCGACTATTTAAACCACTACGCCATCGGTGTAGCTAACGTTCAACCTGTCAATTATAGGAACTCCAGACATAATTGCAAAACAATTATGTTTGGCCGTCGGCAAGCTGCTCTCACTCAAGAGCTTAAACAAGCAATATCAAAATTCGCATACACGTTTTCAGGCTTGTCAGGTACAAAGTCTAAGGACACTCGGTACCTTTCATGCAGAAAAAACTACTGTTGCTAACCTAACCTACATTTAAGTGAGCGATACCCCAGTGGGGAAATCAACAGACTGCAATGCAGAGGGTCTCGGGTTCGAACCCATGTCGCGCACCTCTGACTTTCGGAAGTTATATGACTTTTCGAAATTATGTGCGTATTGATTGACATTTATTGCCTGCTCCGTGCCTCGGAGAGCACGTTAAGCCGTCGGTCCCGGCTGCCATGAACATCTATGGCAGTCGTTATTGGGAAGAGTGTCGACACAAAAGATCCCACTGGGTCGAAGTGTCGCCGGTCTGCACTGACTGGCCCCCACATAAGGTAATAGATATAGATATAAGCAGCGGGCAAAATCTAGTTTCTAATCTTCTTGAATATTTCTTGGAGAAACAATGATAGCGTCTGTTGCCTTTGTTACATACAATAAACACAGTCACCTCAGTTTTTACAAGGCCACCTTCCATAAACAATCCTGTACATAGTAATGCACACCACGGCTCCCTTCCATTAAATTTCATAGTACAAACACAGAAGCAGTAGTTTCAATTAGCATGGCGCTGCCAACCGAATCAATTTCCGGACTAAAAATATATTAAACATGACACATAGTGGTGACGGATGCAGTTATCTGGACGGTGACCGGGTATCGACGGAATCGGGTTAACGGATTAAGCCGCGGCTGATGTAGCAAGGTAAGTATTTGTTCCTGAGGAAACGGCAGTTATTTATTAGGTCCAGAGTTCAATAAAGGTATCAGAATAAAAATTCGCATCAAGTCACACTGTTACTCGATGCGAATATTTTTCTCAACCAGTCACGGGGTGACACGATCCAGGGTGACTCGTTGAGAATATACGATTATAAATCCTTACTAAATAATATTATAAATGCAAATGTGAGTCTGTTTGTTATGTTTTCACGCAGTAACTACTAGATCATCATGAAATGTTGTATACTTGTTTTCAGGGGTACAGTAAAGGACAAAGGCTTCCTCTTATCCAGAAAAAAATACTTTTCGCGAGAGATAGAAATTGATTGACAACACCTAGATTAACGCGAGCGTATCTGCGGGCAAAATCTAGTCATATATATATATATATATATATATATATATATATATATATATATACAGCCTTGGCCAAAAGTATTAGGCACCCCCAATATAGTTATCACACACCTGTGCTATTTGAACAATTAAACAATATTCTATAGAACTGCGATACCGGTGTCATAAAACACTATTTAAGACAATAGGCGGCATTTTTTAAGCAGTCGTAAAACATCTGGTGCGTCAGTAATAAAATTTTATTTTTTCCAAAATTTATTTTTAATGTTTCGTCAGTTACCATTTGGAAGTCTTAGTGTAAAGACAGTGCATTAGTGGTTTTGTGAATTAATTGAGAAGAAATTCATTTGAAAATGCCAAAACGAAACGAAATTAGTATTGAAAATCGTGTAAAAATTCAACTTTTACATGAGCAAGGCAAGACTCAAAAAGAAATCGCGAAGTTGGTGAAATGTTCGCGATGCGCCGTTCAATCTGCTATCAAACGTTTTGTTGAGACTGGCTCTCATGCAAATAAACCAAGAACAGGCAGAAAACGCGTGACTACTAGCCGTCAGGACAGAAAACTTATCCGAGAGTCTGTGAAAGATAGAAAAAAAACTTCTTCGGAGCTTGCTGTGGCTTTAACTGAAGAGACTGGACATCCCATAAGCGCACGAACTGCAAGACGAAGGCTAGTAGAAGCCGGCTTTAAAGGTTGCAAAGCTAGGAAGAAGCCGTGGCTATCCGCAGACAATAAAAGAAAACGACTTGATTGGGCTCTGAGACACCAACATTTCACAGAAGAGGATTGGTCTAATGTGCTGTGGTCTGACGAATCAAACTTTGAGGTAAGTTTTTTTAGTGAAGTCTATACCACAATTACAACGATCATTGTTGTGTTTGTCTTCAAACTCAAATGTTATAAAAGTTTGTAATCTGTGCTTTTTTTTGGAATCTACAGGTATTTGGAACACCAGGTGTGACGTTTGTGAGGCGACGCAAAGGCGAAGAATATCACCCAGATTGCGTAGTACCAACCATAAAACACGGCGGAGGCAGTGTAATGATTTGGGGTTGCATGGCTGCGGATGGAGTCGGCAAAATGTTTGTTTGCGAAGGTCGCATGAACAGTGAAAAATACATTAATGTACTGGAAACTGCTCTCGTACCTTCGCTTTCGTGTATTTTTGGTGACACTAACTTAAATGGTGTGAAATTCCAACAAGACAATGCTCCGTGTCACAAGTCAGCTACTACGAAGCGCTGGTTTACTGAAAATTGTATTGATCTGTTAGATTGGCCTGCCCAGTCCCCGGATCTAAATCCTATTGAACATCTGTGGAGTATTTTGAAGAGAAAAATAAAAGAGCACTCGATAACTTCAAAAACTGCTTTAAAAACGCGTTAGTGCAAGAATGGGATGCAATTTCTCCAAAGGAATGTGCGAAACTTGTACGTAGTATGCCCCACAGAGTTGCTGCTGTCATAAAATCAAAGGGTGGCCCAACAAAATATTGATGTTTTTACAATATTCTAATGGAAATAAAGTACTTTAATCATTATAATTAGTTTTATTTCTCTCTAAGCCTGAAATATGCAGTAATTTATAGGGTGCCTAATACTTTTGGCCAAGGCTGTATATATACAGGGTGTCCCAAAAATCAACGTCAAGCCGAAAACGGATGACGGGCCAAGGGATGGTGGTTCTCAAAAAAATATGAAAAAAAAATTTTTTGCTGCACTCTAAAAATTATAGCCATTTAAAAAAAAATGAGAAAATTAACACCTTGTTATGATTTTTCAAGTACTATGACTACAAAATGTTTACTTAGCTTAATTATTTTAGTGAGGATTTGTTACTGAATAATGCTAGTATACATTACAATTCAAAATTTGAACACAACTATCTTCATTTCAGAGGAAATATCCCTAATATGCCCAAACATGTACTCAAAATTATTACATTATTCAACTTTAAATGGCCGTGCTGAAAAAAAAATGTACTACACCATTTCAGCACGTGGCATCAAAAGATGGCGCATTTAATGGGCTTTCTAAAATGCTATAACACTTACTACATTTTATCCTAATTATGGATTTTTTTTCTAAAACAACTCGGGTCTAACCTTTTTTGTTTTACTCAAAAATGTTGGTAATGACATCTAGTTTCCCTCTAAGAAACAAATTAGTGTTATACATAACCCTCTTTTATGGCAGTCAGGTAAAAACTACTAGTGACACTGTTTTGCGAAGCTACTGTGAATAGGGCAAATACCTAATTTATTGATAAACCATATTAGATTCCTTTGGTCATTGTGAATCATTATGTGTTCAATTTGAAATAAAAATTCAACCATTCAAATCAACAGTTCATTTTATTTTGTTACATATTCAAATTGTTTGCCTTCAGCTTCAATGCATGCCCTACATCTCTTTAAAAACGAACGCTTTATTTTACGAGCAAAACTTCTTGAATTGATGTATTCAGCGGCCCCCGCAATTCTTTGGCGCAGTTCCTCTACGTTTGCGATAGGCTTAGAGTAAACTTGATCCTTCACTGCTCCCCAGTAAAAGAAATCAATGGGGTTTAAGTCTGGTGATCGGGCCGGCCACGAGATCGTACCAGACCGACCGATCCACCTATCCGGATATACTTGGTTAAGAAATTCCCTTACTGAGCGAGCATAGTGCGCAGGGCAGCCATCTTGTTGGAGCCACATACCTACGTAAATGTTGAGTGGCACGTCTTCCAATAAATCTGGTAGATGATTTTGTAAAAAGTCTAAGTTAGCCTCACTGGTTAAGGTGTCTGGGAGTTCGAAAGGTCCAATAATTCTACCGTTCAGAATACCGGTCCACATGTTTACTTTGAAGCGATATTGTGACCGATCTTCTCGCATTAAATGTGGGTTTTCCACGTGCCACTCATGCACATTATGTAGATTTAAGTAGCCATCTTTCTTAAAAGTTGACTCATCCGTCCAGAGTACTTTATCCAGGAAGTGGGGGTCTTCTCGGTGTCTTTGTAACATCGTTTCACAAAACGCAACCCTTGCAGGATAATCTTGAGGTGATAAAGATTGAACTCGTTGCGCATGGTACGGGTGGAGCTGGTTTTGCTGCAAAATCCGGTGTGCTGTACTCTTCGGCACTCCTATGCTTGTCTCAAGTCAACGTACTGAGACACTCGTGTCTTCTGCGACTGCTGCTAAAACTTCTTCCTCGTATGGAATGCTGGATCTTCCTGTACTGAACATTTGATTAGGAAATCGGCCTTCTGAGAGTGATCGGTGCAGATTAATAAATACTCTATGATCCGGATGACGCTCAGAATTGGGGTATCTCTCACGATAGAGTCGAGCTGCAGCATTAGCGTTGCACCTGCACTCTCCATAAATGAGATGCATGTTAGCATACTCCTGTGCTGTGTATCGAAGCGGCATGGTGGCGATCATAGAATACACACAATTACACGGTCAGCGATGACGATAGTCCAAAAGAAAGCCAAGTTAGTCACAAACGGTCAAATCACAAATCAAATCCAAGTAGCACGTAATCAAGTCCAATAAGCAAAGCCAAAGTTAGTAAGTACGAAAACGACACGAAGGAATACAGAACGATGCGCAGTAAACGAAATAACGTAACGTACTGAAGTATTGCAGTTCGTGCGCAGATGATCCGGTCTTGCTATCTTTTTCACTCGTGGCGTCTCTATCCGTCTCATTCTAACTCATGCCGTAGATGATGCTAAGGCTTGCTATCTCTTTCACTCACACTCTCACTAACACGTTGAAGTGGCGTCTCTCTCCGTTTCACTCTAACTCGTGCTGTTGATGATGCTCAGGCTTGCTATCTCTTTCACTCTCACACGTTGAAGTGGCGTCCTAATCTGTTTCACCCAAACTTGTACTGTCTTACTTTAATTTAAGTAAGCTTTAAATAAAATATGCATCGCATTAGAAGCATAAATCCAAGTTGTTTTAGAAAAAAAATCCATAATTAGGATAAAATGTAGTAAGTGTTATAGCATTTTAGAAAGCCCATTAAATGCGCCATCTTTTGATGCCACGTGCTGAAATGGCGTAGTACATTTTTTTTTCAGCACGGCCATTTAAAGTTGAATAATGTAATAATTTTGAGTACATGTTTGGGCATATTAGGGATATTTCCTCTGAAATGAAGATAGTTGTGTTCAAATTTTGAATTGTAATGTATACTAGCATTATTCAGTAACAAATCCTCACTAAAATAATTAAGCTAAGTAAACATTTTGTAGTCATAGTACTTGAAAAATCATAACAAGGTGTTAATTTTCTCATTTTTTTTAAATGGCTATAATTTTTAGAGTGCAGCAAAAAATTTTTTTTTCATATTTTTTTGAGAACCACCATCCCTTGGCCCGTCATCCGTTTTCGGCTTGACGTTGATTTTTGGGACACCCTGTATATGACAAAATCAAAATTGTCGTGTGTTAAGTCTCGCAAAATCATGTAAATGGCTCGACTGATTTGGGTAATTCTGTATGGGATTTCTTTTAGGCGTTACGATGGTTACTGTGCCATCATGTATAAAATAATATAAACCAGCTCTGTATATAAGTTTTCCCACTGCTGGGCACGAGCTTCTTCACAGTATGAGAATTGTTATTGAGTTACTACGTTAATTGTAAGCAATTTATTTAAGCAAGTGACTGTAACTGAGTCAAAAGGCTTTTAAACTTAAGTTATACCTACTGAAATTTTGTTCTCAATTCGCAGCTACCTATCTTTTTTTTTATGCTTCTTAGTTGGTAAACAAACACACGACCCACCTGATCGTAAGTGGTCACCGTAACCGTAGTCTATGGACGTATGCAACACCAGAGGCATCACTTACGCGTTGCTGACCCGTTAGGAAAGGAAGTGGGAAGGAGAAGGAGCGGGACGGGGAAAGAAGATGATTGGGCCTCCGGTATTCTCACTCACCGAATGAAACACAACAGTAGGAATACTGATATTACACGTCGATATTCTGTGAGAGGGTAGTCCTTCCCCGGTGGAGCCGGCCCATTCATGCTGAAATCAACGAGGCTCTACTACCGACTGACCGACTGAGATAGTTTAATAGCGAATGTATTTTAAACATAAATAATAATAATATCAGCTTCCTATTTAAAGTTTTCCACTGCTGGGCACAGGACTCTTTTCAGTATGAGAAGAGTAAGGTCCGCCACGCTGGCCCAGTGTCAGCTGGCAGACTTCATACATCTTCGAAAATATTTTAGAGAAATCTCCAATGTGCAGGTTTCCTCATGATGTTTTCCTTCGCCATTAAAACGAGCGATAATTAACTGACATAACATAACAGACATAACTTCGAAAGTCAAAGGTGTGCCATCCGATATTGTTCACGAATCGGTGTGCCATCGTGTCACGAATTGTCAAGACCTCTGCGTCAATTAATTTATTACAAATTAAATACGAAAAACATTACATAATTAAATATGAAAATTATACGACTAGATGACAACGTGTATGCGAAATTTCATGACGATCGGCCGAGTATTTAAGGCGTGAAAGCGTAACAAACGCACAAACTCTCATTCGCATTTATAATATTAGTTAGGATACACAAAATATTTAAAAATATATAGCTGGTTTAGTATTTTCACTTGTCGAAATTATATTTCCTGATAAGGAAATTGAATGGCATGTTGGAACAAGTTTTGTATACTTGTTTTCTCATATGTATTGTTATTTGTCAAGAGTTTGGAAGCTGTGTAGATATTTGGATATTATGATGATAATATCAGTCTGTTCATACACTGTACCACCGCTGTACGCCAGTCTCTTCTTAGTATCAAAGATATTAGATTATATAAAACACATTGACTAAAAGCGGGTAGGCAAATCTTGTACGGTCAACAACATACAGCATAAACATTTTATAAAAGATTTTATAATATTTTTTTTGTATTTATTATTTTAAAGTAATTCTATGATATCATATTTGGTTAAATAAACTATTATTTCAGGTACCTTCTATTCCTGTCGGAAATTGAGAGTACTCAAGTCATTGCCTTTTCATTGCCACCGTCATCGCTCTAAGTATTACGGGTTCAAATCTCAGACGGGATAAATATTAGTATGATACGCAAATTATTGAACTGAGACTGGATGCACTTTATGTCCGTTATTTGTAAGTTTATAAAGTTTATCCCGACGTACTCTGGGAATGTTTGTACAAAAAAGTGTCTATGATAAAACAGTTAAAAATCTCGCAAAAGTATTAAAAATATCGACTGTTATTGCTGACTGTACGCTTTAGAAAACATTATGTACATATATACTAAGATAGACCCACGTCTTTATGTCCGAAAGCCCAAAGGGGTTTACCTTTATCAATACCTTTACTTAAGAATACATACATTTCATTACACCCACATTTCGCCGAAAGTTTATTTTACTGAATTCGTCTATCGGCGTACGGATGCCTGCGTCCACACAATACTTTTATATTTATTTAAATGCACCAATGGCATCGTGGGTTAGGTGGTCATCTCGTTACTTCCACAGCACCGAGTGTCCAGGATTCTAATCGATCACGCGACAACGTGTATGGAAAATTTTATGATGATCTGTCGAGTAGTTGAACATGAAAGCGTAACAAACAAACAAACACGCTTTCGCATTTTTAATATTAGTTAGGATTTTACTTACTTTCTTAATTTAATAAAAGAATATGTCTACGCTAGAAAAAGGCAACACATAGATCTATTTCTACGTGTTGTCTTTCTTTTTTGTCGCCTCTGGTTATTACAAAACGAATGTAGTCTAAAAGCAATAACTGAATGACTATATAATGAGCTTTTTGTTTGACAGATAAAATAAAATGGTTTATAAACTCATTAGTTTTAATATGTCATCCAAAGCGCACTATTGACATTGTTTATTCAACACATGTGGCTATTCTCGGTCTGTCTGTCTGTCCATAGTGCAGACGGGTTTATTGTCTATGCTACAATAATGGAGCATTAATTATATAGCGTGTAAAACAACTCTGACTTTATGCGGTTATGTGCCTTTTAAATGGTTAATTATTGCTTGGACGGTGAAGGAAAACATCGTAAACTGGGTTCACCCTTGTTTGATCGAACAACGTTAGATATAATAATACTAAATCGAACAACGTTTAAGAAAATCATCATTTTGTATAATATCGTTTGATAGAATTTTCAGTTCATCGAATATTTATTTGCTATAACAACATTTGCGCTAATGATCAAAAGGTATAATGTTCATTACCCCGACTCAGAGTACCTCGACTCGGATAGGTTAGGTTAGAAGGCGAAGGCGGGAGCGAAGCGGAGCTGAGCTCCCGCCTTAGCCTTCGTGGTTTTTTTTTTAAATTAGTTCATATGAAATTAGTTCAAATAAATAATTACGCTAAATAAAAATTTACCAATGACTTATTCGGTCAAATGAATAATTCTTCGAAATGACTTTATTGCAACTAAAATTCGATTTAGTAATATTATATCTAACGTTGTTCGATCAAACAAGGGTGAACCCGTAAACTGCACGTCTGAGAGTTCTGTGTAATGATCTCAAAGATGTGTGCAGTCTCCCAATCCGCACTGGTATGGTGGGCTATAGGCTTAATCTTTCTGATAGTGAGGCCCAGCTTTGGGACAGATCTTAAACAGGGCTGTCATATTTTTTATTAAAACTAAGTATTTGACGTTCATAAGTGTTACTTTGTAACCTTAATGAATAAATTTGTTTTACTTGATAATACATTTTCTATTACGCACGTCTCTGTATATCAGTACAGCTGTAATATTTTGTTATTTCTGTTACGGCTTAACGAATGGGTTTCTTCATGATTTTTATATACGCCTACAGCCGTACGTATAATTAAAGCGTACTACATTGAAATTAAATAATTTTATACGGATTTTATCACGTTTATTTTTTTGTAGAACACTGTTATTACATAATTTTAAACTACTATTGTTAAACACGTTTACTAGTTACTGTTTAATTATATTAAAAAAATTTAAATTATAAAAATTATTTCGATTTAATTTTACACTTTCCTCGACGTTTCGGTTGCTTTTTAGCAGCCATGTTTACGGGGAGACCGAGTCTCCCGTAAAAAGATGTTTAAATTTAATATATAACATTCGCGTAAACGTAAGACAATATTATGTAAAGCGTACTTCATTCAGTTTCAGACGTATAATTGTTAACTTACATATATTTCCATACGCCACTGAAAATTGTATAATCAACTGATTCGGGCAAACAATGCAGATAATATACTACGAGACAATTTCTACTAGGGAGAAGTTATGATAATATTGGCACCGAGTGACGGTTGCGCTGGCGTCGAATGCAGGCAACGCCGTCAGTTGACTATAGGTACATATAAGTGACATATTTGTATCGTCTGTTTAGTTGTCACCGCCACGCTGGCATTGTATATTGTATAGCATATGACAGACTGGAAGCCAGCTGATCCGTGTTCTATAAAACTATAAGAATACGACCCAATTCTGACCGCAAGATGGTGTAGTGTGTTTATTTATTTTTATTTTATAGGAAACGAACAATTATACAATTTATATTACGAACAGGTATAAGTATAAAAATGGGTAAATGTACAGTCCACTACGTTTTAACATATTACTACTCAGTAAAGAGACATACAGTGAGGTATTAGTACACTAACTTACCAAACATTATCTATGAGCTATGTTAGTAATTAGTTACTAATTCTGTTATTACGATTCTAGAGATTTAAGGTTATGTATGGCTATCCTATGGCTTTCTTAAATACATATAGTGGTTTAAGTAGTCGCTTCGCAACTGCCATTACTTAGTGTTGTGTAGTGTTTGGATTCGAATCCGAAAAGTTGTCTCATACACAAATGGTTTTGATGGAATGGTCCCGAGTTCAGGTGTTCTTTGTATTCGTTATTTGAATGTTGGTAAATTTCCCCGTGGTGAATGACATACCTACGTCTAATGCGACTTCTAAAATAATAATTATTTTTCAGATGTGTTGTTTGCCAAGAATTTGTTACACTATCCTTACTAATAATACCTATATATGCGAATGTGAGTTTGTTTGTTACGCTTTCACGCTTTAACCACTCGACCGATCAACATGAAATTTTGCATACACGTTGTCAGGGATGTAGAAAAGGCATAGAACCCTATGCCTTTTCTGCATTCATTCCTTCATCCAAAAAAAAGTGGCATAGAAATTTATTGACAAAATCCAGATAAATGCAAACAGAACCGCGGACAAAAAGCAAGTAAATAAATAAACCAAAGTCGTCGACGTACAAACGAGACGAAACAGAAAGAGCAAGTTGAAACTGTTTAAAAATAAAGCAAAATCTATTGAAAAGCTAAATCAAAGTTAGCAAAGAACTAATAATAAATATCCCGCGGCGCGATGCTGCGGTCCAATCGAATCAACACCAAAGTGGGGGGTTCGATATCACGTCTATGAACTTCATGTTGGTTTTCAACTAATATTTATTTTTATTTACGAAGGAAATTGAATCGGACACTAACTTAGAAAGGTTTAGAACTTGAGTTTTGAACTATACAGTCAGATATCTTATGTATAACATAACATTGAGTCACAACTGTATATCTCGCAAGAGGTAGCCAGTGATGTATTATAATCAAAGCTTTAAATCGGTCTATTCCACTAGTCCCTACCAGGAGTTGCGCCTGGTTGGTAGGGACTAGTGCATTTTGCGCTCTTGTAGAGGACCATCAGAGTCACTGGTTGGAATGAGTAGAATTTCATTTACAATTACCAAGTCAGTTTATTTTAACCTATATGAATCGCAAGTAATAAAAGTGATTTAAAAAGTAATAATTTTAACACATGTTTTTATTTTTAACTATTCTTAATTATGATCTTTAATTACTACCACAGTTTGGCAGCTCTATTTTTACAATTTGCAATTCTCAATATTTGAGATAACTAAGCAAAAAAAATTGTGTTAATAAGTTTTATAGAACGCCTCGTTGTACTTTGGACCGTAGCATCGTATGATCTTGATTTCGGTTCTCGGATCGAGCAATATGTTATTGAGTTTTTCTGCGCAGAGACTCTCTGTAGCAACACAGAGTTAGGGAGTGTGTGCGGTAAAAGGCAATAGACTGGACTCTGTTACTTGAATCCTTCAACTATAACTATATATTTCACCTCTGCCTACCCTATCGGGTATATAGTAGCCGAACTTTACTATTCGCCACCTAAAAGACCCTTATCAAGCCATCCCACCAGTAGAAACCGAGCCACCGAAACTCCGATATAACTAAAACGATAATTGAATTGAAGTTTTAATATATTTTCCGTGTTCAGGAGTTAAATGAAGCTCATTGAGGTCCAAAGTGTGACCCTCGAGTTCTCGAATATAAAGTGGAGAATTAAACAACTCGTCGCTAGTTCGCCGAGACCTCTGGGCGCTAAATAAAAGTTGGTAAAAGAATTTAATTACTTTCGTAAGGCATACGTACTTGAGTCGCAAGTGATTATACGGTTGGCTTCGTGTTCATAACTATCACCATATCATTGCTGGGTGTTAGGTGTCGGTTTTATGTGACGTATTGTGTAATCCAAATTAATATTATAAATGCGAATGTAACTTAGTTTGTTTGTTACACTTTTACGCCTTCCTACTCGACCAATCATCATGAAATTCCGCATACACGTTGTCAGGGGTACAGAAAGGACCACCTTTGATCTAGAAAAAAGTACTGTTCCCGAGGGATAGAATTAATTGTCAAAATGTACATTAACGCGAGCAATGCCACGGGCAAAATCTAGTCTACTCATAAACTACTTAGAAACTAATTAAAATTGCACGGAGGGCGCAGTGGTCAACTGGTCGACTAGACGTAACACTTGCTGCCACCGCACCAAGAGTTGTGTGTAGGATTCGATTTTCTACAAGACAATTATTTGTATTTATACTACTAGCTATTACCCGCGGATTCGCTCGCGTAAAAGTAGGTTAGGATATGTAAGTAACAGTAATAAAAAAAAAATTATGGCCTATGTTACTCGGTGATAATACAGCTTTCCAATGGTAAAATAATTGTTGAAATCGTTTGTGTAGTTTTTGAATTTAATCCTTACAAACAAACGTACAAACAAAAAATCAAATCTTTCCTCTTTATGATATTAGTATAGACAAAATATTGGTTTAAGTATAAGCGTCCATTACTTGTGTAATCTACTGAATAATTATGCTTTATAGTTCAATATTATATGAGCCGTCAGCTTGGAATGTCAATGTCAGTTTTTAATAAACGCTTGCCATCGACTCACGCCTGTTATCGATAAAAGCACATATTTCTCAATTTGTTTGTTTGTAAAGTACACAGGCCACTGACAGTTATGGGCCGGTGGCATGGTGATAATTATCGTTCTAGTGATATAACTAGGAACCCATATTTCTGTGTGAACCAATTATGATCATTGCTGGACGAATCCTTATTAAAATTCAACTTAATTTAGGAGTAATCAATGATATACAAGATCATTTCAGCAAAGATGTTTTTTTACAAAGTGCCTAGTACGAGTTTGTTTTACGTTAACGCGATCGACACGTTTCTGACGTTCGGCGCTCTGATTGGCCCGATCCAAGCTCTTAACCAATCAGAGAGGCAACGGGGTAAACGTTTCGATCGCATCCGCACTAGCGTGTCTTTCAAACAGGGTTTCGGTAACGGCGAATCTGCGTAGGAGATATTATCATGCACGTATGAATGTGCAAACACAAGTGTACTCTCTGTTCCCTAACTCTCACAATCGGATGGGATGGTAATCAGACAGCACCAGCGAGAGATCAGGCGCAAGACTAACAACTTGACGTGCTTGCCGACACACATATATATATGCAACACAGTCGATTTCTTAAGACTGCGCCGAGCGAAATGGGGCAAAACAGGCGGTTACAGTTAAGTGAATAAAATCGACACTTTTTAAATATACATTGACCATAATAATGTATGTGTTTACAATTACTCCGAGTAAAAAAATTAAAATAATTAATATTTTCGCTTACAAAATTACGTAAGTATGCACGACAAATGCAAAAACATAAGCTTCATACGTGATTTTTAGATTATAACAGTAGAAATCTATCGTATTTTACAGCTTAAACGAAACATATAATTTGTCCGTCCCAAATATTTAAGTTATCGGTTGACAATAAAGATACATATTTATCAAAAAAGCACTTCAAATCCTCCATACAATTTTACTATGGCGGCTGCGCGCCGATTTGAATATGCGCCGCACGAGCTCTATCATTATCTGTCTTACGCTCGGCGCAGTCTTAACTGCTGTAATAATATGTTAGCAGAACGGCCAATAACTTTTTGGCAGCCCGACCCGTTAAACATTGTATGTCTGCCCTATATTCGCTAGTTGAAAAGTGGAGCCATTTCTTTTTTATTGTAAAGCTTAGCTAATATGACGTAAGTCTGGCGGCTTTGGAGTCTCAGTGAAGGACTTAATTACCTTTATTAAACATTTTTAAGCGGATATAGGTGAACGTAAAGCTTTACCGCCCTTTTTTACCGTCAGAGATTAACTGGGTTTCTGCTGAAGACTGGCTCTGGTTTTACCTGTAACAAAATAGAAAATATATATTAATTATAATAATTATAGAGTGTCAACTTGTTATATCTGAAAGAGTATTATTTATTATTAAGTATTATTTTTAAAAATCGATAGGTAACCGTCAAAACAAAATACGTTTATTTATTTAGGACACAAGGTATCACTTACTTAGAATTTATCTTTACCTACTCTCATGGATTTTGTTAATTTGTGTTTTTTGAATTTGGTGTTTAAGGCAAGTAAGGCCAAAATATCGTAAAGGTGTACATTATTCACCTTCTACTGCAATATCTATTAATATTCTGCATTCCAAGTCACACAATAAATAATGTAACGGAAGAAATCTTCCATTATGTCCATCTATGTTGCAATATAAACTTTCATACTTTGTTTTCCCACTGCACGTACATGTTACCGCGTACGCGCCACGCCTTCCATAATTTTACTCAAAGTAGGAACTCGTGACGTCACACCGCCATAGCTTATTCAAGAATTCTACTCAGAGTATTTGTGACGTCACACCACCACACCTTATTTCAATAATTCTACTAAGATTGTATTGTGATGTTACACCGGCATACCTTATTCATTCATTCCTACTCAGAGTATTCGTGATGTCACACGGCGCACGTCTTACGTAATGTAACTGACCTGCAGTAACGCGGTATGCACTCGGCACGTGCAGACGGCTCCGTTCTTGCGCGTGCACGGCGTGCCGAGCCACGCGCACGCGCCGCCACCGCGCTGCATCGCGTGCAACCATCCCTTCGCGCGCACTGCACGCGCAAACACACTCACATCGCGCGGACACCGAGACACACTTGCACAATCACTGGTTTATATTCAGTGAAGGTAGTTACTTTAATTCAACATTTTTTGTGTTCCTTAGTTAAAAATATCATTTTTTAAATCACTGTTCGGAAGAGTTTACTCAATTATCCGTTATTTAATAGAACATTTTGGAGTTCTAATTTTAAAATGTTTTTTAAATTCACTATTTATTTACACGTCACTTAATTATTCGTAGTTTAACTGAACTGCAGTTCAGTGGTGGTTGGTGTTCTAATTTTAAAATTGCCTATGTAATTTAATTAAATATAATGATTAAATTAATAATAATACTGAATACTTCAATCAATATTTCACTTTTACTTTGTCAATCACAATAATGCACTGTTTGTAATCAAATAAATAAATTATCGGATAGGCGGCTGATTTATGTAACGGTGTCTATCGTTCTAGTCTGGTCAAAGCAATGGAATCATAAAATAAAATTATGTCAATAAGTTTAAATACCTATACGATATTGTAAGTAGGCACGAATCTATAAATAGTATAAATTTAATCCCTATTTAAAGAGTCACGCGATGCTCCTTAGAACTTAAAACAATAGTCAACTTCGTGTATTTATGCCGATAAGTATGAAAATTAAGCTTTGTAATAATAATTCAGCTTAGTAAGCTGTGATATTTTTACTTCCAGTATATTTTTACCTTACTTACTTTAAATTTGGATAACCTAAATTTAAAGTAAGTTCTGATTTGAACATATCATTCAAATCTAGTTGTTATTATGCTAAAGCTTATTTTTTATCAATAATAGAAAGTGTACAATATAATGGTATATTTTTTTATTTAATTAATAAGTTATAATTGGAATTAATAATTGTAAAACAATACGGTTTATTTTACAACACTTTATTAACAGCCGTGGTTATAGCAATAAAATCGTAAAATAAGGTTTTTATTGAATAAAGCAGTTTTCCATAGGTTTAAAAACATGTCACTTTATTGATATTTTATTTGCTATAGTTTATATAAATAGCTGTTATTATAATAATTCCTGATGCTTTCCTTCACAGTTAAGGCAAGCGATAATTAACTCTTCAACACGCAATAATTTCTTCGAGAACGCAATAAACTTTTTTTTACTTTTTCTATTTTGACTTTAATTTAAAATGATATTTCTTAACTGCGTTATCCTTGTAGTGTTGCCTAATGCAAGAATGATCCTTCATTATTATAATAAACTAGCGGTCTGCCACGGTTTTATCCATGTTTGTGATATCTACTCCGCTCCCATGGCTCGCAACGTGATGTTATAAAGCCTATGTTATTTCTGAATAAAGTAGCTTTGTACTAGTGACTGAGAATTTCTGAAATCGATTCAGTAAATTTCTTAGTTCTCGAGTTTATTCATGACAAACAAAATTTAAATCTTTTCTTTATTTTTTATAATATTACCTAGTATAAGATATACATAGTATAAACATAGTAATTTTTGCGAAGACACTTGAAAATCTAAAAGTTCTATGCTGACCACTATTTCATATAAGTAAGGTCCGCGACTGTCTATATTTTAACTTATGACTCTTTATTTGGCAGTCAAACAGTCACCCCACTAGTCTATACATTGCCCACAATATAACAATACAGCTTATACCACGTCAGACAGGACGGGTTCATTGACCCTGAAGCACACGTTTACCCCAATTTTGGAGCAAAACGGGCCCGGGGTGGAGAACTCGTTACTTTTTTATAGAAACGTCTACAAGCGATCTTCTTGGGGCGTTGCAGGACTTTAAATGATACTGCTTTCGTATTGTTATAGCATATAGTATAGACTGATACCTGAGAGCGTAGGCAAAAGTGAATCATGCCCACATTTCGGCACCGAGACGCAGTGGTATTGAAAGCGATTGCTATGGATAAGGTTTCGAATTCAATTTCCGGGTTGGGCAGTGTCTGATTTTCTCTTTTAAGAAACTGTCACTCGTAGCACGGAGTAGACATCAATAGATAACGAGTAGTCTTCTTCATGCTGCTAGGGTCAGTTTCTTGAAAGAGAAAATCCTATCACATAGGGCCTTAAACCAAGGCTGTCGAAGTGTTTGTGTCTGTGTACCTGTATGGAGACCTAATAACACTGCCCGACCTGAGAATCAAACTAGAGCCTAATTCATTTCTAGTGTTTACGATTGCAGACAAAAATAAGCGCAATACATCCTTTCTATATATAAATTCGAAAGTAACTCTCTCTGTCTGTCTGTTACCTTTTCACGGCTAAACCACTCAACCAATTTAGATAAAATTTGGTACAGATATAGTTTAAAACTAGGGGAAAGATATAAGCTACTTTCTATTGATGTAGGTACCACGCGGGTGGAGCTGTGCGCAAAGGTTAGTACGTATATTATTATATACAAACATTAATCTCCTGCCAACAGGATCGAGTCGAGTAAAAATAAAACTTGTTTAGAATTGTTATTAATATACAAAACCGACTAATCCCTTCCGAACATTCACTTTTATTGTTCAAGGGGTCATTTTAGGCTTCTTCCGCGTGGTCAAACTGAGTTGACAAACTGATTTGACTACAAGGAATTTCACATTCTTCGTGGACAAACTGTTACATATATAACCTTTTTACCATACTGTATATGACACAACCTCACTGTACAGGAAAATAAAATGACATTATACAATACATATTACGTCATATTCTATGTAAAGTCCTTGCAGATTGTTCTGTATTATTAGTATTGTTCTTCAAATATGGACATAAAATTTATAAAACGAAAAAAGGGAACGGTTTTGCTATTTAGCGGACGCCAATATTATAAACTGCGTACCTATAAAAACGGATCGTCTTTCTGGACTTGCAGTCGTCGTAAAAAAGAAAAATGTCGGGGTTCCATTACTTTGAAGGTACTTTACTATTATTTTTTGTCATTTATTTTTAGCTAAGCCAATATTCTTGTATTAGGAGCGGGTTCACGTTAGTAGTGCAATGAGTGGGATTCGAACCTGCGACCGATCGCGAATCCGATACCTTAACCATTGGACTACGGCCGCTTATAAATCTATATCATACAGCTACAGCTCTGTTTGTTTGCTTTTAGGAAAATAAAATATTTAAATGTACTGATCATTTATGTACTGCTGACAACTATAAGAATGAAGTTGATATTGCCGTTGACGAGTTAAAGCATAAAGTTAAAGATACTGTAAACACCATTCCAGAGGTGTATACCGAAATGAAAACGTCATTAGTAAACAAGGACCCGAATTTGGAAAACAAAGTTCCGTCTTTTGATAGCGTCAAAACTGTATTATATACAACCAGAAAAAAAACTTGCTTTAATCATTTCAACGACGTCACTGTTCCAGAAAAATTTCAGGTGTTTATTTTGGCAGATTATAATACAGAGAAACGTCGTATTATAGTTTTTTGCTCCGAAAACAACTACGAAATTGTTAAAAAATCCGATGAATTTTTTGGCGATGGTACATATTACAGTTGCCCAACTCCATTCAAACAGTTATATTGTATTTTTGCTGATTTATCAAAATCGATTTCTACAACATACGCTGCACCTGTTGCGTATGCCTTAATGACTGACAAAACGGAAGAATCGTACTACATATTATTCTCTATGATAAAATCAAGATTGGGTTGGTCACCGAAAATATTTCACGTGGACTTTGAAACAGCTGCAAGTAAAGCACTACTACAAACTTGCCCTGAAGCTCAAATTGTACACTGTTTTTATCATTTCACAAACAGTCAATGGCGAAGAGCAAAGAAATTAAAAATAAAAAGTAAGGACGGAAAGAGAGTTGTTGGTTTATGTGCCGCACTTGCTTTATTACCTGCAGATAAAATAGAGGAAGGATGGCAGTATATTAATTCTGACTGCAGTTACACTACAAAAATTGAAAAATATTTAAAATATTTTGAGAAAACGTGGTTAAAGAATAAAATATTCAGGAAAGACTGGTCAGTTTTCGGGCAGAGACATCGAACAAACAATATAGTCGAATCATTCAATAAGGAATTAAACAAATCTATGAAACGATATCATCCGATCACGGTTGCTCGATTACTGTGCACTTTGTTAAAGAAAGAAAACAGTGATCCAAGACCATCCCCTCGGCGTCAGGAACAAGTTTTGCGAGACGAATTTATAATTAAATGTCAAATGGAATTATTACATAGTGAAATAAGTGTTGGTTATTTTTTAAATAAATTACGTTAACCAATTTTTGGTTCTAACTGTACAATTTTGTTTTAAAGATATTATATAGCATGTTTAATATTTGATTCATTACATAGTTTGTCCACGAAGAATATGAAATTCCTTGTGGTCAAATCAGTTAGTCAACTTAGTTTGACCACGCGGAAGAAGTCTCATTTTAATATCGGCTCCTATCCATCGCCCCGTGAAGGAACACGTTACCGACGGAATGGCGTCGTAAACCACACCAATTACAGTACGGTACTGCGTCGGTACGGTTCCGATACGGTGGCCAAGACAAACATCGATGTAATATTAATGAGACATGTCTAATTGATTTTAACTTTTAACCTTTCGCGTTCCTTGATATATAATAATATCAGCCCTGTATTAAACTGTCCCACTGCTGGGCACGGGCCTTTTTACAATATGAGAAGGGTTCGGCCATAGTCCACGACGCTGGCCCAGTGCGGGCATATGTAACGGGTATTAACGAGATAATGTTTCTGATCTAGCATATGTAATAGGAATAACATGAGTGTAGTGTGTGATGGTACATGAACCAATTAAAAATATACGAAAAGTGAGGCTAGATCAAGCTTATTTTGCCTTATGAAAGGAGACATGACACTGTCGCACTAGTCATCTTGTGACCACGGCCGGTGTAACCAGGTCGAAACGTCAAGCATCAAAAGGTAACACTATGCAAGAGCTAATGTTTTTATTCACGGCCTTTATTTGTAGACGAGACTTGGTTTGAGTTTGCGGTCAGACATACTGCCGATCGTAAAGTATCGAGTTTGTTTCCTGGATCCGTCAAAATGGCTACAGTCAGCAGGATTTTAGTAATCCGCTCGAAGGCTTAAAGATTTTTGACGCCTACTTTTTGCTTGCTATGTTTAGGTCCCAAGTGTAAGTTGGCGAGTCTAGAGCTATCTACCGAGCATTTCTCTAGACTTCATATTGCCATTCAAACAAAATGAAAACTTAGTCCGACTCGGCAATAGAATATGGGACCTCTCTAATAACGTGGTCTAAAGCCAGTTGACCTAAGAGGCGATGACGATACCAAAGAATTCGTGGTCAAAAAAAATCATGGTAAATCACATACTTTATAATTACCTACTTAGATCACAATCTATATTGTTTGAAGTAGAATTAGGAAACCCCATGAACAAAAGAAAACCCTTTAAAATACCCCTTCTTCTTAATTACACAAAATACTGTTTAAAGTATCAAAACTCTCTCTAATCTTGGTAATTTTTTGTTCTCCATTCTTTAAGAGATGTTCCTTTGAATTGTACGTTTCGTCCCCGTCGTTTTATGAAGGTATACCTTCTTTATGTGCCCCGAAACCAACTCAAGGTCTCCCATTTTGAAACTGTTAGTTCATGAATATTCTCTTTATTTAAAATACAGCCCACTTGTAATAAAGTAGGCTTTGTCTTTGAGTAGTATCAATGATTTAAAGTTTTTTACTGAGGTCACAAAGAAACGTTCCGGAATTAAAATTACCTTTATTTTCTCGACACCTTAGCGAAAGCGCGAAAGTAAATTATATATTTCAAAAAAGGAACAACATTATTAATTGCCTTTGATAGAATTTCTAGCAACACAAGGAATCCTAATTTTAATAATATAAATGCGAGTTTGTTTTTTTACGCTTACACAACTACTCGACTGACCGTCATGAAATTTTGTATACACATTGTCACGGGTACAAAAAAGAACATAGCCTTTCACCCGTAAAAAATATATTCCCGATGCCGCAGGCAAAAGCTAGTTAACTATATATAAATTAAAATGTAAAATGGCGGTCGAGGGATGTGGTTATTCTCTTTTTGATATTTTGACAGCTGTACAGGCCGCTTGTGTAACGAGCAGTTTGTAGTATGTCTGTTTATGACAAATAAGTTATTTATTATATTATAGCAAATTATTTTTCACACTACATTTGCGGCAAGCGTAACTAACGCATATCGTTGACCACGTCGACACAAAACAACACAACGTAAAAATGTATTTGACTACAATCTCACAAAGTGATACCTGCCTTATTACTTATTAAAAAAATATGCTGTATGTAAAATTTAATCAAACTTGTGACGTAATTCTTTCCCTTTTTTCCTTGAATGTTTGACAGTAACACTAACATTACAAGATGGGAGGGTTCGCACAATAGCAGTAAGTGGCAGCCGAAAGGACACCGAATTTATACCGAAAATATTTTCCAGAAAGTGTCATGTTTTTAGGAAAGTTCTTGATGACGTTTCATCAAAGTTCCGGAGACAGACAAGCACCGCTTTAAACGTAAACATGTCTTACTGAAATGTCAAAAGTCGCCATCTTGAATTTTTAAGCGAAATATTTATGTACCGTTGCCTTGATTGATTGCCTTGTCATAAGTTTTCTACACAGGTTATAATTAATTTTAAACTGCAAGAATGACGAAGTGATTTAATTGGTCGCTTGGCCATTACCAATGCGACGATTGTTGAGGGTACGATAAAAACATTCTTTGGTGTTTTTTTACGTTGCCATTTTTCATTTTTTATTTTTCTAGATGTTCTCTATATTCGTTGTGTAAATCTTTGTAAAGTCTCCACGTTACAGGATTTATTTTAATTGCGAAAAGAAACTTTAAAACAGTTGTTGTCTTTTTTTAAGGATTATGATTTAAAGAAAGATAATGGAATTATTTTGACATTTTATCATAAGTAAAAAAAACTATGCAGCGTGGAAAACAAAAACATAATTTTATAAAGAGTAAGCAGAAGTGTCAAGTAATACCACTTTCATTTCATTATACCCACATTAGTCCCTTTGCCAAAAACCATAAACATATTTAGACATTTTGTTCATTTGGAAAAAGATTGCACTACCATTATATTTCTAATTCTTCCAAATTTCAAGTTTATAACATTAGCAGTTGCTGAAATATGAAGCTGTGATAGACTGACAGACGTTCAAAACCGCTCCATTAGTATTATATTTTTATCGTTTTAGTACGTAACCCGTTAAACGTCTATCTGTCACAGCAATACCACACTAACAGCTACAAAAAACTATATATTAATACGTGAAGCAAAAACTTTGTACCCCCTTTTACTAATATTGCGCGGACGGAGGAGAATGAAATTTGGTACAGTTAAAGTTTATATAGAGAAGTAGTGGCGAATCCTAATATGCATTAGAAATACATTAAATTAATGAAAAAACACTACACGCACACAACCATGCATTTGACACAAGCTGTCGAATCGCGTGCGTAGTATTTCGTAACTATGGTTACATAAGTATGTGGAGTAGGTGACTAAATGAAATGTGCTTATAAGGGTATAGTTATAGACAATAAAACCTTAATAACGATCAAACTTAAAATTTGAATCAATTATGGGCGAATTTCGACCGCTTGGCGACCGCTAGTAATGATAATAACGAGAAGTCGAAAATAAGTTTCCAAATAGAACTGTCATGTTGACGAGGAGTAAAACAAAGAGTACCACAGATTAAAGTTTAAGGAACAAAACCACTTCCAGAGGAACAACAATGTCCAAATATAAAGTTCAGATCTACAATTTTAATGCTAGAGAACAGAATTCTTGACAGATGCACGCCCGTACCATGAGTTTTGTGTAAGAGTACATAAACTAGTCAGATCATTTTGTGTAGTTAAAATGTTAACTATATAGCGTAATAAAATTATCAGACAGACTGGTAAACTGTCAAGTCTTAGAATATCAGATATAATTAAAATCTATTGTGCCTGACTTCCGGTGTGCCGCCGCGATTCAATAGGTTTATAGGAACTATGATGTAGGATACTTGCATTTTACATTTACATTGCTTACCATAGTCTCTGGTAATACTTTCATGACAACATTTCACGCCTGAGTTGATATTAACTCCACATTTTACAGTTATGTTTTTATATGAAACATTTTCCGATCCGGTAACATTGGGTTTTCTGTGAAATAATTTACAGTTACACGAGGTCTGCAAATATGTCCATCAATGGCCTTTTACAAATATGGTTCTAATACACTTCAGCCAATTCCTAAGGGTACAGACAATCGTGATGTTATGTATATAAGTTTTTGATAGATAAGCTAGCCAAGCTAAGGACTGGCAATATCCACCAACAGAGAGATTTGGAAGGCCAAGGGAGAGGCTTTTGCTCAGCAGTGGGGCATATCAACAAACTAAACAAAAACAATAGGTCTTATTTATAAAGCTAGTCTATAAGTATTTTCATTGTTGTTGTTATTTTAATACACATATTTCTTTCTTTCTCACACTGAGAAGACACCCGAGCCCAGCAGTGGCAGAGTTTATTACAGGGCTGGTATAGTTAAATATAGTTGTAAAGCAATAGAAAAACGGCGTTAAACTAAAAACAAATACACACACAACTGAACTACAGTCACTAGCGATTTGCAAACTACACATTCGGTAGCCAGCCCTATATTATTCAGTACGTCAGTGCAGTACCGAGCCGTGGTGTATTTCAGACATGCGCGATGCATCGGAGAATTCAACTTTTGTGAAGTGCGAGCACATTTGACGTCGACAGCGCTTGACGTTTATTTAAACGGCTGAGTTACTGGTGGCTTGGTTAGCAGTGGTAAATATGGTTTATTCTGGAATCTCTTGTGGTTAACACTGCGCCGAGCGTAAGACAGATAATGACAGAACTCGTGCGGCGCATATGCAAATCGGCGCGCGGCCGCCATAGTAAAATTGTTTGGAGGATTTGAAGTGCTTTTTTGATAAATATCTATCTTTATCAACCAATAACTTAAATATTTGGGACAGAAAAATGATAATATAACTTTTTATGTTTCGTTTAAGCTGTAAGATAGAATAGATTTCTACAGTTATAATCTAATAATCACGTAACAGAAGCTTAAGTTTTCGCATTTTTTTTGCATATTCACGTAATTTTGTAGACGAAAATATTAATTATTTTAAGTTTTTTACACGGAGTAATTGTAAACACATTCATTGTTACGGTAAATGTATATTTTATATTTGTATTAAACAAAAAGTGTTGATTTTATTCACTTAACTGTGGCCGCCTGGTTTGGTACATTTCGCTCGGCGCAGTCTTAAATTTGAATGGATTAAAGATATTACTTGATGTGTTTACCGTCATGTTAAGGGTTGGGTTTTCATACTGTTCTTGTCTAAGGGTATAATAAAAATATAGATAAGCAAGATGCAAAGGTAGCTTTAATTAACAGTAAGGGACCTCAGTATTACTAAAGCTATTTATGCCAATAAAAAGAGCAGCCGAATAACTAAAGGGATAATTAATAAGAAACCTAAACGGCAAAAACTGGTTATTATTATTGTCTCACGTTTACGCAAATAATACACATCAAAATTAAACAACTTTGAGCCTCCCCGTGAACACGGCTGGAAAATGGAAAAGCAACCGAAACGTCGGGGAAAATGTAAAATTAAATTTGAATAGTTTTTATAATATAAATAGCTTAAATAGATGTAAACAGTACCGAAGAAAAGTGTTTAACAGTAGTAGTTTAAAGTTTCAAAATCATGTAATAATAGTGTTTTATATAAAAATAAACAACGCGATAAAATCCGTATAAAGTTGTTTTATTTCATCTGGTTATTAAATAAAATTTAAGCATCATACAACGATACCAATCCAGTGTCATTACTATTAATTTTCCACAGAAACATAACCAATTAAAACTCCTATGTTAATCCTTCAACTATAACAATCAATCACATCTATACAAACATGTTTCGTCCGACATTCGAGCTATTCATTACACGCTGCGACATTGTGTACACAACGTATACCACACCACGGAGTGTGAAGAGCCGCCTCGAGTTACTTGTAAAAGCACACTACACAATCTACTCTCGCTCAGACCACTAAAGACAGTAAGTGGAAGCGGTCTTCGAAATTAAAATGTTAGCTACAAATTTTTAGCTAAAAGATTCTTATATAGCCTCAGTGATAGAAAAAGCAGCTGATGTGAATGCATGAGGTCTTGGGTATGATTGCCGGGTCCGGCAAAGTGCTCATGTAATTTTTCACAGTACTTATTGGTGGTTCAGGGGTAAGGATCTAATTGATATGGTTGAGGTTTCGGGTTTGATTGCCAGATCCGATAGTGTTCTTGGTTTCTCGACAAGATTTTTTTTAGTAGCATGGAGTCTGTAACTGTGTAGGATAGACAGAATACGGCTGACTCGTAGGATTTAAAACCAAAGCTGCCAGACGGGTACTACAACCACATCTTGTCAGGTAAGAGTTTAGCTCCGACGTTCTAGGGGCGAGCTTACTGTCTTTCACTGGGCAGTTCCAACCTGCGTGCTGATAATTTCTTACCAAAAAATCCAACAAAACTTGAGGAGACAGGGTGATTGGGCCTCTGGCACTCTCACTCACCGAACGAAACACAACAGTAGGAATACTGCTATTTCAGGTCGATATTCTGTAAGAGGGTAGTCCTTCCCTGGTCGAGCCGGCCCATTCATGCTGAAATCAGCGAGGCTCTACTACTTGACACGAAAATCGAACCTGAGACTTCATACACTGCAAACACTGCGCCATAGCTGCGCCATAGTCAGTCTAGTATAATGAAATACATAAAAGCATTGTAAACACAATACTAAGTTACAATAAAGGTGGATTGAACAAGGCTCGATGTGCGAAACATTTCGTAATAATGTGAGGAAATATTGTACGTCCGCAGTGCGAAAGCTTTTGCGAGTAAATTATTGTATATAAAGCATGACGTATTGAATACAGAACAGGGATATAGCGTTCAGCATCACGAGTAGTCACGACTTTATAATACGAATGGAAGGCAGAGGAGTAGGTCATTGTAATTCAGTTTAATTGTACTGTTTTCCTGTTAAGTTGTAGGTTGACTGCGCTGGTCCCGTGGTATGAGCTTGCGTGCGATCGTGAGGTTTAAAAGTGTTATTTGAGTCGAACAAAATGGTACATTATTCATTTCATTGTATAATATTGTCTAATGTCTACAAATCACGAGTATAAAAACATAGAAAATAAATTTAGGTGATATACACTTTTATTTCAATATTAAGTTACATTATTTTTCCTAAATGGTCTGTAGGTACTGGATATGGTCTTTCAAGTTTTAGGAGACGTACTGGAACGTATATCGGAATAAAAAATATCATATATGTATGTGTTAAAAGTACATGGTTCTTATAGTGTTCTTCCAAATTCAATATTTCGTGCGTGATTAACTATTAACCTATTGAGTCTCAGCGACACACCGGCAGACATACTCAATAGGTTTTCAATTATGTCTGGAATTCCAAGAATTGACAGATTAAACCTCCTATCTTCATAACTTGCACTGATTGCACGGATGGCGTAGTGGATTAAGTGCTCGCCTCGCCACTGTCGCCGCGCGTGTAGTGGGTTCGATCCCACACGTGACAATAATTTGTGTGTTCCACAAATGGTTGTTCCGAGTCTGGGTGTTCTGTGTCCGAAAAACTTCATAGTAATATTAATACGACACTTAATAAAATTAAGTATTATATTACACGGAAACAGAAACGGTGTTTTAATTTTAATAATTTATTAGAGAAAGTAACTTTAAATCAACTCTAATAGATGTTCGACACTACCGTACAACGCGAACTCAAAGTGTGCAGCCGACTACACAATAATGTTTCATCAAAGTGCAATTTTCATTATTACGGCTATAAGTTTAGATGAGCTCTCTCTATTAACCTAAACTATAGTTTCATGTGAAACATTTTAGTATATGGACTCTAAAATATATAATAATCATTGCTCTAATATATTACTTTTACATATTATATTGTACTTTTGCCTGCGGCTTCACACGATCGGGAACAGTATTTTTTTTAATGAAAGGTACACTCATATTTTTCCTGTACCGCTGAAATCATATATGCGAAACTTTCATGATGGTCGGCCAATTAGCAGGCGTGAAAACGTAACAATGATTATGATAAGGACGAACCGGATATAGCGTAATTGTTAGAATATGGGGCATGCGAGTTTTCTAGCGAGACTTAAAGATTTTGCAGGTTTGATTCCGAACCATTGCGCCATTGACGTGAGTCTTCTTATAATACAAGCATTTAACCTAGCTGGACTGGTTTACAAGAATACTTATAATTAATGTCGCCCAAATTAGTAATCCTAACTAATATATAAATGCGAATATGAGTTTGTATATTTGTTTGTTACGCTTTCACGCCTTAACTACTCGACCGATCATCATGAAATTTTACATACACGTTGTCAGGGGTACAGAAAAGTACTTACTGTTCTAGAGGTATAGAAATTGATTGGCAAAGTCTACATTAACGAGACCAAAGCCGCGGCCAATTTTGTATTTAAAATAAAAAGTTGCGGTGAAATCAGTCGATTTATTTTTGTATTTTACAGGAGGTAGGTATACCTCCTACTAAAATACAAAAAAAATCGTTAGAATCTTACGATTCCCATCTTTGTTGTATCCCGTCGAGACGCTCATTATTCTGCCTACCTCATTTTATTTTAACAAGTGTAAGAAGAGCTCACTAGCTAGTCCCTGGGTGGGTGTCTACTCGATGTGTCGGAGGGTAGATTGCACATTTTCCATGAAATTACCTTCGACACCTGCTTATTAGAGGGTTGTACGCCACCCCGGAGGTTCAAGGTATGTTTTGTTTATTTGTCTATTTGCTCACGAACATCTTATTGGGGAATTATATTTTTAATATTGGAAGGTAATAAGGATGTTACTTCTTCAATTTGAAAAATGTATCTGATGAAATATTTTTCCTACCAATATATTTTGGTATATTTGTAAATAACCAATGTTTAGTTATCAGATTTGAAAAAGGAATTTCCGGGGCTTAAGTTTCTGCTTAGGTATGTTTACAAGCCATCGTAAGATCTAAAATTTGAAATACGAGTTGATTGCGATTTTTACATTGCGGTTTCTGGAAATTCGCCTGGTGGAAGGTATTAAAAATTTATAGTTTCTGGTGGTATATACAGCGTAAGTGTGTCTATTTGTCACCATAGTTTCGTTGGTGTCAAGAATGTGAGCGCATGCGAATGTGCTGTGATCTCGGATTCGATTCGGGAATCGAATCCGGGGGTTCGATTATTGTTACCGTATTTCTGTTCAAAGTGCGTAACCTGTGTTTTCAGTTGCTGTACATAGTCTTAATGTGTATTTTTATTACGTAAGATCTTTCCTAAGCTAAAACAATTGTAATATGTGTGTTACTACACCATAGCACAGTATACTAAGAACAGTAAGTCATCTTCATAGAAATGTGCCGCTGCCGGTTTGAATGTGTGCGTGCGCGCCGGGCGCCGTGTACGCACGCGCTGCCACGCACAGATTAGCATAATATACAGCGGAATAACGTGGCGGCAGCGTGGGCCGTACCGTTGAGTGTGTCGTGTGATCGGGCGCGTTCAAGTACCTACGCTGCACGCCCGCTCGCGTTCGCCTGCTCTCACGTTATATTATATAAATAAAAACATAGTGCTGCTCGTACGCAAATAATATTTAACTAAAAATAAAAGTGGCAACCTTAAGCGCCAACGCAAGAGTAGACTAATAACTCGCCGAGCGGTCTTAGATAAGCTACTGTTTTTAGTATACTATGACCATAGCCAATTCCTCTAGGATTAAACATGGCTTACACTATCTAAATAAACAACAGTATGTTTTTTGTAAACATCCAACTTCAAACACTAGTTAGTAAACTGAGTGTGAGCGACATGATTGGTCAGCGCTCGCCGGCGTCGCGCCAACACGTACTTTGTGCACCAGACCGCTGCAAAATAAAAACAAGAAATGTGTCCTGAAACAGGCCTGAAATACGCTCGTTATAAAGCCCAGTTGCTTTGATAGAGATATTAGTTAGTAAAAAGAAATTAGCCATTCGGGGTTACTCTAAAGATACCTAGTCAAATGATCCAAACTAAATCCAGCAAGATTGAAAGAAGATGGGTGCCATTTGTTTTCCTGTTGTGCCATTATGGAGCCAATGATAATATTTACATTAATAGTCTCTTTCCCGAAGGGATAAGCAGGTAGACACACATTTTCCTACGTAATAGAGGGAGAGCTTATGCTGAGCTATGCCTACCGGGCATAGTTCCAGATTCCGTATAGCTACTAAAAATTATTTAATAGAGGGAATCGAACCTGAATCCTAAAGCACAGCAGTCGCATTCACTACCGCTGCCGCCTTGGTATCCTAACTAATATTATAAATGAGAATGTGAATTTGTTAGTTACGCTTTCACGCCTTAAATTCTCGACCGAAATTTCGCACACATGTTGTCAAGGGTACAGAGAAGGACATAGGCTACATTTCATTAAAAAAAACGGTATCCGCAGGATAAAAAACATTTAAAAATCTAGATAAGCGCGGGAGTAGCGTAAAATCTTGTACATAATAAAATAAGTATTAACCTGTCAAATCTCAGAATACAAGACATAGTTAAAAACTTATTGTCTCTGGTCACCGGCGTGCCGCTGCGACTCAATAAGTTAATATATAAGTACTATACCTTACAAAGTATAAATAAGAAACTGCGATACACGAATAAAAGTTATAAGAACATGAACAAGCACTGGAGCAGCATTCGTGATGGCGGTCACGTAGCCAGCAGCGCGGCGGAATTGTGACTTATCATTCGGAAAACATTTGACGAGACGGAGGAAACATAAGGTAATAATAATACGTATTCACCTTCCCTCCTCCCCTCACAGCATTGTAAAATATTTGAGAGGGCAGGGTACTGCAAGATCTTCGCTTAAAACAAGGATTTATTTCAAAATGGAGCGTCTCGGGTACTTCTTTACAGTAGATCACGTTAGTAGTTCTTCTAGGGTCTTTAAAAAGACATAATTCTATATAGGTTATATAAAACACTAGTTTCTAATTGCAGCTACGTTTGCGAGAATACCACGGTAACGCATCTCTGGATATGGATTGTGCTTTATCAGTTCCAAGTTTCATTCAAATCTGTTTAACAGTTTATGCTTGATTGAGTAACAAGAATATAAACGTCTTCATAAATCTTACATTTATAATATTAGTAGGAATGATGTTTAGCGGTTTTAACATACATACATAAACAACAGGCGGGAATCTATGATTCACGCCTGTTTCACAGAGGGGTAGGCAGAGACTACGGATTTCCATTTTCTACGATCCTGACACACTTCACTGGCTTCATTCACTTTCATCACATTCCTCATACACGCTCGCCGGTTTAAGGCGCTCTTAACCTGGCCTTTGTCCAGAATGTCTCCGATCTGATCGAGAAACGTTCGCCTAGCTCTACCTCTTGTGACTGTTCCATTGTGTTAGCGGTTTTTAAGAATAAGAAACAGTAAATATTTTACAAAAACCTATCACTTTTGCGGAGATAAAATCTATTACTCTCCGACCCACAACCTGTCTCAATGCAAAAAACAAAGACAATCTATTCTCTTTCATTGGTGAGTGACTGACGGGCAGACAAAATCAAACCATAAGACATCCGTTTTACAAATTTCGTAGGCAACACCAACAATAAAAATAACCGATAACAAGTAACCATATTGTATCCAAAAGTGCAACACAAGCGTTAATCATTTTAATCAATCAAATATCAGAAGTTCCAACATTGTACTTAACGCTTCACTTTGAGATCGCTTGATGTATTTTGTTCGTTTTTAATTTCCTGTCAACATTGTTAATTGGACTTCTCTGACGAGTATTTCGTTGTCAATTCATGTTTCGTATATTTTTATAAAATATCTTGTCGGTTGGTGCGAAAAATATTGATATGCATAAAAATCGTAATTCTACGGAAAATAAAATATTTTTTTACCGTAATAATTCTAGTATCCATGGATATCCATATATTTCGACGATAGAAGTACAAAGATACACGCATTCCTAAGAGCAGCTATATGAATGCGAACAGAGCGACCAAAGGCAAAATCAGCGGTGTTTTCTTTTAAAAAGACAACGCTCTAATCCCGATTAGGAGTAATTTCTGTATAATGGGGATTTACTAACATTCAAACAAAGAACACCCTGACTCCAAACAACTACTTGTGGATTACTCACTGTGGATGTGGATCACTTGTGGACTAATGTTTGTTCCGTGTGGGACAAAAATTTCTGTAAGCCAGACTGAACCCAACGCTCGGCGTAGTGGCCGTGACAAGACGACATGCGAAACAGTACACTACTATATTAAAATACTTACTTAAGCGTTAGTACATTCGAATAACAATCGACCTAGTATAAACAATCTAAGGCGTCTGGTCGTGCTTAATGATAGCTGTTATGGATAAGTAAGTAATGCTCGAGCTATGAATTATGGACGAGGATTCTTGGAAAAGCGAAAAATTAAAATATTTATGTTCAGCGTTTGAGTTATGAGTGTGAAAGAATTATGATGAACATCGATTGTTTGCACACTGAAATAGATATAAAGGAAGTTCTTATTATAATCGGCAAATGATCTGCGCGACTCAATTGGTATTTCTATAAGTCTATCATCAGTGGCAAACTATCTGTTATGTATTGTCGACTCAAATTAAATGATTAAATTGCGAATCTTAAAAGACTGTAATTAAATAAAAGGAAAATCATTGCCTATTGCATAAATAGCAGCATACACTCTGCCACATATCTTCTGCCTACTTTGAACAAAGTATTAGCGGTGAAGCATGACTGGTCGTGTCTAAATCATAGCTGCGGTGGGTAAGTGATAAGTAATGTACGAACCATGAATAATGGACAAGACTGTGGGACCAGCGGCGAATTGTGCTCCGCTTGAGTTATGACTGCGCACGAATTATGATGGATATCGACTGAGCTTACACGTATTATTTATTGGATAATAAAATGTGAACTGCTTCGTATAGTGTGACCATGATGTCTCGAGTTTGAATCATACATTGGATGTCGCTTCTGTTAAGTCAACTTCTTTCACTTTTGAAAAGACAATTGCATTGCAATTAAATGCATCGCAGAGCACTTAACAAACATTCAAACAACGTACACAAACGACAGTCAGACTCGACACAATCATTTGTGGAACACGCATTTATGTCCCGTGTGTATTTCAAATCCACGACACTTGACGTATATTATTTAAACTACTTCGCTATGTCAGCAAACACTATTGAATTTCAATTAATAACATTACTTTCTTATACAAAGCTGCCAAACGTACCGCAACAAAAAACTCTCAAGACAAAAAAACTCAAAATCACCTTGCCTAACCCAAAAACCAAACCATAGACTTCATATACACCAGCATTGTAATCTCTATAACAAGCATATTACTACATACAGTAACAGCAGAAACATCACAAAATCTACTAAAACATCAACGGTGGGTCCGTGTTCATAAATTCTCGGCATAACGCGTGGGTACGTCACGTGGAGACTGTAAAACTCGCCGAGTGTGTCAAAACGACAGGTAACGTGGATTACATTCTGTTTGTACTTGTATATATGTACTAAGAAATAATGTTTTATACTTTGTTAGTTACAAGTTCAATTTCTAGGTAGGTTAAAACGGTTTTAATTGTTTTTGTAAGGAAATTCGACGTCTGAAAATGTATCTAATTGACTTAAAAACATTTATACATATTCTTACGTGTATATTTTCAGGACAGGCGAGGGGTGTCTTTACCAAGCTATAGTTTTAGATCTCAGGTTAAAGGGAGTGAGCGTATTGCCGTCCCTGGACTTGCAGACTTGACTCCCTACTGCTACAGCAAAATTCTTAAAAGAAAACCCATTGCGGAAAACAAGCCGGATACTAATGACCAGTGGCGTACACTAACGATAAAATGTGAACGCCACCAATAGCTAATTAATTAAGCAATTAACTAGCGATTGGCGGATCCTACAACCTGATCCCGATAATTAAAGGCGATTATGAATATACAAGCTTTAATATTTAATTATATTTTAGCGACCTCTGTTCAGAAACCAATAAATCGATGGACGTTTCGGTGATCCTAATTCTAACTGACATTATAAATGCAAATCGTGAAGATTCCCTCGTCATTTCATGACATTGAAATAAGGTAACAAAACGAACTGGCATGTTTGACGAAGAGGGCGATAGAATAATAATGTCTAATGTCTAATGTCTATCGTACTAGTTATGTGTACGATACATGTGTATGTGTGAACGCAAGTGCACTTCCTATTGCCTTACATTCATAGTCCAATGCCACGCAAAACTAACCTATAGTCCTACTTGTTCGGAAAGAGGTCAGGAAATTGACCAACAGATTAGATGGTTTCCAAGGCACGGGGTTAAAACAACGCTGGCTTCCAAACTCCAGGCTGTTGTTGAGGTTTTCTTGACAGGAAAAACTTGGGATTCGTACCTATTATAAGCTATTAGCTAGCGAATCAACGAGGCAGGACACTTTATATATCGGTATAAGTACCAATAAACCAAAATTGAAATCAATAGTCGATACTAGATCGAAATATTCAAAGACATGACTTATAACGACAAATATTTTAGTTAAAACTGCATTCACTACTGTTGCGCATACTGTTATGCAAAAAGTCGCCGGTTCAAAAAGCCCAGGACGAATTGTCGGTCAGGAAATTCTCAATAGCAGCACGAAGTCTAGAACTATGCGTAGACGGCACTAGGCTCGCACCGTATTAGAACTGAAAAGTTTAGCCGGCAAAATTTGGGTGTTCTTCTGCTTACGTCTTTGTGGATATATGCTCGCAACTACTTATTCACGTAAATTAAAAAAAAAGCAAGAAGGTCGGATCTAGGGTATAAAGAAACTAAGCCAAAGCATTTGCTTCTAATCCTACAAACGCCACATCCCTAACTGCCGTCCAAGTCCAATCTTAAGCTCGATTTGACGACCCTCAATTTCGGCGTAACGGCTGCGGATTAATTCTGGTGAACTTGACTAAGTCACGTGAAGAGTGACGGCTTAAGATTTAAGTCTTTAAGCTGAGTTGCCGAGTTATATCGACGTCATCTTTGGAACGGTTGACACGGATCTGTTGACGTGACAACTGAACAAGGATAAATTTATTATGTATGCTTAGAAGATCTCGATGTACCGTGGCATGAGAATGTGTTTACGATTGCATATGGTCGTGAAGTATCGAGCTTCGATGCCAGGGTTGAGTTTTAAGCTGCTGTAGTGAAGGCGAGTGACGTGCATAAGAGTTTCGATGTCTGGGCCGAACTTAATGTTTCTGGAATTTCGGTCCAGAAAATATCAGTAGGACCACGGAGTCTGAAGCTGTGTCCAGTAGACGGCAATAGACTCCAAATTCTTCATGCAGGATCTAAAAATCTAAGCTGTCGAAATGTAGGAGTAATTCACCTCGGCCTAACTCTTCGAGGATGTAAGGCTATCTATGCATGTAAAGTATTATTGAACAGCAGTACAGTCTTATGAAATAGGCTGTTAAGATTATATAATAATAATAATAAGTTTATTGTTTCAAAATATTGTAGTAGGTACATAGGTATAAAGTCTGCACATGATAAAATTACATTTTTCTACAATTATAATGGGTGCAGTTCTGATCTCCTAACTAGGTTATAGAATAACTTGTATGAAGGAGTGACAGTTCCGATCCCCCTTGGATTACAAAATTAGGTTATAAAATTAAAGTAAAGATTTGTTTATAACACATTAATTTGACATAATCTACGAAGACATAAAATCTGTATATAATTGTGGCAATGCCATACATACGTATTATCATTACGGTATTACTCTCTCGCATATTACATAAATAAAAGTATCGTTAGACTTCAGTGTTATTTATTAATCTGTTAAGTCTTAGAATCTTCTTCTCTCTTAGCCTTTATTATTCCCAAGTCACTTGGGGTCGGCTTTTCTAGTCTAACCGGATTTGACTGGATATCAGTTTTAACACGGAGCGGCTGCCACCTGACCTCCGCAACCTGAAGGCTAACGATACCCTAAGGCTAGACCAGTGTCAGGATATTAGAGGGTACTGACTTTCCCAATAACGACTGCCATAGATGTTCATGACAGCCGGGAACGACGGCTTAACGTGCTCTCCGAGGCACGGAGCAGGCGATAATTGTCAATCAATACGCACATAATTTCGAAATGTCATATAACTTCCGAAAGTCAGAGGTGCGCGACGTGGGTTCGAACCCGAGACCCTCTGCATTGCAGTCTGTTGGTCTCCCCACTGAGCTATCGCTGCTGCTCTGTTAAGTCTTAGAATACCAGACATAATTAAAAATCTATCGTGTCTGGCTACCGGTACGCCACCGCGGTTTGAAAGGCAAAAGCAGTTTAAATTCGCCAGCAAACGGTCTGCCACAAACTATCGGCTTAATAAAAACAACCCCTTCACAAGTGACGAGAACCATTGTCGAAGGGATCGGACCTCCACGAACAAATAAAAATAGTAACTTTCAGGACGATTCTATTTAAACTTTCATTGCTAGGGGATTAGATAGTTTATTCAAAACTCTTTCTAGTCTATTTTTAGTTCTGTTTGCTTCCGTGTTATGTTTACAACAGTTCATAACATCACAGTTTTATAAACCTAAAGACTTAGACAGAACTGTATAAATGTATCATACCCAATGTGAAGGAACGAGGTCACCCTCAGGCACAAAGGATCCTCCCCTTTAATCCAAAAATGTGAATGAATCTAGAAACATCTACTTTACAAACGGCAGCCTATCATCACTACGCCAGTTTGCTTGTGATCACGGTAGTAACTGTAAAACATGACCTAAACGTCAAGTCTTTCAAAGGGGTATTTATTATTTTATATATATTTAGTCTTTTAAATATCGATTATAATCGCGTTAATTTTTATCTTCTTTTTAAGTATAAAAGTGATATAAGTGTCGGTTCCTCCGACCAAGCTGGGTTATCGTGCCTTGCAGGCCGCATTCATGTCGGGCACTTTTAATGCGTAGGTACTTCGCTTGCGCGAACGAGGACCTAATACAAGTTTCACGAAGTAGTATGTAATTGAGTACAGCGCCATCTCATTTTACTAGTTATAATTTCTTCAAATCTGGAGTCCGTCACACTCACATTTCGCAAGCTATGCTCAGATTTCAAGTAATTAATCGAGATCGTAACCTAACAACCTTGTATTGTTTTCGGTGGTGAGTAGGATTTCCAGGTCCCTTAAAATAAGTCGTGTTGTATAGAAAGCCCAGGTTGATATGTACTTCTTGCGTGTGCAGCACTGATTCATTGATTAGCTTTATTTTTCACTTTATGCGTGTACCTAATTGTAAGGTGGCAGGTTCAATACCTCGATCAGGCGTGTTTTTGGATTTTCATTTGGGTGATCCTTTGTCTGAAACAGTACCCGGCAGACGGCAATAATAAGCTTTCCCCCTTTTACGTATAACGTAAATATATAGTTGGCAAATTGGGGGTGTAATTTACCTCATGTTCCGTTCGATCAGATAAAAAATTATATTAAAAACCTTCACCAGTTTTCGTGTTGTATTTGTAATATAAATCATGTTTAATAGCATTTTATTTGGAACATAAATTAACAGCATAATCTACTAAAACGTTCATAGCAATTTTTAAAGTAAATGCACTTCCCAATCGTGCAAATTCAGCGCTAAAACATACCCAGAGCGATATCTCTAATGGCCCCAGTTTACCTCTTTGCTAGTTGCTATTACATTCTATTTTTGTCTGGCTGGGACAAATTTATTGCTTTATGGAAAGCATATGTATTTATAGAGTATCATAAAATTGTAACTTTAGTTATTCACAAGTATTTCACAAGTATTTTGCAATTTGAATTTATAATAATAATAATAATAATAATAATTTGCCTCCACCAGACCCCAACTGACGGCGTTACTTAAGGTAACGGAAACCTTCAGTAATTCCATCAGGATGGAGTTTGGTGTTGACAAGTGTGCAGTTATGTATGTAAAGCGAGGCAGGGTTGTGGAATCTGATGGCATTGAACTCTCAGATTTTACTAGACTTAGGTCTCTCTCTGCAAACGAAACCTATAAATATCTGGGTATGTCACAGGCATTAGGTATCACTGAGGACGGTATGAAACGGACGTTGCGGGAGCGCTTCTTTGGCCGCTTGAAAAAAATACTGAAAAGTCTTTTGTCAGGCGGCAACAGGGTGCGCGCCTGTAACGGTTGGGCCATGCCGATCCTTATGTACTCCTTTGGCATACTCAGATGGACGCAAACGGAATTAGATGCCCTGGATAGAAAGGTCCGTACACTGTTGACTGCATACCGAATGCACCACCCGCGCTCCTCGTTAATGAGATTGTACATCCCACGGAAGTGTGGGGGTCGCGGTTTTTTAAATGCCAAGACCCTCCACAACCGTGAAGTGTGCAATCTCAGAGAATATTTTCTCCGAACCGATGTGGGCGTGCATCGCGATGTAGTCGCAGTGGATACGGGCTTTACCTCGCTTGCTCTGGCTAAGGAGAACTGGCGCAAACCTGTTATGCTTGGAACTGACGAGCGCAGGGATGTATGGAAAGGAAAAGAGCTGCATGGACGCTTTTTTCGGGCCCTGAATGGGCCCGACATAGATTTTCAGTCATCGGTGTCCTGGCTACGTTTCGGCGATCTCTTCGCTGAGACCGAAGGTTTTGTATGTGCAATAATGGACGAAGTTGTTATGACGAACAACTACCGGAGATATATCCTGAAGGATGGGACGGTTGACATATGTCGGGCATGTCACCAGCCCGGAGAATCTCTCAGACATATTATCTCCGGTTGTTCTCGTCTTGCCAATGGAGAGTATTTGCATAGACACAACCAAGTAGCCAGGATTGTCCATCAGCAACTTGCCTTAAAGTATGACCTTGTGGAATCTGAAGTGCCGTATTACAGGTATGTGCCCGATCCAGTTCTCGAAAATGGTCGTGCTACTTTGTACTGGGATCGGTCTATCATCACTGATAGGACAATTGTGGCGAACAAGCCAGATATTGTGCTGATAGACCGATTGGAGCGCCGAGCAATGATCATCGATGTTACCATTCCGCATGACGAGAATCTTGTGAAAGCTGAAAAAGAAAAAGAGTTGAAATACTTAGACCTAGCTCACGAGATTGTCGATATGTGGCGTGTGGACTCGGCGATCATTGTGCCGATAGTCATTACAGTCAATGGTTTAATACCTAAGAGCCTCGACCACCACCTGCAGAGGCTCGCGTTAGATGGCTGGATCAAGTCCTTGATGCAAAAGGCAGTACTACTCGACACGACGCGTATTGTGAGGAGATTCCTCTCTCTGGGGCCCTAACCACCGGCAGCTTGGACCCTGTTCCCGATGTCGGTGGGTCATTACAGTTTTTATATTTTTAAATATGTATAGATTTTATATTTATATTTAAAAATGTAATTATTAGAAAAAAAAAGTAATAAAGAGAATAATAATAATATTCTACCACATACACACAACACCATCTAGCCCAAACTAAGCAGAGCTTGTACTATGGGTACTAGACAATGGATAAACATACATATATACTTTTTTTTGTAAATACATACATATTATACATAGAAACACCCAGACTAAGACAAACATCCATGTTCATGCACACAAATGTTTGATTTGTGCGGGAATCAAATCCGCGACCTCGGGCATGGGAGTCGGTTACACTAACCACTACGCCATCGAGACCGACAAAATTATTAAATATAAATTAATATAACTGCCTCGGTGACGCAGCAGTAGTGTATGTGACTGGTGTGTATGACATCGAGTTCCTTGGTCAGGCACAGATTTATTGAGTTTTGGTGTCAAGAAATTCTTACCAGCACGGAGTCTAGGCTGAGCTCGGCTTTTGCTCTACGTGGGGTTTAATACCTTTGCTGGCGAAGTGTGAACTTCTGCCTATCTGTTCGGCGATATAGGCGTGAGATGATGTATGTAATTAACATAAGTATAGTATAGTATAGTACATAGTACAAAAGGTTATGCGACAGCTAAATTACATAATTTTTAATGCGCGAGAAGTGTATTACATTTTCCTGTATTACTTAGGTATACATAAGTATATATATATTATTACATAAAGAGAAAACTTTGTAGCCTTTTTTAACATATTGTAAGCACAGAGGAGTATGTGTCTTGGCATAGTCAAAGTTTAAATTGAGAAAGAGCACAGAGAGATATTTTTCTAATTATTTTGTATCACTGTTGTATTTCGTCTACTGAGCGACTACAAGTAAAACGAAAAGGTTTGTGACAACGAAAACACATGGTTTTTGAAGTGGCGAGTGTACGAAACCATTACCTGCGAAAAACATATTATATAACAAATATGATCGTGCAAAACGGGGCAGCAACTTTTATGAGTATAAGTTTTTCTATATAACAACAAATATAGCTCCTAAACGCATATTTTGGCTATTAATTAGACAGCATGTCAACCGTTAATTGTCATGTCAACAACTACTAGTCCTGTGTTAAACATATATTATCACTGAATATATTATATGCACGCACTCTCACACTCATCATAAACCAGTTACTTTATTGCTCTAACACGCTATAGAATCACAATATATGTAACTTGTAACACATTCAAAAATCTTAATAAAAGACGCGACAGAAGTGTATGAGATCTCAGAATCGATTTCCGAGTCAGGCAAATAAAAAGATTTTAGGATTTTCTGTAAAGAAGTTTTTAATAACAGCTCGGTGTTAGGAAGTTAGTGGTGTTATGCCACATTGGGCTATGGGAATGAGGGAATAGAGAGTGCACTTGTGTTTACGCACACACTCGTGCACTATGATATATTCTGCGTTATAATCTCTCATCTCCATTAGGATGGACATTTGAGATCGAAATTTTGTCTGAAGGACATTACTATTATTACACATTTTTTATACGATACAGATTTGACTGTACGAATGGCGCAGTGGTTTAAGCGGTCGCTGCGCCGCTTCAGTTTATTGGAGCGTAGTACATAAAGTTACACGATAATAGAGTGTACTGAAAAGTCATGTGATACTATGTATAGCGCAGTGGGCAACCAGTCGCCTCGCCGCTGCCGCCGCACTGAGTGCTGTGGATTCGAATCCCACACAGGACAAAACTTTGTGAGATCCACAAAAGGTTGTTCGGAGACTAGGTGTTCTTTGTGACCGTTGTTTGCGTGTTTGTCAAGTACCCCGCGACACAGGGTTCACACTTAGTGCGGACGTTTCAATGTAACAAATGTAAGATACTATCATTTTGTTTTGTAAAAATGAAAGCATCTTGTATACCTTCATGTATTTATAACCCATTCAACAAGCGAAATACGTGGTATCCACTTTAATTGAACTACCAAGCTTATACATAAAATTTACTTAAAATTAGCGGTGTGTAAAATTAAATCCAAATAAGGCACGATATCAGACGTGAATATATTATGCTGGTTAGCTTATTAGAATATGAATATTTTAGTATTCATACTGGGTACTGGCTGTGATAATACGTTGATGAGTTACTCGTGTGGAAATGTAGAAATAAAATCATTTAGACATTTGGTTATATACAATATTAGTTAGGATAACACATTAAAATGGCAATGGCTGCATTGAAGTGCTTTAGAGAAGCTTTATGCTACAAATAATTAAAACTAAAGCTTAGTTAAACACTGTGTTAAACCTCGCAATTCTGATATTGCAACTAAAGCTGAAATTTTAAATATTTTTTTTATTGAAATTAAACTGCTATATACGGATTTTATCGCGTTGTTTATATGACACTTTATTACAAAATTTTGAAAATTGTTACACTACTACTACTATTAAACTTTACAAATTTTTAAGCTAATTAAATTATTATTAAACTATTTAGATTTAATTTATTTTTACACTATTATATTACAAAATCCGTATATAGCAGTTTAATTTCAATGAATAATATTCGCGTAAATAGAAGACAATATTATTAAAATTTTTATTTAAATATTTACGCCGTCCACCACAATCCTCAATCGAAGTCATATTTTGCTTTCAAAAGACATTTTCCGCACTAGGATTGAATCTCCGTGACGCGAGGACCTTAGAATCATACAATTACAGAAATCCAATATACAGCCACACTAAGAATAATTACTTGTGGATTACTTAAACAATTGTCCCGTGTGCGATTCGAACACACCACACTCAATGTGGCACCAGCGGCGAGGCGATTGCTTGCTTGCTGTGTAATACATAACTTTTCAGTACACTTTATTATAGTGTAACTTAGTAACTTTATGTGCCACGCTCCACTAAACTGAAGTGCAGAACACTCATCTCCGTTACCAGGTGAGCGAGCATCTCATCGCAAATTGACGCCACGCACCTCACATTTTTTAATATTAAAACGTTTACAACATTTTTCATAAGAGATATTCCCTTTGAACATGTCCGCGTTTAAAAGTTCACACTGAAGTGGAAAGACATGCAATTATAAGTGAAATAGGTCATCTGTTTAATTGATGTAGAGATGACTAGATTTTACCCGGGCTTCCCTCGGAAACAATACTTTATTTTCTTTAAAATAGACTGCACGTCACTAGGCATAATACCTGTGTCGTAGGGTACTTTACAAACATTCAAACAACGGACACAAGGGACACTCAGACTCGGAACAACTATTTGTGGATCACACATATTTTTGTACCGTTTGTGATTCGAACCCACAACATTTTATGGTATAGGCGGCAAACGAGTAGGCGGATCGCCTGATGGTAAGCGATTACCGCCGCCCATGGACACCCGCAACACCAGAAGAGTCACAAGTGCGTTGCAGGCTTTTGAAATCCCACCCCCTCACCTCACTCAGAAGAGGGGAGAGGAGATTGGGCCTCCGGTACCCTCACTCACCTGACGAAACACAACGCAAGCGCTATTTCACGCCGGTTTTCTGTGAGGCCGTGGTATCACTCCAGTCGAGCTGGACCATTTGTGCCGAAGCGTGGCTCTCCCACGGCAAAAACCCTTAAACCACTAGGCCATCCGAGCAATCAAGTCAGTTTATTTCCTGGAGGCAAGGTATATGTCTATAGGTATATGTATGTATGTGTATCTTTTCTGTACCTCTGCCAACGTGTATGGAAAATTTCATAATGATCGGTCGAGTAAAACTCACATTCGCATTTATAATAGGTACCTATTATTAAGGATACACCCGGTGTAATATTCAAGATTGTTGACCATCACACGAAATGGGCCTTAACCGTAGTGCGGGTTCTGTATGAAGGATTGACCTATGAAATTGCAATGTTTGTTTTAGTAAAAACATCTCTCGCACTAAGAATAATACCTGGAATTAGATCTTTTTTGATGAAACTAGCTTTCATTCGTCTGAAATATTGACAAAAAATATTTTGTAGCAATATATTTTGGTGGAGTACACTGCGCTTTCACACACGTTTATGATCACTGGTCCGATCCCGTGGCTGATGGTGGTAAATAGGCTATGTTACTTCTGGATAAAGCAGCTTCCTAATGGTGAAAGAATTATCAATATCGATTCAGCACCTACTTTTATAGTTTTATCGATTACAAACAAGCAAATCATTCGTCTTTATGATATAATATATGTATATAATAATATAATATGTATGTTATTAAACAAAACTAACAGCCTACTCAAATAACCTGATAGAAAGCAAAGACAAAGACAGCACTCGACATATCTCCCATCCTGCTCTTACGCAATGAGTGCAGTAACTAAGGTTACCAATATTTTGTACGAGAAATAAAGTATATTAAGGTCGTAGAAATAAAATTAACAGTATTTTATTTTTTTGACGTTCTATAAACATGTTTTTGGAGCTTCTTGCCCAATTTAACAATTTATTATCATTTCTAAATATAAATTATAAATATAATATTTTTTAGGTTTCATTATAATGCTGAATACCAGCTGGACAATAAAAACAGTATTATCAATTCTTTATTTTTAAATAAACTACTTTATACGGATTATGTCGCGTTGTTTGAACTATAAAACTACTATTATTGAACTTTACTACAATTTAAACTATTTCAATTAATTAAAGCTATTTATATTTAAGTTTTCACTTTTCCCCGAGATTTCGGTGCTTAGCGTCAGCCATTTTCACAGGGAGACTAAGATCGTAGTTGTCTCAATATTCTGAAGTGTAATTACTTCAAACCTTTTTTTGATAGACCAGTAAAATATATTAATGAGCGAAAAAAGGAATAATGCTACTTAAACAGTTTGATTGGCAACCCTATCAGTAACAAGCGAGCTGCCTAGTACACCTAATTTATTTATAGTTAGTTCTAAGGAAGACACTATCTAATAACTTATTACCGTTGCTCTCTAATGCGGCTAATAGCAGTAGCACTCAGGTGCGGATACAATCTGTAAAAGCAACGTTAAGCTGTAGGCTTTTAGAGTGTACATAGACATAGAGGGCGCTGCACTGGCAGGCTGCTGCACCGAGCATGAGTAGCTTTTGCTAACTATTCACGAAGGGTTTTCTAACGTTTTACGTAAGGTATCTAACATTATTTTTTTAATGTTAAGCTTACCTATATACTTTATACGGTAAGTTATTGAGATAGTGGACAAAAGATATTAGACTCCCCATGAACATGGCTGCTGAAAAGCGATCAAAACGTCGGGGAAAGTGTAAACTTCAGTATAAATAGTTTTAATAATTTAATTAGCTAAATTAGTAAAGTTTTACAGTTGTAGTAAAATAGTTAACAAATAAAAAGTCATTTATTCATTTAGGTCATGAGCCGATGAGAAGAAACCTGCAAGAAACTCCCGTCAACTATTTTAAATAGCCAATTAAATATCATTTCAGTATTTTACAACCCATATTAACAGGTGTTACAGCCATTATACCACATATTAATGACTATAAAAACTAAAAATAAATAACAATAATTACTTAATACAATGATGGAGATGAGATGATTAGGGTTTAAAAGTATTATTTAATATTAATTTACAATAGACAATAGCATACTACTTGTAAATCCAAATAATCTAGCTCAAATACACCAGTCATCATGTTTCATACTAAAACCAGGGCACGACCACACAAAGAGCATATAGCTCTACACACACATACACACACAAGTTTCAAAAGGAAATCCTCGTCCAGTAGTCACGCCAATGACAAGCTAATGCCTGAACAAGCGTCGCAATTAGGAACTGCCGGCCACCCGGGTGCCGAGAAATAGGCCTGGACTTACTTATTGCTGATTCAAATAGGTCTGTTTGACTTAGCTACGTGTTAAGACTAGGCTGATTGTATGCTGCTTTTAGAGGTTAAGAAATTTTTATGTATACATAGTTATTAATACACATAGTCTAGTGGCAAACCGTTGGACTGCCACACAGAGGTCTTGAGTCCAATTTCAAGCTACGCACCTCGGACTTTTCGAAGCTTGTGTTCATTAAATGGTTTATTATTGCTCGCTTTGACAGTGAAGTCAACCAACCCGCACTGGGCCAGCGTGGTGGACTATGGCCTTCTCACGCTGAGCAGAGGTCCGTGCCCAGTACATTCTATACTAATCGCAAATAATTTTTCGCAATCCCTTCGTTTATTCGAAGCATGTCCTTAAATTTTTAAATAACATTAAGTTGATAAGCACCGTATACAAGTTGCGTGGAAAAAAATATGATGAACTTTACGGCAACCGATGAGCTTGCCATAGCCAGTCTATTTTAGTCAGACGCTTAAGCGTCGTCAGGTCAATACACTTGAATTTGCAGACTATTTTCTGCACTTGCTGTGCGACTCACGACTTTTTTTCTTATATAAAGGCGGGAAAGTTTTGACTGCACGTAGTGGTTTAAGTGGTCGCATCGTTATGTATTTCGGTATTGATCCTCACTAAGGACAAAAATATGTGTGATTCACCAATAGTTGTTCCGAGTCCGGGTGTTCTCTGTGTACATTGTTTGAAAGTTTGTAAGAATCCCTGCGACATAGGATTTATTACTATTATAGCAAGAACATTGCTTGGCTGATGATAATTGCATTTGTAACTATAAAACTAGAAATTGGTTGACAGAGAAACTGAAACAACGTATCGGTCTGTAGGCCGTATGGTAGCTAAGCAACTTTGTTTAATATTCTCCTTGAGGACATTGTGTGACGTCAGGAGAGAGACCAGTATGAACTTGAGATGATAACAGAACAACTTGCTGGTATAATAAGTTGCAATATACTAACTATCAGGCGGCTCATATGCCTTTTTGCCACTTTAAGAGTATTAAAAATTAACCCAATTTGATGTTATTTGGCTGCAAATGGTTGCGATATTCGGCAAGGTTCTAGATTTTATCATTTTATGAAACATGTCTTTACGTAGCAAAGGTATAAATATCGCAAAGACGAAACATCATATTGATTTAGCAAATTAACTTCAAACTCATTCGAAATGTAAAGAAAAACCAAACTGGCAATGTTATATTCGTGTCTTAAATGATTAGCGGCACGAAATCGTGCGGGTTCAATGTCTGGCCGAGGTAATAATTCCATGAAAAATGCAATACAAGTTCCAGGCTGTTGCGTAGTGCACGGTATCACAAACTCAAGGCGCATGATTTATTTGTTATAATTATTTGTTCAGTTGATACTAACTAGCGACTGTTTTCTGAAATGTTAAGAAAGTACCATTCCAATGCGGTGGAAAGTCAGATAGTTTAAATAGTTCATTATTTTATAACGGTATTTACCGTCGGAATTTGTCGGCGTCGTCGGTCCTGTAGTTTTTTATCGTAAAAAGCTAAGGATTCGATTGTATAAAGCGATTTTCAGAATTAAAAAAGAAGAAATAAAACACTGCAGTGCGGTTCTTCGTAAGCCGTATTCCTACAAGTACAGGCATGAGAGGCCTCGCGGATTTAGGTTGGTAAACGGCAGTGAAGGGTATGATAAAAAATCCTTATCCAGAACATGGTCTATCTGTGTGCCAAATTACAACCAAATCCGTTCAGCAGTTCACGCATAAACGAGTCTCAAACATCTTCACGTTTATAATACTTGTAAGAACTAGGATAACTGCTTCAATTAATTTCAATTTATTAATTTTTCAATTTATTTATTCAGTAACAATTTACATTGTGTTTGAAGTCTTAATCTAAAAATAAATTAATTACAAAAACACGTTCATTAAGATTACAAAACGAACACAATCAACAATAATATTATAGAATACTACAAAAATTAGACAAATCAATTACAATACAATAATATAAATCAATTTCAATATAATAATATAAATCTAAATCCAATACAAAAAGTGATATCTATAAAATTAAGAATTGGATATGTCATCATCTATCGAATACAGACATTTCTCTAATAGGAATGCTCTGAGTCTTGACTTAAATGAGCTTTTATAAATCATAGTTTTTAAGTCCAATGGCAACCTGTTAAAAATCCGCACTGCTTGATATTGAGCACTATGTTGGACAATATTAAGTTGGGGATTTATTTTGTTTTTTAAATCTTTCCTGCGCGTACTTTCCCTCAACTGTCTTTCCTCAACTGTTTCATAGTAATGCAGATATTTTTTTAAATTCACTAACAATACCATAACATACAGGCTGGGCACAGTTAGAATTTTTAGATTTTTAAAGTACGGCCTACAGCTCTCTATTTGTGATATCCGGACCATGATTCGTATGGCCCTTTTTTGAAGCACAAAGGCTCTCTGGCAGTTATACTTATAGCTATTCCCCCAAAACTGAACACTATATCTCAACCTTGATTCTATTAGAGCATAATATACTTTTTTAAGGTGTTTCAAGTCTATTACGTCCCTAAGACTGCGTAAGGCATAACATGCTGAAGAAATATACGAATCAATGGCTTGCAATTCTCTTTTCCAATTTAAATATTTATCAATGTATATCCCTAGAAACTTTACCTCATTAACTACGTCAATTTTAACTTCATTAAGTGCGATCGTCATGTTATCTTTATTACGAGCTGTTGTACTAAATAACATTATGTTGGTTTTTTCAGTGTTAATTAAAAGCTTGTTACTATCAAACCAGGATTTAAAAACTCTCAAAACTGCATTAACCTTAGCGGAAAGCTCTAGTATATCGTTAGCTTCAACTATTGCGTTGGTGTCATCTGCAAAAACTGTCAGCTGTGTGTCAGGAAAAATTGAAAACATGTAATTAATTAAATCATTTGTGAAAAGTATAAACAATATAGGCCCCAAGATCGATCCTTGGGGTACGCCTGCTACTATATCTTGCATAGAAGATCTATTACAATTGTTATTAATATTTACTCTCATATTACTAATATCTACGTACATTTTCCTATTTCCTACAAATGAAGCAAATAGTTGCAAAGTTTTGCCTCTCACGCCATAATGCTCCAATTTTGCAATAAGTAATTTATGGTCAATTGTATCAAAAGCTGAGCTTAAATCAAGGAAAATGCCAGCTACCCTCTTTTTCCTATTCAATTTACTAATAATATCTTCCACTAATGTATATATAGCATCCCCTGTTCCGACATTTTTTTGGTATCCAAATTGTCTTAAGTGCAATACCTTGTTTAAATTTAGATGAAGTAGAAATCTACTCTTAATATTTTTTTCAAAAATTTTGGAAAAAATAGGAAGCAAAGAGATGGGTCTATAGTTTTTTGGATCCGTTTTTGAGCCCTTTTTGTGGAGTGGAACAATTTTTGCAATTTTTAACTGTTCTGGAAAAATACTTTCTAAAATGCATTTATTGTAAAAACTAGTCAAAGGTTCAGCTAATATATCTACATTTTCTTTAATAACTGCTATGGGAATGTCGTCATAACCACATGATTTCTTATTTTCCATACGATTAACTATTTTAACTATCTCATTTGGAGTAACAGGCGCAATAACCATATCATTTTGAACCCTTTTGGTGCTTTGTTCTAGAAGTTTTAGGGGATCTAGATTTTCGCAATTACTTAAAATACATTTATATCTAAATTGATCCACCAATACATTTGCAATATCTAAGGGATTTTCTATAATCTTACCGTCAAATTTAAGCAAGGAAATTTCAGAATGCGGTACTTTTATTTTATTTGTACTTTTATTTATAACTCTCCAAACCTCTCTACTCAGATTACCAGAATTGTTAATAGTTTTCGTAATTGTAATTTTCTTGGCCTTAGATAATACCCTTCTGTATATTCTTATATATTTATTTTTATAATTCCTAACACTGTCTTCCAGATTGGTACCGCCAGCACACAGCAAACGTTTCATTTGACTTGATTTTTTAATGCCTTTTGTCAGCCACCTTAGTTTGAAACCATTTTTGAGTTTAATTTTTTGTTCCCTCTTTTTATAACAACTTTTGAAAATTGAAGCAAATGTCTTTAAGAACTTGTTGATTCCCATACCAGTCCAATCAGTTTCAAGAATATTTTGTCTAAGAGCTAGGCGGTTTTTGGTGTTAAAGACTCTCTTATTTACAACTATATATTTATTATTATTTGAATTATCAATATTATCCAACAAAAAGTCGCCCAACAGCGCACCGTGTCCATCTGCCAGGCCATTGTGGTCTACATCACATTGTTTTACATAATCATCAGGCAGATTAGTTATAACATTATCTAAACAAGATGCACAATTGTTGCGAATAAATGTAGGTGTATTAATAAGCAGTCGGAAATTATAACATGCCAGTAAACTCATGAATTCAGTCCGGGTTTTGCTCTCAACCATTAAGTCCACATTAAAATCACCACAAATAATGCTCTTCCTATTGAACAAATATTTCAACACCTTCTCCATATTTAACATGAAATGAGCGAAATTCCTGTCATTTGGGGTGCGGTAACAGCAACACAAATATAGACCAGTACCAACATCCTTAATACAACATACTTCAAAGGCTTCCATCTTATACAATTTGTTTATAAAATCGATATTTTCTACTTTTCTGTCTATGTGCCCCAAGATTAGACTCCCCCCTCTGATTTTTTTGTTCCTCGTATTGTATGAGATTAGGTTATAATTTTCAAGATTAAATACAGGAATCGATTTATCATTTAAAAAATGTTCACTTATACATATAAAGTCCACTCTCTTATCTAGCGAATTTATGTAAACCTCCAGTTCACTTTTCTTGTTGCTGATACCACATACATTTTGATGACATATGAACACATTTGTTTGATTTGGGAATACACGCTTGAAACTAGGTACTTTATTTAATGATTTATAATAGAAAAAACTGATCGGTCGTTGTTTTAATACACTCTTGCTCATTTGGTAATTCAGTCATTGTTGAGGTTGAGTTGTCGTGAGTGTCAATCTTTGTGATTGGCAAGACTTCTTGGGAACCAAATAATTTGTAATCAATCATTATCCTGCACATAATCTGATCAAATATGTTTCTCCATCCGTATTTATTTATTTTCCCAGTATTGTAGGAAAACATTTCGTGCGATAGGGTAGCATTGCTATCGAAAAAATATGCGTATTCATTATTTTTTATGTCTGATAAGAGGAGGTTATTGAAAACCTCCACTTTATGATTATGTATTAATGCACCTTTTACGTAGATTGGAGTGCAGATAACAATATTAGTGTGGGTTACATTCTTTAGCGAGTAGTTTAGGTTGTGGAGTATATTTGCGTAGTCACCAATTTGCAGATCTTTTCCTCCAATGAAGATCAGGCAGTAGTCATTTATTGAGAAATCTTTTAATTTGTATTGAATGGTTCTTAAGAAATCTCTTGAGGTGACGTTAGATACTAAATAATGGCAATACTCAAATTGATTAGAGAATACTTCTTCGATTAAGGGCAGAGTCCCCCTTGTGCAATTGCTGCTGAAGATGGAAAGCTTATTTTTGTGTTTGATGCCTGCAATATTTTTGCTAGCAAAATTACTCACTTGTGCTGCAGTTTCACAATTTTGTTGATTGACATATTTTGGTACTGTCCCAAGAGATTGGTTCAAAATCTGTATTTGTGTGTTCAGAGTTTTTATCTCATTTTCTGCGATTTGTAGCTCTTTTTGTAAGGCTAATATATTTTGTTGCAGATGTACATATAAGAAGTTATTATTACGTTCAGCATTTGTAGTAAGTCGTGGCGAGGATGGAGTAGAAGACACGATTAAACGAGAGTGTCTTTTCTTTTTGTCGTTGTTTATAGGGCTGATTTCTTTACTTGTTGATGAGTGACATAACGACTTTATTACATTAATTTCTTGAGTCAGCTTGTTCACTTGTCTTTTTAATTCATTGTTTTCTAATATTGTGTTATCTAACTCATTCTCCGTGCTTTCTAGTTTTGTAGTCAACTGGGCTATTGTATCTTGCATCTCAGACGTTGATGAAAATATGTTAGTCGTAGTACCGTCTACACTTTTTGATAATTTGTTCGGTGTACTGTCAATTTCATAGGATGTATCACAATCGGTCAGTACAGGAAAACCGGTCACTACAAGAGAATCCTGGTCAGGGGACGAATGTTTTTTCGTTGTTTGTGTTTGCAGAGACGTTTTGGTAGTAGTATAGGTCGGTGTTTTTCTCATAGTTATATTGGATATTTCTGTAGAATTGGTAGTCTTTTTCCTAATACACATCTTGCAGCGCCATTTGTTTTTGGATTCTTGATTCATTAATCGGTACGTCTGTTCCGTATAACCAATGCAGTCGAGTTCAAATCTGTTGTTACAAACTGAGCACAACGCAGTTTTTTTTATGTCAACAGATTTTTTACATTTGTAACATACTACTACTACTGGCATCTTATGGCCTTTGTTTGAAGTATTTGTTGATGTAGCTTGGGAAGACATGTTGGTTCTATAGCGAGATGGTGCTACTATCGCAATTATTTAGCAATCGATGAAAGGCAATAATTTATCGAACGTTGTTGGCCACAGTTCAATTTGATATCGCTATTCGGCAACAGATGGCGTTTGTTTTAATTTTTATATCTTTGCAATGTTATGACTTGCAGTTTACAAGTTTAAAATGACAGTTTAAAAATTCTATTTACTTTTTATAAACTTAGATAAAGTTCACAGTACCTTTCAATTATTATATTTACTTTTTATAAACTTAGATAAAGTTCACAGTACCTTTCAATGTTATTATCACTGTTTTTGTTGTTAAAGCACTAAACTTTTTCACTTTTTATTTACGTAGTCACATATGAAGTTTTTACACAGAATTCACACTCAACGTTGTTGCAAACGTTTTCTGGCAACTATTGTTTGTTTGCACATAAGTTAGTCACAATACACTTTCACGGTTAATTACTATTTTAGTATAATTTTAAATACGGAGTACAGATTATTTATTTAACAGCGATGTGCATTTAAATATGCTATGAAATATACTTCAACACAAATTTCGTACAAAAAGTGCTCCAAAGCTACCACTGAGGTTTGATCTTGCGGCGCTTGCACTGATCTAACGTCTTCATTTACTACGCCACAACAACTGTTGTATATAAGTTCGAAATTTTGCTTTGCTTGATAAAGATGTGTGATTTTTGAACAGAGCAAATCAGTTGAAATTACTCATTGCTTAGGAATTTTTTTCCCACATTCTAAATATTTGTTCGAGAATAGTTCAGCACTATTTTATTTAATCGTCACTGTTTTTGCACTTTGTTCACTTCAAATTGTATTGTTTATGTGTACATTGTATTGGTTTACGCGTTTTACATTATTTTATTGAATGCTATCTTGTTTTTAAAGTACACTATTTAATATTTGTATATCTTATTAACACTTGAGTTTATTGTCATGATAACGTTTACAGACGCGTATTGCACTATTACACAGCGTATTATAATAGTATAACTGAATTTAAACAGATTTGAATAATAAATAAAAATAAAAATGTTACAGAGCTACTTTCTACGTGTTTAGTTGGACAGCGCCATCTATACCTCAAAAATCTTCAATACAAACGCTTCCTCTATTAAAATATCAGAGAGCCACAAGAGAGTTGAGCTAAAGCGGTATTTTAATTAACCCTCCGGTGTGAAGAAAATGTGTAATATACGCATAAATCGAGTGAGAGAAGTTTTTCACGTCATTAACGACGTGAGTCGACAGGCTGAGGGGTGAGGGGAGAGGGGGCAGAAGGAGAGAGACGGACAGGTGGACCGTATTTAAAACTACCTGATTAGGAAGCGTTTCAATGCAGTTTGTAAAGCAGAAAGTTTGTGCATAAATGCTTGTAAAACCAGGATGGTAGGCAGAAATGTTTAGAAAACATTTTTTTAATGATAGCGTATTTACGACTTACATAATGGGTACGTCACAAATCTGTATTTTTTAATAGTTTTCATCACCTCATTTATTTAAAGGACATAGTTCGAATACTTTTCGCTCGAAATAGGATTCAAACGTAAGATTTTACAACTGACAGTTCGGACAACGACACAACTGCGGAAAATTACATTAATTTAATTTTTAGGTGGCACAATCCCACGATTCACTTAGTAAGCGGTTGCGTAGTCTAGGGCCTATTATAATAAAGCTTGCTATACCAGAAGTATCACTTGAATGTTAGCGACACTAGTTGTTAAAGAATATAAAGATGGAATAACAGCAAAGCAAAAGAAAAGGTAGATACGTGAATCGCAAATAAGTTTAGTCAAGAACCGAATTCACTTCATTTAACTTGATTAGCAGTTCACGTTGCCCGTCTAAACTCTCCTTTATGGGTGGAATAGGGTTGCTTTTGAACGTAAACTGGTCCGAGGTGAAGGAGAAAATTAAATTGTAAGTTAGCCTTCAATATTTTATAAAGATGTGTTATGAAATAACCCTATTAAAATTGTCGACTTTAAACCTTTGACTTAGAGAAACGACTTTACTTGGATTTGGAACACATTGTATGTATGAGTTGTAAAATATTAAAATTATAACTGAATGGCGATTTAAAAGAGTGGCCGTAATTTTCTTGCTATCTTCTCATAGATTTAACCTTTTGCCTGAACCTAGCACCTAACGTAAATGTAAATTCAGTACCTTTACTAAACTTACTAGCTTTGACGTTCATAAGAGTTACTTTGTGACCTTAATGAATAAATGATTTCTGACTTTTTTTTTGCTTACACATGGCAACTCCCGCACTATGGATCAAAACCCGTGTCGGGGTAGACTTTGGGAACTTACAATGAATGGGGAAAACACTCAGACTCAGAACATGAATTTGTACACCACAAAAATATGAACCTGCAACATATAGCGCGGAGGTAGCGGTGAGGTGAGGTCTTTTAATGATATCTAATTATAACTTCCGTGTTACATGATCCATGTAATATGTGATGGGAATTAACCAGATCCTGCTAAATATTAGCCCTTTGTATAGGGGGGCCAGATGGCACACACAATGCATCACAATTTTTCTATAGTAAATATATGTACATATATGTCTCCTAAAATAAAATGAAATTGATAAGTAGGTATATTTTTTTTAATAGACTATTCCGAAAAACTAACCCGTTTTATAGAAAACAAAGTACTTTATATATAAATTTAGAAATACTACATATAAATTTAACTCTCCGTTTAACTCTCGGCGCGTGTTTCAGTAACAAACACCGTAACATCTTAAGCAAATATCACATTAATAATATACTAATTACGAATGAATGCATTCTTAAGATAAAAGGTTTCAATTGGAGTTAGAAATTAACTATAAAACAGCTCTGCGCAAAATCTACTCTAAAAATAAATCATAAAACTGTTGAACGCCAAGTTCATAAGAAAATTAAACGGGATACACCTACTTGGGTAAAGCTCAAAGCGTTGTGAAAACGTCGGTAACCACTGCAAGCCATATTTGCTCAACTTTGCTCAAATCCAAGACTGCGAACTTTAACATGCATAATGAGAAATGCATGCATGCAACATAACAACCGACCATACGTAGGTACTGTAAGTTTGCAACAAGTCTAACAACGTGTTTTCATTTTGCAAACAGTTTTTGCCGAATCATTTGCCGGCTGACGTTTAGTTCTACCAACTGTCAGTTTGCAAAGGGTCGATTAAAAGTAGAGGAAAAAGAAGGAATTGTATGAATTTATATAATATATAATTATATAATAATAATTTATATATATATATTATATAGCTAATTTGTTAATTAAGATTGGCCGGAAGAAAAGAGAACGCATTGTTATCATAAAATGATTGGTTGTTCAAAATTGCCATTTATAATCGTGTCGAAAAACATGGAAAAGTCCTAAAACAGCAGGTTTCGAAAATAAGGTTTTCACATAAAATTGCATGAACTGAGCGGTCTTGTTTAAACTGGTACATATTCCAAAAAGCAAAAGATTTAAAGACATTGAGACATAAAGAATGCCCTAGTCGGCTTAGTTAGCTGTGAGTTTTAGAAATATTCATTCTACGCGTGGAATCAACTCGCAGCACTCATATTTGAGTTCTCTAATTTGATGCAACACCAACTGAACAGCCTTACAAACTCAGCCAACAAACAGTTAGCATAATACGAACACGACTTTAACAAACCCGCAAGAATACACTGCAACTTTCCTCCGAACCAATATTCTATAACGAGAGGAAGGCTAACTAGGAGTGCTTTCTACTTAGTTTAACTCTACGTGACACTTTTTAGGTCACAAATTAACTTGTGATTTGTTCCAGGAACGGAGGAAAAGGTTTTAGAGTTCGTTCTGCAGTATTGGATAACTTTTTGCCAACTGCTTCGACACATATCCAATTAAATTCGATGCGAGTTTTAAGTTAACTTATTTTTGACCACCCGAGTGTCATAGTTCAGTTTGAATTAACTGTTAAAAAAAGGTAATTGTCTGTTAATGGATGTGGATTTAGACGTAAGTAATTTGACCATTATCTCTTTCTCAAAGCCAAATGTCATAAATAGTTTATGCATTTAGGTCACCAAGCAACACATTTTAGTGAAGTTACTGAATTTACATTTAGGTTAGTTGCTAGGCGCATACAAAAATCCTACGAGCTTAGAAGCAAAAGACTTCGAGGAGATATCTGTAAGAATCGAGATTTAAAATGATTTTATCTCATTTAATTTAGGAATAGCTATGATTTATCTACCCTCTTTAAAATTTTGGGTGACGTAACATTTTAATGCAATAAATACGAAATAAATCGAGTACTATAATCTAAAGAAAAGACAGGCTACAGTGAGAGCGAGGATAGACTTAGTTCCAAAAGCGTCTTCGCTTAGCTTAATCAGTACATTTAAAGGCCGAGCCTCGTTTGAAGTTTACGTAGTATCGCTTTATTCGTTGTGTTACATAAACATTTGTACCTTACATTTGGCATTGTATGATAAAGGACAGTTATTAAAAAAAAAGACATCTCTCAGTCTACCACTACACCAGTATTTCCTGTGTCGCAGGGGACTTTACTAACATTTAAATAACAAACACAAAGAGCAAGCAGCCTCGAGACAACAATTTGTAGAACACACAAATTTTTGTCCCGTGTGGGGATCGAACCCACAACATTCAGCGCAGCGGCAGTGGCTAGGCGATCACTTAAACCACTACACAATCTGTGCAGTCAGTTATCTGGAAACAGAAACATACGTTTTGTTCGTTGTGTTTCATATATTTCTAACTCACATTCGGCACTCACACATTCCGCACTGTCCGATTAATGTTTTATGGTGTAAGGATATGTAAAACAAGTGCTGAATCTTTTGAAATATAAATTCTTAGATTCAATAAGTATTAAATCCATACCACTGCCCCAATAGCACTCTTCTTTAAATCAAGACATAGGTTTTACGTTGGCAACTATAAATTTAAAAATACTAGACACAACAAAACCATCAAGTAAATATGCCTCCAATCTGGTGAATTTAGACCTCTAACAATATGCAAGGCGAGAAAAACAGACGGGGGAAGAACAAAAATAAGTTTAATTTAGACCGTCGGGCTATAACGGATCCCCAGTATTCTAGGTCTCAAGGTAGACCTATAATAGTAATACCAACTTTATAGGTACAATGAAAGATAGACATATTTAGGAATTGAAAGTTCGTGATATTCGTCTCAATGATCAAATACAAAATGCTCTAGTGGCGTAGCCAGGGCACGGGTTTTGGGTGTAATAAGCGACATAATTTTTTGTGGTCACATGACACTAATAGCGATTGACAGATAACTACTTTATATGTTTTAAATTCTCTCAGACGCCATATTGAGTAACCATGGCTACTGAAATGGATACTGAAAGTTTATTTTTATTTGCGTAAACGTAAATAACTGTTAGCAATGTCTAGGCTCTCTTTGTGTCTTTTGCTATAATAAGAGGTATTTTGTGGTTATAATAAAATTGTATTTCAATGTTTTTGCAAATCTATTAGTAGAATATTTGTAGACATATTATAATATGGCCGTCTTTAGTGCAAGATAATTATGACTTTTATTAAAAAGAAGGATAAGAACTTTAGATTATCATTACCTTTGTGAATGGCGCAATGATTAAACGGTCTCTTTACTACAATTACTAATATCTATGCGTTAACTATTGCGTATTTGAATCACGTACAAAAATATCTGTGACATTTAAATATTTAGTTTATCTATAAGATTTCTTGCAAATTGGGCTACAAAATTCAAGTACTCCTTTAGCCTATAGTTAAGCTAAGCGCTTGTGCTAGTAGTCGCTTCACAATGGTACTGTAATAGGTCGAGATCGAACCCACGATCTCTCAATCGCAAGACTGATGCGATAACCGTTTAGCTACCACCGCTTTCTTCAGGACCAGGAGCTTACCGTGTCTTTTGTTGTAAAATCAGTAAACTCCCTACAACATAGGGATACTCTCTAGTACTTATAGGATTTTGAAAACATCGTTGGTATTCTGATGCCTGGCAAAACTTAGATAGTACAAACAGCATAGCTTTAACTTTTTTAAACTAAATTAAAGTGGGTATGGCTAAGTTGGAGATGTTGAATGTTAGACGCTGGAGCAAGTTTGGAATTCCTACTAGTTTTGATCTTATACGAGAACGCGCTTCGCAGTTTTGGTTCGCAGTGAACTCAAGAAAGTTTCAACAATACAATACAAAATCAATCTTATTAATAATACACATTCTATATTGATGAGAATCGGGTAAACAATCTTGAGAAGCAAAGGGCATAGTATAATAATCCTTAGTATCTTTACCATGACTGAATTCCCAACTACGGGAATTATACAATGTACCATGATAGACATAATATTTCATGGTACGACCTTATTGAGTAAAATAACTACGGAGACACTCAAATTCCTGCGTGTTAATACCTGATTTCTGGGAGAACGGCGTTTACGATATCTCCTCATCGTCCGACGATATACAAATTTCCTCGCACGGTATCTTCCAATTCCTCTTTCGGTACACATACTTCCGCATCCTTCCAGAACATGGAAAGGGCACTAATAAACAACAAACGATTTTTTAAAGCTTCATCCATAGACTCATCACACTCGTTTGAAACAAATAGTACAGGAACCTTAAACGCAATCAATAAATCACTTTCACTCTTAACAGGATAAGCATATTTGCGACCTTCCAACAATCGCTTTAACATACTAGGGATGGCAAACTTATAAGAAAATTCTTCAAACAAAATAACTTTATGATAATCATCTCGAAATCTTTGCATAAAAAACTTTATTCAATTGTTAAATAACTAAATAATTTATACTTAATAAATTATTTGGTTATTTATATTTGACATGAGTTATGAATTAGCCACGGTTATTATAGGCTTTGTAGCCTCTTTCAAAATCGAATTGTCTTAGAATCTAAATATATGACTAAGAACATTGGTACCCTGCAGACATTACAACAAAAGCATGTGAAAATCCTATTCATCCAGTGAGTCCCTACGGTAAAGCACACAACTCAAGATTGTTTCAATGCGATCTACTATAGAGTGGAACGGAAACACAGAATGCTATACAGCTAAAGTTATAATGCACTTTTATCAGTTACCGGCTGTAAATGTAAAGCAATTTTTATATTTATTCTGTTATGATTTATTTATGTACACTTTAGAAATACATGACATCTGTGTAGTCATATTAGGATTCAGATGGCAACCAACACCACGCCCTATTGGTTTAGACACCATTTAGTACGACCGTGAGACATACATATGTACACCTCAATGTATATTTTTTTTAATACCTGCTGTGATTTACTGTGTTTCATAGAGCAATAATTTTCCTTTATTTATTTCTTTGTAGGGCTACTCCAGTATAAGCAAAAAGTAGCGTTTTTAGAATTCTCATGTCTTATTTATTCCACGTTGTTTTCACGTACAATTGCTTTAACGTAAGACATTTCTCTGGACAAGGTAACTAAATTAAGATAACTAATAATATTATGCAAAAGCTAGAAGTTATTCAGTGTTTCGGGTAATATGTTAATTTTGTTAGTTACAACTACGGAACGTCTCCGTGTAGTCCTAGGTAATGAAATTTAAATTTAAATAGACTTTGTTAGTCTTGTAGCTTAACGTTGTGCATAGCTTGCTGTTTGTAAGGTCTCGAGTTTGAGTCCTGAATCGGGCAGTGTTATTGGGCTTTTAATACAGCAGCAGCACGCAATCTGGCTCTTTGCCTGTTAGAAGCAACATATAATATATACATAGACATACGCCTATGTTCCTGAAGTAGTACGCACAGGTACCTATATTACATCCACATTTTACAATCCATCGTTTTTAAGTGCCACGTTTTGCGGCCGAGTTCAATACATCATACGAAGCACAATTTCGGACTTCGTGCTGTTACCGATAATTTCTTTAGACTAAACCCAATTGCACTTTACCCGGAAACCAAACCCCGAGACCTTAGGCACATAACTTGCATCACTACCTCTCTACCACCGATGCAGGTGTCATATAGCTAGCAAAACATAAATCCTACGGTCTCATCTTGTTCCTACCTCTAATAATTGATTTATCCGAAAAGATTTTAAAACATAAAAATGTTCATGTTGTTCGTAATACTAAAGAAAATATGCAAAATGATAAATTTTGAAGTTATGCCGCCGAGAGACCTACTTAAAACTCTTCACAATAAGAAAGAAAGAAAAATGGCGAGTGTTGCTAGAGGGTCCATTTCCCGTGAGCCCACACCGTGGACACACTTTGCATGTGAAAGAGAAACGTGAACGGAATTAATGGCGCTACCCACAACACCATTTCGATGATACTGAAATCGGGACAATTTGCAGACCGACTTGATTTGGCGTTTCCTAAGTAATATTATAAATGCGAATGTGAGTTTGTTTCTACGCTTGCACGCCTTAATTAACCTTACATCTAGAAATAAAGTATTGTTACCGAGAGAGAGAAATGTAATGACGAAATCTAGATTAACTATTAACGCGAGCAAAGCCAGGAGCAAAATGTAGTATATTATACAGCACTTTTCGCGCGTACTCGAATATCACAAGGAGCAGTTTTTGAAGTACATTATTACAGAACCATTTATCCGTTTGTCTTGACACCCACCCAAAATGCACGTAGTAAATGTAAAAGTATAACTACCTATAAATATACTTTTCTATAAAAAATAAAACCTAACTCTTCAAAATTAACTACATGTATGTACAAAAACTAAATCGTAGAAAATATAAAACTTTTTCTGACGGGAACCACAAAAATCAAAACAGCATCAATAGTACAATCGTTTAGTCGTTTTATCTGGAAAGTTTTCCGAGAGTTATGAAAATTGGTAATTTTATAGATTTCAATGTGGTCTTTCCGAATTTGAATTTTGCCACCTCGTATCTTCACCGCTCGCGCCGCCATATTGGACAAACGGCACCTAATAACAGTTTTTCGACAATATCTCCTTTCCAACTCATTTCACGATAAAAGTATGTTATACAAAATTAAACTAGAGAAAATTTCCTACGATTTAAAGTAGGGTGGAAATATGTTTTTAAGCCAAAACGTATGTTGACTACACTTTGCGGCACTCGTACGCCAAAACTATTGAGTTTACAAAAAAAAAGTTTTACATAAATTGTAGGCAATTTTCTCGTTTAATTTTGTATAACATGTTTTTATCGTAAGTAAATGAAGTTGGAAAGTAGATATTGTCGAATAACTGTTATTAGGCGCCATTTTTCCAAAATGGCGGCGCGAGCGTCGAACATACGAGGTAGCAAAGTTCATATTGGGAAAGAGCACATCGAAATCTATAAAAAATACCAATTTTCAAAACTCCCGGAAACCTTTCCTGGTAACCTCTTTATTTCGGACCAAATGACTGAACTACGATGTACACTGCCGGTCAAAAGTTTGAGACCACCTACATCAAAGTTGCAAATGGATGTAAAACTCAAAATAAAAAGCTAAACATGAAAGGATTTATTGTGATATTTATTAAGTATGGCAAATGCAATTAAATATAAATAAAAAATATTAAATATTTCGACAATTTAACTTAAAATATATGTTGACAAGCTAAACAGCTTTTTCATCAAAAAACCCTCCCTTGCATTGAATCACTTTGTTGACAAGTCTTGGCATGCGGGCAATCAATTTGTCGATTGTTTCTTGTGAAATATTGTTCCAGCTTTCTTGCAATGCTCTCCACAAATCTTCTTGTGAGCTTGGACAACAACTGCGCACGTTTCTGTCCAGCTCTTCCCACAATAGTTCTATAGGGTTAAGGTCGGGGCTCTGAGCGGGCCACACCATGTTTTTTAACACCCCTTCTGCTTCTTTTGTATCTAAATAACCCCGGCATAATTTGGAGCTGTGTTTAGGGTCGTTGTCTTGTTGGAAAATAAAGCCATCTCCAACTAGCCGAAGTCCCGATGGTACAGCATTACACTCCAATATTGCTTTGTACTGCTCCTTTTTCATAATTCCTTCGACTCGTACCAAATCTCCAGTTCCACGGCTCGAGAAACAACCCCAAACCATAACGGAACCACCGCCATGCTTCACTGTGGGCAGGACACAGTCTGGCATCATCTTTTCCTCGGCACTCCGCCGAACAAAAACACGTCTTTTGCTCCCAAACACTTCAAATTTGGACTCATCTGTCCAAAGAACTCTTTTGAAGTCTTCTTCACTCCAGTCTCGATGGGTAAGGGCCCACTGCATTCTCTTCTTTTTGTTTTGTGGCCTTAAGAGAGGTTTTCGCACTGCTACGCGACCAAATAACTTAGCGTCTCTTAGTCTTCTTTTCACTGTGGTCAATGACACAGGTGTAGACCGGGATTTGTTCACTTCAGCGCGGATTTCTGGTGCTGTTAGGCGTCTATTCCGCTTGCTTGTTACCACGATGAACTTATCCTCGCTAGAAGTGGTAGCTCTCGGCCTTCCCGACCGCGAACGATCTTGATTATTGCCAGTCTCCTTGTATCGGGTTATTGTGTTATGAACACAAGTCTTCGACAACTTGAGCTGAGTAGCAATCGCACGTTCAGATTTGCTTTCGTTGTGTAAAGCAATGATGACAGCACGAGTTTCACCGCTAATTTGGCGTACTTTTCCCATAATGAGATGTCTTCACTGTAAGAACGACGAGCTCGGACTAACCAAGATTAAGAAATATTTACTCCATGGAAACTCAGGTGTTCACAGTGTTTTAGGAAGTTAAAATTTCCTAAAATTCTGTTAACACAAAACAAAGCCCAAATAATGAATAATAGTCAGGTAACAATAATATTACAATGACTTTAGCGCGCGGTCCGCACGCGGCGCCCATTGATGTTTCTAGACAAAAGACCTTTGTACGATGATTACATAAAAATAAATAGAAATAATGACTTCGAAAAATAGTTAAATATCCATTGTATATGCAGGTGTTCAAATTAATTGTTTATCATATGTATTTTAAACAAATTTTATTGTGAAACAATATTTTAACTTGTGGTCTCAAACTTTTGGCCGGTAGGGTATATTGTTTATTTGTTTTCAAAAACTGCTGAACATTTTTCGATAACATTTATAGCTAATTATAAAGGATGACGTACCAGAAAAAAATAATTTAAATCTATTAAAATTGGCAGAGTAAACGCGTACCTTTTTTTGGTAAAGAGAATCTTGCCTAGACCCTACCGGTCAATCCGACTAATCGGAGAGGATATCGGCTCGTGAGCAGGCAGCTTTAAATACGCGTACAATTTATCGGCGGCTAATGGAGGCTATTGATTGAGATGTCGCCGCGGTCACGAGCCGGCCTGCGGTCAGCTCACCAAATTGGGGATTTGGACTGTCGTCACGTTCTGTGTGATGAATTGCCTATAGATAACGATGGATTAGAGTCGAGATCTGTGATTTCTGTGTAGCTGAGGGGATATCTATATCATAGCAGGCAAATGCTGTCGCCTGACAACTAAAAGGATGTAAGTGCTATGGAAAGCATATGGCTTAACGTCTTTTTAGTGGACGGCATGGAATACACGTCGTTTCTCGCAATGTCTTTTTAGTTAGCAGACGGCAGAATTATCGCTTCACCCCTGCAAGACAATTACTTATGTGATCGACAGATTATTGTATTTTGTAGTTTATGTTAGTAAAGTTCCCCGCGTCAAAGTGCCTGAACACAAATTCCGCAGAAGTCTTTAAAAATTTACTATTAGTAAGTATCAATACTTTTGTTTTAAGACAGACTCTAAGAAATTGCTTTTAATGGCAGTTACAAGTATACGCCATATAGTAAAACTATGCAGGTAATACAAGAAAGCACCCGCGGAGCACAAGTCCTATATCACAGGCGATTATACAAACACAGAATAATTAACAGACACAAAATTTGCACGGATACAGAACTATTATTTGTGAATCACACAAAATTCTAAGAGAGAGTCGAATACAAAACACTCAGAGCAACAGCAACAGTGTGGAGACAGCCCGCCCGCTACGCCATCTATGCAATCTTGCTCGTAGTAAGGTATCTGCCCAATCTGGTTGCGTAAGTTTAGAGAGTGGCTTCTACTGTTCCCATATCTTCAAATAGCATGATCATTTCTATATCTATTATTTTGCGATAGTCTAGTGGGACACCGATAGACTGCCACACAGAGGACTCGAGTTTGGTCTCAAGGCGCGAATCTCTGACTTTTAAAAGTTATATGCGTATTAAATGTTTTGTTTTCTCCCTCGGCAAAGGAAATCATCGTGAGGAAACCTGCATGTCTGAGAGCTCTCCATAATATTCTCGAAGATGTGTAAAGTCTGCCAACCCGCACTGGGCCAGCGTGGTGAACTATAGCCTAACCCTTCTCACGCTGAGAAGAGACCCGTGTCCAGCAGTGGGACTATTTAATACGGGCTGATATTATACATCTATACGTGCAGGATCTCGAAATAAACTTGGTTACATCACAACCAAACTTAAGAATTCAGGTTATTTTTCAGAAAGGAACTAAAAATGGCTGCCTTTATTTATGCGGCTAATATTGCGTGTCATAAATCTAGAACCAAGTTGGAGTTCGCCGAAGAATAAGTTGGAATTTTAAAGAGTTTTCAACAACGATAAATAAAATTATAAAGGTTTGGTTAAGTGTTGAAAATGAGATAAGAATCTAGGTACGTAGGTAATATAGGAGTTAGCAGTGTCAATGGACCTGGGTACATACATCCCGAACATTGTACATTACTAAATTTTGCCCGTTGATTCGTTCGCTTAAATATAGGTTAGGTTAGGTTAGTAATAACCCTTCATAAGTATAGTACCAATCAATCTGAATTACACTAGAAAAGCATATTTAATGGACATACACAGCTACTTTATAGTGCTATATTAATACTTATAAATTAAAATCTAAGCAATACTTATAAGGTAACTAACAGCTTCACAAATGAAAACATTAACGGAGCTAATACAGTAATTTCTCACAGCAATTACTGAGCAAGGAAATCACCAGCGAACACATCTTTACCCGATAGGAATGAAGCTTTTATTTTCCCTTTAGAAGCGAGGCCTCTTCCGTATCTCGCTCTCAAATTGGTTAATAATTTGCCGCAGTGTGATAGCCGCTGAAGCGTGACGTAGAAGGCGGTAGGAATAGCCGAATTAAACCTAATGGCTGCTCCTTCAATAGGCATCGGCGTTTAGTTAATCTTCATTTGAATGTCGGGATTGTTCAACTAAAATTTTTTTAAAGCTGTCGAATAACTGTTTTGTTAGCTAGGGACAATACGGGTAGAAATTCTTATAAGCATTTAAATAACTGACATACATTTTATGATGACTGTGCAAGTATTTGTTGATCGCATAGTTTTTTGTGGTATGTATGGTAATTGAATACAGCATAAATAATCCACTTTAAGAATTCTACAATATAAAAATAATAATAACTCTAAAACAAAATCTTTAGGTAAAGATAATGGTAGGTATAAATCTTTAATTTATACCTCGTCAAAATAAGATTTCGTTATTTCATTATCGCGATTATGTGTATTGTTAACTTTTTAGTGTTTGGCTATTCGACCAAATAATAATATTTCATGAAATACCTTTTGCAATTAAGAAGAAATGAATTTAATCAGTAGTACCGATTTAGTGTCAATGACATAAATATCAAGATATTTTTCTAAATTAAAATAACCTTTATTAGATTAGACCTTATTATAAATAGCCCAATTAACTCTAAAGATTCTTTATTAGACTGATTATAAATGTCACCCTTAAATTATCATTGTCTCTTCTAGTACAAAACACTGATGCTAGACACTATCGACCGGCTTCAGCAGATGGACAGATTTAGATAGAATCGATCACAGGCGAAAACTCAACATCTCGCCCCGCTTACGTGTTGAATCGGCGAATGGAGGCCATTCTCAATTAGGAACGAGATCTAGACTAATTTGGACCTGATTGGATCTAACGAAGGCATTGTACTCAGTTAGGGTCCCTCCAGACTAGGGTAGGTGTTTGATAAGCATCTTGGCGCTTGTATGCCGCGTTGCAGCTGTCGTAAATACATGCAACTTTTTTCTGCTTGGGACCATTTTTATATAATAATGGATTTTGCCTGCGGCTTCGCTTGCGTTTTTGTAGATTTTGTCAATTAATTTCTATCCCCCAGTACTTTTTCCGCGATGAAAGGTACTCCGTGTCCTTCTCCGTACCCCAGACAACGTGTATGCAAAATTTTATGATGATCGGTCGAGTAGTTAAGGTGTGAAAACATAACAAACAAACTGATGTTGATAATAAGTTTATATACTTTTACAAATTTTCACAATTTATCTAGATCGCTTGTTAGCAGAAAAATATTAACCTTTTAATCCGCGGCAGTTCACTGGTGGCTAGACACAATAGATTTTTGATTATGTCTGGTATTCATATGCTAATAAATGAAGTATGTAACTAATTTGGTCATATCAACTACACAGCTTGAGAACCAAACCACGATTGCGTTAATGTTACATCTACTACTAGATATATACTAATATTATAAAGGTAAGAATGGATTTTTTGTTTGTTTGTAAGAATTTAACTCAAAAACTACTTATATGTAATATTTTATTAAAAAAATACTGTTACTAACATACCCTAACCTACTTCAACGTGAGAACTAGAATGAAGTATACAAATAATTTGGTCAACTACACAGCTGAGAACTTAAGAGCCAAACCACGTTTGCGTTAATGCTATGTTGAATATGTGACTTTGAGTTAAATAAACCAAGTTCCTATATGTATGTAGGAGCAAAATAGCACCCACTTTGATACTATCGAGAATTAAGAACAGCTTTAGTTAATCGAAGTTCCTGAAATAATTAAGTTAGTCTAGCTTCCACGTAAAGTTCTTGTTTTATTATAAGCCGCCTATTGTTACTAAGTTTATGTACCTCATTCTATTGTTAACTTTCGTTACATCGTAAATAATTATCTGTTAGTCTTTATGGGCTCTTTTAGATTGAAATACTGGAGATTACATCCTATATATAGTTTCGGGTATTCATGCTAAAATAGGCTATATAGACAAACAATATAAAGTGATAGTAGATTATTTAAATAACTAAATTTTGGCCTCGGCTTCGCTTACGTAAATGTAGGTTATTTGTGGATTATGACAATTTACTATCTCTTAGCAACAGTTTTTTTTTCCGGATGAAAGGTACTCTATGTCCTTTCAGTACCTCTGACAAAGTGTGTGCAATATTTTATGATGATCGGTTGAGTAGTTAAGGCGTGGAAGCGTAACAAACAAACTCATATTTGCATTTATACTACTAGCTGTGCCCCGCGGTTTCAACCGCGCAAGTCCCGACGCCATTGGAATATAGGAATAATGAAAAGTAGCATATGTGTTAATCCAGGTCTTCAGCTATCTACATACCAATTATCATCGCATTCGGTTCAGTAGTTTTTGCGTGCAAGAGTAAAGAACATCCATCCATCTTGACAAACTATCACATTTATAATATTAGTAGAATTAGTTAGGAAGTTAGGATGATCTTATTATACTAAGATGTCTACTAAAGATTTCGTCGAATTCTTGATAACAATCTCATTTAATCCAGTACTCAACATTATGTTCTTTGTAAGTAGATCAAGCATTTTGTCTACAAAGTATTTCACGATTACAATTCGACTGAAACTAAGTTACAAACTTGTTGCGACACAATGGCAGTCAATTCTCAGTCTGTTTGTCTGCAACCGCATCCTTGATGAGCGTGGATTGGTCGTCCGTCGATTGGTCGATCGTCAACTAGTTGCCTGCTGTCTAGTCAGACCACTGTAGCGAGAAAATTGATTTAAATTCGCTTCGCCTTCTCATATCGAGTGCTTCGTATGTGTACTATTGGACGGTAAGCTTTTATTGCGTGATATTCTGCTTCAGATACAGTTTGAAACGCGATATAACCGAGTAAGTATCAAGCTTGTATTGCCTAGGTAGGCTAGGCAATAGACTTATGGCTCTATATCCCAGATTAGGGATAGGCAGAGATGTATTATAAACACACATTTCAAGGGCGAGTTAATTGTCGTCTAACGGAAAGATACCGTGCATGACAGAGAATTTTGCAGCAGTAAGACGCACTAAAATTTCGCCTGACCCGGGTACTAAACATGGGATCTCACGATTAATGTGTAGACCTACGGAAGTCTCACTTACCGTACGTAGCACAATGACAGTTATACTACTCTACGTCGATTGTAAAATTATAATAGACTAGATTATACCCGCGGCTTTGGTTGCGTTAATGTAGGTTATGTCAATAAATTTCTACCCCTCGGGAACAGTATTTTCCTGGAAAAAGGTACCATATGTCCAGTTTTGCTCCTTTGACAACGTGTATGAAATTTTATGATGATCGGTCGAGTAGTTAGGGCGTGAAAACATAATACACAAACAAACTCACATTTGCATATTTATTTTTTATTTAGGATGTAACGTAAGCCCTGCTACTCAGTGTGAGAAGGGTTAGACCAAAGTCTTTTACGTCGGCCCAGTGCGTGTTAGTAAACTGCAAAGAAAAAAGAGCCCACTGGGTCGAAGTGTCGCCGGTCTACACTGACTGGCCCCCGTAACAAGATAGTGGATGCACACATCCTCAAGTAACTCACAGACAGGCGGGCTTTCACACGATATAACTTTTCACCATTAAACCAACAACATTAATCCTGTTAACTTTTAGACAAAAAAGGAAAAATAGCAAAACTTTAAGATTAATTCAAAACACATCAAACAATGCACAAGTCACGAAAACAAAAGAAAGCATTCATTCGCAATTCTCACCGCGAGCTCAACGAACGTCTCAAGGCCCCAAGGTAAAATAATATAATCAAAACTGACCCCGAAGCATGGAATTATACAACGAAACGCAGCCCCGGCTACTGGCAAACAAGAACAACACAAATGTAGAAATAATAAAGATATTCTTCAGAAAAATTGTTGGTTTTGATGTTGTTGAACAGATTTTTGGGTGGAAAACATTGATATCTAAACTTTGAAGGTAGACACCATACGTGCAAGCAATGATTGATTGATTTGGGCAGCCAATGCAATTTGAGACAGAGTTGTCGGATATAAATGGTGCATCTCCGAGCGCCGGGCGAAATGGTATGATGGTAATAGGTAGGTATATGTTACATTCTGGCGGTATTTAGAAGCTTCCGGGTCAAATAGTATCAGGCTCCAAAGAGTTCCGATTTAACCGTTAAATAACCCTAACTAGTATTGCCTTCTGTTTACGCGAATATTATTCATTGAAATGCTGCTGAAAAGCAACCGAAACGTCGGGGAAAGTGTAAAATTAAATGAATACAAAATAGTTTTAATAGTTTTAATAATAATTTAATAAGCTTAAAAAATTTTAAAGTTTTATAGTAGTAGAAGTGTAACAATTTTCAAAATTATGTAATAAAGTGTCAAATAAACAACGCGATAAAATCCGTATATAGTAGTTTAATTTCAATAATCCTAACTAATATTACAAATGTGAATGTGAGTTTGTTTGTTACGCTTTCAGGCCTTGAATATTCGACGGACTATAACAAAATTTCGCATACACGTTGTCATGGGGTACAATAATGGGGACATAGGGTACTGAACCTTTCATATAGAGTCATACGGCATTTGTGGTTCTCTCTCAAAATGGTTACAGTCTTATTTAACTGACAGGTCTCAATATGTAGTGGTTAAGGGCTATAAATCCGAAACATATAAAACAATCTCTGGAGTTCCACAAGGATCCCACTTGGGTCCCTGGTTGTTCAATTTGTTTATAAACGATATAGTATTTTATATTAATTATAGTAGTGTGTACCTCTTCGCGGACGATTTGAAGCTGTGCAAAGTTGTATCCGACCCGCTGGACTGTGATTTACTACAGAAGGATCTCGATGCGGTTACTTATTTGTGTCGTGACAAAAATATGTCTTTAAACGCCACCAAATGTCACACCATCACATTTACACGTAATCATAAGGTAATTAAGGCTCATTATAATCTAAGCGGAACGATATTGCAGGAGAGGTCCGAGGTTAAAGATTTGGGAGTTCTCTTTGATTCTAAATTAACTTTCCTACCACATATAGACAACATAATAAACAGATCATCTAGAATGCTCGGCTTCATCATCAGAAATGGTAAACTTTTTCGCAATCCAGCAACAAAAATAGCTATTTACAATGCATACGTACGGAGTCATCTAGAATATTGTTGTGTAGTTTGGGCACCTCAATACAATGTGCATCAACTAAGAATTGAGCGAATGCAGAAACGTTTTTTGAGACATCTTGCTTTCTCTTGTAAACTGCACAAACGACTGCCTTCGTATAGGGACAAATTGGAAAAGTTTAGGCTAGACGCTCTGTCTGTTCGCAGGCAGCTACATGATCTGACATTTTTATATAAAATATTAAGAAGTGAAATTGACTGTCCATCGCTCTTAAGCTCATTCAAGTTACGTGTTCCTCGTCATGTACCTAGGCGTGCGATTGACAATGCAGGCCTTTTACATCAGCCATATGCTAGAACCAACCTTTTACGATTTTCTACCATATCCCGATTGTCGAAAGCATACAACGTTATTTGTGGAGAGGTGGATGTGTTTGTCGACAAATTGCCAACATTTAAAAAAGTTGTTTTGAGGTTGTTAATGGAGCAATAAACTTATGTTATGTACCTACTTTGTTTTAGAATTGTCATCACATATACTGTGTCTGCAATTACTTTACTTTTAAAACATTTTATTTTTTACCTTACTTTTAATTATACAATAATAATACTTAATCTACTAAATTCAATACTTGCAAATGCTTTTAACAATTTTTGCTTTTATTTTTTTATGTATAACTTCAAAGTTACAGTAATATCAGTGTTATCTCACTAAGTCATTATGCATGTTGTGACACCTGAAATGTTGTGCATTTATACCCTTTTCATAAGATATTTTTATATGTGCATGTATTAATGTAATAACTACTGGTTGTCCTAATAAATAAAAAAAAAAAAAAAAAAACTGAATAAAGTACTGCTGCCGAGGTACCTATAACAATTTATTGACGAAATCTAAATAAGCAAAGCCGCGTGCAAAATCTAGTATTACATATTATCTTGCGAAGATCAACGTCTATATATTCCTGATAGAGAAATACTACAGCTATATTTCGCCAGATATGTTTTAAGACCAGGAACTCTTAATAATTGACACACTAGTCTACCGCCAATCATGATTATAATTATAAACTAAAGACATTTAAGAAAGAACTACATAATCTTTTGGTGAACAAGTGTTATTATACCATTGAAGAATTCCTTCCTGACATTTTGTAACACATCATTTTCTAAGCGTATTTATATATTTTTTTAAATATTTTATTAAGTAATTTGTATCCTTGACTGTGAATTAATAGCAATAAGCATTATAATGACATTCTATTGTATCTAGAAAAATTGACGAAAAATGTGTAAGCCCATCGGGTAGATTTTTAAGCTCACTAATAAATTGTTACACCTCATTGTATCACCAAAAATCACACAAATAAATGATTTGATTTGATTTAAACTCTAAGACCTGTCGAAATAAAGTTGAATATGGCGTGCACTCTTTGAGTGTTTTTAGCACAGAAAGAAATGGCGTAAATCTCATATCTTATATGTTTGTTTATTAGTAATAATTAATCCAAATGAAAAAATATATCGATACTCAATAAAAAGAGTACATTTTGTAATTTGTAATTATGGACATAAAATTAAATCCAGTAATATTTTTATGCACCAACTAAAGTTCCACTTTAATTGTATGTAAGACAGGATCTAAGCTCCAGATTCCGTGTTAGTACTCAGTTTTCTTACAGAAATATCTAATAATATGTGACGTATGTAGGTATATATGCATAAACAACATAATTATAAGTTTATGAGGAACCTGGAATCGAACGGAGCATCATTCGTCTAGCCGCTCCGAAACCAAGTAACACGCGAAGGCGATCGAACGGAGCATCATACGTCTAGCCGCGACGAAACCAATCTACAGACTAAGCGACGCGCGAAGCTGTTTTCTGTTTTTATACGTGGCAGTATTTATAGTCGTCGCACCGCACGCACACACGCTCAAGCATTCCTCGTTAAATTGTATAATGAGATTTACTTGTCGCTGATTGGCGTAAACGATTATTGTACACATTAGTGCTAGCGTTACTTGTAAGAATAATAAATGGGATATAAGAAGGCTTACAAATTGTAAATATATTCTCAGTTGAATCAGTCTACGTGTTTCAATATAACCCCAGCTATGGACCTGACATATGCCTGCCGGCTGATCTATAACCCTAACGGTTACTAGCTACGGACCTGGCTTATGCCCGCCGGCTGTTAATACGTTAAAATATTATAATTCGAATAATAATATTATTATCTTAAAATAAGACTCGAGATCTCACAACAGGGAATAATAGCTTTTTATATTTTGTAGAATAAACAGTGTAACAGCACAAAAATTCTCTGCATATTAACAATTACTCTTTTGATAACTCGAAAAAGTGGAAAACCATATCAACTCGTTTACCACGAATTGCAAAAATGCAATTTGAATTTTCATTGCATGAATAATCGAATACGGCGGACCGACAATGCAGATTTAAGAGACGAAATTATCGAGACTTAATTAAGTTTTAACTACCGATGGTACGATTATACGACCTCGAAAATTAAAAGGCAGGGAACGAAACCTTAAGGTTCTTGAATTTACATAAGATCGTAGTCGAACCGACTTTGAGTTGTGTTCCTTTGGTTTTTTCCTTTCCTCCGTTTATAATATCAGCCCTGTATTAAACTGTCTCACTGCTGGGCACGGGACTCTCCTTAGTGTGAGGGTTAGGCTATAGTCCACATATCTTCGACAATATGATGGAGAACTCTCAGACATGCAGAATTCCTCTCGATGTTTTTACTTCACCGTTAAAGCGAGCTACAATTAACTATATTAATACATTGCCTGCACGACTGGCGTAGTGGTTTAAGTGGTCGCCTCGCCACTGCCACTGCGCCGAGTGTTGTGGGTTCGAATCCTACACGGGACAAATATTTTTGTGATCCACATGTCTTTTGTTTGAAAGTTCTTATAGTCCCCCGCGACATAGGATTTATTCCTGGTGTCTGATTGGAAGTTGAGATCAGAGATTTTTATACGGCCAGTGCTTGTATTTCTTGCGATGGTCGTGCCATAACTCTTTTTATAAAGTCAGCTATGCAGAAGTGTTGTTTAGGTTACAAGTATACTACTTTATCGAGTGTCACGATGTTGTTTTTAGAACTTTGGAGAAGGATCCCGCGAAAGGTGTGGGTAAGGCGTTTTATCGCAGCGACTGTAACTTTCTTGGCGAAGCAGCAGTAAAAAATGCGACTGCTGTGACTGTGGTCTCGGGCCTGGCTCCAGATAAGTGTTCTTGGGTTTAGAAATTCTTGGCAGCAGCACGGAGACTGTGTCCGGTAGGCGACAATAGAATTATAGGAGAATACACATAAAACTATAGTTCGCGAATAAAGATTTAGGCGCCAGACTATGTAATTTTTAAAGCATGGAAGGCTGTAGCCTTCTCTTTCTGTAGAAAGAGAATTAATATTAAGATTTTTATTAGTATTCCCAAATTCCTAAACCACGGGCGTCCGCAATGATGAACTACTAAGAACATAGAAAGAAAGAAAACATTCTTTATTGCCACAAAGACTTAATAAATACTACTAATGTTTCTATAAAAAAAAGAACAATATAATTAAAAACACAATTAAATAAATGTATTGCTATTGTTGCAACGAATGGTCTTCATTCAGCAATGATGTTACGATAGTACTGACGTGATATTGCAACGCTGATATTCAATGGAAATCACCGTTACGTACGGGTGTCAAGTCAGCTGCATACAACAATTTATTACTTTAACAAAAGTAAGAAATTACAAAGAATACAATAAACAAAAAAAAAAACTAAAACTCTAATCTTCTAGTAGTAGTGTGTGATATATTTGTTTTGTACGTGTTAAATAAACTTCTGCATCTTTCTTTTTTGATATGTTAAATGTACATCTATTAAATTTGTATCATTCAGTGCTAAAACCTGCTAGGAATTTTTTGGCGCCGTGCAATGTACTCAGCCGCGATATATGGCTTTATAATTACAAATATAAAAAAAAGTGATTAGAACAAGACTCACATACCAATGTCCTTCAGTCGCCGGGCTGTATGGCAAGTTAGGTTAGCATAATTGAACAATAAAACGGATCCGGTTATAGTCAATAAGCTTACTCAACTGAGAACAGCTTCTTCGCAGACGGGCGCCCTCAGCACGCCGGCATGGTCAACACGTGTTTCTCACAAGTTCACGATTTCCGCGATCACAAAGTTTCAAGTACTCAACAACACAATATTACACGTATGGTACGTGATTTTACATATTTATTTTACAGTTTTCAATAAGCGAGGAAAATTACCATCAGCTCGCGAACAAACAAGTGATTTCAATAAGTGTTTCTAATGCACACAATAGACACGACAATATTGCGTGTAGTGATTATAACTAGATATGCGCCGAATATTCGTTTGGTATTCGGTATCCGGCGTATTTGGCATCTTTTCCACTATTTGTATTCGGCCGAATTATTCGGTTTTGTTGGCGCATATATATTTAGTTCAAGCATTTCTATTTTCTTCGCTACATGACATGGTGTAGAACTACAAAACTTCTTATGTAAGATTTATGTTATATTATAAGGCAAAGAAAACATATTTATTTCTTAACCTTTAGTTAGTATAGTCAACAATTTTAAACCTTAAATCAACATTTATTTTAAACCTCGAAACAACACTTTATTAAACTTAAATTCAAAATTTATTTAAACCCCTATTAATTCTAATTCATTCTAATATTTAAAATTAATTAACGGTAAATTATGGGGCAGAAACACCAAGCTCTCGGCCCTCTCCGGCAAGAGCCTGTTGCGTTTTTCTACATATAGGTTCTCTGCTTCCTCTGGTTTCTAGGTACAAGACTTTCAGCTGCATAGCTGTCCAATTCCACGGCGATAGGGCTTTTAGGATCTTCCAAAATGCCAAATAAGATTCCTCTAAAAAATTTGTAACATTTTTTGGAGGTCTTCCCCTGTTTGTTACAATTTCATCTTTGCTTGAGCTTTCAGCATCAGGGTCGCTTCTTTGAATGGCTTCTAGAAAAAGTCTTCTTTTTACTAGTTCGCAATTTTCGGAAGCAAAAAATCTTATTCTAAATCGGGGGTCCAACAATGTGGACAGGCTACTGCCTGGCAAATACTACTGTATTTGTCGTCTTGCAAATTTCCAAAACTACTTTGAACTTCTTCTTGTTGTTTCTGTACCACTTCTGGTACATTTGGTCATATTTCTGATTTTTCGGGCTTTATTAAATATTTGACCAGAGCGTTACTGTGGGGAATCACTTCAGAAATTGATGAAGATGTTGAACTGGTAATTTTGGTGACTTCTTCAAATGGTTTTAATAGAATTAAACATTCTTTGAGAATCATCTACTGTCTTTCAGTACAATTTCGAATGTTAACTGAGCCAGAATTGTCCGAAATGTAAAGTGAAATTGCACGTTTTTGTTCAACGATTATTTCCAACATACAATAGGTGCTGTTTCACCTCGTTGTGACGTCCTGTACAAGCTGATGCTCAGGTAGATTAAGTTCTGTCTGTATATTTTTCAGGTTTTCTTGCGCCTTGCTGGAGTGGTTGAAGTATGTTACTATTCTTCGAGCAAAGGTCAAAGCATCATTTACGTTTTCAACCTGTAATGAAGCTTTAATTGCCAACTGCAATGTATGTATAAAACATCCCTTGCCTACAAATGGACTTTCATTTATGGCTTTAACCATATTGGCACCATTATCTCTCATAATCACGTGGATTAGCGAAGCTATGTCTCAAGTTGAAGCTAACTCTTCTAATACAGAACGTACGTGATCACCTGAGTGAGACCCAGAAAAATGTTTTATTTGCAGAACTCTGTTGTAGAAAAAAGTCCTCATTAAGCCAGTGTGCAATGAAGCTTAGAAAGCTAAGCATGTTGTTCAAGCGAGTCCACATATCAGATGTAATCGAAACAGCCTTGGCTTTTGAGATTTCATCTTTGATAAAAGAAAACCCTCTCTCATAAATTGTTGGTATCACCACTTCACTTATATACTTCCTTCCAGGCATTTTATATTTAGGCTTCAATAAATGCAAGAATCTATAATATCTATAATAAAACTTGGTGTCTGCCAGGTCTAAACCCGACGTCAAATCTACCACAGCAGCTGAAAGCTGTGACTGTGGATGCCAACCCAAAATATTTACCATAACAACAGCCGTAGAACCATAGAAAGGGCCTGGAAAATCAAAAGGAGAGAACGCGAAAGAAACCTGTCCCTCAATTTTAGGGACCACGGTTTTTTCCACTCCTTTTATATATTCTGAAAACGTGCAGTTTTAGGCGTATCTGCCCCACCAACCAAGTAGACAATATGCATCCTTGGGAACCTGTGTCCAACAAAGCACGGAACAGAACAGAGGTATCCTTCGGCCCCTACACTCTAACACAGGCCGTTGGCGTGCATTGTTCGGGCAGACGCCGACTTCCTATTGCCACCTGGGCGGTGACCGATTACCGCAACCAGGAGCTGGCCTTTCAACACGAGGGTAAGGATCAAACTCCTCGGAGGCCCTGTGTCCCGGTCAGCGCGCCATCGGTGGTAGGTCATAATTTGATCCCCGCCCGAATCGAGGCGGGCGCGACTCAAGTCGGGGACGTTCTACTATAGGTGGCGAGTGCATACGGCGATTGCCGGCGTTCAGCAGGCGCATAATGCATGCCACGTGGGGGAGACACTGAGCGTCTATTAACTCCCCCTCCAGTGCCAACGCTGGGCGGGGAAGGTGACTTCAAAGTTCTGGAGTCGTCCCGGTGTCCACGTGCAACATACTCGCCCGTGGGTGACTTGCGTCCAACGCCATTTGCATAGGCACACAACAATGCGAGATGTCTCCATTCTCGCTAGAAATGATGTCCCAAACAAGAGAAACATAATCTCCTTGTATTGGCAATCCTGCGACGAGATGCCACATGCAAATTACCAAACAGCCTTACAACTAACAATGTTATGCCCCATGACCTTACAATATAAGCATTCACTATGACCCTGGGCAGCCGCAAAACGAGAGGAGAAACGTCCGTCAGGAGTACCTCGAGCCTTAATATGGCCCTGGTCTCGTGGCCGGTTGGTTGATATCCAACTGACTGTACAACTCCAGAGTTGTCAGACATCCATGCATTCATCCTCAAGAAATTTTCAAGATCAGCAATGGGGGGCAAATGGGTGGCACTTTATCCACCATACTTATGTTCAGTTTAAGTTATATGAACAACTCTAACTTTTTCAGCGCATTGACCGCTACTAAGGTCTTTAATACGTTGGTTATAATTTCTATTTATTGCTGGTAACAACGAGTTCGCACTACGCCGAATGTTGTAGGTTTGAATCTAACACGGGACCAAAATTTGTGTGATAAATTGTTGTTCGAAAGCTGGGCGTTATATTTATCTTTTCTTTAGATATTTGTAAAGTCCCCTCCAACACAGCTCCCGCACTAGGAATAATTCCTGTGTCGCGGCGGACTTGACAAACATTCAAACCACGGACACAAAGAACACCCAGATTAGGAACAATCATTTGTGGATCACACAAAGTTATGTCCCGTGTGGGATTCGAACCCACAACACTCGGCACAGTGGCAGTGGCGAGGCGACCTCTTAAACCACTACGCCAGCCGTGCAGTTAAAAAGTGTTCCTAGTAAGATGTATTTTTAGAAGCAAGACAGAACAAATCGCGGTGGTCTAAAAAGCTCTATTACAAATAAATCTGATGAAACATAAAAAGGTTAACTTACCGCAAAGAGAAACTTCATTTTGTTGTAGCAGCTGTTAGTACGTTTGTAGGACGTTATCATATCAGGCGTCGGTACAACGTTTATATATGTTATTTTATCAGCTTTTTATGTGACATTCGTTAAATACTTTACGTACACGACTATATAGTTATGTGTATTTAATTGATCACGAACATATTATATTAATGACAATGACGCAGCCATAAAAAAAATATAAGTACATTAAATGTAATTATTAGACACTATCTATTGCTCGCGGCTTCGTTCGCGTAAAAGTAGGTTATCTTATGTTAGTAACAGTCGGGCACGCCACAATTGTGGCGGTAAGACCCGTACTTAGAGAGTGGCTGGAGAGGCGTCATGGCGCCCTCACGTTTCGTCTGCCGCAGGTGCTGACCGACACAGTTGTTTCGGTCGGTATCTGTGTCGAATAGGCAAACAGGAGACGCCCGGTTGTCATCACTGCGGCGACTGCCGCGTCGTTGTCGAGGATACGGCGTTGCACACATTGGTAGCTTGCCCTGCTTGGGCCACGCAACGCTGTGTCATGCACGTGGCAGTCGGTAGAGTCGTCCTCTCGCTCGAGGCTATGGTTCTGTCCATGATTTCGAGCGAGAGGTCTTTGAATACCGTCGCCTCCTTCTGTGAGGAGGTGATGTTAGTGAAGGAGGCGGCGGAGATGGAGAGGGAACGTTCAATCCATCACCCTAACCGCAGAGCCGGGCGCAGGAGGGCGCGAGACGACCTCCAGCCACCCTGAGTAGAAGCCTGCGGGCGGTGGACCCATTGGGGCCGTCCACCGCCCGATCAGCGCAGGTCCGAGAAGGCGGCGTTCGTGTTCCACGCACGCCTCTCGATGTCGGAAAGGGGACTAGGTCCCCCCGCTTTGTTGTCGGGGACCAGGTCCCCAACTGTGGGTGTAAATTTTTATTGTGTTCGAGGGACTCGCCACGTCCATCGGCGGGTCAAACCTTTGACGGGGTCGCGATTTGAACGCGAGAGCGATCCGTGCGACCCCGCCATAAAGGTGTGAGGAACACCGCGGTGGTTTTAGTCGGTTCAGCCCAAACATATGGGCTGGTGGCTAAAACCGGCGATGGGGAATGTGATTAGCACAATTCCTGGCGTTAAAAAAATAAAAATATGATAGTTACTGTATCTTTTTTAAATAAAATATAGTCAGTAGTAATATATTGGCTTCCAATGGCGAAATATTTTTTTAAATAATACAAAATATCAAATCTTTCTACTTTATAACATTAGTATAGATAATGCTAGAACATAATACTAGTTTCTGTTCTCGGCTTTGCCCGTGTGGGTTCCACGAGAACGTATGTTGGGCTGCACGGATAGCATACTAGGTTTAGTGCATTGTCACTGCCACTACGACTTGTAGGTTTGAATCCCACACGATATATGATATATGTCTTATAAATAAATAAATTCTAAACATTATTTTCGTTTAAACTACTGTTTACTAAAACTTAGGTTTTGAATATTCCTTGGAAGTTTATTGTACAAGACTGCTGACTGAAAGCTTGTCATTGAAGTTTAAATCTTTAATCACATTTTTAAGCCAGCATTCTTGTTACAAGAAATGTGACACAGAAATAAAACGAACATTACTCCTAGATACATAATTCCAAAATGGATGGATTACCCAAAAATCCATATTAATCCGTCAATGTTTCAAGTTATGTATTAGCCTTGCCGCGCATTGTTTAAAAGCATTAAATAAATCATATGAAGACAAAAGAAATTGCTCCATTTTGGACAGTGCAAGCCAGATTACATTGTTTCGCTAAGCTCGCGTCAGTTGTATCGCACTGACAATATTTTATTTTATTTTATTTTATTTTAATAGGAAAACAAACAGTATGCTATGACTAAAATTATAAGCTATTTATACAATTATAAACCATTAAGACGTTTTCACAGTTGAGTATATAATGCTTGATCAGTTTTTAAATAGCTAGGCTTGAGATAATATCAAACTTACTCCAGAATCGAAAAGAAAAGTGGAAAAATGAATGTACACTTAGAGGTCCGATTCAAACCAATTATTGGCGATAACACGCTTATATTTAGAAGGACTTGTATTAAATAGGTCTAAATCTGGAAAGTCTATTAACCCGTTTACATAGATTGCGGATCTTACAAAATATGAACCATTTCTGTAATTGGTAGTGCTACGATTAACGTGCAGTGGGTGAGGCAATCTAACAGACCTGGTAGGAACTCTTAATTGCAACTTATCTAGCAGATAAGGGGAATCTATCTTGGATTGCGCGATTTTAGTTAAAAATACAATATCTGCGATTTTCCTCCTTTCCGATAGTGGTAATAAGTGTTGTCTCTTACATCTGGCCTTGTAGCTATCATCATACTTCTTGCACTTATATTGCAGATATCTTACGAATTTACGCTGTATTGTTTCTAACCTATTTATATATACATCGTACTGAGGATTCCATACCTGTGAACAATATTCAAGAATGCTGCGAACGTACGAACAATATAATATTTTAAACGTCTTTATATTTGAGAACTGAGAGCATGATCTCATAACGAAGCCCAGCATTTTATTGGCTCTATTCGCAATGTGTTCTATGTGCTTTTCATAAGTTAATTTAGAGTCATGTATCACACCTAGATCACGGATTTCATCTACCCGTTTGAGTGGTACCCCCTTTAAGGTATAATTGTAGTCAGTTATTTTAATTTTACGAGAAAACGTCAAGGTATAACACTTAGAGACATTTAATTCCAAGTTGTTTAGTCTACAGTAAGCTTCAAATCTCAAGAGATCTTGTTGCAACAAGATACAATCGCCATGCTTTTCAATTTGCTTAAAGATTTTCATATCATCAGCATACATTAAAAAGTGTGAATGGTGAAAACAGCAATTAATGTCGTTTACAAATAAATTGAAAAGAAAAGGTCCGATTAATGAACCTTGGGGGAGGCCTGAGGGGACTGTATGCCATCTAGATATAGATCCGTTCATTGCGACTGCTTGAGACCTGTTTTCTATGTATGAGCAGAACCACCTGAACAGGTTACCATGAATGCCAGCACTTAAAAGCTTCTGAAACAGTATTTTATGGTCTATTTTATCGAATGCTTTACTATAATCCGTAAATATAGCATCCACTTGACCACCTGCCACATGTTGTACATACCTACATAGATTCACGCCTGTTTCCCACAGGGGTAGGCAGAGACTACGGATTTCCATTTGCTATGATCTTGACACACTTCTCTGGCTTCATTCACTGTCATCACATTCCTCATACACGCTCGCCGGTTTAAGGTGCTCTTAATCTGGCCTTTGTCCAGAATGTCTCCGAGCTGATCGATAACCGTTCGCCTAGGTCTTCCCCTTTATATTTATTTTATTTATTTATTTATTTATATTTATTTATTTAGTTTTAAGAAAGCTTATAGACTAATACAAAAATAGTTACAGAGGAAAAAATATATATATGTTGCTAATTACAAGCTTACACTTATAAGTAAAAAATTATATGCTAGCAATACGGATTGTGTTGTCGTCTTATAATACTATAATAATAAAGAAAATAATACAAAAATAAACAAGGTAAAAAGTAGTGTGCAGAGTCGTGCAATGAAATCTCAGCGGTTAACTGTTTTATTTAAATAATTAAATGTTTAAGCAAAATGTTCATTAGTTAACATTTTTCGAATATGTCGTGTGCTGGTATTAAATAAGTCGATCTCTTAGTATGAAGGTAGATTATTAAAAGCTATTACACTGCGTATGCAGAAAGCGTTCCGCCTGTAGTTTGTTGTGACTAAGGATGCATGTAAAAGTGGACGTTTCCTGAATCTATGTTGATCCGTTCGAATACGTTCATACGGTGGCGGGCCGAAACCTCAACGGGGTCGCGATCACATGTGCAAGTGACTCGCGCGGCTCCGTCGATAGAGGTTTTGTCGAGGAACAACGTGGTAGGTTTAGTCGGTATTTCGGAATTCCATTAACATCATTTCAACATCTTTCTGTACCCCGGTGAGTCATACATAACCCCTGCGTCTGCCCCCGCGGAGGGGTATGCGTGATTGCATAACACAAAGCTAAAAATTAAATACCTGCTTTAAATAGTTTAAGCTTATAATAAAATTAATTCTTAAACTACGTTAATTTATAGTATATACAATATAAATGAAGTTTACAGCAGCGATAGCTCAGTGGGGAGACCAACAGACTGCAATGCAGAGGGACTCAGGTTCGAACCCACGTCGCGCACCTCTGACTTTCGGAAGTTACTTATATGACTTTTCGAAATTATGTGCGTATTGATTGACAATTATCGACTGCTCCGTGTCTCGGAGAGCACGATAAGCCGTCGGTCCCGGCTGCCATGAACATCTATGGCAGTCGTTATTGGGAAAGTCAGTACCCTCTAATATCCTGACACTGGTCTAGCCTTAGGGTATCGTTAGCCTTCGGGTTGCGGAGGTCAGGTGGCAGCCGCTCCGTGTAAATACTGATATCCAGTCAAATCCGGTTAGACCAGAAAAGCCGACCCCAAGTGACTTGGGAATAATAAAGGCTAAGAGAGAAGAAGACAATATAAATGAAGTTCAAAAGGTTATGTTTAAGTCTGCTTGAACTAGGATAAACATGTGTTTCAGGACATCACTTGACAGTTTTATTTTACACTAGCGCATTGTTAATACAAATATTTACAGTCTGAAGTACATCTACGATTAAAGGTGTTTTGTAAGTAATATACAACTTTAACTTTACTACCAATATAATTTTACGATTACTAGCAGTTTTTGTGTAATCCATTAACATGATACTACATTTTTATAACTAACATTATATATATTTAATAATTTATTTAACTTGTTATATAAAAACGGTCCTAAAATACGTAGAATTTATTAACAAATGCGTGTCTAGTTTGAGACTTTGTAAAAACTAAGTATTTTCTTCTCTTATCTAAGACCGAGGTGAACGGAACTTCAGTGTGCTGTTTAAGTATAGTGTGCATAATAAATAATTGACGAATGGTTAGTACCTTGCAAGCGGTGTAAAGCTGATGTGTGGGAAACAAGAATGGGCGACGTGTGGCTACTTTAAGAACAGCTCCTTAAGCTCGCTCTAGGGGCAGGAGAATTGATTTGGCTGTTCCACCCCAAGAGGTTATGCAGTATGTGAGAATAGATTGACACAACGCTAAATAAACCTGTTTTATCAATTTTTAGTCAGCAATAAAACGGATCCGGTTATAGTCAATAAGTTTACCCAACCGAGAACAGCTTCTTTGCAGGCGGGCGCCCTCAGCGCGCCGGCAAGGTCAACACGTTTCTCACAAGTTCACGATTTTCGCGATCACAAAGTTCCAAGTACTCAACAACACAATATTATACGTATGGTATGTGATTACACTGTCCAAATGATATTTTATAAATTTCAATAAGCGAGAAATATACCATCAGCTCGCTAACAAACAAGTGGTTTCAATAAGTGTTTATAATGCACACAAGAGACACGACAAAATTGTGTGTAGTGATTATAGCCCAAAGTCCAACAATATCTAACTTTCAAAGATTTCAGCAAAATGAGGAAGAATTATCCCAAAGGGCCTCGTGGTCCAAGCAAGATTCGGTCCAACCATTTTTATTCAAGTTCAAGTTCAAGTGACATTTAAACGTTTCGTTTTACAATCATTGCCGCGTTTGAGACCAAAAGGTTGCCAGTGGCAAAATTAAGTCAGGGACGGAACAAAGTTTTATTTCGAATAGGACATTGTAATGTAACTCATATACATCTTATCACTAAGGAAGCTAAAAAGAAATGTTCAAGATGTGATAGTGACTTAACTATCAAGCATTTACTCATTGATTGTCACATGTACAATACAGAAAGATTAGAAGCTAAGCTACCTAATAATTTAAAAGATTGTTTGAACAATGTAGAAAAGACTGTAAAATTCCTAAAATTAATTAATTACTATATGTTAATCTAATAATGTAAATCTACAGAGGTCGCTAATGACCTAAGATGTTTGAGCGACCTTAAATAAATAAAAAAAAAAAAAAAAAAAAAATTTCCTTATTTAAGCGTTTCGTAAAATGTAAAATGGTTTTGTTCATCTTCTTGATTATGCTCAAAATGGATAATGTGTTATGATGTAAGTACTTAATGGTTTGTTGCAAATATAATTACTTGTAGACCGAGGTGAGAATCTGGTTAGCTGTTCTACAGGCATATCTATGCCTATTTCAGTCACCAGCTTTTCACATACTCTTTTGTGTTATGCGCTACATTTTTGTGTTACGCGCTAACTTAATAAGTATCCATGTACTGTAAGAATTATGTATTATGCGAGGAGAAATAAATATAACATTATTATTATAGTTTATATGCACCTATACAATATGCATTTATTGTCTCATGCTGAGATACAAATAACCCTGTCGTAATATCGTAAGGCAATGAAGCATAGGTTTATCTTCGGTTACGTCAACCACGAGCAGCGGCCAAGTCATAATTGGCATGACATATTGAACGTGGAAGGGCGATGACGTAAAGAAATCGGCCAATCCCGACGGTAGCATTAAATATGGCTATAAAATACGCAGCGACCAATAAAACTCACGGAGAGGCGTTTTACAACCGATGTAGGTACAATATAAAGGGGCAGACCTAGGCGAACATTTCTCGATCAGCTCGGAGACATTCTGAACAAAGGCCAGGTTAAAAGCACCTTAAACCAGCGAGCGTGTATGAGGAATGTGGTGAAAGTGAATGAAGCCAGAGAAGTGTGTCAGGATCATAGTAAATGGAAATTCGTAGTCTCTGCCTTCCCCTCTGGGAAATAGGCGTGAATCTATGTAGGAATGTACAATATATCGTCAGTATGATACAACTGACGGCAAGCTTAGCGAAACAATGTAATCTGGCTTGCACTGTCCAAAATGGAGCAATTTCTTTTGTCTTCATATGATTTATTTAATGCTTTTAAACAATGCGCGGCAAGGCTAATACATAACTTGAAACATTGACGGATTAATATGGATTTTTGGGTAATCCATCCATTTTGGAATTATGTATCTAGGAGTAATGTTCGTTTTATTTCTGTGTCACATTTTTTGTAAAGAGAATGCCGGCCTAAACAAATGTGATAAAAAGATTTAAACGTCAATGTCAAGCGCACTTATACAATAAACTTCCAAGGAATATTCAAAACCTAAGTTTTAGTAAACAGTAGTTTAAACGAAAATGATGTTTAGAATTTATTTATTTATTTATAAGACTTAGTATCGTGTGGGATTCAAACCTACAAGCCGTAGTGGCAGTGACAATGCACTAAACCTAGTATGCTATCCGTGCAGCCCAACATACGTTCTCGTGGAAACCACACGGGCAAAGCCGAGAACAGAAACTAGTATTATGTTCTAGCATTATCTATACTAATGTTATTAAGTAGAAAGATTTGATATTTTGTTTTATTTAAAAAAATCTTTCGCCATTTGAAATCTATATTATCGGCGAGTAATATAGACTATATTTTATTTAAAAAAGGTACTGTTACCAACATAAGCTAACCTAGTTTTACGCGAGCGAAGCCGCGAGCAATAGATAGTGTCTAATAATTACATTTAGAGTACTTTTATTTTTTTTATGGCTGCTTCACTGTCATTAATATATGTTCGTGATCAATTCAATACATATAACTATATAGTCGTGTACATGAAGTATTTAACGAATGTCACATAAAAAGCTGATAAAATAACATATATAAACATTGTACCGACGCCTGATATGATAACGTCCTACAAACGTACTAACAGCTGCTACAACAAAATGAAGTTTCTCTTTGCGGTAAGTTAACCTTTTCATAAAGGTACAATTCCAAAATGGAAGCTGCAGACCGCAAACTGCAAGCGATACCACTTGTTTCCATAAATCTCTATGAATTAATTCCGAGAAAAATAATTGATTCCGAACGCGGCAACATTGCGGCCTGCAGCCGCGGCTTGTAGCCTGCGGCCGCGGCGCGCAGCGACTGCAGACTGCAGTACCAGTGGTGTCGCAAACCGCTGAGAGTTCACATGACAAAAATGACGTCGGCAGTCGGCGTCGACAGACGTCAAAATCGTGCCTTATGAACTTACTTTAATTTTAAATTAGTTTTATTCAAAATTAAATATATTTAGTACAATAATATAGTATATTTGTGACCAAATAAGTGTTTCATGCTGTGTCTTAAGTCGGATCCACAAATCTACATAAATTACTGGTCGTAGGAGTTCGTCACTGTGACAACGGACGAAATTTGAACATTCATCGTGTAAACCTGGGGAGTATTCTACTTTTTAAAACCTTAACAGACACTCCACAACACTTGTTTACTCTGCTCATTATACTGTGAGCTTCGTCCACCACACACCGGCACAGTTTTGTCTCCTTTTGCTTGACAATAGGTGGAAGCAAAATTGACGTCTAAACACTCGCCTCACGCATGCATACACTCATATTTCTACTTCACATCCAGCTACTAATACTACTTTAGTGTGCATTCTTATGTAAATTTACATTATAATTTCGCTTTTTCCCTTAAATTTATTTTTAGTTTGGCCCCCCATATTGCAAAAAAGAACAAACTTCATCAATAATTATCTTTTACAACATAATAAATTAACATTTCTTATCAATTTCTCAATTAATACTAGTTAAAGCTTTTCTTTTTTTACATTACTGTATGTTTATAATAAATTTTCAACAATGTAGGTATATATAGCTAACTGTCCCATCCCACTTCTTTTTCTAACACTCAGTTGTTTCTTTCTGTAAATTGACCGGGTGACCGGGCACGCCACGATTGTGGCGGTACGTCCCGTGTTTGAGGAGTGGCTGGAGAGACGGCATGGCGTCCCCACCTTCCGGCTGACACAGGTAATGACTGGCCATGGTTATTTAGACCAGTTCCTGTGTCGCATAGGCCGGCAAGAGACGCCCGGTTGACACCACTGCGGCGACTGTCACGACGTTGTTGTGGACACGGCGCTGCATACTTTGGCGGATTGCCCCGCCTGGGCATCGCAGCACCGTGAGTTGATCGCGGCAGTCGGATTGGTTGCCCTCTCGCTCCCGGCCGTAGTTCTGTCTATGGTCCGGAGTAAGAGGAAGTGGAACGCCGTTGCCTCCTTTTGTGAGGAAGTGATTTCCATCAAGGAGACGGCGGAGTCGGAGAAGGAACGCTTAAACCCTCTCTCCAACCGCAGAGCCGGGCGCCGGAGGATGCGAGACGACCTCCAGCCACTCTGAGGTTTGACCTGGGGGTGGTGGGCTTCGTGGGCCTGCCCGCCACCCGATCAGCACTAGGTCCGAGAGGCGGCGTGCGTGCTCCCACGCGCGCCTCTGTACCGTGTGTCTGTCCCCCCCTCAGGGGGACAGTAGGGATAAAATTTGTGGTGCCAAAAGGGCAGGTCTATTTGTGTAGTGGCCTGCAGTTTCATACGGCGGGCCGAAACTTCGGTGGGGTCGCGATTGCATGTGAAAGCGATTCGCGCGGCCCCGCCGATTGCGGTTATGTCGAAGAACACCGTGGTAGGTTTAGTCGGTATTATCGGGATGTCGCTTACCATCTTTCCTCGGTGAGTCCGACATAACCTCTTCGTCGCCCCGCTGAGAAGTATGCGTCAAAGCAATGCCCCAGGTTAGAAAAAATAAATAATAATAACAGTGAATTGGTAAAGGAGCATGAGGCTTTATTAATAAATTTAGAAAAAGCAATGATTAAATAGTTTCCAGTAGGTTCGACTGTATGAAGCACATACAGCCGAATTAAATCATCAAATTAACAACTTAGAAGAACGGCTTACAAGAATGAGCCTTAATTACCATAAAGAAACATCTGAATATATTTTGAAGTATGAGGAAATTGTCAGAGTTGGTAGATGTACCTGGTAGATATGTGTAGAGGTTAGTAGTGACATAACATGGAACAATGTTTCCCTGGGGCTAGGTTAAGCTCTTTAATTGATAAGTTAAAAACTACAAAATTAAATGCTGAGTCAACAGTAATATTTCTTTATGGTGACAGCTTATCTGTCACTAAAAAAGAGGCAATCCATTTGACAGAGGTAATAGAATCATTACATTATAAAGTAGCTTTATTCTTTGTGCATTACCATATTCCTATGTACTAACAAATGAACAAAATAGGAACATTGAAAAATTTAATTTACTTTTTTATAACAGTCCATGCTACAACAATTACAGTTTATTCTTTGACACTAATAAGTTTATTAGTACATTTTTATTGACTAAAGACAAGTATCTATCTTTTTTTATAAAAAGCATCTTGCGAAATTATTAGCATTTAATATATGTAGGGACTCAGGTACCAGTAGGATAATTAAGGTTTTATACATACGAGTAGTGCTACTACAAATTCTTATATTGACACTTCTAGTAGTTTTAACTGTTAGATGAGACAAAGGATGCCTATCCCTTGTCTCATCTAACAGTTAATAATAATTATTAAATATTAATTGATTAGTTCTTGACCAATGTTCCGTTATTTGAATCCATTATTTGAATATTATTTTGTTTAAAAAATAAATCTAATTCTAACTCCTTGTCATTCATTTCATTCATAAAGAGAATAAGGTCACATGTAGACCGATGACATCTAATCGCTTAAAGGAATTTAAGATAACATAAGTGCCAGAGTTGTCAATATGGACCTTTCTCTGGATAATTAACACGAACTAGTCTTTACTTAACATAATTCTTTAGAATATAATAATATTTTTAAATGTAATATCTTTAGTCAAAATAATAAGATTAAGTTTTGTGATTGGGCAACATCTGGGATATATAAAAGTAGAGCAAAGCTATATGAATAATATTATTTATTATTATAAAACAATACAATTTCAATCAAAATTTTTATATTTTAAAAATTATGTAAAATATTTAAAAATCAAATATTTATTATTTCCTGCAGATCAATATGGTTTTAGGAAGGGCCGTCCAACGATAGATGCGGGTGTTACGCTTTTAAAACATATATTCAGTGTCTGGGAAAATTCGCAATATGTCATTGGCGTATTCTGTGGTCTCTCTAAAGCCTTTGACTACGTTGACCATCATACGCTGTTGCGAAAACTCAGGCATTATGGCATCCGACATACTGCACTTGACTTAGTTGATTCCTACCTAAACGATAGACTACAACACGTTGATATCAACGGCAGTAGATCTTCTGGATTACCAGTCACAATGGACGTGCCACAGGGCTCAATTTTAGGATTCTTTTTGTTTTTAGTGTACGTAAATGATTTGCCGTTCTTTGTACAGGATTTGTGTGACATTGTTTTATTCGCGGATGACACATCTCTTATTTTTAAAGTAGACCGAAAAGCACTAAATCTACGTGCTGTTGCCTTTGCATAGTCACAAAGTGTAAGTGTATGCGCCATCATGCCATCCTACTGTCTATTTTTGATTTATATTAAAACATATACCTTAGCCCAAATTATTTCATCTCTATAATATTATTAAGTTATTATTGTTATTATCTTTTTATTATTAGTTTTTTATACTCAGTAGTGTTAAGTATATGGCATAATGGCTGCAACACCTTGTTAATCTGAGTTGTTAAATACTGAAATTATATTTAATTGGCGATTTAAAAGAGTGGCCGTGAGTTTCTTGCAGGTTTCTTGTCATAGGCTCAACCCTTTGCCTGAACCTAGCAACTAACCTAAATATAGCTTCAGTAATTTAGTAAACTCACTAACCTATATATTTTCACGTTCATAAGTGTTACTTTGTGACCTAAATAAATAAATGATCTTTGACGTTGACAACTTTTCCGGAAGTTGAAAGATAGTGAACTATCGGTAGCGTTGTCCGACATTCTGTCTCGCACGAAGGTATTGTAATTGAAATTGAAATTGAAGGTATTGTATTGTAATTGTAAACTTGCTTTTAACAATGCTAAATCCTGTGTCATGTCCTATAGTCGCGGACGAAACCCCTTACATATGCCATACTTCTTGGGTGTGGAGCCGATGGCTCGCGTCAACTTAGTTCAAGATTTGGGAGTGCTGTTTGATACACACCTTACCTTTCATGAGCATATGTAGTCATTAGTTGTTGACTGTAATAAGAAACTTGGATTCGTAATACGAAATATGCGAGATTTTGACAACCCTACTGCGATTAAACTCGTTTATATGGCACTAGTAAGAAGCAAACTGGAGTCAGCGTCTATGATCTGGAGACCCTATGAGAGTACATACGTATTACTTCCCGAGAAAATACAAAAGTCATTTTTACGCTTCTTTTATAAAAAACTTTATCATTATTATCCTTTCCTCTATCCAACAAAATTTTTACTCGGAATGTTATGCTTTAATTCTCTGGAAGTTAAGGCGTAATTACCACTTACTTACCTTTGTCTGCCAGGCTTTGCGTGGTAAATGTGACTGTCCGGAACTAGTAACACAGATGGTTAGGTTATTTGTCCCCATTGTACCTAAAATACAACTTAGATCACGTAAAGTCCAGTTACTAGCGGTGCCTTATGCACGTACTGTGGCGCATGCCAACTCGCCCCTTGTTCGTGCACTGACCTTACTAAATATGCTTCTGACATCAGAATCTGAATGTGATCTATTTGCTTCGGGATGGATGGATGTGAGTCGTAGTTGTTTAAGATTTTGTGAGATGATAGATATTTAGTTAGTTACTAAGTTACGAATCTTTTATTGTACTCATGTAAGCAGATGTTCTAATAAATTATATAAGTCTTGTATATTATGTCGGGTAATATAAATGTATATAACATTAGATATAAGTTTTAACTTGTACAACGATTTGGTGTATACTGTTATGTTGTCCATTTGTTTATACTAATAAATAAATAAATAAATAAAATAAAATAATTGTAGTGACTGAGGCATGGTTTTATGCATTGTGCAGCCGCTGCATGCGGCCGCGCTTGGAATAAAAGCAACCGCGACCGCAGGCAGCACTGCGGTCAACCGCAGACGCTAGCCGCAGTGTCGCCTGCGGTTGCAGTTTGCAGCCCATCTTGGAATTGTACCTTTATTCATCAGATTTAAATGTTATACAGATTTTTAGAACACCGCGATTTGGCCTGTCTTTCTTTTAAAAAGACATCGTACTAGGAACACTTTTTGACTGCACGGCTGGTGTAGTGGTTTAACACATACGCATCCTCATAACTTTAACACGCTTCATACGCCATATACCGCCATACATTTTACTAGTGAACCCGCTAGCGGGGTCCTTGGTAATACAGATGCGCTGGGGTGAGCCCACGACGTAGGTCCGTGGTATACAGCAATATGGTCATAGTTCTTCTAGATATAGGATTCCTGGAAGTATTCTAGTGTCGTTTTCTAGTTAGAATGTACATAAACTAAGATATGGGTAAGTAAACTACTTTTTTAAATTCGCATTATATGAGGCATGAATCGTCTACCTTCTTAGAAAGATCAACTAAAATTGTTTATTTTTCAATGTATTTCTGAACCTTCATTCTTCACATCCTTTTATTTACAAATTTTTTATTTACTAATATTCTTTTTACTTATCCTTTTTCAGATCAGCAGAAGATTACCAAACGTGGTAGTAACTTATTTAGCGAAACCCAAAATGCTAATTCGGAATCTCAGAATATGAAACTTTGCCAAAGAAAACCAGGGTGTCAACAGTCAGCCTGGAAACCTATGTCTCGCAAGATGAATTACCTGATTCTCAACCTTTGATGATTAATCCTATTCTAGAGAAATTGATAAATATATCCAAAAATATCACCATCGCAACAAGAGGAATTGTTACTATGACGGAATACGAAGGTTGCAACATGAGTGCAGAAAAGCAATTTCAATGTAACGAATATTTTGGGAGAATGGCATTGGATATGTCAAAGCTTTACGGCAATACACGTTATAATATGATGACGGAAATATTGGATATTTTGAAGAAAACATAATTATAATCAGTCTGTTGACTATAGGAACTTATGACATCAAGAGTTCTTCTACGAACTAATTATGTATAAAATAAATAAGTTTGAATAAAAATAATTCGTGTAACTTCAAATCATCAACATAATATTTAAATGAATATAAATTTCAGTTAATAATAGATTAAAATGTCCTTAAATTAAGTTGATTTAGTGAAAACCATTGAAGTTGTTTGCATAATATTATTGTTTACCACCCCTGTCATACAACCCACGCGAAGGGTCCTTGGCATCTAAGAAGAAGTAAGAAAAATAAATAAAACAAATATGTTTAAATCTAAAAACCAACACCAGCACTACGAAGATCTGTTAAATACATGTACTCTAGTATTTTATTTTAATTATTTATTGTGTTTTTGCAAAGAAAATGTATTTTTAATATGAGCCCTCGACGTGGGTTCGTGTGCTCTCAAATGTGGCAATAGTGAGTCCACGACGTGGGTCCAAGGCGATGAATGTGTTAAGTGGTCGCCTCGCCACTGCCACTGTGCCGAGTGTTGTGGGTACGAACTCCACACGTGACAAAACTTTGTGTGATCCACAAATTATAGTTCCAAATCTGGGTGTTCTTTGTGTCTGTGGTTTGAATGTTTGTCAAGTCCACCGCGACACAGGAATTATTCCTAGTGCGGGAGCTGTGTTGGAGGGGACTTTACAAATATCCAAAGAAAAGACAAAAATGACGCCCAGCTTCCGAACAACAACTTATCACACAAACTTTTGTCTCGTGTTAGATTCGAACCCACAACAGTCGGCGTAGTGGGATCTCGTTGTTACCACGATCGATGCAAGTCGGTGGTAACATTAGGCAATAAATACAAATTATAACCAACGTATTTAAGAGCCGCTGTCTAATTGAGGCAAGCCATGTGGCGCACCAGTTCGAAGCGCACCAAGAGTATTCCACACAACAACCGCTTGGTGCGCAAATATTAAATAACCAGTTTGACCTAGATGTAGTGGGGAATGCTAGATCACTCAGTAGGCCCCAATGCAGTACCTAATCAGTATTGAGCGTCATATCTATATATTTGCACAATAAATTCTTGTGATAATATTTCAGATTCTCATGAGTTTGATCAGTGTCGCGATGGTAATGACTTGTGTTACCACTCCGACTAAAGCTACCACTCCGACTGAAGCTACCACTACGACTGAAGCTACCACTCCGACTGATTGTACCCCTGCGACTGAAGTTACCACGCCGACTGAAACTACCACTCCGACTGAAGCTACCACTACGACTGAAGCTACCACTACGACTGAAGCTACCACTACGACTGAAGCTACCACTACGACTGAAGCTACCACTCCGACTGAAGCTACCACTCCGACTGAAGCTACCACTACCACTTGTGTCACCACTTCAACTGAAGCTACTACGCCGACTGAAGCTACCACTCCGACTGAAGCTACCACTACGACTTGTGTCACCACTCCGACCGAAGCTACCACGCCGACTGAAGCTACCACTCCGACTGAAGCTACCACTACGACTGAAGCTACCACTCCGACTGAAGCTACCACTCCGACTGAAGCTACCACTACGACTGAAGCTACCACTCCGACTGAAGCTACCACTCCGACTGAAGCTACCACTACGACTGAAGCTACCACTCCGACTGAAGCTACCACTCCGACTGAAGCTACCACTACGACTGAAGCTACCACTCCGACTGAAGCTACCACTCCGACTGAAGCTACCACTCCGACTGAAGCTACCACTCCGACTTGGGTTACCACTCCGACTTGGGTTACCACTCCGACTTGGGCTACCACTCCGACTGAAGCTACCACTCCGACTTGGGCTACCACTCCGACTTGGGCTACCACTCCGACTGAAGCTACCACTCCGACTTGTGCCACCACTCCGACTGAAGCTACCACTACGACTGAAGCTACCACTCCGACTGATGCTACCACGCCGACTGAAGCTACAACTCCGACTGAAGCTACAACTCCGACTGAATCTACCACTCCAACTGAAGCTACCACTCCAACTGAAGCTACCACTCCGACTTCGGTGACCACTCCAACTTGGGTTACCACTCCGACTTGGGTTACCACTCCGACTTGGGCTACCACTCCGACTGAAGCCACCACTCCGACTGAAGCTACCACGCCGACTGAAGCTACCACTCTGACTTGGGCTACCACTCCGACTGAAGCTACCACTCCGACTTGTGCCACCACTCCGACTGAAGCTACCACTACGACTGAAGCTACCACTACGACTGAAGCTACCACTACGACTGAAGCTACCACTACGACTGAAGCTACCACTCCGACTGAAGCTACCACTCCGACTTGTGCCACCACTCCGACTGAAGCTACCACTACGACTGAAGCTACCACTCCAACTGAAGCTACCACTCCGACTGAAGCTACCACTACGACTGAAGCTACCACTCCGACTGAAGCTACCACTCCGACTTGTGCCACCACTCCGACTGAAGCTACCACTACGACTGAAGCTACCACTCCAACTGAAGCTACCACTCCGACTGAAGCTACCACTCCGACTTGTGCCACCACACCGACTGAAGCTACCACTACGACTGAAGCTACCACTCCTACTGAACCTACCACTCCGACTGAAGCTACCACTCCGACTTGTGCCACCACTCCGACTGAAGCTACCACTCCGACTTGTGCCACCACTCCGACTGAAGCTACCACTCCGACTTGTGCCACCACTCCGACTGAAGCTACCACTACGACTGAAGCTACCACTCCAACTGAAGCTACCACTCCGACTGAAGCTACCACTACGACTGAAGCTACCACTCCGACTGAAGCTACCACTCCGACTTGTGCCACCACTCCGACTGAAGCTACCACTACGACTGAAGCTACCACTCCAACTGAAGCTACCACGCCGACTGAAGCTACCACTCCGACTGAAGCTACCACTCCGACTGAAGCTACCACTCCGACTGAAGCTACCACTCCGACTTGTGCCACCACTCCGACTGAAGCTACCACTACGACTGAAGCTACCACTCCAACTGAAGCTACCACTCCGACTGAAGCTACCACTACGACTGAAGCTACCACTCCGACTGAAGCTACCACTCCGACTTGTGCCACCACTCCGACTGAAGCTACCACTACGACTGAAGCTACCACTCCAACTGAAGCTACCACTCCGACTGAAGCTACCACTACGACTGAAGCTACCACTCCGACTGAAGCTACCACTCCGACTTGTGCCACCACTCCGACTGAAGCTACCACTACGACTGAAGCTACCACTCCAACTGAAGCTACCACTCCAACTGAAGCTACCACTCCGACTTGTGCCACCACTCCGACTGAAGCTACCACTCCGACTGAAGCTACCACTACGACTGAAGCTACCACTCCGACTGAAGCTACCACTACGACTGAAGCTACCACTACGACTGAAGCTACCACTCCAACTGAAGCTACCACTCCGACTGAAGCTACCACTCCGACTTGTGCCACCACTCCGACTGAAGCTACCACTCCGACTGAAGCTACCACTCCAACTGAAGCTACCACTCCGACTGAAGCTACCACTACGACTGAAGCTACCACTCCGACTTGTGCCACCACTCCGACTGAAGCTACCACTACGACTGAAGCTACCACTCCAACTGAAGCTACCACGCCGACTGAAGCTACCACTCCGACTTGTGTTACCACTCCGACTTGTGTCACCACTCCGACTGAAGCTACCACTCCGACTTGTGTTACCACTCCGACTGATTGTACCCATGCGACTCATATAGTTGCCAATCTGATTCAACACATATTAGGACTGGGTCTTCATTAGCTCACTGTCTTTTACAATAAAGTATAACAAACAACTAAGTTTTCAATATATTACTAGTTCTAATGAAGAAATATTATATGACGACCCCATTTTAAAACTATCAAGTGTGCATATTACGAGATGGGTGTAAAAACCCAGGATTCAACATCTTCGTCTTCATGTCACATTTTTCTTTCTTTTTTTTGTCTACTTTTCGTAATGTCCCACTACTGGGCAAAAGCCTCTTCTTTGGACTTCCAAATCAATCTGTTGGTGGATATCCCTTGACCTTATGACCTTGTGACCCCTATATCTCGGGGGTCTTTTGACCACCAGGGCCCATATTAGCCCATACCCGAAGATGTCTGCACACCAAGTTACAAGTCAATCGGTCCAGTGGTTCCGGAGCTATGCCTGTCACTAACATCAATCTGGTACTAACAACAAGACTCAGAGGTTAATAATTGGCTACATATTACAAATTTATTTTTCATGCAGTCAAATGATAATGGCGTATTGGTTTAAGTGGTCGCTTCGCCGCTGCCACTTCGCCGAGTGTAGTGGGTTCGCATCCCACACGGGACAAAAATTTATGTGATTCACTAATGGTTATTCTGAGTTTGGATGTTCTTTGTGTCCGTTGTTTAAATGTTTGTAAAGTCCCCGCGATACAGGAATTATACCTAGTGCGGGAGTAGCTTTAAGAAAAAGACTAGCTACTGTCCGTCCAATGGTCGAAATTCGACCATTGTTGAAAATTTTAAGACCACGTAAATTAATTTACATTTTGTCACACCTACGTATCGAGAAACAATTACTTAATTTATTTTTATATCTACTAAACAACGATTACGTTAAATATTATTAGTCGTTTGTCTTTTTTAAGTATGCAGGTACTAGTTTCTGCCCCGGGCTTCGCCCACGGAAATCCCACGGGAACTTATACCAAGATAAAAATAATACTGTGTTATTCCAAAACGAAGTTTATTTGTGTGCACCTTGTTCATTCAAATTCATTCAACGGTTAACACCACACACCTTAATTATATTATAACTGTTTATTTATTTATTTGAGAATGCCAACATTCGTAAACATGAATTGTAGACATTTAAGTGAAATATTATAAGTGTAAAAAATAATTAAAGACAAACACAACATGCAAACAATGGACACAACTAATTGTACGTACTGACTTAATAAACTAAATGTAAAAATAAATCTAAAATGAGAGCAGTACTGTGCTCTCATTTTAGATTTATGGGTTTGAAGTTAAACTTTGTAAAATGAAAAATATATTTTGTATCTACTTATAGTAAAAGAAAATGAATATGTATATATGTATAGAAATAAAGATTGTTCTGACGGTATACATCGTTGTTTATTTGGCCAACAACTTCATTTTTCGGACCCTATTGCATACTAAGCTTGCGCCGTCGGACTGTCCGTTCCATCTGTATTATGTGAACCGTAGTAGGCGGCCGGCTGAAATTGTCGGTTTAACGAATTTTGTCAAAATAATTTATTCATTTAGGTCACATAGTGTACACTTATGAACGATGTTATCCTTCAGCATTAAAGCGAGTGATAATTAACTATTTAATATGCACATAACTTGGAAAGGTTACAGATGCCTTGTGATCGAACTGGAGACCTCTGCATGGCAATCTCACGGACAGTCCCACTAGGCTATCGTTGCTTCCTTTACCTGTTTATTCTGTGTATATGCTAAATAATATAATTAATGCCAATATGAGTTTGCTTGTTTGTTTTTTACGCTTTCACGCCTTAACTACTCGACTGATCGTCATGAAATTTTGCATACACGTTGTCAGGGGAAATGGAAAAGGACGTAGGGTATCTTTAATTTAGAAAAATCACTATTAGTAACATAACCTACGTTTACGCGAGCGGAGCCGCAAGCAATATCTACTTAAGTAATACTTTAATAAAAATATAATATATAATAATAATAATATTTTATCACATACACACAACACCATCTAGCCCAAACTAAGCAGAGCTTGTACTATGGGTACTAGACAATGGATAAACATACAAATATACTTTTTTTTTGTAAATACATACATATTATACATAGAAACACTTAGACCAAGACAAACATCCATGTTCACGCACACAAATGTTTGACTTGTGCGGGAATCGAACCCGCGACCTCAGGCGTCGCCATCGGTTACACAATAATATATCTTATCTTATCTTTGAATGTTAAATTAGCATCATTTTGGTATAAACGTACTGTTTTGAACTAAGTGTGTTGTCATTACAAGATACTCAACTATTCGCCCTAAAACTCCTTACAACTATTAAGTGTGTTGTCATTGCATGATACTGAACTACTGGCCCTAAAACTCCTTACCTAACTACTAAGTGTGTTGTCATTGCATGATACTGAACTTCTCGCCCTAAAACTCCTTACAACTACTAAGTGTGTTGTCATTGCATGATACTGAACTACTCGCCCTAAAACTCCTTACAACTACTAAGTGTGTTGTCATTGCATGATACTGAACTACTCGCCCTAAAACTCCTTACCTAACTACTAAGTGTGTTGTCATTACATGATACTGAACTACTCGCCCTAAAACTCCTTACCTAACTACTAAGTGTGTTGTCATTGCATGATACTGAACTACTCGCCCTAAAACTCCTTACCTAACTACTAAGTGTGTTGTCATTGCATGATACTGAACTACTCGCCCTAAAACTCCTTACAACTACTAAGTTTGTTGTCATGGCATGATACTGAAATACTTGCCCTAAAACTCCTTACCTAACTACTAAGTGTGTTGTCATTGCATGATACTGAACTACTCGCCCTAAAACTCCTTACCTAACTACTAAGTGTGTTGTCATTGCATGATACTAAAATACTTGCCCTAAAACTCCTTACAACTTCTAAGTGTGTTGTCATTGCATGATACTGAACTACACACCCTAAAACTTCTTACAACTACTAAGTGTGTTGTCATTGCATGATACTGAACTACTCACCCTAAATCTCCTTACAACTACTAAGTGTGTTGTCATTGCATGATACTGAAATACTTGCCCTAAAACTCCTTACCTAACTACTAAGTGTGTTGTCATTGCATGATACTGAACTACTCGCCCTAAAACTCCTTACCTAACTACTAAGTGTGTTGTCATTGCATGATACTGAAATACTTGCCCTAAAACTACTTACAACTATTAAGTGTGTTGTCATTGCATGATACTGAACTTCTCGCCCTAAAACTCCTTACAACTACTAAGTGTGTTGTCATTGCATGATACTGAACTACTCGCCCTAAAACTCCTTACAACTACTAAGTGTGTTGTCATTGCATGATACTGAACTACTCGCCCTAAAACTCCTTACAACTACTAAGTGTGTTGTCATTGCATGATACTGAACTACTCACCCTAAAACTCCTTACAACTACTAAGTGTGTTGTCATTGCATGATACTGAACTACTCACCCTAAAACTCCTTACAACTACTAAGTGTGTTGTCATTGCATGATACTAAACTACTCGCCCTAAAACTCCTTACAACTACTAAGTGTGTTGTCATTGCATGATACTGAACTACTCACCCTAAAACTCCTTACAACTACTAAGTGTGTTGTCATTGCATGATACTGAACTACTCACCCTAAAACTCCTTACAACTACTAAGTGTGTTGTCATTGCATGATACTAAACTACTCGCCCTAAAACTCCTTACCTAACAACTAGCTTTTGCCCACGTAATAAGTAGGTTAGGTTATGCTAGTAACAGTCCCTTTTATTAAATAAAAAATATAGTCTACTTCATAATATAGCTTTGTTATGGTGAAAGAATTGTTCAAATCGTTTGAGTTGTTTATGAGTAAAATTTTTACAAACAACCAACCAAACAAAATTAAAATCAATTTTTATAATATTAGTATAGAAAAAGTCATCGGCTACTAAATAACTGAAAGTTATTAAAGATAAAAAACCATGATTTCAATATTCTAATCATAATTATTAACCACGCTTAAACCGACATTCGAATGCGGAATCGTACTGTTATCGAATTATTCGAAATATATTCGGTGTCAATCGCGTACCGTCATTGAAAGGCAAATTACGCCTATATATGTGAAGAAAACCAACATTATACCCTGCATTAAGAGATAGACTTCACACTATAACACCACGCGAATAAATCACGAACAGTCAGAAAACAAATCTGGTATAATTCGTAATTTGTGGGTAGTCGACTTTTTTCTCTCCTCTCCTCTCCACTTATTGCTACTGAGGTACAGATGCTTGCCTATTGCTTTTCTCGACGGATAACCCCATTGTACCATGACCTTCTACTTAAGCCATTTTCGGCAACAGCAAATAGTTTCTGGCAAATTTTTACTTAACGTACCAGTATACGGCAGTGTAAGGCGCTCATAACCAGTTGCACTCACTGATCGGTAAACGATTAGCAACGTTGGGTGCGTTCAGTCTATAGAGGGTGACCGCTTAGTGGTATTTTATTTAAGCGTCTCCGTACTTCGGAGGGCACGTAAAAAGTCGGTCCCGGTTGTTGTCGAATTGACAGCAGTCGTTAAGCCATGTTAGAGGCCTACGAGCGGCTTGAACAACTCTTGACAAGGCGTTGGCCACTAACCACACGAAAAGAAGAAGAACTGTAAGCTAAGCTAATAATTTAGCTCTGTATCTACTAACGTAATAAACAAACGTACATTCGCATACGTACTAACGGAAAAATAAAAAAATTATGTTAAAAAAAGTATGAAGACGCTTTCACGCCTTAACTACTCGACCGATCATCATGAAATTCCGCATACACGTTGTCATGAGTACAAAATAGGACATAATATATAATAATAATAATAATAATATATTATTCTATCACATACACACAACACCATCTAGCCCAAACTAAGCAGAGCTTGTACTATGGGTACTAGACAATGGATAAACATACATATATACTTTTTTTTTGTAAATACATACATATTATACATAGAAACACCCAGACCAAGACAAACATCCATGTTCATGCACACAAATGTTTGACTTGTGCGGGAATCGAACCCACGACCTCAGGCGTGGCAGTCGGTTACACTAACCACTACGCCATCGAGTCGTCTATAACATACATACATACATACATAGGCTAACTACTTTTACTAGCCGCAGACAAAATTAGTTTATAATATTAGGATATGGAGTAATTGAAATCGCCCTAAGAAGAAATTAACGCACCGCGGTAATGAACAGTTTAGAGCCAGGTTTAGCAATAAGTCAGCCACAAACTGTTCACCTACGGAGAAAGCCAACTATACATAGACCATGATAATACTCGTAACAGGAAAATACCCGAAAAATAGAGGCGTGCTTTAGTTTTGAAATGAAACACAATTTGCATAGGTTCGGTAATAGATAGGGGGTATTTTTTCCGTTTGAGGGTAGATGCTTATTGAATATTGTAATAGGTTTTTTGTTTGTCCTGTGCTACGTTAAATAGTCAATAGAGTCGCATTTGATAGACCTTTAGTTTTTGCGTGTAACATTTGTTAGATGAAAACAAGTTATTAAGCTACGCTAGTGTTGCCATGTTTAAGACTGACCACTTATACCTTTTTTTAATTCTGACGTATTTAGACACACGAAAAATCTGAATAGAAATCAATCAGAACAAAGAGAACTAGGCGAATATTTTTTGAGCAAATCGAGGAAGTATTGGTTGAAAGGCCTGTAACAGGGAATGCTGAACGTGAGGTGTCGGGTGCCATTACCGAGTTGGAAAAAGTGTTATTCGGATTTCCTGTCAAGAAACTCAGTAGATACATGATCGATCACTAACTCGCTGCGCAATTCGCGCAGTCTATCTTTGCGGCACGAAAACATGTGATCCACAAATTATTGTTATGAGTCTGGATGACTTTGTAACCGTTGCCGTGTGGAACGGCAGCGGCGCACCGGCTGCCAAATTTTATTTTTTTATACAACTAAGGTGGCAAACAAGCATACGGCCTGATGGTAAGAGGTCACCGTAGCCTATGGACGCCTGCTTCACCACAGGCATCACTTGCGCGTTGCCGAAACTATAGGAAAGGAGGACGTGAGAAGAAGGAGCAGGAATGAGAAAAGAGGGTGATTGGACCTGCGGCACTCAACGTATTCGTAATACAATTGATTTTCAGTCAAGTCTAGCAATAGACAAATTAATTGTATGTTTGTTAAATCTCTGTAACATTGTCTTTAATCTCTAGTGCAGGAGTTTACTTACATCTCTCTCTTAGTCATATAAAAGGCCACGTATAAAATGGGGTTGTCACCTTAAGTAGGGTTGGGTTGCCAAGGATAAATTCGCATTCGACTTAAGAGCAGAATTACAGTAACTCCTTTCTTACCGTACTTTGCTTTTATACAAGTCTCTCGTTAGATCTCAATTGGAATATGCCACATGTGTTAGGAATCCACTTTACAACAAATACAGTGATCAAATAGAATCAGCGCAACAAAAATATCTTCGAAACCTAAATTATAACTTAGTAAAATGGTGGTCATCGTATAATACTCTTCAAGAAAAATTCTCTCTGTCTACTCTAAAACATAGGAGAATGTATCTTGATCAGACGATCCTTTTTAAATTTGTCATAATTAATTTGATTGTAATAAACAATTTCCCAGATGCAAGATTTTGTCAATCAATTTAAATCAATCAAATCTAAATTGCTAAACAGCTATAAGGTGGGCACAATGTGTATAAGCAAAATAGAAAAATATGTAGCAATAATCCTTCGCCTGCTGCGGCTAGTGCCACAGTATGTGTTACATCCCACTTTAGACATCCCACTTTAGATTAAAACTCTCGAAGAGCCTCTTTACGTTGACCCTGTATCTGTGTAAGCCTCCCAAGGGGCCAGATATTTTTCGAATATGTTAGTAATATATTTGTGATAAGAGAAACATAATAATAAAAAAGAAGAAAGTAAAAAAAGGAGTTACAGAATATAACTAATAAACATTTTGAGAGACATGTGTCCCACAGATCAGCATTTGCCTGGTGTGTCATATTTTTTCAGCGGCATTAATTTAGTTGCTGGTTTTAATAAACACCTTCATCAGTCATACCCAAAATGTATTTACTTTGTATGGATTGATTGAGATATTCAACATAAAGAACGGTCCCATCAGGACATTAGAACAATGAAAGAAAGATACCAAGGCCGATGGGACAGCCATATTATGATGGCAGACTATTGCTTGAGTTTAATAACGGATTGTCCTGAACATAAACACAATAGAAAAGCTTGCAGATAAAGATTTTCTAATAGTTTTTTTTACGATTGGCATGTGTATAAAGTTTTCTTGTCGTAATAATATTGTAATGTAATGAAATATGATATTATAGATTTCTTTGGCAATTAGTTAAAATAGGTACACGTGTGCGAATATTGCATAGGTTGCAACTTGAAATTAGGTGCTGCGTAATTAGAACATTATTGTACTTTATGTTTAATATTTTTGGTATTCAAATAAATGACTCTGAACGAGTAAGACATGTTTTTATTCACAACACCTGAACACCCATCATATTACATGGCGACCCTTGCCATTGGCACCGTCTAAAGAACATATAAATCAAGATTTGAAGAAAGAAGATTACAATATAGAAGATTTCAAGATAGAAGATTTCAAGACATACCATGGGAAAATCTGCGTCAAAAGAGCAAGTTGTGATCGCACAGAATGCCAACGGACAAGCTTCTGCAACGACATCGCAATACCACTCAGAACGCTTGGAGGCCATAGAATTCTTGGTCACCACGGCCGTAGTTATATTATGTATCGCCGTTGTATACTACGTCCTCAAGAAATGCAACAAGCACCACGTACGCAACTTGCAACGAGAACTGAACAGAAACAACTTGGCCACTATTTCTCGTGCTGACCTGACCACGACTGCCGTATAACAAGAAAGAAGAAAGAAGGTTTGGAGGTGTCCAGGGTATAGCCCGGCCCAACCCGTCAACACACGCAACTGCAGCCCAAGTCATCAGCAGTGTCGCCACGAGGTACACAACGCCACGTCAGCGCCAGCCCAACTCCTCACCAGCCACGTGCTTGTACCGGTCTACGCGCAATCCAACGTAAAGGTTATGTTTTATGAGCTATTTTATCTTTAGAAGTATGTAATTTTCAATTTTTCTTAACCTATATTACGTAAATAGATATTCATTTTTAGTATCTAGTTAAATATTATGTCTAGTTTGATTATACAGTTACATGAAATCCATAATTCGTTAAGTTATCTTAGAGATTATTTAGTTAAATTAGGATCTGAAAGAAGGCAACTAAATCTTGGTCAGAAAAAGATAGGTGAAGCGAAAAAGTTGTATTCCTCCTTTGAAAGTATTTTGTCTCTGTTGCACTTAGAAATAGAACGCAAGGAAATTAGTACAAGTAATATCACTGCTATTCATAAAATAATAAGCGACATACATATTTTATACAATAAAATAATTACTTTATCTACTTTTGAAGAGGCTAAGCAAGTCAAAATGTCTACAAAAAAAGAATTTGACTTAAAAACTGCAATTTCATTATTGCCAGTAATGTCTGGACAGGAATCTGTTACTAAGTCACTCATTGATTGTATTGAGTTGTATAATAAAATGATCCTAGATTCGTCATCGCAAGAATTAATTAATTTTGTTCTTAAAACTAGACTTTCTGAAAGTGAAAAATTGCGTATGAAATCGACTTACGACACCGTCGATAACCTTTTAGCTGACATGCGTAAATTTTTAATACAAAATAAATCCCAGGTAGCATTACAATGGAATTTACAACAGTGTAAGCAGGGTAATCGTTCCATTGAGTCATTTGGCAATGAATTGGAAAAATTGTTTGTTAATTTAACTATTGCCCAATCAGAGAATAGTCCCAATTCTTACGATGCTTTCAAAACCACTAATGAAAGAATTGCCATAAAACGTTTCGCAGACGGTTTGAGTGACCCCAGATTGAGTACCATTATAGCGGCTAGAAATTTTCAATCTTTACCGGAAGCTATCAGGACTGCCATGGACGAACAATCCTTGTCTTCGTCATTCCAAATTATGAACATTAAGCGTCATAGTTACTCCAATCGCGGGCATAGAAACTTTAATAACAGTTTTCGAGGACATTATAATAATAACTATAATCCATTTAATTACAACCACGGTAACGCGAGATCACCGGGCGCAGCGTCGGGTAACATACCGTCGCATCGCGGACAATTTAATCGTGGTCGCGGTAGAACTTTTCATAGAGGTCAAAATAATAGGCATTACGGCATTAAGTCAAACAGACCCTCTGTCCAAGTTCAGCACACTACCCACGATGAGTCGACTAGCAATACCAGTTCGCGCGAAATTGTAACTCCCAATGTCGCAACGAACGATTTTTTTCGTTAATTCGCAAAATTTCATTTTTAATTTTAATAATAGTAGTACTGTAAGATTTTTAGTGGATAATGAAGTGATTAATCTTTTAGTTGATAGCGGAGCCAGTCTTTGTGTACTAAAGTACGAATGGCTTAGTAAATACCCTAAGTTATTGCAACAATTGCGTAGTGATAGAATAAGCATTAGAGGCGTAAGTGGTAGGTTAGAGTCAGAAGGCTACATTTTTCTAAATTTATTTTATAATTACGAAGTATTTAGTGAAAAATTTTATGTTTTTAAGAATATGTCTTGCACTGCAAATGGAATATTAGGAGATAATTTTTTACAGCGTTATGAAGCAATTATTAACTATAGAGATAGTATATTACAACTTTATAAGAATAATAAACATATTCCTATTGAAATTCATTATAATGCCAGGTAATAGACATTCGATACCGCCTCGGTGCGAAGTAATAAGGTTCATCCCAACTACGTCGACATGTGACTGTGTAGTTTTATCAAAAGAAATCCAGCAAGGAGTTTTCGTCGCTGGTATTATTTCGCAACCAAATAATGGTCGCATCCCGTTAAGAATATTAAATACTACGGATAACGAAGTAGAGTGTGATTTTCAAGATCTTACTGTTTATGACATAAATAACTTTGATATTTGTAATTTTTCGGAAAATACAAATAGCGTAAATCGCGTTAAAACATTATTTGAGTTATTGAATTTATCGAATATGAACTCAGAGGAAAAACGTAGCATCGAACATATTTGTGCAAAATATGCTGACGTTTTTCATCTTCCAGGTGACAAATTATCAACCACAAACATAATGACACATACAATAACTTTAAAAGACAACGTTACACCCACTTATATAAAGCCTTATAGGATTCCTCATTCCCTGAAAAAGGAGGTGCAAAAACAAATAGATGAAATGTTAGCAAACGATATAATAGAAGAAACCACATCGGAGTGGTCCAGCCCAGTCTTGCTAGTCCCTAAAAAGTCGGATAGATCTAATGAAAAGAAATGGAGACTAGTTATTGATTACAGACAGTTAAATAACCAAATTAAGGATGATAAATTTCCGTTACCAAATATAACAGATATCTTAGATTCTCTGTCAGGAAGTATTTATTTTTCAAAACTAGACCTTTCACAAAGCTATTATCAGTTATCATTAGAGGAAAATTCGCGAAAGTATACAGCATTCAGTGTAAACAAAATGTACCAGTTAGAGTTAGATCCAAACTCACGAAAATACACAGCCTTCACTACTGATAAAATGTATCAGATGAAGCGTTCACCTATGGGTTTGAAAACATCTCCCAGTGTGTTCTCAAGATTGATGACTATTGCTATGTCAGGTATTAATTATAAAAAAGCCTTTATTTACCTTGATGACTGTGTTGTGATAGGAAAAACGATGGAAAATCATAATAAAAACCTAATTACAGTTTTAGAACGCTTACGAAAAGTCAATTTAAAATTAAATCCAATAAAATGTGAATTTTTGCGCACTGAAATAGTATATTTAGGTCATAGAATAACATTACATGGCATTCTTCCTGACGACAGCAAAATTAAGGCCTTGTGCAACTATCCGGTGCCATCGAACTCGGATGACGTCAAGCGCTACTTAGCATTTGCTAATTATTATAGACATTTCATACCTAACTTTGCTAATATTGCGTATCCATTAAATAAATTATGTAAAAAGAATGTAGAGTTTAAATGGACGTGCGAATGTGACAAATCTTTTTACGAGTTAAAATCTGCTTTAATATCACCGCCTGTATTGCAGTATCCTGACTTTTCGGAAACTAATATTTTTCAGCTACGAACAGATGCTTGTAAGACTGGATTAGGCGCGGTTTTGTCTAATAGTAATGGTCACGTAATTGCTTACGCGAGTCGTAACTTAACGTCCGCAGAAAGTAGATACCCTATAATTGACTTAGAATTACTAGCTATAGTATGGGCAGTAAGGCATTTTAGACCATATCTGTATGGCAGAAGGTTTAAAATCTTTACCGATCATAAGCCATTAGTATATTTATTTAGTTTAAAGGATCCCTCTAGTAGACTTACTAAGTTTAGACTGTATCTTGAAGAATATGACTTTGAAATTGTGTACATCCCAGGGCGAAATAATGCAGCTGCAGATGCATTAAGTCGAATCCCTATGACAATGACCTGTGATGATTTAAAATCTATTGGAGAACAAGTAGTTTCTGTACTGACGAGAGCACAAACAAAAAAGTTAACGTCTCAGATATCTACTGATAACAATAATTTGACTGAAGAATGTTCTACAAGTAGCAGGCCTGATCAACCTGAGACTGTGGAAATTCTTAAAAAACCCAAGGATGTGATAGAATTAGTTTTTATAAATGACAAAGATTTTAGTAAATTGATTTCTCACTGTTCTGGGATAGAATACTGCATCTATGTACCTTCGCGTTGTACTATATACCTAAATACTCGATCGTTATCTACCCCGTCGGAGTTAGCGAGAGATTTAGGATCGTTGTGCGAAAAAGAAAATATAAATGAAATATTAATTATTAAGAATAGAGAAAATGCAACAAATATAAAAATACTTGCAAGTCATATGAAAAAGTTGCAAATTAAGTTACCCAGAATTTTAATTACAAGAGATATAATAAGAATTTTTAATCACGAGGATAAAAAAATAATATTGAATGACTTTCATTTGTTACCCACTAGTGGACATGCAGGGATAAATAGAATGATAGGCAATTTAAAAAGATATTACTACTGGCCAGGTATGACGAATGATGTCATTAATTACGTAAAAAAGTGTCAACAATGTCAATATAATAAATTCTCTAATCGTCTTGTAAAAGAGCCGATGGTTATAACAAATACTGCAAGCTCAGCATTTGAACGTGTCGCGTTAGATATTATGGGTCCATTACCGACTGATATCAACAATAATAAGTACATCTTAACATTGCAATGTGACTTATCTAAATTCGTAGAGGCATATCCCATGCAGAGTAAGGATTCCGAATCAGTAGCCAGAGTCTTCGTTTCGAATTTTATTTTGAGATACGGAGTACCTAAACAAATCATTACAGATAAAGGTACAGAGTTTTTGTGTAATATTATGGAAAATGTGTGTAAAATATTAACAAGAGAACATTTAAATTCCACACCTTATCACCATGAGACTATAGGCTCATTAGAAAACAGTCACAGACATTTAGGCTCATATCTTCGAATTCAGTGTGATAGGAATAATATTGATTGGAGTGATTGGTTACCATTTTGGTCATTTTCTTACAATACTACAGTGCATTCAGAAACAAAATACTCACCATTTGAGTTAGTATTTGGTAAATGTTGTAAATTGCCGTCAGATTTTGGAACTTCAGTTGAACCTTTGTATAATTACAATGATTACCCAAAAGAAATGAAATATCGTCTACAGCGAGCACAATACGATGCCCAGCAGAATTTGTTAACAAATAAATTTAAAAGAAAACTTATGTATGACAAAAAAACTTACTCCATAACTTACCAAAAGAGTGACCTAATTCTTATAAAAAACCAAACAGGTAATAAACTTCAAAACATATATAACGGTCCCTATGAAGTTATTGAGGAAGTTTCACCTAATGTTAAGATCTTAAAGGATAATAAAGAATATATTATACATAAGAATAACACTAAAAGGTATTTTAGTTAGCATTACGCTTTTATTGTATTCTTAATTGTTATAAATAATTTTAAATATATTTGGTTTATATAAAAATACTTATATGAAATAATTGGGTAGGTATAATATTTTAAATTTGATATTTTGTAAGTTTTTTTTTTCCTTAAAAGGGGAAAGGTGGCAACAGAAATTTTTCGGGGGAGTTGTAATGTAATGAAATATGATATTATAGATTTCTTTGGCAATTAGTTAAAATAGGTACACGTGTGCGAATATTGCATAGGTTGCAACTTGAAATTAGGTGCTGCGTAATTAGAACATTATTGTACTTTATGTTTAATATTTTTGGTATTCAAATAAATGACTCTGAACGAGTAAGACATGTTTTTATTCACAACACCTGAACACCCATCATATTACAATATAGCCGCTTCTAAAATATATATTTAATATGTAATTTTATTTTTATTTCGACCTTCGTTCAGTCATATAGTTATAAAGTCTTATCTCATAAACTAGAGTCAATTTAACAAATCAGATATTTTCTCGTATTCAGCATACTGAACTTACACAAAATTGACTTCAACTTACCATGCCGCAAAATGACTGCTCCCCAGTGTGATCGATACAGTATAAGGTGTGAAAGCATAACAACTTAATTGTCGTCTAACAGACAGATACCGTGCATGACAGAGAATTTCGTAGCAGAAAGACGCACTAAAATTTCGCCTGACCCGGGTACTAAACATGGAACCTCACGATTAATGTGTAGACCTACGGAAGTCTCACTTACCGTACGTAGAGCAGTGACAATTATACTACTCTGCGCCGATTGTAAAATAATAGATTATATTATACCCGATTATATAATAGACTAGATTATACCCGCGGCTTCGGTCGCGTCAATGTAGGTTATGTCAATAAATTTCTACCCCTCGGGAACAGTATTTTCCTGGACAAAAGGTACCATATGTCCTGTTTTGCTCCTTTGACAACGTGTATGAAATTTTATGATGATCGGTCGAGTAGTTAGGGCGTGAAAACATAATACACAAACAAACTCACATTTTTTATTACGATTAGGATGTTACGTAAGCCCTGCTACTCAGTGTGAGAAGGGTTAGACCAAAGTCTTTTACGCCGGCCCAGTGCGTGTTAGTAGACTGCACACATCCTCAAGTAACTCACAGACAGGCGGGCTTTCACACGATATTACTCTTCACCATTAAACCAACAACATTAATCTTGTTAACTTTTAGACGAAATTTTTGTTACATTTATTGTATTTGTTCAAAAAAATTGAATGGTCCTTTCCAGTATACAAACATACACTTAAGGATATGATACTACGCTGTTATGAAGTTAAAGAACCAAACTATAGGTTTCAATATAAATTTGTGTAAAAAGTTTGAATACTTGGTAAAAAGTGTAATTTCAAAGGCGTCTTGAACATTGATGCAGGTAAGAGTCCGTCAGAGTACATAACTTCAAATATTGACGGATTAATATGGATTTTTGGGAAATCCAACCATTCAGGAATTATGTAATCTAGGAGTAATGTTCGTTTTATTTCTGTATCATATTTTTAGTAACGAGAATGCCGGCTAAAATAAATGCGATTAATGATTTAAACGTCAAAGTCAAGCGCACTTCTACAATAAACTGCCAAGGAATATTCAAAACCTAGTAAACAGTAGTTTATACGAAAATATATTTCGCGATAATATATATACTTCGCGAGGCTATTGAAATCAAAAACATCCTAATTTAATAGAGAAGATGCTTGGAATGTATCACCAGCTTGGGATCCAGTAATACAAATAGTCAAACCCAAGAAGAAGCAAACCACAGCTAGACTTCATGATACTTCGAGCTCATTCTGCGTAAATAGAAACACCAATGATTAAATTATGTTCGGGTACTTTGAAATAACTACACTGGAACATTGAGACAACTACCATCTTAGTCTCCCCGTGACCATGGCTGCTGAAAAGCAACCGAAACGTCGGGGAAAGTGTAAAATTAAATTAAATCTAAATAGTTTTAATAATAATTTAATTAGCTTAAAAATAAGTAAAGTTTAGTAGTAGTAGTAGTGTAACAGTTTACAAAATGATGTAATAAAGTGTCAAATAAACAACGCGATAAAATCCGTATATAGTAGTTTAATTTCAACGAAAATAATGTTTAGAATTTATTAATTTATTTATAAGACATAGTATCGTGTGGGATTCAAACCTACAAGCCGTAGTGGCAGTGACAATGCACTAAACCTAGTATGCTATCCGTGCAGGCCAACATACGTTCTCGTGGAACCCACACGGGCAAAGCCGAGAACAGAAACTAGTATTATGTTCTAGCATTATCTATACTAATATTATAAAGTGGAAAGATTTGATATTTTGTTTTATTTAAAAATTCTTTCGCCATTGGAAATCTTTATTATTGGCGAGTAACATAGACTATATTTTATTTAAAAAGGGTACTGTTATTAACATAAACTAACCTTCTTTTACGCAAGAGAAGCCGCGAGCAATAGATAGTGTCTAATAATTGGCCGTCACACCTTTATGGCGGGGCCACGCGGATCGCTCTTACATTCAAATCGCGACCCCGTCAAAGGATTGACCCGCCGATGAACGTGGCGGGTCCCACACAATCATCACACAAATTCGCAAGACAAATTCACAAACAAACAACAAAAATTGACAGATACATTTGGGGAACCTGGTCCCCGACGACAAAGTGGGGGACCTAATCCCCCTTCCGACATCGAGAGGCGTGCGTGTTACACGAACGCCGCCTACTCAGACCTGCGCTGATTGTGCGGTGGACGGCCCCAATGGGTCCACCGCCCGCAGGCTTTTACTCAGGGTGGCTTGAGGTCGTCTGGCGCCCTCCTGCGCCCGGCTCTGCGGTTAGGAAGAAGGATTGAACGTTCCCTCTCCCTCTCCGCCACCTCTTTCACTAACATCACCTCCTCTCTTTTTTTTTTCCTCTCGCTCGAAACCATGGATAGAACCATAGCCTCAAGTGAAAGGACGACCCACCCGACTGCCACGTGCATGACACGGCGTTGCATGACCCAAGCAGGGCAACCTACCAATGTGTGCAACGCCGTGTCCTCGACAAGGACGCGGCAGTCGCCGCAGTGATGACAACCAGGCATCTCCTGTTTGCCTATTCGACACAGGTACTGACCGAAACAACCGTGGTCGGTCAGCACCTGCGTCAGACGAAACGTGAGGACGCCATGACGCCTCTCCAGCCACTCTCTAAGTACGGCTCTTACCGCCACGATTGTGGCGTGCCCACTGTTACTAACATAAGCTAACCTACTTTTACGCGAGCGAAGCCGCGAGCAATAGATAGTGTCTAATAATTACATTTAATGTACTTATATTTTTTTTATGGCTGTGTCATTGTCAATAATATATGTTCGTGATCAATTAAATACACATAACTATATAGTCGTGTACATGAAGTATTTAACGAATGTCACATAAAAAGCTGATAAAATAACATATATAAACGTTGTACCGACGCCTGATATGATAACGTCCTACAAACGTACTAAAAGCTGCTACAACAAAATGAAGTTTCTCTTTGCGGTAAGGTAACCTTTTTATTTTCCATCAGATTTATTTGTCATAGAGCTTTTTAGACCAACGCGATTTGTTCTGTCTTGCTTCTAAAAAGACATCGTACTAGGAACACTTTTTGAGTGCACGACTGGCGTAGTGGTTTAAGAGGTCGCCTCGCCACTGCCACTGTGCCGAGTGTTGTAGGTTCGAATCCCACACGGGACAAAACTTTGTGTGATCCACAAACGATTGTTTTGAATCTGGGTGTTCTTTGTGTCCGTGGTTTGAATGTTTGTCAAGTCCACCGCGACACAGGAATTATTCCTAGTGCGGGAGCTGTGTTGGAGGGGACTTTACAAATATCCAAAGAAAAGACAAAAATAACGCCCAGCTTCCAAACAACAATTTATCACTCAAACGTTTGTCCCGTGTTAGATTCGAACCAACAACATTCGGCGTAGTGGGAACTCGCTGTTACCACGATCGATGCAAGTCGGTGGTAATATTGGGCAATAAATAGAAATTATAACCAACGTATTTAAGAGCCGCTGTCTAATCGAGGCAAGCCATGTGGCGCACCAGTTCGAAGCGCACCAAGAGTATTCCACACAACAACCGCTTGGTGCGCAAACATTAAATGCCCAATTTGTAAATTTTCTATTCCACTTTGCGCACCAGGGTTCATAGACCATGTAGTGAGGGGTATTAGTGAATACACATATCGATATAAATTTACAAAAATGTTTATAAAACAAGGCTGGGGCCGTACCATGTCGTGAAGCCGTATTATTATAACTTATTCCTTACGACAGAACGATTTAAACGCTTGTGTTAGAATTGGATTCACGTCTGTAGAGCAATGGGTGGAATTCGAACTCACTACCGACGATCGCAAGTCTTATGCCTTACCGATTGTGCTACTGCCGCCTTTCGGTGTTAGCAGGAGTTAGCAATTATACATACATACATACATTCACGCCTGTTTCAGAGGGGTAGGCAGAGACTACAGATTTTCATTTGCTACGATCCTGACACACTTGTCTGGCTTCATACACTTTCATCACATTCCTCATACAAGCTTGGCTTAAGGTGCTCTTAATCAGGCCTTTGTCCAGAACGTCTCCGATCTGATCGAGAAACGTTCGCCTAGGTCTTCCCCTTGCGACTGTTCCATTCACACTAGCCTTATAAATTTTCTTAGCATTTATCTATTGCAATAGAGAGAGTTGGCTATTCGCAATGAATATCTTACCTTTTGGCACGTTGTGAACTCTTTGAACTGAGAAAACATGATACCTTATTTTAATTACCAAGATATTTATTTATTAAAGGTACAGTAACAGAATACAGACCAAGTAGTGATTAAGATTACTTTTACATGAAAACATTTTTAAATCTGCACTCCAATTACTACTATACACAGCATTCAGAATTTATACAGCATCAAATACATAAGTGAAAGTTACAATAAAAAAAATTAAGTATATTGATTGAGAAAAGGTATTTTTTGTAAGAGATTCTTAATATTTTAATAAATATTTGACATAAATAATAACATATTAACAGCTAACGAAGTGTGTGTGTAATACACTATAATTCGCACCCCTAGTGCAGTAAAGGTGTAGGTAAGCACAATTACGTAGATGTTTTTTCATTGCACATTTACATATATAGTGCGAGTGAAGATACACAAGCTCAATTATTTTCGTAGTGATTTGACAAAATATACTAGAAATGGACTTTATATCAAAAATATCATTTATCATAGTAGGTATGATATTTATTAATCATATAAAACTATAAAAAATACATTTATTCTTACTTTTATCTTTGTTTCACTTAATTGAACAAAATATTGTAAAAGTTATTTCTATAATTTTTTTGCTCGCCTGTAATGTTAGCGTAGTTACGCCTTTGTTCCACTGGGGGTGCGTATCTTTTTTATTTACATAAGGAAGCACTGTTACGTTTAAGCATCGTCACAAGGGGAGACAAGGTTATGTTGTGCTCTCCCGAGGTTTTAAACACCTAGATGTAGTGTGGAATGCTACATCACTCAGCAGGCCCCAATGCAGTACCTAATAAATTTCTATGATCATTTTTCAGATTCTCCTGTGTTTGATCAGTGTCGCGATGGTAATGACTTGTGTTACCACTCCGATTTGTGTTACCACTCCGACTTGTGTTACCATTCCAACTGAAATTACCACTCCGACTTGTGTTACCACTCCGACTGAAGCTACCACTCCGACCGAAGCTACCACTCCGACCGAAGCTACCACTCCGACCGAAGCTACCACTCCGACCGAAGCTACCACTCCGACCGAAGCTACCACTCCAACCGAAGCTACCACTCCGACTGAAGCTACCACTACGACTGAAGCTACCACTCCGACTGAAGCTACCACTACGACCGAAGCTACCACTACGACCGAAGCTACCACTCCGACTGAAGCTACCACTACGACTGAAGCTACCACTCCAACTGAAGCTACCACTCCGACTGAAGCTACCACTCCGACTTGTGCCACCACTCCGACTGAAGCTACCACTACGACTGAAGCTACCACTCCAACTGAAGCTACCACTCCGACTGAAGCTACCACTACGACTGAAGCTACCACTCCGACTTGTGCCACCACTCCGACTGAAGCTACCACTACGACTGAAGCTACCACTCCGACTGAAGCTACCACTCCGACTGATTGTACCCCTGCGACTGATTGTACCCCTGCGACTGATTGTGACGACTGGTGGTACCCATGCGACTAATTCCAAGTTTCCAATGCGGTTAAAGATATGCTTAAAACGGGTTCTTTATTAGCTCACTTTCTTTCACAATAAAGTATAACAAAGAACTAAGTTTTCAATATATTACTAGTTCTAATGAAGAAATATTATATGACGACCCCATTTTAAAACTATCAAGTGTGCATATAATAATTGGCTACATATTACAAATTAATTAATTAATTAATAAACAAAATGTAAAAATAAATCTAAAATGAGAGCATTACTGTGCTCTCATTTTAGATTTATGGGTTTGAAGTTAAACTTTGTAAAATGAAAATATATTTTGTATCTACTTATAGTAAAAGAAAATGAATATGTATATATGTATAGAAATAAAGATTGTTCTGACGGTATACATCGTTGTTTATTTGGGCAACAACTTTATTTTTCGGACCCTATTGCATACTAAGCTTGCGCCGTCGGACTGTCCGTTCCATCTGTATTATGTGAACCGTTGTAGGCAGTCGGCTGAAATTGTCGGTTTAACGAATTTAGTCAAAGTCAAAAATAATTTATTTGCTTAGGTCACAAAGTGTACACTTATGAACGATGTTTTCCTTCAGCATTAAAGCGAGCGATAATTAACTTTTTAATACGCACATAACTAGGAAAGGTCAGAGATGCCTTGGGCTCGAACTGGAGACCTCTGCATGGCAGTCTCACGGTCTCCCACTTGGCTATCGCTGCTTCCTTTATCTGTTTATTCTGTGTTTATGCTAAATAATATAATTAATGCCAATATGAGTTTGTTTGTTTGTTTTTTACGCTTTCACGCCTTAACTACTCGACTGATCGTCATGAAATTTTGCATACACGTTGTTAGGGGAAATGGAAAAGGACGTAGGGAATCTTTAATTTCGAAAAATCACTATTAGTAACATAACCTACGTTTATGCGAGCGGAGCCGCGAGCAATATCTAGTTAAGTAATACTTTAATAATAATAATATATCTTACCTCTGAATGTTAAATTAGAATCATTTTGGTATAAACGTACTATTTTGAACTAAGTGTGTTGTCATTGCAAGATACTCAACTATTCGCCCTAAAACTCCTTACAACTATTAAATGTGTTGTCATTGCATGATACTGAACTACTGGCCCTAAAACTCCTTACAACTACTAAGTGTGTTGTCATTGCATGATACTGAACTACTGGCCCTAAAACTCCTTACAACTACTAAGTGTGTTGTCATTGCATGATACTGAACTACTCGCCCTAAAACTCCTTACAACTACTAATTGTGTTGTCATTGCATGATACTGAACTACTCGCCCTAAAACTCCTTACAACTACTAAGTGTGTTGTCATTGCATGATACTGAACTACTCGCCCTAAAACTCCTTACAACTACTAAGTGTGTTGTCATTGCATGATACTGAACTACTCGCCCTAAAACTCCTTACAACTACTAAGTGTGTTGTCATTGCATGATACTGAACTACTCGCCCTAAAACTCCTTACAACTATTAAGTGTGTTGTCATTGCATGATACTGAACTACTCGCCCTAAAACTCCTTACAACTACTAAGTGTGTTGTCATTGCATGATACTGAACTACTCGCCCTAAAACTCCTTACAACTACTTAGTGTGTTGTCATTGTTCCAAATTAAACTTAAGCATATTTTTGTTAAGTTCTCAAAGAACTTAAACGAAATTTTAGTAGCGGCATGTCCACTTACCTTTATGATACCGGATCATAATTGTAAATTGTATTGCTTCACTGTTGGCATAACCTAAATATACATGTCCATAGACACAAACTAAGTTTAAACGTACATTGCACTACATAGCTGTCTGTTATGTGAAAATTTATGTTGATACATGATAAGTATAAATATAACCTATTATAAAATATCATCCTAGCCTCTTTTTCTCATTGCGCAGACGCCGATGGATGCTTATTTTATTTTGCAATTGATATTTTAATTATTACTACCAACATGACATCGATGATAATCAGTGTCATGTTTTGTTGACAAGAGCCGGGGGTCGTTCAGAAATGTAACACAACATTATATGCTGCGTTGTAATGTAACGTTTTTATTAATATAACGTCTTTATTATGTATTATGTATCTTATATTATCTGTTTTTTATTATTTTCAAGGTACTTTAAATTCTATATATATGTATACATATAAGTATTATATAGATACCAATATTATTATTTAGTATGAAATTACTTTCTGTCATCTACCTTCTGCCTAATTTATTTAAATTACTCTTTTTGTTTTTTGATATTTTGTTCTTAATTGAGTTGTTGTATGTATGTATGTATGTTACTGCCTACATGCACCGAAATCATTCAGGCTCTGCGAGAATACCAGCGTTGTGGATATACTGCAACATTGCTGACGCAGGACCTCATTTGTTCTATAGGTACTTTTAGTTGTGTTTTCTGTTACCTTATATTATGAGCGTGGAACAAATAAAATTATTTTCTTTCTTTCTTTCTTTCTTTCTTTCATTGCATGATACTGAACTACTCGCTCTAAAACTCCTTACCTAACTAATAGCTTTTGACGGCGGCTTAAGCTCGCGTAAAAGTAGGTTAGGTTATGCTGGTAATAGTCCCTTTTATTAAATAAAATATACTCTACTTAATAATATAGCTTTGTAATGGTGAAAGAATTTTAAATTCGTTTAATTGTTTTTGATTTAAATTTTACAAACAATCAACAAACAAAATTCAAATCTTTTCTATTTATAATATTAGTAAAGAAAAATCATAAATCATCGACTATTAAATAATTAAAAGTTATTAAAGACATAAAACCATGATTCCAATATTCGAATCATAATCATTGACCACGCTTAAACCGACATTCGAGTGCAGAATCGTACTGTTCTTGAATTATTCTTCTCTCTAGCCTTTATTATTCCCAAGTCACTTGAGGTCGGCTTTTCTAGTCTAACCGGATTTGACTGGATATTAGTTTTTACACGGAGCGGCTGCCACCTGATCTTCGCAACTCGAAGGCTGACGAAACCCTAAAGCTAGACCAGTGTCAGGATATTATAGGGCACTGACTTCCCAATAACTATAACAACTGCCTGAAATAGATGTTCATGGCAGCCGAGAACGACGGCTTAACGTGCTCTCCGAGGCACGGAGCAGGTGATAATTGTCAATCAAAACGCACATAATTTCGAAAAGTCATATACTTAACTTCCGAAAGACGGAGGTGCGCGACGTGGGTTCAAACCCGAGACCCTCTGCATTGCAGTATGTTGGTCTCCCCACTGAGCTATCGCTGCTGCAATCGTACTGTTCTTGATTTATTCGAAATATATTCGGTGTCAATCGCGTACCGTTATTGAAAAGCAAATTATATATTACTATATATGTGAAGAAAACCAACATTATACTCTACATTATAGATAGAGTTCACACTATAACACCGCGCGAATATATCACGAACAGTCAGAAAAAAAATCTGGTATACATTCGTTATTTGTGGGTAGTCGACTTTTTCTCTCCTCCCCCTCCACTTATTACTCCCGAGATACAGATGCTTGTCTGTTGCTAATCTCGACGGATAACCCCAACGTACCACGACCTTCTACTTAAGCCATTTTCACAAAAAGCAAATAGTTAGTGGCAAATTTTAACTTACCGTACCGGTGTACGTTAAGCTAATAATTTTGCTCAGTATCTACTAACGTAACAGACAAAGGCACTTTCGCATTTGCACTAATGAAAAAAAAAATTATGTGAGTTTGTTTGTTTGTGACGCTTTCACGCCTTAATTACTCGACCGATGATCATGAAATTTCGCATACACGTTGTCAGGAGTACAAAATAGGACATGGGCTAACTACTTTTACTAGCCGTGGGCAAAATCTAGTTTATAATGTTAGCATATGCAGTAATAGAAATCGCCCCAAGAAGAAATTAACGCACCGCGGTAATGAACAGTTTAGAGCCAGGTTTAGCAATAAGTCAGCCACAAACTGTTCGCCTACGGAGAAATCCAACTATAGATAGACCATGAAAATATTCGTAACAGGAAAATACCCGAAAAATAGAGGCGTGCTTTAGTTTCAAAATGAAACACAATTTGTATAGGTTCGGTAATAGATAGGAGTGCTTAATTTTTTTTCCGTTTGAAGGTAGATGCTTATTAAGTATTGTAATAGGTTTTTGTTTGTCCTGAGGGTAGTTAATTATGAAGGCTTTGTGCTACGTTAAATAGGCATTTCATTGATGAACTTTTAGTTTTTGCGTGTAACATCTGTTAGGTGAAAACAAGTTATTAAGCTACGCTAGTGTAGCCATGTTTTAGGGTGGCAACTTATACTTCTTTTTAATTCTGACGGTGATTTAGGCGCATGAAATGTGAAATGTGAATGTGTGAAAGGAAATCAATCAGAAGAAAAAGAACTAGGCGAATAGGTTTTGAGCAGATCGGGGAAGTTTTGGTGAAAGGCCTGTAACAGGGAATGCTGAGCGAAATGGTGTCGGGTTCCATTACCGAGTCGGAAAAAGTGTTATTCGGTTTTCCTGTGAAGAAACTCAGTAGAAACACGATCGATCACTAACTCGCTGCGCGATTAGCACAGTCTATCTTTGCGTGATATGGAGGTATGTTTAAATGACACATTACTTAAGCGTAACCGCGAGTGAGAGCTAGTATTATAGTAATGAGTCAATACAATAAAATCAAGAACGAACAAGCAACGAAAAAGCTTTATCTCTGGACGCCAAAAAAACTGGCAACATTAACGTGTTGGCGGTATAATTTTTGCTAAGATGTTGCCAGAGCAAAATAATTATATTACCACAGATGCTTATAACAAGTTGTTATAGGTTCCAAGTTACTCTTTGAGTGCTAAGCATTACTTTATCTTTTTAATGAAGTCTCTACGTGGCTCTTTTTGTTAGCCAGCTCCGGTGCTTAACGTGAGTTACTTCAAGAAAGTAGACAACTTTCATAATTCCCAGTACATTCATTTTATTTATGTGCAATTGTGTCTTTATGTCATTAAATAATGGTATTAAATACAACGATGGCGTAATGGTTGAAGTGTCCACCTTACTGCCTTGATTTCAAACTCTATACGGCACGAAAATATGTGATCCACAAGTTATTGTTCTGTGTCTAGATGACTTTGTGGCCGTTAACGTTTTGAGCGGCAGCGGCGCACCGGCTGCCAAATATTTTTTATCTTTGCATGATATGGAGATACTTACTACTCTTTCTCTCTCAGTCATATAAAAGACCATGAATAAAATGGGGTTGCCACCTAAACTAGGGTTGGGTTGCCAAGGATAAATTGGCGTTCGACCTAAGAGCAGAATTACAGTAACTCCATTCTTACCGTACTTTGCTTTTATTTATTTATTTATTTAATTTTCATGGAAGACCAATAGCATTATCACTATTTTTATACAATAGTATTATGTAGCACACAGCCATTAATAGGTCCCCACTTATAAGCTACATAGTAAAAAAAATGTGGGACACAATATTAGAAATAGCTTAAAATTAATTTATACATAACACTTATTTATACTTAATATTGTCTTCTGTTTACGCGAATATTATTCATTGAAATTACTACCGTATACGGATCCTATCGCGCTGCCTATTTGACACTCCATTACATAATTCTGAAAACTGTTACACTACTACTACTATTAAATAATAAAGTTTAATAGTAGTAGCAGCGTAACAGCTCCCAAAACCATGCAACAAAGTGTCAAACAAACAACGCGACAAAATCCGTATATAGTAGTTTAATTTCAACTTATTTATAATAATTTTGGAAAAAATCTTGGCTATGCAACCGCCTCACTGTCGCCTGTTTTGCGTTGAAAATATCAATGTCATGCGCTTTATACATTACATTAAGGATCTTGCCTGCCCGCCACATAAAACTATTTTGCCGATAATTTGTTGATGCATTAGGTAAATGTAGTGGTGTATATTGACGTAAAGATTTTGCCGGAATATTAAAGCCGATTTTGTGGAGAAGTTCGGGTCAATCAATAGTGTTTGATATAATTTTTTGTATATCATCATGACATCAGAAATTTCTCGTCTATTAGCCAATGGAAGAATATGAAATTTAGCACACAGTTTTGAATAGTCTTCAGATCTATACGTAATTCTAGTACGATAGCATAAATATTTAATGAACCTTTTTTGAATGCTTTTTATTCTTTTAATATATTTATCATATTGTGGATTCCAAATTTGCGACCCATACTCTAAAATACTTCGGACGAATGTGCAGTATAATATCTTAAATGTTTAAGCTTCTTTAAAACAACTCGAAGTACGCATCACAAACCCAAGGGTTTAAGAAGCTTTTTTAACAATGCCTTCAATGTGTTCATCAAATAGAAGCTTCGAGTCGTACAGAACGCCAAGATCACGGATCTTATTACATTTGGGAATAATTTGACCTTCAAGTGTATATTTAGATGGTGTAGTGTTATTTTTCCTGATATAAGTAACAACTGTGCACTTTGATGGATTCAAATCTATCTTGTTTCTAGCACAATAATCATCAAAACGTGACAAGTCAGATTGCAATGGTTGGACATCTTTACACGATGAAATGGTCATAAATATCTTCATGTCATCAGCGAAGCATAGCAACCGGGCATAGTGAAAACATATTATGCCAATGTCGTTTACAAAGACTACGAATAACAGTGGGCCTAAAAGGGAGCCTTGAGGAACGCCACTGGGCAAAGTTACCCAGCTAGATATGTAATTATTTATAGCAACTGCTTGAGATCTATTTGCAATGTATGATGAAAGCCATCTTAAAAGGTCTCCCCTTATACCTATTGCGGCAAGTTTATGAATAAGTGTGTTATGATCAATTCTGTCAAAACATTTGCTGTAGTCGGTATAAACAACATCTACCTGTTTCCCCTGGCTCATATTTTCAGTGAAAAATCATCAAAAATTACCAGGTTTGATACAGTAGATCTCCCTCTAACGAACTCATGCTGGAAATCATTAAACGAAGTCTTCAACGCAATATATACCTGATTATGTATAATTTTTCAAATCATTTTGCTATGATACACAATTTAGAGACTCGATCGTTAATGCGTTACTTCAGTTTTCGAGCCCTTTTTATGTACTGGGGTTATAAATCAGACGGCCATATTAAACGCATAACGCCTTCGTTTAATGACCTCCTGAAGAGCAAATATATAGGTAACGAAATTGTGTCGGCGCAATTAACTAGTACGCCGATTAGCTGACTTATTGAGATCTAATGATTTTATTAATTTATTCACTTCACTGCGTTCTAGTACTACGTTAGAAACCTCTGAGACGGACTCAGAGCAATTGAGTGAATCAGTGACAGATGACGTCCGAGAAGAATGTATAAAAGTCGAGTAAAAGTAATCCCAAAAAACGTTACAAATATACTCACCTTCAGTGGCCACCAAGTTACCACGGGTAAATAGTACTAGGAAAGTTAGAGGTATTGTGCCTAGCCTTAATAAATTTCCAAAAATTCCTAGGGTTAGATATATGGTTTTATACAAGTCTCTCGTTAGATCTCAACTGGAATATGCCACATGTGTTTGGAATCCACTTTACAACAAATACAGTGATCAAATAGAATCAGTGCAACATAAATATCTTCGAAACCTATATTATAACTTAGTAAAAAGGTGGTCATAGTATAATACTCTTCGAGAAAAATTCTCTCTGTCTACTCTAAAACATAGGAGAATGTATCTTTAACAGACCATCCTTTTTAAATTTGTCATAATTAATTTGATTGTAATAAACAATTTCCCAGATGCAAGATTTTGTCAATCAATTTAAAACAATCAAATCTAAATTGCTAAACAGCTATCAGGTGGGCACAATGTGTATAAGCAAAATAGAAAAATATGTAGCAATAATCCTTCGCCTGCTGCGGCTAGTGCCACAGTATGTGTTCCATCCCACTTTAGATTAAAACTCTCGAAGAGCCTCTTTACGTTGGACCTGTCTCTGCGTAAGCCTCCCAAGGGGCCAGATATTTTTCGAATATGTTAGTAATATATTTGTGATAAGAGAAACAATAATAATAAAAAAGAAGAAAGTAAAAAAGGGAGTTACAGAATATAACAAATAAACATTTTGAGAGACATGTGTCCCACAGATCAGCATTTGCCTGGTCCCCAGAACCAGGCACTGGTCTTTCTCGTTCTATCGGGATCTTATTCAGGATCAAAAGATATGGCCTTTTCTGTACCCGTGACAAAGTGTATAGAAAATTTTATGATTATACTGGGCAACAAAAATATATTTTTTTCCTGCGGCATTAATTTAGTTGCTGGTTTTAAAAAACAACTTTCATCAGTCATACCCGAAATGTATTTACTTTGTATGGATTGACTCTGGTTCTTGAGATATTCAACATAAAGAACGGTCCCATCAGGACATTAGAACAATGAAAGACCAATGGTTAGACCAAAGTCTTTTACGCCGGCCCAGTGCGTGTTAGTAGACTGCACACATCCTCAAGTAACTCACAGACAGGCGGGCTTTCGCATGATATTTCTCTTCACCATTAAACCGACAACATTAATCCTGTTAACTTTTAGACGAAAGGAAAAAAGCAAACTTTAGGATTAATTCAAAACACATCAAACAATACACAAGTCACGAAAACAAAGGAAAGCATTCATTCGCAATTCTCACCGCGAGCTCAACGAACGTCTCAAGGCCCCAAAGGTAAAATAATATAATCAAAACTGACCCCGAAGCATGGAATTATACAACCAAATGCAGCCTCGGCTACTGACAAGCAAGAACAACACAAATGTAGAAATAATAAAGATATTCTTTAGATTTTTTTTAGTTATGATGTTGTTGAACAGTTGTTTGGATGGAAAACATTGATATCTAAACTTCAAAGTAGACGCCGTACGTGCAAGCAATGATGGATTTATTTGGGTAGCCTATGGAATTCGAGACAGAGTTGCCGGATATAAATGATGCATCTCCGAGCGCCGGGCGAAAGGTCATACATGGTAATAGGTGTATAACTTACATACTACGTAACTTATTATAGAACGATCTATATTTGTTAAATATTGTTAAGAATGCTCTTCAATGTAATATTATACAATATTATTATATTATAGTATTTTAAGACCCATTTTCATATTTTTGACAACTTAAACTTACTAAACTATAAAATTGTTACAACTCAGTTTTCTTACAGAAAAATCGAATAATATTATAACTCTAATAATAATATTATTACCTTGAAATCAGACTTGAGATCTCACAACAAGCAATAAATATGAACCCAAAACTATACGACAGGCCCAATAACACTTTTTATATTTTGTAGAATAAACAGTGTAACAGCACAAAAATACTCTGCATATTGCATATTAACAATTACTCTTTTGATAACTCGGATAAGTGGAAAACCATATCAACTCGTACACCACGAATTGCAAAAATGCAATTTGAATATTGATTGCATGAATAATCGAACACGGCGGACCGACAATGCAGATTTAAGAGGCGAAAATATCGAGACTTAATTAAGTTTTACCTACCGATGGTACGATTATACGACCTCGAAACTTAAAAGGCAGGGAAAGAAACCTTAAGGTTCTTGAATTTACAGAAGATCGTGGTCGAACCGACATTGTTTTGTGTTCCTTTGGAGCGTATATAATATTTCTGTATTAAACTGTCTCACTGCTGGGCACGGGCCTCTCCTTAGTGTGAGGGTTAGGTTATAGTCCACATATCTTCGACAATATGATGGAGAACTCTCAGACATGCAGAATTCCTCTCGATGTTAACGGTGTTAACGGTGAAGTGAAAACATCGGGAGGAATTCTGATTTCTCTCGATGTTTTTACTTCACCGTTAAAGCGAGCTACAATTAACTATATTAATACATTGCCTGCACGACTGGCGTAGAGGTTTAAGTGGTCGCCTTGCCACTGCCACTGCGCCGAGTGTCGGGGGATACGAATCCCACACGCAAAAATTTTTGTGTGATCCACAAATTCGTTGTTTTAATGTTTGTAAAGTCCTCCGCGACATAAGATTTATTCCTAAAGCGTAACAAGGAGTTACATTTAAAAAAAAAGGAACGTCTGATATTTGCGCCTTGGGATTTAACTCGATATTTCTGCGCAGTTTAACGATCTCTCACTGCTTACTTTGAAACATAGAGTTACCAAAATGCCTATGAGAAGTTCTTTTATAGTACCACGGGAGCCAGTGCTTGTATCTCTTGCGATGATCGTGCAAGAACTCTATTTTCCAAAGTCAGCTATGCAGAAATGTTGTATGGGTTACAAGTAGACTGGTTCATCGAGTGTCCCGATGTTGTTTCTAGAACTTTGGAGAAGGAGCCCGCGAAATGTGTGGGTAAGGCGATTTATCACAGTGACTGTGGTCTCAGTACTGGGTCGAGATAAGTGTTATTGGATTCTTCTGATGAGAAATTCTTGGCAGCAGCACGGAGACTGTGTCTGGTAGTCGGCAATAGAATTATAGGAGCATACACATAGATCCATAGTCAGCGATTAAAGATTTAGGCGCCAGACAATGTAATTATTAAAGCATGGAAGACTACAGAAAGAGAATTAATACTAAGATTTATATTAGTATTCCCAAATTCCTAAACCACGGGCGTCCGAAATGATGAACTACTAAGAAAATAGAAAGAAAGAAAACATTCTTTATTGCCACAAAGACTTAATAATTACTACTAATGTTTCTAATAAAAATAGAACAATAAAGAATATATAGAACAATATAATTAAAAGAAAGAACAATATAATTAAAATACAATTAAATAAATATATTGGTATTGTGGCAACGAATGGTCTTCATTCAGCAATGATGTTGCGATAGTACTGACGTGATATTGCAACGCTGATTTTCAATGGAGACCACCATTACGTACGGGCGTCAAGCCAACATACAACAATTTATTACTTTAACAAAAGTAATAAATTATTAAATACAATAAATTAAAAAACAAAACAAGAACTCAAATCTACTTGTAGTGTGTGATATATTTGTTTTTGACGTGTTAAATTAACTACTGCATCTTTCTTTTTTGATATGTTAAATAATACTAATACTCTATCACATACATACAACACCATCTAACCCAGTCTAAGCAGAGCTTGTACTATGCGAACTAAATGTACGTCTATTAAATTTAATTTGCTTATTTAAGAGTTTCGTAAAATGTAAAACGGTTTTGTTTATCTTCTTGATGATGCTCAAAATGGATAATGAGTTATGTCAATTTCATAGTCAAAGTCAAAAATCATTTATTCATTTAGATCACAATGTAACAGTTATGAACATCAAAATATATAGGTTAGTGAGTTTACTAAGTTACTGAAGCTATATTTAGGTTAGTTGCTAGGTTCAGGCAAAGGTTTGAGCCTATGAGAAGAAACCTGCAAGAACCTCACGGCCACTCTCTTAAATCGCCAATTAAATATAATTTCAGTATTTTACAACTCAGATTAACAAGGTGTTGCAGCCATTATGCCATATACTACTGAGTATAAAAAGCTAATAATAAAAAGATAATAACAATAATAACTTAATAATATTATAGAGATGAAATAATTTGGGCTAAGGTATATGTTTTAATATAAATCTAAAATAGACAGTAGTATGGCATGATGGCGCATACACTTACACTTTGTGACTATGCAAAGGCAGTCCGTGACTAAATGCGGTTGTGGATTTACATTCTTCAATAATAATCAAATTAAGAAACAAGATACTTGTTAACATCACAAGTAATCACGAGGTACCTTTACATTACTAAATTGACTTATAGGTAATACAGATCTTTGAATCCTGAATGCAACAAGCAACTAATGCCATGAGTTTTTGTCAGTTAAGTAGTCGTTGACTGAATAAGAACCCTTCTGAATGAGCTGTATACTAACGGCGCTTTTAAATTTAAGCAATAGTAAATTAATTATATTAATAGGTAGTTTATTAAAAAACGTATACCGAGTCCCGCAAATATATTGTGAACTTTATGTAAACGATGATATGGACCGACTAAATTATGCTTATTTCTAGTGTTTACGTTATGGATATCACTATTCTTATTGTATTAGTGAATATTATGCTTAATAAACATAATGTTAGCAAATATATATTGCGACGCAACAGTAAGTATGCCTATTTCTTTAAATCGGTCTTTCAGGGAAACTCGTGGTCATAAATTATAAATGGTACCTACGTACTGCACGCTTTTGAAGAATAAAAATTGTCTCGATATCAGCTGCCTTGCCCCACAATAATATACTTACCGTAGGACATGACACTATGAAAATAACTGAAATATTTGCAGTATCTACATCAGTAAGCTGTCTTACTTTCAGAATTGCGTATGCGGCTGAACTAAGTTTCCCTGCAAGACACGATATTTGAGTGCCCCACTGAACTTGATGATCTAAAGTTAATCCTAAAAAAACTGTAGTTTGAACTAAAGTAATAATTTCATCATTTAAATTTATATTCACGTTAGGACTCTTTACATTTGGCAATGTAAACTTGATACATTTAGTTTTTTTAGAGTTCTGTTGTAAATTATTCGACGCAGGTAGATTTGGTGCTTTTCGGTCTACTTTAAAAATAAGGGATGTGTCATCCGCGTATAAAACAATGTCACACAAATCCCGTACAAAGAACGGCAAATCATTTACGTACACTAAAAACAAAAAGGGTCCTAAATTTGAGTCCTGCGGCACGCCCATTGTGACTGGTAATCCAGAAGATCTACTTTCGTTGATTACAACGTGTTGCAGTCTATCGCTTAGATAGGAATCAACTAAGTCAAGTGCAGTATCTCGGATGCCATATAGCCTGAGTTTTCGCAACAGCGTATGATGGTCAACGCAGTCAAAGGCTTTAGAGAGATCACAGAATACCCCAATGACATCTTGCGAATTATCCCAGGCACTGAATATATGTTTTAAAAGCGTAACACCCGCATCTATCGTAGAACGGCCCCTCCTAAAACCATATTGATCTGCATGAAATAAATTGTTTACACTAAAGTGGCTCTCTATTGCTGTAATATAATCTTCTCAAATATTTTACTAATAGCAGGTAATATTGAAATTGGCCTAAAATTACTAGGGTCACCTTTGCATAAATTTTTAAATAAAGGTATTATTTTACTACATATAATTAAATTTGGAAAAATGCCCACATCAATGCATCCGTTGAATATTGCGACTAGGTGTGGCGCTATATTAACAGTAAAACTTTCAACGAATTTTACCGAACTACTCCAGAAATCGGCGGATTTTTTTTAATTAAGCTACTAATATTCTTTTATTATATCATACGGATGTACACGTACAAAACTAAATAGTATCTTGCACTCTTCCACGCTGCTCCTAACCAAGTATTCTGCTCGAGCTGGGCAAGACCTAAGGGTACTAGTTGTATTTAAAGGTATATTTGCGAAGTAGTTATTGAATGTATCGGCTACTTCCAAATTATTTGAAATTATGCTATTATTTACATTAAATTCAAATTTATTATCACGCACCTTGATGCGACCTGTTTCATTGTTAATAATGTTTCATGTAGTTTTAATTTTATTATTAGAATTTTAGTTTTTAGGTAAAGGGACTTGGCAGTGGCACAAGTCTTTTTAAATAATTTTGAATAATTTTCAACATATTAAATAAAATTTGGATCGAAATTGTATTGTTTCATATCATATAGTTCATATAGCGTTGCTCTACTTTTATATATCCCAGATGTTGCCCAATCACAAAACTTAATCTTATTATTTTGACTAAAGATATTACATTTCAAAATATTATTATATTCTAAAGTAATTATGTTAAGTAAAGACTCATATAGTTCGTGTTGATTATTCAGAGAAAGGTCCATATTGACAACTCTGGCACTTATGTTATCATTGAATTCCTTTAAGCGATTAGATGTCATCGGTCTACATGTGACCTTATTCTCATTATGAATTATACTCACAGGAAATACTACCTTTTGCCCACAGCGGTCAGATGTACGTTCACTCAATATGGGCCTATTTAGAAATTGGCAGTCGCAAAATACATTATCTAAGCAGGTAGCAGAATGTGAAGTGATCCTAGTGGGCTCAGAAAATAAATGTTGTAAATAAAATGATCTAAATAAACTAATAAGTCTTAAAGAGAGAGCTGACTGCTCAAGTAAATTAACATTAAAATCACCACACACTACTATATGCCTATTACTAAAACTCAAGCGTTTTTAAATATCCTGTATTATGGTTTCAAATAGACTAAAGTCACTTTGCGGTAGTCGGTATACACCAACTATGACATGTTGCTCTAATTCCACACAGGATAGTTCAACAGTGGAACTCGATGGAAAGATTTACAATATCTTTACGTTCTTTACATTTTAGATTGTTACATACATACATATATTAGAGAGCTACCATGTATAGAATTCTTTCTTACAAACGCACTTACAATTAAATAATATTCTTTATTAAATATTAACTGATTAGTCCTTAACCAATGTTCCGTTATGCAACATATTTAAATATTATATTGTTTAAAAAATCAATCTTATTCTAAATCCTTGCCGGATAGGCCCTGAATATTCTGATGAATTTGTCTAATACTGTGTCTTCTAATCATTAATTTTTCATTAATCATTTGTCTCATCTAACAGTTTAAACTATTAGAAGTGTCAATATGAGAATTTGTAGTAGAAATACTACTACGTATAAAACCTTAATTACCCTACTGGTATTTGAGTCCCTACATATATTAAATGCTAATAATTTAGCAAGATGCTTTTTATAAAAAAACGATAGATACTTGTCTTTAGTCAATAAAAATGTACTAATAAACTTATTAGTGTCAAAGAATAAACTGTAATTGTTGTAGCATGGACTGTTATAAAAAAGTAAATTAAATTTTTACTCCACTAGATATTACTATCGACTTTACATACAGCAAATCTTTAAAAACAAACCACATTTTCAAGTCCAACTTTTACAAAGCTGATTATGATGCAATTAATTTGGCACTGGATAACGTTAACTGGATAAGTGAATTTGCTAATTGTTGTAACGTAAATGATATGGTCTTATTATTTTACACTGTCCTAGACAATGTAATTGAAAGATATGTACCTAAAACAAAGATTTTCAAAACCAAATATCCACCCTGGTTTAGCAATAAATTGAAAAAACTAACAAAAGAAAAAAATAGATTGCTTCATAGATTTAAATTATATCATAACCCTTTAGATGAAATATCACTAAAAGTTCTAAACAAAAGTTGTAAAAAGCTGGCAGTAACTTGTTATAATAACTACGTGAAAAAGGTTGAAGACAGTATTCAGCGGAACCCTAAATACTTTTATACTTATCTAAAAGGTAAGCGTAGTAAGCTAGTCGAAATTCCTCAAACTATGACATTAAACAACTCAAGTGCTTCCAAAGGGTCAGATATATGTAATTTGTTTGCTTCGTATTTTTCATCGACTTACAATTTATCCACTAGTCAAACTTCAAAATCCATTAAACCAGAAACAGCCATTGACAGTATTGGAGAAATATATATTACACATGACAGAGTATTAAATCATTTAAAAAAAATAGACATTTACAAAGGCGCGGGACCTGATGAAATTCCTCCATACTTCATTTCAAAGTGCGCCATAGCTTTAAGTTTACCTCTGTTTATTATTTTGAATAAGTCAATGTCAACAGGAATGTTTCCATCCATATGGAAAACTGCTCAAGTAGTGCCAATTTATAAAAATGGTAAAAAAGATCTAATTTCCAATTACAGACCTATTTCAATATTGTCGGTGTTCGCCAAGTCGTTCGAAGCGCTAATCTATCCTTACTTGAAGAGTCATACTAAACAGATTTTTGTGGATGAACAACATGGGTTTATCGAGTCTCGTTCTACGTGTACAAATTTAGCTACATATCACAATGAACTGGTAAACGCTGTTGATGAAGGTACACAGATTAGTGCAATCTATATGGACTTTTCTAAGGCTTTTGATAGAGTCTGCCATAAGCGACTACTAATAAAATTAGAATCCTATGGTATACATGGTCCGCTTCTAAAGTGGTTCAAGTCCTATTTATCAGATAGAACGCAGTACGTGGTGGTAAAAGGTTTTAAATCTGATACATATACAGTACCTTCAGGGGTTCCTCAAGGCTCTCATTTAGGTCCTTGGTTATTTAATTTATTCATTAATGACATAGTTTCCTGCATAAAATATAGTAGTGCCTACCTATTCGCCGACGATTTAAAAATATGTAAACCTATTACTAATTTATTAGACTGTCAGTTACTTCAAAACGACCTTGACTCATTAACAACTTGGTGTACACACAATGAAATGGTTTTTAACACTAATAAATGTTATTCTATCACGTTCACACGCAATCGCCATATAGTCAACGCTAAATATTATATTAGTGGTACAATCCTCCAGGAGAAAACTGAAATAAGAGATTTAGGAGTTTCTTTTGATGCCAAGTTAACATTCGTGCACCACATTGACAACATCATAAATAAGTCATCCAGGATGCTGGGCTTCATCATCCGAAATTCAAAATTATTCCGCAATCCTGGTACAAAAATAGCAGTATATAATAGTTACGTACGGAGTAACCTGGAGTATTGCAGTGTCGTTTGGTCACCTCAGTACAATGTCCACCAACTTAGAATTGAACGTGTCCAGAAGAGATTTTTGAGACACCTATCTTTTTCCTGCAGATTACACAAGCAACTGACTTCATATGTTGAGAGGTTGAAACATTTCAACATGGACAGTTTATCCATCCGAAGACAACTACTGGATATGTCATTTCTCTACAAACTATTAAGAAATGAGGTCGACTGTCCATCCCTTTTGCAGTCAGTTGCTTTCCGTGTTCCAAGCCGTGTACCTAGACGAGCGCTTTTAAAGTTAGGATTGTTCCATCGACCGTTTGCCAAAACCAATTTAAAACAGTTTTCTACAGTATCTCGTATAGCAACAGCATATAATGCGATTTGCAGCGAAGTAGATATATTTAACTACACTTTACCAAATTTTAAGAAAGTTGTATTGAGATTGTTAAAAGAATTAAATGGATAGTATATACATAGTAATAAATAAATAATATTCCATTTAATTTTAATTTCAAGTTTAATTTAAGGATTTTGTTTTGTTTTCTTATATTTTATTTTATTTTGTTTCTCTTCCTTATTAATATTTTATACTCTTCTTAATTTATATTTTATATTTTTAAGTTAAATGTTATAACGCTACATTACGGAGCATGTTGTGACACCTTCAAAAGTTGTACATTTATTTTTATTACTGTGATTTTATTATTTTTATTTAAGAAGCAATGTAACAACTACTGGTTGTCCAAATAAATAAATAAATAAATAAATAAACGTTCCTATTTTGTTCATTTGTTAGTACATAGGAATATGGTAAAGCACAAAGAATAAAGCTACACCCTACTTTATAATGTAATGATTCTATTACCTCTGTCAAATGGATTGCCTCTTCCTTAGTGACAGATAAGCTGTCACCATAAAGAAATATTACTTTTGAATGTGCATTTAATTTTGTGGTTTTTAACTTATCAATTAAAGAACTTAACCTAGCCCCAGGGGAACATTGTTCCATGTTATGTCACTACTAACCTCTACACATATCTACCAGGTACATCTACCAACTCTGACAATTTCCTCATACTTCAAAATATATTCAGATGTTTCTTTATGGTGATTAAGGCTCATTCTTGTAAGCCGTTCTTCTAAGTTGTTAATTTGATGATTTAATTCGGCTGTATGTGCTTCATACAGTAATTTAACAAACATTTATGCAAGGCGACTCTGTATGAGAATTAATTAGTCTACTAAAACACTCCTATTCGGACAGAAAACATGAACATATTTTTGTTAATGTTATTCACCAAAGAAGACGCAGACACATCTTCATGATCAGAAATGGAGGTGGTACCACTGTTTATTGAATCCAAATCACAAGTATTTTCTAAATTTTGTAGTACTTTTGATAAAAATATTATTTAGTTTATTTCTATGACTATCCAATATACTAGTTTTCCCCCCAGGAGTTCTGAGTAGAGGTTCTGAGTTGCAGTACTGTTGAGCATCTTAATAGTTAGTCCAAAGTAATAATTTTAGTATGAGCTTCTTGGGCTTGAGGTTTGCTTCAAGCTCAGTACTGCGGCTCAGTGACCTAGAAAAATATCACTACAATTACTGAAGGATCTAACTTCATCTTCTAATCGGTCCCACTGATCCAAGACATCTATAATAATAATAATATAATAATATTCTTTCACATACACACAACACCATCTAGCCCAAACTAAGCAGAGCTTGTAATATGGATACTAGACAATGGATAAACATACATATATACCTTTTTTTTTTTGTAAATACATACATATTATACATAGAAACACCCAGACCAAGACAAACATCTATGTTCATGCACACAAATGTTTGACTTGTGCGGGAATCAAACCCGCGACCTTATATTCTATATGGAGTTCTGTCAGTTGCCTTTTAAGCTCGAGTATCTATTATTTAACTGCTTGCATTTCATCTTCACAGTCGCTACGTTCCTTCAACAACATATGGTTGTCATCCTTATATTTCTTTAATTCTAGTAGTGCTCACTTCAACTTATTTTCAGTATTCTTGGCTGTCGCTTTACGGGTCATCATTTGTGTGCGCATTGCTGGTCCAGGGATGTATAGATCACCAAGCACCTAAAAATTTAGAGAAAGAAACAACTGAGTGTTAGAAAAAGAAGTGGGATGGGACAGTTAGCTATATATACCTACATTGTTGAAAATTTATAATAAACATACAGTAATGTAAAAAAAGAAAAGCTTTAACTAGTATTAATTGAGAAATTGATAAGAAATGTTAATTTATTATGTTGTAAAAGATAATTATTGATGAAGTTTGTTCTTTTTTGCAATATGGAGGGCCAAACTAAAATGGATTTAAGGGAAAAGGCGAAATTATAATGGAAATTTACATAAGAATGCACACTAAAGTAGTATTAGTAACTGGATGTGCAGTAGAAATATGAGTGTATGCATGCGTGAGGTGAGTGTTTAGTCGTCAATTTTGCTTCCACCTATTGTCGAGCAAAAGGAGACAAAACTGTGCCGGTGTGTGGTGGACGAAGCTCACAGTATAATGAGCAGAGTAAACAAGTGTTGTGGAGTGTCTGTTAAGGTTTTAAAAAGTAGAATACTCCCCAGGTTTACACGATGAATGTTCAAATTTCGTCCGTTGTCACAGTGATGAACTCCTACGACCAGTAATTTATGTAGATTTGTGGATCCGACTTAAGACACAGCATGAAACACTTATTTGGTCACAAATATACTATATTATTGTACTAAATATATTTATTTTTAAATAAAACTAATTTAAAATTAAAATAAGTTCTTAAGGCATGATTTTGACGTCTGACGAATACAGTTGCCAGCAAAAAAAAAGCAAAGAAAAAGTATGATGTACCTACCTACGAAGTACCTACTGCTTTGTCGCAAATATAATTACTTGTAGCCCGAGGTGGGGAGCTGGTGAGCTGTTCTACAGGCATATCTATGCAGCGGCGCTAGTCGTCACGTAAACATTGAGCTCCGTAAATTATATTCAAATAAAATAGTTATTTTACGAATTTTTAAGTGTATCAATTATCAGTGTGAAGTTAATGAGATAAATACTAAGAGACAGTGTTATCTTCAAATTACTCCAACAATTTTCGTGTAAAACTACAGTGATTGTCTAAGTGAAGGGAACACTCAAAATAAATGTCAAAACCTGCTAGTTAACGTTTGTGCTCGACACAGGACTTAAAGACAACGCAAGTATTCAATAAAACAATAACTCTTGACTTTAGTTTTCATTTTCCAAGTGATAAAGTTACTTTTGCATCCGTTAGTGAAAAATTTCAATTCAAAAATTATACGATACTGCATACGAACTAGCGACATCTAGCATCAAGTAGCAAAACTTCTTTGAACGCTCAATATATTCCGCTAGTTCGCAATTCTAACCAACAGATGGTGTGGCGCTAAAATATACTCGTTATTTATTAACACGAAACATGGATCACAGCTTACCAAATAATAACATTACAGTCAGGACGAAACTTAAAACAGTCATTTCTACGGAAAATTCGTTTGAGGCGTTGTCAGAATTGGCGGATAGGGATGATGAGTATACTTCGCTAACGTCAACACCGTCACGGGATTTAAATCGGAGCTATCCTATCCATGACTTAAACAAAGTTTCACCACATGAAGTAATGGAACTGAGATTACGAATAAGACAATTAGAACAAAAACTAGAAAGTGCAGACACTGAGATTGAAAATTTGCTATTAGAAAATAATAAACAAGCCAAAAATATAAGAGAGTACAAACTACGAATCAGCCAACTAACCCACATATGTACTAGCACGAGCAAAAAGAAAAAAGAGCAGAAGACAAATAGCAGAACTTTTATTGGATCTAAACTTGATTTCACAAATAATCAAAACCAAGACAGTCCAACTCCTGCCCAGACGACTTTAATCAGAACGCCATCTATGGGGCTCAGCTGCAAAAGGCTTGAAACCGTCAAATATATTGATTTGACTGCGGATGTTCCAAACGCCACGGTTATGAAAAGTTCACAACATCGGGTAACAGAGGACGCTAGTGATCTCAAACAAACAGTTTTTAGTGTTGCTACTTCACAACATACTATAGAATCTCATAGTTGTAGTCTGTCAAATTCTAGAAACACCAGTAAAATGTGTATTATTAGTGATAATAATGTTAATAATATACTAAATAGTGCAAAAAACACTTTCCCAAACATGGAATTGTGTCACTTCTGCATGCCAAATGCAAATATAATGCAGTTGATGGAAACTTTAGATCCTAAACTAACAAATTTCACCTTAAATGATTTTTGCATCATATTACTGGGTAATAAAGACTACAAAGTGTCTAAAAGGTATGAAAAGCTTGTGGATTACATAAAATTTAAATTAGAAACTTTGACACATACAAATATAATTCTATGTTCACCTAATTTTATGCTAAAAAGTAATGTGAATCTATTTAATAGGAGAATTGAAATTTTTAATCAGTTACTGTACCAAAGTAATAGTAAGTATGAATATGCATATTTATTTGACTCCAATAAGCATCTGAAGTATAATTATGAAATGTTCTCAAAATACACAGGCAAAGTAAACAATAGGGCTTTAGCTGTCATTTTTAAACATCTGAAGCAGTACATTCATCAAAATATTAATACAAATTGTGTAGAATCTTCTAATTCACAAGCAGTAACTACAATGATACCACCTAAATTGGCAGCCAAGTATGTGATGGGACAGAAAAAAATTATAGACTATTTTAAAGTAAAAGTAAATAATCCATTACCAGAGTGTGAAACAACTATTGAGTCTACTAAAAATGGTGTGAATAATGATTTTTTTCGTTCCCAATAAAATTGTGCATGGAAATTACTACTCAAATTTTACCATTTATCACCAAAATCTTTGTGGTATAAATAATAAGAAAGATGAACTTGAAATTTACCTAAATGAGTTACATAACGAAGTTAGTTTCATTTGTATAAGTGAGCATTTCTTAAACAAAGTTATGTTATCACAATTCCATTTTCCAAATTATATTTTAAGCTCTTCAAATACAAGACTGAATAAAACCAGGGGGGGAACTTTAGTATTAACACATAAAAATAGACAAGTAGAGGATTTAGACATTTGTAAGAAACTGTATAAAAGGGATAATTTTGAAATATGTGGGGTAAGGGATATAGAAACAAATTTTTACTTATTTTGTTGCTATAGAACACCAGTAGATAATAACTTTGACGAGTTCCTAGAACAATTAGAAAATTTGTTGCAATTTGTTTTTGATAAATTATGTTTTATTTGTGGAGATTTCAATATAAATTTAATGAAAGATGACAAAAAAAAGAATATGTTTTTATCATTATTGACTTGTTATAATTTTAGACACTTATTTAATTCAATGACATTTCTGCGTAATAACTCTGAGTCTTGTATAGATAATATTTTAACGAACATTTGTGATAGCAGTATAACTTCTGCATCCATTGAACACAATGGTTTGGCGGATGGGCATGCGGCCCTTTTCTGCACAGCATATTTAGAAAAAGTTAGCCTAAAAGGATGTGCTCGTTATATATGTATAAAGAGAAGACTTTACAATGACAAAAATAAAGCAATTTTTAGAAATAAGCTTCTTAAGTATGACTGGAATTTAGGTATTAATACATTTATCAGAAAAATTGAAGAGCTACACTCTGGTGCTTTTAGGAAACAGAATTTAAAAATCAATGTGAGAAGAATTAGTGGGTCTGGATGGGTAACTAAAGGTATCCGCATAGCCAGTAGAATGAAACGGTTCCTGAATGTTGTTAATAAAGCTGATTGTGATGTATCAATTTTAGAATACCGTGCAAAGTATTTTAGGATCTATAGAAAATTAGTTCGATATGCAAAAAGAAAGGAGACTAGTAATCAAATTAATAAAGCCAAAAACTCCAGTAAAGAAATTTGGAACATAGTTAATAATGCTCGTGAAAAAAAAGATAAGATCTTTGACAAAGATAACATAGTTCTTAAGTGTAATAATAAACTTATTCAAAACCCTAGAGATATTGCTGATATCTTCGCAGAACAATTTTCTAATAGTCAGGGTATAAATACTTACAATCAGGAAATGGCTAGGATATGCTTAGTGAAGTATACTGCCAGAGTTCAAAATGCCATGATTTTTGATACAGTCACTCCATTTGAAATTTACAAAATGGTAAACACAATGGATAATAAAAAGTCGTTTGGCCATGACGAAATACCTCTAAGTACAATCAAGGACAACATTGATATTTTAGCTTATCCAATATCAGAACTTATTAATGACTGTATAAATCAAGGCACTTTTCCTGATCAATTTAAGTTAGCCAGAGTTTTACCCCTATTTAAGAAGGGAGATAAAACAAATCCAGTAAACTACAGGCCTATCTCATTACTACCGGTTTTGTCAAAACTTTTTGAAAAAGTGATCAAATCGCGTTTATTATGTCACTTGTACGACGAAAAAATTATAAATTCCAATCAATTTGGATACCAGAAAAGTGTAGGGACACTGGATGCTATAGACTCAATGGTTAATGATGTAGTTAAAAATCTAAATGCTAAATTGAAAGTCGCAGGCTTATTCCTGGATCTAAGCTCTGCATTTGATACCGTGGAACATTCTATTCTTATTGATAAGTTGGAACACTATGGCATAAGAGAAAATACATTAAAACTATTTCGTTCTTATTTAACAAATAGAACACAATATGTCGAAATCAAATCAGTTGAAAATGGTGTAGAAAAAATTCATAAATCCAGACTCTTCACAGTTAATAAAGGTGTTCCTCAAGGCTCAGTACTTGGTCCAATTTTCTTTACAATATTTGTGAATGATCTAACCGCTTATATAAAGAGTCTTTTACCAGATGTAAGCTTAGTTCTTTTCGCGGATGACACTAGCTCTATTATAAGCGCAAATGATGTTGTCACTTTAGAAAACAAATTAAATAGTTTTCTTAAAGCCTGTGAAAACTGGTTTTCTATAAACAACCTAAAACTTAATGTTAAAAAGACCAAGTGTATGCTATTCAAAACCACGGTTAGAAACAATACTTGTATAAATGTTCTATCATTAGGAAATAAAATTGATATCGTTGACAATATAAAGTTTTTAGGGGTACAAATTGATTCGCTTCTAAATTGGAAACCTGAGTTAACCTCAGTTACTAATATAGTAAGTAGTGCATGCTATGCAATAAGAACTCTTAAGGATGCGTTATCAATGTCTCAGCTTCGTACTGTCTACTTTGCCCTGGTTGAGTCCAAAATTAGGTACAGCATCAAATTCTGGGGAGGCAGTTATAAATACAATATAAATGCTGCCTTTATTATGCAAAAAAGAGCACTTAGAACAATGCTTGGCATTGACCAAACCTGCCCCCAAAAATGCAGAGTAGCAACACGGAGAAAAGATTTACAGACAATTTTACACGCAAAATTTAATATTGTAAAACACTCATCTTATGTGCAGTCTGTAAATCTTTTTAACAAATTACCTGCCGAATTGAAAAATATTGAGTGTTAACATATTTAAAAATAAACTTAAGACACTACTACTTGCAAAATCTTATTATACGATTGATGAATTTTGTAATGATAAAATATAATTATTTAAATTGAATTTGTAATTGAATATTTTTAATGTTATACTTAATTTTATTAATTATCATAATGAATTTTGACATGTTTTAAACTTTAATATTTTTGTAATTTGACATGTGCATGTTATGTATTTATAATGTTTCCTATTATTGTTTTTGTTTTTCTGTATTATCGACATATATTTCGACACAAAAATGTATTTTGTTATGAAATTATAATAAATAAAAAAATAAATAAATATCTCAGTCACCAGCTTCTCACATACTCTTATACATTTTTGTGTTATTCGCTAACTTAATAAGTATCCATGTACTATAAGAATTGTGTATTAGGTATGTGAAGAAAAATAAATAAAATATTATTATTATAGTTTAAATGCACCTATACAATATGCATTTATTGTCTCATGCGGAGGTACAAATAACCCAGTCGTAATATCGTAAGGCAATGAAGCATAGGTTATCTTCGGTTACGTCAACCACGAGCAGCGACCAAGTCATAATTGACATGACATATTGAACGTGGAAGGGCGATGACGTAAAGAAATCGGCCAATACCGACGGTAGCATTAAATATGGCTATAAAATACGCAGCGACCAATAAAACTCACGGAGAGGCGTTTTACAACCGATGTAGGTACAATATAAAGGGGCAGACCTAGGCGAACGTTTCTCGATCAGCTCGGAGACATTCTGGACAAAGGCCAGGTTAAAAGCACCTTAAACCAGTGAGCGTGTATGAGGAATGTGGTGAAAGTGAATGAAGCCAGAGAAGTGTGTCAGGATCATAGTAAATGGAAATTCGTAGTCTCTGCCTTCCCCTCTGGGAAACAGGCGTGAATCTATGTAGGTATGTACAATATATCGTCAGTATGATACAACTGACGGCAAGCTTAGCGAAACAATGTAATCTGACTTGCACTGACCAAAATGGAACAATTTCTTTTGTCTTCATATGATTTATTTAATGCTTTTAAACAATGCGCGGCAAGGCTAATACATAACTTCAAACATTGACGGATTAATATGGATTTTTGGGTAATCCATCCATTTTGGAATTATGTATCTAGGAGTAATGTTCGTTTTATTTCTGTGTCACATTTTTTGTAAAGAGAATGCCGGCCTAAACAAATGTGATAAAAAGATTTAAACGTCAATGTCAAGCGCACTTATACAATAAACTTCCAAGGAATATTCAAAACCAAGTTTTAGTAAACAGTAGGTTAAACGAAAATAATGTTTAGAATTTATTTATTTATTTATAAGACATAGTATTGTGCCGTGTGGGATTCAAACCTACCAGTCGTAGTGGCAGTGACAATGCACTAAACCTAGTATGCTATCCGTGCAGCCCAACATACGTTCTCGTGGAACCCACACGGGCAAAGCCGAGAACAGAAGCTACTATTATGTTCTAGCTTATCTATACTAATATTATACAGTGGCAAGATTTGATACATTTAATGTACTTATATTTTTTTTATGGCTGCGTCACTGTCATTAATATATGTTCGTGATCAATTAAATACACATAACTATATAGTCGTGTACATGAAGTATTTAACGAATGTCACATAAAAAGCTGATAAAATAACATATATAAACGTTGTACCGACGCCTGATATGATAACGTCCTACAAACGTACTAAAAGCTGCTACAACAAAATGAAGTTTCTCTTTGCGGTAAGGTAACCTTTTTATTTTTCATCAGATTTATTTGTCATAGAGCTTTTTAGACCAACGCGATTTGTTCTGTCTTGCTTCTAAAAATACATCTTACTAGGAACACTTTTTGACTGCACGGCTGGCGTAGTGGTTTAAGAGGTCGCCTCGCCACTGCCACTGTGCCGAGTGTTGTGGGTTCGAATCCCACACGGGACATAACTTGTGACGTGTGATCCACAAATGACTGTTCCTAATCTGGGTGTTCTTTGTGTCCGTGGTTTGAATGTTTGTCAAGTCCACCGCGACACAGGAATTATTCCTAGTGCGGGAGCTGTGTTGGAGGGGACTTTACAAATATCTAAAGAAAAGACAAAAATGACGCCTTGACGACAACTTATCACACAAACTTTTGTCTCGTGTTAGATTCGAACCCACAACAGTCGGCGTAGTGGGATCTCGTTGTTACCACGATCGATGCAAGTCGGTGGTAACATTAGGCAATAAATACAAATTATAACCAACGTATTTAAGAGCCGCTGTCTAATTGAGGCAAGCCATGTGGCGCACCAGTTCGAAGCGCACCAAGAGTATTCCACACAACAACCGCTTGGTGCGCAAATATTAAATAACCAATTTGACCTAGATGTAGTGGGGAATGCTAGATCACTCAGCAGGCCCCAATGCAGTACCTAATCAGTATTGAGCGTCATATCTATGTATTTGCACAATAAATTCTTGTGATAATATTTCAGATTCTCCTGTGTTTGATCAGTGTCGCGATGGTAATGGCCCTAAACTCTGATACCAATGACCAGGTTACCGCGTTGGGCGAAAACCTTCTGGGTCCCTTAGCAGGAGTGCTTGGACTTCCGATTCCATTATTAGGACAGCTTTAACTTAAGTAGCTATGTAGGAACGACTAGATAAATGTTGGACTACGAAGCCAATATCACTGTCAGTCAGACATCACTGTCTTTTACAATAAAGTATAACAAACAACTAAATTTTCAATATATTACTAGTTCTGATGAAGAAATATTATATGACGACCCCATTTTAAAACTATCAAGTGTGCATATAATAATTGGCTACATATTACAAATTAATTAATGAATTAATAAACTAAAAGTAAAAATAAATCTAAAATGAGAGCAGTACTGTGCTCTTATTTTAGAATTATGGGTTTGAAGTTAAACTTTGTAAAATGAAAAATATATTTTGTATCTACTTATAGTAAAAGAAAATGAATATGTATATATGTATAGAAATAAAGATTGTTCTGACGGTATACATCGTTGTTTATTTGGCCAACAACTTCATTTTTCGGACCCTATTGCATACTAAGCTTGCGCCGTCGCGTCGGACTGTCCGTTCCATCTGTATTATGTGAACCGTAGTAGGCGGCCGGCTGAAATTGTCGGTTTAACGAATTTAGTCAAAGACAAAAATAATTTATTCACGTAGGTCACAAAGTACACTTATGAACGATGTTTTCGTTCAGCATTAAAGCGAGCGATAATTAACTATTTATTACGCACACAACTTGGAAAGGTCAGAGATGCCTTGGGATCGAACTGGAGACCTCTGCATGGCAGTCTCACGGTCTCCCACTAGGCTATCGTTGCTTCCTTTACCTGTTTATTTGTGTATATGCTAAATAATATAATTAATGCCAATATGAGTTTGTTTGTTTGTTTTTTACGCTTTCACGCCTAACTACTCGACTGATCGTCATGAAATTTTGCATACACGTTGTCAGGGGAAATGGTAAAGGACGTAGGGTAGGTATCTTTAATTTAGAAAAAATCACTATTAGTAACTTAACCTACGTTTACGCGAGCGGAGCCGCGAGCAATATCTAGTTAAGTAATAATACTTTAATAATAATAATATATCTTATCTTATCTTTAAATGTTAAATTAGAATCATTTTGGTATAAACGTACTGTTTGAACTAAGTGTGTTGTCATTGCAAGATACTGAACTACTCGCCCTGAAACTCAAAAACAAACAAACAAACTCTTCAGCTTTATAATATTAATATAGATTTATGTTATCCCAAATAAATAAAAATAAAATAAAATAGAATAGCTTTTTCCTAGACATTACTTTTAAAGTGTCAAGCCAACCATGACCATACGCGGCAATAACTGCTTACCAACGGATAGGCTTTAGGTTTGTGTGCCGCTTAAATACAAATCAGGCTAGTATCTATAAGAATCCTACTACTGAACACATCATTAGCTTACAATGGCAAATATCCATAAATAACCCTTTCGTTGTCCCGTGATAGACACAATAGAATATCTATTCTTATTTATCTTATGTGATTCATCGGAAAGGAACCAGTTAATATTTTTCAAAATTTTATTGTATTCTCATACATACAGGTTTCATCACAATATTGTCTTTCAACGTTAAAGCAAGCGATAAATGAATAGGCAATTTATTTGCATTAAACACTTATATCTTCTAGAAAACCGACTTTATATCACGACTTTTATACAATACCTTATATTTATTCCCTAAACCAATAAAAAAGTAACACTAAATAATAATATTAACTACATAAACTAAATTTATCCGTTGTAATATTGGCTGTACCAGACTGAGCGTAGACACCTAATAGTCTTCAATTACCGACTAATTTACCGCCTTTTACCGACCAGCCGTAACACACTTTATTAGCGGGAACTCTCCTTACGTTTATTCATTAGTAACACAACACTATAGCACCATTTAGATAGTACACTATCCAATTATATTTACACAATTTAGTAATTAGTCGATTTAGTTCACGAAAAATCACAGCAATGAATTATAACTTTTTTATTTTCAAACTTGAAACATTCCACACTTAAAAATCACGTCATAGGCCGAAATTTTTTAAATCACCTAACTGGTCGTAATTTAAAGTCACGTTCTAAAATTCCATTTTCGAATTACTACTGTCATTGACGGCGTTGCGTTTTCCATTCGCGTCGTATCCGCGGCGCGATGCGGGCGGCCGGTGCGCTCTTCCCGCCCGTCTGACGCACCCGCCGCCGCCGCGACGTACGAAAACATCGCGCCTTATCCGACAGTGAACGCTGGATTTCATGAGCTTTAAAGCTGGAATTGATTCGTTATACGATAGCTTGTTATTTAGTAGCAAGTAACGCAATTTACATACACATTCTGTGATAAAATAGCATCAGGAAATCGTGATGTCTTCTCTTATCACCACTATTACTGTTGTTAAAATAAAAATACGAAAGCTTAAAACAACTTCACTTACTACTGCTTTTTTAAATCTAAGACTTGAATCCAAAAATTCTATATTTTGCAATTTACCTTAAAATGCAACATTGACAGCAAAGCACACTAAATAGATTAACATGTCTAAAACATAAACATCCAAAAAAAAACATTAAACATATAAAGGGGACAGAAACAAATCAAAATATATACATAATATACCTAATATTATGTATATATTTTGGTTTGTTTCTGTCCATATCTACGGCGACACCCACAACCGCTCTACATCAATTAGGTGGTCTAAATGCTAGTTCTTACCACTTCAGTAACATCTTTAGAGTCTAACAGCACCCTATTTCGAAGAAAATGTGCCAATAGACTGATGTACGACGGGAGATGGGCAGAATAATTGGACAATCGGCCTTCGAGCGAAAGAAATGGCGGCGAGAAACGATACCTACTGTTGTTTTTATCAGAAACTGTAATTTACGCTATGAGTCTATTGATTGCCTTGCGCTAAAGCTTACTGTCGAGAAGTCTCCTATTTGATCCCTGGATCGAGCAGTCATATAGAGATTATTCTTTGAATTTTGACTCGCACTATATATGTATAATATTGTCTGGCCGTGGCAGTTAAATAGCAACTGAAACATCGGTGAAAATGAAAATATAAACAGTTTAATCTGTCAAGTCTAAGAATACCAGACATAATTAAAAACTTTGGAAACTTACGTGGTACCTATACATAGCTTGGAAAATGTACATCTAATACACCTCTCCTCAAATTTGCAGGCATATAACATCCTGATGCAACAGACTTACAGACTTATCCTAACTAATATTATAAATGCAAATGTGAGTTTGTTTGTTTGTTACACTTTCACACCTTAACTGCTCGACCGATCATCATGAAATTTCGTGTACACGTTGTCTTGTCAGGGATAAAAAGGACATAGGTTACCTTTCATCCAGGCAAAAGTACTATTCTCAAGAGGAAGAAAATTTACATAACCTATATTTATGGGAGCGGATCCGCAGGTTATGTTTTTTTAAAGATTTCTTTCTATTTGTTTCAATTTCCTAGTATTCTTGTTATCCCCTATAGCTAAGCTAGAGTGCTTGTGTTTGGAATGGGTTCACGTCAGTAGTGCAATGGGTGGGATTCGAACCCGCCACCTCTCGATCGCAAGTCCAATGCCTCATCTAGTATCCTAACTAATATTATAAATGCAAACATGAGGTGTATTTGTTTGTTTGTTTGTTACGCATTTACGCCTGAACTACTTGACCGATCATCATGAAATTTCGAATGCACGATGTCGGGGGTACAGGCAAAAGCCATGGAGTACCATTTATCAAAAAAGAAAAACTGTATTGTATGTATGTATCTTATGTGGGGGCCAGTCAGTGCAGACCGGCGACATTTCGACCCAGTGGGATCTTTTGTGTCGACTCTCCCAATAACGACTGCCATAGATTTTCATGGCAGCCGGGACCGACGGCTTAACGTGCTCTCCGAGGCAAAAAGCAGGCGACAATTGTCAATCAATTCGCACATAATTTCGGAAAGTCATATAACTTCCGATAGTCAGAGGTACGCGACGTGGGTTCGAACCCGAGACCCTCTGCATTGCAGTCTGTCGGTCTCCTCACTGAGCTATCTCTGCTAAACTGTATTGTACTCGAAGGGATAGAAATTTTAAGACGCGAGCATAATCTAGTATCTTTATATATATAATTCTACTGTACCTGTGTATGTCACTGAGCTCCTCCTAAAGGGCTGGACCGATTTTGATAAAAAAAATTGTGTGTGTTCATGTGGATTCGAGGATAGTTTAGATTTGTGTTTTTTTTTTCTCCTTTGTACAAGACAACGTCTGTCGGGACAGCTAGTATATAATAAAATGTAAAAACTATGTCGTCGATTAGAAAGGGTGCGTGGTCACGTCTAGTGTGTGTTCTGCCTAAATATTCATTGCTCGTCAATTTAGTTATTTGAACCCGTGTAACAGGGGAGCGTATAGCTATCAGAACCCATTAATGAATCACTACATGTTATAAAATAAAGTCTCCCGCCGCGTCTGTCTGTCTGTTCGCGATATACTCAAAAACAACTAAACAGATTTTCATGCGCAGTTTTTTACCAATAGACAGAGTGATTCATGTGGAAGGTTTAGGTGTATAATTTGTTAAGGTTACCCGTGAGAAGCCGGAGCGGGTCGCTAGTCTACTATATAGAATAACTTTGTTGTATAGGAAACTAGATTTTGCCCGCGGCTTCACTCGCCTAAATGTAGGTAAAGTTAGGTAAGTAACAGTGCTTATTTCTATATGATAAGTACCATATGTTCTTTTCTGTTCCTGGCAAATTGTATGCGAAATTTCACGATGATCGGTCGAGTAGTTAAGGCGTGAAAGCGTTACAATCAAACTAATCTCAGGAACTACTGATTCGAATTAAAAATTGATTTTAGTGTTGGGTAGCCCATTTATCGAGGAAGGCTATATAACATCACGCTACGACCAATAGGAGCAGAGCAGCAATCAATAGTTGCGAAAACGGAGAAAATTCTTCTATATGAAGCAGACGAAGTTGCGCGGGTCAGCTAGTATTTACATATTCGGGTTCGATTCCCGCACAAGTCAAACATTTGTGTGCATGAACGTGGATGTTTGTCTTGGTCTGGGTGTTTCTATGTATAATATGTATGTATTTACAAAAAAAAAAGTATATAAGTATGTTTATCCATTGTCTAGTACCCATAGTACAAGCTTTGCTTAGTTTGGGCTAGATGGTGTTGTGTGTATGTAGTAGAATATTATTATTATATATGTATACAAATCTTCACATAATAAATGTATATGGATTCACGCAGGTAAAGCCTCGAGCTGAAACTAATCTATACTAATATTTTAAAGAGAAAATATTGATTTGTCTTCGATAAACTCTGCAACTACTAAACAGATTTTAATCATGCTTTACCTTTGCACCGTTAGAAAGCTACTTTATCCAGAAGTAAGATAGATAACATCACGGTACAAGCTACGGGAGCGGAGCAGAAATCAGAAACCGCGGGGGCGACAGTTAGCACCCACTGTCTGCACGGGTGGCGTAGTGGACACCTCGTCACTGTCAACTGTTACGGAATCGATCCTCACACAGAACAAAAATTTTAACACATAATGGAACACAGTAATGATTTTATACTATTCCTTATAAATAAAAAGTGTCACATAATTGTAATTAACAAAAATTAGACCGCATCCACATTAGGAAGGGCGTTAAGCTGCGCACTGATAGCGCACCTCACTCGCCGTGCGTGTTAAAACGTAATAAACTTTCATTTAATGAACGCAGGTTCAAAAGGCTTCTACTCACGACACTCGAATGCAGCGTCATGATATTTCGATGTGAACACAGAATTTAGGTTATCGACTTTCCAAATTGGAGCTTCAAGTTTCAAATTAATGCAACGTTTTATAGTTTGTTAGTTTCTGCCCGTGGTTTCGCTCGCATTAATCTCGATTTCGTCAAACAATTTTAATGAAACAAATCTTTTTGCTATACAGCTATGGTGTAGCAGTGCATGTGCAGGTGGGCACAATGTGTATAAGCAAAATAGAAAAATATGTTGCAATAATCCTTCGCCTGCTGCGGCTAGTGCCACCGTATGTGTTCCATCCCACTTTACATTAAAACTCTCGAAGGGCCTCTTTACGTTGGACCTGTCTCTGTGTAAGTCTCCCAAAGGGCCAGATATTTTTCAAATATGTTAGTAAAATATTTGTAATAAGAGAAACATAATAATAGAAAAGTAGGAAAGTAAAAAAACAAAGTAACAAAATATAACCAACTAGCTGTTGCCCGCGCCTTCGTCCGCGTGGACTTTAATTTATTACCCAATACCTACTTTTAATTTGTTATCTAATTTTAATATATAAAACTACAACTAAAGAAATTAATAAGTCTAACTACACCTATATAGGTGTAGTTAGCTATATATTCAAAAAATACATATGGTATCGCGGACGTTTTTGTAGATATTGATACGTTCTATAATACCGTAGAACATTTTTTTGTTCTATCATCAATAGTTTCCGCAGCGCACGCGATGACAGATTTTTAATGACTAATTTTTTCACACCTTGGGTTAGGTATATTATTGCATTTTTATTAAGGATCCCTGTTTTTTGAAAATGTTATATAGCCTATGTCACTCAGTGAAGATGCAGCTTTCTAATGGCGAAAGAATTTTCGAAATCGGTCCATTAGTTTTTGTGTGAAAACATTACAAACATACATACAAAACGACAAATGTTTCCTCTTTATAATATTAGTTTAGATAAACATCTTGAGACACATGTGTCCCACAGCTGCAGCAATCAGGACTCTGGATCAGCATTTGCCTGTTCACAAGAACCAGGCACTGGTCATTTTCTTTTTATCAGTCTTATTCAGAATCAAAGGTATTTTCTTTTCTGCACCCATGACAATGTGTATGGAAAATTTCATGATGATCGGTCGTTTAGTTACGGTGTGAAAGCATAACAAAGAAACCAACTTCAATTCGCATTTATAATATTGGTTAGGACTAGATTCGGCCCTCGGTTTCACCCGCAGTCATCCCACATGAATGCTTATCGGGATCTCATATTTGAAATATTAATGGGGGCGCCATGTATGAATAAGTTCAGAGCTAAATTGTTGCTAAAATAACATTAAAGGAGTCTGCCCACTACACCGTCTCATACCGTAACCGTGCTAGGAACGTATCAGACATGAAAAGCAACACGATACTCACTGCTATAGGAACTGCTGGTCGGTGACGCAACGGTCTAGTAGCCATAGTCTTATATATTTCCCTACAAAGAATATTTTTTTGCCTGACACGTTCCTAGCACGGTCATGGTATGAGACGTGGTAGTGGGCAGACTCCCTTAAGTTGAACTATTTTCCCATGTGAACGCATTATGGAGATAAAATCTGTGTCAATAACATTAAAAAAGTGTTGAAGAACTCAGAACTTACCCAATCGTAGCACATTTTAAGTTAGTCTAAAACTAAAAAAGCTCTTTAGTTTTTGGATAGCTATGTCTTTTACTCTGGTAATATTTGTATCTTCTTTTTTAAGACACAGGTCATTTATTTACCTACATATTAGTAAAACATAGAAAATTTTGCCCACGGCTACACATGTGGTTGGCTGTTGGACGGCCATGCAGAGGTGTCGACTTTGATTTCAAGGCGCACATCTCTGACTTTCCTTAGTTATATACGTATTAAAAGATAATTATCGCTCACTTCCACTATACACGCTCACTTTCACTAAAGAAAACCGTGAGCAGACTTGCATGTTTGAGAGTTTTCCATGTTACAGCTGTACATGAGGTCTCAGGTTCGACTCAGCACGTCTGCTCACCTGTTTACCTGTTTTCCATGTCTAAGAGTTATCCATAATGTTGTCAAAGATATGTAAAGTCTCCCAACACGCATTGGGCTAGCGTGGTGAATTATGGCCTAATCCTTCTCAGACTGAGAAGTGGCCGGTGCCAAGAAGTGGGACAGTTTAATGCTGGTATAATATTAATATTATTATTCTAAGACTAGAATACCCGATGGTTCTGTAGTACAATGATAGCAATCAGGGTAAAACCTTTTACGTGGCTGTATCGAGTTCAATATCGGTACATTCAGTGCATGGCGAGTCGTCCCGGCGGAGAGAGAGCCGGTATCATTGATCTCCGAGTGATTGGGAGCACGGCAGACACACTCGTAATCATATCAGTAGGATTTTACATCTGTCGGCAGCGATGCACTGCTATTTTTAAAATTAATAGATTTTGCCCGCGGCTTTGCTCACGAAAATGTAGGAAATTTCAATGATGTATCCCTCGTATTCACGAAAAAAGTACTAGGTATACACCGAGTACTTTTTTTTGGATGAACGGTACTTTATGTCCATTTCTGTACCCCTGATATCGTGTATGCGAAATTTTATAATAATCCGTAGAGTAGTTAAGGCGTGAAGCTTAAAAAACAAACTCATATTTGCATTTATAATATTAGTTAGGATTCGTTTGGACAGCACAAAACCCCAGAGCTTCAAGCAAAAATTCTGTCATGATAAATTAATGTAGGTTTGCCGGCTTCGGTATCTCAATCTACGTGATATTCTATGAACTTCTGTGATTGCACAAATGGCGTAATGGCCAAAGTAGTCGGCTCACCACTACCACTTCGCCGAGTGACCACAAAACCAAAGTGCTACCACAAAAATGTGTGACCCACAGGCATAGTTCTTAGTCTGGGTGTTCGTTGTTTGAATGTTTGTTAAGTTCAACGCGACATAGGAAACATTCCTAATACGGGCGATATCTTTTTAAAACAAAAAGAAAATCCTCTTTCCTTAATGCCTCTTACTACGACCATAAATCAATCAGTCACACAAAGTCAATCATAGCATAAGGCTCTCCCATTTCACTTGTTATCTATTTCAACACAGCAAAGAGAAGACATGAGCTACTACTTAGTCTAAGAACATAAGCTGTTTTTATCTAATAATATAAAACACGTACAGACGAACATACAGTTGTATCACTAATGAACCCGTATTTACCTACCGCTGTGCTTATCTCCAACGATATTCCTCAGCGTGAGCCAATAACGCTAATGACGCAGCCGCCGACATTGTTGACGCTCACTCCATTTGTTAATATGAACGTTTTCTTCGAGAAATCGTCACAAGGTCGGCACAGAAATGGCGCTGAATACTTTGTGTGATTTAGAATGGTTACCTGTAACAAAACAAAACATATGTTAAGAATGTATAGTTAACTAAAATAATTTATATTTATTTTCCAAGTATTAATCTATCATTACAGGTTCTTAATCTAATGCAATATTGTAGTACCTAACATAACTAAAATCTAACACTAAAAACAGTAATATAATATAAGATTTTAAATCTTTTAACAATAACTTAATATCCAGTACGTAGCCCAAACATTTGCATCATAGATAAATATAATATAGATATGTATAATATGTATGTATTTACAAAAAAGAAGTATATATGTATGTTTATCCATTGTCTAGTACCCATAGTACCAGCTCTGCTTAGTTAGGGCTAGATGGTGTTGTGTGTATGTGGTAGAATTTTATTATTATTATAGATGTGTCCCTCGATGTTCGATTTAACTGCGCGGATGACGTAGAAGTTTAAGTGATGCCTCGCCACTGTAGTGTTAGAGGTCCGAATCACACACACGTAAAAAAAATTGTGTGATCAATAAATGATTGTTCCGAGTTTTGATGTTCTTTGTGTCCGATGTTTGAATGTATGAAAGGCTCCTGCGAAACAGGAGTTATTCCTAATGCGGGAGTTTTCTTTAATATTGCCAGGCATTAGATTTTTCTGTCAGGAAATTGTTCTTAACAGCACAGTCTGGACCTGCGATTGTCAATATTTTCCCCCTATTAAATAGGACCTAAAGCCATAGTTGACGTAATGTGGGTGTAACACACCGCTGCCTATCTGTCTTTTACGCATAATGGTTTTTATTTCTTTAACTACCTATTGAGTTGCCGCGGCACACCAGAGTCCAGAGACAATAGGTTTTCAATTATGTCTAGCATTCGAAGTATAGACAGCTTAAGGATATAATATTGTCTTGCGTATACGCGAATGTTATACATTAAAATTAAACTATTTCATACGGACTTTGTAGCGTTGTTTATTTTTAAAACACTTTTATTACTTACATAATTTTAAACGTTACGATCGAACGAAGAGTTTTAAAATAAACAATGCGACAAAATCCGTATAACGTAGTTTAAATTCAAGGTTAAGGATATTGATTAAGTAAAGAACATCCAAACAAACAATCAGTGAAGGAAAGCATCGTGAGGAAACCTGCATGTCTGAGAGTTTTCCATATTGTTCTAGAAGATATGTGATGTCTGCCAACCCGCACTGGGCCAGCGTGGTGGACTATGGCTTGCCCTTCTCACGCTGAGAAGAGGCCCGTGCCCAGCAGTGGGACAATTTAATACAGGGCTGATATTATCCAAACATCTTTCTCATTGATAATATTAATAGGATATACCAGTTTTCTTTTGATTTATTCGTAACTAGCTTTTATCTGCGGCTTTGCTTCCCTGCATCTGAAGAAAAATAACTATCCCAAAGGAACTGTGCATTTTTCCGGAGTAAAATATACAGTCTCAGTCGTCGGCCCATAAATCTTCATGCAAAATTTGTTTGTGTACAAAAGAAATATAAACCAACAAGGCGTGGTAGCGCAATGGCATTGGACTTGCAAACGAGAGGTCACGGGTTCAAATCCCCATTTTCACTACCGACGTGACGTCCACTGTTAACACAAGCATTCTAGCTGGAGACGCTTATAAGATTCTAACTAATATTATAAATGCGTATGTGAGTTTGTACGTTTGTTACGTTTTCGTGCCTTAACTCATTATAAAATGCCGCATAAACGTTGACAGGTGTACAGGAAAAGTCGTTGGGTACCATTCAACCAGGAAAACGCGAGCGTAGCCGCGGGCTAAAGCTAATTACTAATCATGTGTAGCCCAAATAGCTACTAATAATATTTAAAAAAGAGGGATAACTGTCTTTTAAAAACACATATTATTATTTATGTTAAAGTCTGCATGCCATGTAAACATATTATGCGACTCCGACATATACAGTCTCCGGTGGTTTGTCCGAGTGAGAATTGTCCCAGTTTCGTGTCCATTCGACGCTAAGTAGACGTGTGACGGACACACCCGTGGCATCTGCTAGTTACATTACATGTGTGGCCTACGCGGTGCCTGACATTGATGTTGGACTCGCAGGGGTATGTGGTTAGCCGCAGAGGACGACATGTTCGTTGCTCGGCAAGCACGTGGCGTTCGAGCGTCGGACTCATGCGCGGCTAGTGCGAAACAGTCGGTCGCGCGAGGCACGGAGTTGTCTTTACCGAAGTGGCGGCGTGGTTTCGCTCCCACAACGCATCTCGGGCGCTTGCCCGCTCAGCAAGTAAGAGTCATAGCTGGAGTGACTCGGGCCACAACCGGCTTGTAGGCCTATTTGGGTAGGCGTATGGATGTACCTCGGGAAGTGAGCGTGCCTTATACAGCTCCGGTACCATACTGGAGATATGGTAGGCGGCTTCTCCGTCGGCTTCAGCGAGGTTTTTGTTAGCAACTCCCAGAGTAGTAAAGCAAGTAGTGAGCAGCTTTATTGCTCCGGTACCTATCTGGAGAATAAGTAGTGCCACTTGGGCACGAGGTGGCTCACTTACGAGAACTGGATCTCTGAGGTTAGGGTGGAGAGTCGAGATTTGGGGACAAGACCTGTCTATAACTGGTCCCGGAAGGTGCTCTCGGGCACTGGAAGGTACAGCGGCTCCACCTAATATAACCTTGATGGTTGGTGTAGGGGAACGCTATATCATAAACTGGACTAGTCGTAGAGAGAGGGGATGTTCGTACGTGACGTCCTGCCGTGGCCTGCTCGATCTCCATACCTCAACCCAATTGAACACGCATGGGATATACTCCAAAGAACAGCTCTGCCGAGTATGTATGTCGTACATACCCCACAACAACTTTTTGACTTGTTAGAAAGAATGTGGGCGGCCATTCCTCAAATTCATTTTGATGAACTGATTTTAAGCATGCCAAATCGCTGTGATTGTGTTATTTGTGTCAATGGTGAAAACACAGACCATAAATTTTTTAACCTTTAAAATAATAATTACATAAGATACTTATTTTTGCCTATTTTTTCCATTTACTTAAAGATTTGGGTTAATTTTTCTGAATTTGCAAAAATTCAAATTTTCTTATTTTTACAAAATTTAGGGCTAATTTGATTACTTAAACATAGGAATTAAAGAGAAAAGCTAGTCTGGAAGACTAGATTTGGCAAATATGAATTTGATAGTTTTGTATACTTAAAAATGTACTTTTGATGTGTGTAGTTGAATGCCAATACATGATACATCCCTTCTTTTCCCACGGGACGCCATGTTTCATTGTGATTGTCCAACCTCGTGTTGGTTGACGCTATTACAGCCAAAATAAATTAAATGTTTAATTACAGAGTTGAATAAATGTAAAAATTAAATATCAATAACGATAATTAAATGTTTTTGGAGTAATACGCTGAAACTGTTCTCTACTTAGCTTTTTTGTATCTTTTTAATGTTTTATTTTTAAGGGTTTCTTTATTTCAATAATAAAATGGCAGCCTTATCGTTAACCATAGATAATCCCGACATAAATATTAAAACTATTAGATACGAAAGAAATTGAAATCATTTGTGCAATAACATAGATACAGTTACAGCTGCTTTCGATCTAAGTGTGATAAAATAAAAGGTTAGGTTGACTTTACCTTAACCTTACCGTTAATTTTATCGGCTCACTATAGTCTATTTAAAATACGAAGTCCCTTTTGACATTTCATAGTACGTAGCTCTGCACATTTCATATAAAATGCTAAAATAAACAATGATTACTTATAGTACTAAAGACTATTTAAAAATAATTAGAGTCTATACAAAACATGATGTAATTGTTTCATAAACATAATCAACTAATTATTTCTATTGATATTAGTCTTAAATAATTTAAACATCAAAATAAAATAACATTTTACTACAATACCATGGTTACGCAATAAGGTATTCTTTTTACTTTCAATCATAGTGACGCGATATGAATCGGATAAAATCGAACTAATTCGAGGTAAAAACAAATGTCCGAGAAATACTTTTATAAATTTGTACACTCGCGAGCAAAAAAATCGACTCACTCCATACATTCGCACTAAAAGAGCTCTAGCACTAAAATTAAAACCTAAATTTCATTTTAGGTCTTAAATCCTTAAAGTTTAAGGTCTAACCTTAAAAAAAACAATAACGGTAGTATTCTTTTCTAAAAAATAACTGACAACATCTCTGGACAGAAAAATGTAACATTATGTGCTCATTTACACCAGTGGTTGTTGCTTAACTCTAGGAGGTATAAAGGGCAACCTACCACTTTTACCCTTATCAGTTTACCTTAAAACGTCGATAGGTACACATCTCCGCAATCTCCAATCAAGAATATTTCTATCAAATGGACACTACAGCAGAAACAGCGGCTCAAGCTGTCGCGCTATTAGAACAAGGCCTTAGCCAACGTCAAGTTGCTCGTACTCTACAAATGAGCCAGTCAGCGGTTTCAAGAATTTACCGAAGACACCAGGAGACTGGTGGCTTTAACCGACGAAGAGGTTCTGGTAGAAAACGAAGCACTTCGGAGAGGGACGATCGTTTCATTGTCACCGCTTCGTTGAGAAATCGCTCCCTCACCGGGGTTCAAGTCCAACAAGAGCTCAGGGAAACACGTGGAGTAGCTGTCAGCTCGTGGACAGTGAGAAGACGACTTAAGGCAGCCACCCTAACTCCAAAAAGACCAGCAAAGGGACCGAAATTGACCTCAGCCCATCGAGCAGCTCGCCTTTGTTTTCGCTAGAGAACACGTTGATTGGACTGAAGAGCAATGGAGCTCTGTTCTCTTCTCTGATGAAAGCAGAGTATGTCTGAATGGTAGCGATAGAAGGAGAAGAGTCTACAGAAGACCAGGAGAGCGATACTCACAATGCTGCATAGAAGAAACTGTTGCCTTTGGAGGAGGTTCTTGCATGGTGTGGGCAGGCATTTCAATGGAAGCAAAAACCGAACTGGATTTCATGGAAACTGGCCGCCATGCCGGAGGATTGACTGCGGAACGGTATATTAATGAAATCTTAGGAGACCACGTCATCCCATATGCTGGTTTTGTCGGGGAAAACTTCATCCTGATGCAAGATAATGCCCGTCCACACAGTGCAGCTGTCGTTTACCAGTACTTAAATGAAGTTAACGTGCCTGTAATGGACTGGCCATCTCGTAGTCCGGACTTGAATCCTATTGAACACTTGTGGGATGAACTCAAGAGAAAAGTCCGGGCTAGATATCCTGCACCAACATCAATAGCTGAGCTTCGGGTAGCGTTATCTGAAGAATGGTATGACATACCGCAAGAGAGAGTGAAGCACCTCATTGAGTCAATGAAGAACCGCTTAGAAGCCGTTATAAGGTCTAGGGGTGGTAACACTATGTACTAAAAGAACTTTTTTGAAGAAGAAAAGAATATTTTTTTAGTTAAAAGCTGTCTTTTCTTTTTGACTTTTACTTTGTAATTTTAAGTTTTAACACACTAAAAGTTAATCAGCATATTTTCGTTACATAAACGAGCGTAAGTTAGGACAATTTGTACTCATTTTAAAGCTAAGACTTAGGACTAAAGAATTTAAGACCTAAAATGAAATTTAGGTTTTAATTTTAGTGCTAGAGCTCTTTTAGTGCGAATGTATAGAGTGAGTCGATTTTTTTGCTCGCGAGTGTATTTGGTATTAATTATTATTACTTTGCAACGTACTTTAAATTTCATTCTGTAAAGCCTTAATATATATATTTACTTTATAAAAAAAATTTTTGATATTCAAAATTTATTATACCACATTTATTTCACCCCTATACAAGTATGGAGTAAGTATGTGATACTAGGAATTAATCAAGGATAAGGCCAGATTTTTTTTTACTATTAACCTTGTTATATTTAACTTTGGTGTAATTATTATTTCAATATGTCAAACTTAGATGGACTCCTTTTGTTTTTCTGTTTCTATCATTTTTGTTTCGATTCGAAACCCACAATTACAGTTTGTTTCGAAAGTTAATCGGTAATCGATTTTGTGATGTATCGATTGAAACGGTCTCTTCGCTATTGTTGTTCAACGATTATCTGTCAAATGGGATTTCGTATTTGAAACGCACTATAACAATTGTTAACTGCACTCCGATTACAAAAATAAAACTTGTAATAACTAACAGGAATGTTGCGAATATTTGCATCCGCATCCGCAATTGTGGAGCTTCAGCATCGATTTGGACATCTGCATCCGCAATAATCAACGCGGATGTTAAGCGGATCCAGATATAGCGTAGGTTACGGTAAGAAAGAAATCAGTTGTTCAGTAGTACGTGTTTAATTTATGAACCTTTGCAAAAGAGGCTTGAACCTGCGAAAGCGGTGACATTAGATACTTTTTATTAAGACGCACAATTTTCATCAACATCTGCATCCGCAATTGCGGAGCTTCCGCATCGATTTGGACATCCGCATCCGTATCCGCATCCGCGGATGTGAGTCTTTAAATATCCGTATCCGCATACGTATCCACAGATGGCAAAAAATCTGCATCCGCGACATCCCTGATAGCTAAGTCTAGTACACAACCTTTCATATGTGTTAATAGTCTCACGCCTATATCCCTGAAAAGGTAGATAAGGATATATCAAACCGTCTATATAAAAAATAACACATTTTACCAGCTCTGATTCTCAGTTAATTTTGTTGGCTACACAGTTTTAAAGTACATGCCACTGAGAAATTCCTAACACAACATTCCTAATAACACTGCCGGAACCGGGAATTAAACCCAGGTTCAAACTCAAAATCCTACACTTTAACTGAGATTTTACGTCCCAGGATCAAAGCAGCAATTGCTTCTTAAGATTTTCGTCAAAATACGAACTTCTAACCACAACAAGTATCTGAGACTAATAAAAAAATACGTCGGACATCACATCAAAAAGAAACAATGAAAGATAAAAAACCCAACGCAATCTGTACGTCGTAATCATTCTGCAAGAGTGATGCTACGGAATTTCGCATCAGGTGATAACTTCGGTGTCCGGTAACAGCCTGTCCGATACAAGGGACAGTAGCGAGGCGTCCTATTAGTGACGAGTGGAGGATCAAACGGACCCTGTGACGTCACTCGGCCCACATACATCCTCGCATTACGATTGGTGCAATCGACTCCAGTTACAATATATCGGATCACCGGTGTGTAATACTTTTTAACGGACATTATGTTACCTTTTGTACACGTAGGACAGTCCTATATTTTAAGTTTTACAAGCTTCAGTAACTTAATAAACTGTCTTATATATTTTGACATTCATAGGTGTTACTATGTGATAGCAGTGATAGCTCAGTGGGGAGATCAACAGACTGCAAAACAGAGGGTCGCGGGTTCGAACCCACGTCACGCACCTCTGACTTTCGGAAGTTATATGACTTTTCGAAATTATGTGCGTATTGATTAACAATTATCGCGTGCTCTGTGCCTCGGAGAGCACGTTAAGCCGTCGGTCCCGGCTGCCATGAACATCTATGGCAGTCGTTATTGGGAAAGTCAGTACCCTCTAATATCCTGACACTGGTCTAGCCTTAGGATATCGTTAGCCTTCGGGTTGCGGAGGTAGGTGGCAGCCGCTCCGTGTAAAAACTGATATCCAGTCAAATCCGGTTAGACCAGAAAAGTCGACCCCAAGTGACTTGGGGATAATAAAAGCTAAGAGAGAAGGTGTTACTATGTCCTAACAGGCCAGAAGTCTAAAATGTATACTTGACTTCACTTGGTAACAGCAAGACTTAACCGGCTGCCCCTGCGAAATATCGCCTTCTTACACAAAACCGGCATTCAGAATATTACTGGCACTATACACTAGTATATCCTAAATAATACATATTTGTTGTAAAGCGACGATAGCAATACACACTGAGAAAATTTAAACTTTCTAACGATAGTAAATTGTTCATGAAATAAAGAGCCCTGACAGACAGACAAATGGAAGGATGGACTGCGAAGACTTTAATAATAGGGTCCTTTGGCACCCTTCGGGTACCCTGTAAAATAAAGGAAACAACAATTTTATACAATTACGGTGCCTAATAGCCAGCTGTAACGCTACATTGTTTTACATCAGGTGAAATAGTTGATAAAAGGCAGTCCAACACAAATGGCTCGTCGTTCACAAGTGGCTCAAACCGCCGCGTGACGTCATCACGCCCCACGCATCCTTTCGTTAACACGAGTGGTGTAATCGACTCCAGTTACAATAGATATGATCAGGTCACCGATATTACTCGTTAAACGTTTGTTATGTTAGGGTTTCTACAGATAACATTTCTATCATTGAAGTAATAATACTAGCTTATGCTCGCGGCTCCGCCCGCTTGGTACCTACATCAATAAAAAGTAGCCTATGTCCTTTCCCAGGTTTTAAACTATATTTGTACCACATCTAAATCGAATTGAGTGGTTTCGCCATAAAAATGTAACAGACAGAGTTACTTTCGAATTTATAATATTAGTAAAGATTTAGGACCATAAATTATAAAGGGAGTAACAGAGCTATCTATGAGACAGCTTACAAGCTGAGACTTAATCAAATCACTTGACATCAAATTGGTTTGATTCTGTTAGCCTTACAAAACTCTATGTATTTATTATCGAGTGCCACATTGTACCTAGGACATAATATTACGTATACGCCTATTGTTACCTTTCGGGTCCGAGTTTTTGGTGACCAGCCAAATATTTAAAAAATGCAATTAAATGCAAATGAGAGTTTATTTGTTACGCGCCTTAACTAATGGACTGGTCATCATCAAATTACGCATACACATTGACAGAGATACAGAAAAGGACATAGGTTACTTTTATCCAGAAAAAATACTGTTACTGTGTACTAACCTAACCTAACTTACATTTATGCGAATAGAGCCACTTTTATCCAGAAAAACAGTACTATTTCCAAGCGAAGCCACGGGCAAAAGCTAGTTAATAAGAAGACAGGTAACATTTAAGCAAAATATTTTGCCACATGCTCTAGGAGTGCCGTTTGTACTCTTGTAAAGTACTAATGGCTATTCAGAGTGCATTCCGTGTCGCAAAGTTAAAGGGCTGTCACATACAATGTAGACAATATTAAAAAATATAAAGGAGACTTGCTTTGTTAGCATAAGCTTGTACTTAAAAATAAACTAGCTGTGCCCTGCGGTTTTACCTGCGTTAGATTGTGTTAAAGTTTACCTAATGGTATGGTTACTTACGGCTGCGGCGCTATAACTGTTATCAAAATGTCAAAATTCTAACTAATATTATAAATGCGAATGTGAGTTTGTTTATTTGTTACGCTTTCACGCTTTTACTACTCGACCAATTATCATGAACTGCCGCATACACGGTGTCATGGGCACAGAGTAGGACATTTACATCTAGAAAAAAAATACTATTCCCCAGGGATATAAATTTATTAAAAAATCTAGATTAACGCGAGCAAAGCTGGGGACGACATTTAGTGTATAACTATTTACAAGAACACAAAGATTAACGCTTGCGTTAAGAACGGGTACACGTCGCGTCGGTAATATAATTATGTAAGTCGTAGGAATCGAAGAGGTCCCCTCTTGATCGTAAGCCTGATGCCCTAACCAATAAATACTACACACATATATACCTATTTATATTATTTATTTTATATGTATAGTTCAATAATTGTAGGGGTTGAATAGTATATTCAAAATAGTGTTCGTAGTTAACAAGCTCAGCTATCTACGATGTGAGTTGTTTTACGCAATGATTCTTATCAAAAGCGCAATGGGTTGGAACCAAACCTACGGCTACTCGATCGCAATCTAATGCCTAATCCTTTGGGCTACAACTACTTTTACTTCATATCTAAATCTACTATTCATTTTATGTTTAGGTATAAAGCAGAAATTCTTGGTAACATCACAATGTAAAAAAGTAATGATCCACACTCCATCGCCTTGTCAAGATCAAAGTTATCCATAGAAAAAGGTTCACAATAAGAGTTCTTCATAATTGGTCACAAGTGTCATCGACCTATGGGTCGAACCCTATTTGTGACTCACATTCAAATCATACATCGCCGCGGGGCATTTTCGGGACTGTTTATTTAGTATTTACATTTCTTATCCTTTTAAAACGCCCGGTTCGTTTATGCGACAAACACTGCGTTGAACATATTGCGATAGCTTCGTACTACTTTATTACATATTAGCTTTTGCTTGCGGTTTCGCTCGCGTAAAAATAGGTCAGGTTAGGTAATGTCAGTTTCAGTTCCAGCGACCCACCCATCATGCAACGCATAGGAGTGAAAAAGGTTAGGTTATGTTTGTAACAGTACCTTTTTAAAATAAAATATGGCCTATGTTACTGATGATAATGTAGATATCTAATGGCAAAATATTTATTTAAATCGGTTGGGAAGTTTTTGTTTTAAGTCCTTACAAACAAACAAAAGATCAAATCTTTCCTATTAGTTTAGGATTGTATACTATACGGATATATATATATATACACTGGTGGGTACCAGTTATAATATAAATACATATTGGACTACGACCTAAGTGAGTAGTTGCAGGGAGACGACTGCCGCGCGGCGCTACTGCATACTTACGCCTGACTGTACATAACTGAAGCGTAAGCAGTGTCGCTACACTTAGTCTAGACTAGCTATTCCGCGAAAACAGTATTCTTTTCCTAGGTGAAATGTACCCTACGTCCTTAACTTTACCACTGACAACGTGTATGCGAAATTTTAAGATAATTGGTCTAGTCTTTAGGGCGTGAAAGCGTAACCAACAAACTCAAATTCGCATTTATAATATTAATTAACATCAGGTGTATCTAAACCCGGCTTAGCTTCACTGTCAGCTCAATCTTCTTTTAATTATTAGGGAAGCAAAAAAATTATAGTATTACTTGTGCCTGTGGGAACGTTGGGATAGAAACAATATACAAGGTGGCGCAAATGTTATCACATTAAATTATAAGATTTATATAATTAAGCTGGTTTGATGTTCTAAAATTTTTAAACTATGTAATCAAAAAAAATGTCCTGTGGCTAAACTACTGAATACATTTGGTTCATAATTTGTAAATCGTCAAAGAATACCATGTAGTATATGTGGTATCAATAAATGTGATAACATTTCCGCCACTTTGTACACCTATATAGAAATGTAACTTCGTCTAGTCAGTTATTACTTTTTGAATTTTGTAGGTATTATTTTCAGTAGTCATCGATTACTTTTCGAATTTTGCGGCGACAACCATACGGAAGCTGAATTTGTATATATAAAGATAAAGCAATTGCCAGGCTTTGATTTTTGCGTAGAACGCAGCGACCATTACAGAGTGAGACGCATGTTATTATGTGCGACGCAGACGCCGCGCGCCGCAAACAGAGTGCCTTTACCGCATGCGCTTTAAACACCGCGTGAACCAAACCAAGCCCTTTATTCATTCACCAAGTAAGCAAATCTTGGAGCAGCTCAAGTCTTTAGCATTCAAATCAATAAGATATTTAAATATAGCATAGAAAGAAGAAAGAAAGAAAGAAAAACCGTTTATTTGCCACAGATACAGTTCAAAAAGGAAATACATACTTACAATAGCGATAGATGTTCATAGCGAACTACTATTAAAGATACGACGAAAAAGGGAATTATTTCAGATTATATTTTTTTAGCACTTCTAGCAGTTTTAGCATAAAAGAGTATTGCTGTCTCGATGTTACCCGGAGGATTGAAGAGTTCAACAATAAGCCAGCAATTGTTGTCATTATTTATTTCTTTACTAAAAATAAGATAGGGTACGCACTGCGGCGAACATTGCTAACATAAACTTTTTATTTTGCTTAATATTAAATAATATGTGCTTAATCTATCTATATGTATATATAAATCAATTGCTGTTCGTTTGTCTCGCTAAAACTCGAGAACAGCTGGGCCGATTTAGCTGATTTTGGTTTTGAAATGTTTGTCGTAGTCCAGGGAAGGTTTAAACGGTGAGAAAATATAGTAAAATTCGTTAGGATAGGTGATATGAAGTACACCGGGTCATTTACTATTATATAAAAATGTGACATTGTATACTTACGCGCACTTTTTTGTACTAATTAGTTACAAAACAAGCGTTTAGTATGCTATTTATTTCGCTTGATAGTATGCAATTATTGTATATCTATACTTATAATTGGATTGTATCTATATATTAATCCGTGAAGCAAAATCTTTGTACCCCTTTTTACGAAATTTAGGAGAAGTATGAAATTTGGCACATTTAAAGTTTATATATAGCAGGAGTGGCAAATCCCAATATTTTTATAAAATATGTATTAGAAATAATTAAATTAAATTAAATGAAAAAACACTACACGCACACAACCATGCATTTTATACAAACAGTCGGCATTGCTCGGCTAATATCGTAGAATTCTTCGTAACTATGGTTACATATGTATATGGAGTAGGTAACTATATGAAATGTAATTACTGATTATAAGGGTATTGTTATAAACAATAAAAAAATTCGATGGTAGTAAATAATTTTGACAATAGAGCCAAATAAAATTAATAATGAACAAACTTATAATTTAAATCAATTATGGTCGAATTTCGACTACTTGGCGACTGCTTGTACTTTTAATACAGGGATATCTAAGTTTCTAAGAACATTTGAAGTGTTTTTTCATCTTTATTTATTTTAGAGGGCTTTATACTTATGATAAAGTCAACTTTAAGTACAGCAATCATCAATTTGCATGATTAGATTGGTACGTGTACCTAAAAGTAATAAATCTATTTAATCAATCTATTACAATTTTACCTGATTTTAATTAATTAAGCATTGAGACAGAGATACAGAACTTGGAACTTAGCAAATGTAATTTGAAAGAACGAGATCGAAGTTTTGTAAAAACGAAAGAATAAGATTAGTTAATAATGTTTGGATTTGTCATGTTACGTTTTAGCGCAGTGCGCACGCAGCTTTAAGCATAGAGACTAAAGATTATAATAATCTTTAAAGTTTTCAGGAAACATCGCCTACGAAAACACAGCTATATGAAGATTGGAGGCACAATTCGGCCATTTTGCGTTAGACTTTTTTTCTCAAAACAATCTCATTCGCTTCGCCGATTAGATGAGTTCTCGTGTAACGATGCCTCTGGTTGTATTTTCTGAAGAATTTGGCTGAAACCTATGCTATGTGTAGTTTTATATCGCGGAGATGGAAGATTGTACTGTTGAATGAGTATAGTTTATTTTTAGGACTTTTTTTCGTATTCCATGTGTTGCGTATTCATCTTGAAGCAGTCCGCTCGCTATTTTGCCGCCAAATTAATAAAATAATACAATTATAATGACTTATTTCTAATTATGAAAAATACATGTATGTAACCAAAAGTTGGTTGATAAGATAACAAATATTTTTTATAATATATCAAATAGTCTTGTCAACACTGAGTTGCGTGAGGCTCTGTCATTTAGGCGTAAACTTATGCCTACGCATGTCAGACGCTTAGTAATACACAAAGGTTTCTTCGCATGCTATGATCCTGGAATATATTTGTCCTGTCAATCAAGAGTGAGAATAAGATTTTAAAGACGAACAAAATGTTTGAAAATTTGTCTCACAATAAATATTATTTCACGTAACTTTACACTAAATAAGATGGGACGAAGTAGAAGTAGTAAACCGTGGCCAGACGTGGATCCACATGTCATCTAACGTTGACGTTCAAACGATACAGTCAGTTTTAGCTAGCGGTATCATGAAATACAATCATTATATGAAATGGTCGGCTACATCATCAAGTTATCAATCTGGCGGCCTCGATGGCGTAGTAGTTAGTGTAACCGACTACCACGCTTGAGTCTGCGGGTTCGATTCCCGCACAAATCAAACATTTGTGTGCATGGACATGGATGTTTGTCTTGGTCTGGGTGTTTCTATGTATAATATGTAAGTGTCTACAAAAACAAAGTATATATATATGTTTATCCATTATTTAGTATCCATAGTACAAGCGCTGCTTAGTTTGGGCTAGATGGTGCTGTGTGTATGTGATAGAATATTATTATAGATCTGGCTACGACACATATGTAAATAAATTTACCACTAATTTGTAGGTACTGCCAACCCTAATACAATAAGTGTTGATCGGGGTCAGGGCCGCACACGGGCGGCGGTCATCGCCTCCTTACGATGCTCAAAGGCAAGAGACGAGACTTCTCAAGTCCGACGTTTTACGTATGTACCTACCCCGTCTTATAGTATACATATAGCATAATCCCGTATAGAATATGTGTTTTACGTTACCGTGCAGTTTAAGGTACTTTGTGGATTATGACTGCCCATCACTAAGCATGTAACCAACCCTTGGTTACATCTGCAAATTAGGAATTGCTTTTTTTGTCATCGGATTGTTTCCTTTTAGACAGAATTATGGTCACGACAGTCAATCTTAACGGAGACTAGTCATCCGCACACGGGATATTATAGTCACTTCTCTCACTCTCATAGTCTGGTGATATCTTATGTGAAATGCCTATATCTTCGAAAGGGTGACACACCCCACATTTCGAGAGTTATGATTTTAGGTCCCACGTAATAGAGAAAAAGCTTATTGCCATCTATCAAACACAGTTCTAGGCTTGGTGTTGCTACGGCAATTTTCTTGATAGATAAACCGCATTGTATTACTCCGGGCAACGTACCCGGGACCTTATGTACAGCACTCGCATTTAATACCGCTGTGCCAAACATGTACAAATTACACAATGAAGATAGATCAGTTCGCACGAACATATCAGCGCCGACACGTCTCAGTAAACAACTTCCCCTAATGTGATGTCGTGATAAAATTAAATTATCATTTGTATAATAACATATGTATAAAAAATGTAGTCTAAGCCCGCAACTTCGTCCACCTAGACTACAGTTCGCCCCCTGACGTAATTTACACGGAGCACACTATGCATCATAACACCTGTTCTGCTAAGCAGAATTGGATGAAACGTAGCTTAGATAACGATAAAAACTAAATCCGATCAGTATTCGTGAAGATAATAAAGATAATATATAATTTCATATTCAAAAACGTAATGCTGTGCGTTGTCTGTCAGTCACTCAGTAACGGAAGAGTTTTATATATTTGTTTTATATATATATATATATATATAGATTACATGTACTTTCGGACTTATATCCTTTACAGTTTTATATTATTAGTATTACTGTCTTCTGCTCGCTGCTTAGCTTGAGTGAAGCGCACAGAAACGCAAACCATTATAAGAAGTAGATATTCTATGTGTTAATTCAAGACATGGTTTATGTGTGCCAAATGTTATCTAATCCGTTCAACGGAGTACACGTAATTGTTAAGCTACTGAATCGCAGAGGTACACTGGTGGACAGACACAAAAGACGTAATTATATCTCCAACTTTAACACTTGTCAGATTAACAAATATCCTAGTATCTTCACAAACTTTCATATTCCTAATATTAGCAGGCATGATGTAGTAAGATGTTTCCTGGACGATCTTCAGTTTATAATGCATAGTGATAGATAGAGGATTTTAAACGATTTTTTTTGTTTTCTACCTGCCAGTTCTGTGCATATTTGTAATTGGGGTAGCACATGCACTTTGATAACTGTTAATTTTATGTGAATGTCTGTGTATAAATAAATAAATAAATTTTGAACCATCACTTGCATTTATAAAAATTATGCGCATCAGTTGATAAAGACCACGTGTGCACGTGTGACATTCCATCTATCGTTATTCGTGACATTATTTAATGAGTAAATTGATTTAACCCACATATCGCTAATACGTTTATAACACGACATATAAGCTTTATGTTTATTTTATTACTTACAAATCGTGTCACGACCAGAACATACATGAAGTAGGCAGAGGTGTATTACCCTCACATTTCGCTAGTTATGGGTGTTGCCTAATTAGTGCGTTGCGTTGCGTTGCTTATATGGAAAACGACGCTACGACGAGCAGCGTCGTTTATCATATATTTTTGTGACATGCAACATTAATGCGTTGCTTCGTCGCACGCAACGTTTTAACGGATCGACGGACGAGAAACGAAGCAGGTGGCAGCAGGGTGCTGCGCTGCGTTGTCGGAGCTCCGGTGCGACTACAAACAGTGTTCCGATCCATTGTAGAATGAAGACTGAAATCAGTGCGTGCGTCGCCCTTTTGCGCTGCCACGTCGTGCGTTGTCGCAGCGCAAATGTGGCATACAATGCGATGATCCGTTGCGACAACGCAACGCAACGCACTAATGTGGCACCTCCCTATGGCTTTAGTTCTCATGTAATAGAGAGCGATTGTATTTATACTATACATGTATATTTGCCTATCGGATACTTACAGTTTCAGTCTTCGTAATGCTGCAGAAAATTTCTTGACAAAAAATATAAATGTCAATTGTCAACCCGAGACATGCATATTATTACCGCTGTGCAATCTTATAAGATATAACTAATTTAAAAGCATAGAATGTAGCATCGCTTGGTAAGAGAGTGTTCTAGTGGAAAAGAAGATCTAATTAACGATGTAAATAATTTGATTAGCTGTTACTAATTCAGTAAACAGCAGTTGACATTCGTTTGACTAACAATTTTTTGTGTTGTTTAACCAATCAGAAATTGAGTATTATTATAGACTGTATATATTCGACGTTATTACATCTATCATACTAAATTACAATAGATCGTGACCGTAGAACGCCTCCGCCAGCGCGTGTATTAACAATTACCACGCTTTATTTTAACAGAACGCCACCGCAGCCCGCCACCGCGTATAACACCAACTTTATAAGGTTTCAGCACCTAATCAGTCTCATCTCATCTGAGAAGCACTACAGAGCACTTGATTAGTCACCGATATCGAGTGCACTCGTCACTCAATTGCTATTATTGCTCCTACTTCATACGATATTATTAGGGAAGACTTTGGCGATGGCAATTGTGTTGTGTCATCAGTGTTGTTACGAAAATTTGCGTGCAAGGTCAAATTTTTACGTAAGAACATCGGCCGCCCTGTAAAGAATGTCACGGGGTTCTTTACAAACAACGAATACCCCGACATGGATGAAATATTCGATGACATATTTTTTCCCTGTGTGGGAATCGAACTCACAAAACCCTACGCAGTGGCAGTGGTGAAGTTACCACTTAAGCCACCACCACCATCACCACCAGTTATGGGGAAATTGACTGCTCAGATGCTCACATGCTGCACAGATATCTGTGCAGTAAATATCCTCATTACTGCTTTTATTTACGACAAAACAATCTATCTATATATTTATGGCAAATATTACAAAACAATATGGAGGCCGTGTTTGGAAAACAAATTGGTGTGTATTTAGAGAGTTTTAATCTTTAATCAATGGTTTTACATTTTCGGATCTGTCTGTTTGTTTTGTCATAAACTAAAAACTACTGAACGGATTTTTACGCAGTATATCTGCCTACCATTTCAGAAATATACAAGCGTAATGTATTTTATAAAATTAAAGAAAAAGATCATACAAGAGATCTTTAAAGTTTTACAATTTTATTTACTCTGGGACTGATTATGAGCTAGTTAGAATTATGTCGATGGTATTATAAAAGCAAAGCCTATAAAAATAAACTGTACCTATTAAGAAATATTGTTTTTAATTGGCTTTAAAGAAACAAACTAATTAGCTATATAAAGAGATAAAAATCTCATAAAATTCACAGGGAAGATAGTTTATAGCGAGAATGGCTAATTCAACACAAAAACTAATTAGAAACAAATTAAAATGAGTCACTTTCTAGTGTTTAATTACTGCGTTCATAATTATATAGTTCGTTAATTGCGTCTATATTGTTTGGATTTTAATTAAATTAAATGCCAGTGCTTAAAAATATTCCTTATTATTTTTAAGCATAGCAAGCAAGGCCCCGATCATCTTTAACAGAAATCGGTTCATGTATTTTTATGAAGTAGATACATACTTGCTCGCGACCCGGTTGTCTACCATCAGAACACTTCGGTATTGTCAACCTTTTACTATTGCAATAGTCGGGGTATTTTATTGCAATGGATTGCAGACAAGTAACGCCTAAATCGATTATATACAGTGTGTCATCATATTTAAATACAAACAGTTAAATTAATTGCCAGATCGCACGACTAAGCCTTAAATTTACCACTATACGTGGTCATAAAAGAAACCAAATAACACACTACGCGGAAAAAGGCGTTGTGTGGACGGAGAAAGGACGCATGTAATTTTAAACTTGTTAACATTACATTATTTTAATCTTGGGCGTATTGAATTATTTCATCTTATGTCAAGAATTTAATTTAATTTGATATTATGTAATTTTCGATAAGATATTTTATAATTTATTATTCTTAATGTATTTATTCAAATGTTTTATTACATACTTTTACTATGATATCATTAAAGTTGGTCTAAATAACCTTTTTGATATACACACCGCATGCTTCTTTCTTTTTAGGTACCTACTTTTCATTCTAAGCTCATTTAATTGTGCATGTAGTTAGTGGCTGCCTTAAAAGGTTACGCAACCAACTAAAACCTGTTAACGTATATATTTTTTTGTATTGTTGTTGTAATCACTGGTGGTCCTAAATAAATAAATAAATTGTTTTTTGGAAAAGATATTGACTTTTATTCAAAGTGATAGAACACTAATGTTAAGTTTGTAGTATTTTTCCTTTAACCTTGTATATACAAATCGCTATTTAAAAACCTACCATCGTAGGACCACAATAGAGGCACTCATAGCCAGTTGCAATCACTAACCAGTAAACGATTAGCGAGGTTAAGCAACGTTGTGTGCTTCTTGGTAATTCATCTGAGCGTCTCCGTGCTTCGGAGAGCACGTAAAAAGTCGGCCCCAATTGTTGTCAAATTGACAGCAGTCGTTAAGCCATGTCAGAGGCCTTCGGGAGACTTGAACAACTCTTGACAATAGGTTGGCCACTAACCACAAAGAAAGAAGTAGAAGGACCACAATACAAGGATGTTTATCTATCTATAACTGACGGCAGATCACAACAAGATGTGTAGCTAATGAACAGTAAAACAACGCTGTCACACCGCAGCTAGCATACTGTAACACTAATCCTTAGATTAGTACACATAATAAATTCACACATGGAATGTGAGCCGCGCCGCTGTATGCGCCTGTAATTTAGCAAGATTGATGATGTTCATACATCGTAGGAGATCGTCGTGGCTGTTTGGAATATGAGCTTTGTTTTTTAAGCTTACTTACAAAGTAAACGCTTACGATTTATATAAAAACTAAGTTTTGCCCGCGGCTTCGCTCGCGTAAATGTAGGTAAGGCTAGATTAGTAGCAGTACTTTTTTTCTGGATGAAAGGTCTGTCCATTTTTGTACACCTGAGAACGTGTATGCGAAGTTTCATAATGATCGGTCAAGTAGTTAAGGCGTGAAAGTGTAACAAACTCACATCCGCCTTTGTAATATTAGTGACGATTAGGAAGTAAGGATGTATTATGTTATTACAAAGTGCATACGTATTTAATAACACGGACGGATACGGATCTTCTCTCAGTGTGAGAATGGTTAGGCCATATACATTAGGCAGTACAGGTTGGCAGATTTCACACATCTCTGAGACCATTATGGAAAACTCTAATCCATACTGTTTTCCTTGATATGATTTTATTTTCGGCCGTACTAAGGGTAACACACACAGCATGCTACATACTATAATTATACATACCTAGTCTTATGATATATACGATATATCCTATATATTCGTAGGAATGGGCATGTAAAACACCGTGCTGCTATTGTAAACTTGTACACATAAAATCACTTTGCACAGCCTGGGAATCGAACCCAATAGTAGTCCCTAAACACGTTGTGCCACCGTCATTACGTCTGATACCACTTACACCCAAGTTTAGCTCAATACCTTAAAGTTTTCGATTAAACCGCAATAAGAACAACAGCTTCGAATTAACTAATTAGTTTCAATAAACGACAATAACCCTAATAGTCGTTATCGTTTAAAATAATGGCCGCTAGGTTAAAAGTTTTAATTCCATCTGACCTTAACAACCGGGGACCCACGGAACTTAAGATGACCTTTATAATTATAGACCTTACGAGCTCAGGAAATAATTGAAAGGGATGCTAAGTAGTTTTAATAATTAAATTTCATATCTACGGTCGAGTTCATATTGGGCGTATAGTTCGTTGCTTACTGATTTGTTTTTCAAGTCTGTTAGTTTATTTACAGAAGTTTTACTAGCACTTCCACTAAAAACCCAGGTTCGACAGTGTTGACGATAGAAATCACAGAGTTATGACACTCGGAAAGTCACAAAGTTAAGCTGTATACAGATCCTAATCCTAACTAATATTTATATACGAATGTGAGTTTATGCGTTACGCTTTCACGCCTAACTACTCGATCGATCATCATGAAATTTCGCATACATCTTGTCAGGGGTGTAGAAAAGGATAAAAGGTAACTTTCATCCAGAAAAAGTACTGTTGCTGAAGGATAGAAAATTGACGTAACCTACATTTACGCGGGCAAAGCCGCTGGCATAAATAGTTCCATCATGACAATAACATATAGTTAAAAACATCGAAAATAAGCTTTAATGTTTAATAAGTTGTAAAATACTGAAATTATATTTAATTGGCGATTTAAAAGAGTGGCCGTGAGTTTCTTGCAGGTTTCTTCTCATAGGCTCAACCCTTTGCCTGAACCTAGCAACTAACCTAAATGTAGCTTCAGTAACTTAGTAAACTACCTATATATTTTGACGTTCATAAGTGTTACTTTGTGACCTAAATGAATAAATGATTTTTGACTTCGACTTTGACTTTAATACAGCTGCTAAATGTACAAGTGTGGTAACAGTACGTGTACTATTGCATTGTGATTAATGCTCATCGTGAGTCTGTGAGATGAATGTGCTCGATTATTCTGACTCAGCACAAAATAGGAAGGAATGGCGCACTTTAATGTCAGAGGCCTAGTTCCACTTTGGATTGCTGAGTAAGTAAGCGAGTTTGTTGCATACAGTAAACGGCTGACTATACACCTAATGTGAAAGTGATTGAAAAGTTCGTGCGCTTAGAAACATAAATCTTGGTATTAGTTTGATAATAATTCCAACAATTTTAACGGTGAAACTTACTTGCCGCTGTGCAAAAGAAATTAATTTCATACATTAATATGTATATAATTATGTAATTAGATTACGCCAAAGGAATAAAGACAGAATATATCACACCTTCATATCGTTGTAAGTCTCCACTACTAAAACACTTTACACGACCAAAAACAGAACCCAGGAACTACCGATTAGCCGCAAACATAGCACAAACTAACGCCACGAACGAGGCACTAGAACATGTAAAACTGTAAAACAATATACAACAATGATTGCATCATAAATACAAATATCAGACGAAATTTATGACATCTAATTGGCATGAAAATCACGAACGTACGCATATATAACACAATATACATGATAGAGATCATAATTACATAAATGTCACATTAAAATAGCAAATGTCTGCCCAGTCGGTTGGCAATTAGCTGGGACAATACAGTTCACACAGGATCAATACGAGCCGTCAGTCGCACATAGGATATTAAAATTGAACGAGGTATAGGGTGACCGCACATTTTCAGTTTACGATTCTGATCGAATGGTGAGTTTTGTTTGATTTTGTTGATATGGTGAAAAGCGTTAATTGTATTTTAGACCGCAGTCCTTTATGCTACAAAGCTGTCTAACATATTGATTGCTTAATGGTAAACAGTAGTTTATAGAAACTAGCTGTATGGCTTCCGCTCGCGTGTTGCTGACTCTTCTTGAGAGTAAGAAGATGTAATCTGCTTGCAAAACAGACAAAGACTACACTGATCCCTGCTGGCAGTATAGTGACTTCTCAAGAAGCCTAGAACACAACACAATATTATAGAAGAATGAACACATGGCAGTTACCTAAGACTTTCTGTAGAGTGAAGATAGTTACCTACTCAAGCTGATCCAGCTTGAGCGAAATCACATTCATTTCATACCTGATCTTAACCTCATGCTGTGCCAGCTAAGCGAATTCTTCGCTTGCAAGTTCATTAAAACAAGTATGGATAGGCTATGATAATCGTTTGGTTTGACATTTTAATAGAATTATATCGAGCTACATAGTAAGGCAGACGGTAGCACAATGGAAAAGACTAATGCATGTAACGTGCAATAAACAGGTACATAGTGAATTCCAATAAATCCACTCCTAACACAGGCATATTATCTAGGCTGGACATGTTTATAAGGACACTGGGAATATGTACCTAAAATTACAAGCAATCTTAAAGTAAAAATAATCTCATAAGCATAGAGTATATTATCAGATCAAAAACTTAAAGTGTACATCCGTCCTTAAACTTAATACATTCCAAATTAGCTAATAAATACCACTTTAAATCTGTTATATATAAAATAAGATTGTATATACGAAAATTAAAGAGCCAACAAAGATCCTAAACGGGTGTTCTTGTATTAATTAAATTATAATTAAACCTTCAACACAAGGGTCTGTCTCAGGAGAGAACCGGAAATTGAACAACGCTCACTTGTGCCTATTCACTCGTTGGTACTGTATGTACGTGATGATAATCAAGAGGGACCTTTCATTTTGACGACAGGGTTTGACGAAGAGATTTCTTTGTATTGGTATTACGCAGTCTGATTTAAGTTGGTGTTCCAGGAACTTGAATTAATTATGATATTAAGATACTATCTTGTTGATCAATGGTTGCCGCTGTGTAAGATTGTGCTTCGATTCGCAGATGAACGTGTTCTGGGATCAGTTATTACATCGGACAAAATGTTAATGTAATCTAAGAGATACAAAATTATCTACGCTTTTTAAAAAAGTTAGACTTTTATTATATCTTACTTCGCAAACCGCCGAAAATTAATTAGGTAGAATACCTAAAATTTTAAAACATGTTTTTTTTTTTGTATGATATTTTATCAAACACAACCAGCTCGGGGATATCATAGCTCCTTTCCTCCTCGTCACGCTAGTCATATGTGGTGTGCCACTGCCCACATGTGCAAATCTTAACAGTTCCAGGTATTATAGGGATGGCGTTGTGTCCAACTTCGTATTACTGCATACGGACCGTAATATTTTCTGTGTCGCGCTAATAAAATTTACATCGCCAGCTACAGGTAACTTACAATTCCGGGAATTTGTTTTATATATCAATTCGTTGGGCCACGGCCTAACAGCCACGATCACCAAACTTATTTCGAGAATCCTCCTTGATTTTATGTTGGTGTAACATCACATTTGGTTCCCCAACAAAAGTTTAGCAGACCTCATACATCATCGAGACTTTTATAAGTACACTAAGTATTCCTACAAATTAAAAAATCGACACTGAGAAAACGCATTTAAACTACAACAAACACTGCTACACTATTACATCAGTGTAGTCGGAGATAATTTACCATTTACCGGATTCCGAGGTATGCAATTCAACATGCAAAGTGTAGTATCGTACTAAACAATGGCTGTACGGGTATCAAGTATCCACTAATAGCGGTTCCATGTTGTAGACACTCGACCGCGAGCCGGCGAGTGCGCAACTTTTCAAGCCGTAAATTTAGTTAAGGCTTCGCCCGGTACGGTGTAAAGGAGTCTGCCCACTACACCGTCTCATACTACGACCGTGCTAGGAACGTATGAGACACGAAAAGCAACACGATACGCCCTGCTATAGGAACTGCTGGTCGGTGACGGAACGGTCTAGTGGGCATAGTCTTAAACATTTCGAATATTTTTTTTGCTTGGCACGATCCTAACACGGTATGAGACGTGGTAGTGGGCAGACTCCTTTAGGCCTTTCTCAAAGTGAATAAATCGCTACTTTTCAATTTTTTTTTTATAAATGCCAAGTGACTGTAACAGGATATATAAGGATATTTAATAGTAGTAAAATCTAACCTATTGAGCCGCAGCGGCACACCGGTGGCCAGACAATAGATTATTACCTAATTATGTCTGGTATTCTAAGACTTGACAGATTAATATTATCGCAATGAGTAAAATCCATGTGTATCGAAATGAGTAAAGCGATATGAAACAGGAGTTAGCCATAGCGGGTTATCTCATAAACTACTTCTCTTGGTTTCCAAAAAAAGGAAAGTCCAAATTCCGTCCGTAAAGTCTCATGTGACGTAAACTTTACAAACATACAATTAACGAACAGAAATTACGCTTATTTTTACTTTATCGCAATCGAAAGTCCGAGGAATTCCGTAATCTCTGCCTACCCACAGAAAACAAGCTGTCTGTATATGTGTCTCTATTTCATTTTGATGATCAGCTATGCACTCTTTTTTGTGTGAGTTGAATAGTAGTTCTCAGCTCGATAGAATAGTGTTCAACTTTATGGCTGGCTGTCAGTCAAATGATAGGAAGATAAACTTCGCGAATCCGCCATTTCAGGGATGAATTGCACAATTAAACAAGTCTATTTACAACAGAAGGATTTCAGCTCGTAGTGTATTAATATAGCCGTTTAATCATCGAGTTTTCTGAAGCGTGGCAGCCCTAATAGTTACGTCGACGAGTTTAAAGGATCTCCGTTCAGAGTTTGGTCGGACATCCTACTACTAATATAACAAATGTGAACGTTTTTGAATATGTTTGTTAGGTTGTTACTCTGTCGCGGGTTAGCTGTTCGACGACTTTAGAAATCATTACAAACAGATAGACCATATTCTGGATTATCCCATAGGATACTCTTACCTGGCATGCGTTATCTCATCATTGCAATAAATATTACTTCGCCGTTCTAGTGGACTAAATGTGAGCTTTAAGCGCAGTTACCGTACATCAAGTTACAAGTTCGATTCTTGTGTTGGGTAATTTAAGTTACTTTTAAAAGAGCATTCCACCTGTCGGTAATGTGCTTAGGCATTGCTGTATTGCTAAGAAAAAGGGCAAGTTGCATCCTACGCTACAGTAGGTAAGTTATAGAAATATGAATGTGTCGTTCAGTCGGTACGCAAATCTCCTTCACGACTGACATAGACGTGATGGTACCAACACGCTTAGCTAGCATTGTAGTACCCCAATAAATGATACATAAAGACTTCTTTTAAACATATCCAAAGATACGCACTCTTACATTCAACTGTTGAAAGCAATGGAATAAGCAGAAAAGGTCTCTTAACCGCGTTTACAATATAATAAAATCACAATATTTCAAGAGAGCCGTGGGGTAGCGATACTTCATAAAGTCAAAGCGCGGTATCCGAGCGAATAGGCCATACCGGGCTGCCCTCCGAGGATATAATTAAACTCAAAAACACGCAAACTTCGCCGAAACGAAGGAAACATTTGTAATAAATTCGAGATTTATCGAGTTCAACAGCGAGAATTAAAAAGAAAGCAAAAAAGAATAATTAGACAAACGCACGCTTCGATTTGGAAAGTAAAAGAAAATTCTAATTTGATAAGAGTTCTTTATGTGAGAATTATTAAAATTGTTGCTGTCTTGTTGGTGAGTGGGGAGAAAATGGCCTCGGTGAAAAGTGGGTTTCAAAAGGGTGAATTAATTAAATGTTACTAGCGTTCATCACGGATAAGAGGGCACTTAGCCTATAAAGAAATAACCAAGGTTCCTGAGACCGTGGATGTATTATCCTTGCCGGAAAGCATGGGTGGGAAACTGGTATTGACAGAATCATCAAGAAGGGGCTAATAGCTGAAAGCAATTTGATTGCGAAAGTGCCGCGACTAAGGACTCCGCCTTGTGTTGTGTGGCTGTACGATTTCGTGTCTGTTCAGGCTACTTTAGGAATCTCTACGCTGACGGCTAAAAAAAAAACATCTTTTGGTTCTTGCGCAGCGACTACCTGCCGCGTGCATTTTCTTAAAATCCATACGCACTATTATTGATTTCATATTCAATGTCTTTATTGAATACCACTGTTATTATTAGAAATGACCTTTCATCAAGAAAAAGTACTGTACCCGAGCGAGCAAAGCTGCTGTCAAAAGTTATTTCGAATAAAACTTTATACTAAAAAGATTCTCAATTGTATTTATAATTACGTTAAAAAAAAACAGCCATAATGTCAAACAAATTTTCAAACTATAAACGTAAATTTGCAATTGCATTTATATCCGGCGTGAACTGGCTGAATCAGATCAAAACAGCTTTAGTTCGGATTAAGGCTGGCTTGTGAAGATCACAAAAACGCACACAGGATAGGCTGCGTTCGCATTAGGCTCATCATTTGCCGCAAAACCGATAAAACACAAAAATCAAGAAGATAAGAATTATATTTTTTTAGGATCTTATCTTATCTTATGTAGGGGCCAGTCAGTGCAGACCGGCGACACTTCAACCCAGTGGGAGCTTTTGTATCGACACTCTCCCAATAACGACTGCCATTACATAGATGTTCATGGCAGCCGGGACCGACGGCTTAATGTGCTCTCCGAGGCACGGAGCAGGCGATAATTGTCAATCAATACGCACATAATTTCGAAAAGTCATATAACTTCCGAAAGTCAGAGGTGCGCGACGTGGGTTCGAACCCGAGACCCTTTGAATTGCAGTCTGTTGGTCTCTCCACTGAGCTATCGCTGCTCTTATATTCTGGATTAACTCATAGGATACTCTTACCTAGCATGCGATATTTCATTATTGCAATGAATATTACTTCTCTGTTCTAGAGGACTACACGTGAGCTTAAGCGCGCTTATTTTTTTAGGATAGTAGAAATAATGTCATGTTAAGTCAAGTCAAAAATTATTTATTCATTTAGATCACATAGTCACTTATGAACGTCATATGTCTAAAAATAATAATTGTAGGAATGTGTTGTACGTACATTCAGCCATAACGGACGCTAGTAGGTAAACATTTTAATAATAATTGTCTGCCTTCTTCGCTTCGTAAGATAAGCTTGAGCTTTTCTAATCGTGAGTTACATTTTTTGTTGTTGTTCTCAATCGCATTTATAATATCAGTAAGGATGTATATAGTTAAGCGTGAACCAGGCACTAACAGAAAGCAAAGACGTCACTTACATTTCATAGAGACGGATGTATCGTGGAAGGATGTCATAAAGCGATATGCATGAAAGTCACCGATGATTACATAAGCAAGGCTGTTCTTGTATTATTGCTGAACGTACACGTAACCAATAACTCGTACCACACTGGTACAGTCAGTGATATAAATTGATAAACATTTGTGAGATTCTGAATTGCTTTATCAAACACAATAATGATAATTTCTTTACCTTTTTTTTGGTTATAAAAGACGTCTCCTACATCACGAATAATTCCTGTGTCGCGATTCCCCGCGATATTTATAATTAAGGAGTCTGCCCACTACCCCGTCTCATACCATGACCGTGCTAGAGACGTGTCAGGCAAAAAAATATTCTTTGTGAGGAAATGTGTAAGACTATGCTCACTAGACCGTTCCGTCACCGACCAGCAGTTCCTATAGCAGGGCGTATCGTGTTGCTTCTCATGTCTGATACGTTCCTAGCACGGTCATGGTATGAGACGGTGTAGCGGGCAGACTATTTTATAACAAATATTATATTTATAACAAACATTCAAACAACGGACACAAAGAACACCCAGACTCGGAACAAACATTTATGGATCACACATTTTTTTGTCCTGTGTGTGGATCGAACACTGACCAGTGCAGTGACCACTTAATCCACTACGCCACCCGTGCACACAATTTGTAATTTTTTACAGCAGTAATAGGATTTAATATTGTAATGACATTTTATAACTGTAGAACAATAATTAAACCGTTTTTCATTAATAAAATTCTTATATAAATTTATTAAATGCATATCTACTTATGTCGTTGACTGTACTAAAGTCAGGCAGTCAGGCAAGTTCCATAAAATGCGCGAAAATAGACTGACTTTAACATAGGCAAGTGCGTGCAGTCATTTCGGATGTAGCCAAATGCCTTTTATTTGTTACTAGCTGACCCGCGCTACTTCCTCTGCGTCATATAAGACAACTTGCTCCGTTTTTGCAACATTTTTCATTGATGCTCCGCTGCTATTGGTAGTAGCGTGATTTTATATAGGTTATAGCCTTCCTCGATAAATGGGCTATAGTTGGATAGCCCATTTATCAAGGAAGGCTATAATCTAAAATAATTTTTCAATTCGAACCAGTAGTGCCTGAGTTTAGCGCGTTTAATCAAACAAACATACAGCCTCTTCAGCTTTATAATATTAGTATAGATGCTGGGCATGGGCCTCTCTCATTTCCTATAACTGGAGTAGTCCGAAAACAAACGAACAACCAACAACAAATTATTGTCCCGAGTGGGAATCGAAACCACATCACTCGGCGTAGTGGTTGTAGCAAACCGAATACTTAAACCACTAAGCCGTCCATTCAGCTACACAACAATCAATGTAGTAACTCAGTACAGTTCTTGCAACTCACGAAGGCGAGCGGGCTTTACGTGTACACGCACAGTGCGGTAGTATGCGTGTTTGACCGAGCGGTTAGTTGCGAGCGACACTTACACGCACACATACATAGCCCGCTCGCCTTCGTGAGTTGCAAGAACTATAACAGTGTTATTACGTTTACGACGATCCTGGTTCTAAGAAATATTATAAATACGTATGTGAGTTTGTTTTTTACACTTTTATGCCTAACTACACAACCGATCATCTCGAGATTTCGCATACACGTTGTCAGAGGTACAGAAAAGTACAAAGGAGAACCTCTCATCCAGAAAAAAGTTGTGTTTTCGAACGAAGCCGCGTATAAAAGCTAGTATCCTAACTAATATTATAAATGCGAATGTGAGTTTGTTTGTTTGTTACGCTTTTACGCCTTAACTACGACTAGTAATTACGTTGTCAGTAGTACAGAAAAGCACATAGGGCACTTTCATTCAGAAAAAGTACTGTTCTCAAACGAAGCCGCGGGGGAAAAGCCAGTTAATGTAATAAATTTGAAAGTTTTGTATGTTTGCTGAATCGCGCTAAATCGGATTAGTAATACTTGGCACTCATACATACATACGCTCATTCAATTCACGCCTGTTTCCCAGAGGGGTAGGCAGAGACTACGGATTTCCATTTGCTACGATCCTGACACACTTTTCTGGCTTCATTCACTTTCATCACATTCCTCATACACGCTCGCCGGTTTAAGGTGCTCTTAACCTGGCCTTTGTCCAAAACGTCTCCGATATGGTCAAGAAACGTTCGCCTAGGTCTGCCTCTTGCGACTGTTGCATTCACACTAGCCATATAAACTTTCTTAGTCAGTCTTTTCTCGTCCATAATTTCTACATGCCCAAACTAGCTTAACATACCCTCACTCATATACAGACTATAGCCTGGATTAACATATTAGATCATTTTAACTAGTTATGCATTCCCGTGGGAGTAACGAGGATGAAGCCTCGGACAGTCGACTACAACTAGTCGAGTATATGTATAACTAGCTTCAGCCCGCGGCTTCAATCGCGTAAAAGTAGGTGCGGTCATGTCAGAAACAGTACTTTGTTTAAAAGTATAGGTATAGCCTTTGTTACTCGGTGATAATATAGCTTTCTAATGGTGAAAGAATTTTTAAATTCGGTTGATGAGTTTTTGATATAATTCTTACAAACAAACAAACACAAAATCTAACCTTTCCTCTTTATAATATTAGTATAGATTTCGACTATTACAAATAACGAAAAGTTTGCAGCAAACAAATAGCCTAATCTGATTCTCTTTTCAGGCGTAGTTACATTCAACAGTAGTTCGCAAGCGTTGCTGAAAGGGGGGGGGGGCCTAAGTGGGATGGGGTTGATTTTCAGTCACTAATGACGTCACGGGATAGACGGGTATTCAGGATAGTCAGGACACAGATAGACTCAGTGCTTTGCCAAGTAATTACAGTTTCGCAAAACGGCTCACAGATATTTTATGAAAAGCTCCTTGATATCATTTCAACGTTACAATATTATGTAATTATTACAGCAGCTGCTTTTATTATTGTTAATTGTACTAATTAGTTAGGTTTCTTTTAAATAATATAGCGTGAACTATGAAAACTAAACAGTTAATTAACTTAACATTTTATGAATTACATATTTATATTTCAGACTGCTTTAGACGTAAAATGCAGAGTAATTACAGATAATCTAACGTCGTAGGCAGAGGGGTGTCTATCACCTAGATTTAGCTAGCTATTACGACTTAAATAGATTATAACATTGCTCATATGTATCCGTATGTAGAATTTTATGAAAGTGAATGAAGGCAGAGAAGTGTGTCAGGATCGTAGCAAATGGAAATCCGTAGTCTCTGCCTACCCCTTTGGGAAACAGGCGTGAATCTATGTATGTATGTATGTAATTAGATTATTTAAGTCGTAATAGTGTCCGAACTATTATCGCCTACTGAGCACAGTTACAGACTTCGTGCTGTCACTCAGGATCTCTTGGCTGAAAGTCCCAATAACATTTAACTGAACCCGGGTATCGAACCTGAAGCCCCAAGCATCGCAATCGCATACAATACCGCTGCACCACCGAGACATGACTGTCTCGGTACTAAACATAAGTAGCAAATGAATTTTTACCGTATAAATTGACCAATTCCACGTTAACCACTGAACATAGAATTTAGACTACCTCTATACTCTATAGTCCTCTGGCTTAACTGTTATCTTATACGGTTATAGGTTCGTCCCCACAGTGGAACCTAATACCCACCTACCACATTGTGGGTGTTGCACTTCTGCTTAACCTTTCAGCGAAATAGGGGCTCCAATCTACACCCTCACTTCCTAATCCTAAATGTTATCTTATATATAAAATTCTCGAATCACAATGTTAGTTACCATACTCCTCCGAAACGGCTTGACCGATTTTTATGAAATTTTATATGCATATTTAGTAGGTCTGAGAATCGGCTACTATCTATTTTTCATACTCCATAGTGATAAAGTAAACATAAAAAAAAAAAAATTTCTTTTGACAGAACGAAGTCTGTCCGGGCAGCTAGTAATATTATAAATGCGAATGTGAGTTTGTTTGTTACGCTTTCACGCCTTAACTACTCGAACGATCGTCATGTAATTTTGCACACACGTTGTCAGGGATACAGAATAGGACATAGGATACCTTTTATCCAGAAAAAAGTACTGTTACTGACGTAACCTACGTTAGTAACAGTACTAACGTAAGCTAACCTACATTTACGCGAACGAAGCCGCGGGCAAAATAATCATAAATAAATTCACAAAACGACAAAATGCCGAGAAAACAAAAATTTCTCAAACAAATTCACGCAGGTGTATGCAAATAAACTTTGGCGTACGAAAGCTGAAAACTATGGACGGCACAATGAGTCTATTTACATGCACGGCTCGGGAATCGAACCGCGATGTCGCCGCCACCTGGCGAGAGTTTCGTACGCAATTGAAATCGCATTGTTCGCCCGTATTTTTGGAGGTCGTTTATAATATCAAAGGAGGAGGAGGTGGAGTGCGCTGTGATGGAAAACTGGCTGTATTGTCAACTAAGGCTGCTTTGTTCTTATTTGTTTGCGAATATAAATTGATATTTGACGGTTTTGGATGTTGAATAACGTTATCTGTTTATTTTGGACAAATATGTATGTGGGTAGAAGCATTGGAGCGAGAGATCTGATGTGATATATTGTGACATTGTATATTTACGTCATGGAGCAAGTTTCGTTTATATACATATAATACTAGCTTATGTCCGCGGCTTGACTTGACAACGATACTTTTTTCAAGATCAAAGGTACTATCTTTTAGTGTGAGAAGGCTTACGTCATAGTACACCAAGCTGGCTCAATGCGGGTTGGTAGACTGTACATATTTTCGAGAACATTTTACAGAGCTCTGACATGCAAGTTTACGATATATACATATAATACTAGCTTTTGTCCGCTGCTTCGTTTGACAACGGTTATTTTTTCAGGATCAAAGGTACCATCTTTTCAATGTGGGAAGGAAGCCATAGTCCATCACGCTGGCCCAACGCGGCTTGGTAGACTTCATATATATTATGTTCTAGCACATTATACAGACCTCCCAGATATGCAGGTTACTTCACAATGATTTTCTTCGCCGTAAAAGCGAGCGAAAATTAACTATTTAAAACGCACATAACTTAAAAAGCTCAGAAGACGCCGTGGGTAGAGCTCGAGACCTCTGCGTGGCAGGTCTCGGTCTCCCGGTCTACCACTAGGCTGTTAATGCTAATTGCATAGCCTTCCATATACATACGTTCAGACATCAGATTCAAACTCACGACCCCAAACGCACAAGTGACGTGTTTATTTATTTATTAAGATTCACCAACAGTTACTACAATATCACACACATAAGAGAAACATTTTGAGTCTAACCAATTGTCTAAATAATTCCAGGTGAATTCAGCATGCATTACATTTTAAACATTACATAAATAATATGACATAAGAAACAAAGATAAATATTAAAAGTGACGAAATATCAATATTAAACTTAAGTTTGACAATTAAATTATATCAAAATCCAGTAAATTTCATTTGTTTTACAGTCACATAAATTTGTAAGAATTACTTTAAATAATAAATTCTAATTACATTAACAATCAAATAAAATTAGGTACAACAATAAAAATAAAAAATAAACATTTAAGTCTATTACAATTAGAACTAATAATAATGTGAGTAATTGAAGTTTGTCAATATTCACACGGAAATGTTATCGTAGATATTTCTTTTAAATTTCATTAATTCGTCATCAAATATGTCTATGTCTACCGCGATTGTGGCCATGCTATTATATTGCCTCGACAGTCTTGCAATGGGTGAGTATTTACCAAGATTAGTACGATGACGAGGAATATTGAAAAGAGAGCTAGGATGACGCGGGACTCTATAAGGTACGTTGATGGAGAATTTGCTCAGAAGATTCGCACAGTCAATTTTATGATTAAGTAGCTTGTGTAGAAACATTAGGTCAGCAACCATGCGACGCGATTCAAGAGACACAATTTCAAAATATTTTAGTCTTTCTTCGTATGATTTAATAATTGGCGTACCAATTTGATTTGATTGGTGTTAATCGTGTAAACCATTGTCGTCACAAGCTAGCAATCCTAAAACACCTTTTAAGCTACCCTTTGAAAGCTAGAGCTATACAGGCAGTAGGTAGTTAGGTAGGCACGTCGCTCCGAGTTCACACCGAGTCAGGCATTGTGCGAGTTAAAAGGTGCCACAGGCAAAGCCTTGGAAATAGCAGGCGTATTACCTGTCGCCGTATTGTGAACTAGTCTCGTGCACGTGTGAAATTACAAACAACATTGTTTGTGCCAGGATTAACATTCTATACCACGTTTCAGTTACTCAAAGTAAAATGTCTAGTCTACATTCTTGCCTGAAAGCTATGTTTTACCAGTTTGAACCTAACTAGTATTATAAATGCGAATGTGAGTTTGTTTGCTATGCGTCACGGCTCAACTACTCAACTGATCGTCATGAAATTTCGCATTTACGTTGTCAGGGGTACAGAAAAGGACATACGGTACCTTTCATCCATAAAAGAAGTGTTGTTCCCGAGCGAGCGAAGGCGCGGGCAAAAGCTAGCAATAGCCTCGATGGCGTAGTGGTTAGTGTAACCGACTGCCACGCGTAAGGTCGCGGGTTCGATTCCAGCACAAGTCAAACATTTGTGTGCATGAACATGGATGTTTGCCTTAGTCTCGGGGTTTCTATATATAATATGTAAGTGTTTACAAAAAAAATGTATATATGTATGTTAATCCATTGTCTTGCACCCATAGTACAAGCTCTGCTTAGTTTGGGCTAGATGATGTGTGTATGTGATAGAATATTATTATAAATGCGAATATGAGTTTGTTTGTTTGTTTGTTTGTTACGGTTCCACGTCTTACTACTCGACCGATCATCATGTACTTGCATCTTACGAATAAGTGTTCACAATACTGCTGTGGTAATCGAGAGGGCAGTAAGTCAAAAATGGCCATTTTTTTAAAATTACTGATCTGGAATGCTTTTCTACTGTAAACAACATATTTATCCTACATGTACAACATATTTATCCTACAACATGTTTCATCACAAACGCTAAAATTGTAACATAATCTTAGGGCGCTGTTTTCTAAAACTGATTTTCTGACTTACTGCCCTCTCGATTACCACTGCAGAATAAGAAGAGTAAGCTCCATGCCGCTAGCATTAAAATTTGCCAAATCAGAACATCGAACTTGAGATTTCATGCGCAAACGTAAGTGCAATCTTATGCCACGGAACCAACCAAGCACAGGACTACTGTGTAATATATGCATATAATAATAGCGGACGCCATCTTGCCGTTCTCAAATTTCGCGTCAGTGAACATTATTCGTTTGCCATATTAAAGGCAGCTACACTTAATAACGTCTGCTAGTTGACGCGACAGTTAACAATCAACTCTACGTTTTAAATATTTCCTAGAGAAATACTTTCGTTTTATATTAAATAAATAATTTCATACATTAATATTATTATATTTGAGCTTGGCTTTAGCTTTCGAGTGCGTGAAATTTTGAACAATATTTGTCTTGCTACCCTCCGCGTATTCACACACATACACACATATTTATGATTATTGGCCCCCCCCCTGCCGTTATATCCTTTCTCCGTCCACCATAAACGAACTACGTATTACATATTTTAAATCAGACTGATAGTTTAAAAGATTACCTAGCACATTGAAACAAACGAAGAAGGCTTTTTATATTAGTATAGATAAACCAGTGAAGGCCCTCTGTAGGGTTTGCCCTACAGTAAGCCACGCTTTCACGTCTTAACTATTGACCCGTCTTGACCCGATCATCATAAAATTTTGCATACACGATGTCAGGGGAACAGAAAAGGACATGAGATACCTTTCATCCAGAAGAAAGCTCTGCTCCCGAGGGATTGAAGTTTATTGACAAAATCTATATTTATGCTAACGAAGTCGCAGGAAAAATGAATTTTATAATATTGCAAAAACACAGTAAATTAATTGAATAAAATACTTACACGAGATTCAATTAATTAATCAATTAAAGCTTCCATTAGTAACGCAGCATAATTAATGCAAATTATTTACGTAATGTATACGTAATTTTATTGATACTATTTAATTACTGTATATGTTAATTGGCTTGGTGATTTAGAGACGTAAACGTGACTAGATCCTTTCTGTCAAGTGATGTCGCTTCAAAAGTTGTCATGGTATAATGGAACTAGGCTAGACATATTGGTCGCATGTCACCTGTCATGTCACATGTCATATGACAAATGACCTCAGGACACAATTTAATGGACTACTTAAAATGGAAAGCGACATCGCGTCAGGCCATGATAGAGATTGCTAGATGAGCTGAGGTAATTTAATAAAAATTGGCCCATAGTGGCTGTCGACAGAGAGAGATAGGAGATTATAGATAGGGAAGCCCTATCTATAATGTCCTTATATCTGTCTGTGAACAGAAAAGGACATAGAGCATCTTTCATCCAGAAAAAGTACTGTTAGTAGCCATGTTCGCCAGTGAAGCCGTGGACAAAATCTAGTCAGAAATAAAAAGCTATTGTACAACAAATATTTCATTCAAAACCATCACCAATTTAAACTATCAATCATCAACAGAAACTTTAAATCAATTACCTACAACAACTGCAATTAATTTGACAAATTTTGCCAATGAATTAACAAATATTACTTCGACAAATGTTGGACAAAACCTGGCGTTCCTTAGCATTCTTGACACAATACAATACAAATGACTACTTGTATTTACGAGGCTGTATTGGCAAAGCGCCGGACTTAGACAAAGGCTCTGTAGATAAACTTTAGGTTCCATTGTTATATTGTCGAGAAAAGATATTAGATTTACTATTTTAGTACAGGTGGAGGAATTATGGGTTAAGGAACGTTCGAGGTGGCAGATTGGGGCGGCCATTCTTAGTTTGTCCACTCCTAACACAAGCATATCAGGGGGATTAACAAGAATACTAGTAATTTGTAAACCCAACAGCTAGTCACCGATATAAAAATTACGAATAATAAACTCTTTGTCCACCATTTTGCTCTTGTGAATTTTACGGCATCGCAAACCCATATGGAAATTATTCTGTTATCTTGGACATGGTCTATGTGTATGCCAAATTTCGTCTAAATTCCTGAAACGGTTTATGCGTGATTAGGTAACAATACCTATAACCAATATATATATATACCAATTTAGTGTCTAAGAGGTGACACCTTGTTCGTTTGCTCCGTAAATATTTTCAAATTAAAGTAGTTGAAAGTGCAGTGTCAGTGTCGAACGATACATATTCGCGTAGCGTATATTGTGACGAGTGTGTTGGTTGTTGTTTTGTGAAAATCGGTCTAGAAATACCGAAGATACAGGCGAAAAACTTTTAAAAGTTTTTTAAAAACGGTCGTGCAACTGACCTACCTCAACCCGCCGCTCGCTCGCTTCGTAACCGTGAGTCATCGCTGTGTCGGACCGACCGCGCTCGCGCCGCCGCGCTCTGCATACCAATAACTGGCTGTCTGCTCACTTATTATCATTATATTACGCCCGCTTAATTGTTTATTGCTGTTTTGAAAATAAACATATTTATTTCACGCCTGATTATGGATTGCGCTGCTTGCTGTTGCATGATTGAGGATAAGGAGGACCATCTACAATGCGCTATAAATAGCTGTAATAAAATATACCACCTTCTTTGTGCGGGCGGCAACACTCCTATTGAATCGCGCACTACGTGGACCTGCCCTGAATGCCACTGTGCAGCAAAGAGAGGAGGTGATAACAGCCTCACTCTTATTAGTTCTGCTAAGAAACTATCCGGATCTTGTGACAGTAATGTTACATTAAGGAAGCGTGCGATTCCAATACGTCTAGCTAAAGAAAGTTGTGCAGTTGACCCGACGGATGTGCTCTTGACAGAGGAAGTAAAAAGCTTGAGGCAAGAGATACAGGCTCTGAACGATCGGATTAGTACATTAGTCTCTCTGATTGTAAACTACGAGGCGAATATGGTTGTTTACTCAACAGAAGTCAAAGAGCTCAATAAAAAACTTGAGACTATTCCCAATACCACAACCGCTACAGCTGACACTTCCATCCTTGCTCCTCGGACACATTGTAATGCAATTAAATCTCTACCAGAAATATTGATAACGGAGCCCAGCCAATCTGGAGCGAGTTCACCGCCCCCTGTATTGCCATCTAACCCGGCTCCCGCAATATGTGAAGTTATGAAGACGCGAGTACCTGGTAAACGCAAGCAGAAGAAAGCGGATACGCAAACAAACTGTTCTTCTCCGATAACTGCTGTGCAACTACCTGCTGGTTTCCCACAAAATGAACGTCCGGCAATTGCTTCGATTAATATGGAAACGACAGTCTCAAACGTCCCTAGCCAACATGAACAAGATCCAGATGGTGCCGGACCATGGATTGAGGTAAAGCCAAGGCGAAGCTCGAGGGCAGCTTCATTGTGTGGAACAGCTGGACCAGCCATAACAACCCTGAAAGCCGTAGAACCACGGAAGTATATGCACCTATGGAACATGGAGTCTAATGCTGAAGAAATTAGTGATTACTTGCGTCAACTTTGCACTTCGGGTACGTGTACAGTGCAAGAACTGACTCCTAGAGGCAACTACAAGTCATTTAAGATAGGAGTACCGACTGCCGCTTTTGACAAATGCTTCTCCACTGATGTCTGGCCGATCAATGCTAGAATTAAGGCTTGGATACCATATCAAAAACCAGCGGCTGTCACAAATGTCAATAAGACTAAACCATCCATGGTACGCAACAACCAGCCCTTTCGCGGTCTTACAAGAACCGGGCAAAAAGATTTTTAGTTTAAATACGTACTACCAGAATGTGCGTGGCTTAAAGACTAAACTCAACATGTGGCGCAATAACTTAGCAGTTTGTAATTACAACATTGTGGCTATTACTGAAACGTTCCTCGATGGCTCTGTACACGACTCGGAACTGGAGTGTGGTGATTGGAGTATTATACGGCGTGACAGAAACACACCGTGTGGAGGTGTCGCGCTTGCTGCGCGGCCACCTATCGTATTACGCCGACATCATAACTTAGAAACAGACACTGGTGAGGACCTTTGGGCCTCGTTCTCATGGCGTGGACATCTGTTTTATGTGTGTGTTGTATACGTTAAGCCAACTGCAACCGAGAGTGATTACATGCAATGGTTTACAAAATGTGAAAGTTTTATAAATACTCTTAAGGCGCCTGTTTTAATATACGGTGATTTAAATTTAAATAGTGCGTCTGTAAATATTAAACATTATTTTTGTTATTTTATGTCCTATTGTAGTCTCTGTGAAAAGAATGTAGTGAAAAATTTACATGGAGGTATGTTAGATGTCGTTTTGGCCCAGGAAAGTGATGTACTGCGTGAGGTTCGTGTCATAGCTACGGACGGTATAATTCCCCAGGACGCCTACCATCCTGCGTTGGACATTGAGGTAAGAATCGATACAGCTCGCCATTCCGATTACTTGGAGCCAAGTAACATAAGTCCAGTCAAAGATTGGAACTTCAAAAAATGCGATTTTGAGCGATTCTGTTATTTATTTTCGGAATGCTCTTGGAGTTCGGTGTTGCAAGCTGGAGATATTTATAAAGCTACTGATTGTCTGTATAAAATTGTTCATGGTGTCTTTGATGAGTGTATGCCCAAAAAACGACGGAAGAACACTGCAAGTCGTCGCTATCCCGTTTGGTTTTCCAATGACATTATTACCGATATTAGCTATAAATCTAAATTGCACGCGTCTTGGAAACGAACAAAATGCAAGGAAACATATAAATTGTTTTCAGATCTGAGATCAAGTCTTAAGACTCGTACAAAGAACGCCTATGCTTCTTATATGAACTGCATAGAAGGTAACATACAGCACAACCCACGTGAGTTTTGGCGTCACATCTCGAGCTTGCGTACCAAAGGAGGATTTAAACCCAACGTTACTTACAATGGTTTGAGTTATTCTGGTGTAGGTGCAGCTGAAGCTTTTGCTAACTTCTTTGCTAGTGTATTCTTACCCGACTTACCTGAACTTAATGCTGAAATAATAAATAGACAGGATAAAAGTCGCAATAGTGACTACATAAATATTTTTAAATCACGAGCAGAGACGTAATGTGGGCAATAAATAAGTTAAAACTGAGTAGTTCTACAGGTCCCGACAGTATTCCATCTGCGGTGATAAAGTACACAAAAAATATATTCTGTACACCCTTACGTCATATTTTCAATATGGCATTAAGAACTGGTCATTACCCACCCCAATGGAAACTCTCAAGGGTTACCCCTATACCAAAAAGTTCTGACAAGTCCAAGGTGGAAGAATATAGACCGATTGCTGTCTTGTCTTTTCCAGCAAAGGTGTTTGAGGTAATCATACATAAATACATACTCGCACAAGTTGAAAAACTCCTTTGTAACGAACAGCACGGTTTTAGACCGAAGCGATCTGTGGACTCTAACCTGCTCACTCTCGTTGATTACATATCAACTAGACTAGACCGAGGTTATCAAGTAGATGTGTTATACTTCGACTTCCGGAAGGCGTTTGATAGGGTTAACAATGATATACTGTTGGCAAAGCTGTGCACATACGGCTTTGCCCCTGGACTTCTCCGGTTCCTCGCAGACTATCTCCGCGATCGGCAACAATTTGTCAGACTCGGTATTTACGAGTCTAAACCTTATCATACGCGTTCCGGAGTGAGTCAGGGCTCAATACTTGGACCCCTACTATTTTTGCTGATGGTTAACGACCTTCCAACTGTTCTCCAACACAGCCGATGTTTGCTCTATGCTGACGATCTCAAACTCTTTACCGAGGTGAGGTCTGTCGTAGACTGCCTAGCTCTGTAGCAAGACATTGATGCTGTATCTCAGTGGTGCCGGGATAACAGGATGGAATTCAACGCTACCAAATGTTATGCTATGACGTTCACTCGCTCGAGGCACCCTTTAGTATACCACTATAAAATAAATGACAATAGTGTAGCTCGTCCAGACACCATGAAGGACCTGGGTGTGACATTTGACCGTAAATTAACATTCCATGACCATATCACTGCATTGGCAAAGGAAAGTTATCAGCGTTTGGGTTTCGTCCTAAGAAATTCTTGCGATTTCAGTAACACACACGTCGTTAGGTTACTTTATGAGGCATTAGTAAGGTGTAAACTTGAAAGCAGTATGTCTGTATGGAATCCACACGAGAGCACATATGCTCTTCTACTTGAAAAGGTACAAAAAGCCTTTCTCAGGTTCCTGTACAAGCGTATTTACGGATATTATCCATATATGTATCCAACAAAGTTTATTTTGGGTTGTCTAGGTTATAACTCATTGGAGGTCAGACGGAGTACGCGTCAACTTGTAACTATGTGCAAAATTCTGAGGGGAAAGATTGATACACCAGACCTTCACGGCGAGCTGTGTCGATTTTTTGTTCCTAACAACTACTGTCGCAGCCGAAGGCATATGTTGTTTGCCACGCCGTCATGTCGCACCGTAGCGCGCGCCAACTCACCCATACCGCGCTCCCTCTCTGCCCTCAACGCTCTCCTGTACGCCAAACCTGACATTGACTTGTTCGCGGATGGATGGCTGAATATATTGTTAGAGTGCCAGCGATTTTGCGAGAAAGAGAGATGAGTGTGTGTGCGTGTTTTTTAGTGTTTACTTATATTTAAATGTTATCTTGTTTCATATGTTTGTTTTAAGTGTTTCATTTACGTGTCATTTGTGTTTAATTTAATTTATGCATAAGTATATTTTAATTATTGTAATTGTTTCAAACCGTTATAATTAAATAAATAAATAAATAAAATAAATAAATAACTATCCAAGTATCAAATTATAATTTTATAACATTACCTTACCAGGCCAGGCTTCACTGTGGCTCAATCTGATATTAATTACTGAAGTAGTAATAAAAAGTACCTACATTCTAGGAATAGTTCTCGTTCCTGTGGCAACTTTACGATCACGAAAAATACACAATAATACTCATATAAAATATTGCAACGGTGCGTACAAATTCTAAGTTAATCCAACAATAACATTTCGAGGCTTTTGAACACAGATACGACAACAACATTTCTATATATGTAGATACTAGCTGTGCCTGCGGTTTCACCCGCGTTTATAATAACTGCACCGCCCCCGTGGATCGTGGCGTGATGCTATAGCCTACAGCCTTCCTCGATAAATAGGCTATTCAACACTAAAATATATTTTTTACTTCGAACTAGTAGTTCCTGAGATTAGCGCGTCCAACCAAACAAACAAACTCTTCAGCTTTATAATATTAGTACCTATACATGTTAAAATGTTATTTATGCTTCTTACAGTTTCCAACACGTTTCGCTTGCGATAAAAGAACCAAACACCATCAATTTCCAGTACAACCGCATTGCGCTCCTTAATAGGCCATCATCTTAACGTTTAAACAAACTCATGAATCTGTTTACCAGGTTTTAAACGAATCCCTTAATCTTTAATTAATAACCAATCACTCTGAACTGTATTGAGTAAACCGTTACTAATCTTATATTCATAGAGTTACCGGTGGATTTGCGTGGTAAATATGAAATTGTTTCCGATGTACTGCGTTGGTATTGGCATCTATAAAGGTTTAATCCGATTTAGGCGAAGCATCTCCAATCTATTGGGCGGAATGATGGTCTTTATGCCGAGTATTAGAGACTTCTGGTTAACAGTAACTATTACTGTGTATATACTTTGATACGTAAGCCTTTGTAAATATTTTTGATGAGATTACGCCCGCCGACTCCGTCGTGATTGTGTTGCTTGGGATAGAAGTAGTTCATTTTATAAAACACCTGCTCGATATAGCTACAGGTATATCAAACAGGTACATAGATATTCAGCTACAAAGTCACATGCGTATACTCCTACAAGCGTAGGCAGAGATGGATTACACACACACACACACACACACACATATAGGTATACATCTCCAAAGTATTTTTCATAAATCCATGGTTCTATAATATATTACCTATTGCCTTTTACCGAACATAATGACATTGTGTTGCTACTGAACATTCCTCGATGGAAAAAACACCTTAACAAGTTTGCCTGACCTGGAAATTGAATTCGGTAGCTCATGCATAGCAGTCGCATCCACAACCGCGGTCACCGAAGTAATACGCTGCGTTAATATGAATAGTCTTAAGATTTAGGATAGAGCTTAGAAGACTTCCATTTATACATAGTTCCTACGACCTTAAAACCTATTACTATGAAGCTTATATAACCGTATTTTAGTAACGGATTGAGGCCCTTGTCGACTCATAGACATGTTAAAGGGATTGCGAATATGAGGCCTTTACTTTCACTAAACCATATAGGCTAAATCGTATCCCAGATATTTTAGGTGACGTGGGTACTGTAAGGTCAGATTATGATTTATTACTGCACGGATGGTGTTGTGATTCAAGTGGTCGCCTCGTCACAGCTATTGTGCAGAGTGTCGTAGGCTCGATACCCACACGGGGCAAAAATGTTTGTGTTTCGACAAAATATAGTTTTCCGCATCTGTGTGTTCTTCGTCCGCAGTTTGCATGTTTGTAAAATGCTCCGAAACACAGAATTTATAACAAGAAGGGAACACATTTCGCTGTTTATTACGTGGGCCATTAAAACATATTAAGCTTACTACTCAGTACTCATATCCCTGAAGAACTATGCAGAGGAGCATTACTAGGTATTTCATATTAGTATCTATATATTAATACGTGAAGCAAAAACTTTGTACCCCTTTTTACGAAACTTGCGCGGACGGAGGAGTATGAAATTTGGCACAGTTAAAGTTTATATGGAGAAGGAGGAGCGACTCCTAATATTTTTATAAAATATGCATCAGAAATACATTAAATTAATAAAAAAAACACTACACGCACACAACCATACATTTGACACACGCAGTCGAAGCGCGTAACTATGGTTACGTATATCAATATATAATGACATACCTACATCAGCAATATCTTACAGGCAAACTTGGTCGAATTTCGAGCACTCGGCGACTACTACTTATTATTATTTCGCTAAGCATAGTTTTAAGTACCACAATACTTCTATATTGTGGTACTTAAAACTATGTTTAGCGAAATACTACTACTACGGCTACCCTATTATCGTCTACCGGGCACATCTACTGTCTTCATCCTGCTACTGAAAATGTCTCGACAGATAATCCCAATAAAACTTTGTCCGACCCGGTAATCAAATCCGAGACCTCATGCACAGTAGTCGCATTCTACCGCTATGTAAGTTATCAAAAAGCCTACTGTATAATCCTCTAATAAAATGGTTGTCTATAAACATGAAAACTACTAACACGATAGTTCTCGTATTCACGTGAAGGCTTAAGGCGATCATTTCCTAATACCTACACGCCGTACATGGATCTAAATATATGAAAATTTGCCTTCCTAGTCCATATTTTGTAGCAAAAGCGACAGTTATCACTAGGAGCAAACGCTGCGAACTAATGCAAACCCACAAACTTTGGGAACCCAATAGAGCCACTTCAACCATCGTAGTTCCGTACTCGAGGCGATAGATGGCGTTATACTCAAGTTTACTGCGACGCCGTGTTTAGTACCAAGTCTGGGTATAAATTCGGATAAAATAAAATGTTATGACTGCTTTTTAGTATTTGTGATGTTAGTCCATTGGTGTAACTATGTATATGGTTACTGCCGACTGTAGCTTTACGGGTAAGATTCCCGGGTCATAAATAGGTATGGTTTTCTCATATAGAGCTAAGTAGTAGTGAGGTCTTGCAATGAAGTATGTTTGAAGTACATATATCTATTCTTATAAGGTTATACCATGTAAGTAATTATAAGGTTTTAAAGACAGTAATAAACGAGATTTAATACAATATATCCGTGTTATTATTTAGACTCCACACATATACCTAGTATTGTACAGCAAAGAAGCACAGTTTTAAATTGAGCCCAATACACATAAATAAACTCGCTATTTATTACATGGGAAATGTAAAAATAGTCTACGAAATATGTGCGTAATAAAAAGTTACTTAATGTTTATTTTGGAGACATATTGTAGATTTACTAAATGTGTTTTACACGCCATAACCGAAACATAGGTACATATATACATTTAGGTCTCTATATATCCGTCCCCCGAAGGGGTAGGTAGAGATATATCTCTCTCTCTCTCTCTCTCTCTCTCTCTCTATATATATATATATATATATATATATATATATATATATATATATAACTATCTGACCCGCGCAACTTTGTCTGCTTCACATAAGAGAATTTTCCCCGTTTTTGCAACATTTTTTATTGCTGCTCCGCTCCTATTGGTCGTAGCGTGATGTTATATAGCCTATAGCCTTCTTCGATAAATGGGCTATCCAACACTAAAAAGATTTTTCAATTCGGACCAGTAGTGTCTGAGATTAGCGCGTTCAAGCAAACAAACAAACAAACATACTCTTCAGCTTTATAATATTAGTATATATATGTAATATAATACATCTACAGTTTGCCAGCTATGTCTTTAAGACCTACGTAATAAGTCACGAGCCTATTACCGTCTCCATGTACATTTGCAGCCTTCGCGTTGCTACTGCAAATACCCTAACAGAAATACCGAACCCTCTGCTTGAAACGGAACTCTTAAACCTACTAAGAGAGCATTGTATGTTATTTGCTATGAATTAAACTACATAATAAGGACTACACTACCGCATTGGGAATATTCTATAGTGAGAGTTGTGTTTGTGAAATCCTTACTTAATATTATGAATTCGAATGTAAGTTTGTTTGTTCCGCTTTTACGTCTTAAGACTGCGCCGAACGAAATGTGCCAAAACAGGCGGTCACAGTTAAGTGAATAAATAAACACTTTTTGTTTAATACAAATATAAAATATACATTTACCATAACAATGAATGTGTTTACAATGACTCCGTGTAAAAACTTAAAATAATTAATATTTTCGCCTACGAAATTACGTAAATTTGCACGCAAAATGCAAAAACGTAAGCTCGTGTTACGTGATTTTTAGATTATAACAGTAGAAATCTATCCTATTTTACAGCTTAAACGAAACATAAATAATTATATTACAATTTGTCCGTCCCAAATTACGAATGCAATACAAATTACCGAATGCAAGCTCTTTAACTAGTCTGATAATCTGTCTCAGACGACAGTTTTCCTAGTACAGATACCAGTCTCTCACAGAGGCCGAAGTTGACGCCAAAATGTGATTATAAAAATATTGTAACCAAATTGTTAATGTTAATTGTGTCAATTGTCAAGTCTGCGCGATGCGCTAAGTGCAACGACACAATTCAGTTCAAGTGAGACCAAGTGTATCAATATATGTATGTCAATATCTGTATCTAGTTCTGTTTGTTAAGGCTAAGCTAATCTTTTACATAACCGAGGAGACAATCAAACGTCTCGCCTGATGGTAACTCGATATCCGATGGATGTTTGTAAAACCAGGCATCACGTGCTTAAAATAGGTCCTTTATCTAAGCATCTGGCGAAAAGATTGCAGTGATTGCAGATTGCAGTTTAACTGGAGAGCTATTAAATGTATACAGGCAGCTACCTGAGACTGACCAGAGGAACGGCATACAAGGATTTTTGGCTGTGACCTGTAGGACGGAGGTAATGTCGTAAAGGGGTAACTCGATCCCTGGAGAAAAACATACATAGTTTAAATAAAGATATGACTATCAGTGACTAAAAAAGCCTTTCGACGTAGTATCCCTTTGCGATTTACTTTATACAATCCTTTTACTTTTGGTCCTTGAAAAACCTAAATTACTGCGACATACTCCGCTCTCCGGGGACAATATTAAGATTTATTTCGATAACAGACTTTTCTCAGGAGACTTGCTTTCGTTCGTCTTAAGACCTAGATTCCTTTACGTCTAATAAAGTTAGCTACACTAGATTCTATTGAAACCTGAAGGGAAATTACTTTTTTATATTTGAGGATCCAGAGGATTTCATAATGTGCTATGCTGTCTACCGGAGAATGCGAAAGCAAACCCAGGACAGGTCCTGAGAGTTTAGTTGGTTGGTTAATTGGTCACAAACTTAACTTACGCCGACGAAATTCCCTTATAGAACAACATTAGATTTTTGGTCTGTAGCTGACCTGACTGACTGATCAGACACAACTGATTTTATAATGTCTTGCATGCTAGCAATAGACAGATTTAATTAGATTAGAATTCGATTAATGCAATTACTAAAACGCGCGCGATTTAGCATTATATGAGTATATGATCCTATGGCTATGATATCATAATACAATATTAGACAACGATTCTAAATCGCATCGTTATTTAAAGTTGTTATGACCCTTGAGAAAACGTCTGTCAAAAAATTGGTATCGCTCGTGAACAGTACTTTTCTTCTGAATTAAAGGTATATATCCATTTCTGTATTCTTGACATGTATGCGAAATTTCATGACGATCGGTCGAGTTGTTAAGGCGTGAAAGATGTTACAAACTAACAAACTCACATTCGCATTTATAATATTACTTAGGATTACGTAAACAAATCACGAAAAGTTCAAAAAGATTATGCAATAAACTGCTATGAGGTAATTCTATCCGAGACAATGTCCGGCAATATTAATTGCTCGGAGATTGGTATATATATACATTCAAATATTAATACTTTACTAATATTGTATTATGTATACAAATCACGAAAGCCTGAAAACGATTATGAAATAATCTGCGATGGAAGAATTATATAACTCGGCAGATATCTTAGTAAATTCAAATCTATATTATAAAGAAGATTGAAAGATTTGGTTATTTCATTACTGAATATTGTATGAAATATGTTCGCAACAGATTTAAGTCCGCGCAGGTTCATTATTAAGTTCGGTGACCGGAATACATTATAGTCGGGACCAAGCTTCCTGTGTGTAGCACAAGTTTATGCACTACTTAATCACTAAAGAAGATAATTTAGTTCGTTATTTATAACTTAACGAAAGAAGAATCTGCTGTTCAAATCATAAGTTGGCTGGAAACCAGACACTAACAAAGAAGCATTGTGTCTGGATTAATAATACGGCAAAGTTTTAAGTTTATTTTGGGAAATGAATTTTTATAACAATATAATGTGTTGTCGAATGACAAACAATAAACGCAGCTCATAAACGCTTATAACACCAGGGGCTATCTTTTATACATTCGCCTTGTATGTGTATTAAATACACACCTATAGGTGAGGCTGTATGGATATATCCCGGAACGAACAAAATGAGGTGTATTACACTCACTTGTCGCCAGCTATGTTATAGGTACCACCTCAATAAGTGGCGAGCTTGTTGCGGACTATCAATCACAGTTCCAGACTGCTTCTTATGAGAATCCTAACAAATATTATAAATGTGAATGTGAGTATGTTTGTTTGGTACGTTTGCACGCCTTAACTACTTGAGCGATCATCATAAAATATCGCAGACAAGTTGTCAGGGACAGAAAAAACAAAGGGTACCTTTAATCTAGAAAAACATCCCGAGGGTTCAAAAAATTGTCATAGCCTGCTATGAAAAAAAAGGGACGAAATTTAGTTCTCAATAATAGATAAGCCTTAACCAACTGGGAATGAAACACTAATCCTCATACACAGTATTCACAACCGACATACATACGTAAAAATGCCAGCAGCATACAAATTAAAAATACTATAGCCAGTGCATGTTTGAAGTAGGACATAGTGACAGAGACAAATTGTCAGTGCTATTAAATACTAGAGGAGAGTAGTTTTGCCTGCACTTCAATAAGTCTGCCTCTATAATGGGAGGGATGACGACACCTCCGGGGGGTGTATCGCTTACGCACTTCACGCTAATGGGATAAGCAGAGGCAGTGAGACCGGTTTGAAGTTAAATGAAAAAAAAAACTCTAATGTATGAGATTAAACAATGCGTTACACTTCAAAGAATATGGAAAGAATTTGAATTTCAAGGATGCTTTTCTTGGGTTTAACGTCGCTCAAGTAAGTCGTGGAGTTGCCACCGGTCATCTTATCTTATGTGGGGGCCAGTCAGTGCAGACCGGCGACCCTTCGACCCAGTGGGATCTTTTGTGTCGATCCTCTCCCAATAACGACTGCCATAGAGGTTCATGGCAGCCGGGATCGACGGCTTAACGTGCTCTACGAGGCACGGAGCAGGCGATAATTGTCAATCAATACGCACATAATTTCGAAAAGTCATATCACTTCCAAAAGTCAGAGGTGCGCGACGTGGCTTCGAACCCGAGACCCTCTGCATTGCAGTCTGTTGGTCTCCCCACTGAGCTATTGCTGATCTTTGCCACTGGTCATAAGCTAAGGTGACCGTTTCCTATCAGGCGGGATGTATATATGTACATGTTTACCACGTTATGTGTAAAAATAAGTCTGTACAAGTGGCTATAGCCTATTGAGTTTGGCATTGGATTGGCGATCGAGAAGTCGCGATTTCGAATCCCGCCCATTGGACTACTGACTTTAACCCAATTCTAACACAAATATTTTAGCTTAGCTGGTGGGTATGGTTTAACAAGAATACTAGAATTTGTAACCAAATTTGCTAGCAATCTTTAAAAAATAGAACATAGTTAACACAATAGAAATGAATCATGCTGGTTATATTGTTTTTGAAATTCTACGGCAGATGGCGTTAGTAAAACCATTTCTACAACTAATGTACAAATAATAAGGTTTTGATAAATCATGAATTAGAATTTCGTTAACGTTAACACAGTACATACATATACAGTCTTGTAACTCGCCCCTGTCCTTGAAATAATTACATACAACAGCGCGGTTCGTAGACACGCGTTAGGGCTGCCCGCCTACAGTATTTTAATTTTATCTACCTACTTGAGTTTCTTTCTAGTTAAGTGATTGTAAATATGATATGTATATTATATTATGAAAAATTAAATTCGTAATAAATGAAACAGAAAGTGTTCAATAAAATCAAATCATCACAAGTCGTTACGCTTACTGCTTACAAAACAATCGCACCGTTCGTTCGTCACTGCGGCGCATTCGCGACTGATTGCGAACCAAGCGCATACCAACGCCGAGGCGCGTAGGTATGACTCGAGTTCTGACCGTTTGTATGAAGATAGAATACTGTATATATAATAATATATAATAAAATATTCTACCACATACACACAACACCATCTAGCCCAAACTAAGCAGAGCTTGTACTATGGGTTCTAGACAATGGATAAACATACATAGATACTTTTTTTTTTGTAAATATTTACATATTATACATAGAAACACCCAGACCAAGACAAACATCCATGTTCATACACACAAATGTTTGACTTGTGCGGGAATCGAACCCGCTACCTTAGGCGTGGCAGTCAGTTACACTAACCACTACGCCTTCGAGGCCGACATATGTATGTACTGTGACGTTAACTAGGTATAATTATCAGTATTATTATATTAACCAGCTAATTGCTGGAATGTTCGACAATATTTAACCATAAATACGTCTGCCGCTCAATAATATTAAATAATATTTGACGTAGAACACCGAATTTTCTATAAATAGCCATAGCAATATCTTCGGCTAAAAATGTTACTTTCTATTATTTAGTGTACCTACGAGATGTCATAAATAACAAACTTTTAAAGATTCTAAGAATACGCTTAAATCATATCCTTAGCTTAATGGAACGTCGGATTAGTTTAAGGGTGGCGCCGAAATAATATAAATAAAGTGATGGTCAACTCCAAACATCTAAACTTCATAATAATTTGCAAGAGCTAAAAAATGGTAAGTACAGGTTTTTAAGACAATTACAAAAAAACCGTCAAATGTGCCGAATGTCTGTTCAACATAGTATTTGAGGTTTAAAAGTGAATCTATCAACTTTCCATATATTTCTCCTAAAGGTAAGTAGTGTCTGTATAATAATAATAATGTCCTCCAGAACGAATTTCGGTCACGGCGCACTGCGCAGGAGATATTATAGTGCACAAGTATGTGCGCAAACACAAGCGCACTCTCTGTTCCCTAACCCTCATGATCCGATGGGATGGATAATCTGACACGACCGGAGAGAGATCAGGCGCAGGACCAACGGCTTTACGTGCTTTCCGAGGCACAGGGGTGTCTCACACCGCCACCTTCCTAACTCCGCGCTTGTATTGAGATTTCTTAACAGAAAAACTCGATAACTTTTTGTTGGCCCGACCCGGGATTCGAACCCAAGACGTCATGCACAGCAGTCGCATTCACTACCGCTGCGCCACGGAGGCAGTCTACAGTGTCAGTATACAGAGGTAATGAATGGATCACGCAATTTGCTATAAAAATTACTTAGATATTGTTTTTAATTTTGATTTCGACTTTAATACATTCTGTATACGTATATAGACTGGGTGAAAAAGTACAGGAAAAACAGCTGAGGTGATGTTTTATATCAGTTCAACATTAAGAGTCCTATTTGACATTAAATTTGGTAGCGAAGCTAAATATTGGAAAACGTAATTACCTAAAATTGATAATTTTCCTTGATTATATACAATTGAATTTCTAAAGATACAGTTAGTTTCTACATTAAATCTTTGGACAAGCTAATAATTAAAAATATTTTTGACACTGAATTTGTAATAAAGTTCAATACAACAGAAAATCCAGTTCGAAAGTCGGAAATCCAAAAATACCCAAACATCACAATGATATTTTCGTATTGACAGATACTAAGAAACCTTTTTGGAGTTTGTTAATAAAGCCTCGCGGATATTTTTGGATGTTTCATCAAAGCAATACTCCTTGACGTACATACGCTTATAATAAAAATATTTATTAGGTATTTCTGAATCTTGTATGGGCAATGCTGTTTATATTGCGTATACATGTAGCCTTGTGTTCGAGCAATTACTTAGAAAATCTGATATTATATTTTACAACCAGGAAATACGGGTTATTTGCTTTAATAAAAAGATAACATCGCGCCTGAGTATGGCCGAGGGGTTATACAGATGTATAGAACAAATTTTGCGGCTGTAATAAGTTCATTAGGTTACCTTAACTAGTATATTTACCTTACTGTACCTGTAAACTGTTACTGAGCACACAGTCTAGTAGAAAAACCGAATAACTCTGCCCATCCCTGGAGTCAAACCCTAAATGAGCTTAATTGAAAAAAGCATATTTAGTGACATTCTAATTTTTTTTTTAATTTTTAATTGACATTTTAATTCAGCGATAGCTCAGTGGGGAGACCAACAGGCTGCAATGCAGAGGGTCTCGGGTTCGAACCCACGTCGCGCACCTCTAACTTTCGGAAGTTATATGACTTTTCGAAATTATGTGCGTATTGATTGACAAGTATCGCCTGCTCCGTGCCTCGGAGAGCACGTTAAGCCGTTGGTCCCGGCTGTTATGAACATCTATGGCGGTCGTTATTGGGAAAGTCAGTACTCTAATATCCTGACACTGGTCTAGCCTTAGGGTATCGTTAGCCTTCGGGTTGCGGAGGTCAGGTGGCAGCCGCTCCGTGTAAAAACTGATATCCAGTCAAATCCGGTTAGACCAGAAAAGCCGACCCCAAGTGACTTGGGAATAATAAAGGCTAAGAGAGAAGAAGTGACATTTTAATTTTATAATCTCATCCTATTAATTTCTAGCACCTTCGTTGAAAAATGAAGTACTGTATGTACCTGTAACAATAGAAAATAATAATTAGCATATTATAAGTAAGATGTTTTTAATTTTGTGTCTTGAAAATGATTATGATAATACAAAGTAGGTGATGATGTTCCATTTTCTCGTCTGAATGTTCAGTAAAACGTAAAGTAGCGATCGCCGAGTATGAAATAGTTAAATATCTGTATTTTTAGCGGTGAAGGGATACATTGCGAAAATAATTAATTACGTTACTGTACATGCTTAATTTATTGTTATAATTAAATCACTACTATATATAAATATGATAATATTATAGTCAAGTTACCTTCATTTTCACTCTTTAAACAAACTATTATTGCCCTATAAATAAATTGTGTACCACGGGGAAGGCCACAAACATTTAAACAACGATGTCAAAGAACAGTTTCTTAAAACAACATGCAATGCAAAAATAGTAATTGCAAATGGCGATGCGGCCACCGAACTCACTGCGCCATCCATGCAGTCAGACACGACAACCACATAAACTAAATTCAAAACTATACTATCTTCTATCTATTTAATTTTATCTTTATTAGAAAAAGCAGGCGCAGTCTATATTACAGTTGTTTTAATCTTATTGCGGTATCGGCGGTCACGTTCCACAAACGGAGTTTCCATTTTGCATTCCATATTTCGAATTTCAAAATGAAAACAAAAAGCGTGCGCACACTCGTTCCAGACATAACGTTGACCTAAATCGGGACATTCACTGGTACGCTAATCTAGTTTGAAGGCTGGTCAGTATTAATCGTCTGACGATGAATAACCAGGTAAAGCGACGGAGTTTGGTTTAAGCACGGTGCTGAAGTATCATCGGAATGGGTATCAGTAACATTATTATAAAATACAGGCTGGAGCCTGCGTCAAAATTATGCATAATACGCTGATCTCCAACCTATATTACTTGGAAATCTAACAATATTATACTTGAGCTATTATTTACGCTGAAACGCATTACCTGGATAAAAAGTTATACATATATAGTAAGCATCCTATGTGTTCCAAAACATCGCCTATCTATGAACGAAGTTACACCCAAATTCATTAAGCAGTTTATTCGGGATTGAACAACAAACATTCAAACACCTTCAAAACGTCGTTGTCGTTTGTGACGATCCTGAGCTTGGTTCCTTGGTCAGATAAAGAGTCTATCGGATTTCTATTTGGAAATTTCCGTTGGCAATATAAGCTATGACAGATGGTAATAGTTTCGACCTCTATTACGTGGGATCGAAACACATAACTAGTGATATGTGGATATCCCTTCGGTAACATAGAGGCGTGAATATAATTATGTGATGTAAGTGATGACGATATCGTTCCAGGTACACAATATTCAAAATACTCGTTTAGTATATTACGATATATAAAAAGCAGCGATAGCTCAGTGGGGAGACCAACCCACCGCAATGCAGAGGGTCTCGGGTTCGAACCCACGTCACGCACCTCTGACTTTCGGAATTTATATGACTTTTCGAAATTATGTGCTTATTGATTGACAATTATCGCCTGCGCCGTGCCTCGGAGAGCACGTTAAGCCGTCGGTCCCGGCTGCCATGAACATCTATGGCAGTCGTTATTGGTAGAGTGTCGACACAAAAGATCCCACTGGGTCGAAGTGTCGCCGGTCTGCACTGACTGGCCCCCATATAAGATACATACATACATACATATTACGATATAAGCATTTTGCATGTTAAGGTAGAATGTTGCTTATAACAGAGGAAAAAGACAATCCATGAAGTAGACTTCAACCTGACCTTGATTAACCGAGCCGGCACTCTATCAGCCGAGCTAGATCCTGCGTCAAGGATTAAAATTTGGGCTTACTCCTCATCGTACCACCAACTCATGCCACCAGTGGTACGAGAAGGAATTTCATTTCCTCTTCGTTCCACCGATTGAAATTTTAATGTGACGCCATGATATATGCTCTACTTACATCACTTAATAAAAATTATAAAACAACGGACAAAAATAAAAAAAGAACAAAAGTCTATTTATGATTATGACCCGTAGTACAGCGGTGGAATTATGTCCAACTAGTTATACCACGGCGATAGGTATCTAAAATAAGAAAGAAAAAATTGTGTAAATCAAATGAACGTGTCTGCAAAACAAATGAACGTGTCTACAAAACAAATGAACGTCTACAAAACAAATAAAACTATCAGAAACTGATCAGCCATCGATATTGCTTACAAAAAACAGGTGCATGCGATTTTCGACCTTATTGACATTACTCAGAATTTATCATTTTATTAACGTTTTAATGTCAGAAACAAGAAAATACCAAAAAAAGTCTGTCATGAATTGTTTGTTTCGTAGACACGTTCATTTGTTTTACACAATTTTTTCCTTTTCTTATTTTAGGTACCTATCCCCGTGGTACCAACTAGTTGAACATTGCAGTTGTACCACGGGTCGGGAGCGAAATAAACTCACCAAATAGTTTTGAATATAATGAGTACCGAACCTTCTAATAAGATCTATTAGCGGCCGGAAATCACTCCGAGGAAAATCGAGTGATAATTATTGAAGATTATTTATAAAACATAACAATTTATTTATACATATTAGGTACATAATATTGATATCAAAAGGTTAGGTACATAATATTGATATCAAAAGGTTATTAGATAATAATAATAATATGTAGAGCAACTTTTAATATGTATCTGGAAATGACATTTCAATCGGTGGCACGAAGAGGAAATGAAATGCCTTCTCGTACCACTGGTGGCACGAGTTGGTGGTACGACGAGGAGGACGCCGAAATTTGTCGCTATGTTTTGCATCTAAGAAATTAACTATTTTTGGTATTAATATTATTCAAACCATTTTATAGACTGCCTTGCTGGTCCACTAAAAAAATTTTCGCTTATGATGGCGTTTGATCGTGTAGATCCTGAGTTCAGTCCTTGGGTTGGATAAAGTATCTTTCGGATTTTTATTAGGAGATTTCCAATGATAATACAGGCTCTGATAGACGGCAATAGTTCGTCCTTTATAACGTGGGGTCTGAACACATAACTAGTGAAATGTGGATACCCCTTCGGTAATACAGAGGCGTGAATATAGGTATGTGATGTAAGCGATGACTATACGGCCAGAGGTCTGTACGTTACGGCGAGAACTAAAAGCTACCCACTTGTTAAGGACCATTCAATGTTGAAGCACTTAGCGCCAGCCGCTACTGATATAGAAAGGACAAGAGCAGACTGGTTTTGTGGATCAAAGGTTCTGTACATTACAGCTAACATTTATTTTCAACTGAACGTTTATTAAAAATATGTATAGTTATATATTTGTTGGTAGTTAGTTCTAATAAATAAATATATATATGTACATTCACTTTCAGAACATTCCTTTTGAAAAAGATGATTAATATTTTTTTAGTGCATACCCCATTGCTGTACCTATATTGTGGGTTGACAGTGTTGACACCCGCATGGAAAAAAATGTTGTGCAATCCATTTTTGGTTGTTACGAGTCTGAGTGTTCTGTGTCCATTGTTAGAATATTGCCAAAGTACCCGTGATACAAGAATTTTTCTTACAGCGGATATCATACCCTTATTGATAGTTAGCTAATCAAAAATAAAATTATCCATTCACTTTCATGACAATACTATTAAAGGACATTGTTCAGCTGCCATACATTATTAGCCTAAGAACAATAACCACAAAAAAATTATAAATATGTGGTTAAGGATGACCACATTCAATTAAAAGTAAATATAAGTTACAGACACTTCTGTATAATCCGGGAGGTCCATTATTATCATCCTTATTCCATCTTTCTCTTTCAACCCGGTGAGTCCAATATAACCCCTCCGCCCGCCCCCGCGGAAGGATATGCGTCAAAGCATACAAACACGTAAAAAAGAAATATTGTTGCCATGCTTGCACTATAGAAAAACGTATAACATCGAGAAAGTGGTATTTATTATGGTATTTTACATTAAAACTTATGACTTTTTAAGAAATTGGTCATATCTATGATGAAGTTAAATAATGGTATTTATAGAATAGCATTCGTATTAACTACGTAAGAAAAATTACAGACAAGCTAAATAGGAAATAATTTATCTGATAAAACCGTACACATATTGTAAAAACTGTAGGCATGACAACACTGCGTGTCTCAGATGTAAACAATGGATGCCGATGTATTTGAAATCGCGAAAATACTTTTTAACACGAAAATAAGATTCGGAAGTGTCCGTGAGATATTGATTATTAAGTCATAAAATAAAATACAAATTATTGTTTAAGTGGAATGTGTGTTGATTCATAGGCCAAATTGTTCATTGTCCTTTTATCGACTGGTGACGTAATGGTATTAGTACACTCTTCCACTCGTCACTATACCTCATCAAGTATAGTAATTTCAATCCGGTACAAAAAACGTATACTATGAATAGTTGTCTGAATCCATTAAATATAAATAGTTTTAATAATTAAATTTGCTTAAAAATTGTTAAAGTTTAATAGTACCTAGTAGTAGTGTAACAGTTTCTAAAGTATGTAATAGAGTGTCAAATAAACAACGCGATAAAAGCTGTAAATAGTAGTTTAATTTTAATTAATCCAGCTGTTTTATAGTAAGTATGCATTTAAATCCTAAATTTAGATAAATTATAACATGAAACAGGAATTGAACGAGTGACCCGACATATCGTTTTTGATGACAATACATGCGTGAGAGGCATATCATAACTATAATAATATAAATGCGAATGTAAGTTTGTTTGTTACGCTTTACTACTTGACCAATTACTATGAAAATTCGCATACACGTCAGGGGAACAAAAAAAGACATAGGGTAACTTTCATCCAGAAATAAGTACCTACTGTTCCCCAGGTATAAAAAACTTATTATGCCAGCGAAGCAGCGGGCAAAATCTGATGTATGTTATATGTTTAATATATCAAATGAAGCAACGGCAATACTATCACAAGAGTAAAAGCTAGCAACAAAACTAACGCCACAACGTATGAGTTTGACAAGCCGTGAACTTTCACGTGTCGACTCGAGCCAACTCGAGCAATCTCACTAACTCAATAACACAGGCACACAATAGGCTAGATTACGAGCTGGTAATGGGGGAAAGACAGAGAAAAGCTCAATGCAAAACAAAAATACTCTTTATTTGTTTCGTTATATTACGTCAAGAGATGCAACATGCATAAGCATCTTAAGAGTTCGGGTTTGAAATTTTGGATAGTTTTCATAGAGGTTTTCCCAAATTCATACATAAAGAATGAATTTGGTTTATAAGAATATTAGTCTTCATTTAATGTAATATTGAATGCGACTGTTGTGCATCAAGCCTCAAGTTCGATCCTTGGATTGGACCAAAAATAACTTATCTGATTTTTCTGGTATAACCAAAATACAGTCTGGAGAACATCACTTAGCTTCCAATCTTTTTAAGAGAGTAGGAAAATAGGATTGGGTAAATGCCTGTGAAGAATCAGTAACCTTAAAATATCCTGACGATCTGTTAAATTACGAAGACACAAATAAAATCTAAAAATGCTCAGGCGGTTTGAAGAGCTCTGACATTCGTTAAGTTACTAACTATACCAAAATAAAGAAAATTTCGAATTACCTTCCGTGCTTTACAATATTTCTTTTTGGCATTAGGGCCTGCTAAAATTTCATTAAGTCGCCTTGTCGTCAATGTCAGCGGCAAACGTTCAGCGTACGAATAAAGAAATATTAATAACGAAACGGAAGGCAGGTCTTCGAGTTAATGAAAAACCTAAGACACCTGAATGCGTAATCATATCTTAATGTACCTACATCTATGTATATTATATATACTAATATAATAAAGAGGAAAGATGTGTATTTTTGTTGATACTAATATTATAAATCTAAAAGTAACTCTGTCTGTCTGTCAGTTACCTCTTTACGGTTAAACTACTCAACTGATTTGGATGAAATTTGGTACAAAGATATTTTAAAACTTAGAAGGGTTAAAGGCTAATTTTTATTAATGTAGGTACCCCGCCGGCGCGGCGGCGATGCGCGCAAGAACTAGTAATAATTAAATAAAAAGACCAAGACCGATTTTAAGAAACATTTCCCTATTACTACTTTATCTACAAGTGACGCTACGAGCGACGGGGATTTTGCATATGATAGGCTACTAGAAGTTTTAGACTATTTTGGCCATCGCGATTTGTACACATATTTACTTAATGCTGCGCCGAGCGTAAGACGCGGTTGGACTGAATGAAGCTCGATATTCAAATCGGCGCGCGGCCGCCATAGTAAAATTGTATGGAGGATTTGAAGTGCTTTTTTGATAAATAGAATAGAATAGAATAGAATGTATCTTTATTGTCAACCAATAACTTAAATATTTGGATCGAACAAATTGTAATATAACTATTTACGTTTCCTTTAAGCTGTAAAATAGGGTAGATTTCTAGTGTTATAATCTAAAAATCACGTAACACAAGTTTACGTTTTTGCATTTTTCGTCCAAATTTACGGAATTCTGTAGGCGTAAATATTAATTATTTTAAGTTTTTTACACGGAGTAATTGTAAACACATTAATTGTTATGGTAAATGTATATTTTATATTTGTATTAAACAAAAAGTGTTGATTTTATCAACTTAACTGTGACCGCCTGTTTTGGCACATTTCGCTCGGCGCAGTTTTAATATAATGCTTGATAACGGGTCTTACTCTTTAATTTATTTTATTACCTTTTAAATACTTAACGCGAGTAAGATCCGTTATCTAGCATTATATTTAGCATGATAGGCTACTTCTTGAGGCAGGTTATACGTTATATAACATCACTATACAAGCCATGGGAACAGCGGGTCTACCGTGAAAATGTTTTTACGCAATGACGTGCCGAAACGAATTACGAACGAAATAATAAGCATATACCTACCATAAAAACACTTCGGAATTTTTAGGACGTACAAATGTCATACGACGATATTCGTGACGAATGTCGGCGCGAATGATGTTTCATGGTAAGAATAAGCACGAACGAACGTACGCAATTGCGTATAACGCGTTTCACGGTTGACCACCTGATCAGTAGTCATTAACGTGAGTGAAATCGCGAGGGACAGCCAGTATTATACATGTAGACTAGGAATTTCCGACAGTATCATGCTTTATTAGGGCATCAGAACAAGGCAAGTCGGATATGATGTTTTAACAATAACAGAAGAGAAATCCACCTTGTTCCCTCTTTTTCTTCAATGATATTTCGATCCAAGATCATCGTAAGCACATACCTACATACATATAGGCACGTTCATGTGTAAGTGCATGTTTTCTATTAAGTCGAAATATCAAATGTGTTATATTTTGTGACTATAAACTGAAAACAAATAAAAAAGTTCCACCAAAATCTAAATGCAATAAACAGAAAGTGGTTTCAGTACTTGATCCACTCAAGATTGCTTTGATACAATATTGGGTTCCAATTTAAAAGCCAGCTGTACTAGCCATGGATAACTGTGTTGAGTCTTATTCAATGACAAAAGAAATTTTGTAAAATAGAATATTCTATGAATTGCTTTCTGGATAATAAAAAATTCTCAGAAGGCCACAAGGACTTGACTATTGATAGATGGTCAAAAGTAAATGACAAATTAATTTAAGAATTTTATGAAGTTGATTTTCCTATATAGATTTTGATATGTATATGCCACATTTCGACATCTGATTAAATACCATATGAAAGGGAGAGCCGAGCATCGTTGCCGCACTCTTGCCGGACACTAAGCTGCGACTTATAATTCCTTAAAAGACTTATTAGACTTATTAGTCCTAAAAACCGAATTCTTGTCTCCGCAATCGGCGGTAAGTATGAGTTTAAACTTATGCCACGAATCAATATATTATGCAATTACTAAGTCTTAAATTGTAGGCATAAACGATTATAAGAAGCTGTATCATTGCTACCATAATTTAAAAAAGTTAGGTTTTATAAGTAACTTGTTACCATACCGATCAAACAACCCTCAGAATAAAATACATGAAACTCATACATCCAAATTCACTACACACAAACATCCAAAACATCCTCAAACAGCTCCCGTGCCAAGACCACAAACGTACGGCAGTTGAACGCAAGCAATAGATCAAAGTCAATAGGATAGATAAGGGAATCCACACAGCTTCTCATCTCGAGTGGATCGAGATGCATCTGCGATGCGGCTGCATTGAGAACGGGCTGATTCATTATCGATATATCTGTCTGTCTTGCACGTGTTTATGAGGTAATAAAATCCGATCTGTGAATTGCAAATGTCATGCTCGTGAACGGTTTAATTATATTGTATGTGTTTATATATTTTTTTTATTGTACTACTAACAAATTATGGATTATTATCTGAAATAAAATGATTATTATTATTATTATTATTTATATTACCTTAGTACGTAATTTAGAGAATACAATCTGAATAAGGAATTTCGGAATTTAGTACCTGTAAATTTATGGGTATGTAATATGTGGTCTCATGCTCGAGAACGTTTATATATTCGGGCCATTGTTTACCTTTGGCAAATGTTCGAAGCTTTTTCAAGTCGATTAAGAACGGGCTTGTTTCTTATCTGCCTGTCTTAGTATTGTACGTGTTTACGGGGAAAATAGATTCGGAAAATAGCTAGAAATACATGAAGTTTGTTCACGAATATTAGAAGACACTAGTATCTTCTAGGTTTGCAAGTCATGCTCGGGTTAGTGTTTAGTAAGTAAAAACACCAGAGATATTAACGGAACCAAAAATTGTTTGCAGTATCTTTCAAAATAAAGCAGCTATAGTCTAGTGGGAGAATCTTGCTCTGCCTCGCAGATAATCCAAGGCAACGCATCTCTGACTTTTCGAAGTTATGTGTGTATTAAATATTTAATTATCGGCTACTTATTATTAACGGTGCAGGAAAAATATCGCATCGATCGCATGCCCGAGAGTTCTCCATTATATTCTCGATGGTATGTAATAATAATAATAATTTTCTACCACATACACACAAAACCATCTAGCCCAAACTAAGCAGAGCTTGTACTATGGGTACAAGACAATGGATAAACATACACATATATACTTTTTTTTTGTAAATACATACATATTATACATAGAAACACCCAGACCAAGCCAAACATCCATGTTCATGCACACAAATGTTTGACTTGTGCGGGAATCGAACCCGCGACCTCAGGCGTGGCAGTCGGTTATACTAACCCCTACTGGGCCAACGCGATGGACTATGGCCCAACCTGAGAAGTGGTCCATGCCCAGTGGTTGGACAGTTTGTGTACAGGTATAGTATTATTATATGTATCAAAATAAAAGTAGCATGCCGTTTGATAACTTATATTTTAGTAGCAAATATAACCTAAAACCCTTTCCTTAAGTTCAGTAATTACCAAACTGAACGAAAATCTGCAAACTCAACGGTATATCGTGTGGAGAGAGAAATATTTGAACAATTTATCAAAATCTAGTCGTTCTTTGAGACTAATTATGACTCGAGCTCTCAAGCGTCGAGATTAATGGGACTCGGGCGTTCTCAAATTTGTTGTTGCGGATACTAGAATAACATGGGGTTGTGGGCTACGTACCAACCAAGTATCAGCTATCTGAGGACGCTCGAATGTTATAATTGATTCTAAAAGTAGTTAGTTATGATATTTACTAGACTTTGATGTTGAAGGAGGTTTTCAATTTGACGTATGTAGTTTTTGAACTAAAGAATAATATACTCGTATTTAAATATATGTTTTAATTAATGCTTTTCGTGTGGTCTTTAAACTTGTGAGCTAGTAGCCCTTAAGACTGCGCCGAGCGAAATGTGCCAAAACAGGCGGTCACAGTTAAGTGAATAAAATCAACACTTTTTGTTTAATACAAATATAAAATATATGTACATTTACCATAACAATGAATGTGTTTTAAAATTACTTCGTGTAAAAAAACCTAAAATAATTAACATTTACGCCTACAGAATGCGGTAAATTTGCACGAAAAATGCAAAAACGTAAACTCGTGTTACGTGATTTTTAGATTATAACAGTAGCAATCTACCCTATTTTACAGCCTAAACGAAACATAAATAGTTATATTACAATTTGTTCGTTCCAAATATTTAAGTTATTGGTTGATAATAAAGATACATATTTATCAAAAAAAGCACTTCAAATCCTCCATACAATTTTACTATGGCGGCCGCGCGCCGATTTAAATATGTGCCGCACGAGCTCTGACATTATCTGTCTTACGCTCTGTGCAGCCTTAATCGGACGACAGTAAATCGTTTGCGATTTTTTAATTTTTAACTCCCACTAGATATTAATCCTGTGTCGCGGAGGACTTACAAACATTCAAACAACAGACACAAAGAACATCCAAATTCGGAACAATCATTTGAGGTCATAAATGTTTGTCTCGTGTGGCATTCAAATTCGGCTTAGTGACGAGGCGACCACTTAAACCACGCTACAAAACTAGGTACCTCCATATCAAACGCACATGGCCAACTATGCAAAAAAAGTATTTAATCTGTCAGCTTATGAAACAAATCCCATTATTCCATGTGTGTGCGATTTAACAAACCACAGCACAGGTTTATAAAACCATTAGAGCGATTTAAGCTACGATGTTCATTAAAGTTACCTTTCCTTACCTTTACGATTTATGACAACTAGTAGTCGAAATTCGACCATTAATTATTAAAATTAAAGTACGGTGAACGATAAATTAAGTAAACAGTAGGTATTTTAATTTCAATGTTACATTCGCGTAGACCTAAGACTTTATTATATGAAGGGTTATGGATTACAAATTAAAAAAAAAAAATATTTTACTCATTTTAGCTTCCTCGAGCATGTTTTCTCTTTATTTATTTATTAGCTTTACTCTGCGGCTTTGCTTGCGCTGAAGAAGATTAGGCTAGGTTGTTAGCAACAGTACTTTTAAAATAAAATGTAGCCTATGTTGTATGTATCTTATGTGGGGGCCAGTCAGTGCAGACCGGCGACACTTGGATCCAGTGGGATCTTTTGTGTCGACACTCTCCCAACAACGACTGCCATAGACGTTCAGGGACCGACGACATAACGTGCTCTCCGAGGCACGGAGCAGGCGATAATTGTCAATCAATACGCACATAATTTCGAAACGTCATATAACTGCCGAAAGTCAGAGGTTGCGCGACGTGGGTTCGAACCCGAGACCCTCTGCATTGCAGTCTGTTGGTCTCCCCACTGAGCTATCACTGCTCTAGCCTATATTACTCGGTGATAATATAGCTTTCTAAGGTGAAAGAATTTTTTAGTTAAGTAAGAAGCAAATTTTCCTCTTTATAATATATATTTGTATAGACTATATAAATAATCAAATGTTATGATGGCTTAAAATCGCCGCAGTCACACATAATGCTAGTTATAATTATATAATAGATACGGGTATGTTAGAAACATGTAACATTGCTGAAATACAATTTAAAACGTGTCGCACGTGACGATAAACGGTTTACCAGTTAATGCTATAAAATGTCATGTATATCGCGTTTGTAACGTTACCGTATATTAAATACTAATTTTTATTCATTCGTTGTCATAGCTACCAGGCTTCGCCACAGTCTGATTGCAAATCGAACGGTTGCCAAGTTGTCGATCGATCCGATTTGAGGTCATACGATTCGATATTTATTTTACTCGGCATATCGTAACGACAAAAAACAATGAAATGAATATGAAATCAGTCGATAGCTGAATCACTCTACTATTAGTAATACGCGCGATATCTTGTTGTTTGTTTATTTAAAATTTAAGTGATCACAAAACTGAATATCTATGGCATTCATTGCACTTGCGATCGAGAGGTCTTATGTTCGAACTCTACATTATTACAAGCGTCCATATAGCTATTGTAACCACTTACTATAAGCCAATAAGTTTGATTGCGACCAGAAGTATTATTCGTATAAAAATATCTTTAATTAAATTCAAATTCACGTTATATGCACGACAATTAATTTACACGACTGTAGTCAAGTCTATAGTTACATTTCTGAAGAAGGCGTATGTATATAACTAAAAAACAAAACACAAACTGTTGAATGAAAAAAATCGCCTAAAGTAATTCGACACGGAGAAAATCTAAAAGCTGGAACAGGAAATTTAATTTAGAACAGAGCATAGCCTATTAAAAAATAAGCATATGAAGTTATGGTAACTGCTTGTAGGTGACTTATTATAAGCAAAAATTTAAGAGACGTTTCCTAGGATCACGGCGAGACACTCAGCAAAATCCTACTTAAATAATAATTCAGAACTTAGTGTGTAAGACGAACGATATAAGACGGCAGCCAGGACCAACTCTGAACGACTTAGTAAGACTAGGACATAGTATAGAGCGGCAAGCGGGGAGATTTGGTCTTTAGGTCGTAACACTTATGACCGTCAAGTTTACCTGTTGCCAAGTTCAGCAAAGGCGTAAAATTAATGAGAAGAACGGTCAAGAAACTCACGACCATTCTTTTTAATCGCTATTCTTACTAATTATACTATTTGCCTACTACTAAATTGAACACGTAATTGCAACGCTCGACACAAAAATTAAAAAAAAAACAAAAATAGAAAATTTTAAAGTTAGCCTCCGGCATTAGGCATGGCAAAATATGATCACCAACTTATATGCACATAAGGTAACAAGCAGGTTGATGACTCAATTCACTGATGGTATATGGTTACAACACTCGGCGCAGTGACACTGGTGAGATGACCACTTAAACGATTGTGCCATCCGTGCAGTCTATTCCATTACCTTGCATATTGTCAGATATTGTACTGCTTTCTTATCGGAAAACCCAAAAGCACATTCTTCTCTGGAGATGACCTTAATTTGAGCTTTATCTTATACCCAAAGACCAGTGTAAATCACACACGCTCATTAAACCGCCACGTTATACGCTGCGCTCTTGTAATGCCCACAGCCTCACTTTAAAAGTGACTCACTAAGTATATATTAAACAGATCTAGAGGAGCGCTTCTGAAGGTTTAAGTACAGCTTTCCTGAAATGTTAATGTCTTATTAAATAAGCCATATTTTAAGTCCTGGATAGTTAATGTTCGAAGCGTGAATATAATTAAAGATAAGTATTTGAGATGACCGTGATGTAAGAGCTATCGCACGAGGTTAAGAAACGTTGTTGAGGTCGAGAAGTGGACGGGTGACCATTTACAAAAATAATAGCTACCATCGCTTGAATAACATATATAGGTTTCAGGGTAAAGCAATGTGTATTACATTATTAGTTTTCGCTAGTTACCTAGGATATAATACATAGAACTTACCTACCATAGAACTTATATAATATAAACAGTATATGATTGACAAAAATATATTACAGCCAAATTTCACAAGTCATGTCTTTACGTCCAATGTACAACATAGAGCCTGCACCGCTACTAAATTTAAAACAGTTATAAAACGTAAACTATCTTCAAAAGGTTATTACTCAGTCACTGAATATATAGAAGCGATTGGCGATCTTGCTTGCTACTTCTCATGAAAGCTCTACTCCACGAACAGGCTTTTTTTCAATGCTGATTTTTATTTCCCTTTTATTATTCTATTTTTTTATTAATATATATTTATAATTAATTGACGGGTCCAAGAATTGTTTGCACATTTCGTATCAGTAAAACTTACAATACTTTGCCTGACCCTAGAACCAAACTCGCGGCCTCACGACTGCAATAATTTATACCGCAGGATCAACTGCAGCCCTTCAGATAAACCTGCATACTCAGCTCCGCTCTAATTTATACCATGGAGATTTCCTAGGTTGCTCCCTAGTAGGAAACTTACTAAAACTGATTAATTTCAACACACCACCATAAACGGCCGGGTCCATTAAAATATCGATGTACAAAACTGTGTACACAGATACCTGTAATGTCACACACGCTTAGCAAACAAACCGACGATCGATACCGATGTATGTAATATACACATATGATAAACTTCCTATCGACCCGAAAGGGTAGGTGGAACAAATAAAATTAATTTTCTTTCTTTCTTTCTTTACTACTTCTATTGATGCTGCCGAGAATAAGGTCGCCTCGCCACTGCCACTATGCCGAGTGTTGTCGGTTCGAATCCAACACAGGACAAAAATTTGTGTGATCCACAAATGGTTGTTCCGAGTCTGGGTGTTTTTTTTTGTGTCCGTTGTTTGAAAGTTTGTAAATACCCCCCGCGACACAAGATTTTTTATTTTTGTCTTTAAAAAACTGCTTTTGCCGAATGGATGAGATTTAATAGGACTAGCGATTTAAAGGTAGTTTGTTTGAATCCCACCTATTACACATATGACGTGAAACCACAGATAACACAAAAAGGATTAACAAGAATACCACGTAGTCATTTGTAGCATACATACATACATACATAGATTCACGCCTGTTTCCCAGAGGGGTAGGCAGAGACTACGGATTTCCATTTGCTACGATCCAGAAACACTTTTCTGGCTTCATTTACTTTCATCACTTTCCTCATACACACCCGTCGGTTCATTTCATCATTTGTAACACAGATTTCTAATAATTAATTAGAGAAATGCAAAAGCACTACATAACATTAAAACAGCTATAGGAGAGCTCAGTAGGAGAAGGAGTTACAACCCAACCACGTGCTGTGTGCCCTGTGCGGGTTGGCAGACTTCACAACAATAAAGAGATTTATCAGACATGCAAGTTACCACACGACGACGTCTTGATTCGATTTGTGGTTATTGTTAAGGCGATCGATAATTAAAATTATTTAGATAATATTGTCTTCTGTTTACGCGAATATTATTTATTGAAATTAAACTACTATATACGGATTTTATCGCGTTGTTTATTTGTCATATTTTTACATAATTTAGAAACTACTACTATCAAACTTTACTATTTTTAAGCTAATTAAATTATTACAACTATTAATACTATTTATATTTAAGTTTACACTTTCCCCGACGTTTCGGTTGCTTTTCAGCAGCCATGGTCACGGGGAGACTAACTACCAGACTAAACTATTTAGAACCATTAAGTTGCGATAGCCTAGCTGGCACCGATAGACTGTGATCGATAATTAACTACGTACGTCCATATTTAATACGCACATAACATTGCAATATCAGGGATGGAGAGAGACCTCTAAGTGACAGTCTATCGATGCCGGCTAGGCTATCGCATTTTATTCGCATATCATATAAGCCAAAAAATATATGAAGTACGAATTTATTTCACCAAATATGGAGACCTATTGCTTAACGGTGAGCACTTAAATTATACGAGGTACTATTAATACGAATACCTAAGCGACGACAACGCGCGGTCTGTCGGTAATAAAATATAATTTTATTTTTATATGTCAGACCTTTTCACTAGTTCATGCCTGCGACTTCGCATGAGTAGGAAGAAGGGATACGCAGTATTGTAAAAAGCTGTTAAGATAGTATCATGCCAGTTTATACGCAAAAGGTTTAGGTAACGTTCATTGGTGTATCGCTTACACATTGCGAAACCAAACTTGGGACCTCACGGTTGATGTGTGACCGCGTCTGATAAAATTACTAAACAGACAAGGAAGGCTTTTTTAAATTTAAAAAGCAACTTCCATATTACTTGATAAGTCTTGTAACGTGGGGCATCTTACAAAAATTTAAACAAAGAACACCTAGACACGGAACAACTTTTTTAGGAAGGGACCTGTATACAGCGTGTAACAGAAAGTTGTGGTCATATTTAAGCATCACATAATATATCCACAGTACAATGGAAAACCGCGACAACCAAATCCATATACATTATATTCGCTAAGATATAGCATTTTATTTTTATCGACTTATCAATATCACATATTCTAGTCGATACTTCAACAACACAAACAGCTGACTAGGGTGATCTTTGTGATCCCGTAAATGACCATGCGCTATTTGGATAATTATATAATGCGTTTGTTTCGACGTTTAAATAAAAAATAAAAAAATTGTCATACAATTTAAAACTGTTTTTTTTAAATCTGGGTATAGGGCACATAGGTTATTTATCAGATATATATCACGGCCTTAAAATATGACCACACCTTTCTGTTACACGATGTAGAACCACTAGGCGACCACTAGTTTAATTTTAAATCTAAGCCATATCATCAAATTCGGTGGAGTAAAGCCAATATGTAAAATAGTGTGATTTATGTAAATTAAATGGACTAGACTTAATTAACTCTAGTCCACGCTGATATAGTTGCGGGCGAATTACATATAAAGCAATATATATTTAAATGGCTAAATAAGCAGTGATAGGATTACTTTTTAGATGATGATACATACTTAGTGTAGGAGAGCCTCGCTGATTTCAGCATGAATGGGCCGGCTCGACCAGGGAAGGACTACCGTCTCACAGAATATCGACGTGAAATAACAGTATTCCTACTGTTGTGTTTTGTTCGGTGAGTGAGAGTGCCGGAGGCCTAATGATCCTCATTCCCCTTTCTCGCTTCTTCTCCTTCGCTCTTCCTTTCCTAAAGTGTCAACAACGCGCAAGTGATGCCTCTGATGTTGCAGGCATCCTTAGGCTACGGTGACCATTTACCATCAGGTGGGCCGTATATGCTTGTTTGTAAAATTAGTAATTTAAAAAATTTTAAACTTTTATTTAGATTATGTAATATTCTCACGTCCATCTACACAGGCAACGATTGGTTATCCACTCTTCGCCTAAGTTGTAAGTGATATACCTGAGGGTGGTTCATTGCCGTTTCTCACTTGTTTAAATTAAATATATCCATGTTCTCGGTGATAATATATCTTCCTAATGAAAAAAGAATTTTCAAAATCGGTCGAGAAGTTTTTGAGTTAAATCCTTAAAAACATACAAAAAATCTTACCTCTTTAAAATGGTAGTAATGATGTTTCAATATTGGACTTCCTATTTGATTTTGGCGACACAAGTTGCCTTACACATTAATTATTTTTAATTACCAACAAATGTTTTGCACGGATTGCGTAGTGGTTTGTGGCCGCCTCACCGCTGCGCTACGACGGGTGTTGTGGGTTCGATTCCCACAAGAGATAAAATTCCGGGTGATACACATATACTTGTTCCAAGTTTGGGTGGTTTTTGTGTTTGTCGTTTGAATGTTTTTCCGCGACACAGGAATTATTATATTCCTGTCAAAATGAATACACTCCGCCTGATAAATACACAACTGCCGTAAGCAGATGTGTAGTTCACGAACAGACCCTCCATACCACGCCCCGCTTGAAGAACTTAAGATCGAAAAAACATGGAAGCACCAGCTTCGTCAAAGAATTCCAAATTTTAATAATTCGGCAAAGCTATGAATGGGGAGCCAAACTTCTTGATACGTATTCTGATCGGCTCTATCGTATAATGGTGACTCTAAGCCCAGCATAAGTAGATCTAAATTATTATCTATTATTATTATCTAAATAGAGCGGGAGATGTCTTTAAAACAATGATATCACTGGATGGCATTTGTGTAACAATATTCAAATCTACGTAATAATATTTGCCTAAAATTAGACTCAAGCCTTGGTTCATTAGGATTTCTCATTATAGAAACAAAAGCGTTGAGAGAACATTCAATTAGGCCTAGTGATACGGAGTGTGACCTTAAAAACTTTCATTAGTATGCGTGAGCATATGCCGTTTATATCTTATTAAATATAATTAAATCTGGTGTATACTATCACGGCTGTAGTTTTATAAGGGGGTGGCAGAGGCCAGGAAAACATAACTTTTTGGTTAGGACATGAAATTTGTTAATCACTCCAGCTAAGCTAGAATGCTTGCGTTAGTACTGTATTCTTGTCGGTAGTATAAAGGTTGAGATTTGAACTCACGACTCCTCAATCGCAGGTCAAGTTAAAGACAACGCATTTGGTGTAAACCCTGTGTTGCGAGGAACATTACAAACATTGAAACAACGAACACAAATAATATCTAGACAAGGAACAACTATTAGTGGATTACACAATTCTTTACTCGCGTGGGGATCGAATCCACAACACTTCAAACTCCGGTGTGTATCTTCATACCTATAACCCGTCTGACTTGCAACACCAGATGTACTATTCGCATGTTCCTTAATCTTAAACATAGCCAAGCCCTGCTATTTCGTATGCCTTTGTAAATAAATTCTTCTTATTCCTAGGACCATTTTTATATAATAGATTAAATAGAATTTCAGATATATATAGTATAAGTTATAAACAACGTAATGTTATTGTTACCAAACACCTGCAAACACTGACCTACTCCGATACGGAGAATTTGCTTACAGTTGTAAAATAGCCTTAAGTCATCAGTAATTTGTAATAATATGTAATTTAAATATTTTTATTGTATCAATATACATATTTTATTTTAGGTTTATGCACATTGACCTAAACTAATATTTCTTGGCATATATTTTTTGTAAGTAGAGATATAGCCTGAAACACAGGTCTAAACCTAGTTCAGGCAACCACTTTATTAAACCTAGCGCTTGAAATTAAATTAGAATGCACAATGTCGGCCGATTAAAGTATAAGTAAAACATGTACCATATTAAGGATAATTATAATTTATTGTAGTATAATATTATTTTAGACTAATAAAAAAAATGTATACCCATGTATTATTATTGAATAAATTATTATAAATTATTATTTCATTACAATAGATAAGAAGTCCACTGATTCTCTGCCTAGCTTGGAATATTAAAAAAATAATTAATATAAAGTCACAAGAGCAGGATATAACATTTGCTCATTCGACGTCTATCTTTCTCATATATTTATTGTCTTTTATATATTATGTACTCAATAAGATACTTGAACCTCTGATCTTTAATCAAACCTATTAGAATCACTTACAGGAAAAAGGATATAGATTATTTCCTCATATTTATAACAAGAGCTCTTGATACAATTGACGGAAAGATAGTAAAGTGGTTTCAATGTTTGCTTAGACGCTATCGAAGCGCTGAATATCGGGTTTGACAATAGTATTCTTTGTGTCTGTTGATTAAACATTTTGAGATTTTTGCTATAGAATTAGTTAATGTGGGAATTATCTTAAAAATAAGGGCGATGCCTAATAATGTTATAATAATATCAATCTTGTTTGTAAGCTGTTCCACTGCTGGGTCTGAAGCGCTTCTCGTTATGAGAAGGTTTAGGCACAGTCCACCACGCTGACCCAGTGCGGGTTGGCAGACTGGCCCAGCGTTTGTGAGGATGCCTACACATGCTGGTTTCGTCACGTTTTTCTTCACCAATGTGAGTTATAATGTATTATTTAATACGCACATTACTTCAAATTTTCAGAATAACGTGCCTGAGAATCCAACTCGAGACTTCTACGTGGCAGTCCAACGGTTTTCCACTAGACTTTTGCTGCTTACGAATGGTTATTTTTTAAATTCTGCCAATTTAGTTAACTATCAGCGGTTGCGCAACCTATGATTATAATAACAGAAAGGCTATTGGATCAATGAGGAAGATTATATCCTAATCCTTTCCATACTAAGGATAGGTCTATGCCAAGCAGAGGGATAGTTTATAAAAAGGGCTGGTTTTATTATTATACTATTAACTTGGCCATTGAGAAAATTAGTTAACGTTAAAAAACTATAAGAACCTGCCAACATGTCTGTAGAATTCCTTTATCTACGCCGATCTCTTTTAATATGTGTAGGTACCTGCATGAACTGCCTGACGCAGTCAGCGCCATGTTCCCTCAAGAAGCTCTGCAGCGTCCTGAGGCCCTGAGCCGACAGCCGGTATCCGTTGCCGTTGTCACCCCCCGTGAAGAACACCCCTGGCGCTGGGCCTTCACCCATAGCACCTCACATCATCAACACATAGACACACCACACTCTCTTTTTGACCCTATTTAAAATATGGTCACACTTTACAACATTATTTAATAAATATATATTTAATCCACATAAATGTAAATATATTTTTATTTTATTACAGCATAAATTAAATTACAAGATAACCATATAAATGAAAATAAAAGATACACAACAAAAAATATTTGACTTTAAATAAGATCCTTTGTAAATAAATATATTTGTCCTAGACGCACAATAATACACTAAAATAACATTTACAAACAAACTGTTAACGTCACTGAAACTATAAACAACTTCACTAACGTCTAACAAACAAGTTGACTAACGTCGTCGACTCGCTACGCACACGTAGTGTTTCGTAGCGTTCAGCCAGCGCTACCGACGCGCTCGTACCCACTGCTACGCGGCCGGAGCTCGACCGTAGCATTGCGACGGGGCGAGCGAATATGACGTAATAGACGAAGAGCTTGCGGCCAAAAAAGTTTTGTTCCTTGATATTAAACTATTATTTAGGACAATAATTGTATTGTGTATGAAATAAGTATTGTAATTAATTAACTTATACCTGAAACATATATTTTACGGGTATCAAATTTTCGAATGAAGATTAAATGTGGAACAAAAGAGTGGAGAATTGATATACTAAGAAGAGGAAATTGTCAAATAAAATTAGGTAAATAATAATTTAAAAAATATTTAATAATTCTTTCATAATTGTATGTTAGTTATAATAAAATGTAGTGGATGTATTTTAATTATGTATTTATGTATATATGAGCTAATTATATTTGATTTTAAAGAAAGAATTAAGATATATATATTTCAAAGCGTTATTTTTTTACGTACGAGATGTCAAGCACCGTTATACTTTTTATGGCTCATATATTTGCCTCAGTATTTTATTTTACATAATATCTTGTTGCAATCATAACAAATCTATTGTCGTACAAATTCACATTTATAGACGTCTGTCGACAAATAAGCTTTTAAAAGCTCCATCTGTACATTTTTGCTTTTTATTTCCTTTTTTTCACCTCAAAATGAGCACACTCCGCCTGATGGTAAGCAGATGTGTGATCTAAGATCACACATCCTCCTCCACACCGTCCTCATAGCAGCTGAGGCGATGTTGAGGTTTTAGAAGGTGCTTTTCCACGCCCCGCTTAAAGGACCCAGGATTGAAGGAAGAAGGAAACACGTGCCTTGGCAGAGAATTCCATGCCTTGATCGTTCATCAGAAGTATGAGGACCCAAACTTGTTGGTACGCACTCTAGTCGACTCTACCGTGTAAGGATGGCATCTGAGCCCAACACGCGTTGTTCTGGATCGGAAAGAGACGGGCGGGATAAGGTGGAATAACTCTTCAGAGCACTCCCTGTGGTATATTCTGTAGAAACATGCTAATGAGGCAACGTCCCTACGGAGTCGACTTTTTGACTCACTAGCTCCTGGGCTGTAAAGGCCTAAAGCCGAGTTATTCCAAGTCAGGCCAGTTGTTCGCCCCAAGAATATCTTTAGAATATTTCTATAAGTGTGATTATTTGTTACACCAGCTAGTATTTCTGAGCACGTTTTCTATTTTCATTTCTAACGCACGCTCAGATTTCTTTACGACATTACACGTATTGAAACGTATGCCTCTTACATTCACTTAAAACGCTTACAAATAGACATTGGTCCAGTGGCTCATTTTTGTGCTAACTCACTGTTGTGGTCATAAGTTTGATGCCTGAGACGGGTTGATTAATTGCCATATGTATGCGTCAATTTTGGTATGAATGAAGAGTTTACATGAATTTTACTTCATTTACTATTAAAAAGCATATATTAGGCTAGTCTCGCTTGAATTTATAACTACTGACAACATCCACATTTCTTCAGCTGTTTAAGGTTCCACGCAATGAGGAATGAGCCTAATGCTTCTTACTTTGCTACTACTGAAAATTAAAAAAACTAATTAATATAACAAGCTAAATAAAATATTAAATATATTATATAATGTTAGTTATAAAAAATGTAGTATCATGTTAATGGAATACCTAAGAAAATTAAATAAACGGAATATTAATTATACGGACACAGAAAAACTGCTAGAAGTCTTAAAATGATATTCAAAGTAAATTTAAAGTTGTATATTACTTTCTAAACACCTTTAATCGTAGATGTACTTTAGACTGTAAATATTCGTATTAATAATGCGCTGGTGTAAAATAAAATTGTAAAGTGATGTCCTGAAACACAGGTTTATCTTAGTTCAGGCAAGCTTAAACATAACCTTTTGAACTTCATTTATATTAACATAGTTTAAGAATTAATTTTAATTTAAGCTTAAATTAATTAAGGCAGGCGTGCTTTGACACCGTTGATGTAATATGTCATGTATGATGTAGTGTAAGGATGTATCTTATTTTTCTGTCAATAAATAAATATTATTATCATAAACAAATAAAATCCTAATAACTCTTTACGACTCGAGCATTAAACGAGAGACTTTATGCACAGCTGAATCAAGTGAGCATATAAGGTTGCCTCGCGACGCTTTCCCTTTTTTTGTAAGTTCTGTGACGTTTTATGCTATTAAACCTTTGGATTAATCGGAATACCTGCCGGTGAAGTAAACCGCAAATTGCCAATGCCGGTGTGTGAACCGGACCGATGACTGGACGAGGCTATTAATTTGAACCGTACAATTTCGCTGCCCGGCTTTCATTTATACCGGTTATAATTAAATCTATTGGATGCTTCAGTGGTCTTGTGGTGTAAGGGTAATGCGGTCGTCCGTGAGGTAGGAAATTCGATTCATCGGTCGGGCAAAGTGATAATGGATTTAATTAGAAAATAATTTCCAGGAGGATTACACATACATATCCACGCGCCTATTTCGAGATAAGTAAGCGGAGACTACCGGTTGACACCAAGTAGTTAAAGTCCAAATCGATGTCTTGCTTATTATTAGTCATTAGTCATCAGTACATTTCAGTAGCAACGCGGAGTCTGCAAATGTATCTAGTAGAAGACAACAGACCCTAATACGGGCCCTATTTTAATAGGTAGATACTTTATTTATTAATATACATAGACGAAGAAGCGGTTTGTTACACTATGGAAGAAATATATAAATGGAAGCAAGCAAGCACCTTTTGCCAGCAATCAAGCAAAGTATGCTTGTTTGCTCTACTCAAACTATAAATAAAAGGCCCATCTTCATCTTCCGTCAGCTGTCTTTTAACAAGTCGGAAAAGCACACCTCTGCCTGCCCCTTTAATGCAAGGAGGTGCTACGTAGCACCTTCTCGGTTTTCAATAATAATTATAGTGTTGGTATAGCTAAAAGAAAGGACAGAAAGAAAAACGGAAACAACAACACATGTTATATACATACATAGATTTACGCCTATTTGCCAGCTGGTTGGCAGACTTACATACATAGTCTTACGACTAAAGGGGGAAGGCAGAGATTACGGATTGCCACATGCTAAATATTTTTCTTTACTTATTTCCTTCCTTTACCTTCATTACTTTCATCATGCAAGCTCACTGGCTTAGGATAATTTTAACCTAGATTTTCTCTAGAATAATATTGTCTTATGTATACGTGAGTTTTACATGTTAAACTTCAATAACTTTATACGGATTTGGCGCGATATAAACCGTATTTTGTAAAAAAGCAAGGTATTTTTTCGTTCTTTATTGAAATAAGTTCTTTTTCGCACTAGGAATAATTCCTGTGTCGCGGGTGCCTTTACAAACATTCAAATATCGGACACAAAGAACACCCAGATTATTTGCCCCGTGTCGGGATTTAGCCCACGCCAATTGTCGCAGTGTCAAAGCTATCACCTAAACCACTTCAATACCCGTGCAATCAATTTCCAATGTTTTCGATCTAGTTAATCATATTTGCTTAAGTCTACTCTTTCTAAATATCTCATCCAACAACACATAATAACTTATTACATTTACGTCATACTTTTTAAGTAAATGAAAGTTTTTAAGCAGCTATAATGTTCGGTTAGGATGTTTAACTTAAATATTCTAAGAAATAAGTTCGCCGTGCAAGTTTCTTAAAAGTAAACAGAATTTTGTATGGAAGTGAGCAAAGTGAGCATCCTACTTACTTATGTAGTTCTAAGTTGTGTAGCGATGTAAAATTTGGGGACTAGACTCGTTCGTTTCGTGGTATAAAGGAGCTTACACATATATAAAGCAAGAACCTGGCGCTAGCTACATGCGCTAGTTACTCGCGCGAGTTAATCATAAGAGTTACTTGCACGGGAGAGCTTCATCAGTTGTTTACTCGTTAAATTAAATCCGCAAGTGCTTTAACTTGCTTATGCTCATCTTTAAGATCCAGGTTAGTTTCTGCACTCGAGAGAAAAGTTTTAGATTTTGCTGTTAACAAATTATAAGTAACAGCACAGATGACAGTGCCCAGTAGATCGCAATAGGTACTTATCATTTCCTGTCTGAAATATATCTAATAACAAATTTCCCAAAGGAAGACTCAAACTCTGTACCTCACGACTGGTTGCTAGGCTACAAACTAATGCCACGAGACTTTCGAGGCGATCGACGAACTGGTAATCGTACCCTGGACCTAAGACCCAACTCTTCATTTTTGCTAACATAAGTTCCTTATAATCCTTTCAATGTGTGCGACGTAAACGCTTACCATCAATTGCCTATTAGTCTCCTACCCTCAAAATAACAAAATGGACCTTTAAGCTTCAAACTTCCAGAACTCTGTTTCTTGCATGTCATTATGATAACAACTGTTATACAAATTTCAACTTTATCTCTAAGTATTTAGATATATTATAATTCATCACTCAATCCCAGAAGGATCTTGCCCGGTAATCTTAAAGGTCTGAATGGCGACAGTGATCATGCAAATTTTCCTTTGACACCTTTATACAGAGAGAGGGACCCGAGAAGCAGTAAGTACTATAAATTACATAATTAATTATTATTCAGAAGCGTACCTCTAGGTATCAAAGTTAAAATCATTTATTCATACTTAATATAATGCTAGGTGACGGGTGTTACTCGCGATAAAGTATTTAAAATCAATAGGTCTTTATTACCTTTTAAATACTTTATCGTGAGTAAGACCTGTTACCTAGTATTATATTAAGTACTAGTAGTTTGCCCGCGGTTTCACCCGCGTAAGTCCCGTTCCCGTGTGAATATCGGGTTTCACCCCTTTCACCACCTTCAGGGTGGAATTTCCAAAAATCCTCTCGTAGTGCTCCCCTACACTCTCTAAGGAACATACATGCCAAATTTCAGCTTCTTGCGTTCAGTAGGTTCGGCTGTGCGTTGTCTGTCAGTCACTCAGTAACGGAAGAGTTTTATATATATATATAGATGTGTACAAATCGCGAAAGTCTAAAAGCATTTATCATTTATTGATTTAGTCCACAAAGTAGCACTTATGAACATCAAAGTTACTGGTTAGAAAGTTCAATAATGTATTAGAAGATTCACAATAAGAACATCTTGTTCGCTCGTATGTCGTAGGTAAGTTCACGTTATTATCATAGTTAATTAAAATAATACAAATAAATTTAGTGTATTGTCGATCTAGTAGCGCAAGAGCGTATCCATGCATTACACGCAATCGTATGCGGGTTTGATCATGATCACTCCTGCCTTGCTATATATGGCTATCCCGCTCCTTTACGCGTAATAATTTGGGTAGCGTCTTTCGAGCCATTGTTTTTTTTTTCTTTTTTTCTACTTAGGTTGCAATCAAGCATAAGCATCCTTATGGTAAGTGGTCACCATAGTGGTAGCCTATGGACGCCTGCAATACCAGAGGCATCACTTGCGCGTTGCCGACCCTTTAGGAATAAAAGGAAGTGGGAAGGAGAAGGAACGGGAAGGTGGCAAGAGGATGATTGGTGGTTCTAACTTTTCGTGGCGTATGGGCATTTTGCCGCCGTTTGGTAAGTCACGAGTCCAATGCTTGGGTTAGGCATAGTGTTATTAAGCTTTTCTAAACCAATAACAAACAAAACTTCGCTGCTATGAGGTTGATACGGCAATCACTATTTTGCCCGAAAGAGGCAATAAACCTATCATAGCTTCTTGAAACCTAAAACATATTTAGCGAAATGTACATGGACCTAGCCACAGAGCATAGAAACATTGTATTTTAAGATTACAAATAGAATTCTATACTAATGCCCCACATTTTAAAATTAACAAGCACGATGTTCCTTTATATTATTAGTTAGTATCCTAACTAATATTATAAATGCGAATGTGAGTTTGTTTGTTACGCTTCACGCCTTAACTACTCGACCGATCATCTTGGAATTTCTCACACACGTTGTCAGGGGTACAGAAAAGGACCTAAGGCTCTGTTGATCCAAAAAAAGTAGTGCTCGCGAGGGATAGAAACTTGACATAACCTACATCAATTCGAGAGAAGTCACGGACAAAATCTGGTCTAATTTAAATTCACAGCATATACTTCTTACAAAGCAAATACTATCCATAAGCGTTATAAAGATTTATTATCGAACGAGCAACGTTCAAAGTTTCAACTTTATACTTCGGCTAAAACATTTATGATAGAAATCGTACAGCCAATAAATATCACTTAGGCTACTTTTAAAGTCGCTTGTCCGAACCACGGAACACTGAAGACAAGGGAAGAGGCAAACAAATGCTGAACGCATGTCATATTGTTGCACAGCTGACCATAATAAATTGTCAACATAAGATTTTACTAGCTTTTGCTTACGTGCCATTTCTCAAGATCTGCGTCACGTGGGACTTTACAAACATTCATTTTAACAGACACAAAGTACACCCAGACTCGTAAAATCATTAATAAATCACACAGATAATAGTCTCGTGTGAGAGTCCAAACCCAAATACTCAGTGCCATGGTAGGTACAACCGCTTCGGCCGCTGTGGCATCTGTGCAGGTGGATGCTGCAGGTAATCATGTAGGGGAAATATCATAAATGACCAGGATCCAGGACATGCTCTATCTGTGTACAGACTTTCATTCAAATACGTTCACCGATTTACGTGTGTTTAAATAACAAAAATTCTAACATCGCAAATAACTGACAAGCTTTGCTCTGCCTCGTATTTGTAAAGAATTAATTTTATTAAAACGAACGGCTAAACCGATCACAGATAGACGCTCATTTCTGATTTAACTACATTGTAATATATTATTGGCGACACAGTAGTTACAGAACAACAAAAAACGTACGCCATATCCATTCACTTGTGTTGTCACTATTCTGCGATCCTCACAAAAGATCTCGATATTTGCGAAATAGGAAGGCTTTGCGCCAAAACCGTCAACTAGGCTTTTGATCGCATAAGTAGACTGTGGATTACGGTATTGGGACCTGTCGCGTTAGGCGAAGGGAAAATGTTCCTTTTTTAGACAGAATATGAAGTGTCAATTATTTTGTAGTTTTTTAGCATCACTACATAGTTTATTTAGAAGTTTATCTTAACGGCGTGCGTCACAAATCTAAGCTCACATTCAGTCATCCTGCCAATGTCCGCCAATGCCAATGTTCGATGCGTACATAAGAAAATAATCAGGAGTTACACTCTCTTCTACTAAAAATTTCGTGACAGCTACAAAATTACACTTTATGGCCGACTTGACGTTCGAACTCAATACCTCCTACTCAGCAGGCACGTTCACTATCACTTAGGCAGTCAGTACTCAATAAGGTCAATGAAGAAAAATACTATGAGATGGTATAAAAAACATAAATGTTGCCAATTAATTTTCGCTGGCAACGTCAGCTTTCTCCAGATTGCTACATTTTATAGATGTTATATTTTTTAGTGCTGTGAATACAACAGTTAAGCACGTCCAACAAGGAAGCTTCTCCACTCTCAATCTTCTCCATTATGTACACCCTGCAGCCGACTGCAATACAGCTGCAATATTCATACTTTAAATTACATTTTTGTTTGTACTCTTACAAGCCTTGGCAGAGAAATAAGATCTACAATTTTATAAACTGAGGGTTGCTGTCTGGAACTAGTTATAAAGCGTGTGACTATAACCTGTTATATTGTAGGTTCGTGTTTTGTTGATAATCATATCCTTTTAAAAACCGGATAGGTCAGAGTCAGTCTCAACCACCGACAGTTCCGTAACATAATAGAATAGCGCGATGCCAACTCCCACTTGACCAGTTGTTATGACTGGTCAAGTGGGAGTTGGCACCATAACACATCAAATGTCACAAGTCAGTCAGTGTCAACAGTATCTCCAAGTTTGAAGATTGTATGTATATAACCAATTTTATGGTTACATATGAAACTGAAAAAAAAAGAACATGTTTTCAGGGTCTTGCCCTTAGCTTTTACTTTTTTTATTTATATTGTACTAGATTTTGTCCGCGGCTTCGCTCGCATTAATGTAAAATTTGTCAATTAATTTCCATCCCTCGGGAACAAAACAATTTTTCTGGGTAAAAGGTAGTTTTCCGTAGCCCTGACAACGTGTATCCAAAATTTCATGACGATTAGTTGAGTAGCTAAGGCGTGAAAGCGTAACAAACAAACAATCACACATTCGCTTTACAATGTTAATTAGAATATATTTCTTATCATATCTGTTATCTATACTAATATTATAAAGCTGAAGAGTTTGTATGTCAGAACGCGCCAAGCTCAGAAACTACTGGTTCGAATTGAAAAATTATTCTAGTGTTTGATAGCCCATTTATCGAGGAAGGCTATAGGCTATATAACATCACGCTACGACCCACAGGAGCGGCGCAGTAACTATAAACGCGGGTGAAACCGTGGGCACATGTAGTAATAACATATACTGTGAAAATTCAACTGCATACATATTGCTGTTCACATATCATTTTAAAATGCAGTGCAATAACGTCAGTAGAATATGAGCCTAGCAACTAATATGAATGATAATTCAGTAACTTCAATAAAATAACTTTGTGACCTAAATATAGATAATTTTTGACTACGAAAGGTACGACAAACAAACTAAGTGGGCTAATAGGGTCCCAATTTAGTTCCACACACTATATTATTATATTATCAGTAAAAGAACTGTTCTAGACTGTATCATTCGGTCTAGATGTGTGTGTGTAATCCAAAATCACTACATGTGTTTATCAATTAAACAAGAGAGATATACCAGATTCATAGTAATTGTAAATTCATAGTTTCTGCCTATTCGACTGGAATACAAACTAGAATCTATATATTATGTGTTTCTAGAAAGCGAGATTACCGTTCTCGCCATGAACCAAACCATTCATCTGTATAGTCAAACGACTGCCAATTAAAAACTTAATGTAGATCCAATAATACTTGCTACATAATTAAATTATTCAAATTCTTTGTGTTTTTCTATCGCATTTGAGTCAAAAGCCTCTATAAATTTAATTAATTAAAAAAGGTAAGAAAATTTATAAAATATCCGTTTAATTAGTAAAAACGATTTTGTGCTAGTAATACAGGCAATAGAGTCACCCTGTTTTGTGTAGGACTCGTATGGTTCTAAAACCGTAGATAGTGAAATTCGCATATAAGGCGTTACGTAAGAAGGCTCTGTCTACCACTTCGTATTAAACTTTTTACTAAAGACTGCGAGGACAATGCCGTTTACCAGGCTCAGTTTCAGACTCCGCGTTGTTACCAAGAATTTTGCTGACAATACAACTTTGCTCGAACCCAGAATCAAACCCGAGCCTTTATGCACAGCAATCGCATTCACTACTGCTTTCTGTTAGGAAATTCTTTACCACAGGAGTCACTTATTACACCTGGTAAAAGCTAGCACTGCGTATGAAGTACTTCCGTAGCTTATTATTACCTATGGTTCTTAATACTCTCCTATAAAAAACATTTCGCCCAAAGTACACCTGTTCGCGACTTTGTCACAATTTATGGCATTACATTCCCCTATGTGTCTGAAATACTCCGTGACTGTTTACATGGAAAACTTTTACCATTATCACGCCTTATCTTAATGGTGAAACTTGACGTCAAGTCGGGTGAAAACCAAATCAAAAAATGTTTTTGTTCATTGCCATTGTATTATTTTATTAACTGGTTCCATAAATAGATGGTTCCCAATTCGAATGTAGGATTTTTTGTTTCAAATTATATAAATAATAATAGTGAAACCTTATATGGGCTCTGCTAGCCTTTTCGGAAATCGGTGTGAATATTTTTCGGAGAAAACAAACATACTTAATATGTGTTATAGTGCTTATCACATCAGGAATCTTGATTCAAGTTTAAAATGTTTTCCTTATGAAATATTGTAAACATCCAGTGTCTTTAGCTGCCAATCAGAAGTTCCATAATTATTAATAAAATCGTTTTAATTAAAATAAAATAAATAAATAGAAAAGTCAATTTCCTATAACGTTTTTATCGATTCGATTGAGTACTTTTGTTAAAATTACATAGAATCATGACAATAGACGAGTGGAGATGAAATCCAAGACCTCTTGACTGCAGGCGCAATGCCTAAGTGTTAACCAATAGCTGAACCAGCGATTTCGAAATAAACAGCAATGACTTAAAATTCACACCAAAAGTATATTAAGGTCATACAGCGACGGTCGATTAATAAAAACGCGTTTCATTTCAGCACAACTCAGTACTTTTCTCAACAACCTAGAAATAAATGGACGATTTTTCACAGTTCTTGGAATCAAAAGCTCCCTTAAAGTCTTTCGCCACTCGGCGAGGCTTGACGGGTGATTGATTGCCTCGAACGGGATCAGCAGAAGCTGTGATCGACGACTGTGCGCGCGAGTGCCGGGAAAAAATATTGAAATGTTAGTGAGAATCGCGTTTGAGGTTTAGAAAAAATATACATTCGTTTTTGAGTTTTTAGTTACGCTCGATTAGAGGAAATTACCAGAAAGTAGCGTGAAGTTAAGTTGATGCTTTTTAAAAAGCTTGATGTTTGATTTATTCGTGATTGAAATACAGTTTCACGCCTGTTTAGATTGTATGTATTACCGGGATTGTAGCACATTTAAGATCCAAAATTTAAGACACACTGACAACAATCTTAACATACAACTTAGTATTAGACTAACAAATCTAACTACTTATAAGTAAACAAAATGAAAATCACGTCGCCGTCAAATACATATATATCAGTGGCATGAAATTGTATCGGCAAAACACTTACATAATTTAATATAAATTCGGCAGATTTCTCCATACAAAAAGTACGGAAGTATTGACGGACATGGAGTTGGTCGCCTGGAATTCTCAATAGATTCTCTCTCTTCACATTTCATGACCCAAATTAGGGACCTCACGATGGCAAAAAGCGCGAACGCAATGTCATACCATTACATATAAGTTTTAACATGAGTAGCGTAGACAAACGTTTGAACAAACATTCGATTCAAAATCACAAATCAAATCCGTGCCCACAATGAATTCACAATTCAAATAACATGAACTTTGCCCCTTTCATATAAGTAATAAAGAGGAGATATTTATAGCACACTTCACCCAACGAAGATGTAAAGCAATGGCGGGGCCCCAGTGTACTGGGGCTCAGTCAATGTGGGCCCCGGGGCAAACCGTCACTGTAATATGGCGCGATCTAATTCGAAACCTTCCCCTTGATAGAACATAAAGTGTCTGAGTCTAATAACTTGGCTGAATTATGAGTTTTTGGTGTATTAAAAAAATATTCTGCTAGTTTAAGATTGTTTGAATATCGGTTAACAATTTTTCTTCTCTAGCAATTTCTAATTTCTACTAGTAAAACTATGGCTCCGTTTTATGTGAGGCAGTTCTCAGTGGTACGGAGTCTGGTTTTGTTCGGCAAATGTGGGTGGTTTACCCTTCGGTTATCGTTGCGGAGGACATTCATGTGATAAAACAATACAGGTAGAGACAGTGGATTCTCATTGATCTATGTATCATTAAATAAAGAATAAGATCAAGGATTGCAACAAAATCTTTGTGCTGTTTCTGAGTGCCTCAGTGACGCAGCAGTAGTGTAAGCGACTGACTGCATGAGTTTCCGGGTTGGGTTAAGTGTTAATTGGTTTGTGTTCCGAACAATTCTCAGTAGAAGCATAGAATCTAGCAATATACCCGGGTAACGGCAAAACTCTCGCCCCGTAGCTCACGCGGAACCTTAAACCTTTGGATGTTTTTCACTGATATACGCATCTTTTACGCCTACATTTTCCCCGGCACGGCAAAGCCGTGCCTAGTAATTAAGCTATAAATGTGAAATATTATGAAAATTTATGGAATAACTATACACTGCTAGTTGCAGTACGCCCGGGTCCCTTAATGTGGCTGTCCCAATCCAGAGGAGTTCGGTATTGTCAACTATTCTCTATTACAATAGTTAGGGTGGGCAATACGAGGGTGCGTGGTGGGTTCCTTTCTTTCTAATAATTTTATTTTATGAAGATGTTCAAATAATAACTGTACTCAATCACGCCTAAACTGTCGAACATATTAGGATAAAACTTGGCACACATATAAACCACATCTTGGAGAACACATAGTATACTTTTAACCCGGATTTCATACCCGTAGGACGCACACAGACGAAGCGTCTTAGCCCAATTAAGTCAAAAGCCACCACAAATACGACGCCAAAGTTGCACTTCTAAATCAAATGTAAGTTATCCATAGTTAGCGGAACTATTGTCGCTTCAGTACTTTGTAACCGTTAGTCTGCAACTCTCACGGTAATGTTCCAACATAAATCGTGAGCTGGCCATTCAATTCTCAATTTTGTTCGCCATTAATTTAAGTTTATATTCCATTGATAGAGGTGCGGAATGGTGTGAATGTGATAAGAGCTTTGACAGACAATGAAGTAAGGATCACCGTCATGATGTAATAAGACTCATCGTCTCATGGACATGTATATGCTTGAGGGGTAAGCAGATATCTATTATTGTACCTACATACATGTTTCGCCAGCTATGTTTAAGGTTCATACTACCCGGGGGTGCCTGAGCCCCTCCAATGGCACTATCGGTAGAAATTGAGCTCTTCAATTTTTACGATGGGATGCAAGGACCTATATTTTAAGGGTTATTCCTCTCTTCTCCTTGAAGGGGGAATCGAATAGGAAAAGGAAGCAAGCTTGTAACCATTCCACATTTTCTCTTGCTACTGAGAATTGACTCTTAGAAAATACTTATCCCAGTTTGCACAAGTTGATAATCTACCTTGCCTCACGATTGCACACAAACTTACATCAGGGCACTTACGAGGTATCATAAGCAGCGTATACCTATACAGTAACAATTGTTGCTTTATCATACAACGGCATGGCAAGCAAGTATAAGGCCTGCTTGGTGGTAAGCAGTCCCACGGTATAAGTTTCCGCTTACGATTGCTTGCTTAAGATCCTAGGCTAAAATACCGGGTCAAACTACGTGTTATTAGATTTCTCTGTAAGAAAAGTCTCAAAGCCTGTACTGTAACTGAAAATGTCTTCACCAGAAACTGCACTAACATTTTTGTAGCCGAGAATCTCGCACAATCTCCTTACACATAAAATAATTACGATAAATTTTCACCGAACTCCAGACAAAGCGTTGCTAATGCTTCTCCCAGAGGCATTTCAATAGGTTCCCTTCAGCTGGCAACAATAAAGCTTAACCACAAACCACTATTAAGTAGATAGCTGAGTACTGGAAGCCATTAAACTTGGATGTAAGCCGGAAATCACCTTGCGAACCGTTATCGTGTATACAACGTGTATCTTAAATGTGTGGTTGTATAAAGGTTCTATAGTAGATGGCACAGAGGTTTAAGTCATCGCCTCGTCATTGACAGCGTGGAGTGTTGTAGGTTAGATCTTCAAACGGGACGAAAATGTAGTAGCTTCTGTCTTTATATTGTCTAACGTTTACGCAAATGTTATACATTAAAAATAAACTACTTTTGGAGACTAAGTTCCCTCCTCTCGACCATAACTACTAATATAATAAATGTCCTCCAGACCGATGCCGGTCACGGCGGCCAATCTTAACGGAGTCTGGCCATCTGAGCAAGAGATATTATAGTGCACAAGCGGGTGCGCAAACGCAAGTGCACTCTCTGTTCCCTAATTCTCATGATCCGATGGGACGGTAACCCGACACGACTGGAGAGATCAGACGCAGGACCAACGGCTTTACGTGCTTTCCAAGGCACGGGGGTGTCCCACACCACCAACTTCCTAACTCCGGGTTGTTATTGAGATTCCTTAACAGAAAACCCAATAACTTTTTGTTGTGCCGACCCGGGATTTGAATCCGAGATCTCATGCACAGCAGTCGCATTCACTACCGCTGCGCCACGAAGGCAGTGAAAGCTTAAATAGGAGTAAAGTTAAACAGTAGTTTAAAATATTATTTAATAATAGTCATGTAAAATAAACATCGATAAAATCCGTATAAAGTAGTTTCATTTCAAAGATTTTGTCTTTGCAGCTAGACTCGGAACAACTCTTTGTGTGTTACAACTATGTCTGCCCACCATACACGGCACAGTGGCACTGGCGAGACGACCACTTAAACCGCAACGCCATCTGTCCAATCAAAATCCGTGTTCATTTTTTTATGTTTAAATATATTTAAATATCTAGGCTCCATACTTACACCCGATGCCAATGTAGATGCTGATGTGACTTACAGGATAAACGTCGCATGGCAAAAATGGCGCTCACTTACTGGCGTGCTATGCGACCCACGTATACCCGTCAAAACTAAAGGTAAAGTATATAAAACGGCAGTCCGCCCAGCGTTATTATATGGGTCTGAATGCTGGACAACAAAGAAGACGCATGAACAAAAAGTGCATAATAGTGAAATGAAGATGCTCAGGTGGGCGGGAGGCATGACGCGACTGAATAAAATCTGCAATGAATATATAAGAGGAAGCTTTAAAGTTGCACCAATCGCAGATAAAATCGCCGAAAACCGCCTTCGCTGGTATGGCCATGTCAAAAGACAGACGAAAATCATGTGGTTCGAATGCATTAAGCCTCCCAGAACAAAAGCGAGGGAGAGGCCGCCCACCGTTGACCTGGTGGAGCTCCATTGAAAGAGACCTCAAGAAAGCCCAGTTGCACGAAACGACAACCCAAGATCGTTTGACTTGGCGCAGGAAAGTGAGGAGACACGACCCCGAATAATGGGATAAGGAGAGGAAGAAGACGATATCTGCACATATAAGAGTTGTGCACCAATCTAAGTCATATTACTCTTAAAGTAATATACCCAAAGTAAACCGCTTAACCGTCAAAGATTAAAGTCGTTTTTCGGCGAGGGTACTCGGCAAATGTTTAGTGGACTCTTATGGGCTATTAACGTAATGCAAGCTCGAATCTAGACCTCAAAAGGTTTTACCTGGACCGTAAATGTTTAGACACGATATGTTGTGGTCGTGGGGTGTTTAGAATATCCCTAGTTGAACATTATTTTACGTAGCTTGAACCATGCGCATATTATCACGTGTCTCCGAAAGGGATTATTGTATACAATAATAACAATAATAAAGTAAGTAGGCAAGCTAAGTAGTCAACATATATTATGAGATATCATAATAATCATTATCTTTCACATAGAAATCACTAAATTAGACATGAAGAAAGGCTATTTCATAGGTTGACCTGATAATTTCCAGGTCGAATTCCACTATATCCAAGTACCAGGCACTCTACCGTATATTTCAACACTGAGAAATGATTCCGCGAGGTACACATAATCCTTTGTTCCTGTGAAAAATACGTGTAATACCTTACTCGGTGTAATAGCTGTGAGAGAGGGCGTCACGAACTTTAAGTAAAAAACATTATTTGTGTGTTGTTTATCATTTTACGGGATTAGGTTTTAGTTTTCAAGAAAACACGTTGAATATTATTTGTTGACATTAATATGCTATTAAACGTTATTTTGTAAAACTATTTTAATCATACATACAACTAAACACTAGTCAAATACGACTACTTTTAAGTTGTATTTTGACTAGGGTTGAGTTCTCTGTTGGTTTAAAACGGTTTAGCCGTATAAAGATTTGTGGTTAACTAATTTTAATTAAAGACAATCATGAACATACCTTAATTAACTAAATAGTTAGGTCTGATTATACTCATAAATTTATTTAACAATATGGTAGATAGGTACTTGATATCACTTGTCTACATTTTTTTATCGTCATGACGCACATATATTTCAGGACATAAAATGGAGGTAGGAAGTAAAATAATAACGTTATATTTAAAGATTACAGTTTATTAAAGTAGTAGTAGTAATTATTTTACTATCCTATCAAAAATTTTTTTTTTTTTTACAAATAAATATTTTCAACTATCTCTTTATTTTTTATTAATCATTAGGTACTTATTCTGTTGAGAACGAGACTCAATATGAGTGTCAAATTCTAAATTATTCAGATTATTAGAAGAAGGAGCTGATAATCTGTTTGTAACGTACCATTCATACAATAAACGCGTAGGTATTAAAAACTACATATGCCTTCGATAGGCCACACATAGAATCAGTTACTGATACAATTTCCACTATACCGTATAGCTTAGCAGGTATTATAAAGCTGGTCCACCCCGCAATAACACGGCGCGTGCCTCGCCTTCTCCATGGCTCGGTTACAAACCCTCATCAGCCGATACTGTTATGGCTATATCGTTTCCTAATACCCGTCAACGGTATGTATGATTGTAAACAAGACCATGACGCAATGGTGAACGGCAGATCGATGATCGGTAAGATTAAACGGTGTAATTGTATGGTTTGATTGGGGGATTACTTAGTGGCCCAAGTGTTTTAGGTTCGTTCCCACGAGGAAGAAAACCTGTGAGAAATCAGACTAGTATTTTAAAATAATAGCTTCTAGAGGCTTTACCCGCGTAAATCCCACGGAAACAGACACCGAGATATAAGAATAATACCTGCAGGACATGGTGTATATGTCTACCAAGTGCCATCCAATCTAATGCGTGCAGCGGTTTATGAGTGATCGAGTAACAAACATTTAACAACTTCTAAACCGTCACAGCTATGGTCTGATGTATTGGTCCCGGGGTACAATTTTGCACTTATTAATACGTGCTATAGTAAATCCCGGGCTCGACTCCCAGATCGAATAAAAAAGTATTAGACTTCTCCGTTAGGAATAATGAAGGCATATTCCTTAACCTATTGTATGTTTATATTTTCGTGATGGCCTATGATATGTTCTTTACCCAAAACAAATCCATTCGTAGCTGATAAACAATCAGTTTTATAATAAATAAAATACGGTATAAAAATATAAAATCGCGTGCACTTGGTGGCTCGTTGCCGAGCCGGTAAGTAGCGGCGCGTATGCGAGCCTCTGTCAAAGGGCAGGTTTAACAACAATATACGTGCTCCTTATTGTGTTGTTATGTGACCTAATAACATAACTGGCGAAATGTGAATACAATGCACTTCTCCCTCCCCTTTCGGACACGCATAAGTATTAGCTTATTAAATAAGTAACTAGCAAAATCGGCTAAAGGCTCAATAAGTTATTTTCTATACGTACTTCTGCATAAAACATATATTATAACACAGAGATGCTACGACTACTTCTCTAGTATTCCAAATATTTGTTTCTTCTTTGTTGGATAAAAACATACAGAAGCTGAATTTATATATAGGTATAAATATATCTGCAAGGTGTTGCAACGTACACAGTAAAAACACAAATTTATACGAGGGTCCAAACAGCGGCACAATAAACGAATTATTTTATTAAACAATATTTTTTATAAAGTTGTTGTGTAAAAAGATTTTGTTTGTCTGAAACAATGGCTACTGATGAAAGATTCATGAAGCGACGTTAACGCTTTGATGAATCTCTGATCGGCGTTTAATCATTAATTAAACATCTGTTCGTTTATATTTAAATAGATGTTGGCGATATCTGTTTTTTTATTACCTGCTGTCTTTCTTATTGTGTTCAGTGAACTGCCACGAAGAGATATCGAGTTCGAATTCAAGGCGAATCAATAAGTTTTCCTTGCTCCAGTATAATAGAAAACCGCAAGAAAATAAATCTGTATGGTAAATACATTTTATTAAGATATAGCGTTTAGTTTTCAACGAATTTACAATATCAGCATATTCTATTCCATATGTAAACAACACTTACAGGTGTATATAATTATATACATTTTATTTTTTATATTATACATTTTCGGGTTCCTCCGTGAACCCGAAATGACCAGGCGCAAATAAATAAATTATATTATAATTTATTTTGATCCTGGGATAGGGCACAAGGGTTATTTTGCAGATACACATTACCTTTCTGTTACACGCTATATATTAACTACATGTTTAATTTTTTTAACAGACATATGTTATTATAAATAAAGTCTACTAGAGATTTGTGTAACAAACGCCTTTACTATGATCCTGGGGATGAGACACAGTGTCGCGATAGACGCGGGAATTGCGCTTTGAAATATAAATCGTACACTCTTATACAACATCTACTCAAAATTTACAACCAAAACTTGAGTGACACAGTATTCCCAAATCTTATCAAAAGCTGGAAAATAGTCGCTAACAAAAAAGTTGTTATTTTCCCCCTCTAGTACGCAGTAAACCCAAACAGACCACCTTGCCATGGCACCGTACGAGCGCGTGTGTCGAGCAATTTGTTTTTATGCGCGAACGGGTATCAATAACATAAAACATAGGATGGTTGTTTATGGTCATGGGAGTGGATTAACGGTCCGTTCGACATGACCTCTATGGTATGGATACGTTAGGTTTTTTATGTAAAAGGAGGGACAAACGAACAAACAGAAAAAGAAATCTGAGGGCATTCTCATCTAGGTATCGGTGTCATAATCTATACATATAATAAAGAGGAAAGTTTACATTTTTTGTTTGTTTGTTTGTAACGATTTTACTCAAAAACAATACAACCAATTTTAAAAATTCTTGCTCCGTTAGATAGCTTTGTTATCATCGAGTAAAATAGGCTATATTTTATTTTAAAAAAGGTTCTGTTACTAACTAAACCTATGCCGAAGATTTTTAGAGCAGCGATAGCTCAGTGGGGAGACCAATAGACTGCAATGCAGAGGGTCTCGGGTTCAAACCCACGTCGCGCACCTCTGACTTTCGGAAGTTATATGACTTTTCGAAATTATGTGCGTATTGATTTACAATTATCGCCTGCTCCGTGCCTCGGAGAGCACGTTAAGCCGTCGGTCCTGGCTGCCATGAACATGTATGGCAGTCGTTATTGGGAGAATGTCGACACAAAAGATCAGAATTACCTGAAGGTGTAGTGTATATTACACCTATATCTCATCAGCTATGTCTTAGGTCTCCCATCATAAGAAGCGATAATTGCCGCCTATCGGGCACATTTCCAGAATCCATAAACCGTTGGTCCCGTGGCATAATTTGTTTTTGCCGCGCAATGCAGCATCGTGCCGCATGTTTGCAGCAGATCGTAAACTTCCGAGTTTGATTCCCTAGTCAAGCAATGTGGTACTAGGTAAGAACATTTTCAGTAGCAGTACGAAATATGTATATCCAGCGTCTATACTACTAATGAAAATATCCTTACATAAGTCAATGTGCCTGAAGATACTATCAGAAATAAGCCTACGAGCATCCGAATTGGCACTGAAAATGTATTTACATAGATCCATTTGCCTAAAGATATTATCAGAAGTAACAACCAGTCTGAACATGAGCCTGTCTGACGCTAGACTGCTTTCTCTCAATCACGTGTCAAATAAAACGTAGCTGGCAAAATGCGGATGTGGTCCCTTCCCTACCCCTTTGGAAAAACCGAACAATCATGAGCCAACAAGATTACTACAAAAATATTATTACTTAAGGCAAAGATAAAACTAAAGCTTACAACATTTCTTTCGTAGAAAAGTTCTTATCTCCAAAATGAGAACAGGGCTGTATTTGAACACTTAAAACGTGGAAATATGAAAAATACAAAAACGAGCACAACGCGCCGAGCCAATTCACGTGAAGGCTTGGTCGTAGACAGTAGTATACACGTTGCCCCGATAGACCATTTTTTCACGGCTAGTCTAAGTTGTAAGCTTAAGAGAGTTAAAACACGCGATGGCATAGACTCCGACGGTCGTGCTGATGATTAAGAACACCTGTTACGTAAAAACTACCTCGTGCAAAAGTAAGCAACAAATGAGAGTCAAACTGTTGTATTGATCACTTGCGTCAGATCTTTCTATACATTAATAACTAATAATAATGACCTCGTCAAGTATAAAACTAGTCAGATTGTAAGATCGAATGTTTGGGAGACAAATGAGTCCAGTGAGGATATATAGTTTACATCTACCATATCATGTAAGTACTTAAATGTTAAGAATTCAATTTCCAGAAAATCCGAACTGTTTTATTAAAAAAACGACACTTTTGTTCCCTGTGGTGATCGAACCCACAACAATAGGCGCGGAGGCGGTGGCAAGGTGATCACTTAAACCACTTCACCATCCGTTTAATCAAATGGACAGTGTTCCCGAGGCTCATGTACCTGTCTTTTGCTTTCACCTCAAGTTTAATTTCCTATGGCTTTTCGCGAAACCAACAAGTGATAACCATTCTAAGCAATTATAGGCTACAAGTACCCGTTGTTTCTTATCTGCTAGCCATTAGCTAACTTTATTAATCCCATATAATTTTGCCGGTAGTTTCCAATACCCGCTCTTTTCCCCAGACTTGCACCACACATTGTAGATCGGGGCATTTCTAATTGAATAGCGCCCGGAGGCAGTTGCTTTGATTGGCCTTCCGCACCCCCTCCCTAGCCCTCACGATATCGCGCTCCTCTTATTTCACATTCCACTTTTTAATCTTGAGGAAAAGGGAGTAAGAATGTCTAGAGTTCGGATAGGGTTCCGCATAACCAGTGTTGGAAATTATCATATATCGGATATTCGGATATTTTTGGCTTTTTATATGCGTATTGCTGCAATAACCTAATAGACCATTCGAGGATATCAGGGGTCTTGAGTTCCAACTTTTCAAGTTAAGTGCAGAGTCAATAGTTTTTATTAGTGTTATTTAGTATCAGAGGCATTTTATTATCATATTTTATATTTACATTGGCATATCTTCTATAGTTAATTTTATAGAACATTTTTTTGCTTCTACGAAGCGTTACAAAGTTATCTTAGTATTAATCCAGGACCAGTTCTATTACAGGTAAATTTCATAACAATCTGTTCAACAGTTTAAAATTAGTTATATTACAATTTGTCCGTCCCAAATATTTAAGTTATTGGTTGACAATAAAGATACATATTTATCAAAAAAGCACTTCAAATCCTCCATACAATTTTACCATGGCGGCCGCGTGCCGATTTGAATATGCGCCGCACGAGCTCTGTCATTATCTGTCTTACGCTCGGCGCAGTCTTAAATAAAAGGGCCAACTATTTGGTAACGTGTACGTATGAGCTGGTTCATCCGCAGAAGCACCTTCTTACAGGAAACTGGTGTCAGGATAGTAACATTGCTGTTATACGGTACCCTAAAAATATAAGCATAAGATTTTCGAGTGAAGTCCAATTGTAAGCAGTGAGCAATTCCCAGGAGTCATATTTTATTGTTAACTTTAATCAAATGGCTCTAGTTCAAATAAAGGATAGAAGTAAAAAATATATAGCAACTTAATTTATATGATGACGGACGGCGCTGTGGTTTGGATAGCCGTCTCGCCATTAACAGTGTCTAATATAGTTCGGTGCTACCACGGGCCAAATTTAATTTATGATCGAAAAGTAGTTGTCCCTGATTTACATAATATTGTCTTCTGTTTACGCGCATGTTATTCATTGAAATTAAACTACTATATACGGATTTTATTATATTAGCCATGGTCACGGGGAGACTGCCTCCCCGTGACCATGGCTGCTGAAAAGCCATCGAAACGTCGTGGAAAGTGTAAACTTAAATATAAATAGTACAAATTACAAATTAGTAAAGTTTAATAGCATCTAGTAGTAGTGTAACAGTTTCTAAATTATGTAATAAAGTGTAAAATAAACAACGCGATAAAATCCGTATATAGTAGTTTAATTTCAATGTTCCTGATTTGTTGTTTTAATGTTTATAAAACATATAACGATACATAGAGTATCTCTAGTGTAGTATAAGAATTATATTTCTAAAATAAGTCTATGTGTTTATATTCTGGTAGAAGGCTTATTTGGCAATGAAATGAGTTAAATCACAATACACTTCTCCGATCTACCGGCCACATATCTGGTATCCACCCATCGCATTTCATATCAAAACTAACATCATTTCAACTGAACCGGGTATCAACCCCGACACCTAACAATTGTAAAAACGCGCCAACTTACACCACGAGGTCGTCGACGCAATCTACTTATAATCTACATCTGCCAAACCTTTCAGTATTAAAAAGGCGTATGTCAAGTTCATGTTACATTCTCAAGAAGCAGATAAATCAGTGTACCACATGATGGACAGACCGAGCCGAAACTATTACTGTAGGCTCGAAAGGATGGGGGAAACACACGGACCAGTTATTGGGAATGCGATCTCTTATTATTTTTGGCCTCCTAGAAACATGAATATCAAAAAGTATCCAAAACGCACATATTGTGCAAAGTAGGAAAACAGTGAAAAACATTTACCTATGTAAAAAGCCAACCAAGTGAGAGTCGTACCACACGAAGTGATCCACTGTCGTATTCGCCACTTCCCATCTTGTTTTTAGAGTTCGAAAATACTCTTATACAGCAGCTTTGTCCGTCCGTCCGTCCGTCTGTCTGTTATACAACTTTCAACTCAAGAACCGTAAGAGCTAGATACTCGCGGTCAACGCAATTCGACTCAGCATAGTCGATATACCCCCGAAATGACTATGACCTTTGACCTCTGACCTCAAGTCACGTGATACAATTTTTTTTTCGAACTCTAAGATATACGGCAATTCGTGGCCGTTTCTCACTTGTTTATTATTGTTGTTATAGCGGATAATACACACTGTGTAAATGTTACCTTTCAACGTATTACAGTTCATGAGTTTCTGCTCACTGACTGACAGACAGGCTTATTAATAGGGGCCAACCAATTATATTTCGAATATTCGCGCACCACTTACAAACTTGCCCGCTATAACAATCGCTCCCGTGTATTCTCAACATCCGTATCCTCCACTACAAACAGACCCCACATAAATCTAGCGGAGTGCCTCTACGTAAACAAATGTACTGTGAAACAAACTATGTAGTTGACCTCCAAGAGGTCTGGAGTCCCTTCAATCTGATTTCGTGTCCTTGATGACCGGGGCTAACGATGCGTGACATTATTAGATAATGAGTTTATTTTCTTTTGTAGTGGTTAAAATACGTGTATCTGTGTTGAATGTTCACGTACGGTAATATAGGGTTCATTGTTATGTATAAAAACTTTTTATTCGGCTTCACTCTCCTAGCACTTATTTTTTAAAGACAACCTGATAAAGATACCCTGTGTACTTTACAATTGACAACGTCTATCCACAATTTCACGATAATTGGTCAAGTAGTTAAGGCGTGTGAGCGTAACGAACAAACAAACGAACTCACATTCGCATTTATAATATTAGTTAGGATAGAGTAATACTAGTTACTTATTGGCGGTCAAGCTTGTGTCGGAGGCCATGATGGATGTTTACAAATCGCGAAAGTCTAGGTAAAGAGCCAGCTGCAGCCAATTTTCGGCAGCTATGGTTATGGTACTCCGTAACAGAGGGCGAGCCTATTGCCGTCACCTAGATACAAGTTCAGACCCCGTGCTATCGAGAATTCTTCGGCGGAAAACCCTATAACACTTATCCTATCCGAGCCTGGACCTCGAGACCTCATGCACTGGCTACAATATTAGCTGGCTAGCCTTTGCATTTATAACCTAAGATAATTGCTTACCAATATGCTGCTCATATTATTATTTTGCCATTTTACTAATATAAAAAAGATACATAAATATATATCAAAGCTACATTAGTTATGTAAATAAGTCGTCGCGTCGTTTTTCTTCCGCTAAGTCGGTAACTCAATCCGCGCCGACCTCGGAGAGAATATCTTCAGTAAATAAACGAAGAAATCCAATAGAGCCCACTGAGATTTTCTTTCAATTACTAGAGTGAAAATACTAAAAGTTCAAATTGAAAATATTTTACACTAGCTGTGCCCCGCGGCTTTACTCACGATTATGATTACAGTTTCGCGCTTATGGCTTGTACCGTGATGTTATAAAGCGTATGTTACTACTGGATAATAATACTGCTTAATAGCAACATTGACTGCCCACAAATTTTTAATAAATTCAATTTTCTAGTACCCCGTAGACCACTTCGTAAACCTATAACACCTATACCTCCACTTCTTCGCCATACAGTGTTTGGTGATAATTCGCCAATACCCCGCAAGTGCAAACTTATAAACGAATGCAGCGACCTGGCTGACGTCTATTCTGATACAATATCAATGTTTGTCAGACATGTCAAATGTATTAAAATGTGATAAATAGTAATTAAGTATATAATATAATATCTAGAATTTAAGTACATATATATAGGTAAGTATATTAAATCATACAAGTAATAGATATTGATACAGTAAACATTTTGCATGTGGTGTTTACCTATAATTGGTTGTGCAGTTAGATTTAACACACAAATACTTGTATGTTCCTATCTGTATTATATCTGTTGATCAACCGTAATAAAATAAATAAAATAATTATTTAATGATTATTTTAGAAGGAATAAGATTTTTTTGAATCAGTCTATTATTTTTTAAATTTAATCATTACTAACAAACATACAACAATACAAACCTTTCGTCTTTATAATATTAGAATGGATTAATATGTGCTTATAGCTTTGCCTGCGTGATTCCCACGGGATTACATACCGAGATAAAAAGAAATTCTATGTTTATCCTGGACATGGTATATTTGTTAGCCAAATTTCATCCGCTGAGTAGGGGGAAGTCCCCTAGTACCGGACACCTAAGGTTTTTTAAGAATAAAATAAAAAAAAAATTCAGACATGTATATTTATTTATGACTTACAATAGGTAACAAAGATAGAAATCAAATAAAATTTAAAAAAAGCAACCTCTGCTCAAAACATAATTAATACCATTAATCAAACTTTGGTGACAAAAAATATAATTTTAAAATGTGGCACCTAGTACCGGACGGGTGTTTGTGCCATAACCCTAGCACCGGACATTTCAGAAGAGTCTGCATCGATCGCATATGTAGCCGTCTCCACACTCTGGAACGTCTGCACATGCTTCATGTGCCCACCCAAGACACGATGAGCATTGGATCCAGTCTTCTATATAGTCTTCTAAGCAAACTACACAAATTGTTGTGTCTGCATTAGATGTTTGCTCTTGTAGTTCTACTTTCTTAGCTTTATCTCCATTTTTTCCTTTAGACTTCACGCCTTTAGCTTGTTTTCCTTTCTCTATGCTCTTTCCTTTGGTTTGTTTTACATTGCCTTCAATCGCTACTTTAAACTTAGATCCTATTTCCTTCTTTTTGTTTTTCACGATATTTTCTTTTTCGTTTTCTTTTTCTTCTACTACTTTTTTGTATGGTGATGACGTTAGAATTTCACTTCGTTCACATTTCCTTTTTCGAGCTGCAGTTCGTTTTTTTGCAGCGTCAGGCAATGGTGATAATTTATGGATTAACTGAACAAGATCTGGAGCAGAACTTGTTGAAGGTATGGGGCTTGTGGCTATAGGATCGCTAACGGATTGTGTAGGTTCTTCCAAAAATTCGTCTTCAACTATATTACTAGGTATGTTAGCATGACAGATCAAAGCTGATCCACCGACAACAGCTGAATCTCCTTCAATGATCAGTGTGCTTAATGAGGTTCCTGGCTGTTCTATGACTCTTTTTTCATGAGCGGCATACATCTGTTAGATAAATCTTTGACGTGTTCTACCAAGACTTGTTCATACTGTTCTGAGAAGGTGTTAGTGAACCTACCCAACTTTGGCTTCATCGACACTTCGTCTCCACGTTTTAATGCTTTAAGCTTGTCTTGTAAAGTGCTTTTAGGAACTTGATAAACCATTGCAGCTTGTCTTACACTCATTTCCTGGGACAAAACCTTATCAATAGCTGTTTGCAAGCTCTGTGGCTCCCACGATCCTTTCTTTTTCTTGTTTTCCATTTCGTTTCACTTCTTTTGTCTATGCCTTAAAAGAAAAATAAATAAATTAATTAAATTACGTTAACTGTTACAAGCAATAAAAAAGAAATCACTGTCCGGTACTAGGGGACGACTTAGTGTCCGGTACTAAGGGACAGACAATATGGTACATTAGGTAGTACATAGCGAAATAGTTTCAAAAATCAAATAAAATTCTATCAGTTTACTGATAATAATCAAATGCTACTTCAATTATCGATTACCATTAAAACATAAATGCAAAAATATGCCAGAACTACTTACGTAGATCTTACGTGACGCCGCGTGTTCCCGCCAAAAACAACACACACCCTCTCTCGCTGCGGCCTTGCGCGTCACTGGCGAGCTGCGGCGCGTGATCCTGTAGCTATGCAGGCCCCGCGCCCCTTTCACTAGTAGTTCGAATCGAACAGGTTTATACTTGCTAAGATAGTACGACTGTCCGGCGGTAGGTGCCGTCCGGCGTTACGGGACTTCCCCCTATGTCCGTACAGCTATATCAAAATAAAGCCATTAGGGATTTCTGATGAGGGCTTGCCATAATCGTCACAGTTGGCAAACAAACTGATGGCATTATGCCGAAGACACACCCGCAGTTTATATGCTATTGATGTTTAGCATTCTGAAGTGCATGATCTCCTATTAATTATGGTGTAATTAATATTTCACATACGCATGATTCTTATAATTTTAACATGACAGCTGACACCTGTACGAAAACATTTCTTTATAAAGCACATCACTCCCACAGAGAACATTAAAATACATATTAACGTACACAAATCATAAAATAAATTTGTAGATCAAGCAATAACTGTTGTGTGTGGGTTTCAAAGCCACAACACTCAACGGCAACAGAGGCGAAGCGACCAATTCCCTGCTACAATATCCGTGCAGTCTTCGTTCATTCTATAATTCATAATTCTTCAGAAATACACACATAGACTCACGCCTGTTTCCCAAAGGGGCAGACAAAGACTACGGCTTGCCAAAAGCTACGATCCTGACCTATCTCTCTTGATACAATGATTCCCATTTAATTTTTATATTTTTGGAACTGTCTCGACGGCGCAAAGGTCGTGACTGCGACGGCTGTGCATGATAAATTGGGTTGGATTCAAGAGGCGTCCAATGTGATATTAGATTATCTGTTATTTCTCAGTTGCAACACAGAATCTGGTAATGTTCAGTCGGCCAAAAATTGCCTAGTAGTAGTCTGCCACCATACGGTTGAAGTTCATTTGCACCTCATAAAACAACTAGGTCGATTTCTCCTTGCAATAATATTAAGACAATGACCATAGCTTTCTTTATCACGTATTAAAGTCATGCCAAGTGTCACGTTAGAAAAGTCAACCTTAGTGATAATTAGATCTCACAGAAACTTTTGTCAAAACTGGTAGCCTACTTTCATGGCCGACTGTATCAGGTAAAAGGTGATAGGGTTCGTCCCCTTTTGCGTGGGACCTTAAATTATATAAGGAAAATGTGGGCGTCCTACACCTCTGCCTACCTCTTTCTACGGACAATTTATTTATACTAATATTATAAAGCTGAAGAGTTTGCTTATTTGTTTGCTTGTTTGGTTAAACGCGCTAATCTTAGGCACTACTGGTTCAAATCGAAAAATTAGTGTTGGATAGCCCATTTATCGAAGAAGGCTATGAGGCTATATAACATCACGCTACGACCAATAAGAGCGGAGCATCAATGAAAAATGTTGCAAAAGCGGGTACAATTTATTGTTTTCGAGAGCGTCCGTAGCGTCGGCTGCGTAAACGGTTAAAGTTACGCAAAAATCAGGTATGACGGAATTGTTACTCTTAAAAAGATTTACAAAAAGACCGCGATGACATATACATATGTACATATTTTAAGGTTGACTCACTATAACCTTTTTTATGGTAATCAAATTTGTTATAAAAGAATGCATTATTTGCGAAACTGTTTATAAACATGGTATTAATTCTTATCAATATAAATAGATACGTTATTTAAATTATCGATTTTATGTTTTTAAATGAAAACTCAATCACAATTTCGAGACAAACAATCAACTCATAAGTACAAACCCGAGCACAATTTAAGTACCTACAATTGATTTACAGGTTGAAACTGTTCGCAACGTTGTCATATTGTGAGCGAGACAGACTTATCGTACTGCAACGGCATTGTAATCGCATGACTTGGACAGGCTGACTGCACTTACGCATACCTGTCTGTACCCATCAGGCAAGGTCATAACTTGTTTAATATCAAGTAACAGAACTGATACTAAACAGAATTTAGTTTGAGCTCTGTAACTTGTTTATTTGTCTTGTATTGTTAAAAAATATAAGTACTACTAGATTTTGCCCGCGGCTTCTTTTAATAAAGGTTAGGTAAGGTTAATAATAGTCCTTTTTTATGTAATAGCTTATGTCCTTTTCTTTAGCCCTGATGCGAACTTCGAACGTGTATGCGAAATTTCATGATGATCGGTCGAGTAGTTAACGTATGAACGAAACGAACAAACTTAAATTCGCATTTATAATATTAGTTAAACTGAGAAAAATTGTAAATATGTTTGAATGTTGTACACTAAATCCCGCGCAAACCGCTGAACGGATTTGGATGAAACACAGATTGAACATGTTCTAGACTAACACAGAGGATGCATTTTCCCGGTTTCTAATCCCGTGAAAAATGCGCGGGCAGAAATGAGTCAGGAAATAAATTAATGCACAGATCGTAGTGTTATATCCGATATGAAACAAATAAATTTGTTCCACAAATGGTTGTTCCGGGATTGGATTCTTTTAACTAGTTATTTTTACTTTAGTGGCATATTAGCCAGCGACTTATCTGGTAGCAAGCGGTTACTATCTATGGTCCTTCAAAATGTCAGCTAAGCCGCTACCTGATAGAAGACGTATAACGTCTGGAAAATATCCTAAAACATCAATTATTTGTCAGATTTACAAATTATTGTTTTACGTCTGGATCTACTTTGTGTTCGTAAACTGTATGTTTGTAAAAGTCCCCATCTTACGATAACGTGACATATTGATAAATTCTAAATTAAAGTTGCCTTTAACCTTTTGAATTGCGGCGGCACGTCGGCGGCAAGACACAATTGATTTTCAGTTATCTGGCATTCTAACAATTGACAGGTTAAATAAGAATGTAGTGGTACATTAAACTAATACAGAGAAGAATGAATGACTAAAAAATATTAATAAGACAATTTTTTTGACTGCACGGATGGCGCAGTGGTTTACGTGGTCGCCTCGCCACTGCCGCCGCGCCAGGTGTGCTATAGGTTCGATTTCCATACGGAACAAAAAAATTGTGATCCACCATAACAAAATATTTTGTAAAGTCCCGCGCGGTATAGGAATTATTCCTAGTGGGAGTTATCTTTTTATAAACATAGACATATAACAAATTATCGTTGTTAGTTGTTATCTAGCACAGAGGCCCAGCTAATACCCAACACCGAAAATCGTCCGACGGATGCCACATGTGTGCCAGTTACACGAATTGTAACACATTACACCGACTAATGTTCATCATATATGTAATGAATACCGTTAGATTATTTAGTACGTGGATGTTGTGGAAATATGTCGTAGATAACTATATCTAGCACTAGGCTTACGCCATAGTTAACGCCAATGTATTCAGCTAAAGTTCAAGCTGCGCTAACGCAGGGTTTGATTGTCGGCTATATCCTAGAAAGCGTAGACAAAGGCGTACAGTAGCCACACTTCGCCGACTATGGCTTTAAATCTCTTAAAAGAATGAAAGGGCTCGTGACATTGGAGTGATCGACTGATCAATATTTAAAGGACATCTCCCGCACTAGCTATAATTCCTGTAATAACGTTCAAACAGCTGACACAAAAAAACATCCATACTCAGAATAACAAAATGTGGATGATACAAACCTATCTTTTTAATCAAATGCTAATTGTCTTAATCGACATTAATACGAAAACCATGCCGTGAAATAAAATAGTGTCCTAAGGTGGGAAGTCTTAAAGTACACAAGGTTTGGTGCTGCCACTGAAAACAAAACACCTGTTAACCCGGTTTCGGACTCAAAATTCGAACCCAGGACCTCACATTTGCCATTACCTCATGTCACTAGACCATCGAGACAATCCTAACAAATATTATAAATGCGAATGTGAGTTTGTTTGTTACTCTTTCACGCCTTAACTACTCGACCGATCATCATGAAATTTAGCATACACGTTGTCGTGGGTACAGAAAAGGTCACAGGGTACCATTTATCCAGAAAAAGTACTGTTCTCAACGGATAGAAATTTATTAACATCACTCACATTAAAGTGAAGCAAAGCCACCAGCAAAAGCTAGTCACTAATATTACGTACTAATAAGTCGTCACAAGCCTCAATCATGAGACAACATGTAATCTGACACAGTGATTGATCACCCTGTCATGTTAACGACCAATATTTGTATTCGCCTAATGGGATACGTAAATAATACGTCGCCATGATAGATTATGGATTAACTAGTGGAAGCATAGATTAATGGATTTATAACCCCTAATAAAGGTGTAGGCAGATAAATGTCACAGACATAAATCACTACATTTTAGGTACTATGGGGCCAAGCCTCTCTTCGGTGATGCTGCTGAGAATTTTAAGACCAGCTGGCAATATTCATGCCAGGTGGCCAATGAGGCAGGTGATTTGTATAGTCAGATACTAGATTTTGCCCGCGGCTCCACTCATTTGTAAACAGTACTTTATTGGATGAAAGGTATTTTGTTTAGTGAGGTACTAGATTTTGCACACAGCTCCACTCGCTTGTGAACAGAAAAGGTCATACGATACCTTTAAAGAAATACTTCTTAAGATGAAAGGTGACCTTTTCTGTATTCCTGACAATAGTTATGCGAAATTTCATGATGATCGGTCGAGTATTTAAGGCGTGAATGCGTAACCAACAAACTTACATTCGCATTTATAATATTAGTTAGCATATCTTCACTTCGGCTTCATGGGACGAATCTATTACTGTCTACGAGACACATTGGTAGATTCGGAGCTGCTTCTAAATATTCCAAGACCACCTGCAAATATTTATGCCGGGTGGCCAATGAGGAAGGTTATATATATAGTGTATTTAAAAAACGATTTATCCACGCGAACGCAGAAGTGAAACTATAACAGCTAAGTTCAAAATCATCTTTATATACAAAGTACTATCATCATCCAGTCTATTATATAACCCAGATAGTTGAAGAACCAAATCGTCGCCGACGTACATATAAAAACACTCCCACACAGTCTCTAATTAAAAATCTAAAAAGAAACAACAATAAACAGAGGCAATATGTGTTTATATAATACATCACACATTTAATTAGATCACGAGCATGACAACCGTGCCCGCCCACGTCTCACACCCGACTAACCGAATACGATACGTCACGTTCTAAATTTAAACTGAATGAATGAACTCTAAATGCGTGCGCGCGTATAAATAGTGTCGTGACCCTCAGGCAATGTGCCAAACGAATGTAAATGATTATATTTTAAATTCAGTTTACCTTTGCTTTACATTTTCAGATACTATTCTTTTTGGTGTAATCTTTTTTGGTTTTAAAATGTTCGATGATTTATTTCGTATACTTACCTTGATGTTTTAGACGAGAAAATGGAACGGAGTGATTCATTGCGCGGAAGTCGAGTGTGCTAGAGGAATGTACCTGTAAATAAGAAAATATTCGCTTAAAATAAAATACACTAAATGTTTTGTTCAATGTTCGCTTAGAATTGTAAGCTCTTAGCGTTTTACAAACATACATAAATATACGACTAGAAGGAATTTATTCAGGCCTAGCAGTTTAAGATTTATGTTTACGGCATAAGCAACCCTCTTATTACGTCCAGCACATAGCGCAGAATACTTATCTTAGAGACGAAAGTACTAATAATATTCGTGGCAAGTTACGGACGGCGCTTAGCGCAGACAACTGTCATATTTGTATCGCGTAGCAAGTAGTCACTAACATGGATTGTAAATAATATGATAATCGGTGGGTCTTCAATAGGATGTCAGCGTGTTCCTGACTCTGTGGATTGGTATATAGTATTTGAAAGTAAAAGTCCAAAATCATTTATTCATTTAGGTCACAGGGGCAGTACTTAACTCTTTTATGTATGTTATGTATATTTTTAATAGTTACTGAAGCTACATTTAAGTTAGTTACTAGGTCCAGGCAAAAGGTTAAGCTTATGAGGGAAAACACCTGTAAAATACTCATGGCACGGTTTATTGGATAACGGTTCTTAAGTTATTTTTCAACAAATCTTAGATAAGCTTGTTTGCTATCAAGCTCACTCAAGAATGCCACGTGTACGACCGTAACTTGTATATACATAAAACATTTCCAATTTTATTTAGATAAATATTTTTACTTATCTACCAAATGTCTCAAGTTTTTCTTAGATGTCCTGAATAATAAGAAATGAATTAAACAGTTTTTTTTTGGGAACCATTTTCTTTCCATGTACACAATATTTTGCTTCTTGGCTAATAATGCAGGGGTTCGATTTTCGTGTCCAGTCGAGTGTTCTTGAATGATCAACAAAATAAATCATAATTTTCGAATTATATTTATTTCCTGGGAACCCTGAGAACATTTTTTATTATTTTGTGTAGAGGAGGTACCAAACTTAGACAATGTATGTACCTAGATTAATTGAAGTTAAACTACTTTATACGAAATGTATCGCGGTTTATTTGAAAATAAAAATATTAGATACTTTTAAACTTTACTTCTATTAAATTATTTAAATAATTAAACTAATTAGTTTTATAACATCCCCGACGTCCCAATTACTATTCAGCAGACAGTCACGTAGAGACTTATAATGGTGGTCGTCTCATTACCTTGAAATGTAGTTATTTTAAATTATATACACTAACTAAAATTTTATAATACACTCGCAATTCTAAAATCAGAATGGCGAGTGTATCTCTCGCGATGATTTTGTATGTACTCCTTAACTTGACATCAAATATCCCATCCGCAATCCTCAAACTAAACTAGTAATCTTTGACAATCCGGCGCCCTTGTTCCGGGAACAAGCGTACAAGTCAATCGAAGTAGTCACAGACGAACAGTTAGCACGTAATAAACGTCAATCACAGATTCATCGGAAATACCGACCTCGAATATGGTTGCCATATTGCATATTATACTATATTGAGTTCTAACAATTGCCTTACCTTAACGACTGCCGTTAGATGTATTAAAAGTTTGTAATAATACCTGTATCGCGACTTTACATATTGCACGCTTAATTTAAAGAGAGTCTTATCTAAGTATTTACGATTAAACAAATTTAAACTTTGTTGCAATTACTTAACACAAATGTAATATATGTAATTTAAACTAGGGACAAAAAATAGCCATGGTCGATAGCGAGAGGAAGTGGGTAGCGGTCGCATGCTTCTACGAAGACTTCGCAGAAGGAGGCGGCGGAGCGGATCCGTGAGGAAAGTATTCTGGTGGTTCCGTGCCGCCACCGGCGAACCGGGCGGTTTAGGCGCGCTTATATGCTCGCCTTATGCCGCTGTAGTGCAGGCCGCGGGTGGGAGAACGGGGATCTCCAGCCCGTCAGGCATTGGGTCGGAGCGACGCCCTTAGACGTGTCGGGGCGTCGCCCAGGAGTCGTCGCCCGCAGACCATCCTGTCTGTATTGGGCACTGCTGGGTGGTTCGCTGATGCAGTTTCAGTTCCAGCGACCCACCCATCATACAAAGCAGCGAGAGAGCCCGACATAACCCTCTCGCTTCCTCTTGTGGCGAGGGGGTATGCATAAGGAGCATTTAAACAAGACAAAAAAAAGGGACTCATAGAATAATAATAATATTAATTTTTCTGAAAACAATACATATCATTAAACAGAAATATGGCTTATATACTTAAGTGCCATTGCTTAAAATTCTACACTGTTCGTGCAGTTTATTTAAAGAATTATTCATATTACCCATAAATTATCTCTTTAGCTACTCTAGAAATAAGTGAATTGAGAAACTGACTCTTTCCAAAGGTATGTATTCAAATTTTATGGGCAAGCGTTCGTCTCACCACGGCCGCCACGCTCAGGATTTGAATCCCACACAGGACAATAATTTGTCTGATTCACAAATTATTATTTTAAGGCTAGGTGTACCTCGAATATATATTTTACAAACATACAATTAAGGGTGATTGTATGTTTGTAAAGACACCGATACAGAACGTGATATTTAGTTTAAAAAAAATAGCAATTTATAGATCGAACTGGCAACCCTAACAGTGAGGGTAATAGCGATGTTCTTCGAATACCTACCAAGTGTTTTATATTGAATTTCCTAGTGGTTTGACGCTTGTTCAATACAAAGACCACCCACGCCCATCTGCAATTGAACATCATATGTTACGAAAACAAATATTTCTTTTTCTCTCTTGAAGATATTTGGTTACAAATTATATAGTAATATTCTTTCTAGCCCGTTCCAATTCAGCTAGAATGCTTATCTATTCTTCTATACTAATATTATAAAGAGGAAACACATTTAATTTTTTGTTTGTCAACTCGTTTCCTGTCCACTGAACCTCATACAGCACAGGAAATTTGCGCTTAGAAAGCATTTAAGTTCCTGAGCCATATGTGTGTCAGGGTTAACTTCCCTAAACCACATAATATGGTTCATGAACGTGCAGGAATAAAAATTCTCCACGCTCTTGAGCCATATGTGTTTTAGGGTAATAATACCTACTTCCGGTTATTTTTTATACTTTTTTATTTAATTGTATTTTCTTCTGACAACATAAAAACAGTATTTTGTAAAAAAGCTATTGAACTTGCGCCTCAATTGTGCTTTTTTATTTGGGACAGGGAACGTGTTAAGGATTTAACTAAAAATCTATCCAACCGTTTTTTTTAATTCTTTCACCATTAGAAATCTATACGGTCACCGAGTGACATAGGCCCTATTTCATATAAAAAAGTACTGTTAGTAACATAACGTAACCTACATTTGCGCGAGCGAAGCCGCGGGCTGAAGCTAGTGTGTAATAAACAACGCCACATAATTTGTATAAAATAGTTTAATTTGAATGTATAACATTCGCATAAATGTAAGACAATATTATAGAATGCTTGTGTTAGGTAGGTCATGTCAGTAGTGCAATAGGTAGGATTCTAACCCGCGACTTCTAGATGACAAGTGCAAGTCCAATGCCTTATCCATTGGCCTACAGCCGCTTCAACAATAAAACGCTAAAATAGAGCTTATATCAATATCAGCGCTCTAAATAAACTGTCCCACTGCTGGAACCGGGTCTCTTCTCATTGTGAGAATAGACCTGAGAATAGTTAGACCACAGTCCACCACGCCTGCCCAGTGCGGGTAGGCAGACTCCACATATCTTCGAGAACATTATCGAGAACTCTCAGACCTGCAATTTCCTTACAATGTTTTCCTTTACCGTGAAAGCAAGCAAGCAATATTTTTTTTAAAGACATCTTCCGCACTAGTAATAATCGCGGGTGACTTTACAAACATTTAAACTAAAAGTAATAGTTTAAAAAAACTAAAAAAAACACGCTTCAAAAAGTAGAAAATAATTTAATAATTTGAATGTAGAAAAGCGTAGGATGGGGATTATCAAAATATCTTAGAAAGCACCCCACCACGCCTTTTACATTAAAATTATTAAATTATATTCTACTTTTTGAAGCGTGTTTTTTTTAGATTTTTTTAACTATTATATATTTGTAATTTTTTCATTTTTTTTTTTCTAAATTATTGGTTGTCATTGGTCCTCGATAAGTGTGCAAAGTTTCAAATCAATCCGTCGGTTTGAAAGGGGTGAAAATCACATTCAAAGATTCCGTTACATAGATTCAAAGATATATAGATACATACATACCAAGCTAACAAAAGCGTGTTAAAAACACAAAGAATATCCAGAGTCGACACAACCATTTGTGGATCACACACACATAACTTCGAAAACTCAGAAGTGCGTGCCTTGGAATTGAACTCAAGATCTCTGCACTGTAGTCCAACGGTTTCTCACTAGGCTATTGCTGCTTCGAGCTTATAGTCTATCAAATAGTCTCCATGCTGTCTGGATGTAACAATTGCTTTCATATTACACCAGACTAAGATACCAGTTATAAACAGTTATTTGAACTCTCCTATCGACAGATAGCGATGACGGATTAATGTAAACAATTTATATTACAAGCTCATTTTAATAATAAGTCATAATATACGGTTACAGCATCTTATCTATATGTACCTATATTAATCTGTGAAGAGAAAACTTTGTACCCATTTTTAAGTATTTTCTTTTTAATCTATTGAGTTGCAGCGCACAGGTGACAAGAAATTAAAAAAAAATAATTAAAAAAAACCTGTTCTCTTTGGCATATCTAATGTTTATATGCAGAAAACAAAGATTTTTTTAATTGTCCTGTTACTTTGCGGTGCGAAATTTGAATATTAATAGACAACACAATATGTATCGTAAGTTCAGTGGTGTAGCTTGGTATTTTCCGCCTGATTAACAGGTTCGGGGTTCAATTTCTTAGTTTAACAAAATGTTACTGAGTTTGATCAATGTAAATTTTCAGTAGCAACAAGATAACTAGAAATTCGCCACCATAAGTCACAAGAAAAAGCGCCCCTTCTGGCGACGACGGTTAACTAATTAAAATAACCAAGAACGTGAGAGATGCATAAAATAAAATTATAATAATACTTGATTAATGCGTAGAGTAATTATCTTAATAATATAACTATTAAATGGACAGTTATTTTGCAATTACAAAATATATAACACCATAATATTGAGTATTGCTCAATGATCCTGAAGTATTCACGTGCTCTAAGCACCTGAGTTTCACCCAGATTAAACTATTTATTTATTTTCATTTCTATAGAAAGAAATAAATGTTCTTCGTTGCAAAAAAATTTTCTTGTTTTCAGACCATGAAAGAAAACTGACCTCTTAAGTTTGTTCAAAGCCTATTCCGAGAATAACACATGAAACTTAAGATTATACCAATAAGGATATTAATAATTTGTAATTACGTTGATTAAAAAGTATATAATAAATGTAAGTTTCTAAGAAACCAGAATTTGTAATAATTCATTTTCGTCACATGTAATGCCATCTATCGAAGGGTAGTGGAACTACAACGGGAAAGAAGGCTTTCGCTTGGTGCAACTAAAATAACTTGTTACAACTGTATTTGGTTCCGACGTTTTCCGCTAGATGTCTTACAAATGGAAGCTTCAGTTCGAAACGAAGTTATAATAAGAACCCCATAAATTATATATTACATCATTATTACAAAATAGAAAACTATCATTGTTGCGTTAATATTTTATAATTTAATTGTTGCTTATTATAATAAGAATGGATGGCGAAATTAAGGATTTACATGTTACAGTAAACACATATTTTGCCAGCTGTTTTCATATGCCACGGAAATAGTGACGACCTTATTTCCATATACTAGACACATTTTCAGACTCTGTGCTGTCTGACAACGAATTAGCAGAAAAATCAATAAGACTTTACTCGTCCCGGGCACCTAACTCGAGACCTCAAAATCGACCTACAAAAACGCACGTGCGTTTTTGTTGTGAGATCGATTGTCGATTTGAAATTTTAATTTCTTAATTACAAAAAGCTAACTGCAAATAGTTTATCTTCTGTCATATTTTTTTTTTATAACAAGACGTATTTATCATTACGTAGCTTATAAGCACCTACTAAGCTTCCGTTAAAAGAAAACAAAATTAAATTCCATATCTCAAAGCATAATTATTTCAATAAATTTCATAGAATAACTTGAAGAAAAAACTAATTACAAAAGCTGCAGTTCTCGTTACAGTTCAGTTAATTATTTCTAACCGCAACTTATTAAATAAAAAGGTTCTTGTATAAAAAGTATTTTAAGCCTAACTAGAAGTAAAGAGTAACATTGTGCTTACATTGATGAATAGTTTTTACCTGCGGTTTCTCTCCTATATATCCCACAGAAACTTTCGACAAACAATGTACATGCTTTTGAGGTTTTCAAAAACTGGTGTCTCTCTCTAGCCTATAATCTGTTGTTCTGTTGCAACATAAAGGACAAACCAGCAAACATATTCTAATTTATAATATTTACTAGATTTTACCCACGGCTTCGTACGCGAATCTAGATTTTGTATATTAATTTCTATATCTCGGAAACATTTATATGTTTTTCAAATGAACGTTGCTTTTATCTGTGTTTTCGTGTTGTTTTTTTTATGTTTTTTTGTACACCTGACAACGTGTCTGCAAATTTTTATGATGATCGGTTGAGTAGCTAAAGGCGTGAAAGCGTAACAAACAAACAAACTCACATCCGTATTTATAATATTAGTAAAGAAGTAAAGATAGATACTAGTGGTCACCCAGTGGTTGAAAATTGACCGTATGCCTTATTATTGTTTTTTTTTTTAAATGTAAAATGTGTCTTTTGCACTCTTTTCTCATAAAATCTTAAGCTGTGCCAAATCTCACACTCGTCCACGCAACATACTTGAAGACGTACAAAGCAGTTTCCTCTTCACGTATTAAAATATAGATAGATTACATCCGAAAAAACAATAGCTAACAAATATTTTATGGTCAAAAGCTAAAATAATCAAGCTTATACAGAATCTTTTACATTTTCTGGTGACGAACAAATTTTACTGTAATCAATTTCGGTCATTAGTGTCTAGTTGGAGACCGTTGGACTGCCATGCAGAAGTTTAAATTTGAACCTATGGCGCGCATCTCGGACTTTTCGAAATTATAAATAGGTAAAAATTATTGCTCGTTATAACGGTGCAGGTAAACATTGTGAGAAAACTTGCATGTCTGGGGGTTCTCGAAAACATGTGAAGTCTGTCAACCCGCACTGCACTGGCGTGGCCTTACTCTGAGAAGAGGCCCATGCCCAACAGTGCGACAGTTCATAAACAAGGCTGATAATCATGTTTTACGGTCAAAATCAACAACCAATATAATTCGAAATCATTTAATTTTTAACTAATAAAATTATTGGGAAGATAGGAACCCACCATGCACCCTCGGATTTCCCACCCTTACTATAGCAATTGAAAAAGGTTGACTATACCGAATTCTTCTGGATAGGGACAGTCGCGTCGTGGGCTTCGGGCGTATAGTACGCCAGAAGCCTAACTTGCAGTATTTCACTTCGATACGTGTTTCGCCTCAGCACGAGGCATTTTATTACAATGGATCGCCAAGTAACGCCTGATACGATGCAATATAATTTTAACCTTAAAATTCTTCTGACAACAACAAACAAATTTGACTGTAATCAATTTCGATCATAAGTGACCTATCGTGCACAAGATGGCACAGTATCAGTTTCCCGTCGAGTCGCGCAACTCAAGTCCTGGAGGGAAATGGGTAATCGGTGGCGCTCATTCACACAAATTGTGCTCACCGCACGTAATCGCCGTGTTGGTTTTAAGAGAGCTTGCTCACCGCACAAATGATAAAGAGAGAATATACATACATATAATAATATCAGCCTTATATTAAACTATCCCACTGCTGGGCCCGCGCCCCAAGTGTGAAAAGGGTTAGGCCATAGTCCACCACGCTGGCCCAGTGCGGATTGGCAGACTTCACATATCTTCGAGATCATTATGGAGAATTCTCAGACATATGCAGGGTTTTATTAGGATGTTTTCCTTCGCCGTTAAAGCGAGCGATAATTAACTATTTAACACGCACATAACTTCTAAAACTGAGGAATGCGCGCTTTGGGGTCGAACTTGAAACCTCTGCGTTGCAGTCCAATGGATTCCCGCCAGGATATCGCTGCTTTTATTTCCTTTTTTAAGAAATGTAGTTTTGATTTTACGTTATGAAGACTGACGGCATTGACGTCTATGGACACACGGATAGATAAAGATAACGATTTAGATTTTCTCGGATATGAAATTTTACAACTTCTGTGTGTGAATGTGAGAGTCCGAATTTGATCTCTTGATGCGACCAGTGTTAAAGGGTTTTTCTGATGGTAAATTCTCAGAAACAGCAGAGTCTGTATCTGTACCCAGAAGTCGGCAACTGGTTATCTCTTGTGGGACCTAAAACCATTGCTGGCTAACTGTGAATGCAGTATCAAACATCTCTGCCTACCCTTCCGAGAATAAAGTATGAGACTATAATCTTACTAAAAGCATGATATCTATATTGTATGAGATTTCGAACATAGCTGGCTACGTAGGTACAGTAGTATAGTAGGTACACGGAGCCTGGCTCTGTGCCTGGTAGACGTCACTAGGCTCGCCCTCTATAACATGAGACCTATATTCAGTACTAGCTGACCCGCGCCACTTCATCTGCTTCACATAAGAGAATTTTCCCCGTTTTTGCAACATTTACTATTGATGCTCCGCTCCTATTGGTCGTAGCGTGATGTTATATAGCCTATAGCGTTCCTCGATAAATGGGCTATGCAACACTTAAAGATTTTTCAATTCGGACCAGTAGTTTCTGAGATTAGCGCGTTCAACCAAACAAACATACAAATAAACTGAAGAGTTTGATTGTTTGCGAAATATGTGTGCTGTACACCTCTGTCTTCCTCTTCAGATATATTAGATAGAGACGTAAGACTATGTTTTAAAATTCTTAGTAGCGGCACGAAGTCTGGGACGGTCCTATGCCTGATGTTAGAGGCTAAGATCAAAATAGACCATTTTCCTAATTTTTAGATTTCTTTTTATTTTTAAGCTTAAGTGTGTTCAATTCAGTAGCAGGCAAATGGTATAATGAATGCAGCTCTTTACAAATATTATTTGTATAATAAGCAGCATTGTAAAATTGGCTATTAAAAAGAATGGCAGTGGGTTTCTTGTCCGTTCTTTTTATTGGTTCTACGCCCTTACTTTACCAAACACGGCAACAGGTGTAAATATGAATTCATATTACAGTTTAGATGAGTAACCTTGATGTTCATATATGTTACTTTGTGACCTAAATGAATAAAGATTTTGATTTGATAGGTCCAGTCCAGTAGTTTAGTAGGTACAAGTTTGCCCTCATTAATACAGGCAAAACATATTGTAATTCACCTCTACTACCCCTTTGAGGATATAAATCTGAGATGGTATAGTAAACAGATGCAGTGTACAAGCGTTCTAAGCATAAATAGCCATATCGTAAGCATAAGACCCGTTATGTATAAACACAATGTATAGTCAGGATTTTACGGTGATATCAATTGGACATGGCGACTCATTCCCACGGCAAACCAATAAGGATGTGTACACTTAATTGGTGTTGTAATGGGCCTTGATGGGAAACAAGCCTTAGAGTTAATTATTGGGAGGAACTGATAGAAAGGCCGAGCGATTGATTCAATGATTCAACTACATTATACGGAATTTATGGCGTTGTTTTTTAGGACACTATTACTATATAATTATGTTTACATAATATAGTCTTCTGTTTACGCGAATGTTATTCATTGAAATTAAACTGCTATATACGGATTTTATCGCGTTGTTTATTTTAGACTTTATTACATAATTTTGAAACTGTTACACTACTACTAGATACTATTAAACTTTACTAATTTTTAAGCTAATTAAATTATTAAAACTATTTATATTTAAGTTTACACTTTCCCCGACGTTTCGGTTTCTTTTCAGCAGCCATGGTTACGGGGAGACTAAGATGGTAGCTGTCTCAATGTTCCAGTGTCGTTATTTCAAAGTACCCGAACATAATTTAATCATTGGTGTTTCTATTTACGCAGAATGAGCTCAGAGTATCATGAAGTCTAGCTGTGGTTTGCTTCTTCTTGAGTTTGACTAATTGAATTACTGGATCTCACGCTGGTGGTACATTCCAACCATCTTCTCTATTGAAATTAGGATGTTTTTTGATTTCAATAGCCTCGCAAAGCATCCTTGGTAGGAATCGGTGTTCTTTAGCGAGAATCTGTGGTTTGGCAAATCTCAGGTAGTGGTTGGTCCCCTGTTGCACATGTTCACACACAGCAGACTTCAACAATGTTATAAAGTGTAAAATAAACAACGCGATAAAAACCGTATATGGTAGTTTAATTTCAATAATTATGTTTAATTTCAATGGATAACATTTGCGCCAACGTACGACAAAGTTGCGTTAATATTCTTCGTGATAATGGTATATTTACAACGTAATGGACCTAGTAAATTCATACTAATATTATAAATGCGGAATTTGCTGTCTGTGTGCCTTTCTGATTCTGTTACACTTTCACGGCTAAACCACTGAACCAATTTTGATGTAATTTGGCAAGGAGATAAATTACCTATATCCTGGGGAAGGATATATTCTACCTTTTCTCCGAGTATGTGATCCCACGGGCATATCCGCGGACATAAACTATTACATCATATATACATAGATATATATATTATACTAGCTGTCCCGACAGACGTTGTCCAGTACACACGGAGAGGAAAAAAAAAGACTAATCTAAACCATCCCCGAATCCACATGAATAAACATAAAAAAAAAATATCAAAATCGGTCCAGCTGTTTAGGAGTTCAGTGACATACACACGTAGGTACAGAAGAATTATGATTGATCCACGAAAGTGAAAGTTGGGTTGTTTTATGTATAGGTTTTGAGCGTTTCACGTGGATATATGTATGTATAATAAAAATATCAGCTCTGTATATAAAAATAATTGTCCTACTGCTGGGCACGGGCTTTTTCTCAGTGTGAGATGAGTTATAGGCCATAGTCATTATACTAGGCCATAGCATAACACGTAGAAGATTAATTAATTTGACTATTATTTCTTATTAATAACATGTATTATTAATTATCTGCATCAATATTTCGTTGGAATATAAATTGAAATTAGGCCGTTTAGTGACTTCACGAATTCGTTGCCTCAATTAGCAAGAGCAAAAACACCAATAAGAAAGATTTCTTTAAAAAAATCATAATGCTAGATACCTATATTTGGCCTAAAGTCAAGCACACGTAAGGTATAATGGATTACGCTGCCATGTTAAAAATATAATATGCAATATGCCATGTTAAAAATATTAATGAAATGCTTTGTATGAAAAACCCAACGTTTCTTATACAATTCCATAGAAACCCAATACAAACATTCAATAATATTAAAATATTTAAGACCATATCTACCTAATCTTGATAATAAGATTTTGGATTAAATTTACTTTATTATCCTTTACTCCATTAACCGATACCGGTCCAATGTATAAATCAGGTCGATTAACTTATTCAAATTCATTTTATTCACAAACCGGCGCAATATCCGGCGCGGATGAAAACGGATTACGCCGGAGCCGGATCTAAGCAGCCAAGACAACGGATCTAAGTGATGTTTGTTTAATGAGATTAGGTTAGCTATGAGTTTTGAACGAACAAAAGTTGGGGATTAGATTACAAGTATTAATGCACAGATATTATTTTGACTGCATGGGTGGCATAGCAGTTGCCTTACAGGTGAGTGTTGTGGGTTCAAATCCCACATAGCACAATTATTTTTGTAAGTCTGAAATTAGACTTAATGTAAAGCCCTCCTCGAGCATCCTCTCCTCCTTATCTTTCCTGTTTATGATATTATTATTAGAATTTAAGAGACTAACAATTAACTGATTTGGGAAATCACGGACGCGACGGGTAAATTGGTTTTAATGGTCACCTTGCGATAGCCAATGCGTGTTTTCAGTAGGTTTACCAAACTCTTCAACAGTAATACAATTATATGGCCTACTGTTATGGATCTGCGTACTATTTCTATTCTATTCTATTCAGCTGGATAGGTCAATATTTTTATAGAACATTAAACACAAAAATAATGCTAATATATTGTTTATAACAATATCAAAGAAACAAAACATAAAATTGGATTTTATTACGTATCTCGTGTTCATACAGCTAGTTGCGATTTCAAAGCCGACTCGACAAAACATTTTCATGCAACAAATAATATATAAACACCTATACTTTAAAAAACCATATTTTAAACACTTTTTTTTGCAAAATCAATCTAACTGGTTTTTTTTTTCATTTAAAATAAGTCAACTCCCACAGTAAGAATAATAACTGTGTCGCAGGGTACGTTACTAACATTCAAACAACGGACACGAGGAAGATACAGACTCGGAACAAACACACAAAGTTTTACCCCGTGTGGGATTCGAACCTACAACACTCGGCGCAATGGTAGTGGTGAGGCGACCACCTAAACCACTAAGCCATCCGTGCAGCGCGTTTTCGGAAAGCTATCGAGTTAAAACCAACTTCCTTTTTTAGTCACCTATCCTGCAGGCCGCGCGAGCTTTCCCCCTCGTCTCAGCGGAATTAACATGTAATTTGTAAACACGGTTAAACTCGGTAGTATGTTTGTACGCAAGTTTTATGCGTAAACTTTGTCGAAATTTCGTGTTATGACGTTAAAAGTGTTACGACTGAAAAATATAATACGTTTACGATAATTCTTAGATCTTGGATTTGATTCTCGGGACAGAAAGGTATTATTGAATGTTTTAGTTGGCGAACCTTTAGACTACTTTCGTGGCGCAGCGGTATTGAATGCGACTGTTGTGCTTAAAGGTGCCAGGATCAATTCGCGGTCTGGATTGTTTTGTCAAGATATTATGCGTCTGGTAATATGCCCGGTAGACGGCATTATCACCCTATTCCGTGCGACCTAAAATTATTGCTGGTGAAATGTGGATGCCTTTGCCTGCCCCCTTAGGAACATTCACATTTTGTTAGAATAGTCACAGTATGTATGTATGTATCGTATGTGGGGGCCAGTCAGTGCAGACCGACGACACTTCGACCCAGTGGGATCTTTTGTGTCGACACTCTCCCAATAACCACCAGATACCAACTACCAGATTACGATAGTCGACTTCGTAGGTTTGAAATATTGAACCTAGATAAGAGAAGGTGGATAAGTGACATGTGCACTCTACACAAAATTATAAATGGCTCAATGGATTGTCAACTTGTTGGCCAGCTGAATTTTAAGATACGAACGCGATCCGTGCGCTTCCCACAATTATTTACTATACCGATAAGCAACAATAATGTATCACAGAACAATCCGATTTCGCGAATGTGCGTGTGTGTGTGCTGTATGTTGACATGTTGACATGTTTTATAACAAACTTAATATATTTTAAAGACTTTTACTTGAAGAGTGTAAGCTACAGTAAGATAGCAGAAACCTTAAGGAAAAAATAAAATTATCAACTAGTATGTAAAACTTTTGTAACATTTATTTTATATTTATATAATATCAGTGCTTGTTCATTGGCGATTATTTATATCGAATCTTCACTCACATAAGTTCTCTAACTAAATGATGTGTAGATATAGTTATAGTTGGACTCCAGATTTGAGTATCGTACCTATAATGTTTAACATTATGTGTGTATGTATTAGTCTGTAGTCTGTTACGGTACCTATTTAATAAAATAAAAGTATCAATATTGAACCGGTGGACTTGCCAGTCCTGTGCGGCTCGTCTACGACTCTATAATGTTTCTTTAGAAATCCAATCACTCTTCGTGAAGTAAGGCCTTGCCGTGAGGGCAACACAGATCGATGTGGAACTATTTAAGTCATCATCATCTTGCCCTGCTCCCAATTTATTTGGGATCGGCGCAGTATGTCCTTCGCTTCCATACTTCTCTTGTCATCCGTCATCTGATCTTATTATCTTTCCCTTTCATATCCATCCTGACACAGTCCATCCATCTTTTCCTTGGCCTTCCTCTCCCTTTTCGTCCCTCTACCCTCATATTCATCACTTGCTTACCTAGATACGTATCATCTCTTCGCATAACAAGTATGAATAAGTAAGTCAGTATGAATCCTTTAGTAGCAAGAAATATCCCCAGTAGACAATAAGCTCCCTCTCTAAAACATAAGACCTTAAACCAGCTTTGGAAATCGAGTCTTATTAAGACATTTCACGTTCGTTTATATACTTAACTAGGTTTTGCCCGCACCTTCGCATGCGTAAATGTAGGTTAGGTTAGTAAAAGTAATTTTTTTTTATGATAGGTACCCTCCTTTGTCCTTTTCTGTCACCCTGATAACGTGTAAGCAAAATTTCATGATGATCGGTCGAGTAGTTACGGCGTGAAAGCGTAACAAGTAAACAAACTCACTTTAACAAAAATTTATTTCCTTAATTAATTATTCTTAAATTGACAACTTCTGCACTACCAATAATTCCTGTATCGCGTGGGACTTAACAAACATTCAAACAACGGACACAAAGAACATCCAGACTCGGAACAACCATTTGTGAATCACACAAATTGATGTCCCGTGTGGGCATCGAGTCCACAACACCCGGCGCGTCGGCAGCAGCGAGGCGACCACTTAACCGGTCGTATACCGCCGGCTCGCATACCAGCCGGCAGATTTGTACCCGTCGTAGGCCGGTGGCTCGCATGCGAGCCACCAAATTGGCGCCAAAACGCCGCGCGCCGCCTTCGCTTTAGCTTAAGCTAACGTAAAACCAATTTGGTGGCTCGCATGCGAGCCACCGGCCTACGACGGGTACAAATCTGCCGGCTGGTATGCGAGCCGGCGGTATACGACCGGTTAAACAACTACACCGTCCGTGCAGTCAAATCTATATTAATATTATAAAGCTGAAGAGTTTGTTTGTTTGGTTGAACGCGCTAATCTCAGGAACTACGAGTTCGAATTAAAAAAATATTTTATTGTTGGATAGCTTATTTATCGAGGAAGGTTATGGGCTATAACATCACGTTACGACCCACGGGGGCGGGGCAGTAATCATTAACGCAGGTGAAACCGCGGGCACATCTAGTCAAGTAAAATATTAAGTTAGGAAGCAACAGCCAACATATAAATACAAACATAACTGACCTCTATGTAAGTCTTCAACCAATTAAATTGCAGGAAAATATAAAAGTTCGAACAAAAATATTGGTGTAATTTCATACGAAGTTGCGATACCTATGGGTCCACGACCGAAGGCCACGTGTTCAAGCCACGTGGAAGCCGCAACTGTCATCTCAGCCGACGACGGTAAAACAGAAAGTTTTCAGACAATAAAATCATATAAAGTTACATTAACGTCGATTCGGAACGAAATACGAAAAATAAACAACTAGGTTTATACGCTTCACTCGCGTAAATGTAGGTTAAGTTATGTAACAGTACTCTTTTTAGAGTTCGAGAAAACCATTATACAACAGCTTCGTCCGTCCGTCCGTCCGTCTGTTATACAACTTTCAACTCAAGAACCGTAAGAGCTAGAGACTCGCGGTCAACGCCATTCGACTCAGCATAGTCGATATACCCCCGAAATGACTATGACCTTTGACCTCTGAACTCAAGGTCACGTGATACCATCTTTTAACTCAAGAACCGTAAGAGCTAAAGACTCGCGGTCAGCGCCATTCGACTCAGCATAGTGGATATACCCCACCAAATTACTATGACCTTTGACCTTTAACTTCAAGGTCACGTGATCCCATTTTTCCGAACTCTAAGATTTACGGCAATTCATGACCGTGAGAAACTCACCTGTTTAAATAAAGTATAACCTATGTTACTCAGTGATGATATAGCTTTCTAATGGTGAAAGAATGTTTAAAATCGGTTGAGTAGTTTTTGAGGTAAATTGTCGTCAGTCTCGTAATATACCCAGTAGATATATATCATAACGTGAGACCTAAAACTATTGCTGGCGAAATGTAGGTGTCTTTGTCTACGCCTTTGGGAACATACATATATGTAGTACCTACTATTTAAGTATGAAGCCTTTAGAAACAGGAAGTATACACCCGGTAGACGGCAATAAAACCCGAGACCAAAAACAGCTTTTAAAAATCCTCCTCTTTTTCCTTTTTAAATTCCTTTATGTACAACTAGATTTCGCCATATTTTTTTTTGTTATGTTATAGGACGCAAACGAGCAAACGGGCAGACGGGTCGCCTGGTAAGCGATTACCGCCGCTAATGGACACTCGCAACACCAGAGCAGTCACAAGTGCGTTGCGTTCCTTATAAATCTGCTCCCACCTGAAAGGGGAGGACGGTTGGGCCTCCGGTACCCTCACTCACTCGACGAAACACAATGCAAGCGCTATTTCACGCCGGTTTTCTGTGAGGCCGTGGTATCACTCCGGTCGAACCGGCCCATTCGTGCCGAAGCGTGGCTCTCCCACGGTCTTCGTTCACATTAATGGAAGTTATGTCAATAAATTTCTATACCTCGAAAACAGTATATTTTCCTGGATTAAATGTACCCTATGTCCTTTTCTATTTCCCCGGAAACGCGTATGCGAAATTTCATGATGATCGGTCGAGTAGTTAAGGTGTGAAAGCGTAACCAACAAACTCACATTCGCATTCATAATATTAGTTAGGATGCTCGACGTATACAATAATATCTCAACGTACTAATAAACTAAGTTTATAAACAGTCACCCTAACCACTGTTTTGACTCCAACTTTTTATACGAGAAGTATATTAAGATCGGAGAAATAAAATGAACAGTATTTTACAAAAGAAAACAGTATTTTATTTTATATTCATTTACAATATTAATTGTATTATACATGCTTTCCGCGCTGCGTATGCGTGGCACTCACCTGACATTGATAGTTTCGTTCTGAAATGTAGTTTGTATATGGACGTTTACATTTTATACAGACTTTGCGTATGGCTCCGGATACCAGCGGACATAAAAACAGTATTTTGTATACATTTTTTTATAGAACAGTAAAAATATTAACGAACGAAAAAAGTATAATACTGTTTTAAACAGTATGGTTGGGAACCCTAGTATTGACTGAAGTAAGGTTGGTGACCCTAGCGGATGGTTCAAACCGCACGGTTGCTACGGGCCCTCTCTCTACAGTTTATTTACCTTGTCATATTTTTCAGCCGTTCAAATGTTTAATTCGGTATCAATTTTACTGCCACGAATTCCTTGTTCCCGACAGATGTAGCTACGTTGAGGTATTCTTGTATAGCCCAGCATTATGTTATCATTAATCATATATAGATTCACGCCGGTATATCCACGATGTAGGGAAGGCAAAGTTGTATTATGTTCCGTAGAGTGCGGAACACGGTGACTTCCTACTAGACACTTGTCATCCTAATCCTAACTAATATTAGGTAGAAATGCAAATGTGAGTTAGTTTCATACGCTTTCACGCCTTAACTACTCGACCGATCATCATAAAATTTCGCATACTTGTTGTCAGGAGGAGAGAATAAGACATAGGGTACCTTTTATTTAGATAAAAATTAGTTCTACCGAGGGATAGAAATTTATAGACACGAGCTAGATTAACAAAATATAGTATGTATATAAAAGAAACGATTAAAAGTCAGCATACATAATCTACTTCTAATCACTTTTTAAATATGACTAGAGTAAAAATTACTTTAAAAGTGTTGCTAACGGAACATTTTGCGTAAATCTGCAACAATTTGCGTAAGGTAAGATCATAAATCAAATTGTCTTTAGCAACGAATATAAATTATCCGTTCAGAATTTAATAATTCGGCTAACAACAAAGCGGCCTACGCCGCGGAGACGAAAATAAAATTTGCTTTTAAAGACAATGTGGTTGATGGTACTCTGACGCCATAGAGAAATACGTTTTGTTTTACGTAATATTTAGCCTCGTGGGCTCATGGCGTAAGTTGTAGAAAGTCAAAGTGAGATATCAAGTTCGGTATCGTTTGAGCAAAGTGTTATTCTGTAGTTCTGTTGAGCAATTCTTAGAAGTAGCACGGAGACCCGAAATTTACGGTAACAGATTTTTCAGCCCTGGCTTTTGGCTGCAATTGACTAGTGTTCCTGACTGCATAGTGGTTTAGGTGGTCGGCTAGCGACTACCATTAAGTCGAGTGTTGTGGGTTCGAATCTTACGCGAGACAAAACTTTGTGTGATTCACTCTTTGTGTGTCCATTGTTTGAATGTTTGTAAGGCTCCCGCGACACAAGAATCATTCCTAGTGCGGGAGACGTCTTAAAACAAATATCCTGTTAATCATTTCAGGTAAACTTATGCTGGGAGTCAATTTATGTGTGACAGGTTTAGGTATATAATAGGTTAAGATTAAATGTTCAACCGTTCGATCACAAGGCCTATTACTTAAACACTATTCCAGCTACGTATTCGCTACTATCTTTTACTAACTACGTGCATTCCTAAGGAACGGGTTTATGCGTAAGTATTGGTAGTTTCCTCACGATTAAATCTCACGCCTGTATCGCCGAAGCATATAGAATTGCATCGCCATAGGCAAAGGTGGAATTTACCAACATTTCGCAAATTAAAACCCTATCCCTTTTTTTTTTCGTGTGTTTTGTAGCCAACCTGTTGTCAAGAGTTGTTCAAGTCGCCCATAGGCCTCTGACATGGCTTAATTTGACAACAACCGGAACCGACTTTTTACGTGCCCACCGAAGCACGGAGACGCTCAGATGAAATACCACTAAGCGGTCACCCATCTATAGACCGATCGCACCCATCGTTGCTTAACCTCGCTAATCGTTTCCCAATCAGTGAGTGCAACTGGCTATGAGCGCCTCTCACGTAATATGGGGCAAGCCTATGCCGTCTACCAGGCCAAGCTTCAAATTCTGCATTGCTACGGTAAACGCATAGACAGAAAAGCTTAATAATAATTTGCTCAACCCGGAAATTAACCCGAGACCTTATGCACAGCAGTCGCATTCACTACCGCTGCGCCACCGAGGGCGTCAAACAATTGCGTGTGCATTGGTAGAATGTGTAATCTTCAGAGGCATTGCTTTATGCTGTTAATTTCTCACAACTTTATACTTGACATAATATCAAACCCATCAATACACGTGCCACCATGCTATCGGCTTAACGCTACAGAATAAAGCGTAACACAGCGCGCATTTACGTTCATGAATATATAATAAAATCGTCTGTTTGCGGAGCGCAATCTTGATAACTTTCCCTAAATTACAAACGCATACAATTCTACTAACAAGAAAACGACCACTATCTATACTAAACGAAATCTGTTCTAATATTATAAAGCTGAAGACTTTGTTTGTTTGGTTGAACGCTCTAATCTCTGGAACTACAGGTTCTAAATTATTTTAATGTTGGATAGCCTATTTATCGAGGCAGGCTATAGGCTATATAACATCGCGCTACGACCCACGCGGGCAGCGCAGTAACGATAAACGCGGGTGAAAACGCGGGCACGTCTATTAAGCAATATAAATACATACGTACATAATGTCACGCCTATATCACCGAAGGTGTAGCCAGAAGAGTATTAAACCTACATTTCTCCAGCTAAATTATATTAGATCCCATGTTATAGAGGGCGATCCTATTGCCAGAATTTCATGGCAATAGGATGACATGGCATGTACGACTTTTGTGGCAAACATGCTTACGGCCCACCTGATGGTAAGTGGTCACTCTGTGGTGTGGTGGTTGTAGGCGTCCATAGGCCGTAGCCTAACACCAGAGGCATCACTTGCGGGTAAGAGGGTGATTGAACCTCCGACACTCACTCACCGAACGAAACGCAACAGTAGGAATACTGCTATTTCACGTCGATATTCTGTGAGACGGTAGTCCTTCCCCAGTCGAGCCGGCCCATTCATGCTGAAATCAGTGAGGCTGAAATCACTACTCATAATGGGACTGGCAAGGAAAGTACCTATTGGCTAATATCTTAATCAGCAGTTACCTTGTCATCTGTCAACGATTGTTAACAAACTCGATAGATAAAACGTGATTGCAAAAAACTTTTATTTAGCAAGGATGGCGCAGCGGGCCAGGGTTCGCCTCGCAGCTGTGTGCCGCGCTGATTCCGGTTCGAATCCCACACGGGACAATGATTTGTATGGTCGGTCTAGCTTATTATTGTTCTGAGTCTGGATTAGGTCTCCGCGACACAGGGCCTGGTTCCTAGCACAGAATACATACATAAAAAATATTGCTATCTTGCTTTTCCAACAGTTAAATTTATTTTTAACTTACTGGTTTCTTATTTTGTTCTCGTTAGGAGTCAGTCGTGGTTTTAACATACCTGTAACAAATAAACAAATCAATTAATTAATAAAATTGGTAAAAGAAAACTAAGTTTGCGATGTTTATAATATGCTGGGCACGGGCCTCTTGTGCTCTTGTGAAGAGAAGAAGGTAACCCTTCTCCATAGTCCAGCCATAGTCCACCACGCTAGCAAACTACTGGTTGGCAGACTTCACATATGAGAGAACATTATGGAGAACTTAGACAAGGAGGTTTTTTTAAGATGTTTTACTTTAACCGTTAAAGTATAAAATAATTAACTAATTAATACACAAATAACTTTAAAAAGTGCATGCCTTGGTATCAAAGTCAATACCTCTGCGTGGCTGTGCGACGGTTTTTCACTACGTTTACAAAATACAACTACAAGTTTTTCGTACAGCGAGTCTTATTTTTTAATTCTTATTTTCTTAATTTATTGCTATTTCACTATGTATCAAGCCTTATGTCGCGAGAGCCTTTATAAACATACAATTAATAAACAGAAATTACCTACACCCAGACTTAGAACAATATATATTTTTTCTATACTAATATTATAAAGAGGAAAGATTAGATTTTTTGTTTGTTTGTTTGTAATTATTTAAAAAATTCTTAATCCATCATTAGAAAGCTATATAAAATGTTGTCTCCGAGTCACCGAGTAACATAGGCTATATATATTTTTTTAAATACTATGACGCCTATCCTAACTCAAGCGAGCGAAGCCGCGAGCAAAAGCTAGACACTAATAATTATCTCATGTGGGATTCGAACCTAAGACCTAACCTAACCTAACAGCGGCAGCAACGAAGCGACGCTTAAACCACAGTACATACATATACAGTATTCTATCTTCATACAAACGGTCGGAACTCGAGTCATACCTACGCGCCTCGGCGTTGGTATGCGCTTGGTTCGCAACCAGTCGCGAATGCGCCGCAGTGACGAACGGACGGTTTGTTTTATTGAACACTTTGTATTTCATTCATTACGAATTTAATTTTTTATAATATAATATACATATAATATTTACAATCACTAAACCAGAAAGAAACTCAAGTAGGTAGATAAAATTAAAATACTGTAGGCGAACAGCCCTAACGCGTGTCTACGAACCGCGCTGTTGTAGGTAATTATTTCAAGGACAGGGCCGAGTTACAATACTGTATATGTATGTACTGTGCTTAAACGCTGCACCTTCCGTGCCTTGATTGATTGATGAGCAAAACAATAATCATGTGAAAGAGATGTCGATAATGAGTTACTTCGTCTTGATTAATGCGATGTTTGTAAGATTCGATTAATCAAATGTCTTATAGCGTCTTCAGTACTTGAGATTTATGAACTACCTACTTACTACTAACTAACCTGCGACGTTAGTCTTTGTTTTTATCGTTACTTTACGATACTTTTTATACCGGTATGTGTGAGATTCACGCGGGCAAAGTACATTATACATAGCTAAGTCAATACTCACTGGCAAAAATACGATGGGACCTATTCAATCATATATATTTAAACTATAACTATCATAACTAAAATTTAAAATGTGAATGTGAGTTTGTTTGTTTGTTACGCTTTCACGCCTTAACTACTCGACCGATCATACAATTTCACATACACGTTCTCAGAGGTACATAGAAGGACATAGCACCTTTTATTTACAAAATCGTTGTTTTCGAAGGATCTTCTCCTTTTCGTGTGGTTAGTGGCCAACCTATTGTCAAGAGTTGTTCAAGCCGCCCGTAGGCCTCTGACATGGCTTAACGACTGCTGTTAGTTTGACAACAACCGGGACCGACTTTTTACGTGCCCTCCGAAGCACGGCGACGCTCAGATGAAATACCACTAAGCGATCACCCCTATATAGATTGACTGCACCCAACATTGCTTAACCTCGCTAATCGTTTACCGATCAGTGAGTGCAACTGGCTATGATGGATAGTAACTTATTGACAAAATCTAGATTAACGCGACCAAAGCCACGAGCAAAATCTAGTTAATAATATTTCTATTTTTCTATTAGAAAATATCTTTCATTATCCCAGATGGATGTAGACTATGTACCTATCTCCATTACGAGCGAAGCCAAGGAAGGCTGCTTGTATTTACCAAATAGATAAATCAACAAGCATCTACATATCCCTTCATCAAACACAAGTCACGCATACCTAGCATCACATTAACACAGGGCCGCAAGGTGCGATATGACCGGTTCGCCTTGACAAGGTCGTGTCGAGCGCGGATACCGGTTCGTGACACCGTGGGACCGCTCATTCATATAAATGGCTGTCATTGTATGAGTATTATGATGTTTTTATACGAGAATTACCAGCTGAGAGTTAAACTGTTCGTAATAGAGTCAAATATGTGGAACCGTGGTAATAAAACAGCTATTAGAAAGTGAATTTAGATATTTAATAACTTGTTGTATGAATTTTTTACTAATAGGTATATATACTAAAGACTCTTTATATACTAAAAACTGACTAAGAAAGTTTACAAGGCTAGTGTGAATGGAACAGTCGCAAGAGGAAGACCTAGGCGAACGTTTCTCGATCAGATCGGAGGCGTTCTGGACAAAGGCCAGGTTAAGAGCACCTTGAACCGACGGGCGTGTATGAGGAATGTGATGAAAGTGAATGAAGCCAGAGAAGTGTGTCAGGATCGTAGCAAATGGAAATCCGTAGTCTCTGCCTACCCCTCTGGGAAACAGGCGTGAATCTACATAGATTCACGCCTACAAAGATACATACATACATATATATATATATATGTATTTTTAAATTAGATGATTGATGGAAAATATACAAACAATTAAAATAAAATGTATAACAATTAATTTGAAATATTAATTACTTCCTTATGATGAAGCAATTTTGATACTATTTGCACAAAAACATTTCTTTCGATTGCTATTTGTTCTCTTAAACGTAGAAGAATGAACAAAGTGTAACATATGCAACTACCCTCTTATAATTTATTGAATTACATAAATTATACCTATGTTATAGGCACCTATTACTTTTAATAGCATCGGTAAAGATATATACATATTTATACATAGCATTATGTAATTAATTTTCCATAAATAAGTATAATTTATACCAAACGATACATTTTCAAAGTTATCATTTTTTATTTATTTAACGTTTTAGTTATAAATGACAACTGCCTATGAATAATACGTATAATTACAGGGGACTCTATAAACATTAAAACAACAGTCACAAGCGCACAAGAAAAGCGGTTAAGCGGTGGCCTAGCCAGTGCCACTGCGCTGAGTGTTGTGGGTTCGAATCCCACTGGACACAAATTTGTGAGATCCACAAATCGTTGTTCCGAGTTTGGATGTTTTTGTATCCGTTGTTTGAATGTTTGTAAAGTCCCCCGCGGTACAGGATCATTCCAGGTGCGAGAGACGTCTCTTAAAAAAAATTACTAGTAAAAACAAACAGACGACAATAGAGATACTACTCTAATGACGGTTTCTCATCTCTGACAAGCCGGCTCATTCGTACACTCACTAAATATAATTACCAACCGCTGTAGATGAGGTCTCAGGTTCAAATCCCAGGTCGGGCCAACTAAAAGTTACTGGGTTTTTTAGTTAAGAAATCTCAATACGAGCCCGGAATTAAGAAGTTGGCGGTGTTAGAAACCCCCGTGCCTCGGAAATCACGTAAAGCCGTTGGTCCTGCACCTGATCTCGATCCGGTCGTGTCGGATTATCTGTCTTATCGGATCATGCAGGTTAGTGCACTTAGCGTAGATAGTGCACAAGTATGTGTGCAGATATTATAATATCTCCTGCGCAGATGGGCAGACTCCGTTAAGATTAGCCGCCGTGACCGGAATTCAATCTGGAGGACATTAAATACGCAACAGTAGGCTCTTCTAAAATGCCTAAAGGCACACAGGCTTACGTGTTCCTGTCACTCAACACTCAGATTGTACATTATACTAAAACGTTCAACACTCCCTAAGTACCTCTCCGCACTTAAAACTTGTTTTACAACACCTACCTCATAATGGCACACGCACATTAGCGTAAGATGACACTGTGATGATATAAATAGTCGTGAGTGTTTAATATGCTGCCAGTCTCAAACCTGTAGGTTTGCCATGAAATCTAATGTTTGGATGGCGATGGTTTAAGTCATTAGTTCCCAAAGTAACCCTCAGGGGTCCACGGGAGACTCGTCGGGGTCTACGTTGGCTTGACAAAAAAATGGGGTCCACGAAAATTTATTTGCTTTCGATAATGAAGAACTAAAAAACTTGCTTATGCCATATTCAGTACCAGTGGTCTCGAACCAACCGATATTTAGGTTGAGAATTTCTAAAAAAAACAAAATGTCAGCCTACCGTGGTAGATTAAGACCCGAGAATTGAAAAAATAAAAGGTCAGTCTTCACCAATATAAATACGAATGCCAAGGTAGAAATGTAGCTGCAGAGGGTCCACTGGAACCTGCTAAATTTTGAAAGTGGTCTATGAGAAGAAGCCTGGGAACCTCTGGTTTAAGTGGTCAGCTCACCACTGCCACTATGCCGAGTGTACGGGACAAAAAATTGTGTGATTTACAAATAGAGTTTCGAGTCTGGATGTTCTTTGTGTACAGAAATAATTCTTAATGCGAGTTTTTTATGGTATCTGCTCACTAACTGAAGCATCGTTAGAGTTTGTTAAGCTTAAAAAACACTGTTTGCACTACTTATTTACATATTAATAATTTACTTAAAATCCTTCAGACAAACCTACTGCAGCTCAATTCATTTAAATCATAAACACATAATATAACTGAAGAAATTTATTAATTTACAATATCAAAATTTAGATTGTAAATTGTGACTGATTGTGATGAACATACTCAAGCTTTATTTTAACATAACATGCAGTGTTTACTTCAAGAAGAGCATACACTAATGTTGTGTCTTATATGTGTACAATAACCTTAAAATTGTTCAAAGTCTTGCTTAGTTTTGTGAAACAAATAAAAATTTATCAAATACACATGACGGTTCACACATAGTTTGGCAGTGGCAACCTAATATTATAGAGTAAGCACACAGACCGGAGTCATTATTCGTTAGTAACCACACGTCATAATTACGCGCTCCTTAATTAATTCAATAACGACTTTAATCTTTTAATTATGACTGAATTGTGTGTCTGTGTTAAAAAAAATATTGAAAAAAAATTGTAACATTGTGCCTATCAGACTGTCTCCAATATATTGCATGCAATGTTAAGCAAAACATGTGGAACATATTATTACAATTGTAACACCTTTATATATCATGTTTGATGCAAATTAATGTTAGGTATTGTATACTAGATGTGCCTGCGGTTTCACCGTGGCCCCGTGGGTCGTAGCGTGATGTTATATAACCTATAACTTTCCTCGATAAATAAGCTATCCAACAATAAAATAATTTTTCAATTCCAACTAGCCGATCCTGAGATTAGCGCGTTCAACCAAACAAACAAACAAGCTCATCAGCTTTATAATATTAGTATAGATTTCTAAAAAAAACGGCAAGCCTGTTATATTAATAGTGTCTGCCCACCGGGATAAAAATATTTTGTGTTAATCCAAAAAAAATACATATTTTGTTAATCTTGTCACACTGATAGCAGTGTGTCAAGATTTATCCAAATATGTTGAACAGGTTACATGTGATCGAGTAACAGAGTTCGGAAGGCGTAGTGCTTTAAGTAGTCGTCTCGCCATTGCTTCTGTTGCGAGTTCGATTCCACATGGGACAAACATTTGTGCGGTTCACAAATAGTTGTTCCGCAAAGATATGTCACAGACCTAGCTAAAATTATCTTAAATCTACCTATTAGGTAAGTGACCTTAAACCGACGAGCGAACAAGAAGCATACTTAATTAACATTTAATTATTTATTTAATTAAAATACATTTATTATTGTAAATGTATTTTAGTTATATTTTAAAATGTTTTTTATTTAATTATATTATATCCTTTACAGGATGTCCTAAAACAATATTATAAGCTAATACTAACATAATATAATATAACTAACACAATAAAAATAATTTTACAAATTTAACACCTTAAATACTTATGCATTTTTGTGCAACTTCTTTGAATATTGGCAGGCTACAATGATAAATATCAACGTTATTGGCAAATTAATTAATAAGTCGTATAGCGCGCGGCAACAGGGCAAACATTGTACGAAAGAAACAGCATCCTGGCAAGAAGCAAGGTATATATCTGCCTACCTCTCCTGGGAGGCGGCGTGGGATTCAGCAGGATTTGGCCGGGCACACAGTGATGTAGTGTGATATCTGAATGGGCCGCGTTCGTCTGGAGTGCGGGGTATCGACCAGTCTATTTATAAGCGGCGCCGGCGGCCGAGGACTCCTCGCGATATCACACTACGATACGTATTTTATTAATATTTGAACCTAGGCAGAAAGATAAATAGTAGATAAGTACACCTAGGTGTTTCAAAGAACGTTTACCATTTTATATTTCTGTGTTTCTAGTAATCCTGTGTTAACAGATTAATTAGTTTACACTGTTTTAATTTACTACAAAAATGAATATTTTTTACTTGGTGCAAAATTGTTTAAACTTATTTTTACTACAACCTGAGTAATTTTGTAATCTTTTTAAAAAGCTTTATTTCTAGCCTACTTACGAAGATAATTAATACTCAGTTAAAAGTTAGGTAACATCACACAATCTTAACTAATATTATAAATGCGAATGTAGGTTTTTTGTAACGATTTTACGCCTTAACTACTCAACCGATCATCATGATATTTCGCATGTACGTTATCGGAGATACAGACAAGAACACCGGGCGCCTATAGCCTTTAAATAGGCTATCCAAGACAAAAATAATTTTTCAAGTTGAACCAGTAGTTCCTGAGATTAGCGCGTTCAAACAAACAAACAAACTCTTCAGCTTTATAATATTAGTACAGATATGTATTAATATTTGTAGAGAAAACTTTGTACCCGTTTATAAGCATACTAGATTTTGCCCGCGGTTACGCTCGCGTAAATGTAGGCTATATCAATCACTCGAGAACAGAATTTTTTCCTGGATGAAAGACACTCTATGTGCTTTTCTGTATCCCTGACAACGTGTATGCAAGATTTAATGATGATCGGTCGAGTAGTTAAGGCGTGAAAGCGTAACAAACAAACAAACTCATACTCATAATATACATCAGGCCATAATCGGGTTGGTAAGTAGTTATAATCTACATACTTTGTACCCCTTTCCAAACATATTGCGCGCACGTGTGAGAGAGCGGAAAGATACCATATATGTATATTTAAAACTTAATGAACTACAGTCTAAATTCGACCACAGAGCGACCACTAGTATTTATATCCTAAAGTGGCCATGGTCACGAGTTGACCGTGACCAGGGGCGGTGCAAGTCGGTCTAATCGATGCGTTGTAAATAAAAAAGTATTTATACTTTTAAATACGGACGCGATTAGAAGCAGTTGTATAATATCGTAGTATGTTTAAATTGCCAATGTCTTATATTTTAAAACATACAATATTTTTATATATTCATAGCTTCACGCCTATTTTCCCGGCAAGGTAGGCAAAAGTGTATTACATCCACATGTCAGCAACTATAGCTTTAGGTCTACCAGGCATAGTTCTAGATTTAGTGGTGCTGAAAATTCCCTGACAGAACTTTGCCCGTTACTCATTGCCCGACCTGGAACTCAAACCTAAGTCCAAATGCACATTAGCATACACAACTGCGCCAAAAAGGCAATAAATATAATATAATACCTCCAAAAATCTTTAGGTATATACAGGATGTCCGGTAATTAATGGATAACCTTGAAATGTCTTATAGTAGAACTGTAGGCGATTAAACCAAAATAATAAAATTAATATAAAAAAACAAAAAAGCGCAATAGTTAGTCATACTTTTGACTGTCTATCTATTAGCATAATTAGTGTTTAATACTAAAACAACAAAAATCCGATAGAATTTATTCATTTATGGTCGTAGTGTACAAGAAAGTTAAATATGGTAATAAAAAAAATCGTATCTCAGGTAGTAGTAAAGATAGATATTGTAAAAAAAATTCTGACCGGCTATTAGCTCTACTATTAGACATTTCAAAGTTATCCATTAATTACCGGACATCCTGTATAAAGAAACGACATCTGCCAAACTAGGAATAATTCCTATATCGCTACATAAGTTATTTTGCCAAAAGTCTAACAACGGCCAGACGTGTGAGTTTCACAACCTAACCTCTCGACTAAACGGCAGTGACGAGGCGACCAAATGAACCACTACGCCATGCAATCCAAAAATAATCTTAAAACACACTTCTGCCTATGTTTTTAAGGATAAACAGACGTGATACACGTACAGACTAACGCCTTTTACCATTCCTACATAATCAGTTTACCCTGGCAATAATCAAGTCACATAAACCTGTACAAACCGCTAGCCAAGTACATAAATAAATCCGCAGAACAGCTTACAAAATGCCCCCGGGACGAAGTGCTGAGTGTTCCTTTAAATATTACAGGACCTGTGGTCCTGTGAACAGTGCCCCGCGCTAAACGAGCCCTGGGACCTCAACGTACAGACCTCTTTGTGCGATGTTTGCGAGTGTTACAAATTGACGGATGAAATTATTATGGGATGTTTTTAGTTTGAGGTCATTGAAAATTAAGGTACGATGTAGTTTGTAATAGTGTTGAATTTTATTAGTAAGTACGTCACGAACAATATAATTTTTTTTTCCGTATCCATGTTTGACGCCACGGCACACACACGTAAAGTTATGCCTTTATTCCCATAGGTATAAGTAGAGTTGTATTACACCTACATTATGACAACTTGGGTTTTAAGGCCCACATAAGTTAGTCAGTCACTCAGTCACTCAGTTCCAGACTCTCGAGTCATTGTCAGTAAATAGTACAGAGGTGCTGCATCTGACAATGATTTGACAGAAAACCGCTATAACACATTACTCGATCTAGCAATTGAGCGTGGCTCACAAAGATATGCACGATCTTATTTATGCCGCTCATAGTCATTAATAAAGCAGTCTTGCCTATTACACATTTATCTAGGAATATAAACAAGTGAGAAACGGCCATGAATTGTCGTAAATCTTAGAGTTCGAAAAAATGGTTCAGTAATATGCAAAGATCACATCAAAGTTCATAGTAATTGCCGGGGTACATCGACTATTATGAGTCGAATGGGGTTGACCACGAGTCTCCTAGCTCTTACGGTTCTTGAGTTGAAAGTTGTATAACAGACAGATGGACGGACGGACGGACGGACAAAGCTGTTGTATAAGAGTTCTTTCGAACTCTAAAATCTAGGTTTTTCCAGCAGCTTTGCTCCTGTAATCTAGATTTTGTAAATTAAACTTTTGTCTAGATGAAATGTAACCTATCTTTTTCTGTAGACCAAGTGTATGCAATATTTCATGATGACCGATTGAGTTTTTAAGGCGTGAACACGTAACAAACAAACAATTAAACAAACTAACATTCGAATTTATAATATTAGTTAGGATGGGACACATCTCTGTCTACCTCTGCATGTCTGTATAAAAGCATGATACTACGTCACGATTAAGCACAAACAAAATCCTGAAACATTTATAACCTACATAATAAACGCACACCTGTAAAAACTACCTAAACGAGTTTACCTAAGTCTAGAAATACCAAAGCAAAAAAAAATAAAAAAGACAAGAAAAATGTAACCTAAAGGTTACATTTTTCGTTAAAATCAGTGTCGATTTTTTACACTCGGCACAAAACCCGTCGAAATCTGTTGAAAGCCCCTAATTACCGGGCTCGTTCTATAAAGCGTTTGATTGATGAACCTAAAGCTCCCTCTATCAATAACAATCATCGCTGTGAACTCGGCAGGTTAAGTCACGCACTCGCTAGGCGAAGTGTTTGCGGCGTACTGTATGCTATGACATGTAATAGTTAAAATGAAAAATGTGTTTATTTTTCTTTCATCTTCCTATGGAAATCGATAGTTGAACTGCAAAATGGCATAGGTTACTGTTGTCAAGATAAACGGCAGGGAAGCCCCTTTTTTTAAATTGAACATTTTGAGTCAGTAATTTTCCTGCTGTACTCTTAAACTCAAAATATGTTATTTTGGTTACAAATCAACAGTTTAACAGAATTTACAGTCATCTATTGTTACCTTCAGCAAAGTAAAGGCGTAGAACCTATGAGAACAATTGATAAGAAATTCTAATTCGTTTTTTTTTTAAGATTATCGTAGCCAATATTCATTGGCTCCACACACAAACGAAGTTACCAAAAGGCGCTTTATTGATTCTTAGGAAATGTTTATGATGCGTACAATTGCATTCAATTTATATACGAATGTTTCCTAGCCTCGGTGCGTAACCATTTTTATTCGTTACCGATAGTATGCCACATACTATATGTCCTCTGCGTACATTAAAACTACCCTCACAGTGAAGTTCGTAAACCTAATTAGTTAATCTGATGTTCGTCTTTTCAACGCTTATATATGTAATTATGACAATTTAATTGTGTATCCGCCTCGGCGGCGAAGCGTTTGTATATGCGACTAATGTGCCTGAGTTTTCAGGTTTCGTTTCCGGAGGTGCACAGTATTATTGGGGTTGTGACCAGAAATGCTTAATAGCATCACGGATACTGGAACTGTGCCGGATAGACGGCAATAGCGAGTCTATTAAGTGAAACATAAAATCCTTATTGGTGAAATGTGGGTGTAGTACACGTTCGACTACTCCTTCGAAGAGATAAGCGATATACTATGAATCTAACCGGATAGAGTAGAACAAACAAATCGAAATCTTTTAGTTACATATAATAAGTGTGTAACATCTCAAAACTGCGATGAATTACTCACAAACAGCTAGTGTATTATGTCCCGTTTATTTCAATTTGGCAGTCCTTAGTTAATTTCACTTTGTGGCAAACATAAACAGTGTATTTAAAAAAGGGGAACAAAGTTTGTGGTAGTATATAGTTGTAAATATATTATGCTTATTTAGTGTACCCTCAGAAGGGTAGGCAGAGATAAATTAGATCCACATTTAGTCATCATCTTTCGATGGCGGCCTCGATGGCGTAGTGGTTGGTGTAACCGACTGCCACGCCTGAGGTCGCGGGTTCGATTCCCGCACAAGTCAAACATTTGTGTGCATGAACATGGATGTTTGTCTTGGTCTGGGTGTTTCTATGTATAATATGTATGTATTTACAAAAAAAAAGCATATAATAATATGTATGTTTATCCATTGTCTAGAACCCATAGTACAAGCTCTGCTTAGTTTGGGCTAGATGGTGTTGTGTGTACGTGGTAGAATAGAATATAAAATCGTGCACCTAGCCGTGGCGTGGTTACAGTTCACATTGCTGGATTTCGCACTATTGCTGCATAATGTCGCCACATAGACTCATCCATGTATATTACCGAATGACTGAAAGTGTTTAGGCAGAGGTTTATCTCACCCACACTTTGCCAGCTATGAAGATTTTATAGTACCGATAGCGTCCGTCCCACTAACCGTTCCTAGTAGCACAAGCACTAACCTAACAAGTAGAGCACGAAGTCTCTAGTAACCTACATATTCAAAGTGATATTCTATTAGAAAATCTTGAAATTCATTTGATTACTTCTTCTTTTTCAAGTACTTCTCTTATATTTCCCGTACACCATCGAAGAAATCTTTCCACAACAACAAAAATATTCTTGGAAAACTTTATAATTCTCGAACATTCCGTTGGCTGCACAATTGTGAGCTACACCTACTCGGCGCACAAGGCGCTAGTACCTCGATGGGCGCTTCAGAGTGATCGTACACGGAATTAAATTAAACTCCTTCGACGTTCAAAGGAATACTTTCGCATATTGATTTTCCAGCTGAAATCGAGTTATCAGTGCAAGTTAAACCATGCATTTATTTTACCTGAAGTTTTGGCGGTATTGTCACAATAGGTAGTAAATAATTTAGAAGGTAGAGCTACTAAAGTTAGGACAAATTTGAGAAAAGGAAACCTTCGCCTAGCTTACAGAAAATAGCAGCTATATATAATCTATATGTGTGATGTACTGCTAGAAGTCTGTGTATCAGAGGTATAGGTTTTGAAGAGAGTATATTATTATAATAAATGTTATGGTTTGTGATGTATTAACATTTGTCTCATAATTAGTGTAAGTGGAATGTGGCCAATCTGAATAAGGTCAAATAATAAATGATAATAATAATATAGCAAATCATCTTGTGGCGTATTCCTCAGATGAACAATTTCTAAAGTTTCTTAAAGAAACGTCAGCAGGTGTCGACAGACACTGCCTTTTATAAGGTTAAGAACTTAATCTTCGACAACGTGTTCCAAAGTCCTATAAAATTTTCCTTAGCCATTCAAGCGAGCTATAAATATATTCTAAAAGGGAAAGGTCAAAGGTGTATGCCGTTAGATCAAACTCAAGATTTATACGAGGCAGATTACTTGGCTATCGCTTAACCGCAAAATATAAAATGACAGCAAAAGTCGAACTTGACACCAAACTGAACTAAAATTACAAAGAGATGCCTTAGCTACTAATTCTGTCTAGTGACCACCGATTGTATGTACCTATATAATTAGTTTATAACCTTTTAGACTCACCGCATGTGATTATTCGTCAAGCGTAGGCGACAAAATTCATGACCAATAGGCTTCTATTGGTCATGAATTTTGTCGAAAATCGTTTGAAATATACTGTTAATGTGTTCAGCGTACAATCCACTTATTTAGATTGCGTGATTTTTGTATATACCCGTGTGTTCACCAGACAATCGACGTCGAGATTTTTATGGAAAACTGTGTGTTTGATTCAACAGTTAAAAGATTAAGCTTGAAACGTCCATAACTGCGGACAAAGAAAGATAAATAACAGTATACCCTCCAAAACACGAAGTAATCCCGTAATTTCCAAACTAATTAACGATCTAACATCTTCATTTTCCAATTGTGAAAGTAGTAACTGAGCGAGCTATCCAATTGTATTTAATTGATGTTATTTAGTACTTGGAACAACAATGCGTTTAACTTGAAAACTCCGGTTCCAATTATCATCATGCCAACGGCTGACCTTTGCTCTTCGGCTCTCGGAGCGAAAATAACTTTCATCCCACTTAATATTTTCCTTGGAATACAGGTAATATTACGTTTTTAATTCGATACCACGCAATTTGTTTACACAGCGTGTAATAGAAAGATGAGGTGATGTTTAGGGTCTGATTTATACTCTACATTATTGTTAAATATATCTTTTTGTGAAAGGATAAATTGAAAACATAACAGAATTAAGACTGTATATCGTGGAAGTAGAGTTTGATGATATAAAAATATTACACATACATTTCGACATCTGTTTTTTAGGTTCCACGTAACGCATGCTGCCTATTGGCGACTACCGGGCACATTTCCAGACCCAATGCTGCTATCGAATTTCCTAGCAGAAAAACCGAATAACCTAAGAAGATGAGGTGATATTAGGGTCTGATTTGTGCTTTTCTTTACAATTGTTAAATATATTTTAATGTGAAAGCATAAATAATAAGCATAACATACGCCTAGTATTGCCTAAGTAGCGTATGATCGTGTATACACATTACATATATGTACATATCGCCAGCAATGTTTTCTAGGTTCATCGTAATGTGAGTTTGCCTATTGGCGTCTACCGGGGCTATTTTCAGACACAGTGTTGCTAATGCTGCTATAGAGGATTTCACGAACACATCCCAATCATAAGCGTAAGCTTAAACCGCGGGTCCAAAGAGACAATGCTCAAGTCTCAAGAATTTTATTTTGTCATTAGTTTATTAACCTTTTGAACGCCACGCTATAACGGCACCTCCATGTCCTGTACGCCAAGCCCGAAAATCGATATATTATATATGATCAAATATTTCAATAACTAATAACAATTTTGTTTGCTGTATACAATTAAGTAATAATTGGGGATTCAATTTTTAAGTTGTATCACTAAAACACAGAAAACTAATGATTTAATATGTTTATTTTGTATTTTTCTGTGAACCGACAAAAAACAGTTTTGTCGAGTATAGACAACGTTGGCGCACAGGGCACGCTTGCGCATGTCGAGTATAGACGACGTTGGCGTTCAAAAGGTTAATATTATTCTAAAATTAACATGACGGTAAATACAATGATGCAGTTAGTCTTCATCATTTTACATTGGCATCGTCAGAGAAATTAGGAAGAACTATCATCATTTCTGATAATGTTTATTACTTACTAAGTTTAATCTCTGGTGTTTGTAAGATGCTTTTTAATGCAGTTTGTGGCAGTCGAGCCAACGACCCTCTGATGGGCAACGGTAACCTTCGATCACGGACTTAGCTGTGTTTTCTTGGTGTCACAGAAGCAATTTCAAGAAAATACTACTTGACGGCTTACTGTAAATTCATTAATTATTGCGACATAAGTATTACAACGCTATCTAATAACATTTTAAGGCGCAAATTAATATAATAATAATTGTCCCATCATAACTAAAACTAATCTAAACTAAAACTTACCTACTTAAACAAAACGTCTTAATTCCAAGATAAAAATTCGACAATATGTATTAGTTCAGATTACAATCTATGGCAAATTTTATACATAGTAATTTAACAGTTCGGGTGTGTATTTAAAATTTATAATTTAGTACTAACTTCGGTCTATGGATACGGCCATGTGAATCCTACAAGCATAAAAAGTTATCCTGCTGGGATAAATGGCACCATTATGTACATATGTGTTAATTCAGGATATGGCCTAACTATATAAAGTTTCATCCAAATCCGTTTGACGGTTAACGTGTGATTAGATGGGAACATCTCCATAAACTTACACATAATTACATATATAATTACAGTACTTACATACGTATGTAGGTATACATTTTTTTGTATTTAATAAGTGATGTGTTATGTTATTTACTAGATATTATATGACCCTAATAATATAACATCGTACGGTAACACGTTGTATATTCTCAGTTATAAAAGGTCCCGAGAACTGGGCCCAAGTTGGGCGGCAAAAATGCCTCAACTAAATTAATCTCCATTTTTGTCGTAATTGGAAAATTTCCTCGTCCTTAGTAAATAGTTTTATTAATTATTCCAACTAATGAACAAATTTTTTTCGTTTCGAGTCCAATGTCTCGCTTTGCGTGGAAACATTCGATGAATTACATTAACGTTTATATTTTAAATAATTAATTGATGTGAGGTACGCTTATAACCAAATTAGATGTATGGAGACAATCATCCTTTAAGTTATTATAATAAATTCAAGGATGATAAATAAATCGGGCACGCCACGATCGTGGCGGTAAGTCCCGTGTTTGAGGAGTGGCTGGAGAGGCGGCATGGCGCCCTCACCTTCCGGCTGACACAGGTAATGACTGGCCACGGTTGTTTTGGCTAGTTCCTGTGTCGTATACGCCGGCAAGAGACGCCCGGTTGTCACCACTGCGGCGACTGCCACGACGTTGTAGAGGACACGGCGCTGCACACTTTGGCGGTTTGCCCCGCCTGGGCATCGCAGCGCCGTGAGTTGATCGCGGCAGTCGGATTGGTTGCCCTCTCGCTCCCGGCCGTAGTTCAGTCTATGGTCCGGAGTGAGAGGTCGTGGAACGCCGTCGCCTCTTTCTGTGAGGAAGTCATTTCCATCAAGGAGGCGGCGGAGCGGGAGAGGAAGCGTTTAAACCCTCTCCCCAACCGCAGAGCCGGGCGCCGGAGGGCGCGAGACGACCTCCAGCCACCCTGAGGTTTGACCTGGGGGTGGCGGGCTTTGTGGGCCTGCCCGCCATCCGTTCAGCACCAGGTCCGAGAGGCGGCGTGCGTGTTCCCACGCGCGCCTCTGTTTCGAGTCCGTCTCCCCTCTAGGGGGGACAGTAGGGAGTGTTAGAGTGCCTTTGGGTAGATCTTTCGTGTAGTGGCCTGCCGTTTCATACGGCGGGCCGAAACCTCGGCGGGGTCGCGACCGCATGCGAAAGTGATTCGCGCGGCCCCGTCGATAGTGATTTTGTCGAGGAACACCGTGGTAGGTTTAGTCGGTATTCCGGGAGGTACTTTATCATCTTTAACATCTTTCTTTTACCCCGGCGAGTCCGACGTAACCCCTCCGCCCGCACCCGCGGAGGGGTATGCGGCATGCATACCCCCAGGTAAAAAAAAAAAAAAAAAAAAAATTTAAAAAAAAAAAAGATGATAAATGACAATAAAAACATTGCGATTAAAATGTTGAGCGATAAGTTTCTTGTTAATTCTTCTCATTGTTCGCATTGCTAAACTATTGGTAAATACGAATTTACTTCAGTGAATGTAACTTTGATTTTTATAATTGTTTCATTGTGATCTTATTGATAAACATATTTTTATTTAGTTAGTAACGTAGATAGCAAATAGGAACAAGACGCGGCTAATAAGCAATGATTGCAGCCTATAGACGATTGCAAGACCAGACTGACTGTCAAGAGTCAGTACCATACATAAGCTTGCTTTTGTTTGGAGTCCATGGTGAGATACCGGGTTGGAATACTGGATCAAGTAAAATATTGCACTTTCTATTGGAAACAGTTAGTAGCAACACGCTGTCTGGTAAAGGGCATAGTAAGCAATAAGCTTACCCTTGCGCGGGTATAAGTAACATAGCAAGCAAAATATGTGAAAATTACCGGTAGAATCTTTACCGGCGGGGTCCCTGGGAATGAATAGGCGTGAATCTAAAAATACAACATTTATGTGTATATATATATATATATATATGTATGTATGTAGTGCCTATAACCTAAGATTCGTAAACTCAAACATCTTATAACAGATATTAATTACAATATAAACACGAGTACTTGACGGCACAAGCTCTCTTGAAGCACAGAGTTTCAGCCAATAACATACGGGATTTAATACCCTAATAGTTCAGAAAGCAACAGGTACGTGACCTATCACGAACGCCAGTGACCTATATTGTGGTTCCGAGTTCTACATACATACGTCGGCTGAGTATTCGACACGTTTGGACGAAAATACGAATGGTTTTTAACGTCCGTTTGTTTGTCGATAAATGTAAATATTTAAACGTACAACCAGTACGTTTAACAGGACTGGAATAGCTGATCGTGTGTGTGGTTAAAAGTAAATTATACTATATTAGTATGCAAAGGTTGGTTTTTAAATAGAAGCACTAGGTTTCTACTTGGATGGCGTAGTCGTGTTGCCGCGCCCAGTGTTGTGGATTTGATCCCAACGTGGCAATATAATTTGTGTGATCCACAAATTATTGTTCCGAGTCTGGGTATTCCTTGTGTCCATTGTTTGAATGTTTGTAAAGTCCCGCGTGTCACAATAATTATCCTTATCCTAGTGCTACTGGAATTGTTCCTAGTGAGAGAGTTCCTGTTTAACCTTTTGAGCCTATGCCGAACACGATGTGTCCGCCTGCGCCAAACTATAAATCTATAACAGTTGAAATAATTTGGCTACTTCAATTTTGCTGTTTTTAAACTATTGAAATAAAAATGTAAAAGTAGAGTTATAGGCAATAGTAAAATTAGACACAAATTAAAACAAACTATGTTTTCGTATTTTTATTTAATTTTTCGATTAGTCGTTTCTCCTAATAGAGACGTAGCGTGGAGGGCACGGAAACTTTTGTCTTCTATACAAGACCGTGGCACTCAAAAGGTTAACAAATTGTCGGGTTATACCGGAAAAGAACTACCTAGTCGAGTGAGTGGAGGGTACCGGAGCCCCAACTCCCTCCCCTCTCCTGGAGAGAGGCTGGCGACGCATTTATTACTCCTATGGTGTTGCGGGTGTCCATGGGCAGCGGTAATCGCTTACCATCAGGCGATCCGTCTGCTTGTTTGCTTTCTATACCATAACAAAAATAACTTACAGAAGATCGATGTGAAGTACCAGTATGCGCACTGTTGTCATCCATTTGACGAGTAAGAGAATCTTCGTTTGCCTGCTATTGTTTTATGTCCCTCGCAATAGGAAGCCAGCCTATAGCCGTCTATCGTGCACAGTTCTAGACTCCGTGCTGACGCTGAAAATTTCTTGACGGATAAATACAATAACACAACCCGACTGATGCCCGAGAGTCGTATTCTACCGCTGCGTTACCGTGTCAGTCGCCACTTTAGTAGTAAAACAGATATGTATCTAGCATTAAAATAAAAATCTTCTTCTCCCTAGCCTTTATTATTCCTACGTCACTTGGGGTCGGCTTTTCTGGTCTAACAAGATTTTACTGGATATCAGTGTTTACACGGAGCGGCTGCCACCTGACCTCCGCAACCCGAAGGCTAACGATACCCTAAGGCTAGCCTTAGCCTTAGCCTTAGCCAAGTCTTAAAACTGGTCTAGACCAGTGTCAGGATATTATAGAGCACTGACTTCCCAATAACGACTGCTATAGATTTTCATGGCAGCCGAGACCGACGGCTTAACGTGCTCTCCGAGGTACGGAGCAGGCGATAATTGTCAATCAATACGCACATAATTTCGAAAAGTCATATTACTTCCGAAAGTCAGACGTGCGCGACGTGGGTTTGAATCCGAGACCAGAGGACCTGGTCAAAAACTGCAATGCGGAGGCATTGCAGTCTGTTGGTCTCCTCGCTGAGCTATTGCTGCTAGCGTAAACTATTTAGCATAGCTGATCATTAAAATACAAATACACACAGAAATTAATATATTGTCGAGGACAAATCCTTTTATTTTAATACCCCTAGTAAGCAGAAGAGCCAGTCATGGACTTCAGCAAAGTCAAGAGGTCTACACAGCTAAGCCACTGCGTATCAAACCGCTACAAATACACACGGCTTAGATAATTGCCTCACGTGGAGGTCGAATCAGCAAACAACATACATTAGAACAACAGATTTGACCGTGCACTTAATTCTAATAATTATACTACAAGTATAAGTAATTCCGTATACACTGAACTCCATAAAAACATGAAAGCAAATATAATTTACATCATATTGTTCAAACAGTATTCCCTACAGTGTTGTGTATCATTACGGACGAGACACATGGTCGGGTAATAATCAGTGACGTAATCGATACCACCTCCCCCGGGGGAAAACTGATAGTCTGACGGTACGGACTGTTCTTATGAGCGTGTATAGCTTTCGTGGAAGGAAATTTTCCATTCCGCGACTTCAACGTTGCGTGAAAATTTATTACGTAATATTATTCGAATGATTTTCGAATACAGATGTATTTAAAGCGGTATTTACTATAATGACTGCATAGATGGCGCTGTGATTTAAGTTGACATCACGCAACCGCCAGTACGTCGACTGTTGTTTAGATTGGTAAGTGCTTTGTGTCTGTTGTAATATATTCATATAATAATATTCTATCACATACACACAACACCATCTAGCCCAAACTAAGCAGAGCTTGTACTATGGGTACTAGACAATGGATAAACATACATACCTACATACTTTTTTTTTTTGTAAATACGTACATTATACATATATACATACGAGCCAGATTATAATAAACGAACAACATGGTTTTGTAAAATCCAGATCAACGAGTACTAACCTGGTTACCTACCATAATGAATTAGTTAATGCCGTAGATTCTGGTATCCAGGTTGGTGCTGTGTACATGGATTTTGCAAAGGCATTTGATAGAGTTCATCATTCGGTACTGCTCAAGAAGTTAGAGATGTATGGTATTTGCGGATCCCTCTTGGAATGGTTTAGATCGTATTTGTTTAACAGAACTCAGTATGTAGTAGTAAAGGGTTTTCATTCTGATACATATGTAGCCCCATCTGGAGTCCCTCAAGGTTCTCATCTAGGTCCATGGCTGTTTAATATATTCATAAACGATATAGTGACATGTATTAAATATAGTAGCGCATATCTTTTTGCGGACGACTTAAAGTTGTCTAAAAGTATAGAACAGCCCCTGGATTGTCAACTACTACAAGAAGACCTTAACTCAATTTCGGAATGGTGCATAGTTAACTACATGACACTCAATGCGAGCAAATGTAGTTTCATAACTTTCACACGGAAACATAACATCATTCATTCTCAATACTATATAAACGGCACCGTTCTTCGGGAAGAAACAGTGCAAAAAGATCTAGGAGTTCTATTTGACTCAAAATTAACTTTCGTTCCGCATATTGATTACATTATCAAAAAATCATTTAAAATGCTGGGGTTCATAATCCGTAACGGCAAGTTTTTCCGTAAGATAGAAACAAAAATAGCCCTATACAACGCCTACGTTCGTAGCAACCTTGAATACTGCAGTGTAGTCTGGTCTCCACACTATAATGTACATCAATTAAGAATAGAGCGTGTCCAAAAAAGATTTACAAGACAGCTTGCTTTTTCTTGTCGCGTACATAAAGAAATAACATCATATGATGAAAACTATTGTTTTTTAAAATAGATAGTTTGGCGGTTCGCAGGCAGTTTCTCGACATGGCTTTTTTATATAAAATACTGCGAAATTTTATTGACTGCCCTCCCCTACTCCAATCCGTAGGATTGCGTGTACCACGTCGTATCCCGAGGAGTACGTCTATGCTTGGAGCGTTGCATCAACCCTGTGCGCGAACCAATTTAAAACAAAGCTCTGCTTTATACAGACTGCCAAAATTGTACAATTCCATCTGCAAGGAAGTGGACATTTTTAATGAATCGCACATTACTTTTAGACAAAATATTATGAGATTGTTAAGTGAAAATAGTTTAAAAACAAAACAATTTTGATACATAAATAAGTAGTTTAAGTATTTTGTTAATAAACAGTTGTATATTACTCTGATATAAAGTTAGTATTATATAATATTAGTTTTAAGCTACCATAACTACGTGCCCGCTGTGACACCTTAATATGTTGTGCGTTATGTCTTAAAATATGTAACCTTATTTAGATGTATGACCAACTAATGTAACAACAACTGGTAGTCCTAAATAAATAAATAAATAAATACATATTATACATAGAAACACCCAGACCAAGACAAACATCCATGTTCATGCACACAAATGTTTGACTTGTGCGGGAATCGAACCCGCGACCTCAGGCGTGGCAGTCGGTTACACTAACCACTACGCCATCGAGTCGTCGTCGTAAGGTCTGACAGTTATACTTAGTTCGAAAGTGGTGTTTTTTTTTTAATTTCAAAGAACAATGATTAATTTATTTAATCTTCTCCCTTAGCCTTTATTATTCCCAAGTCACTTGGTGTTGGCTTTTAATATTCATCTTAAATAAATACTTAAAAATGCTATGGACATCAAAACTAGTTTCCTCCGCTCTTGTCTTCACGGCACTTAAATATATTAGCCAAAGTAAACGACATAAAAAAATGTTCAGCAGAAAATCGTGACCTATTCGGATATCAAGTTATTCGAAAGCAATCTAAGATGTCATTACGGTAGACTGTCAGCTTACTGACAATTAGTAAAGGAATCAATATTCTGTGAGATCGAACCATCTTAGTCTTGTCTTGGTCTTTGACAGATCAAATTTCTGTAAAGTTATTAGAAAAACGGCTTATGACTTCACCTTTCTTAAAAGGTGAAGTCATTAGGCGTTTTTCTAATAACCCACGTCACGACTAATTTTTGAGATATCAGCCGAAATACTACACTAGAGAGCTACGCTTTAGCACGAATGGGCCACTCGACCGGAGTGATGCCACGGCCTCACAGAAAACCGGCGTGAAATAGCATTTGCGTTGTGTTTCGTCGAGTGAGTGAGGGTACCGGAGGCCACACCGTCCCCGTCCCCCTCTTCTCGTAGGGACAAATTTAAACGGAACGCAACGCACTCGGAACTCCTCTGGTGATGCGGGTGGCCATGGGTGGTGGTAATTCCTTACCATCAGGCGATCCGTATACTAGTTTAAGGCCTATATCATAAAAAAAAAAAGAATACGAGACGGATATGGATTTATGCAGCACGAGCTAAAATCTTGCTTTTCACTCTATTGTGAAAATAAAGTGTTAAGTTTGTGTGTTTCACAAATAGTTGTTTCGAGTCTGGGTGTTCTTTGAGTCCGTTGTTTGAATGTTTGTAACCTCCCCGCGACACAGGAACAATTCCTAGTACGGGAGAAATCTTAAAAAAAATATTTTTCTGTTTCTCCCTAATACACTCGTGAAGTAAGTTAAATCTATCGTTTGAAAAGTCAGCAATCAAACCTAAACTAATAATACAAAGCTGAAGAGATTGTCTTCTTGAACGCGCTTGTATCTGAAGGTACCAGTCATATATAAAAATAACATTTAAATTCATAAATTACTTTTACAAATTTCTTCAATGTCCAGGAACTTATGTTGCTGAATATAAAATGGTACTACCACCAACCGTAAATCCAAATAAAGCTTTCATTCTTTCCTTCCTTCCACACCATCACATCTTCCATTCGAATTAAGTTAACAAGAAACATCTTCAAGATTAAAAACCTTATCACAAGGGCAAGTTCATCAACCGTCGACATACCAAGGAACCCCCAAGATTCCTATAATACCCCATTCATCATACAAACCATTAACGGCATGTGGAAAATGAACTGAAAAAGTCCAACCAAAGGAATTCCATCCCTATTTGAATATACTTAAGGTCAAAAATATGGACGGAGTACTTGATTGCCGTAACGTCCTTGCCTCACTGCAATGAACGAGCGATAATCGATATTTGATGTTGCTATATTAATAAGTAACAATAAAATATTTAGAATATTATGACTATTATACTGAGGCCCATACTTTGAATACTAAATGGAGATTTCGTATTTAGATATTAGAATCTAAATAGGGTTCAGAGTTTCGTTTCAATAGTCGGGGAGAAACAGTTTAGTTGGTCGTCTCGGCATTGCTAGAGCGCCGAGTTATCATACCTGTATTGGACAATATTCCTATGGGGTTTATAGATAAGTAAATTAAAGCAGCGATAGCTCAGTGGGGAGACCAACAGACTGCAATGCAGAGGGTCTCGGGTTCGAACCCACGTCGCGCACCTCTGACTTTCGGAAGTTATATGACTTTTCGAAATTATGTGCGTATTGATTGACAATTATCGCCTGCTCCATGCCTCAGAGAGCATGTTAAGCCGTCGGTTCCGGCTGTCATGAACATCTATGGCAGTCGTTATTGGGAAAGTCAGTACCCTCTAATATCCTGACACTAGTCTAGCTTTAGGGTATCGATAGCCTTCGGGTTGCGGGAGGTCAGGTGGCAGCCGCTCCGTGTAAACACTGATATCCAGTCAAATCCATTTAGACCAGAAAAGCCGACCCAAGTGACTTGGGAATAATAAAGGCTAAGAGAGAAGAAGATCTATCTATAATAATATTATAAAGCTGAAGAATTTGTTTGTTTGGTTGAACGTGCTAATCACAGGAACTACTGTTTCGAATTGAAAAATTATTTTAGTGTTGGATAGCCCATTTATCGAGGAAGGCTATATAACATCACGCTACGACCAATAGGAGCATCAATAAAAATGTTGCTAAAACGGAGAAAATTCTTCTTACATATGTGAAGCAGACGATGTTGCGCGGGTCAGATATTCTATATATATATTTAAAAACGAATCCCTGTTACCTTGGTCTCGCCATAACTTGAGAACGACTTCACCGAAACCATTCATATTTTTTTAAGTTTTCTAATACTTTGTAGAAGGTTCTTACGGAAAGGAAAGTTAAGAAAATAGCGAAGAAAAATGGATAATTTCAGAAAACTTAACGACTATTTTAACCTCGCTAGTTTGACAGTTAGTTTAAGACAGGATAACGACTGTCCGGTCAGCTAGTATACCTATTGATAAAAGATAACTCTACCACTAGATATGAACCATGCGTCCCTGCGACACCTACATTATTAAACCTAGTAACAGTTTTATTTCTTATTTAAACGATACTTCACGTACTGGTAATAAGTACTGTATTATGGGAGATTTTACAGTCATTGAAAAAAAACGGACATAAAGAACAGTCAGGCTCGTAACAACTATTTGTGGATGATATTTTTATTTTTCTATTGTGGTGTTGAACCCACTATACTTGGCACAATGGCAGTGTCAAGGCGATCACATAAACCACTAGGTATGCCATCCGTGCAGTGAATTTGCATAGGAAAATTCATCCCCTTAATGGTGCTTACTCGGTGCTCGCAAGGCGTATCAAAATTAAATTCATGTCAAGTGATTTGATTGGCTATTGCTTATTTAGTCAGACAATCGCAGCAATTGACATGCGCACTACCGTCAGTTAACAAATAATTGTGTTGATCTTTTTCCAGAGACCAGGTGTTACTTACTGTTTTTTTCTCAGGTATATTAAGCTGTGCTTCTAAGTTATAATTATTTTTATAAATGATTAATTGCAGTACTATATTCACATATGGATCTCACGCTCCGATTCCTTACGAGGTTAATATATCTTGAAATGATATCTACGCGAGGCTCTCGCATACGGCACAAGGCTACCTGACGCGTGGTTGAGAAAACATCTTTTAAATATAGTTTTTATTGTTTAAGTAATAATTTTAACCAAAATAGATTGCCGTTGTATGCATTTAGAAGTAAGGTTGGGTAGTGTGAGGTGATGCCGTGAATGTTCAGTAGCAGGCAGAGTTGCCCACGTTAACACTAGCTCTGTTTTAGTTTCTATGTAAGATACGGTGCCTCTATTAAAATTTATTTAAGAAAAACACTAGATCGCTATGAATACTGCTTCTTATCGCCTAGGATTGATTTTATTTTTATAATCAATTACACTGTTGTGTTTGGGAATATTTTTATTATTAGAAGGCAAGACCATGGGCCACCACGCAGGCTCAATATGGATTGGCAGACTTCAGATATCTTCAAGAACATTTAAAGAATTCTTAGACATGCAGCGTACCACGTATTACGTAATTATCCACCTGTGTTATTAGTATAATTGCATATTAGAAAAGTCAGAATGCGTGCCTCTTCCTCGCAACGGTCTCTGCATTAAGGAGTCGGCCCACTACCCCGTCTCATACCATGAACGTGCTAGAAACGTGTCAGGCAAAAAAAAATCTTTGTAAGGAAATTTATAAGACTATGCCCACTAGACCGTTCCGTCACCGACCAGCAGTTCCTTATGCTATACAGTTGCTATATCGTGTTGCTTTTCATGTCTGATACGTTCCTAGCGCGGTCATGGTTTGAGACGGTGTAGTGGGCAGAGTCCTTTAGGCTATGAGATAGGAGACCGTTGCTTAGCCTAGATAGCCCAGTGTAAAAAAAAATATATTGTTTTCATTTATACGTATACGTATGAATAAAAACAATATATTTTTTCTGTTTCCGTCTCCTTTGCGCGGTAGCACATTATAAATATTTAATTTACTTATCTTCTTCTCTCTTAGCCTTTATTATTCCCAAGTCACTTGGGGTCGGCTTTTCTAGTCTAACCGGATTTGACTGGATATCAGTTTTTACACGGAGCGGCTGCCACCTGACCTCCGCAACCCGAAGGTTAACGATACCCTAAGGCTAGACCAGTGTAAGGATATTTTTTTTTTTTTATAGCACCCGCCTTCGCAGGGTGTTGCGCAAACCTCCCCTAACATAATTAGGGACATTATTTATCACTTTATGATTCCATTTCACAAAATCTTTTCTTAAAAAATGTTTGCAATTTACATTATTTGTCTATTAATTTTGATGCATGTTTTTGTTCCATTTATTCTGACCATATCACTAAGTCAGTGTCAGGATATTAGAGGGTACTGACTTTCTCAATAACGACTGCCATAGATGTTCATGGTAGCCAGGACCGACAGCTTAACGTGCTCTCCGAGGTACAGAGCAGGCGATAATTGTCAATCAAAACGCACATAATTCCGAAAAGTCATATAACTTCCGAAAGTCAGAGGTGCGCGACGTGGGTTCGAACCCGAGACCCTCTGCATTGCAGTCTGTTGGTCTCCCCACTGAGCTATCGCTGCTATATTATTATAGATAGATATTGATGTATATTTCATTATGTATGAAATATGCATCAACATCTATCATACTCATTATATTCTCTCTACTCTTTCTATATACATTGCTACGAGAATAAAAGATAACTACCGTAAAATCCCTTTACCCACCCATACGACACACAGCCGTGATATTATGTAATATTTACAAGGGTAACAACATCATTGACGCTGTCCGTACACACATCAAACATTGGTTTATTGATGGTGTCAGACGCTCACATTGAAGCTCGTTTCGTAGTAGTGCATTAGCGTCACACATTAAATATCAAGACAAACATGAACCGGTCTTAATGTACAAAATATGGGTTATTTCGTAAGATTACGAAACCGTACTTATATATTTTTTTTGCGTTTCGTCTATGTGGACGGCTTCGGTGGTGCAGTGATAGTAGACACGACAACTATGCGTTAGGTCTCGGGTTCAACTCATGCGTCAGGTAGTGAAATATTTCTGCCATGAAATTTTCCGTAGCGGCACGGAGTCTGGAACTGTCCTCGGTGAACGGTAATAAAGGCCTTAATTGCGTTAGACCTGAAATACATAGCTGCTGAAATATGGGTGTAATACCTCACTACCCCTTCCTTAAGAGAAATAGGAAATGAGACGTGAAACTGCCTGTTATCCGATAAAGGAAATTTGAACAACCAACACGTCAGACCATTTTTCAATCGTTCAATAATTTAACTCTACACTGACGAAATTCTACACCTACGGAAATTTACATCACCAGCCGTACTATCGTTGCTGTAGCAACAGACCAATTACGCTTTCTTATCTCAACATCAGCCCCGTATCAAAACGCTCAGTCTTTTCCATCAAACAACATCAAAAAAACAAAAGTAAGTGAACATAAAAAATATTCCATACGAGACACTAGTAAAATACAGTATAAACATGATATCAACTACTCTGCTCAAAAGAAATAGCAGTTGTATGAGCATACAAGTATTTAACGAAATACCAAAAAGCATACGAGAATTGACACAATTCATACATAAATTAAAACAATGGCTCACAGATAAACGCCTTTACACACTTGCTGAATTTACGTTATGTAAAGACATATAAGTATTTGTTAGTGTCAAAAACCCACAGTTACGTAGAAACTATAATCCTAATTAATCTAGTTATGTTATTATTAGTATAGCTGTGCTCATAATAATACACACAGATACATATACTATAATGTGCAAATGTATAAAAATAATAGACTTATAATTTAATTAATAACGTAACGTAAATAATTATATTATATGTTATCATTATAATTTAATGCAGTTTTATAATTCCTTATTCAATGTAATTTATTTCACGACATAAATTCATGACGCTAATTAATTAAGGACGATATTTATTTTATTTCAAACAGTACATAATTATTATTGTTATCTTAATGTTACCTACCTAATATTCACATATTGTTAAACTTAAATATTAATTTTGCATACCGTTCATACGGTGAGACATGCTGTGCTTATTTTATTATTTAAACATCTTTGTAACCGTGTTTCTAGCAAATAAAGATTATTATTAAATAATCCCTTCATTAGTTTATTTCGGAACGGGTAAAATATAAAACGGTCTCATGAACCTATTGTTTAGTTTGGACAGGCCTGTTGGACCGTGACGTCATTTGTCCCACAGACAAGACTCCGAGCTGCCTACATTTAAAAAGAGAAGAAATATACTAGTATTCTCTAGAATCATCTTTTATAAGCTTTTTGGTCCCAAAGCTTCTATTTTAAGAAATAATATTTTACTTTACCATGTAAGATTTACGCGGATTACGATCCGACTGAGAGATTTTCTCGGGAAAACTGAGATAGAGAAAAATATTTTCTCGGCCAAGACCAAGACGTGACTTATATTGCCTAAATGATATACAGATATTTATACTTACACTCACATTTCGTCCATTATGATTTCAGGCCCCACACAATAGGTACAGCTTATTACCGTGTACTGGGCACAACTCCATATTATAATCCATAGATTTTGCATTTTCTTCGGCAATATACTAACTAACTAACTATATATTACACATTTCACGACAGAAATCGAACCTAAAACCATAGCAGTCGCATTTATTCGCTACTGCTGCGTCATCAAATCCTTGACATTATCAAACATATTTACTTTATAGACAGGATACTTATTTATCCATCTCTATGTTCAAGAGCGATAAAGGGCTGATTTTGCTATCACCAACAAAAGAATAAATGGGCATTTTGACAGGGTTTGAATAAGAAATCTGTCAAAATTATAGCTTAGGTAAGCTAACAGACGATTGCGAAATTGAACCCTAATAGGGTAGATGCTTATTTTGAATTTCGAACATTATTTTACACACAAGAGCAAATAACAATCAAATGAAATATATTTGAAAACCGTATCAATATTTGTTGCAAAATAAGTAAGTATATGTTTTAAATTTGGATATTAGAAAATGTGGAGCTGTAGTGGGGATATTTTGCTATCCCTCGGCAGCTGCATTTAATAGCGATTACATCAGAGTTTGCAGTTTGCATCCTTTTTCTGTAACTTGAGATTTACTCCTACTACCAGATTTGCAACGCTTGTATCTTATTTAGACTAGATTTTAACAATTCTTCCTTCGTTAGAAATCGAACAATCAAATTATTTGACTGAAATAAAAAAAAAATTTGCAATTACTCTCATTATATTATTGATGTGGTTGGTGTCCGGTTGCTGTAACCATTACCTAAGTCAACATGGTTGCCGGGCGGCGAGACGACGCGGCAACGGCGTGTAACAATATACCAGAGAACGTTCACTAGTATGAAAGGGAACGCCCGTTGCGCACTGATTATCCGCTAGACGAAGCTGCCGTCATGTATAAGAGGTAGCGGTGTGGAATTATTCCTCAGCGATTAACGCTTTAATTTATTTTGGATCTGTTGACAATGTAGAAGAACATAGAAGAGTTTGCGTTGGATTAAAACGCAGAGGTCTCGAGATCGTTCTCACGGCACACGCTTTTTGAAAATCTGTCAAATATCATTTAGGTCACTAACTAACACACGAACGTCAAATATAGTGATTAGTGAATTTACTTAAGTTCCTTATCGCTCACTTGAACGGTGAAAGAAAGCAGCTTGCTAAGATCTGAGAGTTCTTCGTCATATCCCAAATGTGTGAAATCTGTTGACGTGTACTGGGCCGGTGTGGTGACCTATTGTCCCATTCTCATAGTGAGAGATGTCCCGTGACCAGTACATAAACAAGGCTTATATGTAGGTTATTATTTCTGGCATCAATTCTAATAAAAGGCTACACTATTTCTAATAAATGGCTTTACTATTTCTAATAAAAGGCTTCAATATTTCTAGGGAACAACATAGGTAACTTGAACTAAGTTTAATAATGTAAGTTCCTCCAGACTTCGATTATAGCGGCCATTCTTAACGGTGACCATCTGCGCAGGGAATATTTTACGATGTGCAACACCGCCAACTTCCGAACTCTGAGCTATTATTATATAAGATTCGTTCTCAAGACCTTATGCACAGTAATCGCATTCACTGCTAGCTAGTCAACTATTACCCCTGAAAGTAGCGGCATTCGGTCTTAGGGTAGACCGACAATACGCGAAGTGTTAGATGCTTTTATAAGGGACTGGCAAAACAAAGTATAGGACAGAAGTCAGTGGCTGAACTTGGGTAAGACCTATGTCTATCAATGGGACAGAAAAGGTTAAACACTTGCGCTATTCAAGGAAATGGTGTACAAATTACTGGAACAGTCATGCTCAACCTCAGTGTGCATGAAAGACGTTGTCGCGCCCTGATTAGTGCGCTACCGACTTGGGCGCCGCCACTGATATGGCTCAATTTATGGACGACGACGAATTCAAATATATTTTATTATTACACTTAAATTTACAAACATGCTTCTTGCCTGATAAGCGGTTACAGTAGTCCAAAGGATTGCAGCGACATCTTTTCCGGAACTCTCAAAGGACTAGCTCTAATGCCCACGCAAGATTCAAAAATAAACAAGTCTACCTGCTGCCAATACATAGCTTGCTTAAGAAGCGCCGAAAACAGTATTCACTGAAGGAATGCAATTTATAATTGCCAGATTTAGCAAAAAAGAAGGTGCTACAATCCCTGTAAAGGACAAAGACCACCAGGTCATTCTGCTGACAGTAAACTGCTTGCTTGACTGGCCTACCGCAAGAATACATATTAGAAGGCATGCCATAGCTATTTGGATGATATGGTCATTCCGACAAAAGAAAAACAGTAACCATTTTCACTTAAATTTATTTCTTCCTTTTTGTACTTGCATATGCAATAATTATAACACTTGAAATTCAAATCACAAGGTATGTTAAACAGCAAACTGTATTATGTTAATATTGTATACAACATAACTTTGATATCCCAGCGTTTGAGCCTAAACGAAACCGCCGTCGTCGCGGTTTGACCTATTAAAGTTATTTTACCTAAGACCCTTTGTCTATTATTTATACCGGTTAATGTCAAAATTACATACACACATATTCAGTATTAATCCAGTTTTCCAGAGGCGTAAACTGAGGCTACTTTTGCATTTCTTAGTGTTTTAACAAGCATATAATTGTTAATAAATATGCTTGTAATTATATACATACTAACCCCTAAAATTTTAATGTTGACTTACATGTTACTTCTATAACATAGCAGTAATAAAACTGCCATGTTTTACAGTATAGTAATTAACAACTTTCACAATAAAATATCTATATATTAATGCTATTTAATGACAGAAAAATATTTTGGACAAAAAGGTTTATTTATTACGTGACTGACGGAAAGGTGATTTGTCGCTTACTACATTTATTTGCGAGCACGGCGATTTTCTTCTAGACTAAGTAGATAAACAAAATACGTTTAAGAAAAAGAACTGGCTTTAAGAATCTAAGAATAGTGATTTGGAAATCCAAGAGAGAGGCCTAGCAGTGAGAAATACCAAGAAGACAATGAAATAAAAATGTTGATATAATTCGACGTTTGCATTAAGTGCCAGACGACCTAAAGCCCACCATACACAGACAGCGGAGGCGTACCGGTACCGGTGACGTTTTTGTTATATTATTAGATTTATGATGGCACATTACACACACGAACCGGAGCGAACGTCTGTATAAAATTTCATACTAATGCGAACAATCCAAACTTGTGTCTCCGGTAACTCTCCGCTTCCGCTACCGCTTGGCCTACGGTACCACTCCGCCTCCGGCACCGCTCCACCTCCGGCACCGCTCCGCCTCCACTACCGCTACGATGTCTGTGTGTGGCGGGCTTAATTTCTGACGATGGCACAAGCGGTACAAGAGCTAGGAGTGTCGTTACCTACCGAAATCGGTTAAAAACCGTATTGATCAGGACTATTGAACAATAACATAATACATTTGACATGGCGGCGGCTCCGAAGCTGCGACCGTTGTCCAGCCACCCGTGACTTCTCACGATCGCAATAATTTGTGTATAAATCAACCGTGACCGAAAAATAGATTTCACTGTTTTAAAGTGAATTACGTTAGTTTTTTGTTTGTCTAGACTGCTTCGTTGGTCTATGGTACAAGTTTATATACGCTTCTGATTATTGCTTGCTCTAATTGAATATTATCCTGAAATGTTGATGTGTCCTAAAATATATTTGCATCTCTCTTGTGAAAATAAATTATTGCATTGTGAATCTCGCGGGTATCCATAATATCTATCCTTGGGTTGATTAGCCACGGCGACCCGCGCCGTGCTCCGTCACGGACTCGCGGGCGCCCGCGACCGACTCCCGCCTCTTGCAGCGCCGGCAGTAACAAAGCAGCGCTCAGTGATTTCCTAGAAACAGCTCCGCTCGCGTGCTCCGTCGCGCGGACACGTTGTCCGCGGGGCGAGCCCTGTCACCCGCGCCGCGTGCGACGTGAGACCCATGATAATAGAAAACAGCACGCCGCGTGGGCGCCCGCTCCGTGCACCCGCTTAACGCAGCGGACGGCCTAAATAAGTTAACTTACGCTAAAGCCTTTTCGGCAACAGCTGAACCCAATAACTGGCAATAGACTCGTCCTCTATACGTGTGGTCTAAAATGCATGCCAAATGTTAGTGTCTTAAGTCTCTTCTGTTTAGAACTTTGATAAACAGTTGTGAGTACATGTATGTCTATGTAAAAATTAATACCGAAGCGAGTATGTGTTTATGAGCTTAATAGCAAATACTTGATTTTCCACTGTCTTATAGACCCTTTGGCAAAAAGAACAGTAGCCTTCGTCTCTTCTAAGGTTACCGTTACCTTTTGGAGTACGAAAAAACTCTTATACAACAGCTTTGTCCGTCCGTCTGTTATACAATTTTCAACTCAAGAACCGCTACAACCAAGAAGAGTTAGAGACTCGCGGTCATCGCCATTCCACCCAGCATAGTCGATATACCCCGAAATGACTATCACCTTTGACCTCTGACCTCAAGATCACGTGATACCATTTTTTCGAACTCTAACATTTACGGCAATTAATTGCCGTTTCTCACTTGTTTAAAGGCGTTACAAGCGTCCTAAGGCAATAATGTAACCTAAGTAGTAAGCTGAATTATGTATATTAAGTAGTAAACTACGAAGTAAATTAGCCGCTACAGTACTCTTAAATAGGCGGATAGCTGTTACGTTTTAACTAATTATATCTTTGACTTTGACGGCCTCGATAGCGTAGTGGTTAGTGTAACGGACTGCCACTCCTGAGGTCGCGGGTTCGATTCCCGCACAAGTCAAACTTTTGTGTGCATGGACATGGGGGTTTGTCTTGGTCTGGGTGTTTCTATGTATAATATGTATGTATTTACAAAAAAAATGTATATATGTATGTTTATCCATTGTCTAGTACCCATAGTACACACAGTGACACATCAACCTAGACTGTTTGAAATTTGAACCATTAGAAGTTGAACACTGCGAATCGTGCGAGATTGATATTTTTGTTACGCTCTATCCTTACCATTACATCGACACCACTATGCACTGTCCCTTTCCCACAATTCTCTATTTTGTATATAACGTAGTTATGAGTATGTAGGGTGTCTAACTTGATTTGTAGCCGTGTGTACAAGCTCTGCTTAGTTTGGGCTAGATGGTGCTGTGTTTGTGATAGAATATTATTATTAAGTAATCTTAAGTTTTAAGAAACAATCGGATGACTTCGTATCTCTTTTCATTTATAGTAGATACATGACTAAAATATATTACCAGCAGCTTATTAACCACTGAAGAATGTAGTTATTTCGTATGCTAATGTTTAAACAATGCACATATCATGGCTCACCAATTACAAGAATAACACGCTAAATTACTAAACACGATTCTTTAGTTTCAAAAAGAAATATACTCCGTAGTAGTGACGCAGGCACTAAAGTATACTGATTATTGGCACTATATTTGATACTTCAAAAGTTAGAATTTCTAAACGGCGCTTTTATCGTGTGACGTCAAAGATTTGAAGGGCAGAAACTCTTTTCTATTCAAAGACCTTAAAACGAGTGGAAAAGCCGACGATCCACATTGATTCTGTGACGGTACGAATAAGCCAACGCGGTCAGGGAATCATCATCTTTTTACAGGATGATCATTATCCGTAAGTCGTGGGTTCAAGCCCCACATGGTACAAAAAATCGTGTTGATATTGACGTAAAAGTGTATTATAGATGAAAAATAATTATATTTATAGTCCTTTTACTACGTAAATAATAAGTTTTACTTTAGTCTGTAGACTATATTATAAAAATTATATAAAATAAAAATTTGTTTATTGCCAAAAAGTATTTACAATGTTTAAAGTCATATCCTGTGGCCCTACACTAGGCAAGCCTGTCCTGTATATGTCCAAATAATATAATTACATTCAAAAACCATAAAATATGATACGTATATACAGCCTTGGCCAAAAGTATTAGGCACCCCCAATATAGTTATCACACACCTGTGCTATTTGAACAATTAAACAATATTCTATAGAACTGCGATACCGGTGTCATAAAACACTATTTAAGACAATAGGCGGCATTTTTTAAGCAGTCGTAAAACATCTGGTGCGTCAATAATAATTTTTTTTTTTCCAGAATTTATTTTTAATGTTTCGTCAGTTACCATTTGGAAGTCTTAGTGTAAAGACAGTGCATTTGTGGTTTTGTGAATTAATTGAGAAGAAATTCATTTGAAAATGCTAAAACGAAACGAAATTAGTATTGAAAATCGTGTAAAAATTCAACTTTTACATGAGCAAGGCAAGACTCAAAAAGAAATCGCGAAGTTGGTGAAATGTTCGCGATGCGCCGTTCAATCTGCTATCAAACGTTTTGTTGAGACTGGCTCTCATGCAAATAAACCAAGAACAGGCAGAAAACGCGTGACTACTAGCCGTCAGGACAGAAAACTTATCCGAGAGTCTGTGAAAGATAGAAAAAAAACTTCTTCGGAGCTTGCTGTGGCTTTAACTGAAGAGACTGGACATCCTATAAGCGCACGAACTGCAAGACGAAGGCTAGTAGAAGCCGGCTTAAAAGGTTGCAAAGCTATGAAGAAGCCGTGGCTATCCGCAGACAATAAAAGAAAACGACTTGATTGGGCTCTGAGACACCAACATTTCACAGAAGAGGATTGGTCTAATGTGCTGTGGTCTGACGAATCAAACTTTGAGGTAAGTTTTTTTAGTGAAGTCTATACCACAATTACAACGATCATTGTTGTGTTTGTCTTCAAACTCAAATGTTATAAAAGTTTGTAAAGTGTGCTTTTTTTTGGAATCTACAGGTATTTGGAACACCAGGTGTGACGTTTGTGAGGCGACGCAAAGGCGAAGAATATCACCCAGATTGCGTAGTACCAACCATAAAACACGGCGGAGGCAGTGTAATGATTTGGGGTTGCATGGCTGCGGATGGAGTCGGCAAAATGTTTGTTTGCGAAGGTCGCATGAACAGTGAAAAATACATTAATGTACTGGAAACTGCTCTCGTACCTTCGCTTTCGTGTATTTTTGGTGACACTAACTTAAATGGTGTGAAATTCCAACAAGACAATGCTCCGTGTCACAAGTCAGCTACTACGATGCGCTGGTTTACTGAAAATTGTATTGATTTGTTAGATTGGCCTGCCCAGTCCCCGGATCTAAATTCTATTGAACATTTGTGGAGTATTTTGAAGAGAAAAATAAAAGAGCACTCGATAACATCAAAAACTGCTTTAAAAAACGCGTTAGTGCAAGAATGGGATGCAATTTCTCCAGAGGAATGTGCGAAACTTGTACGTAGTATGCCCCACAGAGTTGCTGCTGTCATAAAATCAAAGGGTGGCCCAACAAAATATTGATGTTTTTACAATATTCTAATGGAAATAAAGTACTTTAATCATTATAATTAGTTTTATTTCTCTCTAAGCCTGAAATATGCAGTAATTTATAGGGTGCCTAATACTTTTGGCCAAGGCTGTATATATATGACGTTACCACTCGGAACAGAACACAAAGTGTAAACGCTCTGAAGTGTACTCAACCTTCACGATTCAGATTTTGAGGGTGGAAAACACTTCAATTCGCAAAAATTTTAAATCTGCCCTTTTTATTTAGATTGAACTTACTTACGTTATACGGGTTTTATCGCGATGTAATAATAGTGTTTTAAAATAAAAAAGAAAGAAAGAATCATTTATTCACAATAAATATGGTTACAAAGATGTTGAAGTAAATAAATTGTCCATGCAAATATTATATATGGACAAAGGCCAGGTTAAGAGCACCTTGAACCGACGGGCGTGTATGAGGAATGTGATGAAAGTGAATGAAGCCAGAGAAGTGTGTCAGGATCGTAGCAAATTGAAATCCGTAGTCTCTGCCTACCCCTCTGGGAAATAGGCATGAATCTATGTATGTATGTATATTTAAAAGTCTTGAATTCTAGAAATATCCTAATATAACATATGACAACAAAACTAAACTGATATGTGCCTATTAATTATCCTTAATCTATTTTTCATGGGTTTTGCCAAGTTTTCACAATTGGTATAAAAACCTTTCTCTATCAGCCATGAATCCAACCTGACTTCAAATTGCGATAGCGTCAAATTAAAATATAACATTCGCGTAAACATAAGACAATAATCTCCCCTTTTTAATTCAAAGTTACCCATAATTCGTAGCATCAAATCCAGAATCGATAGCAATAATCCTACGAGTAGTCCGATGATCTCGGATGGATCCCGGCGCGCCATTTACACGATCGGGGGCTCAAGCTGAGCGGTTTTGAACTTACGATTATGCCCTCATACGATGGCAATTGGACTTGGTTATAGAGTAATAAGAAAGGTGAATTGCTTGAAAATACGGGAACGTTTGACGGGGTTATACTAAGTGGACAGTAGTTTATATATTTTTGGCTCGCGCACTACTACTTGGAATATAAAATCATAGCTGGTGCTGTAGGGGTTTACTCATTTGTCTGTGTGAAAAATGACTATCGAAATGTGTATTACTATACCTTTCTATACCCACTTAGCGATATAGGTAAAAAGAGCAGCGATAGCTCAGTGGGGAAACCAACAGACTGCAATGCAGAGGGTCTCGGGTTCGAACCCACGTCGCGCACCTCTGACTTTCGGAAGTTATATGACTTTTCGAAATTATGTGCGTATTGATTGACAATTATCGCCTGCTCCGTACCTCGGCACTACCCCGTCTCATACCATGACTAGGCTGGGTACGTGTCAGGAAAAAAAAAACTCTTCGTAAGGAAATGTTTAAGACTATGCCCACTACACCGTTGCGTCACCGACCAGCACTTCCTATAGCAGGGCGTATCGTGTTGCTTTTCGTGCCTGATACGTTCCTAGCACGGTCATGGTATGAGACGGTGTAGCGGGTAGACTCCTTTAGGCGTTACTTGGTGGAAATTCGTAGTACTCAAAAAGTTAAAATATGTATTATTATAATAACATAACGACGAGATATATTTTGTGTTTGAAGTGGAATACTGCAAGTTAAAGTACGCCTTGATCCTACGACGCGGATTGATCTTAGCAGGTGTTTGGTATTGGTGCCGGAGGCCCAATTACCCTCCTTCCCCCTCCCCGCTCCTTCTCCTTCCCACTTCCTTTTTCTCTTCTTCCTTTCATAGAAGGTCGGCAACGCGCAAGTGAAGCCTATGGTGTTGCAGGCGTTCATGGGCTACGGTAACCACTTACAGGTGGGCCGTAGGCTTGTTTGACTCAAAAGCAGTACAAAAAAAAATTGACCTTTTTCTACTGCAATAGTTACGGTGGGTAATCCGAAATTGCGTGGCGGGTTACTTTCTGCCCAATTATTGTATTATAATATAGAATGTCAATTCGTTTGTCTTTCAATTCAACAGTTCAGTTTGTCCGATAAGCACGAGACGAGAAGATTGTTTATCTTTATCGAGAACATTCCACTGTTAGTGCAGTTATTAAAATCCCTTTTCATGCGGATAATAAAAACCACGGCGATAACGGTATCGTGTCACTTAAACGTGGACAGTAAAAACACATTTATGGTGTAAATAATGTCAGGCTGTTGATCAAGTGGTACAATTTACCATAATATATTACCTATATGTAGGGTTGCCATACTTTCTATAGACCCGTCAGGACACTTGGTTGCTACTTAACGTTTGGGAGATATAGCAGAAATAAACTTTAAACTAATGGCCGTAATATGAAATATTTATTACCACTTTGTGCCCGCACCTTCGACCGAATCCCACGGAAACACATATGGGGATAAAAGGTAGCCAATGTCCTTTCTCAGGATACAATCTAATTCTAACTCCTTGCCAAATTGTATCGAAATCAGTTATTGTCTAGCCGTAAACACTACAAAGTCAGACTGAGTTGCTTTCGCAATTATAATATTAACATAGATTAGTCATTTGACTTGGGATATAATTACACTTTACAAAATGATTTCACTTGGGACAATGATTTAAAAAACATATCAGTACTTATATTAAAATTAACCTGTTAGTCGAAATATATAAATTTATAATTGTCGGGACATTCTATAGCTCGTCCGGACGTAAGGACACCTCTGTTAATAGCGATGACCTGTCCCGACGTATCGAGACGTATGGCTACCGTACCCATTAGGCTAATCATAGGTGAAGGGCGCGATTGATTCTTATACATAAATAGCTCGAGCCAGCGACACATTATTATAATAATACATAGTTACCGTGAGCAAGAACTATAGATTAAAGCAGTACCTTGTTTTTTTAAACAACTCCATGATTAAATAGCTGCTGTAAGCATAAGCAACGGTATAAACTACATGTTTTACATACATACGCATGTTCACATCCGTAATCCAGTAGGGGTAGGCAGAGATAGTCTTCTGCCTACCGAACGACGCCACCTGATGAAATGTGGATGTAATAGATTACATTCACATTTCATCAGGTACGGTTTAATTGCCCACATAATAGGAAGCGAGCCTACTGCTGTCTATTGGACACCGTTTCAGACTCCGTCCTGCTACTGAGGATTCCTTGACAGAATATTTCAATAACTCTTTGCCTGGGCATCCAGCCCGAGACTGCATACATCAGTGGCTTTTTTTAAACCTGTGCCACAAAGGCAGTCACTAAACAGCAACCAACAAGTATCCAAACCTCAGAAACTACTACAAATATATCATGGTGTAAACCAAACAAATCTTTTAGTACTCAAGACACTAGTAAAGGAATATCTAAAAGCACAACGAAATTCTGATCCAATTATTAAGACTGCTACGGCATTTTAACCACTCCGGCTTCAAATATTCTACGAACATAGCCGGATAAATCTAATGCATCAACATCGACCTAGATACGGGCATATGTTGATACCACAACATGAAGGTTGAACTAGGAACCTTTTAAAGATGAAATTGTATCAAAGGGCACCTCTCGAGATAACAGCGTTACGCGCAAACGAACTCAACGGTATACACAACGTTAACCCGTGATCATATACGAGTCATATTTGTAACAACTTGGCTTTTGGATCCAACACTATATAGGTATAAGAGAATTTTCTTCCACTCTTGAAGAACAGGTAGAGAAATATCTGTACTTTTCGGATGATCGCTACCAAATAAACTTGTCTTGTGTTGTTGTGGAAAGCAGGGCTCCTAAATCCCCTGAAGCCAATGTGATATTGTCACAACTTTGAACACAAAATATGCTTCGATACGTGTTTTGTCTCTACGCGAGGCATCCTCCGAAAAGATTGACAAAGAATGAGACATTTGTTGTTTGGTGTGACAAAGGTATTTTATTTATTTTCTTAGACCAGCGAATTAGCGATGTAGTATTAATAACATTTTTTTTTTCTGGCTGATATTTATCCGGTGTCCTTTTCTGTTCCTCTGATAACATATATGCGAAATTTCGTGATGATCGGTCGAGTAGATAAGGCGCGAAAGCGCACACACTCACAATCGCATTCATAATATTAGTTAGGATTAGGATAAGCGATTGATCGCTCATAGCAAAGTGCTCTTCAGAAATATTTCTGAAGAGCACTGCGCTAGGTACTTAGCGTTCAGCCAATATCGACCAACAGTTGAATGCAACATTGCTCATTTAATTAATATTGGTTCCAAGATTTGATTTAATACAAAATTAACAATTTACTCTTCGTTCCAATGTTGGAACCAACCTAAATGAGTGTGGCCACGGTTTAACACCGTTCACGCAATAACATTGGCCCAGAGCCAAAAGGGATGTTCCGATAACAACTTTACATATGATGTTTAAAATTATAAATGATTGGCACGTTCATGACATTGGTCAAGGGTTCGCAAATGAAACCAACGGCCGAAGTATTGCAGATAGCTGAGTCATGTGTTCGGTCTTTATGTAAATAAGTACCATCACACTATTTCTCACCTGCTATTCAATTGGTAAACAAATAAGTCACAATTGGGTCATCAAATTTGTATGCTTGTGTTGACAATTCTCACAGTTTTATGCATATTATGTAATAGAAAGGTGCGGTTATGAGAATTTTTACTATCAAGGTGGCAAATGAGGATGCGGTTGATCTGATAGTAAGCAGTTACAGTAGCAAGAGGTTTAAACTCGTCTCTTGCCAATGCAACAAGAAAACGCGTTGCTGTGTAGTTGCCTGTATCTTTATACTATTGCGTTGCATGACAACGACATGCCGAAACGTCAAGGTATGTAAATACTGAGCATATTTGCGTTTGTTTTTATTTATTTGTTAATACACGTTATATAAATACATGTTTCGTTGTGAATGATATATTACCTATTAAAATAATATAAATTAAGACTGTCTAATCGGTTATATCTGATATGTGATCTTGAGGACTTTAGATCGATTTCTATTTTCTTTAAAGACAGGTCTCAGTGCCATCACGGAGTAAGGAAATGTATCCAATACATGACAAAAGCTCGCCCGCTATTATGCCATGAGACATAAAACATAGTTATCAGAATGTGAGTGTCAAACACTTTGAAATTAAACTGCTATATACGGATTTTATCGCGTTGTTTATTTGACACTTTATTACAAAATTTTGAAAATTGTTACACTACTTCTCCTATTAAACTTTACTAATTTTTAAGCTAATTAAATTATTATTAAAACTATTTAGATTTAATTTATTTTTACACTTTCCCCAACGTTTCGGTTGCTTTTCAGCAGCCATGGTCACGGGGAGACTAAGATGGCAGTTGTCTCAATGTTCCAGTGTAGTTATTTCAAAGTACCCGAACATAATTTAATCATTGGTGTTTCTATTTACGCAGAATGAGCTCAAAGTATCATGAAGTCTAGCTGTGGTTTGCTTCTTCTTGGGTTTGACTATTTTTATTACTGGATCCCAAGCTGGTGGTACATTCCAACCATCTTCTCTATTAAAATTAGGATGTTTTTTGATTTCAATAGCCTCGCGAAGCATCCTTGGTAGGAATCGGTGTTCTTTAGCGAGAATCTGTGGTTTGTCAAATCTCAGGTAGTGGTTGGTCCCCTGTTGCACATGTTCACACACAGCAGACTTCAACGAGCGTTGGTGTTTTACATCAGCTATGTGTTCTTTTATGCGGGTGCCTATGTTTCTCTTGGTTTGACCAATGTATGAGAGTCCGCAGTCACAATCTATTTTATAGACCCCTGCATCTTGTAAAGGTAGTTGGCACTTGACGGATGGTAAAAATCGAAAAATCGAAGCCACAGTCGAGCGCCAGCCTGCTATACTGCCTTATGTAAGGGGTGTCACTGACAAGATTGGCTACATCTTGAAGCGAGCTTCAATCAACACATACTTCAAGCCGCCAAGATAAGTCAATTTTTACCATCCGTAAGTATAAACTGAGGATTACGTATAAATTAAGAAAGGGATTAAATATAATGACCATCAAAAATACTAATTGCACAGCAAAATATGCTTACTAAAATATATCGTAACGAGCACCTATACGGCTCAAATCACTGCATTCCGTCTCGAAACGGTTAGGTTATGTTAGGTTCCTTCTTAAACCCACCCAAAAATAAGAGCCCCGCGAAGCGGGGCCCCGTCGACTTAGTTTGATCTCTTTAAATATATTTTGCTATGCAATTAGTATTTTTGGTGGAACAAAGGCAACTAATTGAGGAACAGTTAAATACTATCCATTAAGAAATAAGGCCTTTCTTCCAGTTCAAGAACTGTGCATTTTTTCTGTGGATTGATAAAACATAACGCAAACAAGTTTATCTCCGTACAAACTTAGCCTCGTCACCTTTCTGTAACACTACATATAATATAATATCGATTGCCAATACTAGGAATAACTCTTCGGAACAAACAGCTGACATAAATAACCTCCATGTTGTAAATCCTAAGGAGGTTACCGGAACGTTTCGTAACGTCCATTTATCACAAGCGGTGGATTCTAAGCATATCTTTATCCCTATCTATCTTCAAAGGAATGAATGCACCTGATCTTTGCAACGGTTAAATAGCAATAGCTTTGTAAATATCGATATTGAGATTTATATCTCGATGAATAAATAATCGAATCGAAACGATACGAAATTGTTTCAGTTTTTCCTTGCCAAATTATCCAGAGTCATAATTGTTCTAAATTTTTAAGGGCATCTTTGTACATTGGTAGGATTGAAATCGATACAAAGTTACCAACCGAAACAGTTTTTTGAATTAAGATCGTATCGAACCGTACGGTATTAAACCGAATAGATCGATAAGTATCGTGAAGTTCTGAATCGGTTTTCTAGTTAGCATAAGCCAACGCTAATAAGCTTGGTTATGATAAGGGTAAGCCGATTTTATAGCAAACGGTAAACAATGTTTTTATAGAAAATATTTTTCCTGCCAAACGAATTTGACCTTCTTGCCATTCCATATCAGCTACATTTTTATTATGCTGTAATGAAATTTTGACTTTCGCCGAACCCATTTTTGGCACTGATCTAATAAGTGACGTATATGCACGCACACGACTGCCAGGTTTGTTCTGTAGTACAATGGTTTGATAGCTGAAAATATTTAGGAAGTAGAAATAGTAGTAGTATTAACCCTGTACTCGAACTGCCCCAATGCGAGGCACGGGTCTCTTTTCAGTATGAGAAGGGCTAGGCCATAATCCAACACGCCCAGTGCGGGTTGACAGAACTGACAGTTAGAGAAGTGCTGAAGCCATATTCTCAATACCAGCACGGCATCTGGAATTGAGCGCCCTGTTGACGTATAAAGGTCGCGTACGACTTAAAACATAGCTGAAGACTTGTAGTTTTTATACATCCCTATCCATATCGTGATCTACAGGCGAGAGACTTAATAATAATATTATCAGCCCCGTAAGCTCACCCACTGCTAGGCACGGGCCTTGTCCCAGGGTGAGAAGGGTTAGGCCATAGTCCACCACGCTGGCTCAATGCGGATTTGCAGACTTCGCATATCTTCGAGAACATAATGGAGAACTGTCAGACATGTAGGTTTGCGCACGATGTTTGTTCTTAACAACATTTTTGCCTGAGGCTTTTACAGTCTCGTATATGAATGATAATACGTAACTATGTATCAAATTCACTGTACGAATGCGAGCCAATTCTGGCAAACAAAAAATAAAACGTTTATTAGAGAATAAAAATAATTTAGAATTAAATATCGCCCATTTACACCCAAAAAGCTAATTTGGACTACAGAAATTTTCTCTTTCAATAAAAAAGAATTTATACAGCCTGAACCTTCACATTATTTTAGCTAAATACGCTTTTACATTGACCAAATGGTACCTAGAGAACTTAAAATATTACTTCGAAGTTTGGATAAAAACTTAGGGTCCAAGTCTAAACGGGTCTGTGACATAACCGAATTTATTATTTGCTTGAGTAGTAGCAATTTCACCTAATATCGTCACCAATATATGAATATTGGTGACGGTATTAGGTGAAACTGCTATGCGTGAGGCCGAGGGTTCGATTTCTGAGACGAAAATCAAAATGCTTTTGAATTTCTCAGTAGCAGCACGGAGGTGGAACTGATCCCGAATATAGGCCCTCTATTACGTGAGACCTTAATAAGGGGATATCACACGTCTGCCTACCTCTCCAGGGATATAGTCGTGATACTATGTACGTAATTCCGTAGTACCAAGTGTTTGCACAAGTCTCTTTGTCGTTAAATTCACTACTGTCGACGATTTCACGGGACCTCGGTGTTCAAACAAACGTTGTGTAATACAAACTAATATTATAAATACGAATGTGCGTTTGTTTGTCTTTCTTTACGACAACTAGAAACTACGAAATTACGAAACTTAAAGAAGATATTAACACAGAATGCACGAGGCTCCATTTTATGAATACTCAAAGGCGAACAGGTATAATTTTAGTATTGTACGCCTGACAGTAAGCCAATATCGTACACTTTTTATTTATAAGGACAATACCCACACTAGGGATAATGCCTGTATAGCGGAAAATTTAATGAAAGAGAGATTGTATCTATTAAAATTTATTTTTGTTTTCTGTGTGTGTCTATACTTCTACCTTTATGCAAATCTGTCTTTCAGCTAATCTGAAGTTTAGCTTTTCCAGAAATTTGATTAAGTCCTTTTGCTGCAGAGGGTAACAAACATTCAAATAATAAACACAAAGAACAGCCATTCTCGTAACAACCATTTGTGGATCGCACAAAGTTTTGTCCCGTATGGGATTTGAACACCCGTCACAATGGCAGTGGCGGAGCGACCACCTAAACCGCTACGCCATCCGTGCAGCATGCAACAAAAAAGCAAATAGCAGCAAGGAGTCTACAACTATGCCTGGTCGTGGGATAGGCATGAAGTCTAGAACTATTATTTTTTAAATCTTACGTAATAAAGCGTGAGATCTCTCATCTAAAATAATAGTGAAGAAATATGGGTGTGTTATATGAGTATATTGTAAAACAGAAGGTAAGGTACGCAGAGGTCTGCATACCTCTGCTGAGGATATTGGCGTGAGACTATATGAAAACTTGAAGCGAATGAGGACCTACTTTCTTCTAAACGCAATTCAGTGCTCATTAATTTACTAAAAGCATTTTTTTTATAAATTTAATAGGATAACTAGAAGAAAATCTAATTATAAAAGCTGCAGTTCTCGTTACAGTTCAGTTAATTATTCCTGACCGCAACTACACCGCATTAATAAAATGTTTCCTGTATGAAAAGAATTACATTTTTTAGAAATTAAGAGTGCAAAAATCTAGCAATAGATACAGTGTAATTGATACACTGTATCTATTGCTAGTTTTTACACGCAGGTTTGCTCGCATCCTACAGGAACATTCAGGATAAACCGAAGCCTATGTCACTCTCCGTCTTTTAAAGTATAAGAGCTGCGTGAAAGAAACAGATGTACCTAATCCTGACTAATACTATAAATGCGGATGTGATTATGTATACTGTTACGCTTACAAGCCTAACTACTCGACACCGAACATCATTAAATTTCGCATACACATTGAAAGTGATATAGAAAAGAACATAGGGGACATACCTTTCATCCAGAAAGAGTACTGTTCTCGAGCGAAACCGCATGCAAAATTTGTGCTAAATTGTAATATTTCTTGCTAGAAATATACCTTCACTTGTATACGGTTCAATTAATTATCTTTTGGTTTCAATTCCCTGTTCAGATCAACTCTATATCTATTTTCTCTGTACGAATTCTAAGAAGAATTGCTCTACACATTTACTGTTACATAACCGTAGAGCAATATACCACTAGTGGCCTTACCATCCATAATTTCAATCATCCATATTTCCCTTCGATGAATATTTAAATACAGTAATCATTTACCCATTCACAGAATAATAAACTACGATACCTCCTTAATAGCTGCTAATCGACACAGCCGAACATCAAACGCATTACACTACTATAAAAATAATCTCCGATCTAAATATACCATAGGTAACTCTAATGGGGTTCATTTATATTTTAAACTGGCTATAATAACTTCGCTTCGAGAGTATTTTTATAAGCTTTTATCCGTGGTTTTGCTCTCGTGAACTAAAAGAAAGATAAGAATTTGTTGTCAATAGAGCACCAATTAATTTCAATATGGATTAACGTTACGCTTCAGATCTACGCAACGGGAGATATGCATCTTTTCGGGATAAAGTCTATACAAATACTTAAATAAAATTGAAGTGTCTGTTTGTCATGTCAAAATAATAGCTTTTTACTAAATGCATATGAAAGTGTATATGGTACATATATCAAAAATCAATTTGCGGATTGCAGTTGTTATAATATATAACTACTAGTAGTTTTCCCGCGGTTTCACCCGCGTAAGTCCTGTTCCCGTGTGAATATCGGGTTTCACCCCTTTCACCCACTTCAGGGTGGAATTTCCAAAAATCCTCTCTTAGTGCTCCCCTACACTCTCCAAAGAAACATACATGCCAAATTTCAGCTTCTTGCGTGCAGTGGTTTCGGCTGTGCGTTGTCTGTCAGTCACTCAGTAACGGAAGAGTTTTATATATATAGATAAAGACTAATAATGTTTCCACATATAGATGTTTTAAACATGCCCAGGACTCAGTACACTAAGCACCGCGCTTCTCCTAAAGATAAACTTATAATAATATTCGTGTCAAGTTACCGATGGCGCCAAGCGCAGCCAGCCGCAGTAGTTCCACAGTGTAAATGTCATATTTCTATTGAGTGTGTAGTTTTCACACGTGAATTGTTTAGAACCTCACAAGCAGACATTCCTAGTAGGAAGCTGCGTTTGCTTACGTGATGTAATGTTTGCAAAGACCTAAGACTTAAGAATTAATACTTAACTAAACTATCACAATAAAAAACTTTAAACGCTTTAAGTTACCCTAAAGCCCATATTAATAATAATAGTTTAATTCACAAAATAGAAATTAAATCGCTTACACAGCCATATATTAAAATAAGACTATTTAAGCTTTAAACTGTCTTCGAGATTAAACTATGACTATTATGCGAAGAGCAGCGATAGCTCAGTGGGGAGACGAACAGACTGCAATGCAGAGGGTCTCGGGTTTGAACCCACGTCGCGCCCTTCTGACATTCGGAAGTTATATGACTTTTCGAAATTATGTGTTACTGACAATTATCGCCTGCTCCGTGCCTCGGAGAGCACGTTAAGCCGTCGGTCCCGGCTGCCATGAACATCTATGGCAGTCAGTATTGGGAGAGTGTCGACACAAAAGATCCCACTGGGTCGAAGTGTCGCCGGTCTGAACTGACTGGCTCCTACATAAGATACATACATATATTATGCGAAAGTAATTAAAGCAAGAAAAACATATCAAGAAGTAGAAATCCATAGTCTCTGCTTACCCCGCCGGGAAGCAATCGTGAATGTATATTACAAACAATAAAAAACATGCTTTTATTCTAGAGCGATCCAGTTTATAATACGTTTGTAGCTTAAAATAGATAAGTTCGGTAAATCAGCGGCGGCATTCTGGGAAGGCATTGATTACGAGGCAGGAATGTTGGGGGAGACCGCCGGATTTGGAACACAGGATGCTCTGTGAGATATTAGTGTCGTAGATTAAAGGATGCTGCGGAGATGATCTTTGTATACATCGTGTAATAATCACGAACGGTAGATTTATCTCAATCTGTTTTTTAAACGATTGCGTTAAAAAGAAGATTATTTTTCGTTAGCCATAAATCTTGATAGTTTGTCTCAGTATTATCTTGATAGTTTGTCTGAGTATTGTCTTGATAGCAGTGATGCTATCAAGACAATTCGGCCTCGATGGCGTAGTCGTTAGGGTAAACGACTGCCACGCCTGAGATCGCGGGTTCGATTCCCGCACAAGTCAAACATTGTGTGCATGAACATGGATGTTTGACTTGGTCTGGGTGTTATTATGTATAATATGTATGTATTTACAACAAAAAAAGTATATTGTATGTTTATCCATTATCTTGTACCCATAGTACAAGCTTTGCTTAGTTTGGGCTAGATGGTGTTGTGTGCAGATGATAGAATATTAATTCTAAGAAAACTTTCGAAGACATTCATTCACACGTGGTATTTGAAATTTTTTGAAGAGGTATTATACTCTCACGTTTTGCCTTCTATATTTAGGTCACCCATTTTTTACAGCTACCGCATCCTCCTAGTTTCTATCGCGCAAAAGGCTTTTAGAACAATGTAACACAGGCACAGGCACAGGCAACAATCACGAGATTGTGTAATAACTAGTTGTGATGATTCACTATAATACTAATATCACATTCACACATTATTATTGCTCGTGCGAAGATCGAACCACGCGGCGCAGCGTAACGGTGATATGACCATTTAAAGCCATTGGGTTTTTGTATGAGGACATTCTCTGTATAAAGTTCCATTTACACAGTGACACTTTCTTAAAGCAAGTATCGTGATATCCTGATCTTAGTTAGCGTAAAACTGAGGATAGCATTACACTTGCTTGAAGGCAAAAGCGGCCTTAAGGTAATAGAGATTCACAACCTAGGACCTAAATCTGTCGAAACGCTACTATTACCTTTTTTAGAGTTTGAAAAATCTCTTATAGCTTATAGCTCTTATAGCTAGCTTTGTCCGTCTGTCTGTTATACAATTTTCAACTCAAGAACCGTAAGAGCTAGAGACTCAGCATACTCGATATACCCCGATAATACTATGACCTTTGACCTCTGACCTTAAGGTCACGTGACATCACGTGACCCTTGCACAATACTTGAACCATTTTTTCGAACTCTTAAAATTTACGGCAATTCATTGCCGTTTCTCACTTATCTTTTACTTAAAAAAGACAACCCCCGCACTATGAATAATCCCTGCGTCGCGGTGGACTTAACAAACAATCAAACAAAGGATACAAAGAACACCCAGACTCGAAACAACTATTAATGCATCACACAACAAGGCGAACACTTAAGCCACCAAGGCATCCGGGCAGTCAGTCAACAGTACCGTAAAATGAAACACCTCCGCCTTCCCCTGAGACGACCACACGCGTTTAACGTAGTAACTTAAGATTTTCCTAAGTTCGAGTCCATACCAACCTCTTAGATTTAAACTAGTTTATACAGGGTGTCCGTTAATTAATGGATAACTTTAAATTGTCTTATAGTAGAAACTACAGACATTAAAAAAAAAGTGCTATATCTAGTCATACTTTTGACTGTCTATCTATTAGCATAATTAGTGTTAATAACAAAATCAACAAAAAACCGATGGAATTCATTCATTTATGGTCGTAGTGTACAAGAAAGTTAAATATGGTAATTAAAAAAAATCATATCTTAGGTAGTAGTTAGGATAGATTTCCCTTCATATTTTTTTCTGAACGGCCACATTTTCTACTATAAGACATTTCAAGGTTATCCATTAATTACCGGACAACCTGTATAACAATATTCAAATTCCAATAACGTCCTTATCACTTTAAAATGAACCCTAAGACATTATACCCAAGTACCCATCAACAATGTTTTTAAGGTCGTGAATACGTGCAAAGGGGAGCATCCCTCTCACTTAAAAATCCTTAGAATTATGTCCAGGTGCTTTAGACTCCATTAATTCATGTGAAATCGCTGACAATCCCTCCTAATTGCTACAGACACGTTCATAAATCACTATGCGGAAAAATCTAGTCATTCTCGGAGAAAATTACTTTGTATAAGCTCAAAAGGCGATGTTTACAAACAGGCATAAAGTTTGTGGCAAAGCTTATGCTTTGCCACAAACTTTGCATTGCAACTGGTAAAATAATTTTAGGAAGTGAGGGTAGAAGTCGCGCAGGCAATAAAAAAGTTAAATAGCTGCTCTAGAACGATAATGGCATAAGTGCGAAGATATCGATACACGCTTTTAAATATATATTTTTAATGGTTGGACTCTTTTTTTGATTACACGACGACGCAAGTTCCAATTAGCGTCGATATTGCCAAGCATAGTTTATCGAGCTACAGTTGAAGAGTGCGATTAGATTGGTGTGCTTTTAGAACAATGTCTGACCACCCTTAAATGATATTTTTAATGAACGTCAATAGCTACTAGACAATATAGATATTAGGTTGACAGAGGAGAAAAAGATACTGCACTGTTTTGTCTCTGCCTATTTATACCCTTAATTGTTTTTAACGCATTTATCATTAATGTCAAGCATACGACAATCTGTTTTAAAGTGCGTTGATGACAATAGAGACTCTACGCAAAAGCAACAGATAGCTACAAACGGATTGCTTAGAGAGAATCACACTTTTATTCGCCAGTAACAATAAAATTCTGATACGATTGTTAGATCTAAAAGCCCAATAAACTTACGGCATCCGTAAAACCGTAACTGATGTATATTTTTTGGGGTATGTAAATAACATACGAATAAAAAACGAAACAATACGATGTTTAGTTACAACACTGGGATTTTATTTATATTCCGATCAAATGATTAGCCCGATACGTCATATGTATATTTCCTGTTTGAACACAGGCGCAGCAGTAGTGTGTTCTTTTTCGTGTGGTTAGTGGCCAACCTATTGTCAAGAGTTGTTCAAGCTGCCCGTAGGCCTCTGACATGGCTTAACAACTGCTGTCGATTTGGCAACAACCGGGATCGATTTTTTACGTGCCCTCCGAAGCATGGAGACGCTCAGGTGAAATACCACTAAGCGGTCACCTATCTATGGACTGACCGCACCCAACGTTGCTTAACCTCGCTAATCGTTTACCGATCAGTGAGTGCAACTGGATATGAGCGCCTCCTTAGAAAGAAGGGTGCTATTGATGCTATTCCCATATTGGGCAATGTATTATGACTAGAACTGTGCTCGGTAAACGGCAATAGAATTACGCCACCTAATTCGTGGAACCTAAAATCATAACTGGTGAAATGCCTTTATAGGCGTTGTATGTAACAAGAGACCACCAAGCAGTCCTGTTAGCGATTTTGTTAGTGTACAGATATCCAGTCTCATGTTTTATTATACATCAAATAAAGTTAAAATATTTACTCTTAACACATGTTTCATATAATATACATTATGCCGAAATCGTAGCAAGTCCAAATCCATAGTTTTTACCTCACCTTCCGGTAAACAAGCTTATCTATGTACGTATATAAAAATGGATAAAACGAAAATAAACATAAAGAAACGAAATCAAAGCAGAATAATGCAAAAATGGAAGCATCACACAAACGTAACGTGGGCGATGTTTTTGGCGACGATCGACTCCGCAATATGGACGTTTTGAAATATTGATGGAACCTCCATAAATTAGGTGATATCTGATACAAACACATTAATATAAAATAGCCACCTTATGTGTCGCAGTGGGCCAAGATATTGGTATCAAAACATAAAAACAGATTGTTTTAAGTAAGAATTTCCGAGACGATTGAAGCCTTCTTACTTGGTTTATCGGACAAAGTAGTCAACAAGATACTGTGATCTGTTTTTATACAATTCTGGTTGCAAACAAACATAGGATTCGATTGATGGTATGATATGACCGCAGCGAATGGACGCTGAACCCCAGATGTATCATTTGTTGGGTGTAGACCTTTGTAAAGATGGGATGAAAGGGAAGGAATGGGAGAGGTAGATATGTAAGTTTCGGAACTTTTAATTACAAAGCAGTAACAGGTGTAACCTTGCCGTTCATAACTGACCTATGAATAAAGATATTTTGGTTTAATTTTGACTTAATTTGAGTGTGGTATAGCCCCAAGTAAGGCGGCCCATTCGTACTTTCGCCAAATAATTAGAAACGACGGACTTTACTCTAATGTAAAAATTATTATCAATATTATAAAATTGAAATTAAACTGCTATATACGGATTTTATCGCGTTGTTTATAGCAGTATATCCGTATATAGCAGTTTAATTTCAATGAATAATATTCGCGTAAATAGAAGACAATATTAAATATTATAAAAGTTCAAAATCTACAAAACACGTTTCTGTAAGTGACGCACTCAAAACATACATACTTTGAAATTCTCACACGTCTATTTTCAAAAGGGTAGGCAGACGTGTATGGCGTGCATTCTACGCCAATTATATTTTCAGAAACCACGTACTATGCGCGACCCTGTTGCCGTATACCGGTGATAGTTTCAGACTCCATACTGCTAGTGAAATTTCTTGAGAAAAACCTAAATATCCTACCCGCGAAACGAATCCGATACCTCAAGTACCGCAGTCGAATTCACTGCCGCTGCGAAATTCACCTTTAATATTAATTTTAATAACGATGGCAAAACCGTGGCGCGCTCACGTTTTTTCGAGAAACGTGTTCTTTTAATTAAATTCTCCAAAGCGCCCACGTGCTTTATTTGTTTTCTTCAACAAGTAACTCTCAACAAACTTTGACATTTATATGGTTTCCATTAATTTCGTGGTCATCTCAAAACAAACCAAACGAAACCAAACTTAGAGAGTTTACTAGTAGCCGTTGAAGAGTGCCACTCCTTGTGATTGCAGTATCAGAACAGCTCATCGATGCGAAATCATTGTATTGTTCTGCGAATTACTTATAATACTAAAACCTGTCAGGTTTTAAATCGATATGACAATTAGAAATAGGTTGAAATCGCTTTACACGATTTGTTTACATAGTTACGATAAAGCTTCATCGATTACCAACTTGCATTCATATTTGTCAAGCCAGTTTTTGTTACCGGAGAAAATTTGTCACCTAGGTAATCAGTATACATGGGCAGATATAATCGAATCATATGCCTCGGTAGTGCAGCAGTATTGAATGCTACTGGGTAACGGGTAATCGACCCTGAGACCTCATGTACAACTGATAGCCAAACTGAATAAGATACCCTATTTTCATTATATTTTGAATCAAGTGGGCCGCTTGTAGTTTTTGTGTTCGCGTCATAATGATACGGCTATATGTATCTACGTAATATGTGGTTAAAACGAGAAGATCGCGCTTTGCTGACGACATAAGGTCAAGTCTTCCGGCATGAACTATGAGGTACACAATGGACTTCTACGGATAACACCACTTAGTTCAAATGTGTCTTTCACAGCTAAATGTCATGTACCGTAAGATCACGCCTAAATTCTTCTCCAAGTTTAGGCAAGAATCTATCAGAGTAACATTTCAGCAGTTAAATTTACGTCCTCTATAATAGACAGCATTGTTATCTATACAGTAAAGAGTAATATTAGGGTGCTTGTGGGCTATTTATCAACGTTATTAAGTTTAACTGATAAGTGACCAAACTAAACGCAGGACCTTTTTTTTCTTGTTGTTCGTGGCCAAGTTTTTGCAACAGTTGTTCAAGCCGCCCGTAGGCCTCTGACATGGCTTAACGACTGCTGTCAATTTGGCAACAACCGGGACCGACTTTTTACGTGCCCTCCGAAGCACGGAGACGCTCAGATGAAATACCACTAAGCGGTCGCCCATCTATAGGCTGACCGCATCCAATATTGCTTTACCTCGCTAATATGTAATTATGTAATAGTCTGAATTTTAATGCTATTATACTTTTTCAGGTCATAATAATATCAGCCCTATGTATAATATAAGCTGTTAAGAAGAGGCCCGTCCCTAGCAGACGGGCCTCTTCTCAGTGAGAGCAAGGTTAGGTTATAGACCTCCATGCTGACCCAGTGTGTGTAGGCAGACTTCACATATTGTTGTGAACATTATGAAGAGCTCTTTTCGTCACGATCTTTTCCTCCGTCGTGGCCGGACGATGTTTACCTTCATCGTTAAAGCGAGCGATAATTAATTATTTAATATGCACAACTTCGAAATGCCTTGGGATCGAAGTCGAGACTTCTGCTTGGAAGTCCAACGATCTTCCCCTAAGCTATGCAGCAATAGTTCGCATAAGTTGCTAAACAAGCAAACAATCCTCATTATAATAATCGGTTACCGTAGCCTATGGATAAGTACTTGAGATAGATCATAAATCAGTCTACGAGACGAGCAAATAACTAGATATTATGTTAAACAATTATCGCCTATACCATACATAAATTAACATTTATCAATGCAATAATTTAAATAATAAATTAGCAGTCGCAATAATTGCAAAGTAAAACACCGTGAAGAAACTAACATATCTGAGTGATTTCCATAATGTTCTCGAAGATGTGTGACAGCTGGTAACCGGCACTGGGCCAACGAGGTAGACTACGGCCTAACCCTTGCCACGCGCCCGTTTCAAACAGCGGTCCAGTTTATAAACACGGTTGATATTATTTTGTTGCAAAGCACAGGCAGTCAGCACATACAGACGGAAGCACAAATAGTCATTAAACATTATTGATGTAATAAAAGCTAAATTAGATATGACACAATCTTTTAGGCAGATTTAATAGCCACCTGGTAATAATATAATGATTGTGACATCGTCTACAAAAAGATATGGACTTTATTACTATTATCTATATTTACGCAATAAGTACATTTTTCCAAAAAATAAGTCAATTCCTTCACTATTATGAATAATTCCTGTGTCGCGGGGGACTTTACAAACAACGGACACTAAGAACACCCAGACTCGGAACAACCATTTCTAGCCCACAACACTCGATGCAATGACTGTCGAGAGGCGACCACTTAAACCACTACGGCATCCGTGCAGTAGAGCCTCACTGATTTCAGCATGAATGGGCCGGCTCGACCGGGGAAGGACTACCTTCTCACAGAATATCGACGTGAAATAGCAGTATTCCTACTGTTGTGTTTCGGTGAGTGGAGTGAGACTGCTGGTGGCCTTCTCCTTCCCACTTCCTTTCCTAAAGGGTAGGCAACGCGCAAGTGATGCCTCTAGTGTTGCAGGCGTCCATAGGCTACGGTGACCACTTACCATCAGGTGGGCCGTATGATTGTTTGCCACCTTAGTTGTATAAAAAATAAAAAATAAATTACAATAAAAGTTAGCACAATCAACAATTCGATATATTATATTATAAGTGCGTGCGCTATATCCTTGATAGAGATAAATTACTTATCTCTACCTAGATGGATGGTAATGCTGTTGACTCTGTAAATTATCGCATGGTGCATAAAATGTATTCGAATATCGTTCGAACAATTTTACACGCATTACTAGATTGGTTTCGAATAACCTTGTGCTGTTTGACTGTGATGAATAGGATTTTGAGAGCTCTTTATGAAGAAGGTGTAATAGGTACCAACCGTGAGATCAATATTCTGCTTCATGCTTCGGAAGCGAGGCAATTCCTCAGGAAGATCACTAGCACATGAGTGTCCCTCACATTCCCTCGGAATGTTGTTTAGCCTCTACCAGTGCTTGTTTCCCCGGTAGCGTATATAGAAAAGCTACTTCAGTACGTCACCGCCGAACTGAATTAGCATTTCCTAACAATAAACAAGCATAAATGCTGCTCCAATAGGTCTTAGAGGGTGATGTACTACAGCAGGATTTCAAGTTTTATAACGCCCGCAAAATAGGGGTTATCCTAATTCTGTTCGTCAACGTGAAACTGATACTAAAGGAAAACTAAGAATCAACTATATAAGTTTCTGGTTAAAAGATAAAGTAGGTATGTAGCATGACAAATAAAGCAAATACAGTACGAAAAAGGGTACCAGAAAAGAAAATAGTGGGTTAGGTTAGAACTGCGACCATACAACGCACGAGCCGAGCGAGCGAAGCGAGCGTGCCGCGGTGGTAGCCGGCGAGTGCTAGAAACAAATTTATTTACACAAACAAACAAATAAAATTATCTTATCCTTCCTCCTGATATTCCCCTGTCATTACAACAATTGAGTTTATCTTTTTGCACTCGGTAATTATGGACATAAACAAATCGCACGTGTTATGCATGTAATGATGATTGGCACGCGCAGATCGAGATAGAAAATACGCAATAACATACTGTGTGCGTGTGATAGAAATATCTGCATAGAGAGACGTATCGCGTTAGCTCTACTGAGACAATTTTGTGATTCAAGTACTAGAAATCCTACGCCAATACGTCACGGGAGCTTGACGAATATGATGAGAGTTTCTAGTACATCTATCTAAATGTGTATTAACTTAGAAATCCTACTGCAGTACATCACCCTCTAAGACGTATTGGAGCAGCATTTACGCGTGTTTATCGTTAGGAAATGCTAATCCAGTTCTGAGGGGCCGTATTGAAGTAGCTTTTCAATATACGCTACCCGGTATTTCGTTTAGATTTAGACCCTAGCGCTACTAATTTCCTGACAGAGAAACCTCGGGTTCGATGGCTGGGTTGGTCAAGACCCAACCCAAGAATCGTATTCGAGACATCACGATCGGCAAATATAAACAAAACCTAACGCCACAGAGCATATAAATAAATCAATCATAATACTACAATGTATATTAGCACAAGGTTACAATAAAACCATATAATTACAAGCAATTAAAACTTTCACTATCACTTAACTATGTACTAATAGTAACTGAGACATAATTATTATGTTATTATTGCTACTATTAAGTAATAATACAGCCTAGGTCAATTGATAATGATTATAAATACATTACATTGTGTATTATAGACCTTTTTATGTAGACTAATGTTATCTAATTTGTGTAACAATCAACATTATAATGATATTATACTATGCCTATATCCGCAAAAGGATATGTATGTACACTTACATTTTGCTAGATAGTGACAAGAATAGAAAATGGTATGTTAAGCTGGTTTGGGCATCTAGAAAGAATGGACGAGGAAAGACTGACTAAGAAAGTTTATAAGGCTAGTGTGAATCGAACAGTTGCAGGAGGAAGACCTAGGCGAACGTTCTCGATCAGATCGGAGGCGTTCTGGACAAAGGCCAGGTTAAGAGCACCTTGAACCGACAGGCGTGTATGATGAATGTGATGAAAGTGAATGAAGCCAGATAAGTGTGTCAGGATCGTAGCAAATGGAAATCCGTAGTCTCTGCCTACCCCATCTGGGAACAGGCGTGAATCTATGTATGTATGTATGTATTTTGCTAGCTTAAGTTTTAGGTCCTATGGTATATCACGGCGAGCCTCTTGCTAATTACCGGTCACAGACTACATGCTGCTACTGGGAATTTCTTGACAGCTAATTGACACCCGATAACTGCAATAGTCAGGCACCAAACTTGACACCTCAAGTACAGAAATTGCATATACTGCATCACCAAGGTAAAATGATATTGTCATAATACACAATATAGCGATAAAAATACAGAGGAAGAATTTATTTTGTTTGTTTGCTTGTATGTAATAATGATACAAGTCTCTGAAACTACTGACCTGATTTTAATAATCATTTTCTATTAGATCGCTATAATATCCGTTAGTTACATTGACAATTTTAATGACATTCAAAGCAAGCAAAGATGAGTTATGAAACAAAAGTATTGGATAAAATGATTGACAGCGTAACATCTGCTTGCTAAAAGGCATACCACAACAAAAAATAAATATTAACGGACAATCAAACACATGTCAATTACTATGATTGGACTGTATTAGCAAATCACTTAACATGTGATTGATTTTGAAACATTGTTGATTAGCCTTACGAAACCCAGGTTTATGTGTTAAAATATAAAAGTAGGGGTAATTGAAGAATATCCAAATCACTCTTATGGTTAAAATGTCAATTGAAAAACAAGAGATTCATGGCAGAATCTGGCCTCAAATCTGAAAGGCATGTCAGAAATAAAATGCCTGTACTTCCAGTTATCTAAGGTTACTACAGTTCAAAGAAAGCACTATACTGGTAGAAAATGGACCAGTACCCCGTACAATGATTTTTGCTGGGTTGGCAACCTGTGAATGTAAAATGCACCATGAGATGTAAAATCTGGAGCCACTTAACTAAACGAAAACACCTCATTTTATATATAAATGAAGTTGTATTCCTACAGTTTACAAATTCAGTTGGCAAAGCAATAGCAGATGTGACTTTGCATGATGTTTGTAGTTTGATTGGTGGGTGGTCCCAATTCTTATTGGAGTTTTCTCTTAAGAACTAAAAATATGCCTGGCATTGTAACTGGTAGATGGCAATAGTCTTCTTCTATTACATGGGAACAAAAACCACAACATGAGGATTTACACCTCTGTCAACCCCTTCTGGCATATAGCCATCAAAGGTCCTTTATCAAGCACTAGATGTGCCCGAGGTTTCACCCGCATCTATGATTACTGCGCCGCCCCCATGGGTTGTATCGTAATGTTATATAGCCTATAGCCTTCCTCGATAAATGAGCTATCCAACACTAAAAGAATTTTTCAAGTCGGACTAGTAGTTCCTGAGATTAGCGCATTCAAACAAACAAATAAACAACTCTTCAGCTTTATAATATTAGTATAGATAGTACAACAGGTTGTATAGCTGAGGACTGGAACAGGGGCCATACTAGGACATTTTAAAGCATTATTAGCTCATGAAATAAAATAAATATTTTTAGAAATCTGGTTATACTAATTCATTGCATACCAAATTAAAATAATACTAGTCAATAATCATGATTGTATCATTGTATTAATAACCACTGGGTTCACAAAGTAAATGAAACAAATAATGGCAGAACCACAAGCCCTCAAACCGAATACCATTGGATTCCAGTCACCATCAAAATCATATTTATAAATTATTGCCTACCAATATGGAACTTGCAACCATTATAATTAGCATATAATTTCAATATATACTGGCATACAAATAACCAGGATATGAGTATAATTTATATCAAGTCTTAGCACATTAATTATATTAGTAAGCAACATAAAGCTGCTTAATTTAGCTACTATGTTCCGTTCGCTGAACATTATGCTTGCAACGTCTCCTTGACACGGTCTCATTATTCATATTGTTATGTTGCCAATGCATATAGTATTATTTAAGAAACTCGTACCAGGATGTATGTAATGTTATGACTTTAGAATTATTTAAATTTTGAATGTTCATATTATAACGGGTGATTTTTTAAGAGGTATAGGATTTGATTTTCAAAAAAAAGACAAAAAATTTGAAAAATTTGATGAAATCTTTATTGGAATCGATAGAACGATCAATATAATTTAATGTTTGAAGATGATTTCATGCAAATGCTGGCCGCGGCTCCGGTTTAGATGGCCCATTCGCAAGGCCCAATTTCGGCACACTCTCTCCAACATATCAGCCGGTATATCACGAATAAATGCTTTAATATTGGCTTCCAGTGCGTCAATCGTTGCTGGTTTATCCCTGTAGACATGAGCCTTAACATGGCCCCACAAGAAATAGTCCAAAGGCGTTAGATCACACGATCTAGGCGGCCAATTGACGGGCCCAAAACGTGAGATAAACTGTTCACCGAAGGCGGCTCTCAATTGGGCCATTGTTTCGCGTGCCGTGTGGCATGTGGCACCGTCTTGTTGAAACCACATGTCAGGCATGTCCAATTCTTCCATATTGGGCAAAAAAAAATCGCCAATCATCACACGGTAGCGCTCGCCATTCACAGTAACGTTACGGCCATTGTCGTCTTTGAAAAAGTATGGCCCGATGATGCCACCGGCCCATAATCCACACCAAACAGTACATTTTTCGGGATGCAGTGGTAGCTCTTGCAATGCTTCTGGCTGGTCTTCACTCCAAATGCGGCAATTATGCTTATTGACATATCCATTCAACCAGAAATGAGCTTCGTCGCTGAACACAATTTTTCGATAAAAAAGTGGATCTTCCTCCAACTTTGCCAATGCCCATTCACCAAATGTTAGACGTTGTGGGAGGTCGTGTGGCTTCAATTCTTGCACCAGCTGTATCTTGTAAGGTTTTACACCCAAATCCTTTCGCAAAATTTTCCACGTAGTGGAGTAACAGAGGCCCAATTGCTGCGAACGGCGGCGAATCGACATTTCACGGTCATCACTAACACTGGCGGATACAGCCGCAATATTTTCTTCGGTCCTCACTCTACGTATGCGTGTTCGTGGTTTAATGTCCAATAATGTAAACTGGGTTCGAAATTTAGTCACAAGCTTCCGAATAGCTGCCTCAGTAGGCCGACCAAACTGCCCATAAATTGGAAGAAGTGCGCGATGCACTCTCTTAACCGAGCATGCATTTTGATAGTCAAATTCAATAATTTGCAAGCGTTGTTCGTTCGTAAGTCGATTCATGGTTAAATTATAGACCAAACTGAACAAGTTTGACATTGACACAAGACACGATTCACGCGTGATCTGTCAAAAACAGTGTTGCCAAAAAGATACCAGCAAAAAAATCACCCTTTATAATCTAAGGTGTCCATGTTAATAACTAAGTATACTAACTTATATAATTATTTAAGAAATGAAAGTAATTAAGTTCACCTGGAATTAGTAAACTGTGGAGGATGGGTCTCTGGATAATATAATATCAGTCCTGTTTATCTTAGTAAGTATTAAATAATATAGCACAGCATATGCTCAATACGATCACCAGAAGTGGATTTCATCCAAATATATCTATGTTCGTAATTAGCTACACTTCACTCCCATATAATAGGGAGCAAAGCAATTATGGAGACCTTATCATACCACCCACCCATAACAGTCCTAGAACTCTCTGCTACTACAGAGAATTTAATGTCCGAGAATGACAATAGCCAGCTTCTTAAACCAGTCTTCAAACCTGGGATTTACTTAAGAGAGCAGTTAAATAATGACAATATCTAAGATGCCGGGTCAATGAGTTATAAATGGGCCAGGGTAAATAGGCAATGGAGAGATTATTTTTATACCTACTCATACATCCCGCTGCCTATTGGTTGGAGCAAATGATAAACTGTAGGGATTTCCATAAGCCTCAACAAACAACTCTTTTCGATTCTTGTATAAAGTATGTGTTTATAGTGCAAAACATTATTCATTATGCAAGAAATCATTTATTCATTTAGGCCACAAAGTAATCTTTTAGGATAGTAATATTCAGAGAGTAAAGCCATGCCTAACAATTGATTGGTTAATAAACGGTGTTAGTATGCTGATATTTATTAGCAAGTATCACAATATATCAAAGGCTAAAAATTGCTATAGCACAAATGATTGATGGAACATAGTTTAATTTAATCTTGAATACCAATCAAACAAAATCAAACCTTTATTCAGATTCAGTTTTTCTTTGGAATCTTCTATGAATGATCTTTACTTGAATAACTTGTCTGTTTCAATCAGATAAATAGTCAACTCTTCTTATTTGCTTTTAATAGCATTTATAAGGCTATTCTATAAATGCAGTTAAAATTAATAAAGCCGATATTAGTATATAAACAAACTAAGCTATGAATACGGACCCTAAAAAAAACAGCTGGGTTTCATATAATTATTAATTTAAAAGATACCTGCTAAAGTTTAGCCTATTTTAGAGGCACACCTTTACAGGAACTACATGCAAAATTGGCTGTATTATTAATTTCCTTTGCACAAGCCCCTCCTGTACACTGATAAGGTGATAATATATCAGAATGCAATATGTCATATAATTCTCCTGTCTAATCTTGAACAGTATTAGTTAAAGGGGTCGTACTTAACACTATGTATCATATAAATAATATTTGCTTTACAAAAAGCACTGGCAGTATCACTACAGTCACTGACCTGAGGTAAATTGGCGGCGATCTGTCTCGTCAACGAGTCCCGCTCCTTCTCCACCTCCTTGAGGCGCAGCTCCGAATCCCCCAGCCGCTCCTGCGTCTCCCGCAGGCTCTCCACCAGCTTATCTCGCTCATCGAGCATAGATACCATCAATTGCTCGAAGTTCGCATCCTCACCGGATAACTGCGAACTCCTTTGACTGATACTGTCCTCCGATATAGTGGGCATCACGTCGCACATCATATTCCACATTTTAATTTAACATCAAACCAGAATACTTATCGTACACGACACACCGAAAAACACAATTTCGATCACCGTTTTATTACATATGTCCCGGCACAAACGTTACCTAAAACTAGCGCACTTGACGCGAGTAAGTTTTTTCACATCGTCAGAACATTCGTATAAGACATTAGTCAAGAATTCGGGAGACATTCTAGTTCGATATTTAGAAAGACACACCTAAAAATCGTAATCCTACGATTCCATACTATCATGGCTCAAGCGGCATGTCTGCCATCTTGGAATGGAACGTCAATCAGATCATAGAGTAGAGCAAAGAGGCACACCGTAAACAGATGAGTCGCCTCACTGAACTTGCATTTATATACCTCGAGGTTATCATGTGGTTTATAAAACTCATCGAGTAGAGTTTACGTATTACAAATTTCTAAAACATACTATTCATTTTTAAGGCTTGAAATACCATATTTAAATAATATTTTGGTACTGTTTAATCCAATGACACATACGTGTCAGGCATCTAAGTTGAGTTCAAGATTACTATGATTCACAGACATGCTATATCAGTGCTATGATTACATGTTACTTTATTACTAATGCCCACTTATAGAATTGTTATAACTCTTAGTCCGTACGGTATTTAATACTCATCATTGTAATATCAGTAAATAATAACACATTTATAAATGTATCATTATGGTTTAAGTAAAACTTATATAATTTATTGTATAATTGTGTTAACAGTACTCGTCTCCTTCTGTATACCATTAAAAGAATCTCTCATAATTTAGAAATTATGACCAAAAGAAGTGGTACGCTGAGTTGGCAACAAGAACAAGCTTGGGCTTGATAATCTTTGGGGATATTAATTGTTTAACTAGGCTTAAAAAGAAATTCATTCCAATATAATTATTATTACTTTGCAATCTTATCTTATGTGGGGGCCAGTCAGTGCAGACCGGCCCCCACAACTTCCATTACTTTACAATTCTTGCCAAACATCTTAACTCGAGAAAATCAGCAGTCTTCAGATTTTACCTATTGGTACCTGTATTATAATGGTTAGTTTACTCTTTGACAATATTTGCACGTAGAGTCGATAGAGGTCGTTACGAGGCACATGAATGAACTTTACAAAGAATGTTACGTAAAATACATTAATTGCATCGAGAATCCATAAAACAATATTTAAATCAAAATAATCGTTTATTAATCAACCCTAAAATGTAATAAAAGTCATTAAAGAACACATTACGTGTACCTCAAAATTGGCTTAAAAACCCTGTATCTATACCTAAACATATTTTCAAATCTAAGCAGCAACTTCCAAAAAATGGTTTTTGTATGCATTTCTGAACAGAAAAAAATATAATAAATTGACAAAGCATTGTATTAATATTGCATTTTACTTCAAAGCTTTAGTATTAAATCACGAGTATAAAAATACAATTGGTTTAAATTTTGATCTTATCGCCATCTTTAGGCTAAAATGAACACTAAACTACTTTTACATATCTGTGCTTGTTTATTACATTATTTTCATTCACAGATGCCTAGCACAGAAATTTACTATTTCGTGCGCATTTGAATTTATATATTATAATGCGCTCTATGTGAAAAAATTAAATTTACTTAATATGCATTCAATCCAAATCTAACGTATTTTCTTTGTTATGCGATCCTTACTATGCAATAGTACTTTCTAAACAAGAAGTTCTTTTGTACAGAAACATAAATTTAAACATTAAAATGTTAATGTTTGGTATTATTATATATTTTATTTTATTTATACTTAATTGATTTATTTGCCGCCTGCACTTCATTACACATGGTTTCTAAACTTTGTAAAGCCATCCAGTATCACCCAGCGCCATCTAGCATAGTACCAGCGTACTACATTTTTATTTTGTATACCTACTAATTTGCCAGTATAATATGTCGGTACTTAAAATGATAACCACTCTAAATTCTTATGATTTTGTGCTTGCCTGGCGGAACGGTGGCGAGCACTACCTAAATCATAAGAACATGACACACCATGACGTCACGGCGCCTGTGTGACTTCAATTCCCACACGGGACGAAGATTTCTATGATTTAATCCTTACTAATAAGTAATAACTATTATAAATGCGAATGTCAGTTTGTTTGTTACGCTTTACTCGAGCGCTCATCATGCAAATTCGTTTTGTTTTTCTAAAAGATAGTTATCCTACTTATGTTCTTTTCTGTTCCCCTAACAATATGAATGCGACATTTCGTGATGATCGGTCGAATAGATTATGCGTGACAGTGTAACAATAAAATAAACAAACTCACATCTGCCTTTATAATATAATAACTAGATTTAGACCACGGTTACGCGAGCGTAAATGTTGGTTAGTTAAGTAAGTAGGTAACTGAACTTTTTTATGGATGTAAGGTAGGTACTCTATGTCCTTTTCTGTTCCCCTGACAACCTGTATGCGAAATTTCATGATAATCTGTCGATTAGTTAGTGAGTGAAAACGTAACAAACAAACAGACAAACAAACTCACATTCGCATTTATTAGTAAGGAAAAATAAAACAAATTCAGAATCCGTGGCGCAGCGGTAGTGAATGCGACTGCTGTGCATGAGGTCTCGGGTTCGAATCCCCGGACGTGCCAACAGCCCGGAGTTAGGCGGTTGGCGGTGTTAGATATTCCCGCGCCTCGGAAACCATGTAAAACTGTTGGTCTTGCGCCTGATCTCTCTCCGGTCGTGACATATTGACGTCCCATCAGATCATGAGAGTTAGGAAACACAAAAGTGTACTCGTGTTTGCGCACACGCTAGTGCTCTACTATATTTCCTACACCGATAGCCAGCCTCCGTTAAGATTGGCCGCCGCGCCGTGATCGAAATTCGGTCTGGAGGACATTATTATTATTATAAGTAAGGATGATAGGATTCGGATTAGGATAATATATTTAATGTATTATTGTATAATATAATAGTTGGTGAATCTTATAAAAAAAAAATATAATTCTGTCTTCCCCTTTGGGTATACAAGCGTGAGTATACAGGTCTCTGACTCAGAATTATAAACAAGACTTCATACCAAGATAAGTATACATACAGCCTTGGCCAAAAGTATTAGGCACCCCCAATATAGTTATCACACACCTGTGCTATTTGAACAATTAAACAATATTCTATAGAACTGCGATACCGGTGTCATAAAACACTATTTAAGACAATAGGCAGCATTTTTTAAGCAGTCGTAAAACATATGGTGCGTCAATGATAAAATTTTATTTTTTCCAAAATTTATTTTTAATGTTTCGTCAGTTACCATTTGGAAGTCTTAGTGTAAAGACAGTGCATTTGTGGTTTTGTGAATTAATTGAGAAGAAATTAATTTGAAAATGCCAAAACGCAACGAAATTAGTATTGAAAATCGTGTAAAAATTCAACTTTTACATGAGCAAGACAAGACTCAAAAAGAAATCGCGAAGTTGGTGAAATGTTCGCGATGCGCCGTTCAATCTGCTATCAAACGTTTTGTTGAGACTGGCTCTCATGCAAATAAACCAAGAACAGGCAGAAAACGCGTGACTACTAGCCGTCAGGACAGAAAACTTATCCGAGAGTCTGTGAAAGATAGAAAAAAAACTTCTTCGGAGCTTGCTGTGGCTTTAACTGAAGAGACTGGACATCCCATAAGAGCACGAACTGCAAGACGAAGGCTAGTAGAAGCCGGCTTAAAAGGTTGCAAAGCTAGGAAGAAGCCGTGGCTATCCGCAGACAATAAAAGAAAACGACTTGATTGGGCTCTGAGACACCAACATTTCACAGAAGAGGATTGGTCTAATGTGCTGTGGTCTGACGAATCAAACTTTGAGGTAAGTTTTTTTAGTGAAGTCTATACCACAATTACAACGATCATTGTTGTGTTTGTCTTCAAACTCAAATGTTATAAAAGTTTGTAAGGTGTGCTTTTTTTTGGAATCTACAGGTATTTGGAACACCAGGTGTGACGTTTGTGAGGCGACGCAAAGGCGAAGAATATCACCCAGATTGCGTAGTACTAACCATAAAACACGGCGGAGGCAGTGTAATGATTTGGGGTTGCATGGCTGCGGATGGAGTCGGCAAAATGTTTGTTTGCGAAGGTCGCATGAACAGTGAAAAATACATTAATGTACTGGAAACTGCTCTCGTACCTTCGCTTTTGTGTATTTTTGGTGACACTAACTTAAATGGTGTGAAATTCCAACAAGACAATGCTCCGTGTCACAAGTCAGCTACTACGATGCGCTGGTTTACTGAAAATTGTATTGATCTGTTAGATTGGCCTGCCCAGTCCCCGGATCTAAATCCTATTGAACATTTGTGGAGTATTCTGAAGAGAAAAATAAAAGAGCACTCGATAACATCAAAAACTGCTTTAAAAACGCGTTAGTGCAAGAATGGGATGCAATTTCTCCAGAGGAATGTGCGAAACTTGTATGTAGTATGACCCACAGAGTTGCTGCTGTCATAAAATCAAAGGGTGGCCCAACAAAATATTGATGTTTTTACAATATTCTAATGGAAATAAAGTACTTTAATCATTATAATTAGTTTTATTTCTCTCTAAGCCTGAAATATGCAGTAATTTATAGGGTGCCTAATACTTTTGGCCAAGGCTGTATATGTATATATGTATGTGTTTAGGTACCTGTTTTATCATCGACTCGTCTTATTAAACAGTGACCTCACCCGCCATTTGACCTGTTTTATCATTGTTAAGACTCCATTACTATTTAGTAGACGTGTTTGTGAGATTAAAATGTTTAAAGTTGGTATATTTCTTGTTATTTCTATAGCGGTGAGTGTTTAAATTTTATTTTATTTTTTTCAATTTCTATCCTACTTGTTACAAATATTATAATGTAGCTGTTCCTCGCGGTTCCCCATCTTTATGATTGCTGCTCCGCTCCCGTGGCTCGTATCGTGATGTTATATATAGGTATACAAATATATATATATATATAATATCAGCCCTGTATTAAACTGTCACACTGCTGCCCACGGGCTTCTTCTCAGTGTGAGAAGGCTTACGCCATAGTCCACCACGCTGGTCCAGTGCGGGTTGGCAGACTTCACATATCTTCGAGAAAATTATTGAGAACTCTTAGACATGCAGATTTCCTCACGATGTTTTCCTTCGTCGTTAAAGCAAGGGATAATTAATTAGGTGCGTGCCTTGGGATCGAACTCGAGAACTCTGTTTTGTAATCCAACAGTTTCCCACTAGGCTATCTCTACTAGAGTGTAAGTTTATAAAAATGATTCTACTTTTGCAACTTAATCACAAATAAACCGTTGTATGGATGTAAATGTTTGGCAGAAAGACTATGTCCTGAAAGAATACATAAGGTACTTTCTATCCTAATATGCGATCCTAGGATTAAACTAAGTAGTACTTTTATAAAAGAGTAATGAAGCTGTTATGTTAAAGATATTAACTAAAACTAATTTAGATTAATTCATTGAGAGTAGGTATCATAATAATTCTGAAACTATATGTCTCTTTTTCGGTAAGTCAAAGTCAAAAATTTTTATTTCCATAAAAATGTGTCTACGATTCATGGACACGTCAGTTAACTGATATATGTATTAATACAAATAGAATAAAATAAATAGAAATAAAAATGTTACATTGAGAAGAAGCCTGTTCGAGGAGTAGGGCTTTCATGAGAAGAAGCCTGTTCGAGGAGTAGGGCTTTCATGAGAAGAAGCAGGCAAGAAACTCTTGGGTAGAGTTAGGTGTCTCTTTATTTGTTTATTGACGCTTTACTCAATACCTAAATACTGAATGAATTTGATGCGGTTTTCACTATTTTATGGGGTGTTCAAATTAACCTATTGTGTGGTAGCGGCACACCGGCGTCCAGACACAATATATTTTTGATTAGGTATGTCTTGCAATTCAGTCATTGACAGGTTAAAATCTCAGTTACATTATATTTAATTTTTTTTAGTAGTACCGGGCTTAAAGTGCGTAAATGATGTCGTGGGAAAACTAGCGTCCATGCGGATAAGTCGCGAGGCAAGGAGCAAATAAAATATCTATTGAATAATTTATTACGACACGTTTTTAGTTTTATTTATAAACTAGCTGACCCGTGCAACTTCATCTGGTTCAAATAAGATAAATTTTTCCGTTTTTGCAACATTTTCCGTTGATGTGCTGCTCCTATTGGTCGTAGCTTGATGTTATATAGCCTATAGCCTTCCTCGATAAATAGGCTATCCAACACTAAAATAATTTTTCAATTCGAACCAGTAGTTCCTAAGATTAGCCCGTTCAACCAAACAAATAAACAAATGTTCTCTTCAGCTTTATAATATTAGTATGGACTAGCTGCGATTTCACCCGCATAAGTCCCGATGCCGTGGAAATATCAGGATAAAAAGCCTATGTGTTAATCCAGGTCTTCAGCTATCTACATATCAAGTTTCATGGCAATCGTTTCAGTAGTTTTTGCGTGAAAGAGTGACAAACTTCGATCCATACATACATCCATTCATCAATCCTCACAAACTTTCACATTTATAATATTAGTAGTACTACTCTCAAACATTAAAATGGTTTTAACTAGCGGCTAATCGGAATAAAAGCACATTTAGTCTACGTTAAGCTTTAATTGAATAATAGTTAATTAACAGCGGGGGGCCTTTATCATTGTTCAAGGACATAAGAGCTATTCAGTATCTAAGAATTAGCTAGCAATCTTTTTTTTATGTAAGGCTGGCGCACAAAGTGCATTTATCACTTCGGGGATATGAGAGTGAGACTCTATGTCTTTCTTTATACTTCAAGAGTTATACTATACGTGTATACTTAATGAAAAAGACACGATGCGAATTTTGTGAGTCTGTGGAGGGTAACGTGTGGAAATCATATAAAAAAATTGTTGTTGAACATTTATTTTATATTTTTGATAACTTTTATTCAAACTGTACAAAATTTTAAATAAACTACTTTCGTCTTATGTATTTCAAACACATACATTTTAGCATATTTTATGTCTTTATCGTATTTGGGGTTTTCCGAGACGGGGGCCTCGGAGATCGGGGTACTCAGGGAATAGCCCGTATTAAATCATTGCTCCAGAATTGCGGCAGGCATTTTTAAGCAGTGATTAATAATAATAATATGTATTAATTTAAATTTAGCTTTGATACTTAATATAGTAATTAAATAAATATTGTTACTACGCGTTAAATATCATAAATATTGTTACGCGAAATAAAGTATTGTTATTTTTATTATACTAATATTAATAACGTATAGTTTTGTGAGTTTGAATGTAGGAGGTAACTGCCTAAACTAATTACCCGATTTCAAAAATTTTATCTCTTCGAGCTTGAATGCCAATACAAGTGAGTGTTATGTTATATGTATTATTTACCTCATGAAATCTGTCTTCCAGGCGTGCTATGGAGACACGACGCCTAAACCCGTCTATTGCGGAGAAATTCCGAATCAGGTACCTACACGACACACCTATTTTGTAAATTATAATTTCTTTATTTTATAAAAAGACAACTCCCGCACTAAGATGCTTTCCTGTTATGCGGGGACTTTAAATACATTTAAACAACGGACACAAAGAACACCTAAGCATAGGACATCTATTTGTGGAACACAGATTTTTTTATCCCGTGTGGGTATCGAACCGACAACACTCGGGGCAGTGCCAGCAGCAAGGCTATTATTCAACCCACTACGCCATCTGTGCAGTTACAAGTAATCATTATTAGCGACAGGAATTTGATATAAATTTGTATAGCGCTTATGTTAAATTTGTTTGTTACTAAAAACCAAAGATGGAAACTATAGATAGATCAAGCTGCAGCAACTCCACACAGACAAAGAAGTTTTAAGTATATGTCAAGAGATGGAGCTGTACACAATTTGCACTTCGCCACACATTCCTGAATCGTGCAAACGAAGTTCACACAGCGAATCACTATATACATATACAAGTTCCCGATATTAACCTTTGGGCCAACGGCACCGGCCCGCTAAGCACGATTACCCAGCCAGGTGGAAGAATCCTCCCTTTGTGTTGGAGCGACACCACACCACGTTCTTCCACAGGGCTTAGGCTATGCTAGGACATACTCGTTTTGGGCTCTGCTGCTACAAACTCATTTTTTATTTAAATCTCAGGTGCTGACATGTTTGAAGACCCCACATTTGCTGCCTCCCCAAGCGACCTCCAAATGCAACAGTGACACATCCACTGAGGTAACTAAATTTCGCCGGCTGGTTTAAAACTCACGTACCTGATAGAGAACGAGCCAATTGCCGTATACCGAGCACATTTGCTTGCTACTTGCTGCCAAATGAAAATTTCCTATAAAGGGTCTTCTAAATGGTCATTGTTATTACTGCAAGTTGTGGCTGCAGTAGACTGGCCGCATATAACGTGTATGGCTATTTAAAGAATTGTGTTTTAACTGGCAGGCTTTAAATCATTGCAGCCATACATTGCATTTAAATATTGCCCGTTAGAAGCCTTTTAAGAAAACCCACGACATATTTTCCGAATAATCGTAGGTACGTTATGTTATAGGCGTAGCGTTAGAGCAGCGATAGCTCAGTGGGGAGACCAACAGACTGCAATGCAGAGGGTCTCGGGTTCGAACCCACGTCGCGCACCTCTGAGTTTCGGAAGTTATATGACTTTTCGAAATTATGTGCGTATTGATTGACAATTATCGCCTGCTCCGTGCCTCGGAGAGCACGGTAAGCCGTCGGTCCCGGCTGCCATGAACATCTATGGCAGTCGTTATTGGGAAAGTCAGTACCCTCTAATATCCCGACACTGGTCTAGCCTTAGGGTATCGTTAGCCTTCGGGTTGCGGAGGTCAGGTGGCAGCCGCTCCGTGTAAAAACTGATAGCCAGTCAAATCCGGTTAGACCAGAAAAGTCGACCCCAAGTGACTTGGGAATAATAAAGGCTAAGAGAGAAGAAGACGTTATGTTATGGGAGCTACTGGGACCAACGTCACTTAGTTTTGCAAACAAGAAATATACTATAAAACAATATAGACATATCTTTTTATACCACTCAGATGGCAATCAAGTAACTGGTGAGAAGCGAAGTCATACTCTAAAATAATGTATTCAAGTAGTTCACAACGTAACACTTATGAACGTTACGTTACGTTAGTGAAGCTACATTTAGGTTTATTTCTGGGTTTAGGCAAAGATTTGAACCTATGACAAGATAGGTATGTACTTACTAACAAGAAACCCATGGGTACTCTTTTAAACGCCTATTAAATATAATTTCAATATTTTACAGCTTATATCGACAAGTTGTTTCGACAAGGTGATAAAAGACAGTAGGATGGCACTGGTACAAGGCGCGACAATGGCAGTCCGTAAAAAAAATGCGATTATGTATTTCTTTAATATTTATAAGAAAGAGAAGCAAGATACTAGATATCATTACAAATTATCACGAGGTTTAAATCATCATTTATATAGCGGTTACGTCATAATCTGTATCGTGAACACTTTTTCAATCGTTTAACAATTACCCCTACTATCAGATTTGATATGCTTGTACCTCATGAATATTTGAGTAGTTTACAGAAATTCTTAGTTACTTAGAGGTTGGGTAATGTAACTACATGACTAAAACATGAGTAAGTAAAGGCTAGTATAACTATAGAATATAATATTCCATTTCAGTGCACAAGGATGACATGCGCTTTTCGTGGAAACAAATGGTTACTCAATGACGGGACTGTAGACAAGGCCAAGGTCACTGCTCACTTCACCCAGCTGGCGAAGGACTATCTTGAGTGGAAGACCACCATCGATACCGTGGTCCAGTCCTGCGTGGAGAGGCAGCTGCCTCCTCAAGGAGTCCACCTCAACTGCCCAGCGTATGACATCATGCATTGTGCGATGCTTAACTTTATTAAGGTTAGTTGGTACTTTTGTTATTAAACGTATTCTGTAAAAGTTTTAGAACTTCATTTCTTAGACAATAGTCTAATAATTATATATGACTTTAAAACACGAGGGCAATGTCCTCATATGGAATGCCAATTCCGACAAAATTTTACATTAGTAGATGTCATCTTCTTTTTAGAATGCCAAATAGTTTTGGTTGTATGTGATTATTAATATACAGAATGTGACAACTCTCTAAAACAGTTGTGACCATGCATTTATCTGCTACAAAGTATACGAAATCTGGTGATATTCATAAAAAAGTGGGTGTCGAACAAAGCCCGCAGATGTTCACGGATACCTATCATTACGTACTACATACAGCATTTAGCAAATTCAAATGTCGATCCTTTGCATAAAGCTTTATATAAATATATAGCGTCACGCCTGTATTTTGAAAGTGTAGGCAGAGGTGCCCCATGCTATTCTTAGAGAAATGTATATACATACAATAAGTCCGATGGAGTTTGGAACTGCTCCCGGTAGACGCCGACAGTCAGTACCGGGAATATAACTTACCAGCATGTTCATACCCTGCTTACGCCAACTTTTTAATACTCTTTATTTAACATGATCTGCTTTTATACCTATACGTTGTATGTTTCCAGAAAGCGCCAGAATCCCAATGGCCGTCGTCTCAGGAGTGCGCGTACTCTCGACAGTACGCCGGCGCATGTCCCGTCTGCCCCAGCGACTGTTTCGCAAACCTCGTGCCCTACGGGTCTTGCAACGCGTGCTACGCAACCACCACATAAAATAACATATAATAAATAATATATCATGTGTATGATTATTTGATTCATAAATACAAATGATCTTACCCCCGAAAGGGTAGACGAAAGTGTATTTTTTTATAGACATCTTGTGCTCTAGTAATAATTCCCGTGTCGTGAAGTATTTACAAACATTCGAAGAACGGACACAAAAAATACCCAGACTCGAAACAATCATTTGCGGATCACACAAAGTTTTGTCCCGTTTGGGATTCGAACCCACAACACTCGGCGCAGAGGCAGTGGCGACCAATTTAACCACTACGCCATCCGTACAGTCAATCTATTGCGTGAAACCTGGTACATATTACATCTATATACCAGGTTTCACGTAATAGGTGTCGACCCTTTAGCCGTTTATCAGCACAGATGCAGTCTACATGCTGCCGCTGAAAATTTCTTGTACAGTAAAATCATCAACACCTTGCATTAGCAGAGCACAGCACTCGAGTCTGAAGAGATGTGACATCCCCAGTCTTAGCATAAGATTCGCATAGAGAGACGAGAGCTACGATAACTAACGAAACCTTCTCATAATAACAAATAACATAAAAACCAGACTGAAAGACAACAGAGTGGCTTATTGTTATAGGACAGATTGCCACCGCGCAGATAAAAAATTAAATAAAAAAAACCTTGCATTACCCGTGCATCGAATCTGAGACCCCATGCACAGCACTTGCAGACACTACCGTTGCGCCACCAAGACATACTTACACTACCGATGCGCCACCAAGGCATACTTACACTACCGTTGCGCCACCAAGGCGTACTTACACTACCGTTGCGCCACCAAGGCATACTTACACTACCGTTGCGCCACCAAGGCATACTTAGGTACACTACCGTTGCGCCACCAAGGCATACTTATTATTTAATACAGATTAAAAAACGCAAGGTTCCAATAATATGAAAAGAGAAAACGATTTATCTGGCTAGTTCGCTCATTTATACGAAAAGAGAGATATTGGAAGGTCACAATTAAAGATACAGTCCAGGTAACATAAGTAGCTGAACGTGGAAAACTAAAATAATTGTAAATGAATTTTTGGATAAAAAATGTTTGCATTTTCATTCATAAAATTCTTTATTTCTGTGTTTTTAAACTGCATTTAAAGCAACTACCCTTTCTATGAAATACATAATTATTGCGGCATGAAAGTGGATATAGTGACAAGAATAGAAAAGGGTATGTTAAGTTGGTTTGGGCATGTAGAAAGAATGGACGAGGAAAGACTAACTAAGAAAGTTTATAAGACTAGTGTGAATGGAACAGTCGCAGGAGGAAGACCTAGGCGAACGTTTCTCGATCAGATCGGAGGCGTTTTGGACAAAGGCCAGGTTAAGAGCACCTTCAACCGACGGGCGTGTATGAGGAATGTGATGAAAGTGAATGAAGCCAGAGAAGTGTGTCAGGATCGTAGCAAATGGAAATCTGTAGTCTCTGCCTACCCCTCTGGGAAACAGGCGTGAATCTATATACTTATACATAATTATTTAAACTAAAATGCTATTCAATTCTAATATTAGTTGTAATTTAGAAAGATAGAGGGTTTCGAAATTTTGCAGGTGTGTGTGTATCTACATATGATGTTTATTGTACCTTTATACTAGCCTGAAACCCTGGCTTGCCTTACTATATAGTTACGTGCTGGATTTGAGGGATAAGAATTTAAACAATATTACCGACTAAAACACGTTTTATTCTAGTTAAATTTAAAACACCACACACACTATAATAATAATAATAATAATAATAACCCGATCCAGTTCTCGAAAATGGTCGTGCTACTTTGTACTGGGATCGGTCTATCATCACTGATAGGACAATTGTGGCGAACAAGCCAGATATTGTGCTGATAGACCGATTGGAGCGCCGAGCAATGATCATCGATGTTACCATTCCGCATGACGAGAATCTTGTGAAAGCTGAAAAAGAAAAAGAGTTGAAATACTTAGACCTAGCTCACGAGATTGTCGACATGTGGCGTGTGGACTCGGCGATCATTGTGCCGATAGTCATTACAGTCATTGGTTTAATACCTAAGAGCCTCGACCACCACCTGCAGAGGCTCGCGTTAGATGGCTGGATCAAGTCCTTGATGCAAAAGGCAGTACTACTCGACACGGCGCGTATTGTGAGGAGATTCCTCTCTCTGGGGCACTAACCACCGGCAGCTTAGACCCTGTTCCCGATGTCGGTGGGTCATTTCAGTTTTTATATTTTTAAATATGTATAGGTTTTATATTTATATTTAAAAATGTATTTATTAGAAAAAAAAAGTAATAAAGAGAATAATAATAATAATTTTATTTTTATTTAAACACTTTTGCACTCTAACTGCTTCAAACTCTGTGGTATTTCGCTTCCGTGCGCTCCGATGAACTTAACCGCTTACAATAATTGTAAACTGCCTTGCCTTTTATATGCTGTTAAAAGTGTTTCTGGAATTTTCTAGAAGCGCCATCGCTGGGATGTTCCTCAAAACAATACGAGAAAGTGCTAGAACACTTCGCGTACTGTCAAGTAACTGAGGCGCTCATAGCCAGTTGCAATCACTAACCGGTAAACGATTAGCGAGGTTAAGTAACGTTGGGTGCGGTCAGTCTATAGATGGGTGACCGCTTAGTGGTATTTCATCTGAGCGTCTCCGTGCTTCGGAGGGCACGTAAAAAGTCGGTCCCGGTTGTTGTCAAATTGGCAGCAGTCGTGAAGCCATGTCAGAGGCCTACGGGCGGCTTGAACACCTCTTGACAACAGGTTGGCCACTAACCACACGAAAAGAAGAAAAGAAGAAGAAGAACTGTCAAGCTACGTAGTTCAGTAAGACGTAAATATATGGCGCTGTAATAAATTTTAGAAGGCCGGGCGTTTTCCCACGGTGCCGAGAGATGGCACTGGCTGTAACAATATCACATTTTTTATATTCAATAGCATGACTGCGACTTTTTTTAGTGAGTTTATCCATAATGTGAAATTGAAGAATGTGATGTATAAATGAAGAATTACGTTTTATTAAAGACAATGGAGTGGACGTCTTTCGGCTGAGATGATGATAAAAGGCAATGCTCATCCTCAATGTTGCGGGGGGTTTTACAATCATATAATTAATAGACACAAAGTACAACCAGGCATTTAGAGATTATATCTATACTAATATTATAAAGTTGACGAGTTTGTTTGTTTGTCTGTTTAAATTTTTAATTATTAGTTAAATGTATGATAGCAGCGATAGCTCAGTGGGGAGACCAACAGACTGCAATGCAGAGGGTCTCGGGTTCGAACCCACGTCGCGCACATATGACTTTTCGAAATGATGTGCGTATTGATTGACAATTATCGCCTGCTCCGTGCCTCGGAGAGCACGTTAAGCCGTCGGTCCCGGCTGCCATGAACATCTATGGCAGTCGTTATTGGGAAAATCAGTACCCTCTAATATCCTGACACTGGTCTAGCCTTAGGGTATCGTTAGCCTTCGGGTTGCGGAGGTCAGGTGGCAGCCGCTCCGTGTAAAAACTGATATTCTGTCAAATCCGGTTAGACCAGGAAAGCCGACCCCAAGTGACTTGGGAATAATAAAGGCTAAGAGAGAAGAAGAGTTAAATGTATCATTGCTTTTTTTTTCTCTGTTATTTTATTTATGTATTTTAAACTTTTCTAAGCGTATTCTACGACTGATTAATTTAAATAATAATATCCAGTAAAGTGGGGACCTGGTGACCCGTAACACAGGTGTTAAAATACCTATCACAGGCACCAGTCTCTCACAAAACATTGCGTAAAATCATTGTATTACGAAATTTGTATGTACCTTTTTTGTGAAGAGAAAATAAATCAATTATTATTATTATTATTATACTCTTTATTTCTATCTTTGCAATACATTTTAATTTTTAAATATACATATATAAAAATATACATTTATAAATATAAAATGTACGGTACCCCACCGGCATCGGGAACAGGGTCCAAGCTGCCGGTGGTTAGGATTTCAGAGACAGGAACCTCCTCACAATGCTTCTGTATCTAATAGCACTGCCTTCTGCATCAAATCCCTGATCCAAGCACCTAACGCGAGCCTCTTTAGATGGTGATCGAGGCTCTTGACAATTAGACCATTGACAGATATAACTATCGGCACAATGATTGCCGAATCCACATCCCACATGTCGACAACCTCGCGAGCTAAATCGAGATATTTAATTTGTTTATCCTTTGTGACATCAATAATCATTGCACGGTGCTCTGATCGATCTATCACCACAATGTCAGGTTTGTTGGCCACAACAGTCCTGTCTGTGATGATAGTTCGATGCCAGTACAACGTGACATGACCATTTTCGAGAACTGATTCAGCTATATATCTGTAGTACGGCACTTCAACATCTACAAGTTTGTATTTCAGAGCAAGTTGCTGGTGAATAATCCTGGCTACTTGGTTATGTCTGTGCAAGTACTCGCCGTTAGCAAGACGAGAACAACCGGAAACTATATGCCTGAGGGACTAACCAGGTAGGTGGCACGCCCGACAAATGTCAACCGTACCATCCCTCAAAATATATTTCCGGTAGTTATTCGTCTTGATAACTTCGTCCGCAACAGCACAGACAAAACCTTCGGTTTCCCCAAAGAGGTCACCGAAACGTAGCCAGTTCACGGAGGCTAACAGATCTACATCGGCTCCATATAGAGCCTTGTAGAACCTACCGTGAAGCTCCTTGCTCTGCCATACATCCCTGCGATCGTTAGTGCTACGCACTACAGGCTTGCGCCAGTTCTCTTTAGCCAAACTGAGCGGGGTGAGTCCGGTGTCCACAGCAACTACATCACGATGCATACCCACGTCTGCCTGGAGAAAGTATTCTCTGAGGTTGAAGGGCTTTGGCATTTAGAAAGCCTCGGCCCCCACATTTCCGCGGGATATACAACCTCATCACAGATGAACGTGGGTGATGCATACGGTATACCGTCAAGAGTGTATGGACCCGCCGGTCCAGGGCATCCAGTTCAGTCTGAGTCCACTTAAGTATGCCAAAGGAGTACATGAGAACCGGCATGACCCAACCGTTACAAGCGCGCACCTTGTTGCCACCTGATAAAAGACTATTTAAAACTTTTTTCAGGCGACCAAAGAAACGCTCCTGCAACGATTGCTTCATGTCAGCCTCATCGATACTTAACGCCTGTGACATACCCAAGGACTTGTAAGTATCGGTTACAAGAAGTGATCGTAGGTTAATGGAATCCGAAAGTTGTATTCCTTCGGATTCCACTATCCTTCCTTGCTTTACATGGATGGCAGCACATTTATCCACACCAAAATCCATGCTGATAGACTTACTAAAAGTTTCAGTTACTTTGAGTAAATCCATCAGCTGTAAATCAGTGTGGGCAAACAACTTTAAGTCATCCATATACAGCAAGTGGGATATTACTCCATCACCTCTTTGTAACCTGTAACCTAGCCCTGAACCCTCTAGTAATGTACTAAGAGGATTTATTGCTAAGCAAAACCAAAGATGACTCAGGCTGTCGCCCTGAAATATACCCCGCTCAATTTTTATCAGTTCGCCATTCCCAGAGATCTGTCGACATCCTGGATAGCTAAGAACCTTTTTCCATTGCCCCATGCATGACTTCAAAAAGGTCAGAGTTGCAGTTATTATTATTATTATTAAACATTCATTTTGAAGTATTTTTTTTTAAGTAATGGTTTAATTGAACGCGCTAATCTCAGAAAACGCTAGTTCGAATTGAAAAATTATTTCATTATAGCTTATTTATCGAGGAAGGCTATAGGCTATATAATAAAATAATAATATAATATAATAAAATAAAATCACGTTACGACCCACGGGTGCGGGTCAGTATTCATAAATGCGGGTGAAACCGCGAGCACACCAAGTAAAGAATAATCGTTTCGCGTGGAATTCGAAACCGACGATCGCTTGCCTGCTGCCGCTACCGTGCAGTTAACTCGTTGAGAGCGTGATTTGACTGCTATTGGTTATATAAACGTATGAGCCGAAACCTTAACCTGCAATTTTACTTGCACGCTACTGGCCTTCGTCCGTCCAAATATAATTAAACGTTTTTATCAAACACTAGCTGTGCCCGCGGTTTCATCTGCGTTTATGATTATTGCCTTATAACCTTCCTCGATAATTAAGATATCTAACAACAAAATAATTTTTCAATTCGATCCAGTGGTTCCTGAGATTAGCGCGTTTAACCAAACAAACAAATAAACTTTTCAGCTTTATAATATTAGTATAGATTTTATAAATGTAGGTATGTACTTAGGTATCTAGTTTTTTTTCTTATTATTGTACTAAATTTTGCCCGCGCCTTCACTTGCGTTTATGTAGATTTTGTCATTAAATTCCTGTTCCTTGGGAACAGTATTCTTCTTGTTGATGAGAGGTACTTAATGTCCTTTTCTGTACACAAAGTGTATGCAAAATTTCATCGCGATCCGACGAGTAGTTAAGAAGTGAAAGCGTAATAAACAAACAAACCTACTTTCATATTTGTAATATTAGTTAGAATTCTGTCTTACTTAATTTAATTTCAATGTATATGGATGTATACGGATTAACAACGCGACTAAATTCGTATAAAGGAGTTCAATTTCAATTTGTTAGGATTATTATAACTTGTAATATTACGACTCAAATGTATGTTTGTTACTGAAATAAGAAATGAAATGAAATAAAATGTGTCGTTATCTACAGGTGGATGACACGTAACAAGCTTGTACGTAATAAAGGAATATATACGCTAACTGGTGCGTTATAATATTATATGCCGTTATAGGAATTCTTAATACGAAGCGATCTTATCTTATCTTATGTGGGGGCCAGTCAGTGCAGACCGGCGACACTTCGACCCAGTGGGATCTTTAGTGTCGACACTCTCCCAATAACGACTGTCATAGATGTTCATGGCAGCCGGGACCGACGGCTTAACGTGCTCTCCGAGGCACGGAACGGCCGATAATTCTCAATCAATACGCACATAATTTCAAAAAGTCATATAACTTCCGAAAGTCAGAGGTGCGCGACGTGGGTTCGATCCCGAGACCCTCTGCATTGCAGTCTGTTGGTCTCCCCACTGAGCTATCGCTGCTCTCAATATACTAATACGAAGCAATAGTCCAATATTGTTCTACGTTTACGCCAATATTATACATTGAAATTTAATTCCTACAGGTACGGATTTCAGACCCATATTATATTTAAAATATCAAAAATTATGTTGGAAAAAGCGCTACAATCGGTATACTTATACATAGACTGATTTAAAAAGTGATAGCTAGTGAGAAGATTGTTGGACTGCCGCTCATAGGAGCCGAGTTCGATTCTAAGAAACACATTTCTGATTTTCGAAGTTATCTGCGTACCTATTTAAATAGCTTTAATTATCGCTAGCTTTAATAGCGAAGGAAAACATCGTGAGGAAACCTCCATAATATTCTCGAAGATATGTGAATTTTGACATACCTGCACTTGCCCTACGTGGTCTATTACGAAGGAACCCTTCTCATACTGAGAAGTGGCCCATGCCCAGCAACGAGACAGTTTTTAAACGGGCCTAATATTGTTAAATATATTATTGCTAGATATAGAATCCTTACTAATATTATAAATGTGAATGTGAGTGTGAGTTTGTTTGTTAAGCTTTCACGCCTCAAATACTCAACCAATTATCATGTGACTGGATGTGCCCGCGGTATCAACCGCATTTATGATTATTGCGCCGCCCGGTGCGAAGATAAGAAGATTTTCTGCACGGACGGCCTAATGGAAAATCGTCACTGCCTTCGCGCCGTGTGTCGTAGGTTCAAAAACCACACGGAACCAATATCTACATCACCCACATAATTACAACATTAAAATAAAAGATTATAAATTACTATATTTTTGAAATTTATTTATGGCAGGAGATGCACTGGGAATAATTCGTGTATCACGGGGACTTTACAAACATTCAAACAACGGACACAAAGAACATCCTGGACTCATGTAACTACCATTTAAACCATCTTGTAGTCGTTCTTAAACCCTTCCAGCTAAGTTAGAATGCTTGTGTATGAGTAGATTTACGTCAGTAGTGCAATGCGTAGGGTTCCGAACTTACGAGCCCTCGATGACAAGTCTAATTATGGTTTACAACCGCTTTGATAAAATGTTTTAAAAAATTAGTAAAATTTTAATAGTAGTAGTAGTGTAACAGTTTTCAAAATTATGTAATAAAGTGTCAAATAAACAACGCGATAAAATCCGTATATAGTAGTTTAATTTCAATGAATAATATTCGCGTAAACAGAAGACAATATTATGTTTTCAGTCTTGGTGTAATTTTTTTGTCCGTTACTTAAGTCTGTTAAGTTCCTGGCATCACAGTGCTTGCATCACTAACGTGAAAAATGTCTTAAAAACAGTGAATAAAATAAAGATGGATAATGTAACATTTATTAGATTTTGCCCACGGTTTCGCTTGTGTTCTAGATTTCGTCAATGTTCTATCCCTCGGGAAAAGTACTTTTCTTCTGGATAAAAGGTTCTTATGTCCTGTTTTGTACTACTGACTAACCCTTTGTTTCGACTAATTTCTTTTGTCCTAATTTAATTTGGCATAACAAGTTAGGCGTTTTTTTTGTCATAATAATACTTTGACATAATTGTTTTTTGGCATACTATTTCAGTAGGCATAAATATCATTTAGGCTAATGCTTTCTGTCCTAATTTTTTTGGTATAATGTTATAAGGCATATATAACTTGGGTACCTTAGTGCAACAATAGGTTAGGGTGCGGCGGGGGTGGCTCTTGGGTCACCCCTAAGCCGCCAATATGTTTATTCTATATACGAAAAATATTTTAATAAATGCAAACACAAAATTTACAAATCTTCAAATTTATGCTTTAGAATAGTATAATTAACAATTATTATGCTTATAGAAATTAAGCTTAAAAGAATTATGCCTAAACAGATATGCCAAATGAATACAGTGCGTAACTATTATTAGGATAAATAAAAGTATGCCATGTGAAATTATGACATATAATTTTATGCGAATAAATAGGGAACCGTATGCAATATTTCGTGATGATCGGCTGACCAGTAAAGGCGTCAAAGCGAAACAAACACTACATATTGTACCCACAATTCGCCAGCTATTATTTCAGGACCTATGTAAAAGGGGTGCTGCATTTTGCCGTCTACCGTATTGTGTACTGTTCAGAATTCCATGTAGCTACTAAGAATTTCTTGTCACACAAATCCAATAACACTTGACCGACCCGGGAATTGAACCCGAGACCTCATGCACAGCAGTCCTATTCACTACGGCTGCACCACCGGGTCCTTGTTTAATCGAAGTTGTATGAGAGCATTATTATTATTATCAATAGCGGCTTCCCTGTGTTTAGCCCTGACATTTTCGAAGTCAAATGTTACTTGCCATCCGACAGTCCGCTAGCGACGTCAGATAATAGACGACTATTTCTAAAAGCAATTAAAAAAAAACCATAAAATATTCTAAACTTAGAAAACATCAATAGCATTTATAGTTCTCACATTATTTTTGGTAATCCATCATAATTTTTGTCGATGTCAACAGCATTACTAATGAAAGTTAGTATCTATCTACTTACGAAATATTTTTGTTAACATTCTTATCGTGTAATGTAACTTTCAAATAACTTTGCTTATAATAAAAGCTAAAGAAAACAGACTTATCCTAACCATTCGAAATGAAACAATCTCCAGTGTATTCAGGCTTTAATTTCCTGTGCCACGTCACATCCTTTCGGTATCGAACGCATCCCACCCAAGGCTTTCCCGCCCGCCCGATAATTTTCCACTGTCTTAAAGCGCATGCGCGCAGTTCTGCGCGCTGTCTGACACCTGTCAAAATCAGTCTGTCCCTCCCGGGTGCCGTGTACTGTTTGACGTCATTGCATCCGTCAATTTGGCAAAATCCAAGTGCATTTTGGTGAACCATGTAATTCAAGGTAGGTAATAATAACCTTTTATATATAATCATCTACTTATATATGTAATCTATGACTATTAATGTCATATTTTATTTTACTTTTTCACGATTCAAATTTGGAATCAATCTCTTCCTTTTACATTCGCATGATGCGTTTTTTAAGTTTCTTTTTTAATGGGATGCAGTTTTATCGATTATGTTTTGAGGACGCCACCGGTCTATTAATAGATTCGAATGGTTTATGTTGTAACAATTACTTGTATCTGTGTTCGGCTGATATTGCGCCTGTCGAATGACCTTTAATCTTAACATTATCAGATCTGTATACTGATTGATTGAAGCTTAATTCGTGTTATATCGGTGTCGACAGCAATCACATTATGCCATAGATAAGATGGAAGCCGACAACGTATCCTACAAATATGATATATCTGAAGGCCGCGATTCATTTCTCTTTATAGCTAATATTTATTTGGACATAATAACGTAACGTTACGACTATGCTATCCATAAAGCTTAAGCAGACATCTGTTTAGGCGAATGCCAATATTTTTTTTATGCAATCTACAAATGCCGTGATTTCATTTGCGTTTCAAATTTTTAATTTCGTCTTCTATACAACAAAATTCTTAATTATAATTATATCGCTGATAGATTTTTCTGTTCAATAATTCTTGTAAAGACATTAAAGATAATAAAGGCGTAGTTCTTTCGCCGGTTGATAACTATTGAATGTTCTATGTCAATAGCAGCCATTACGTATATTACAGCGGGTTATATGCGTTTATTAACCCCTTTCCAGTCAATAACTACTTCTGAACTACAAAATTACAAGTGCATGGGAAACGGTGCACTTGCTAGTATTTCTCCATTTTGAATTTGTGCATTCAACTATGTACCTATCGATATCGAAATGTTTATCTTTCTTTCTTTTCTTCTTGTCGTGTGGTTAGTGGCCAACCTGTTGTCAAGAGTTGTTCAAGCCGCCCGTAGGCCTCTGACATGGCTTAACGACTGCGGTCAATAATGAAATGTTAAATATTTATTATTGCAATCGATTGAGCGTTGTATCGGTATTTAAAAAGGCTTTTGGGTATTTCGATATTATTATTTAGGTTTCGGTGTTTATTTATACCCGAAACAATATCACATCTACAATTATATGTAAGAGTTTAGGTATCCAATAGCCTATGTTTATGTTTTAGGCTATACAAAGGAAATTAAAATTAAAAAAATAAATCATATGTCTGCTCGGTTTTTTTTTTGTAATGTATTTTAGTCTTTGGCATTTGGAATTTTATTTAAATATCGGTTGAATGATGAATAATCTAAGTAATCACAATGCAAGGTCAGGGTGATTTATTAAAGGTAATTTAAAGATAGATGACCATTTTATTAGAATCGTTTTAAACAGCACTGAGTAACATTAAACACGGCTCGTATAATTAGAAACAAGTCGTTGAGCATAGTTAGAATTTTTCTGACGTAAATTTAGCTTCGAAATACATGACAAGAAATAAGATATTCTAGTAAAAAAAATCCCATTGATTGTTTAAATGTGATCTTTAGGACTGCGCCGAGCATAAGACAGATAATGACAGAGCTCGTACGGCGCATTATCAATTCGGCGCGCGGCCACCATAGTAAAATTGTATGGAGGATTTGAAGTGCTTTTTTGATAAATATGTATCTTTATTGTCAACCAATAACTTAAATATTTGGGACGGAAAAATTGTAATATAACTATTTATGTTTCGTTTAAGCTGTAAAATAGGATAGATTTCTACTGTTATAATCTAAAAATCACGTAACACGAGCTTACGTTTTTCCATTTTTCGTGCAAATTTACGTCATTTTGTAGGCGAAAATATTATTTATTTTAAGTTTTTTACACAGAGTAATTGTAAACATATTCATTTTTATGGTAAATGTATATTTTATATTTGCATTAAACAAAAAGTGTTGATTTTATTCACTTAACTGTGACCGCCTGTTTTGGCACATTTCGCTCGGCGCAGTCTTAAGTTGAAAATAGTATAATATTAAAATAATTCAGTTCAGATTCAAATTATATTAATAACTAGCTGTGCCCACGGTTTCACCCGCGTTTATGATTACTGTGCCGCTCCCGTGTGTCATAGCGTGATGTTATGTATCCTATAACTATATAAAATAATTTTCAAATCAAACCATTAGTTCCTGAGACTAGCGCATGCAACCAAACAAACAAACTCTTCAGCTTTATAATATTAGTAGGTAAAGATAATTGTCTTAAAACTGATAGTGATAATATAAGCATATTTTTTAATAATTATGAAATTTAAAACAATTAGTCGCGTTATTTCGTGATAGTTAAGTCGATATTAACCTATTGAGTCACAGTCAGTGTCCAGAAACAATGAATTTTTAATTATGTCTCGTATTCTAAGACTTGACAGATTAATACTCACATATTTATTATTTTGGTAAATAATTTAAGGGTCAACACCCATAATAAACAAAACACAATGGGGTTTCGATAAAGCCTTAAAAAGCACATGTGAACTGAAATACTGAAATTCAATTTATTTTCATATTTGATAATGAACATAATCAACAAGAATATTTGTAATATTTATATCGGTGCTTTATTTTGAACATTTTTATTATGAAAATGAAAATTATCTCTCAGGTTAGGTTAGGTTAGGTTACCTTCAATCGATGGGCGTTCATCAGCCTTGTAAATAGACTGGATAAAGCAAGAGAAAATCTTTAGACTACCTTCAGAACTTTCCAAGAACCATAACATAATATATAAATATAAACGTTAGAATTCTGCTCAAACTCTTCAAACAAAAGAAGCTTAAAGCGAAAGTAAACAAATTGAGGCGCAAAGTAATCAAAGCTCATTAGTAAATATTGAAGACTTCGCCTCTAAGACGTGACCTATATTTCAGTTAAGGGTTTTACTTCGTATCAGCTCTCTTCTAAGACAGACTATAAATAAGCTATGTTTTTTGCTTACAAGACTTACAAAAATGGCTGTCGCTTTTTATGTACAGCTCTTTAAGATTTCAGACAGCTTTCTTTAAAAATGAGGTCGTGAAATTATTAATTTTTATTTTATTATAATATTTTTATCCTACGTAATAGGGATAGAGCCCATAGCTACCCACTAGGCATGTTTTCAGTTAAGGTATTGCTACTTAGAATTGCCTTCTAGAAGAATTAATTAACCTCGGATTCGCGCACGGGGTTAGCAGATCAAACGCAAAATAAACAAACTTAAAACATTAAACTTAACAAGATTAAACTATAATCTACACCCACGAGGCAATCAATACAATAAATATAAAAATTATTATTATTATATAAACAAAAACTAAACATGTAAAATTTTGTAATAGTTCAGCATAAGATGCAATAGTGTAAAAAGAATGATCAGGCAAATAGCTTAAACACATTGTTATTACTATTCAAGGAACATTATTTCAGTTCCAGATAAATACTTTTACAGAAGGCAGTTCGATTAGAGAACTCATATGCAGTCATCTAGGCAGAAATTCGCAGTTGCCTCCTTATGAGTTGTTAGAACCAGATAACCGTAATATATATTTGGAATGGAGACAGAAATAATCTATCTTATAAGTACCTACTTTAATTAATGACGTCATTCACCTCTCTTTTGTTGTTCTTTCCGTCCTTGAGTCTGAGGGCTTTGACCTTTTGATATAAAAACGTAAGGACTTTAGTCTGAAGCTTGCAGCCCACTATTGATGTCACTTTAGTCCCAAACTTTATGACCAAGGGCGTAGCCAGCTAAGAAGCAAGCGAGCTCAACTAAATGTCTTCAGGATCAGTCGATCTCGTATATCGGCAGAACACGTAGCTAGAGCAAACATTCAGACGTACATAAAATGTCTCCCCGGTTGCGAAAATCGGCCCTAGTCTCCGCGGCCTCTATGAAATATATTAGTAAACTGCTTAGTTTAGCTGATTAAGAGTAGGAAGGCAAGATAGCTAAACTCTTGGCTGTAATAAAAAGATGACAACAACTTTATAAGGCATTACTATTATCAAAATGTCTACTAACTGGATAAAATCTCTGCTCACTGGTGAGATGGTGATATTGATGAACTACCTTTTCCTTTCCTTTTCGTGCTACTACCAAACTAGCATCACAGAGTTGCGATATCCTCGGTTTTCTCGATTGATTTCTCGAATGGCTGGTGTTGACGACATTACGTGAAGTAGGTAAAATAGGATAAATACATGATGTAGGCATTACCTGAGCAAAGAAAACCGAACTATTAACTATAATTGAGCAAACTGATGTGCTTATGGTAACTATGTTCTATCTTCATAAACGGATCATCCAACCCATAAATGTTGCATACGTGTACAGATTCAATTCCTTTCTCGTATAATTTATTGAATCAAATACATTACTTTGCAGGAATCTATCGCAAAAATCGTATTTTCCGACCCATTAGTTCGAAAAATATATGATAATATATCAAATTGAATGTATAATACTTTCTGTAGGATTTTCCAGCTTCTGTTACGATATTACAGATCTCTGAATTCCTGTAAAAGCAATCAAAACTGTCGTACAAGATGTTCAAGAAACGAAAGATTTTGGTGCCGTTTAATTAAGAAGTTGCGTCGTGTTTACGCGTATTGGATCAGTGTTTCCAATCCAGGTTTATCCAAGTTTGTTTGTTGTAATTTACCTGTCTTCGAATTAGGTTGTTCACCTTTGATTATTTTCTATTTGCGACGCCTTTGTTTGCGTTTAAGCTGTAGGATTTGCAAGTAATTAGAATTATTTGTTGTTTTCCTGTTTGAATAGAAGATTAGGAAAGAATTGAAATCTTATTACAAGAACTGCAAAGAATTCATTTCAATGCTATCATGTTTTCCTTTTTGTAGCCTTCTGCATTTGGTTGGAAGGATTTTATGGTTTCGTTCTGCAACATAGTTTCAAATACCCACTTGAGTTCTCATCCATCAAAATACTAAATTCCATTTTTCTGAACGGTCCCTTGGAATTGGAATTAACGAGCTTGATTTGTGCATGCATACGGCTATGTTTTGGTTTTAGCGAATTCTCTTTTAAGAAGTTACAAGTAAGCCGTTGTGCTGCTAGCACAAGGGACAACAATCACAATATCCTTTTACCTTTTCCACTTACCAACAGCACAACGCTTTCTCCAAGACCTTGGTAAATTTACTGATCCCAGGAACAAATAACAAGGTTATTAGTCTGCAATCTTCTGTACTTCCACAATTATTTTATCGTTTAGGTGTCCTTAATCAAGTACAATTTCCATTCATATTACCGCATGTCTAATTTGTCCATCGGTGTATGGACGACCGGACTCAGTGCTTTTATCATTATGTCGCAATATAGTTAAGCTGACAGGGTATACGCTCTTAAAATCTACCAAAACAATAAGGTGACACTGTTCTAGAAATTACGGTAGCCAAATCCGGTATTAATCCGCTAAGTAGACATTTACATTTTGTTTATTTTTATTTTTCATTAGTTGCTCGCCCTCAGCGCCATTAGCATTTAAATTAATTTAGATGTCGGGCGGTGCGGCGGTTAACACTAAATTGTGTTATATTACCTCCTGCAATATTTTACTGAACTGTAACCTGTTTTTTTAATGTGTAATCTGGATAATTTTAAGCTGAAATTTGGACAAAATTGCTGCTATGTATAGATAACGTTATTTGAAATTATTTGATAGGTTTTTGTGCTTGTTTTTGCCAATGGCTTCGTTCGCGTTACTGTAGATTTTTCAATAAATTTGTATGCCTCGGTAACAGTACTTTTTTTTAGATGAAAGGTACCCTATGTGCTTTTCTGTACACCTGACGACTTGCATGCAAAATTTCATGGCGATCGGTCGTGTAGTTAAGGTGTAACAAACAAAAATTAAATTAAATTCGCATTGATAATATTAGATAGAAAGTAAAGATTCACTTATAGCTGCAAAAGCTAATCTTAAAATGATTTCAGAGATAGAAATAGGATTACGCTTAAACTGGAGCATTCTAATTGAATAAGCGCTTTGGAAGCAATTAGATTTACGGATAAGACCAATTAAAAATAAAGTAGAACAAAACTTAAGATTGTTTATCTCCAAGGGGGTTCGCAAAGATGTATGTAGGTTAGTTCTACGTAATAACAAGCGAGAATAATGTCATATTGCGCCCATGCTCCTATATTGCCGGCCTTTGTCAGTGTTGCTGAGAATTTCATAATAGAATCCCAATAATACACTCAATCTGGGAAACGAACCGAAGTATCAATTAGGCCCGATGCCTATATCAAGAAACGACTCGTTTTATCTCCCGACAGTTAATTTTTGACACGTATTCTATGAAAGAGCGAAATGTGCCAAAACATAAAATCAACACTTTGTTTAATACTAATATAAAATACATATTAACCATAACAATGAATGTGTTTACAATTACTCTGTGTAAAAAACTTAAAATAATTAATATTTTCGCCTATAAAATTACGTAAATTTGCAAAAAATGCAAAACCGTAAGCTCGTGTTACGTGATTTTTAGATTATAACAGTAGAAATCTATCCTATTTTACAGCTTAAACGAAACATAAATAGTTATATTACAATTTTTTCCGTCCCAAATATTTAAGTTATTGATTGACAATAAAGATACATATTTATCAAAAAAGCACTTCAAATCCTCCATACAATTCGACTACGGCGGCCGCGCGCCGATTTGAATATGCGCCGCACGAGCTCTGTCACTATCTGTCTTACGCTCGGCGCTGTCTACAATTTGTTTGTTCCGAGTCTAGGTGTTTTTTGTGTCCGTTTTTTGAATGTTTGTAAAGTCTATTATAGGATTAATTCCTAGTGCGGTAGTTACCTTAAAAAAACGCGAAATCGACTCGTTTCTTGATGTAGGAACAAGGCCTATATCAACTGCAAACCAATGAACAGGCAAACACGTTATACGGCTGTTAAAAATCAATACGATAGAACCAGGGGTATAATTAAGTTACAAATATACAAGTTTAGCTACCTTTCTGTGTAAACAACAAACAAGGAAAAACCGTTTTGGCAAAAACAAACAAATCCTTGGCCGCCATTGAGAATTTTGGGACCGTTATATGTTCTCGTATTTATAAGGATTGTAACAAATAGAAAACGTGCCTCGGCATATAAATAAACTGTATTAATAACAATAATGTTTTCTTTAGTAATTGGTTATTGATTTTACAGGTACAGTAATGTACATAATAAACGGGTGGGTCTTAGATTATTCATAAGCAGAGATGGCTCACATCACTCGCTAGTTATTGCATCGACTGTGAGCAACATTTGCAAATGTGCACCAAAAAAAGTTAATTTTCCTGTTTATTTTGCTCCAATAATTATTTATGATACACTGTATATTTAGACAGCTATATCTATATAGCCTAGCTAATATTATAAATGCAAAAGTGAGTTTGATTACTTCTGGATCTCTGTCTGGTAGAACTGTTATTCCTTGGATGTAATATGTTATTTAATATAATATCAGCACTGGATATAAACTAGCATAGCGTTAGTGAATACGACTGCTGCAAATAAAGGTTCCGATATCGTGGTCAAGCAAAGTGTTCTTTAATAAGACCGTTGAAAAAAAACCTGTATCAACATAGAGTCTGAAACTGTGCGGATAGCAATAAGCTCGCTCCCTATAATGTGGGAACTTCCTTACTAATATTATAAACGCAAAAGTTTGTATGGATGTATGGATGTTTGTTACTCTTTCACGCAAAAGCTACTAAACCGATTGCGATGAAACTTGGTATGTAGATAGCTGGAAACCTTGATTCACATATAGGATACTTTTTATCTCGAAATTCCCACGGAAACGGGACTTACGCGGGTGAAACCGCGGGCAAAAACTAGTAAATAATAATTAGTAATAACATTTTATTATATAATATATGTAAATTTATATTGGTAAAATAGTTCGAAAACACTTCTTCGCCCGAGCCACAGGTTCAATCTAGTTCGGGCAAACAACAACAAATGTATTTTTATAACTTAATGAGTCATTTATTATAAATTATTGTACCTATTATTTAAATAAATATATATTATTATAAAAAAATATATATTATTATATTATCATCTAGACCAAACTAAGCAGAGCTGGTACTATGGGTACTAGACAACGGATAAACATACATATATACTTCTTTTTTGTAAATACATTCATTTTATACATAGAAACACCCAGACCAAGACAAACATCCATGTTCATGCACACAAATGTTTGTCTTGTGCGGGAATCGATCGCAATCGGTTACACTAACCACTTCGCCGTTGAGTTCTTCCATAGACTTCTCCAATCATTTCTCGACCGATCATCATGAAATTTTGCACACACGTTGTCAAGGGTACAGAATAGAATATATGGTAACTTTTATCCAGGAAAAAGTATAATGCCCGAGCGAGCGAAGCCACGGGTAAAAGCTAGTTAGATATATAAGAGTTTTATAATGTTCAGACCTGCTTTAAGCTGCTTACGGTTCGTACTTGAAAAAGCGCATTCTATTTTTTATATTCCAAGGATAAGGCGTAGTCTAGTGTCTGTTTCGTCCTTGAACGTGCCAAGCAAGTACCTAGATACTTGCAATATACAGAACTACGGTAGACCACGGCTAAGTAATTTTGTGATAAATTTCCACTATAAGTATAGTTCCATAATGCTATAGAAAAGCGCTTTGATCACGAAAGTAATCTGTTAGTTTCGCTGCTCCTATTTTAAAATGAAATTTATCAGAGTAATTTCTTTAAATATAACATAATGGAAACTCAAACACATAACTGAAATATTCGTAATATTTAACATATATGTACATTTCACTAGTGTTTTTATGTCCTGGGGAGATGGATATTATTGTCTGTAGAGTACATTTGCAGACATGCTCCTAATAAAAGTTGAGTAGAAAATATTGATAGCACTTTGTACGATCTTGAATTCGACTGTGTCACGGGATTATCGAATTCTAAAAAGCTTGTAACATTTTAAGGGCTAAATCTTGTATTAAATCAAAAGAGAGATTTATTTAAACTAATAAATTTTAATTTTAATTTATTTAAAGGACTAGATAGGCTTTTATTTATATATTTAATACGTGAAGCAAAAACTTTGTACCCCTTTTTACGAAAATTGTGCGGATGGAGGAGTGTGAAATTTGGCACCAGTGAACTTTATACGAAGATGGAGGGTCGAATATTTTTATAAAATATGCATTAGAAATACATTAAATTAATGGAAAAACACGTGACACACAACCATGCATTTGACAAATTGACACACGCAGTCGAATCGCGTTCGTAGTATTTCGACATTGTTCGTCTGACGTCGTACAATTCTTTGTAACTATGGTTACCTATACCTTATTTATATGTAATAGAGAAAAACAGAAAACAAAGTATTAAGCTTGGGAATTTTGGTCGAATTTTGACCACTAGGGGACCGCTAGTGCACCTAAATCTACAATTCGCCAACTTAAGCCTCATGTAATAGGAGCGAGCTCACTGTCGTCTATCGATAATGTTTATCCTACCTACGTATAACGTAAAATCTTCGATCTTCGTAAACATTTGTTCTCTTACGTAACGTTTTGATTTAAATTCTGCACACACGTACAGAAAGGAGACCGAGGATTTCATTACGAAGTTATCCGAACAAGTCCACGTCCTAGTTTCGTTGACATTTTCAACATAAATAACATAATATAGAGGTAAGCATATTGCGATCTTGTTGACCTACCGCTGAAACTCATTAAATGACATTAAACTGAACTTTGAGTTCTCGCCTTATACATACCTATATGTAGACTACTAGGTTTTGCTCGATTTGCTCACATAAATGTAGGTTAGGTTACCTAGTAACAGTAGGTACTTTTTAGACTTCGGAAAAACTCTTATACATCAGCTTTGTCCGTCCGTCCGTTTGTCTGTTATACAACTTTCAACTCAAGAACCGTAAGAGCTATAGACTCGCGGTCAACGCCATTCGACTCAGCATAGTCAATATATCCCGGAATGACTACGACCTTTGACCTCTGATCTCAAGGTCACGTGATATCATCTTTCAACTCAAGAACCGTTAGAGCTAGAGACTCGCGGTCAACGCCTTTCGACTCAGCATAGTTGGTATACTCCCGAAATGACTATGACATTTGACCTCTGATCTCAAGGTCACGTGATAGCATCTTTCAACTCAAGAACCGTAAGAGCTAGAGACTCGCGGTCAACGCCATTCGACTCAGCATAATCGATATACTCCCGAAATGACTATGACCTTTGACTGCGATACCATTTTTTCGAACTGTAAGATTTATGGCAATTCATGGCCGTTACTCATTTGTTTCTTGCTGAAAGGTATTCTATGTCCTATTCCGTTCTCCTAACGTTTGACGTGTATGCAAAATTTCAAGATGATCGGTCGTGAATGCGTAACAAACAAACTCACATTCGCATTTCTAATGTAAAGTTAGGAATTAGTTAGAATATGTATGAATGTATCTTATGTGGGGGCCAGTCAGTGCAGACCGGCGATACATCGACCCAGTGGGATCTTTTGTGTCGACACTCTCCCTATAACGACTGCCATAGATGTTCATGGCAGCCGGGACGGACGGCTTAACGTGCTCTCCGAGGCACGGAGCAGGCGATAATTGTCAATCAATACGCACATAATTTTGAAAAGTCATATAACTTCCGAAAGTCAGATGTGCGCGACGTGGGTTCGAGCCCGAGACTCTCTGCATTGCAGTCTGTTGATCTCCCCACTGAGCTATCGCTGCTCTAGTTAGAATATACTAGTACCTTATAGACTTATTGCTATTGAACTTATTACTATAAGCTGTTCCTCACAGTTCCACACGTTTGTGATTATTGCTTCGCTCCTGTGGGGCTGTGGCTCGTAGCCTGGTGTTATAAAGCCTGTGTTAGTTCTCGATAAAGTAGCTTTCTGATAGTTGAAGAATTATAAAAATAATTCCAGCAATTTTAGAATTTATTGATAACAAACAAACGAATCTTTGGCCTTTCTACCTAGAAGCAAAATAACTGTATTTTAAAAGGTTCGACAAAGCTAGACTGTTATTCTTACAATCTATATAAGCTACGGTACGGAACTGCACGGATGATGTTTTGGTTTAAGTGGTCGTCTGGCCACTGCCACTGCGCCAAGTGTTCTAGCTTCGAATACCATATGGAACAAAAAAATGTGTAATCCACAAATGGTTGTTTCGAGTCTGGTTGTTCTTTGTGTCCGTTGTTTGAATGTTTGTAAAGCCTCCTTGACACATGATTTAATACTAGTGCAGCAGTTGTTTTAAAAAGAAATGTAATCTATACTAATATTAAAAAAGCTGAAGAATTTGTTTGTTTGTATGAACGCGCTAAACTCAGGAACTACTGGTCTGAATTGAAAAATTATTTTAGTGTTGGATAGCCTATTTATCGAGGAAGGCTATAGGCTATATAACATCACGCTACGACCCATGGGGGCGGCGCAGTTATCATAAACACGGGTGATATAGACAGACGGTGTAGGCTTGTTAATAAGGTAACCCTTGGATATAGCGCTAAAAAATAGTAGTGGAAACTGTTGTGTCTGTGTTGTAGTCTCGGACTACATTCCCGATTTGCGCAGTATTATTGAAATGTAAGAAGTCGAGAGTCTCATTAGCAACTTGGCGTCTGCATCTGTGTCTGGTAGAAGCCAATCCCCCTATTTCATGGGAAATAAAGACCTCTTCCTCTCGGTGTGAGTTTATCTATATATTTGTAACAAACAGAATCTAAAATTATCGGTTGCTTGATAGCAACAACTAACCGTCTAGACAACGTCATAGTCTACCACCGGTATACAATACAAGTGTCAATATAATGGAATGTCGCCGGTAATGGATCGACATGCGTGACATGTCACATGGGCATGTCACTCACGATATCACACAGCCTTTTATTGAAGTTTTTACTTTGTAAGGGTCATAGAGGGTCGTAATGACCTCGAGAATTTTGTAATATATACTAAGAAAATGGCGTTATAGTGTGCGTTTATTTTGGAGGTATGTATATTTGGGGTAGTAAATTGCGTAATTTTGGTTATTATATTCAAGTATGTACATATGTAGAGCAGCGATAGCTCAGTGGGGAGACCAACAGACTGCAATGCAGAGGGTCTCGGGTTCGAACCCACGTCGCGCACCTCTGACTTTCGGAAGTTATATGACTTTTCGAAATTATATGCGTATTGATTGACAATTATCGCCTGCTCCGTGCCTCGGAGAGCACGCTAAGCCGCGCGTCGGTCCCGCATACCATGAACATCTGTGGCAGTCGTTATTGGGAGAGTGTCGACACAAAAGATCCCACTGGGTCGAAGTGTCGCCGGTCTGCACTGACTGGCCCCTACATAAGATACATACATACATACATACCTAATAAGATAGTTAGATAGACGAAACGTGGATATTATACATACGATACATACATACATACGATACATACATACATACATGTATATATGTAGAAGGTATTGAACCCAGGTCCTCGCAACCTCTTGCAAAGACGAACGCAAGCTTAATCAACTAGGTAATTTGACTGCATGGATGGTTTAGTGGATTAAGTGGTCGCTTCGTCATTAGCATTGCGCCGAATGTTGTGGGCTCGAATCCTACACGGGACAAAACTTTGTGTGGTCCTCAAATGTTGGTCCAAAAAGTTGTTACGAGTACAGACTCGTAACAACTTTTTGGACCAACATTCCACCAAAGAACAGCCTTTGCGACCGTTGTGTGAATATTTGTAGTCTCTGGCGATACAGGAATAAATACTAGAGCGAGAGTTGTCTTCTAAAAAAAAAGGTTCGCGGCCTAGTATAATTATTTATATTATATTATTAAAAATAATATAAACATAAACAAAAGTCCACTTCTTCTCTCAAACCTTTATTATTCCCAAGTCACTTGGGGTCGGCTTTTTCTGGTCTACCCGGATTTGACTGATATTATTTTTTACATGGAGCGGCTGCCACCTGGCCTCCGCAACCCGAAGGCTAACGATACCCTAAGGCTAGACCAGTGTCAGGATATTATAGGGCACTGACTTCCCAATAACGACTGCCACAGATGCTCATGGCAGCCGGGACCGACGGCTTAACGTGCTCTCCGAGGCACGGAGCAGGCGATAATTGTCAATCAATACGCACATCATTTCGAAAAGTCATATAAATTCCGAAAGTCGGAGGTGCGCGACGTGGGTTCGAACCGAGACACTCAGCATTGCAGTCTGTTGGTCTCTCCACTGAGCTATCGCTGCTTAAACAAAAGTCCACTTAGTAGATTCTAAACATCAAAATTTTACGGATCTTAGACGTCTCCACTCATAGCTGTATAAAACGAGTACATTTTCTTTGAGCTCTAGGCACGTAGGAAATTGATTTTATGCGACGTTTTAATATCCGCCCTTGACAAGCACAGGAAAACTTAATATAGTTTTCCCAGACTACATACCTAACGTGCAGAATGCTAGCTAGCTAGTTATTATTTATACGTGCGTTTATGTTTAGTAAAATAAATATTTACTTAATATTATTTTATGTTCATAAGAAAGGTAATAATGTTTGAATACTTTAAAATAACTTTATAGTTCAAGATTGAGACGACCTAAGTCTCTCCGTGACCTTTGAAAACAGTAGAAAATTCGGCAAAAGTGAAAACATAAATAGTAAATAAAAATATAAAAACGCTAGAACAAATCTAATTTACTTCTTATCGAATGCCTAAATACAAAGTTTCATAGTTTTATCTTCGATAATGACAAAATCCCATACAAACTTTCATCCCTTATTTCAACCTCTTCATTCCCCCTTTTTACAACAAAAGGTGAGCTATGTCTTTTCCCAAGGTCTAGTCTATTTCTGTACCAAATTTCATCTAAATCGGTGCAGTGGTTTAGGCGTGAAAGCATAACAGATAGACAGACAGAGAGACAGAGTTACTTTAGCATTTATAATATTCGTAGGGAAGTAGGGATCAGCCCTGTTTATAAATTGTCGCACTGCTAGACACGGGTTTCTTCTCAATATGAGAAGGGTTAGGCCATAGTCCACCAAGCTGGCCCAATGCGGGTTGGCAGACTTCACACATATTTGAGAACGTTATCTAGAACACTCAGACACGATGTGACTTATCTCCCGATGTTTTCCTTCACCGTTATATTAGCGAGCGATAATTAACAATTCATCTATACTGCGTTTAGCTTTGACGTAATCTTACTAATATTATAAATATGAAAGTTTGTGAGGATGGATGGCTGGATGTTTGTTACTCTTTCACGCAAAAACTACTGAACCGATTGCGATGCAACTTGGAATATAGATAGCTGGAGACCTGGATTAACACATAGGCTTTTTAGTGTTCGAAAAATCTCTTATACAACAGCTTTGTCCGTCCGTCTTTCTGCTATACAACTTTCAACTCAAAAACCGTAAGAGCTAGAGACCCGCGTCAGCGCCATTCGACTCAGCATAGTCGATATACTCCCGAAATGGCTATGACCTTTAACCTCTAACCTCAAGGTCACGTGACCTATGCATGTATTGTTTTTCGAACTCTAAGATCTACGGCAATTCAATGCTGTTTCTCACTTGTTTTTATACCGATAATCCCACGGTTTTGGGACTCACTCGGGTGAAACCGCGGGGCACTGCTAGTAAGTCATATTGACATATATCAGGCAAAGTACTAAATACCGTTTCCTGAAATAGTGTGAACATGTGCAACAGGGGACTAACCACTACCTGAGATTTGACAAACCACAGATTCTCGCTAAAGAACACAGATTCCTACCAAGGATGCTTCGCGAGGCTAATGAAATCAAAAAACATCCTAATTTCGATAGAGAAGATGGTTGGAATGTACCACCAGCTTGGGATCCAGTCATTCAAATAGTCAAACCCAAGAAGAAGCAAACCACAGCTAGACTTCATGATACTCTGAGCTCATTCTGCGTAAATAGAAACACCAATGATTAAATGATGTTCGGGTACTTTGAAATAACGACACTGGAACATTGAGACAACTACCATCTTAGTCTCCCCGTGACCATGGCTACTGAAAAGCAACCGAAACGTCGGGGAAAGTGTAAACTTAAATATAAATAGTGTTACGCTCAGTGACATCTCTCGGCATTGGGGGAAAGACTCGGCAGTTCCGTCTAATAATTTACACCGCCATCTATTGACATCTTACGGAACTACGTAGTACGGTACGAGAATCTTAGAGAGAATGCTGGTACTTTCTCGAATCATCGTACTGTTTACATACCGAGTACAGCGTTGCTAGAAAGCTCTAGAAGCGCTTTACCCGCGTATAAATAGGGCGCACGCGCACCGCTGAGTCAGTTTACAATCGTAAGCGATCAAGTGTGTTCATCGAAGCGAACGGAAGCGGAAATACTACGGAGTTTGAAGCAGTACAGTGAAAAAATTGTGGTATAGTGTTTGTTGTGTTTTAAATTTAATTGTGTGTTTGAATAAAACGTGTTTTAGTCGGTAATATTGTTTATATTCTTATCCGTCGAACCCAGCACGTAACAATTGGTGTCAGAAGTAGGATAAGAATATGCCAGTACTACCGAAGGAGGAAGTGAAAGGGGTGCGTACCAGGAACCAGCGCCAGCAAGATGTGGACCAGAGGCGCTTTGGAGACGCCCCCTCGCCGACGTCAGGTGAATCACGTGAATCCGCGGCTGCAGCGGAACCATCTAGTGCAGCTCACTCGCCGGTGAACCCCGACCTCGCGACTCTGATGGCGTTTATGCAGGAGCAGGCACGCCGCCAGGAGGAGCAGGCACGCCGCCTCGAGGAACAGCTGCAACGCGATAAGGAGGAGGGTATACGCAGCCAGGAGGAGCAGCTGATGATGTTAAAAGACCTCAGCGCAACGGTTGGCAAGGAGGTGAAGGAGGTGATAGAGCAAGTCCAACGCCACGAAAGTCGCATCGCCGAGGTGGAGAAAACGATACGTGGGCTCAAGGCTGGCGATGGGATCGTGGCACCTGCGGTTGTGGCGTCTTCACCACGAGGCTTTAAAGTCCCACCATTCGACGGATCATCGTCATGGTCAGCCTATAAGATCCAGTTCGAGGCCGTCATGAAATCGAACGGGTGGACGCAAGAACAGGCTTTGACCGCTCTCACCTTGGGGCTTCGTGACCAGGCCTTGACTGTGTTAGAGGCGCTTGGTCAAGACATCACGTACGAAAAGCTGTTGGAGGCATTAGAAGCGAGATATGGCGACGCACATCTGGAACACGTGTTTCGCGCCCAGCTGAAAGACCGATCGCAACGTGTTGGTGAAACCTTGCAGCAGTGGGCCCTGGAGGTGGAGAAGCAGGTTCGAAAGGCGTACCAGTCCTCACCTGCGCTCATCAACGGAAACCTCTTTCACCAACGGGATCCGAGACCTGGAGGTTAGGGCCGCAGTGAGACTCGGACATTTCAAAAACCTGAAGGACGCCCTAGCCCACGCTCTGGAAGTGGAAGCAGTACGACGGGATGATCGAGCTCACCGTATCAGGGAATTGTCGACTTCACCCCGGTGCTATAGCTGCGGTGAGAGAGGCCACATCAGGTTAAGACATCTCGATCTCACAATCGTGTGACGGAAACAGCCTGATTATCGAAGGCGAAATTAACAGAATGCCGTGCAAGATGACATTGGACACTGGAGCTTCTCGGACAGTCGTCAGTTTCCGACTAGCAAGACGGTTTCTTGGGGACTACTACGGGAACCATGAATGTATATATCTAAGAACAGCTACCGGTCAGCACATAACCGTCCGAGGTGAGAAGGGGGTGGACATGAAACTAGGTAATCAAATTTACCGCCACAACGTCATCGTGGCTGACATAGTGGACGACTGCATCCTGGGTTTAGACTTCTTACGGAAGCATCACTGTGAGATCGACGTTAGTCAAGGAGTATTGAAGTGTGGCTCAGAAGAAGTATTCATGGAGGGCGCATCATCAGGCAAAGTGTACTGCCTGAAGAAAGTAGTACTTCGTCCGAGGTCGGAAACAATCATACCGGTTTGTCTGCCAAGGAATTCTGATCAGGAAAATCGATGTGTAAATTATTAGACGGAACTGCCGAGTCTTTCCCCCAATGCCGAGAGATGTCACTGGGCGTAACAATAGTTTTGATAAATTAATTAGCTTAAAAATTAGTAAAGTTCAATAGTATCTAGTAGTAGTGTGACAGTTTCAAAATTATGTAATTAAGTGTAAAATAAATAACGCGATAAAATCCGTATATAGTAGTTTAATTTCAATGAATAACATTCGCGTAAACAGAAGACAATATTATGAAATAGTCTTGACAGAAATCCAACAATACGTTGCCTGATACATCTCTGTCTTGCCCTTTAGGTATACGGCTTAGCTTTGTATTAAGTATTCTGATATTACTTGGAAACCGATCAATAAATGTAAAAGTTTCACATGCGATCGGTTGAACGCTGCGGTCGATACGTCTAAGTAATAAGTCTATGATTATTACATTGACAGATATGAAGACACAAAGGGCAGGAGCCTCTTTAATCATTTATTCATAAAGATCACAAACTAGAATTGTTCGTCAGTCTTACTATAATTTCTTTTTACTATAGACCCTACATACAAAAATATCGCTAACTTAGTGAAAGAACATTGGACTGCCATGTAAGCACACACCTCTGACTTTTCGAAACCTTAAGCCTGAATTACATTTTATTATTGACTAGATGACCCGGTGTACTTTGTATCACCTATCCTAACGAATTTTACTATATTTTCTAACCGTTTAAACCTTCCCTGGACTACGACAAACATTTCAAGACTAAAGCAGCTAAATCGGCCCAGCCGTTCTCGAATTTTAGCGAGACAAACGAACGGCAATTGATTTATATATGTATATATAGATTGGTGTTAACTGGATGGTTTTTGGTACAAGCATATTATAGGTTTAAGGTTAGAATTTACCCGCGGTTTCGCTCGCATAAATGTAGGTTAGGTTAGTTTAGTAACAGTACTTTTTTCTGGATGAAACACTCTTTGTTCTTTTCTGTTCCCTAACAACGTGTATGCGAAATTTCATGATGATCGGTCGAGTAGTTGAGGCGTGAAAGCGTAACAAACAAACAAACTCACATTCGCATTTGTAATAATAGTTATGATTTTTTGTTATTTTAATTTTACTCATTAATGCCATCTCGATTGATCTATAATTAATTACTACAAAACATATATGAAATAATTTGTGCAATAATATATTAGAAATAGCTACGGTTGTTTTCGATGTTGGACAAGCAAGGACATTGGAAAATGCTCCTATCTCTCTTGTATTCATTTCAAATATTTGCATCAATGAGATCTTTGCCTCTCATCATTAAATACTCCGCTAGCAAATGTTGGACATCTTTAATTACTTTACACACTTATCTCAAAATTTGGGGAATCAAGTTCTTTCTTTAGATGTCCAAACTAAACAACATTTAAAGGCATAATGGCTGCAACTTTTATATAAATAATACTGAAATTAAAATTCAATGGAGTTTCTTTCAGGTATCTTTTCATAGGCTCAACTTTTTGCCTGAATCTAGAGCTAACATAAATGTAAATTCAGTAAATTTTGTAATAATCATTAACCTCTTTGAAGTTCATAAGTGTTACTTTGTGACCTATATGAATAAATGATTTTTTATTACAACGTAGTTGGCATTTGTAAACAAAATGGATCAAGTGATCGTAAATGCCCTTGTAATTACGTGTATTTGGGAAGAAAATAAAAGCAGAAAGCTGCGCGCGCATTTCTCTCTCTCTCTATAGGCTATGAACCAACTACATTAGTTTGTCTATCTGCACTGTCCGTCCGTCCGTCTGTTATACAAATTTTAACTCAAGAACTGTAAGAGCAGCATAGTCGATGTGCCCCCGAAATGACTACGACCTTTGACCTCTGACCTCAAGATCACGTGACCTTTGCATATTACTTGAACCATTTTTTCGAACTCTAAGATTTTTTATTTTTTATTTCTCACTTGTTTATTGGTAGGTATTACTAAAACTTGTCAAGAGCTTCTAAACAAAACGAAAAAAAAAGGAAAATCTTTTGATAACAGAGGAAAATTAGTCCCTTAGCTGTTTTGTCTTTGCTTATTTATAGGTATATATGTAGTTAGATACAAAAATACAAAAGCTAAGGTCACGTAGAAGGAGAATTGATGTGTAGGCATCTTCTTCAATCACGCGTAAACCGTTAAACGGATTTGGATGAAAATTGGCAGATGAATTTAGGAATGTGAATGTTCTTGCACCATTAAAAACTTTTTTATAACCACTTCTCGGCTACCGTGGCTCGTAGCGTCATGGCTTATAAGGCTTATAGGCTTATAGAACATGACGCTACGAGCTACGATAATCGAGTAATGTATATAAAAATAAACGAAACGTGGGACAGCTACGACATATTGTAATACTAGATTTTGTAAAAAACCTCCGACGAGTATGCAATATTTTCTGATGATCGGTTAATGCGTGAAAGCGTAACAAACACACATTGACATTTATAATATTAGATACAATTATATTTAAGTACCACTACACTACTTTATACATTATTTAATATTAATTAAACATTCTATATTTAGAAAATATGCTTGTCTCGTAGAACAACCGTTGGTAGCAACGGAAAAATGATTGGAATTTCAATATTAATTGACGTCATACGAATGTTCGTACTTTATGTACTGTTTTATACATATATACATAGTTACGCTTATATCTCCGAAAGAGTAAGGTAGAAGTGTACAACTACATTTTTTATATTTATGTTAAGAATTCGCTCGGGACACAATCCATCAGCAAAGTCTGCATTTCTTATGAATAAAAATGATTCACCTAATTGATCTGTTTGCAATCTAATTGAGAATTATTTTTTTTTATTTTAAGGAAACTTCAAAATTTTTTACACAGATATATTACAAATTGTCTCAAAACTCTCTTTAGAGAGAGTCTCTCTTTAGATTGTCGTGGAACTCTGTAATTGGCTTAGGCTAATTGCAGAGTTCCACAACAATCGAATATGAGGTAGGAAATTGTGATTTCTAAGGCCAAAGTTCACTAGTGAACTTTGTTCACTAAGTTACACAATGAGTTTTATATAATAAGAGTATAATAATATAATATAATATTCTCCACATACACACAACACCATCTAGTCCAAACTAAGCAGAGCTTGTACTATGGGTACTAGACAATGGATAAACATACATACATATATACTTATTTTTGTAAATACATACATATTATACATAGAAACACCCAGACCAAGTCAAACATCGATGTTCATGCACACAAATGTTTGACTTGTGCGGGAATCGAACCCGCGACCTCAGGCGTGGCAGTTGGTTACACTAACCACTACACCATCGAGGCCGACAACTAAAAGTACTTATCAAAAAGAAAGTTGTCAGTAACAGAAATTTACGATCAGGTGGTACTACAGGTGATACCATAATTTGTGCGGTGGTGAGGTACCGAGAATAGTGAAGTCTTCCTAATAACTATTAGGAAGACTTCACTATTCTCGGTACCTCACCACCACTCAACACGAGTTTTAGGTGTATCGAACTGAACGGTGGATAATAGGTCAGGACTGTCAAAGCCACCACGCAATACATCAAATAAGAAACATGGATTTACAACACTTGCGAGTTTTGAATGAATTTAAGTTAAATAAATTAGATGTTACTTCAATCTATATAGGCTGTACCGACTGCAGAGACTGCTAAAAAAATGTGTGATATGATAGCAGTACTTCATTTGTAAATTTTCTTTAAAAATCCCGAAACAAAAACAAAGATTTATAAAACACCTACTTTTTATCAACTGTGATTTTAGGTCCCTTCGGGTTCGATTTCCGCACAAGTCAAACATTTGTGTTCATGGACATGGATTTTTATCTTGGTCTGGGTGTTTCTATGTATAATATGTGTGTGTTTAAAAAAGTATATATGTATGTTTATCCATTGTCTAGTACCCATAGTACCAGCTCTGCTTAGTTTGGGCTAGATGGTGTTGTGTGTATGTGATAGAATATTATTTATTATAAAAGGAAGCAAGCCTATTGCCGATTATCGGGCACCGATCCAGACTCAGTGCCACTACTAAGAATTTTTTAACCCAAACCCAATAACACTTTGCCCGATCTGGGAATGAAACCTGAGACTTTATTTACAACTATTTTTCCCGCGGCAGCGCTCGCGTAAATCTCAGGCTATGTTAAGTTAGGTTAGTAAAAGCAGTTTTTTCTGGAAAGGTACCTTATGTCCTTTTCTGTACCACTGACAACGTGTATGCGAAATTTCATGAAGATCGGTCGAGTAGTTAAGGCGTGAAAGCGTAACAAACAAACTCACATTCGTATTTATAATATTAGTTAGAATAGTTCCATTCTCTACAGAATTGAGGCATGTTATCTTCATAACATATTAAGTCGCAGCAGCACACCGGCGTCCAAATACAATAGGGTTTTTAAATTATGTCTGGTGTTCTAAGACTTAACAGCTTAAATAAAATTTAATGATTTTAGTTTTAATTTTGTACTTTATAACCGAGATCCATGTCAGTTCTTTGTCATAAAATCTACAAAAGCGAGGAAGGTATTCGCAAACTTTGCGAACAGCCTTCGTTATAATCCCTTTGTAAACCGATTATAACTTGTTCAGACTTGGTTTTGTTGACAGACGATATTATGCGATATTCAATATTGCATGAGTTTAATTTTCAGTAGGATTTACAACAAAGGATTGCTAATGCTTTTAAGAGGGTTTTTTACAGAATTCTTGTTACTGTAATGTGTGCCTGTAATATACTGACTGGCTCCAATAGCCATATTATAGAGCTAGCTTTTGTCCGTGACTTCGCTCGAGTGAAACTTTTTCCATAACCTTTTTTTTTTTTTTTTTTTTTTGAGGGGGGAAATGCGCCTTATGCTTACCGCCCCACTTGGGGTTGTGGGACGGTTATGTCGGGCTCACCGGCCTACAACACGGCCGGCATACCGACTAAAACCCCCCTGTGCACCGTCAATTCGCCATGACGGGTGGGCCGTTGGAACCTGATACAACATCAGCGGCCCACCCAGCGACTACCCGCGCCTCGCGGGCACCAACACTGGCGACGGCGTCTGGGTGCACCAGAGACGCCGCCTCTACGCGGAAGAGTGCGGGTGGGAGAATAAAAACCCCAATCTCCCACCCTCCGCTTTGTTAGGGGGGCATCAGGCGCGCATCGGCGCGCCGTCGCCGCCCAGTTCGCCGGCGACGGATCGGGTCAGCGAGGAGACTTTCCTCCCTGGCCCGCTCCGCCGCCTCTTTCTGCGAGATGATATCCTCGCAGAAGGATGCGACCGCACACCAGTTTCTGTCGCTATCGGCCATGGAGCGGATTATGGCCGATAGCGAGAGGTCCGCACCGATGGTCTCGACGAGGGCACGACGCTGCTGCGCCCACGCCGGGCAGAACTCCAGCGTATGCTGCGCCGTGTCCTTATCACAATCACAGTGGTGACAGACGGGACTCGATTCCCTCCTCGCGACCTTGTGCAGGTAGTATCCGAAACACCCATGCCCGGATAACACCTGCACCAGCCGGAAGGAAAGGGTCCCGTGCTGTCGCCACACCCACAACGAAAGGACCGGCCGGAGCGCCTCCACCGTGCGAAAACCCGCACGTGGAGCCTCCAGCCGGGCTGACCATCGGGCCACGATGGCTCGGCGAGCGGCCTCGCGCCACTCGCGCACCTGCTCGGGCGGAGGGCGACCGCCTCCGCCTGCCCGAAATTCGGCCGTTCGCCGATATACGTCGGCGAGCACTTCCGCCTCCAAATCCCACGGGGGAGTACCGGCCAGCGCACATGCCGCGACTGCAGACACGGTGCGGTACCCGCGTATTGCCCTGACCGCCATAGTGCGCTGCGGTCGGCATAGCCGCGCGCGGTTCTGAGCGGTCAGGGACCCCGCCCACACCGGTGCGCCGTACAGTGCCATCGACCGTACTACCCCCGTGTAGAGCTTCCGGCACGCCAAACTGGGTCCGCCTAGGTTGGGCAATAATCGGCCCAGGGCGGACGCCGCGCCGTCCAGCTTGGGCTCAAGCTGGCGGAAGTGCTCGTCGAAGAGCCATCGTCCATCCAACACCAGGCCCAGATATCTCATCTGGGCCTGAACCGGTACGAGGACCGAGCCGACGGTGATCGAGGCGCGGGCAGGCGGCCCGCGACGGGGCCCGTGAAACAACAGGGCCTCCGTCTTGTTGAGGGCCACCTTAAGCCCCAGCGCCTCGATTCGCCCGACCACCTGAGAGACACCCGTGGCGGCCAGGCGAACAGCCTCCTCAAAGTTGCGTCCCCGGGCTGCTACTAACGTGTCGTCAGCGTAGCAGAATACGCTCAGCCCGGGGGGTAAGACTCCGCGCAGGGCCCAGTCATAGCCGATGTTCCACAGAAGAGGGCCAAGGACGGACCCCTGTGGAACACCGCGAGATATCGCCCTGCGCACGACGTCGCCTGCTCGGTCCTCGCACAACACAAACCTCCGCTCCAAATAGTCTGCCACCAGCAGCCTCAGGTATGCGGGCACCCCATGGAATCGGAGTGCCTCCCTGACGCTGCCGAATGGCAGAGTATTAAATGCGTTGGCGATGTCTAAGGACACCGCCAACAGCACGCCGCCTCCTCTGACGGCTTCCTCGGTCGCGGCCCTCAGGGCCAAAATGGCGTCGATCGTCGATCGCCCGGCGCGGAAACCAAACTGGGCGTCCGACAGATCGGGCCCCACCTCCTCGAGGTGCCGGACGATGCGGTCAGCGAGAATCCTCTCCAGCAACTTCCCCGCCTCGTCCAGCAGTACGATAGGCCTGTAGGCCGCAACCGAGTCCAGGGCTCTCCCCGGTTTGGGCAGGAGCACCAGCTTCCCCACCTTCCAGCACTCAGGGAACCTCCTCGACGACAGACAAGCGTCAAACAGTTCCCTGAGGCGGTCGCCCATGTGGTCAAGGGCAAGGGCCAACACTCGGGCCGGAATTCCGTCCGGCCCGGGGGCGGTCCGCTTCGAGCAAATGCGCAGAACGGCCGCCCCCATCTCCGCCTCCGTGACAGGCGGGACCACCACCTCTTCGTCCTCCCGGTCTTCGGCCTCTGCGGCCATCGCCGGGGGCGTGTGTTCCGCCTGTGGCGGGAATAGGCCCTCGACCACTTCGGTGAGGAAGCTAGGCTGAAGGGACTCGGTAATGGGGGGGCCCGTCGCACGGAGCTTGCTCAGCGCCGCGCGGTATGGGCGACCCCAGGGGTCACGATCGAGTCCCTCCAGCATCTGCTGCCGCGACTGCTCTTTGGCGCGACAGATGGCCAGCTTCAGAGCGTCACGCGCTGCTTGGTACGCTTCGTACAGCTGGCCCTCCCCATTATCATCGCGGCGTCGCCGCCGGCTGCGGGTGTAGGACCTCCGGGCACGAATGCAGGCCTCGCGGAGGTCCGCCAACTCCCGGGACCACCAGTAGACCTCCTTCCTAGGAGGCCGACGTCGGACGCGCGGCATGGCCGCATCGCAAGCCTGCGTAAACGAAACACGAATGCGGCTCGCCGCAGCATCAACCCCCTCGTCAGGAGGCACTGGAGACAGCCACGACTGCACTATGGCTGCCTCCTCTAGTAGGTCCCGGTTCAAGCGACCCACAGCCCACCGCGGAAATCGGGGAGCTCTGTCCGCCGTGTGACCCCTAACTGGGTCCTGGGGATTCCGGGAGATCTCTGCTCGGATATAGCGATGATCCGAGAGAGTCTCGACCTCCCCTAGGACTCGCCAGTTCCTTACGTTGTTTGCGACAGCAGGGCTAGCGAACGAGAGGTCCACTATCGACCCGCCCTGCTGCCGAACACAAGTGTCGGTGGTGCCTCTGTTGAGCAGGCAGAGGCCCACCGAATTCGCCCACTCTTCCACCGCTCTACCGCGGGCGTCCGTTCTGGGGGATCCCCACGCGTCGGATTTTGCGTTGAAGTCCCCCATCACCAAGACGCGGCCTGATGCCAAACGCCGTATCGAGGTCTCCAAAGATGTGAGGAAGACCTCGAAATCGGCCAGACTCCGGTTAGGGGAGAAGTACACCCCGAAAACGAGTAATCCCCCCCATTCGGCTGCCACAAATCCCGAGCCCCTGTCCTTGAGCGAGAAGGGCGGGGAACGCGGGGCCGTGGAGCTGACGATTGCCACGGAGCCGTCCCAGTCACCCACCCAGTTTGGGCGGGGAGGAACATAATAGGGCTCCGCGGCTACGGCCACACCAATCGACCACTGCGCCATGGATTGCAGGAAGAGATCCTGCGCACCGGCGCAGTGGTTAAGGTTCGCCTGGAGGAGGTGGGTGCAGTCGTGGTCCATTATTGGGCTGACGTACCTGCAACCACATCCTCCTCCATTCGCGACGGTGGAAGAGCGGCGACGACGACGACTGGGGTAGCCTGGGCCGATTGGCTATCCCCGACGTTCTTAGGCTTGGAAGCCCGGGGAGGGTTGCATCCCCTTCGCCCCATAATATGATTGGCGGGCAATTTACCCGCCGCACACGCGGGGCAATGGGGGACGGCGGAACAATCCGTCGCCTTGTGCCCCGGCTGGCCGCAGCGGAAGCATAGTCCGCTGCAGTCGAAGCCACTTCTGCATGTGGCACGCACGTGCCCCTCGGCCATGCATTTATGGCACCTCGCAGGCCTGGCCGCCAACAAGGAGACCTTGGCGGAACTCCAGCCCACGAGGAGCCTTCCTGCAGCAACCAAAGTGTTGGCCGCTGCGACGGGGCACTGCGCTACCACGGCTCCGACACCGCCGGGACCGGGGCGGATGGCGCCAACCTTGACATTGTCCAGGCTGCATCCAGTTTTGGCTTGGATGGCCTGCCGGACATCGTCAGGCGTGACTGAATCGTCCAGGCCTGTTACACGAAATTCCGTGCACTTCACGGGCCTGGCGATCTTGACGCCTTCCTCCACCCCGAACAACCCTCGCAGCCTTTCCGCGATTGTGTCCGCCGTCTTTGCGCCCTCCGCACCGGGGAACTCAAGGATGCGAGCCCCCGTTTGGGCGAGGCGGTTCCTGACGCCGGTGGGGCCCAGGTCCACCACACCGACGCTCTCCCGTGCCTTCTTAAAGACGGCGGCGTAGGAAAGGCCGCGCTCCACCGCCTCCGGCGACACCGTTATAACCACGGCGGCCGATTTTGGCGGCCGGAGCTTCCCGGGCCTCTTCTTCTTGTTCGCCTTCTTGCTCTTTTTCTTTGCCTCTTCTACCTTTCGGTCGGCAGCCGCGGCCCTCGCAGCGCTCCTGCGCTCGCGCCTCTTCCGACGCCGCATCTCCTTCTTCTCCCCAGCCGTCTGCCAGCCCTCATTAGAAGACGGACCGGGGACAGAAACCTGTCGTGGCGCACCCGTGGTTGATGCGGGTGCACGTTCCTTCGTCGCCGGGGTGCGTGTTAAGCCCGCAGGTGTCGACCTCAAGGGCGGGAAGTCCCTCTGGGACTGGGAAGGGGCTTTGGAGGTACCCTTCTTCCCGGTCGCAGGTCTCGATCCTGCGGGGACGCTGACCGACGCTGACGCCGCCGTCGCATATGACCGCTGGCCCGACGTGGGCATTGGGTCCCTAGCAGCGGACGCATGGTTGTCCGCTGCGAGTGGTGGACGACGACGCGGTTCTGGAGGCAGTCTTGCCTCCAGGCTCCCCAGCCGCACGTTGATCATTGTCCCAACGGAAGACATGACCTGGCGCAGCTGCGCGTCGGTCAGCAGGGAGCGCTGCTCCTCTGCTTGCCGAGGAACGGCATTCGGCTGCCGTATGAGCTCTCTAAGTTGGCTGAGCTCAGCGCGGAGCTCAGCCATCTCCCCTGTCAGGCGGTCGTTTGCCGCCCGCAACCGCCTCGTCTCGTCGGAGGTGGTGCGCTCCGCGAGCGTTTGCACCACCTCCTGGAGGTGAGAGGCCGCCTTCTTGAGGGCATTGACGAAGGTGCCCTTCAGATTCTGACTTTTTGTGGCCACCGTGATTATGGCGGCCACAGAGTCTGCGGCGGACTGGACGAGGTCTACCTCTGAGCTTGAGGTCCGAGTCTCGTCCAGGAGCTGCGCAACAAATTGCTCAGCTGCGCGCTCACCCTCTTGTCGGGTGCGGGCGACCGATTCCCGCCTATGGAACGGGTTCGGGGTCACCGATCTCGAACTATGCACCGGCGAACCGGGTGCAGGCACCTTGGTGGCTGGTGCGCTGCGATCCGTTTCTGGCGACCTGTTCCTGCTGCGCTTCCGGGTTCTGGAGACCCGGCCGCTGAGGTCGCGGAATTCAAGGTCCTCGGACTCAGACTCGACGCCGAGGCTGATGGAGCTCCTCCGGCTTCCGTCAGGCGTTGACGTGGTGGGCGTGCATGCCCCTATGCCCATACCTCCGCCATCGTTGGCGCGTGGTCTTAAAGGGCGCTTAAAGTGACCTTTGGAGTCGCGCAATGGGACTCCATGCTCCTTCGTCTTCTTCTCCTCATCTGGTTTTTTGGTTTTTGGTAATTTCTCCATATTATTCCCACGAGTAGAGACGATCTAAAGTCGACCCCCGGGTGACGCTCATTCCGGGGGAAGGCCTACATACTGCTGGGGGACGGCAGGTACCCAGAGGTTTTTACGTTGGGTGGTCTGAGTTTTCCTTCTCGCGGGCCGGCCAACTAAGGCAAGCCCCTCGGTCCCGTTGAGCCGCTAGACGTGATCAACGACACTCAACGGGTAACGATGTGTAGACGGAGGCAGGGTTAGGTTTCCCCTCCCCTATGTGCTCCCGCCTAATGCCAGGGCTATTGGCAGCCCTCAGCCCTACGCACAACCCGCCCCGGCCTTACGGCCCCCACTGGTGATTTTTTAGAGAGGTTTTCTTCCTCTATCCCCCCCGTCCCATCCACGTGTCCTCTGCTAATCAGAGGAACACGTGGAGAGACCCCCATACGCGGCCCTCGCGGGCCGATAATCCCGAGACAAGATGCCTCGGGTTCCCTATGCGTGCCAGAGTATTAGCCACGAGTAATAATGCCCCCGAAAGGACATTATTACCCGAGTTGCCCGGGGTGCACCGGCCCAACGTATGCTGTTCCATCCCACGAGAAGTGTAGAAGGGACCAGCAGCCGTCAGGCACACTGGGAGGTTCTCTGGCCACACACCCCACTTTTTCCATAACCTAGCCTAACCTAGGTTATGTTGATAGCAGTACAAAGATATAATAATATAATATGTATAAGATATGCCCCATGTTATTCGGTGATAATATTGCTTTCTATTGGTAAAATAATTTAAAAATCGGTTAAGTAATTTTGTTCAAGTAACTTTAAGTTCATAGTGTTGACGTAATACCGATTGGTGTCACTAGATGGCGCTGTGCGTGTGACGTCAATAATTAAAAGTCGATGTTAAGATTCTCCGGGGTTGAACCACGTCGACATGTATTATTTGTTATAGGGAGACCAGTTTTTGAGTTGCAATGACTAGTTCTGTCGTGTACTTACTATTTAGTTCAGATATATCCTATCGGGTTTTTATTGAGTATCCTGTACGAAACTACGAATTATATCCCGCCCAGTTTAGCATGATATCGGCCATTATACAAATTTTGAGTTAAATTCTAACAAACAAACATAAAAGAAATCTTTCTTCTTTATAATATTAGTAAAGATGTAATATACTAGTACAGATATAAAAGTATAAATGTACGTGAATAATTCACAATGGCTGATACGTTCAAATGCTGCTCTCCGGGCTATAATTAAAACATTTGAGCCACATAGAGAATATTGCTGGCCTAGAATATTAAATAGAATAGGCCGGATCGCTAATAACAGTTCATATAAGAAAAATAAGTCAATAAATTTATTTTTGTTGTTAAGAAACTTATTGTGAAAATTTGGCAATTGAAAAGAGTGGCCATGAGATTTTTGCCTGCTTCTTCTCATGAAAGGTCTACACCTCGAACAGGTTCTTACAACATTTTATATTTGCGTAATATTGTCTTCTGTTTACGCGAATGTTATTCATTGAAATTAAACTACTATATACGGATTTTATCGCGTTATTTATTTTACACTTTATTACAAAATTTTGAAACTGTTACACTACTAGTAGATACTATTAAACTTTACTAATTTTAAGCTAATTAAATTATTAAAACTATTTATATTTAAGTTTACACTTTCCCCGACGTTTCGGTTGCTTTTCAGCAGCCATGGTCACAGGGAGACTAAGATGGTAGTTGTCTCAATGTTCCAGTGTCGTTATTTCAAAGTACCCGAACATAATTTATTCATTGGTGTTTCTATTTACACAGAATGAGTTTAGAGTATCATGAAGTCTAGCTGTGGTTTGCTTCTTCTTGGGTTTGACTATTTGAATGACTGGATCTCAAGCTGTTAGTACATTCCAACCATCTTCTCTATTGAAATTAGGATGTTTGGTTTGCTTGGTAGGAATCGGTGTTCTTTAGCGAGAATCTGTGGTTTGTCAAATCTCAGGTAGTGGTTGGTCCCCTGTTGCACATGTTCACACACAGCAGACTTCAATTTTATATCTGTTTTTATTTTGATTATGGTTATACTTATAAGTTAACTAACATGTCCAAGAAGTAATTACACATTTCTAAGCAAATAAAATTATTTGACTTAGAGTTGGCTTGGAATCATCCTCATTACTACCTATTTATAATCTTAAGCGCAAATATGTCCCATCAGCAAGATAGACATTCAAATTAAGTTTAACAAAAATAATATCGGTACTTTGTCGTACGTTTAGGCGATTGTTATAAATAAAAATTGAATTACTTTATACAGCTCTTCAGCAGCCATGTTTACAGAGGGACTTACCGTGACCACGGCTGCTCCTGAAAAGCAACCAAAACAAAATACAATCAAAAGTAGTTTCTTTTCAAAATCGGTTTTATAATTATCATAGTTTACTTATCAAAAACGTTACCGCCACAACCTAATTCTGTTAAGTATAAACACGAAATTACACACATCACGACCCACGAGAGCCATCGACAAACCACTGATACGTTATCACTGATACTGGTGATAACAAATTAATATATTATGTTTACTTGACTCCACTTTGTTCACGATACTAAAACCCAGTTAATAGAGGCCGCGTACTTGTATGTAAAATACTTGGAATTTGAGAGTCTAAAGAATTAAGAAAAACATCTTTCAATTGATCAATGAAAAGCATATTCACGGTTGTCGAAGTGACAGATCGGCACCAGCGACTGAGTATTGATTGAGTGGCTTATGTATTTTCTGGCTTTTGTTTTCTATTTGCATCGGTCCTAGAGCATAAAATATTTATGTTCGTTTCCAAGTATGATCTGTGCGCAATTTTATGCAGGTAAGAACGTTATATAATCTATAATCGATAGACCAGTGTCAGGATATTAGAGGGTACTGACTTTCCCAATAACGACTGCTACTGATGTTCATGGCAGCCGTGACCGAAGGCTTAACGTGCTCTCCGAGGCACGGAGCAGGCGATAATTGTCAATCAATACGCACATAATTTCGAAAAGTCATACAATTTCCGAAAGTCAGAGGTGCGCGACGTGGGTTCGAACCTGAGACCCTCTGCATTGCAGTCTGTTGGTCTCCCCACTGAGCTATCGCTGCTTCCTTGATGTGTGTACTCTTTGTTTATGTATATTCTAAAGTAAAAGTAATGGACACATAGAATTCATATTCTCAAAATAATTAATACTTAAGTGGATCCTAGAGATAATTATAAACATAAGGAGAATTATCGTAAGTGAGTGCTTGTATAATATTGTCTTCTGTTTACGCGAATGTTATTCATTGAAATTAAACTACTATATATGGATTTTATCGCGTTGTTTATTTTATATTATGTAATAAAGTGTAAAATAAACGACGCGATAAAATCCGTATATAGTAGTTTAATTTCAATGAGTGCTTGTATTTAACTATTGCCCGTGAGATTCCGAGTATGAATCTCGGGTTGATCAAGTATCTCATTTCTAATTGAAGAGCACCAACAGGTGAAACGTTGAATGCAAATAACACTTCGACTGGGAATAGCTACTATTATTGTTTATTATTTAATGTAGGTACTCGTATTTTTAATCATATTGTGACCACCACTTTTTCTCGCGCACACAACCCCACCAAACATACCTACCTTATAGATGGGTTGTCTATGGTAAGGGTCGCAGAAATCAAGGATCTAGGAGTAAGTTTTAATACAGGGTTGACTTTTGAGGATCATATCATGCGCATCTGTAATAAGCTTATAGGAATTTGGGGTTTATGCTTCGTACAGTGCGAGGGTTCACCAATACGAAAGCTTTGGTTAGGAGCCAGCTAGAATGTAACGCAGTCATTTGGGCTCCGCATGAAACTAAATATAGTGTCATGTTGGAGCGGGTACAAAATAAATTTATTAGATATTTATATTTACGTTATTATGGTGTCTATCCATTTGATCCCTTTTTTTTTTTTTTTTTTTTACGTGGAGGAATGCATGACGCATACCCCTCCGCGGGGGCGGGCGGAGGGGTTATGTCGGACTCGCCGGGGTAAAAGAAAGATGTTAAAGATGATAGAGTACCTCCCGGAATACCGACTAAACCTACCACGGTGTTCCTCGACAAAACCACTATCGACGGGGCCGCGCGAATCACTTTCGCATGCGGTCGCGACCCCGCCGTGGTTTCAGCCCGCCGTATGAAACGGCAGGCCACTACACGAAAGACCTACCCAAAGGCACTCCTCACATATTATCCCTACTGTCCCCCCTAGAGGGGAGACGGACTCGAAACAACAGAGGCGCGCGTGGGAACACGCACGCCGCCTCTCGGACCTGGTGCTGAACGGATGGCGGGCAGGCCATCCATTTGACCCCTTAATGTATCCTACTTTATTTATTCTGGGTATGGTAGAATACAATGAATTGAGGGTTAGGAGAGAATTGGCACTAATTATTTATTTATTTAAATTTTTGAGAGGGAAGGTGCATAATGCAGTAATTTGAGGGCAGTTGGATTTGTGTGTGCCGGACAGGTACGTGTGGCGACGGCGACAGCCGCGGCTGCTAGTAGTACCGCGCGGTCGAACCGACCTCATGAGTGAGGCACTTTTGACGCGCGCACTCCGCACGCTTAATCTCATATCCTTGAACGTGGACATATTCTGTTGTGCTCTGAGTGAATTCACAAGGATATCTTCTTTTAAAATTTGTTACAATAATTAGATAATAAAATTATAGGAATATATTGTCTAAGTTCTTTCTTTTTTTTAAATAGTATTACAATATCGCTTTGGGTGAATCCTGTAAAGATATTTGTATGTCTGTAAATAAATAAATTAAAAAAAATATATTTTGAATGCAACTTATTTAATGGCAGCGGTAAAAGGTTAAAAGTAGAAACCAGAAAACATTTCTAGCTGCAAGTCTATTGAGTATTTCTCCTAAGAAACAATAAAAAAGGACTATTAACAATCGTGAGATTTTGCGTTATTCTATATGGAACAATTACAAAAGCAACACGCTAACTGGAAATGTCCGAAGAAATGTGGGATGTATCATAACGAATAACACACCTTATCCTTTACTTACTTTCAGAGGCAAGTGGGTGTGATGTTATGTGTATATATATTTATATTAAGTATATATCACAATGTTGTGACATACATACACATTCATATAAACAAAACAAAGAAAGATAAGATTACATTGACCTTTCGTGGTTTGTTATTTTTGTTGGAATGATAGGTTTGTTATACAAACATACATTCACGCTTGTTACCCGGACGGGGTAGGTAGATTATACGGATTGCCATTGACCACACACACACGCATATCTCTTGCCTTATTCATTTTTCCATTTTCTTCTTGCACGCTCATTGCTTTAGAATACTTTTAACAGGGTTTTCTTTTAGAATGTCTCTGACCTGATCAAAGAACTTTTACAGTCGATTGTCCGATTTCTATTTATCTTAGGTACCTACATGCTTTCTTCATGGGAACAGTACATTTTTATGGATGAAAGGTCCTTTCGTCTACCCCTGACAACGTGTATGCGAAATTTCATGTTAATCGGTCGAGTAGTTAAGGCGTGAAAGCGTAACAGATAAACAAACTTATTCTCGCATTTATAATATTAGTTATTAATTTCTTTCCTTCTTTTCTTAATAGACAGCTCCCGTTCGAGGTATAATTCCTATATCGCGTAGGAGTTTACAGACATTCATATAATGGACACAAAGAACATCCAGTCTTGGAATAACCATTTGTGAATCACACAAATTTTTGTCCCGTGTGGGATTCGAACCCACAACACTCGGCGCAGTGGCAGTGGCGAGGCGACCACTTAAACCACTACGGCATCCATGTAGTTACCTTACATAAAAGTCTTTGTTCCAGCTGAACAGCCACAACTGTCACCATGTTTGAGGGCGCGGTCGCCGGTATCCTGAACCGGTTGCTCGGCAAGTACGTCCAGGACCTGGATACCGAGAACCTCAACGTGGGCATATTCTCCGGCAATGTCAACCTCACAGACCTCAAGCTTAAGCCTGAGGCTTTGGTAAGGAATTTGGGCTTCTATAATTATGACTCTTCAAACATAGACCGATGTTTGTGTTCACTTAACTCGCCACTGAGAGAACACAGAAGACACAGAAAATGTGTCTGTCATAGGTATGGTATATACCTATGACAGACACATTTTCTGTCTGTGTCTGTCGTATGACAGACACATTTTCTGTGTCATCTCTGTAGCATTTAGCCAATTATAGTTTTAGGTCTAATACAAATAATTGAGGACTAGCCGGTAGCTGATTACCAGACAAATGTTCACATGTCGTGCCACATTTTAGATTATTAGACAGTCAATCCGATAAATCTTTTACTGATCCAAGTATTGACCTTGCTTCAGTCAAATGACCGACGTACTGCTTCAAAGCCAACTGCGGTCAGTTTCCCAAATGTTTACATACGCTACTGAGAAGCATCAATCAAACAGCCATCCAACCAAAATGCTAAAACATCTTATAATACCAGGCGATAATAACGATTTATATGAACTTTGCCTTCTTTAAAAATAATACAAGGTCGGTAGTATTATTAATAAAATTACACACCCACGTAGAACGAAATTTCACTCGAATATTTGAACAACGTATCGTGATAATTGACTGTGAATTAGTCCACTGTCGACCCGACGGAATATGAGCAACGCGGGCAAGCTTATATCCAATTATCGAGCTCAACTCGCCAACTTTTAATTAGTACTCTTGTTTTCCTTTCAAACGCGGCCATATCCGATGAAAGCCATTACGGACGAGTCATTAACCCAAAATAACTTTTTCCAGTATGAACTCGACTTACCAATTGACGTGAAAATTGGTACAATTGGCCGCATTGGCCTGCAGATACCATGGACTGGCCTGTATACCCAGCCTGTGGTGGTACATATTGAAGATGTGCTGGTCCTTGTGGGTCCAGCTATATCAAACAGCTACTTCGATCCTGAGCGAGAGAAGCGACTTACGAGAGCCGCTAAGAGGAATATTTTGCAAGATTTGGAGGCTGAGAGTGAGGTTAGTGTTATTTTAAATGTCAGAAGATGATTTAAAAACTGTCGCGTCTCTCGTGTGTTGTCTGAAGAGAACACTTTCGATACTAACTACTTGCTTTTTCATTAGTTATGCTCCGCTGCTGTGTAACAGCAGTTGAACATCTCTTGGAAATGTAAATCGCACTATTTGAAGATATCCCATGCCAGTCCCTTTCGAAAAGGACTAACTACTAAGCTAGCAAATAAGGATCTTTTTATACTACTTAGCTTCCAAACATGCATACGGTCCGTATAACAGTTTGTAAACTCTTTTCATAGTCTATGGGCATTTGCAAAGTATTGCAAAGCGTGATTAGCTAACCCTATCAAGTAGGCCACTACGCTACCAGCTGGATCATAATGTAAAGAATAATTATTGCTATTCCTGTTGACTGGCGAATTATAGAAACCCTCACAGTGAAACATAACACAATGTTATTTGACTGCGATCTTATGTAGGGAAGTTTACTTTGACCGCACGGAAGATAGTCCATTGCTTTTTTCGTCGAGTTGATCATTCGTCCTTTTTACATTTCAGATTCTCAAAGGTCCTCAGAACTTCTTCGAGCACCTATTTACGGCTATTATCAACAACATTCAGATCTACGTCAGGAATGTCCACGTGCGATACGAGGATTCCATCAGCTCCAAGGACGGTCCATTGGCATGTGGACTGTGTCTTCAGAGCTTGTCTATTGAGACTACTAATAGGTGAGTTGATATACTACATAATTTATGCTCAGTTATGTATGTATTGCCTATTAAACGAAATTAATAACTATGGTCTAGGTACGAAATAGAAAATAAGAACAGCGTCATATGTTAACTTTGGCAAGTATAATGAAACAAAATGGAAATAGTAAGAAATAAAATAAGAATAATAAACCATTGGTCAAACCAAGAGAAACATAAGCACCCGCATAAAAGAACACATAGCTGATGTAAAACACCAACGCTCGTTGAAGTCTGCTGTGTGTGAACATGTGCAACAGGGGACCAACCACTACCTGAGATTTGACAAACCACAGATTCTCGCTAAAGAACATCGATTCCTACCAAGGATGCTTCGCGAGGCTATTGGAATCAAAAAACATCCTAATTTTAATAGAGAAGATGGTTGGAATGTACCACCAGCTTGGGATCCAGTAATACAAATAGTCAAACCCAAGAAAAAGCAAACCACAGCTAGACTTCATGATACTTTGAGCTCATTCTGCGTAAATAGAAACACCAATGATTAAATTATGTTCGGGTACTTTGAAATAACTACACTGGAACATTGAGACAACTACCATCTTAGTCTCCCCGTGACTATGGCTGCTGAAGAGCAACCGAAACGTCGGGGAAAGTGTAAAATTAAATTAAATCTAAATAGTTTTAATAATAATTTAATTAGCTTAAAAATTTGTAAAGTTTAATAGAAGTAGTAGTGTAACAGTTTTCAAAATTATGTAATAAAGTGTCAAATAAACAACGCGATAAAATCCGTATATAGCAGTTTAATTTCAATGAAGAATAATAAACTTAAATTGGTAACCATTACTAACTAAATAATTGTTCGTTTCTAATTACTAATAAATGTTTACATCTACTGCTACGGTGTTAGCTTATTTTGTCAGAATAGTATTGCTGCCTTTTTCTAACGAGCAACATAGGAACGATCGATTTAATGCTGTTGTTTCGTTTTGGTTCACGGGTTCTGACTGTTCGAAGTGGCTTTTCTTTGGTTTATATTAATATTATCATCATCATTCTTTTATAACCGCTGCTTTTATCAGTGAAGCATTCTCCAATCCTATCCACAGTCTACTTGACCACGATTTTTACCTGTGTAGCATAAAACTTCTTCTACGCTCTGTTCTTCTATTTTCTATCAGTATAATTTTAATGAAGTTTCCGTGTAGTAACAATTGACCAACTAGTAATAAACAATATATATATTTTCATATTCCAGTAAATGGAAACCATGCGTGACTCCAGCGAACGCATCGACCGTGTACCAGATGATGCGAGTGGAATCTCTGTCAGTATACTGGAACCCCACGGCCACAGCGCTGGATGACAACGAGACTGCACACATCACCCCGATGCAATATTATAACTGGAAGCATTATATGCTGACAGGCCTCGACAAATTCTCCATGCACCATGAGGACTTTGAGTTCTGTAAGTTTCAACATCTGTGCCTTTTAAGTTATAGGCGTATCTTATAACTAAGTTGTTTTAAAAACTCAAATTTTTGACAGATCCAAAGACCATAGTAGAATTTGTTATAAATTTTGATAGAATACGTCTGAATGTTAGATGATAGAAGAACAGACGCACAACGGATTAACGGACAATATAATGATCTTATAAATTTACTAGTATTTTCTTTGGAGGTACTGAATCCTAAAAGTACATAGAAGTACTAACCGTGTTATGTTCATTACAAGTTGCGTTGTGTTGATGCCGTATTATGGTACCTGAAAGTAAAACCTAGTTCTTCATATCTATACTAATATTATTATATAGCTGATTATATATATATATGATTTATATAGCTGAAGAGTTTGTTTGTTTGGTTGAACGCGCTAATCTCTGGAACTACTGGTTCGAAGTGAAAAATATTTTTTGTTGGATAGCTTATTTATTGAGGTAGATTATAGGCTGGGGTGTGGCGCAGGTGAAACCACGGGCGCATCTAATGTTAAAAAAAATCTTATCCTTTTTCTAGCATAATATATATAAAAAAATATACCTTATAATAAATAAATTAAGTGTAACATTTTTAATATTCCACTCAATATACAAAACACTATTGAATATACTTTTGTATTTAGATATGAACATACCATATAGCTAACTAGTCGTCTATAATTACAGTGCTAAAACCAGTGACGTGCAAGGTCAAGGTGCTAATCAACCGGTCAGGCGAGGCTCGCGTGCCTCGTCTTCTACTGGACGCCGTGTTGCAAGACAGTGCTCTGCAGCTCTCTCGCCGACAGTACCTTTCTATCAACAATCTGCTGGCTTCGTTTGCCAGGATTAAATTGAATAGGTGAGACAAGAACAGCTACTTTGTTCTTCTTCGGTACCATTGAAAACGACGGCTAACATTTTATTGGATTATTATTAATTAGCCTTGACTTTTTAAATTTACGGATACGGTTTAAGTTGAAAGCATTTTTACCGTTTTCTTGGTAGCACGGCGTAAGTTTGCGTAAGAAACAAGCTCCCGTATGTTATTCCTGGGTTGGAAGATGGATTACTCTTAGCTATTAAAATCTCATTAGCAGGTAATGTGCCTGATAGCGACTACAAATTTAACCACTTTTAAGTGAAAACTATGGGATAAAAAAGAACATATTATGTGTAACATGTGGGTGTAATACAACGCTTGTGTATCCCCAAAAGGGTAGGCCCTCTGGAATACACAAACATTAGTCTACGTATGTACTTATGTTTAACATTAAAATACCGACAGCCTTACTTATCAAAAAGATCGGTAACTAATATTTCACTATTTTTTAACAGATCACCGCTCAAGTCCTTGATCAATGATTAACTATTGATCAATGGTCCACCTCTGTTACTTAACTATTATTCACCTAACACTGAGTTATGTGAGATCTTTCGCTGGTTAATAAATATTTAAGAATAGTTTAAAATAAGTATCATTTCTTCTTCAGGAAATACCGCCACCTGCATCCAGGTGTACCTTTATCCAAGGATGTAAAAAAGTGGTGGCGTTACGCATATAGCGTGGTCGTAGAACAACGCGTCAGGCCTTACACCTGGGCGGCCATCACGAAACACAGGGAGAACTACAACGTTTACAAACAGATATACAAGAGTACCCTCAGGAGTCCTAATGATATTGAGCTGAAACTGGACTTGCAGAAGTGCGAGGACAGTCTACCGATTGTGTCTGTGGTTATTGCGAGGGAGCAGGCTAAGTTTGAGGTGAGCTTTAATAGCATTTTAATGTTAATTCTGACCAATTCCGTCGAAAGGTTGTCCAAGTTGGCATTGCTAATGATGGCATTGCTAGCAGTAACACTGCTCAGCTATAGAAAATTACTTGACAAACGTGAAGACATTTACACGAATCAATCTTAAAACTTCACAATTAGCAATGCCTAATGAGTTGAATATTTTAATAATTTTTATTTCTGGTAGATGCATTTTTGATGAACCGCCACGACAAAGGCCGAACCCCGTCTTTAAAAGAGATGTTACACATTATATTAACCGCTACTATTTAACTACTAAGTCTTGATTGTATTTTCAAGTATAAAGAGCTTATTGAGGGACTAACACTTACAAAATATTTGCTGTCTTCATTATATCTTATTACCTTTTTTGTATCTTGAAATGTCAATTTATTTTAGCTTCTCTCTCAAGAGCCAGAACGAATCGAAGTGGTAGAAACTGAATTTGATTGGTGGAAGCCCACCAGCTCTCCAGCTGAAAGCGATGTGGAAGAGTTCCGAAGTCACGTGGAACTGTGCGTGAAGAGCGAGAGGAGTAAGACTCTATGGAGTCACTTGTCCAGTCCTGAAAAGAAGAGAGTATGTGAGCTCATTGGTTATGTGGAAGGAGCGCCTCGACAAGACAAGTCAAAACAGTATATCGGTAAGATTTTCTTTTTGTAACCCTTTGTGTTAATATTGTCTTCTGTTTACGTTGTTTCTTAGTTTTAAATTGCCCATCGCAGTGAAATATTGTTATAGCTGGACGTAATCCTTTTCCAAATTGCGACACAATGGTCGGTGTTCCGCCTTTCACACCTAATCTGTTTAAGGCATCTTCAGCAATTTTGGATCAAGTTGGTCAAACGTTAATGTCCATATTTACATTCAAACAATTTAATGCGAAATCACTAAACTGACGCGTCTCTATTTGAGTGCGGCTATTTTCGTGTATAGTCGGCGTCGGTTATTGATATCAATGTTTTTGTGGTATATCAGTAACATAATATAAGGCTCACACTAACGTCTACTGGATTCTCAGACACAATAAAAAGGTGTGTCTCGCTTAGATTTGCATACCAAAGACAAGTTAATAATAATTATGTCAGTCACTGATATTATTGCACATGGTTACTACAACCACACGGTATGAAATACTGGTTTATGTACAAACTAGCGTATTTCATGCTATGTCGATTTGTATCTACAGGCATTTGAATATTTTTACAGAGCACAAAATTAACTTAACCCTGGCGAATTGTTCGCTGACTCTGATGAACAGAAGTAAAGAAGTGTTGGTGATAACTCTCACTCAGTTCTTGGCATCTTTGGAGACCAGACCATCGGCTAAGGCCTATAAGGTAAATATATGCTTCCTTAGTATTACTTACTAGATGGGCTTTCTAATACACATTCGAACTGTTTCCTGGAAAGGCAAGTAGAGACTACCAACTTCCTTAATTACACGATCAGGTCCTGGTTCTTTTCTCTTCGTTTTAGGGTATTCCGCACGTAGTTTTTTTCCAGAACACTGCTAATCTTGTTTCTTACCCAGATCAGTGGCGTTCTGGAAAGAAAAACAGTCATAGGGGCAATATACGCACAAGCGATCTTTCGCTTATCTGTATATTGCTCCTTTGCCTGTCATAATAAATTGAAAACTATCAATAATGTGATAAAAATCGAAGTCATGTTGTAAGTTCATATTAAGGCGCCGTAGCTTCAATGAATATATCATAATAAGTTTTCTATTATCTCTGGTTTGAAGACTTATTCACCTTCGCACATTTCCAGCGGGTTACATGGCATTACATCTAAATCTCAGACAGCAGTGACAAACCTTTAAGCATCTACCGAGCACAGATAGAGCAAAGAGACAACGAAGTCTGCGCACTGCAATACATATAAACAATTTTTTTTATCACCATTACTAAGTGGGCAGAAAATGCGAGGGTACATTTTGTTAATGAGACAATCTTTCTTCTTCTTCTTCAAGTGCCTCTCCGACCTAGCGAAGGTTGGCAATCAGCTCCGCATATACAATCTTTCTAATTGTGGTTTAAATATTACTCATATTATTCCAGTTATCAGCACGAGCTGAAAGCGCAGTCATCGAAGGTGTGACCTCCGATGGAGACTTGGTTCCTCTCTTGACTCCTGAGCGAGGAACAGGAGTGACCAGCTCTAACCTGCTGGCTATAGATCTGGAGAAGAACCCTTGTAACACTGAGGCAGACTATGGACTATGCTGTCTAATGGAGCCAGTGGAACTGGTTTATATAGAGGTATTACACCAAAGCAGCTTATTTTCCAGTCAACAGACATTTAAAGGTCAAGTTTATGAATGAATTTAAACAGCAATTGCCAAAAGTGAATACAATTATGTAGGCTATTGCCCTTACTACTGATAACTGGTAAAATGTAGTGTTATAATGTGTGGTTGAGGAAAGCTATTTCATGACTTTCCGATATAGAAAACCAGTTGCAGTACTAGTTAAAATATTAGCTAAGCTTAGCTAATATTTCTAAAAGCCTTCAAAAAAGGCCTCCTTTTTTTAAGTCGTGTAATAATATAATCTTTAATCAGGTCAGTAGGTACCACATAATAAATGATATTTTATTTAAATTAATAAGTAATAAATAGTTGTTTAAAAGAATTGTGTTATTGGACTTGTATAAATAAAACTTAATATGTAGATAGGTTAATTAATTGATAAATAGTTATTAAATAAGAAGTGTGTTCATGTCGGTAAGCACAATGGGTTACGTTTTATCTTATCGATATGTTTTTTACAGCATTCCTTTACGGAATTGGTCAACTTTTTCCAAACTCACTCGATGACATCCGTGGAGTTGGCTGCGGAAGTATCAGCGGCGGTGTACCGAGCTGGTGGCGTCAGCAAGTCAGTGCTGGCGTACGCCGTCAGCAGACGGAAGGTGTTCCATCTCAACGTGGACGTGAAGGGTCCGTGTATAGTCGTCCCGGAGCATGGATGCGTGCATAAGTATATATTACCTATAGTTTTTTATTTGGTTACGGATATAATATGGTCTCACGACTTAATCCTTAAAGGGGTGAGCAGAGGGGTAGCACCCATATTTAGCCATCTATGTTTTTAGATCCCACGTATTGCCGTTTAAAGGACACAGTTCCAATTTTGTGCTGCTACTAAAAATGATTTTACAGAAAAGGCGTCATGAATAGCAGTCGAATATACTGCCGCTGCGCTTTTCCCATATAGATACTAATAAATGTAACGGATACACGGAGGACTAAATTCAAACTAAGTTACTAAGTGTAATAAGAGATGGCAAATATATAAAAATATAATAAAATATAGGAAGAGTTACTAAGTATAATAAATGCAGCGATAGCTCAGTGGGGAGACCAACAGACTGCGATGCAGAGGGTCTCGGGCTCGAACCCACGTCGCGCAACTCTGACTTTCGGGTGTTATATGACTTTTCGGAATTCTGTGCGTATTGACTGACAATTATCGCCTGCTCCGTGCCTCGGAGAGCACGTTAAGCCGTCGGTCCCGGCTGCCATGAACATCTATAGCAGTCGTTATTGGGAGAGTGTCGACACAAAAGATCCCACTGGGTCGAAGTGTCGCCGGTCTGCACGGACTGGCCCCCCACTTAAGATAAGATAAGATACTAAGTATAATAAAAGTTTTATTGCCTAACATTAAATAATCTATTTCTAGATCCGGCCGTGTGATGATCGTAGACATAAGTCGGATCATCGTGAAGTCTGATCTGCAGCCGTCTAACCTGACTCTGGAAGACGCAACTTGCATGGAATTAGAAGAACGTTTATATGACAGACTTCATGCGGAATGTTCTTGTCAGGTAAGATAATTTTATAGGATACTCTGGTAACCCAAAATAAACTAATGATATGTCTCTCTTAGTCTCCCCGAAGGGTTGGTTCTCGTTTAAGCGCAGCCCAATCCGGAGTAGCACTGTTGAGGAAATACCTCCATCCTACATAAGATCGCAGCCAAGCAACCGTATGTTGGGTTTCTGCTATGGGTAGGGTTTCCAAGCTCTTTAAAAAGACTCTGTGCTGATGGAAAAGGATTAAAAGAAGAAAGGATTTGATGGCAGAAGAGAAATATTATCTTTTAAAAGTTTTAAAAGTCTCTTAGGTGCTACTAGTATAATCTCGCATTGTTTATGGTAACTGCTTAGCATCTTACGGTTTGTAAGGTCATTTACCACCTTCTTTATATTAAAATCTGGTTATTGTCTTTGTTCAGATCTTATTTAGTGAGTGGACAGAGCCATGGCGCGAGTCTCGTCGTCACGCAGATTCCGAGCTGCACCTTGTGCCCAAGATCAAGATGCAAGTCGTTTTCTCCAACAGCATCAAGAAAGATTACAAGTTGTTGCCTAAGTAAGTAATTTCAGAAAAATGATTTTTATGCGCAACACCTGGTTGACGAGATCCCCAGACCGCTGGTAACATTAAACTGATTCTTGTCTTATTAAAGGTGTCCATTGATCACATACAGCCTCGATTTATAGTTTCGTAAGATCTCCTTACAGAAGAAAGCCGATGCACGTGTTAGGCTTTGAATAAAATCTCTAAATTTACTTTCAAAACCATTTGTGTTACATTTACCTTAAGAATTGATTTCAAAGCAGGAGGTCGGCTTTCAAAATATTTAGTACCAGTTTTGATGCTAGACATAGTAGGCATTCTTTCAAAAAGAGAAATCATAAAGTAACTCAAATTTCTCACTTGCAGATATAAACTAAACATCTCGCTTTCAAGCTTCAAGCTGAACCTATCAGACCGCATAATCGGTCTACTCCTGGACTTCTGCGACAATCTACCAATACCTGTACCTAACACAGTGCCAGTCTCTTTCATGGATTCTGGAGATTATACCGAGGATGTAGAAGAACCGGAGCTGGCCGAACTGCTGAACATGGACAGAGTGACAGCAGACCCTGAGTATAAGGACCTGATAAAACTCCGGCAGAAGATTGTAGCTGCTTATTTAAGTAGGAACAGGTGAGTGATTGTTGGCCCACCATGTCGCTTTAATGATAATCTTCTAACACTGAAATCTTTACTACCTACATGGCACCATAACTCTTAGAGAGATAACTGTAGGCAGCAGTTTGGTTGTGTTTCTTTGGTAATTCATTTCATTTCATTTATTCATTAACAATTTACAATTGTGTTTGAATGTTTATACATAAAATAACATAGCATAACATAATTCATACAGGAACGATATTATTAGGAAATACACAAAAAAAAATTAGGCAACATATAATAATTACAGTAGTTGTATAAATTCACATCAAGTCAATTTATATGACAAAATAAATAGTAATAAACAAAATTAAAAATAATTAATGTCAGTGACAATCATAAATAAAATACCTAAATGATAATATTTACCAATGTCATGTCTATAAAAATTTAAGTCATGTTAATAAATTCATCAACAGAATAGAAATATTTTCTAATAGAAAGTTCAAAGCTCTTTTGTAAATATATGTATTATACAGTATGTATAGAAAACCCTGTCCGATCCATTAAGGGCTTATTTCTCTCTTATCAAACAGGCTAAGAAAAATAATATAAAAATCTATATCATCGTAAAACGCCACATTATATTTTTATATTTTTATTTAATTAATATTTTTACTTTTTATTTATTTTCACCCTTAAATTACCGAAATTTCGCACGACAAGCAACACTCCACTAAACCGCGGCTTCTTTGATGTATTTATTTGTCTATTATAATTATTTGGGTTTTCTGTCAAAGGTGCCGCGCCGCGCGTCATACTAACCCGCGCCTCCTCGCTCGCTGTGTTTGTACCTAGACCATCGCACCGCGTTAGGGATGTAACTATTGATCAAATAAAAATATTGAAGTATGAAATTTTGAGGACGAAAGTTAATTTATTTCTCTTGCGTGCTAAACTCAAACTTTATGTAATTATAAGTTTTCTTTAAAAAAAAAAAATAAAAAGAATTCATATATAGACTCACATAATAAGTTGGGCATAGGTGTATTATTACACCATGTTTTACCAGCTAAGTTTTCCATGCGTTTACCGTACACATTTTACAACTCCGTAACCATGTTGTTGCTGAGAAATACGTAACAAACAAACACAAATAACATTTTGCACGACCCCTTTAATCCAACATGAGACCTCTCGATCGCACTCGCCAATTTATTCAATTTTTCTATTTTATCACTGACTGGCGATATTAATCGAAAATATCGATAAAATTAAAGTTCTTTTGTTTGCATCCCTACCTATTATTATTGTATCCTTTAACGCGTGCCACAATTTCGTACTCAGTCTTGCGCTAAAGTTACTTTCGTTCGGACTGCCACCATTGAGTGTTTCACTGTGTGTCCCTATTAGCTATGTCGTATTCAAAGGCTGAATGCTTTATCATGTTCATGTGTTTAGGTAGGAGTGAATGGAATTATGTAACTACGCGTAGGGTACTCGAGGAACTGTTCTCTAGACCACGAGGTTTAGCAGTCCCGTTGTATCACACCTTCGCACACGCGTGGGCAATACTGTTTGTGGTAATTTATGAAAATGGTACCGAATGTGTGTATACTTTGGCGGTGGATATGTAGAGAACGACCAACGCTGCTTACAAGTTGATATTTTTATTAATTAGAAACTTAGATATGATAAGTTAAATTAGAATATTCTGTGACGTCTTAAAAATTTTGAGGTCATACATCAATGCAATATCAGCTGATGCGTTCGGTAGGTCACTATGCTATGAAGTCGGCATATGCATAGGGTCGAGCGGATAATATCAAAGAATACGCCGACCTTGCCGCCAAACTTTTGTGTCGGCATATATCAAAGCATGCGGCGTGGCGCGCGGCGGCATCGGTGAACCTCAATGAACTTTATTGATACCTAGTTATTATGATTTATGAGTTGTCGGTGTTGCCATGGGTAGTCAATAAAGATATTATTTTAAAAATGAAATATAAAATAAAAGGGTAATTTTATTAAATAATTTTTATAAAAGGATGACATCTACGTACTCATAACTACTGCTACTGTATAACACCTTAAACAATCGGACAGGGTTTATTATACACACTGTATATTTCATTTTCAAATTATTGGGTAAACTGTTAAATAGTTTTACAGCTTGGTATTGTGCATTATGCTTGACAATATCTAGTTCAGGCATTGTTTTGCATTTTAAGTGATTTGTCCTAGTGGTTACTCTAATCTGTCTGTCACTTTCTGTCTCATGCTTATGTATGTTTTCTATTCATTGATTGCTTCTGTGGTGGCAAAAAAAACAAGCCTTGTATATGACCGGCGGTTGCCATTAGGTAAGCCACTGATTCGTCTGCCACTAGCAGCAAAAGATAGCGGAATATTTATTATATGTTTGTTCATTTTTTCAAAATCAATTGTTTGATTGATTCAAAATTTGAATGATTGATTCAAAATCAAGGAAGACAAGTAGTTTATACTTGTCTTCCTTGATTTTGAATTTGGAGTGGATGGCTAGATTAGCTCTCTATCATACTAGCGCTACATCGGAGGCAAACAGTTACCAACGATCCATGTTCCTTGCAGCAAAGCTATTCCTTATTTTGGAAGGTCAGCAACGCGAAAATTAAACTCTGAAGTTCTTACGTGGGGACCAGTCAGTGCAGACCGACGACACTTCGACCCAGTGGGATCTTTTGTGTCGACGCTCCCCCAATAACGACTGCCATAGATGTTCATGGCAGCCGGGACCGACGGCTTAACGTGCTCTCCGAGGCTCGGAGCAGGCGATGATTGTCAATCAATACGCACATCATTTCGAAAAGTCATATAACTTCCGAAAGTCAGAGGTGCGCGACGTGGGTTCGAACCCGAGACCCTCTACATTGCAGTCTGTTGGTCTCCCCACTGAGCTATCGCTGCTCTAACTAACTCTGAAGTAACTCTGAATTTCAATATTTTTGGTGCTGCAAACGACCATAGGCTACGGTATATGTTTGCCTTCTGGTAAGTCATACGATTAAAACTAAAATCTGTTGTAAAATCCAGGGCAGCAGAAACGACATTCGACAAGACAGGCGCTAAAATCGGGTTCCAAGCTGCACAGCAAGCGTCAGCCGCCTCAGAACATAGCGATGAGGATATGGAGGTGTACGCGAGGACTGTAGACCTGCCAGGGTTTGACGACAACGTTTCACCTAGCAACAATATTAATACGTTGCTGAGATTTATTGTGGGTAAGTGATATGTCCTTTACTCGAAGACATGGTTCCACAGCTTTAAACAATCTTGGGTTGTTAAAGCATGTAGGATATCCAAAGCTTGTCACCAGACGCGCATATGGTAATCCTGGTGACTAGCAGTGACCGTAGGATCTTTAGTATAAATATAAAACAAGCAAGACACACTCACGAGAAACATATGCGCCGTGGGGCTTACTCTACCAAAAATAAAATGTACACTTTATTTTTATTTAAATGTTGCCTACATAATATGTAAAGTAAGACTTATTATTACTAAATATACTTAATATACTATATATATATAATATATACTAAATATACTTTTGAACCTAAGCATAATGTTTTCAGGTGAAATTGTAATCAACCTCGCCCGCTCTACTGAGCAAACTGAGAAGCCCTACATCATGTTGAGCATCACGAAGTTGTGTCTGGACGTGGCTCTAATGGAGTACGGACCAGCAGTCCAACTGTCCGTCAGCCAGGTGTTACTGACGGATAAACAACATCACAGCAACACTGGACAGTATCTGGAGCTGATCACTAGTTCTGGTGAATTATTCAACTTGCTATATAGAAAGGTGAGAAATTCCAGAATACTTTTGTAGTATCTGGTATATTAAGGTAGGTATCTAAATACTTATTTGGACTAAGTCGTTTCAAGAGCAAGATGTCGATCTATATCTAGTTTTCATTGTAGAGGAGTCTGCCTGTGATCATGGCTGCTGAAAACCAACCGAAACGTCGGGGAAAGTGTAAAATTAAATTAAATCTAAATAGTTTTAATAATAATTTAATTAGCTGAAAAATTAGTAAAGTTTAATGGTAGTAGTAGTGTAACAGTTTTAAAATTTTAAGTAATAAAGTGTCAAATAAACAACGCGATAAAATCCGTATATAGTAGTTTAATTTCAAGGAATTTATTGATACAGTCAAAATGTTATGATAAAACATAAAAGTAAAAACTTCTCATTTCTTGAAATTGAGTCACTGAGGATTAATAATACGTAGGTACTTACTCAATTATAAAATGCACTGTATAATTTAGGTATCGAAATGTGGATAGATGTGATAGTTATTACTTATACAAATTTGTCTACCCTTTCCGGGATACATAGCCGTCATAATGGAATAAGTTAAAATTTTCCAGGGCAGTACTGCACTGTTTAGCTGTACTAGGGAATAGGTAGGGTTATTCCACATATCCCCATTGACCAATCATCAACTTAGCAATGGGGATTTATGGAGATCTTCTCTCTTAGCCTTTATTATTCCCAAGTCACTTGGAGTCGGCTTTTCTAATCTAACCGGATTTGACTGGATATCAGTTTTTACACGGAGCGGCTGCCACCTTACCTCCGCAACCGAAGGCTAACGATACCCAAAGATTACCAGTGTCAGGATATTAGAGGGTACTGACTTTCCCAATAACGACTGCCATAGATGTTCATAGCAGCCGGGACCGACGGCTTAACGTGTTCTCCGAGGCACGGAGCAGGCGATAATTGTCAATCATGGGGATTTATGGAGATAAATCAACATAAGTTCACAAATCCCCATTGAGTTGTCTCATCAAGTATAGGTAGGTACTCTGTATGTATTCCTAACGACAAATAACTTTTAAATAGTCAATCTACATTTGTATTGCCACCGTCGTCTTGATATGTGAGGGACAATCTGTCGTTTATTTCAACTTTCTCAAAATTGTTCTTGTTGCCAGGTGCGTGCTGATTGTCCGGAGTTTCGGTCCCACTTTCACAGCGTGGAGCAGGCTCTGGTCGCGGACCTCGGCCATCTGTCCCTGCTGCTTCACGCCCTCGCACTGCGGACCCTCATCAAGTACCTCCAGTATATTTGTGAAAAGTAAGTCGCTCTTTACCTACTAGTTACAAGATCATCGAACATTTATGTCGCCAAGATTTTGTAGCAAATTTGTTACTTTTGATGTGCCATTCATATTTTGGATATCGCCTATATTTTCTTGTAATTCTGTGTTAAGTATGTAAGTATTCATAATGTTGTATTTATGTTTAAATTTGTGTTTATCGAAATTCATAAGTTTAGCTTTAAATCATCGTATTACGCAGAAGCTACAGAATAACACATTACTGTTGTTTGTGCCATTATTATAAACAGATTTTACAGGATATCAAGATATGCTTGTGCTATGCAAATACATCTTGCTAACTTTTCATCACTTTTATCACCATTCCACAGCTTCTCGCCTCAAGGATATCAAATACTTCTAAACGGCGTGGTACGGTTCTGTGTTATCGATAATTTTCACGCCGTTTGAAGGTACTTCAGTTTTCACCAAACCAATTTCATCATCATTGTAAATAATCTTTAGTGTAAGAGCTCAAGAATCATCAGGTACTTGCAGATGGTGCTATATAGCACATTTGTCATTGCGATCTATAACAAAAGTGTCATATTGTACCGTTTGAAGGTACTTCGGTCGACGATTGTGTATGTATCCGGTTCCATCAACGTCACCTTGATCTTTAAGTAACAAAATACAATTATGGATCATAGTACTTTTAATATGTATGTTCCGTCAAGAGCCTTATAAGGTTACCATTTATTGTATCAATTGTATTATACATATTGTAATGCAAATTGTTGTATTATCATTATAATAAAATATTTCTGTTCTTATTGTTATTAGTTAAAAATATTAGTCCTAAAAATATAAGGTCCTTTTTTATTGTCAATAACAGCGTCACCCACGATTGTTTTATTTTGCTGTCGTCATCATGTGCTTCCTCTGATGATGACATCTAAAACTTAAGTGTAATGATCAAGTAGCAGCAAAGACACATCATGATTGTTTATTGAGTTAGTCGATAGCTGTAGTTCCATTTTCCTTTTTGGTGTATTCCAACTAATGTAATTTATCAATTTCTAATAAATTTCCTTTATTGGTTACCAGTTATTAAATTTTCATATAGATCGTAAATGTGTTTTGCAATATACAATCATTTTCTTGGTAGATATTTAATACCTCAATTTGACCGAATTATATATATATATATATATATATATATATATATATATATATATATATATATATATATATATATATATATTTATTAACATTAAAATTTATTAAAAGTGGATATAGTGACAAGAATAGAAAAGGGTATGTTAAGCTGGTTTGGGCATGTAGAAAGAATGGACGAGGAAAGACTGACTAAGAAAGTTTATAAGGCTAGTATGAATGGAACAGTCGCAAGAGGAAGACCTAGGCGAACGTTTCTCGATCAGATCGGAAGTGTTCTGGACAAAGGCCAGGTTAAGAGCACCTTGAACCGACAGGTGTATGAGGAATGTGATGAAAATGAATAAAGCCAGAGAAGTGTGTAAGGATCGTAGTAAATGGAAATCCGTAGTCTCTGCCTACCCCTCTGGGAAACAGGCGTGATTCTATGTATGTATGTATGTACTAAGCCCCACTATTATATGTGCCAATGTACATGTGTTGTTCTAATATCGTTTATCGTACTATTTTTTTTTGTACACATGTGTATTATTATACTAGCAAGTCATGATAGCAGACTTCTGTAGTATATCTGTAGTTTTAATGAGATTAACACATTTTTGTTTGAGTGCAAAGTAAGGTAACTAAAGTAATATAAAATCTCTATCTGTATTTGTGACTTGGTAGGATCCAATATTCATACTTTTGTACTTATAATTTTAATATGTTTACCTTTACACAATATTTGTAGTATTGATTATGGAAATAAAATTATTATTATTATAGTTATCCTTTTTATCAGCATCTTCACCGCTAGAACTTAGTGGAGGAGTTTCAAGATCATTCAGTGTTACCTTCATCGGGGTCCACATGACGCATTTGTTTTTTTCGTATAACAAATGCGTCATGTGGATCCCATTGAAGGTTTACTCGTCTACGAGTTCGCCTGTCTTCAACGTCATCAACATATTTATTTTGTCATATATCAGTCATTTTTGTGTCGTGTTGTTCTTTCCCTTTGTATCATTTATAGATATACCGCTTAAATAAACAACCTCATCAATTAAGAAGAGTTTTAAAGCAACCGTCACCGATCTGTCATAATATGCTATTATATCACCATAGTGCCACTTCTTTTGACCCGATCAGTTCATCACCTAAGAACAACGTTACGGAAGAACCACATAGTGCTGACGGAAGGAGTGGCACTGGTCTATCACGATAGGGACTGTCTTGATAGGCCTGAGCCATTTCTTTTGGATTTCTTCAGACCCCAGCCGTTACTCATAATCTTCTGAGAAGAACAGCATTTGAGAGCATCAGGGCATTAATGCTGATTATTGTGATGAAATATAATTTATTTGAAAATAACTGTATTTCTAAGTACGTTTATTTTAATTATTGCTTTTTCCAGCGAGCTTTAGGTTTAGCTATCTTTAAGGTTCGTCAGGTACTTGGAATTGTCTTGAATGATCTAACAACTTTTTTAAGATTACAAAATATGTGGGTTTGCAAATTCGTAGTATTGGTGCCAATGGCTAATGAGGGCTCTTGTATTATGGGTAGTTTTTGAGGGTTCGACCAGCACAGCTCAATGATACAATCATTAAGTTACCACCATCAATCGATCAATGATAACATTAGTGACAAAGGGCGATCACATACAATTTGAAGACCAAATGTAATTATCACGGGTGTTCCACATTGGTTGACAACTTTTTTATGAAAATGAGAGTCTTAGTAAGCTCGAGCAAATTTCAGGTGAGCTCAAGCTTTACTGAACACTCCTTTGTTCGTGGATAGAAATTTTCGAACGACAATCTAAGAACAGCTACGCAAGTAGTACCAGTTTTTGAGTTTACGCTGACGACTTTGACTGCAAGAGATAAGAGAAGATAGACTAAATAGCTAGACACGTATAATTGTTACTTAATTTGTCAATTGTTAGAATGTCAGGCACGATTAAAAACCTATTGTATCTGGCTGCCTGTGTGTCGCTATCACTTAATATGTTAATGATATTTTTGCATGCTGAATTAGATTTGTTTAGTGTTGACAAAGAGACAATGGTGTATTTAAATACTTGTTTTGTTTTACGTACTTAGAATTTGTTACTTTCGTTATTTGATCCGGAAGACGATTCGAATCTTTAGGTCAGCATGTATAATATATTTTTTTAATATACATGATGTTGGTTTTCTTTTACAATATGGAAGACCGATGATTTTAATATTATGCAGCGTCGACGTGTAAAACATTCGGATTTCTAATAGAAATATATTTAATTACTCTCTCTAACTAAACTAATCTAACTCGCAGACATATTCTATCAATAATAAAACATTGGAAGAAGTAACTACTATCAGAGACTTGGGAGACGAATTGGATAGTAAAATTAGGTTCCACACTCACATCGACACAGTAACAACAAAAGCCTTTTAAAGGCTGGGGTTTGTCATAAGAAATTCGAAAGATTTAAAAAAACTACAAACTAAGATCACACTTTTTGCGGCCTTGGTTCGATCTGGTTTAGAATATTGTGCTCAGGTGTAGTCACCACACTATGAGGTACACATTAAGCGGCTTGAGAGTATCCAAAAGCGTTTTCTTTGGCACCTTTCATATCAGTGTAATAAAGTGAAACAATTGCAGTGGTATCAAAGTCGATTAAAAAATTTTAATCTCCATAGTTTATTTGATCGGAGATAGTTGTTAGATCAGATTTTACTATATAAGTTAGTAAACGGTGACCTAGACTGTCCTATGCTTATTGAAAAAATAAACTTAAATGCGCCCTCAAGGTAACCTCGTGCAAGTGTATACGCTCCTTTTTCGATAAAAACGGCAAAAACGAACTTGGGTCATAACGCTAGTATGAATAGATTATTAATTCAGTACAACAAGCTGATGAAAAATCATGAAATTAATATAGACATCTTCTCCAACAGTCTTCCGAAATTTAAAAGCAAGGTGATTTCGTCATTCAATCCCCCTATATCTTAAGAATATACATATGCTTCACTCAACCTGTAATCTCAACCATTTTCTGTGTGTTTTAATTATACATGTGTTTAATTATTTTGTATGTTTTTAAATTCTTTTCCTATTCTTATATTTGTAGATTTTGCTCAGATGTGTTTTAATTTATTTTAAATAATTGTTTTTTCTTAAAAATGGGTATATAATCACTTGTTAGTTTTAAGTTTTGTTTAAATATTAGTGTAATAATAAAATGTTTTATTCATCTATCTAAATGAAACTGTCCCTTATCATGTCGTGGCGACTTGTAAGTAGAACAACACGTAGCACATATTTGTATATCATGTTTGTAAAACCTGTATAAGTGTATGTTTTTTAAGTTGTCCTAAATAAATAAACTACAACGGAATATTAGACTGTGACTGTAACAAACGCGTAATTAAACAAGGAATATAAACTTTTCTGCATTAAAAATAGTTCTCAGCAGTTCGACATTTGGCCAACATTCTGACGTATTGTCCAGCAGTAGTATAAGAAGTTAAAAGTCCCGTTTTCTTATATATTTTCAGGATACAGAATCGCCACGCGCTTAATCTGAAGAGTGTGGTGCTGCCGAAGACCAGGTCTCTGTGGGACTACATGATGCAACCAGAAGCAGACCCGCCCGTGCCACCTGGTGCTACGAAGTTCAGTTATTCAGTCAGGTAACCAGGCATTTCTTTACTTTGTGCAGATTATGTAGTTGGACGGTTACGGGGTAGACTAGACCTCATGACTGTCGAGTAAACATAGGTTGTTTCTAAAATGCTTGCGTGTTGAGTATCAGCTGAACACAGGTATGCACACAAAGTGCCTTCCTCTGTCCTAAATTTTTCGAAGGTTAATTGATCTGGCTTTAAAAGTAAAAAATTGTTTTGTTGTATCTGAAGCGAATGTTTCCAAGTTAACTTTAACAAAAGTCGGTTTGTGCCCTTGATTCTTAGTAGTGAAAGAATCACTTAAATGGGTGTTAGATTTTCGATGCTTGACACTTTAAACAGCAAGACACTATAAAAAATCTAGTCTTTGAAGGGAGCTGCCGACCGCGGCGACACTTATCGTCGTAAAAGGCCACGCAAAGACAAGAGTTTCAATAATTGTCTTAATCATGAGTCATATACACAGTATTTAACCACTGAAATAAGAAGACAGAGTCCTACAATTTTTTGTCATAAGCACATGATACAATTTGATTTGGCCGGGTACTCGGACTAAATACACGGTGTTATTGTCCAGGGCATCATCAGTGTCAATAAAGCTGTGTCACTTGGAGTGCTCAGTGCTAGAGATGCGACTGTCATCGTTGGAGAGCGACTGCGTGTTCCGAGCCAATGACCGCATGATCTTCAAGCTTTACCTCAGCTCTCTGCACCTGGATGACCTGTCTGATGCTACTCTCTACCCCAAGGTACATAATTTAGTTTCGATTTTAGCTGCTTTATTAAAGCCGAAGCTTTCATTAAATTACTCTTGGCTTAGGTTCTTGGCTGTACACATAATGACATTACATAGTTATCTGTATCCTTAGTGGTTTATGTGGTTCCCTTGCAACTACCATTGCGCTAAGTGTTGCAAGTCCGATCCCCATACGACATATAACATGGACTTCACAACCTTTTCAATAACAGACATAAAGAACATCCAGACTCGGAACAACTATATATGGATCTCATAAAGTTTGGTCCCGTACGCAATGGCAGTGTGTGTGTGACAGACCACATAAACCATTACGTCATTCGTGCATTTAATTTATCGCTCATTCGATTACTAGCAAAGAACTACAACTTCTGGCTAGTATTTTATATTTTTTATCTCTTGAAAGACCTATGTAGATGATAAACGGGCGCTTATTCTATTCCCAGCTGGTGTGGCCCGACGAGGACAAAGTCCTGGAGATGAAGTACGTGCGCGCGGCGGCGCGCGTGTACGGCGCGGGCGCGGGCGCGAGCGACGCGCGCTGCATGAAGGCGCACGGAGAGCTGCGCGTGTACGTCGGGCGGCTGCACGTTGTGCTCTTCTGCTGTGTCATGCATCACTTACAGGTACGCAGCGCTCTAGTGTTCGGTGTATGGAGTAGTGTGGCGCGCGTGTACGGCGCGGGCGCGGGCGCGAGCGACGCGCGCTGCATGAAGGCGCACGGAGAGCTGCGCGTGTACGTCGGGCGGCTGCACGTTGTGCTCTTCTGCTGTGTCATGCATCACTTACAGGTACGCAGCGCTCTAGTGTTAGGTGTATGGAGTAGTGTGGCGCGCGTGTACGGCGCGGGCGCGGGCGCGAGCGACGCGCGCTGCATGAAGGCGCACGGAGAGCTGCGCGTGTACGTCGGGCGGCTGCACGTTGTGCTCTTCTGCTGTGTCATGCATCACTTACAGGTACGCAGCGCTCTAGTGTTAGGTGTATGGAGTAGTGTGGCGCGCGTGTACGGCGCGGGCGCGGGCGCGAGCGACGCGCGCTGCATGAAGGCGCACGGAGAGCTGCGCGTGTACGTCGGGCGGCTGCACGTTGTGCTCTTCTGCTGTGTCATGCATCACTTACAGGTACGCAGCGCTCTAGTGTTAGGTGTATGGAGTAGTGTGGCGCGCGTGTACGGCGCGGGCGCGGGCGCGAGCGACGCGCGCTGCATGAAGGCGCACGGAGAGCTGCGCGTGTACGTCGGGCGGCTGCACGTTGTGCTCTTCTGCTGTGTCATGCATCACTTACAGGTACGCAGCGCTCTAGTGTTAGGTGTATGGAGTAGTGTGGCGCGCGTGTACGGCGCGGGCGCGGGCGCGAGCGACGCGCGCTGCATGAAGGCGCACGGAGAGCTGCGCGTGTACGTCGGGCGGCTGCACGTTGTGCTCTTCTGCTGTGTCATGCATCACTTACAGGTACGCAGCGCTCTAGTGTTAGGTGTATGGAGTAGTGTGGCGCGCGTGTACGGCGCGGGCGCGGGCGCGAGCGACGCGCGCTGCATGAAGGCGCACGGAGAGCTGCGCGTGTACGTCGGGCGGCTGCACGTTGTGCTCTTCTGCTGTGTCATGCATCACTTACAGGTACGCAGCGCTCTAGTGTTAGGTGTATGGAGTAGTGTGGCGCGCGTGTACGGCGCGGGCGCGGGCGCGAGCGACGCGCGCTGCATGAAGGCGCACGGAGAGCTGCGCGTGTACGTCGGGCGGCTGCACGTTGTGCTCTTCTGCTGTGTCATGCATCACTTACAGGTACGCAGCGCTCTAGTGTTAGGTGTATGGAGTAGTGTGGCGCGCGTGTACGGCGCGGGCGCGGGCGCGAGCGACGCGCGCTGCATGAAGGCGCACGGAGAGCTGCGCGTGTACGTCGGGCGGCTGCACGTTGTGCTCTTCTGCTGTGTCATGCATCACTTACAGGTACGCAGCGCTCTAGTGTTAGGTGTATGGAGTAGTGTGGCGCGCGTGTACGGCGCGGGCGCGGGCGCGAGCGACGCGCGCTGCATGAAGGCGCACGGAGAGCTGCGCGTGTACGTCGGGCGGCTGCACGTTGTGCTCTTCTGCTGTGTCATGCATCACTTACAGGTACGCAGCGCTCTAGTGTTAGGTGTATGGAGTAGTGTGGCGCGCGTGTACGGCGCGGGCGCGGGCGCGAGCGACGCGCGCTGCATGAAGGCGCACGGAGAGCTGCGCGTGTACGTCGGGCGGCTGCACGTTGTGCTCTTCTGCTGTGTCATGCATCACTTACAGGTACGCAGCGCTCTAGTGTTAGGTGTATGGAGTAGTGTGGCGCGCGTGTACGGCGCGGGCGCGGGCGCGAGCGACGCGCGCTGCATGAAGGCGCACGGAGAGCTGCGCGTGTACGTCGGGCGGCTGCACGTTGTGCTCTTCTGCTGTGTCATGCATCACTTACAGGTACGCAGCGCTCTAGTGTTAGGTGTATGGAGTAGTGTGGCGCGCGTGTACGGCGCGGGCGCGGGCGCGAGCGACGCGCGCTGCATGAAGGCGCACGGAGAGCTGCGCGTGTACGTCGGGCGGCTGCACGTTGTGCTCTTCTGCTGTGTCATGCATCACTTACAGGTACGCAGCGCTCTAGTGTTAGGTGTATGGAGTAGTGTGGCGCGCGTGTACGGCGCGGGCGCGGGCGCGAGCGACGCGCGCTGCATGAAGGCGCACGGAGAGCTGCGCGTGTACGTCGGGCGGCTGCACGTTGTGCTCTTCTGCTGTGTCATGCATCACTTACAGGTACGCAGCGCTCTAGTGTTAGGTGTATGGAGTAGTGTGGCGCGCGTGTACGGCGCGGGCGCGGGCGCGAGCGACGCGCGCTGCATGAAGGCGCACGGAGAGCTGCGCGTGTACGTCGGGCGGCTGCACGTTGTGCTCTTCTGCTGTGTCATGCATCACTTACAGGTACGCAGCGCTCTAGTGTTAGGTGTATGGAGTAGTGTGGCGCGCGTGTACGGCGCGGGCGCGGGCGCGAGCGACGCGCGCTGCATGAAGGCGCACGGAGAGCTGCGCGTGTACGTCGGGCGGCTGCACGTTGTGCTCTTCTGCTGTGTCATGCATCACTTACAGGTACGCAGCGCTCTAGTGTTAGGTGTATGGAGTAGTGTGGCGCGCGTGTACGGCGCGGGCGCGGGCGCGAGCGACGCGCGCTGCATGAAGGCGCACGGAGAGCTGCGCGTGTACGTCGGGCGGCTGCACGTTGTGCTCTTCTGCTGTGTCATGCATCACTTACAGGTACGCAGCGCTCTAGTGTTAGGTGTATGGAGTAGTGTGGCGCGCGTGTACGGCGCGGGCGCGGGCGCGAGCGACGCGCGCTGCATGAAGGCGCACGGAGAGCTGCGCGTGTACGTCGGGCGGCTGCACGTTGTGCTCTTCTGCTGTGTCATGCATCACTTACAGGTACGCAGCGCTCTAGTGTTAGGTGTATGGAGTAGTGTGGCGCGCGTGTACGGCGCGGGCGCGGGCGCGAGCGACGCGCGCTGCATGAAGGCGCACGGAGAGCTGCGCGTGTACGTCGGGCGGCTGCACGTTGTGCTCTTCTGCTGTGTCATGCATCACTTACAGGTACGCAGCGCTCTAGTGTTAGGTGTATGGAGTAGTGTGGCGCGCGTGTACGGCGCGGGCGCGGGCGCGAGCGACGCGCGCTGCATGAAGGCGCACGGAGAGCTGCGCGTGTACGTCGGGCGGCTGCACGTTGTGCTCTTCTGCTGTGTCATGCATCACTTACAGGTACGCAGCGCTCTAGTGTTAGGTGTATGGAGTAGTGTGGCGCGCGTGTACGGCGCGGGCGCGGGCGCGAGCGACGCGCGCTGCATGAAGGCGCACGGAGAGCTGCGCGTGTACGTCGGGCGGCTGCACGTTGTGCTCTTCTGCTGTGTCATGCATCACTTACAGGTACGCAGCGCTCTAGTGTTAGGTGTATGGAGTAGTGTGGCGCGCGTGTACGGCGCGGGCGCGGGCGCGAGCGACGCGCGCTGCATGAAGGCACGATGGAATTGAGTACAGCGCCATCTTTTGTCGCTTTCTGTAAGTTCTGCGCTTATGTATATACATACATAGTCTCACGCCTGTATTCCTGGAGGTGTATGACACACCCACATTTCGCCAACTATGTTTTTGGTCCCATATAATAGAGGGTGGGTCTATTGCCGTCTCCCGGGCACATTTCCACTTCATGCTGCTACTGAGAATTTCCTTACAGAAAACCCAATAACACTTTGCCCGACCCGGGAATCGAATCCGGGACCTCACGATCCGCAGTCATATACACTACCACTTGACCAACGAGGCAGTCTGCGCTTATGTGCAGTATCTTTTTCCAATAAATCACTCCTTGCAAGGCCGCAGCCACTCTATATAACTTGCAGTACCTACACTACGAAAAGTATGAACTTTGAAATCTAATGATAATCTTTACTTAAATCTCATAATTTTTGTTATTCTGTAACAATATAGCAATCAGGCTATACTTTTTTAATATGTTTAAGAATAACCTTGCCGAATTGATGGCAGTCCAATGAATACGAGAAAGATTTTATTACATGCTCATAAGCATGAAAATGAAAAAATTATAATTAATCTGCAGTTTATTCGTTTATTTTATATTTTCTTAAACAAATACAAATAGCTTCAATACTACTACTCTCATAGTTATTCAGAAAGATAAACATTACCAAAAAATAAAGTGCATTGCCATAAAAATTCTACGATGTCTTTTTAACCGCATTCGCATTTGTTTCTTCTACTACCGATATTTTATCTGCAGCAATTCTTGGAGCCCCTGATTCCAAGTTCGGTAGCTACAGAAGCCGCGTTAGCAGCCGAGCGTGCTGCAGAAAGGCAAGCACAAGGGATCAAGAGTTGGAGCACACGACTGAACCTGGTTATTGAGGTAAGTGGCATTTGTACACCAGCTATAAACACCTAAAGCAACCAGAGGCTAAAGTAAAAGGGGAACTATTCGGCTATTTAATATTAACCCCGTTTATGTTTAGAAATCCTGGTCTAGTACGAATCTAGTCAGGTTAAACTGACTAATAAATGATTGTAATTGCTTTTGATGATAGATGTGCCTGCTGTTAACTCTGTATTGTCTGTACTTACAGGCAAGTGTGTCTGTAACACTGTGAAAGCTCGCGGAACATGAATAGTAATAATTAGTCAAGAAATAGTTACATAATAAAATTTTGTTTATAGATTCACGCGCCAGTATTGTTGCTGCCTCAAAAACCGTCATCGCCAAACCTTCTAGTTCTTAACATGGGTAAGTTATTCTTATGTAAGTTTTCAGCATTATAATTCAATAAAAGTTAATTACGATTAAATTATTTATCGGGTTCGTTCAAAAACTAAATGTTTATTTTATTTTCCAAGACGCAAACCAATATTTTTCTTTTTCAGGCGATCTTCTTATTGAAAACTTCTTCAAACAACTGACTACGAATCAAGAACCAACCAGCCCTTTACAGACCCCGATCATAGACAACATCCTGATCAAACTCGTCAACATTACCTTTTCTAGAGCAGTGATGACCCTCGCTGGTACTTTGGAAGTGCAGGTAAATAATTATTTTTTCTAAATCCTTACTTTATATAAATATTATAAATTCGAAAGTAACTCTGCTTGTCTGTCTGTCTGTTACCTTTTCACGCCTAAACTATTCAACCGATTTGAATGAAATTTGGTTCAAAGATAGTTTTAAACCTGAGGAAGGACATAGGTTACTTTTTACTGATGTAACAAGCGGGCGGAGGCGCGTGCAAAAGATAGTATAAATATAAAAATAAATGTAAATGTGAATATGTTATGATCTCAAGCCTTAACTACTCGACCGATCATCTTTAAATTTGGCGTAAACATTGTCAGGGATACAGAAAAAAACATACAATGGATAGAAATTTATTGACATAATCTAAATATTCGCGAGCGAAGCCGCGGGCAAAGTTTAGTATTATATAGAGCACACGACGCGGACGTTGGACGACTAGAAAAAGAGCTCGCGTGATGCCAACCAAGGAGAACAGGGATAAAAAGGGGATAAAAAAAACGAATGGGGCAGTTTGATATGTTAGCCTTTGAATCTCATATCAGACGAACGCAGTAACAGTGTTATTACTTATCTTACGCCAGTTTTATTTAGGAACGTGGTACTTACCTGAGCGAGACAGCTCATTCGTTTCGTCACCAAATAATTGCTGGCTGCCTCTGCCATTCTAAATTAGTCCTTAGTAGCTTAGAAATATAATTCATCTTTTATTAATATTCTTATTCCAGGAGCCAATATTGGAACCAGTATCAATCCGTTGCGACATGAAGCGCGCTGTGTGCTACCAACAGCTGGTCACTATCAGCGCTTACCGGGAACTGCTGGCGTGTGAGGCCGACGTGGCCGTGGACACTGTGCTGCTCAATGTTGGGCAGAAGGACCTTGCCACCATGTTGGCTGTGTGGACTGATAATTTGAGCGAGGGACATTATATCGGTAGGTTTTCTTGACAGGTGTATCACACAATTTTATTGTACTCTATTTTTTTGAAACTGGTTAATTTGTGTGTCAACGAATTAAAAAATTACTCATTATCAGAGAATCGGATAAACAGAAAAAATGTAAAAACATTAGTGCATCACAATTTTTCTGTTTATTTATAAAATTAGTACGGTGTTGTACCACTATGCTCTCAGAAGTTAAGTGTCACCTAGCAATATACACATCTTCGCAAAAGTGTACGGTTTACTGTATCAAGAAATTTATTCTAAAATTTTTACTATACACATAGCAAAACGACCGTTGTTTATATGGCACCCTGAACAATTATTGAGCCACTATCAAAACTTTCATGACAATTCTAATGGATTAACCTATTGAGTTGCAGTGTCAAACAGGTGGCCAGACACAATAAATTTTTAATTATGTCTGGTAGTCCAAAACTTTACAGATTAAAGAGAATTATTATGTTTGCATTTGATAACCAATCTATCTGTTATCTACAAGTCCGTGGACATAATAAATCTACTAAGAATCTGCTTATTAATTCAGTTTGTTAATTATTTCTGCAGGAAGTATAGTGCCAAGTTCTCCAGTGGAAATTGCACCATCTGACTCTTCAGTCAAAAAACTACAAGCGTTCTTCGCTCAAGGAGAGCCTATTAGAAAAGAAGCTATAGTTAGGTAAGTAAACAAAGACATTTACATCATTATCTAAAGAATCGTTTACAGAGCAAACTATGACATGAACGCTTATATCGTTACTGTGATACACCTTTAAAAAAATTGACGGCTCAAAATGAATTTCATATATCTTATATGCAGGATTTTAATCGTTTTTTTATCACATTTATGTTAGCAATATCCAAAAATGCATTCGAATATATTGAAAATGTATTCATAAGTATGTCCTTGAGTCCTTGACCATGTAAAGTAGGTATTGTTGTGCACAATTGAATCCGAATATAAATAAAAAGTAATTTTTAAGCTATGTCATAAAACTAATATGTTATATATCCTCAACTAAAACAAATGCATTTTCTTACAGATTCATCCTCGACGGACTCGAACTAAAACTCTTCTCTGACATGGACGAAGTCCTAAGCTCTCCTGTGAGAGACTTAAATCACGGACTCGCAAAACTCTCAGCTGGAGAGACTACGTTGCAGCTAGAGTACAGCTCTGATGGTAGTTTGGAGCTGAAGGCTAGCTTGCAGAGTCTGCTGGTAGAAGATATCAGGCCAGACCCTACAATAGTAATTAAGAGGTAAGTTTCTAGGAGTGTTCATATTCAGATGGTTCTATAGAGCAGAAATCTCGCCATGCTAAAGCAGCGCTGATCGGTTGCACTAAATCCTTAATAAGCAGCTCGACTTAAGTTAAGTCGCAGCCAGGGATTGCTGTGCTGCTACTATTACGGGTAATTAAAATATTTACACATCGTTTTATCATTTTAAGATACCTTAATAATAGTTATATAATATATAAAAAAATACGATCATTGCTGGAAATGAATAGAACTGTCGCGTCTGCTAACAGACATGGCAGAGATTTGTCACTTACTCTATAGATCCAGCAACTCATTTTCTTCTTCAAAGAAGATATCTTATATTTTCTTTAAATAATTGTTTTGTATCAGTGATATGAGACTGTGACGGTGTGTTTATATTTGCCAGGATTTTCCAGTCACAAGGTGGTACTATCGGTGCCCAAGACGCATGTATCTCAGTCCGTCGCCCACCCCTCATTGATGCGAGCCTCAAAGTCACTGGAGCCAGGGCGCGGCATGCTGATGTAAGGGTTGACAGAACCAGGGTCAACCTGGCTCTGCCATTCCTACTGCAACTGGCCAGGACGCTTCTGGATGCTATGCCAGGTGAGGATATACTTCTATAATATATTCTGTATATAGCTGTTTAATTAGTCGCGTGACGTAAGGTTACTTTTGTTCTATATGAAGCGATCGAATAATGTGTCGTTGGGCTTTCCTTAGTGACGCGACTCGGTTCCAAATTTATTCGAGTGACTCGAGCTACTACAGCAAAAAAGATTCGAGTCAAAAAAATATCGACTCTAATTCACTAGACGAAAGGTGATTCGAATTAACCGAGTGTTCAAGGGTGAAGTGACGTGAGAACTACTCGAGTAATTTGGCACTCGAGTGATATTCAAGTGAAACGATAGAATTGCTCGAGTAACCCTAGTGGTCAAATTAGACTCGAGTAGCATCACTCGTGAGAAACTCTCAGTAGTACGGTGACTGGAATTGTCGCTGGTAAAACTGTTAACTTAATATCAGCCCTGTATTAAACTGTCCCACTGATGGACACGGGCCTCTTCTCATGTGAGAAGGATAAGGCCGTAATCCACCACGCTGGCCCAGTGCAGATTGGCAGACTTCACATATCTTCAAGAACATTACGGAGAACTCTCACACATCAGGTTTCCTCACGATATTTTACTTCACCGTTAAAGCAAGCGCAAATTAACTGTTTTTAATACGCACATAATTTCGAAAGGTCAGAGGTGCGAGTCTTAGGACCGAACTCGAGACCTCTGCGTAGCAGCCTAACGGTTTCCCATAAGACTATTGTTGCTACCTTGTTAACTTGGTAACTCTGTAATGTATATATCTTTGTCCTATAGGTGAAAAGACAATGGAAGGTGGCGTAGTGAACCATGGGTACGTAGGTGACGTGCATCCGTCTAAACCTGGCAACAACAACCGAGCTGCAAGGCTGCCAAGCTCAAGTGACTCTACCAGTGGATATTATTCTGCGGGTAATTATTAAAGATAATAGTTGAATTTTCTTGGTTAAAAGAGTAGTTGGTTCACAATTTTTTTTCTTATTTAAGTGCTGAATTTTCAGTCATCAGATAGGTTTGTCTAAGAAATAAATATGGCAAGAGGTGTCAAAACGTCAAACATATTCCCCAAATAAAAGGTATCCGAAGCATGAATAACCGGCTCAAATCAAAATTCTAAGAATTTTTTTAAGAAATCTACTTTAAGTTAAATAGGATGTTAAAATTTGGTAGAAGAGGTAAATGTCAAATGACAGAAAAAGATACGCAATACAAAATGTTGCGTAACCCCTATTTAAATGCAGTTGTACGAGGGAGATAGCGACATATCCTCACTTTATCTTATAAGAAAGATCCAAAGATTAATGACTACCTTATTATGCAACTCATTTTGATACAGTTTGCAAAAAAGATTTATTTTTGTGCAGACAGTATTTTTCTATATCTTAAGCAAAATATATCATCCAAAAAAAGCATAGTGTCAAGTCTATGTCTAGTTAATATATTTGCGACACGACACGTACTTGTCGAAATTCTTAGTGTTTGCCATGTGGTTGTGTTCCATCTTAGAGACTAATATAATGAAAGCAGAAGTATTTTTTTTTTACTTTGTTACTAACGTTAAATTCATTAAGTTATAATACGAACAGGTAGTGGTATTTATAAGTTATAAATCATTATAATCCTGTTAGGGCCTCAAAGGACGTTTAATAAAATAGCGTGGACTGTATAGATTTGATATATTTAACCGTATAACAAATAAAAGAAAGCCTGTAGTTTGGCGTGTCTAGGAGCCGAGTCATATATTGAGTTATAATAATATATCCTGTTATAAAAACAAGACTGCTTATTATCTCACCACTAGCGTCGCAACAAATCCCTATTAACATTATAAAGTTAACGTTTGTTAAGAAGTTTGCAAGTTTGTTATTTAATCACACCTAAACCGTACATAGGATACTTTTAACCTCGGTATGCATTCCCAAAGGATTCATTAATCTTTGCCATCACTAACCTATTGCGTACTTATACAATATCTTTGACTAGGGCAATATAAAATAGACAAGTAAATTATTTAATCTTCATTAATATTTTTATAATATCCATTTATATTTTCTTTGTTTTTAGCAAATTCTGTATCAGAAGATCAACCTGGTCTATCGATATCAGTGCAATTCCGACAACCAGAGGTCATGTTCTTCACAGACCTCACAAAGACCGAGGGTCACGCCCTACTCCTGCGAACAGAACTGCTCATTGATTATTCCTGCCACTCAAACAGCGAGTCTTTGGTAGTCTCGCTAGCAGGACTGCAGGTCATGTCGAAACTCCAGTCGAAGTTGAAGAATCTGCCTCCACAAATTGTCTTGAAGCCTTGTGATGTGGAATTTTCTAAAGCATTCAAGAACATTGAAGAGGGCATTAGGGTGAAGCTTTCGGTGTCGGAGATCGAAGTGCATATTGCAGCCACTACTGTTCATACTGTTATGGGTAAGTAAAATATTTAGTAAACGTCAGGATGACACATGAAGTAGGCATATCTTGATAAAATAAAATCTGAACAGTAGGACAATTACACTGTACCAAACCGAATCGATACTAAAATTAATAGTACTTGAACTTTTTGAATATCATATAGAAAGTCTCCTACAGCTGCTTATCTGATGTCTGGATGGTTGATGTGTTGTTATAATAATAATATAAATTGATAGCTACAACTATTAATCCAATACCTACATAATATCTACGAATCAAAATCTACGAAAAAGCCCAATACATAATGGAAATATGGAAAGATCATTGAAATTCACAACCAAATAAAAACAACATTTTCTCCAACGCCGCAATAAGTAATAGCTACGAACCTATCCGTTCGCCTGTTTAAACAGGCTTTTTAAGATCACTAATACTGGTAAAGGAGGAGGCCGTGGTAGAATTATGTTAAGAAAGGCGCTTATTCAAAGGCGTAAAGGCGCAGTCAAACTTAATTAAAAAGTAAATAATTTATAAACTACAAAAATATTAACTTGAAACATGTAAACCTATATTTGCAAAACTGAAATTAGCAAACAACTCGTTATTAGAGAAGATTTCAAAAGTGTTTAGATTTACCTACATACCTGTCTGGCAATATTTAATATACTACCACTAATTTAAGAATAGTGTAAAAAAAAAGTATGCGCATTCATGAACCTCAAATAATTTTGTACTTTGATTTATAATTGAATTCTCCTTCTAAGTGATTTGTAATCTTAGAGAAAGAATTTATAAAGATTAAAGACAGCACGAAATGGAAAGTGGTCTATGAGTAAACCAAGACTACAATCATAGCTATTAGAATTATAGGCGAGAAACTATTTTTATTTTATATACAGAATGATGAAGACCGAACGGTGATAGTTAATTTTCAAGAACATTCTCATAATTTTTGTACAAACTTTATCCGGTCTAAACTTTTTTGACGTAGCTAATCTATAATGTAATTCTTTCAACAGATATAGTCGAAGAAATAACATCAGAACTCACAATCCCTGACGAGAAAGAACTCTTCAATTTCGCCACTTACAATCCCAAGGCTGAGAAACAGGATGATGACCTCTGGTCTCCAAAGAAGCTAACGCCTTACGTGGTGCTAAATCCTGAGGATACTTATGCCCAACCGAAGTATCCTTGCGTGAGGCCCAGCGAGAGCTTCCTCATGACTGTGCCGTGTATCCGACTCATGTTCGAAATGGAACACACTATCAGGGTTCCAGTACTGATGTGTAAGGTGAGCACGATGTATTAAAGCTAAACTTTGTTATCAAATAAGAATGTCCTTTTTTTAAAGGGTTATTAGCTTTAAGTCATTACCTTCAGTTAGGTGACAAAACTTAGATATATTTATTTTAGGCAGAAGATTCCTGCATTCGCGATCAAGCCCTGTATCGCGGGAGACTTTATAAACGCACATTTCCCGGACACAAACAACAGACTCAGAAGTGGGCTCGAGTCCACATGGGATCACTATTTCTGGATTACAAAATAACACAAATAGTAGTTCCCTGTGTGCTTCTAACCCACAACACTCGACACGGTGACAGCAGCTCCATCCTTGCTTGAATGTTTGTTAAAATTAAGCTATTTCTCTCCCTTATTTTTATTTTTGTACCTTTGTGGATATTTACTTTGTTTGGATATTCAGATGAAAACAGAGTTAGCTCTCCACGATTGGTCCCAACAACTGCACGGAACAGCGTTCTTGAGCATCGTAGCGTCATGTTACAATGAGAAGATGGATGCGTGGGAACCGCTGATAGAGCCTGTAGTTCACAACGAGAACGTTTACAGACCTTGGGAGATCACTGCTACGCTGTTTCAGGTCAGTACCAACAGATGTTAGTGAGGAGATTATGAAACAATTCACGCAAATGTGAATCACAATAAACACTTTTCTTTCTTTCTTCTTTCAAATGTGTTAACTTGTTTTATAAAACGCGAAATAAATTAGGGGCATTAGAGTTATTGTTATAGGAGATATTCCGTAGCAACAGTGAGCCTGACAAAGTGTCTAGTAAATGGCAATAACTTCGTTGTCTGTTAAGATTCTATTGTTTCAAATGAGGATAGGATAAGTGGTTAGCACAGCTTAGCAAACAAGAAACAAATGTGAAACACAATAAAACGTCTATAATGTATTACAGATCATTTACCATGCTGAAAAGGCTAGACATAGATGTATGTACTTATACAGGCTGTCCCAGAACATGTAAATCAAATTATAACATAACTGGCCATTTTTGGGTAAGGACAATACAAAGGTGCTAAAATAAAAAAATTAAAGTTTTTAAAAAGTACGACTTTTCAGGCTACAGGTACTTCGTTTATGGCAAATTTTTTTTTTTTTTACTAATATTATTTGGAAAAAATTGATTCGTCAAACTAAAAAAAAAATTTTAGATTGACGAAATTTTTTATTTTAAATTTAGAAAACTGAAGTAGTTTTGAAATCGCTGCATTATTTTGGTGAATTTTTCTTTCATTCCATTCCATTCCATCTTTGCACCAAAACTTAGATTTTATTCTATTTTTACTCAAATGCCATAATTTTTTTAATTTTTAATTTTGTGCATTTGAAATTTCCTTACCTAAGGAATCTCCCGTTACAATTTGATTCACATATTCTGGGACACCCTGTATATGCGGGTGATTTTTTAAATTGTATTACTATACGAGTATATTATAAGCCTTCCATCGGTTGCTTGTTTGATCGCTTACGGCATTTTATATCAAAATTTCAGAGCAAAGCCTACCCAATGTCATCACGGCTTGACTCCTCAAACCAGTACGAAACTGAGGCTGATTCCTCAATCGCATCAGACCAACCTAAAAAGTCCAAAAAAAGAAACGGTTTTGAATCTGAAACTTCTGCCGATGAATATGATACAGACAATGAAATGACCTTCATTAAGAATCCTAATGGTAGAGAGAGTAAGCACTATAATGTGGACTTCAGCGCTGGTCATATGTCCTTCTTGGGTTTATTGGATGACGGCGAATCTGATTCTGAGAATGAAAGCGGATTGATGGATAAGCTAGCCACGGCTATTGGGCACTTGTTTACGGAGTAAGTTGAACATTATTATAACTTCAATTGTAAACTCGGAAGTATGTTGTGTCATAAATATAGTTATAGATGTAAAATCAGCATATTTACAAGACTTTACGTTTTAAAGAAATTATAAAAGGTTTAAAAAACACTAATAGTGTAGGTTATGACGATGTCTGCACCAAAATAATTAAGTTAGTAACAGAAAGTATCTCACAACCTCTTAGCTACATTGTAAACCTATCTATAGAAGCTGGGGTGTACCCCGAAAAACTAAAAGTTGCAATAATTAAGCCAATTCACAAAAAAGAGTGTAAAGAAAACATAAATAATTATAGACCTATTGCTCTAATATCAGTTTTCTCAAAAATTATTGAAAAATACTTATATAATGAATTTATTAAATATTTTGAAACCCATAACATTTTAGCTAAAGAGCAAAAAGGATTTAGACAGAATAAAAGCATCAACCTTGCTATATATAAATTTTTAGAAATTATAATGTCCAATGTCGACAAGCGAATACCAATCTGCGCCATCTATATGGATATGACGCAAGCTTTTGATCACGTGATACATGACATCCTACTATATAAGCTAGAGACATATGGTATAAGAGGCAATATTTTGAAACTAATAGAATCTTACCTCAAAAACCGAACTCAATACACACAAATTAATAAAATTAATTTTACAACTAAGATGGAGGATACATACCTATCAAATGAACGTAAAATACAATACGGAGTCCCACAAGGAAGTGTATTGGGTCCATTACTTTTTATAACCTATATCAATGACCTTCCAAATGCGACTTATAACCCAATGACGCTCTTTGCTGATGACAGTACCGTTGCAATTAAGTGTAATGATAGAAAATCTTATGAGCATGATATAAACAGTACCCTTAACCTCTGGTATGCCGGAACGTGGATCTGCGCGAGACACAATGCTTTTTCTATTATGTCTGGTATTCTGGCATACAACAGGTTAATGCAATTATTAAATGGCTAGACATTAATAATCTTAAGGCAAACATAACTAAAACTAAAATAATGCATTTTAGTCAGCGTACAAATGCTATCACACCTAGCATTATATATAAAGGTGAACCTGTGTCGGCAGTGCAAACGACAACCTTTCTCGGACTTACTGTGAATAGCAAGTTAAATTGGAAATCTCAGATCGAAGTACTATGTAAAAAAATAAACAAATCAGTATATGCGCTACACGAATTAAATAAGATTTCAAGTATTGATACTTTGTTAACTGCATATCATGGTTTGGTTGCTTCAGTCCTGAGGTATGGTGTCGTTTTTTGGGGAAATTCGACTGACATAGAATTAATTTTTAAAGCACAGAAGCGGTGCATAAGGGCTTTGTTTGGACTCCAAACGATCGAAACCTGTAAGCCGTTCTTCCTAAAATACAAAATTTTAACACTCCCAAGCCTATATATATATGAGGTCTCAATATTTGTTAAGGTCAATCAAAATTTATTCACGTTAGCCTCAGAAGCCAATAATAGGCGACAACGTGACGCATTTCGCCTCTGTATGCGCCGCCCCTATACCGCTTTAATGCACAAAAGTGTATTTCACATGGCACCTGTAATTTTTAATAAGTTACCCAAAGAAATAAGGGCGATGAATACTGCTGCATTTAAGAAAAATCTTAAGAACCTCTTAATTAATAAATGCTACTATTACTTACACGAATATTTAAACGATACATTTCCGAACTAAGACCTCATAATGACCTCAAATAATAGAATAATAAATAAATTATACCTGACATATCTAAAATAACATAATATTTAATTAATTGATGATGTATTGAAATAATTATAGTACATATTGACATTGAAATAATTTAATTATTATTATTGTAATAACTGACATATCTATATTAAATTTTCTAATAATTAATATCTTACTATCTAATTTTATATATTTATTTCAATGGCAATCTTAATTTGTTATAAACTATGACTGTATGTTTACATTTGCATGCCTTATGGTAGAATCACTTGAAACATGTATTTTTAATAACACCATTTTAACAGTGTTTTCTGCAAATAAATTAAATAAATAAAATAAAAATAAATAAATAAAACACGCTGTTATTTTATTTATTACTGACTTATTAATTAAAAATTGCTCATATTTCTTATTATATATATTCATTGTTTGTATATATATTTAGCTTTTTTAACTTCCCACTTCTATTGTCTTCGGTAATACTGTAACTATACACAGATAAATAACAATAGCAACCATAATACTTTTTGTCAGTGATTCAAGTGCCGAAGAAGTAAGTAACGACGAAGACTCTTCAGCCCCGGAACATAGTGAGGTTGAAATGGGATGCAGTGATCACGAGGACAATGAAAAAGCGGTGACGTTTACAGACGGAGAAGTTAAGAGCAAGAAGGAGACAGAACATAAGACTGTTACACTGCAGGTAAGACTCACACAACTAATTTCAATGTAGCAGTAAGTACTGTTGATAATAGTAGTTACCGTCTAGTGATATCTAGCTTCGTGTAATTTTGGCATATTTTAATACGCCTAAGGTCGAAAATTGCTGCCATATTTTAAATGACCTTATGATAAAAAAACTTGCTAGATCTTAAAATTGTTTCCTTATTAGCTCAAACTGGGGTTAGTTAGTAGTTTAAAGGATTACTTCTTTGTTTATTTAAAAATATAAATAAGTGTATCAAATTCTTTAAAATATTAATATTAATTTAAATCCATCTAGTTAGCTACTTCTTTTTTAATTAAATTTTCTAGGATCCTGTTCGAGAAGATAGTGTCGATTCAGGCTTAGACATTGAGAGCTATGTGGACAAGACGTGCACTTATATAGCAGTCGAAGCGCGAGACATGCTCAATGTGACTGTGACCCCTGCTGGAGCTAGGAGTCTCTTAGACCTGGCAGCCGCCTGCACTGACAGAACTGCTGTGGTTACTGCCATAGTCACTGGAGAAAGTGGTCTGCTCCTTGTTAATGATATTGGTAAGTACGAATACTTAGTTGTCCCTCAAACGTCAATATTAAAGATGACTGTACCAATAGGATAATGAATCAAAGCCATACTCACTCCTGGGTATTACTGAAAGGGTAGGCAAAGTCATGCAGGTAGAGGAGTTGAATTTCATCCATTATGTTTTTAGTCCGGATGAATCTAATATCGTGCTTGTCTCAATACTGCTACTTTTAAATGCCTTTTTCAGAACACAAAACTGAAATTTTCTGGCAGTTAAACTCCATAGTACAAGACCTAAAAATACAAGGGGACCTAATGAACTAGAAATATACTTTAAAAGTATGAAGATGTTCACGATATTTGTAGGGTAAAGTAGAAGATATACAATACCACAATCGTGTTTTCCAGGTCCTGGATCTACAGTCCATTTGAAGACCAAAGCTGAGACTGATTTAGCTGGTAATGAAAGGATATTAGCAATAGCTGATTACGATGTGGATACTAGCCGACCGAGTACACCTGGTAATATACTTTTTAATAAATATAAACATAAATATTTTCTATAAGAATACTTTATCGTCGTCGTCATCGTATTATACATATGTGTAGTATATTAATACATTGGTTATGTATTTTAGTTTGTCACTGTATTTATCCATCCACTTGTCGGTGACAACAACTTCCATATTTCTTGATCCATTGCCATATCGTTCAATTGGCGTCGAAGCTTAATTACCAGTATCGCTAAATACCAGATGCTATATCTTTATATATATAATTCTACTGTACGTGTGTATGTCACTGAACTCCTCCTAAAGGGCTGGATGGATTGATTCGAGGATGGTTTAGATATGGGTTTCTTTCTGTTTTTACAGGACAACGTCTGTCGGGACAGCTAGTATATATATATACCTATATTTAGTATGTAACAGTACTTATGGCCAGACCAAGTACCTATATATATGTATGCGTGATATTTGTCTTCAATAATAGTAATTATTAAATATTTTATATAAGTTCTTTTAGTTGATCTGTATGCTTTCTTCTTATTTTTATTTTCTTTTTCTTTGCCTCTATGTTTTCTTCCATAAAATTTAGAATAAATTTGAAATGTCTCAGTACTAAGTGTACTCAGGAATAAAGAATGATTAGTCACTACCAATCATCCTTTATTACTTTTTTCTCTATAAGTTACAGCATTTGTCTGTTTTTTGTATACAAGCTACAACTTTTATGCAAAAGACATGTCAAAGCGAATGTACTTTATAAACAGCAGTTTAAAAGTTCATGAGTTTTGACATATCACTTAAGGTAATAATGACAAAGTTAATTCCAGGATGTGACACGTCAACAGGTGATCTCTTGGACGACGAGCCGCCGAAATCGAAGCCTGAAATGACGGACGTCAGCGATGAATGGGACTGGTAAGTTCTTTGCTGCATTTACCATTAACTTTTAAATATTACGTTTGTCTGCAGTAATATAAACGCATGACATACATGGCTATCAAACTTTAAATATGTGTAGTAATCCAAATAAAATGGTAAGCCAACGAACTGGGACAAAATTATACGGTAATTCTTAGTATACCCGAAACTTAAAAACAGTTTGTTTAAAATCAGTAAAACTCTTGACAGTGCACGTTTTTAAAAATGATGTATTTTGTTCCAGAAATGTTTAAAATGTCACAATCTATTTATATAAAAATCAATTGCTGTTCGTTTGTCTCGCTAAAACTCAAGAACGGTTGGGTCGATTTAGGTGATTTTGGTTTTGAAATGTTTGTCGTAGTCCAGGGAAGGTTTAAACGGTGAGAAAATATAGAAAAATTAGTTTGGATAGGTGATACGAAGTACACCGGGTCATCTAGTGGTAAATAAATACCTACGGGTGCTGGCAGCGAGCAGTAATTTACACGCTCGGTGACAAAAGAAATCAAAGGATCAAAAAAGTTTGTCCCGTATTACTGCATTTTCAATGATAATATGAGTATATCGGTTTAAGTGCATATTAAAAATAACGTTGAACAAACATACATACATACCTATGAAGATTCGTTACGACACCAAGTGACAATTATGATTATCCTTTTGTGTAACACGCAATACCGTGAGAGAAGTAATGAAAATGGCTGCCATCATGCCATCCTAAGTACCGACATTCGATCAGCCCACGAGATCTCAACATGTCTTTGGTGTTTTATCGTACTTATGATTTCGTGAAGTAGGGTATTCTTATAGATAAAAATATATTGTCATTCCAGCTTAAGCTTCAATAACTTGCAGCTACTATAATTTTAAATTAGACCATTATTTTCTTTACTTTAAGTCTGCTTATAGTATGTATATATGATTATATATCATAGGAAACCTCAATAGCAGCACGGCGTTAAGAAGTCGACAGTGTTAAACACCCCAGTATCTTGAAAGCGTAGGTGCTGCGCCTGATCTCTCTCCGGTCGTGTCGGATTGCCAACCCATAGGATTATGAGAGTTGAGGAACAGAGTGTGCACTTGTGTTATCGCACACACTTGTGCATTATAACATTTTCGCAGCAGATGCCGAGTCTCTGTTAAGATTGGTCGTCGTGACCGAAATTCGGTCTGGAAGACATTATATGGGTATAGAATAGCAGTTCGATTGCATGTACTATGTGTATGCCGCAGCTTCGAGGGCGGGTTCTTTGGCGGCGCGTGGTGCGCGGCGGGCGGCGCGTGGTCGCCCGCGCCGCCCGCGCCGCCGCGCGCGCTGCTCACGGCGCTCACCGACCTCACGCTCACCGTGCGCCTACATGACCTGGATCATCTTACTGTGTGTATTGAAACCATTCTTTATCAATACTTTAGGGATGTTCTAATGTGTGTGTGTGTGTGTGTAAGTGTAAAGTGTAAAATTTGTCATCACATGACAATACCTTCGAATTTTTGATAATTGGGCTTCGAAGGAGCATGACCTTCCATAGTCCTCCTTCTATATATGTGTAGCACTGGGAGTCACTGTCGTTAAATGAAACGGTGAATAGAACTTTACCCTTTTACATTTATTGTCCGAGTAATGACCCAAGTCTATCCACGTTTGTACCGACCGGACAGTGCGCAGTAACTGCCAGCGACGTTAACATACTTCTGCTTACACATAAAACTGTTGATTCATCATTTCTTGCATACGTACAGAGCCCGAGTACACACTGTTTAAGTTGTATCCAACGATCAACCAATATCTTCAAATAATCGTCAAGCAATAATCTTTCACTAAATGAAGATGGCGGGACGACCTGAATCCCTTTGAAAGGGATTAGCAGGAGATAGATATATATAGATTAGCAGGAGATAGAGATATTATATAGAAAAAATGACGGTTTATTTTGGCAGAACCTTAAAACTGTGATAAATATTGATACAGATTATCAATACTTACTAATATTATAAAGCTGAAGCGTTTGTTTGTTTAGTTGAATGCGCTAATCTCAGGAACTACTGGTTCGAATTGAATAATTATTTTAGTGTTGGATTGCTTATTTATTGAGGAAGGCTATAGGCTATATAACATCACGCTACGACCCAGGGGCGCGATGCAGTAACTATAAACGCGGGTGAAATAGTACTTACAGTTTGATGTCATTCTCTTTTCTGCAGATACTGTGTCCACAACGCAGCGTGGCAAAGATGCACGTACTACACCCAAGCAAGAATTCGACGCGATATTACATCGTAGTGGAGAGAACATCCAAGTATAACAACAAGAAAATTGTTGTCCGGTCACCTCTACAGGTATAAATTATATAGGCTTTCAAATAACTCTATAATGCCTAGCAACTTATATAAATGTTTGCTTCAGTAACTAACTTTTGATGTTCTTAAGTTTTATTTTGTGACCAAATGAATTTAATGATTTTGGTCTTGGATTTTGAAACGATGCGTGCAAACCAGTACTAAAATTTTCATTTCGTATCCAGTATTTGATTAGAATAGAAATTTATTTTATTGAAATGCAAAGATGTCGCATAAGAAAAGGAAGAATAAATTAAGAAATATACAACCAATGTTACAAAATTTTATTTATTTTTATTATAGGTCCGGAATGAAACATCCTACGCTCTAGAATTATTCTACAAGAAGACCGACCTACAAGCCATTGGAGCCGAGCTCATCGGCTCTCTGACTAACCCCTTCGATGACAAGATGCGGTTAGCAGTGATCGCGCCACAAGAAACATATAATGTGCCGCTATATATAGCATATCATTGTAAACTGTTCTTACTACCTTCTAACTTTGAGTAAGTAATGATATATCTATTATCAACACATCCTTATTAAAGTTATATTTAGTCCTTGTTATGACTTATCAAAAGCTTTTGATACACTAATCTTTCTTGTTAATGTATATTATTATTTCTATTGTGTTGAAAATAACCAAGAGGTAACTATCTATATTTATGAAAAATAGCTATATATAGATGATAGTAGTTAAAACTAATTGACTTTGATATTGTATCACATAGAGTCCTACAAGGCAGCATATTAGACCCAATGCTACTCTTAGTTTATGTCAATAATTTGATATCTAATCGACATTTGTATAATGAACTTTGTTTGATCTGGAACAGCAGACGCATATAAATTGAGTACATTTTGTTAATCAGGAGTTACCAGACAGCCACGCAAGGTATCTGGTGGATGGAACTAGCGAACGATGTTGGCACACCGCGAGATATGATTTGTCCGGCTAAAGCTGGCGAGGACAAAAGGATATTCGCGATGAGAATACTACCTGTTGAGGGTGAATTAGCATATAACTATTTGTAAATGATTCTTATAAGTCTTTAATGATAATTTTTTTTATTAAAAGTCTATTATGCAAAAAGATTCCAAGCTTAGGTTAACTAAGCCTCATCTATACAGTCTGCTTACGATGATTTACGGGCGAGGTAGGTACCAACTGATCATACGGTTGGTTAATTGATATTTTATTCACCTGTCCTTCGTTGCGACTACAAGCACCATTTTTAATGTGATTGACAGCTTTAACTTAATTGTGGTGTAACTTATTCTAAAAATAATAAATTAATTCCACAGGCATCCAATCTCCCAAAATAACTCGTTCAATACCAAATTACTTAATCCGGGTCGTCCCGCCCCTGGCCATCTATAACCGCTTGCCATACGCGACCGAAGTGTCCTGTGAGTCAGCGTCATGGCGCATGCGGATAGAAGCTGGAGAACGTACGCACACATACACGCTACAACTAACACAGCCGCACAGGATTACAATCGACATGCATTATATGGGACTGCCGTGGACCGGAAGTTTTACTTTGTCTCCAGGTATAGTACTTTGCATTAACTGACTACTGATTGATTTCGTAGTATTTCGTATAAGTTTTTTGGTCGATAGTGGAGATTTTTATTTTTCCTGCATATTGTACTACGTCTGAAACAGAAAAATCGCACTATAGGCAGTAGTTGTTGTACATCTCTACTTACCCTTTCAAAGTTTATTCAGGTGCCAGTTTATATATAGGTACGTATGTTATTACCCGTTTTAGTATTAACCAACAGATATCTCAATACATTAAGTATGCCAGATGCTTGATTTCTGAAATAATAGATAAAGTACCACCAAAGACAACCACAGGTTATTTGTTACATAAAAATAGTACAATATTTGCAGCCAGTTACTTAAAGACACCATATGCAAATTATGCAAGAGTATTAATTAAAATGTATTCGTGAGTCTTATACACACTTATGACAGCATCCTCAAAAACGTTACGCCCTTGCCTTCGCCTGATTTTGGTAATATTTTCGTAGTTTCTATATCATGATAGAAATCCAACAAATATAGGCAATATACTATTGTCAAGCATCGTCTATATCCCGGATTTTTGTTGTAGATGTGACAGAAAAAAGCGTAACAATGAGCAGTTCATGTGACACGGAGGGAGGTAACAAACAGGTGCTGGTCTGCGTCACGGTGGAGCGGAACGATTGCTGGGAGCTGTTCCTCCACGCGCAACATTGGCTTATCAACAAGACTGGGCTGCCGTTACAAATGAAGGTAAAGAATATGTAGTTAGTCTGACTAATTATCAGTTCATTCGGTAAGCAGCTCCTACTGTTTCTTTTTCTTTGTCGTTTTAGGATGTTACTTCGTAAAAAGTGAATTGGACTTTTGCTATACTTATCATTACTTGCAACTAGGTACTGTCACTGTAGTGTCTTTTTTAGATGTTACTAGAGCAGTGGCTTCTTTCAATGGGAATGGCCTTATTTCTCATCACTTCATGGATTATTTGATTTGAGATATTTAAAAAAAACCCTTCGTCACCTAAAATCTAGTTTTATAGATACCCAGTTTTCGGACATGCATTTGGCAGTTTCACAAACAAAATTGTAAAACGATGTCCGCAGGGCGCGCAGAGCGACGCGTGGTGCGAGGTGACGGACGAGCCGCTGCTGTGGTCGCCGGGCGCGCGCGCCAGGCGCCGCGTGGCGCGCGTGCGTCTGCGCGCGCACCACTCCGCGTGGTCGCGCGCCGCGCGCCTCGCCGCCGCCGCGCCCGGCCTCGTCGTGTGCCCGCACACCGAGCGCCGCACCAACTACCGCCTGCTGCTCAATGTGAGTGCCTTCACTGAACCACCACTCGCCCTCCTCACAGGCTAGGAGCCTTCTGCGCTCACCCGTAGTCCACGTTAAGTTGTCAAGGCCAACTAAGGCACGGATGGCCTAGTTGTTTTAGTAGTCGCCTCGCTACTACCGCCACGTCGAGTGTTGTAGGTTCGATCCCGTTCCCCGCACGGGTCAAAAATTTGTGTGATCCACAAATGGTTGTTCCGAGTCTGGATGTTCTTTGTGTCCGTTGTTTGATTGTTTGTAAAGTCCTCCGCGACACAGTAATTACTTCTAATACGGGAGTTGTCTTTTAAAAATTAATTAGAAAGGATTAGGATGAATACTTATAAACAGTAAGTTTATTTAAAACAGGCTCTGTAATTGGTTGCCTACATTGTTAAGTTCTCGTGGTGCCATTTTTAGCACTGAGAATGCGTCTGTTTTATTTCCATTCACTACTTATACATTATCTTGTGTTTTTATAGCATCACAATTAAGAAAATTATTTTATATACATTATTTCAATTTATTTTACTCCATAGTAAAGTATTGCAGGAAAAGAAATCGCCATCCTGTATTAAGTTTTTTCGCAAGTGGATCGAGAATCGATATCGTATTTAGTTCGATTTTTTTTATTCGTTAGAACTACTAAAGGAAAAGCATTAAACGAAATATATACAATACACATCAAAACCCACGAACATGACAAAATATTTTATTTTACAGGTAACCCTATCAGAACTATGCCCTCAACTAACGAAAATTGTGACCCTCCTACCATATTTCCTGGTTTACAACGATACTAAGAAACATCTGCGTTTCATGGAAGAGAATGAAGCAGCTGACCTATGGAACGACCTAGCACCGCAGCAATGTACGCCGTTCTGGCCTCAGACGGACTCGATGTCGATGCACTGCAAGTACCGGGATTCAACTGTTGTCTCCCAGCATTTCCCTATTACCAAAAACCATTTTACTGTACTTAGGATGGATAAAGGGGTGAGTTATATTATGTTTTTATCTGTTCATTTACTTAAGTATGGAAAATATAGCAATTTCTTTATCGTCATAAGTTTCGTTTATAATTCGTGGCATAAATTTGCGCTAAATTTAACCACGATCCTAAGGTACCAAGTTTGAAACCTAGTATGGAACAACGGGTTTATGTCAGACACTTGCAGTAGTAATATGGATTATGGTACCCGACAATAAGGACAAACATGGCTGCTGAAATGAAGGCATAATGCACCTCGGGCGCTGACCAACCTTTGTGGCGATGTATAGGCTTACGTATATGTGCCGAATGTAAGCAAAAAATCTCTATGCACACTTTAGACATTGTTATAATAAATTAATGCAAAATGATGTTTGGTAATTTATGCCTTTTTTACGGAAATTATACGAACAAAATGCTAAAATGTTTAAAGTTATCAAGACTCAAATCATTTTTAACTTATAAATACCTAAAATATAACCGAACATAAATTTTGATAAGGTTGCACTGAATCGCAATTAGTGTCATTTATAACACATCTTTAGTTAATTATAAACAATGTGTTTCTACTGGAACAACAATTGGACATTTTATTGATTGTTTCCTTTAGTTTATATAGTAACAATTACCTGAGCTACAAGCTGAACTTTCACATAACATACATATGTAGGTGTAACTGTGTGTACATCCTTATTAATATTATAAATCCGAAGGGGAGTTTGTTTGTTATGCTTTCACGCCTTAAATTGACCGATCATTATAAACCATGATCGAACCACGATACCCAGGCACGCTAATCTCTGTCTTTTCGAAGATTTAACGAGAAAGGAAAACATCTTGAGAAAACCTGCACGTCTAAGAGTTCTCCATAATGCTTTTGAAGATATTTGAAGTCTGCAAACCCGCAGTATGCCAAAGTGGTGGACTATGGCCTAACCCTTCTCACACTGAGAAGAGGCTCGTGCCCAGCATTGGGACAGTGGAAGGAAAGGCTTGTAATATAATATTATTTAACATATGTAGTGAAGGCAATTAATAAAACATCTTTTAAAATAAATAATAAACTATATTACAATTACTTCTACATTCTAACATGAAGATATTTTATCCATACTTCGGTCTGCTCCTCTCTGGAGTCAGGCTTCCATCATCATGTAAAGTATAGGCTGTTCCTTTAGACTTATGAGACCAGATCTTGACTGCTTTGAGATGTGCGTCACTTTGCTCAGCAGCCGCGGACACGGAAGGTGCACGTTCGTATACAGGTTCTTTAATAGCAGCAGCCGCTGGTGAAGGTTTCAAGAGTGTTGATGATGAAGAATATGATGAATATGATGTTGATGGGAAGGAAATTTGTGGGGAAGGTGCCACTGGTTTTGATGGATTCGGCTGAGTCACCTGAAACAAGAGAAGGATCTTGGTTTAATAATTAGTTATTTCGAAATGGAATATGGGAGTTAAAAATGTTCCTTGTTAAAATGTTTTTGTCTATAAGATCGTGGTCGTTTGACTTTTTACCATATTTACAGACGGCTATATTCTGATCACGAATTATTAAAAAAACATATACCAAACCCATACCCAAATACCCCATACTTAAAACATATTTAAAATCTTAACTCTAAACGCCGGCATACCGAGGCATTAATCAAAAGCAAGAGTTTTGTTATTTCATTAATTATCCTGTAGAGCTACTTATTATTTGAATTAGTAAAAGATTTGGTACTCAAAAATAAAACACAGAAAATAGTTTAGTTCTATTTAAAATTGCGTGAGGAAAATAAGATTATAATTATGTTAATTGTAAAGAGAAAATACAATCACAGTAAAACTACAATTCCAGTTATATCTTTATGATTGTTTCCTTGATAATATAACGTTGTTTGCTTGTCCCAATAAACATCATTGATAAAAACTACTGGAACAATATTGCTTAAGTCTAGACGTAGATTAAATACTTACAGTATAATGAGGCACGTGATACGAACTGACATCATGTAATTTAGAATTATAGTCCATCAATGGCAGATCTCCGAAATTCTCAACATTGTATGAACTGGATTCTGCCTTCACAATATTAGGTACATTCTTCGAATATGATATTTCGAAATCGTCTTCTCTCATGTTTTCTGGCGGTGGTAGTTTCTCTTCTTCATTTGATTCTGTATAGTAAGGATTATTGGGGGAACTAGTCGGTCCATTAAAATTCCCGTTTGTTTGACTAGATGATATACTTTCAGTGTCCATAGGTATTCCTTGATAAGACACGTAATTTTTGGCGTCAATTTGAGGTCGTGGTTTCTGCGACTCTTGCACAGAATATACCTTTACGTATTCTTCTTCATTTCCATAGTTCTTCTGACCAGGAAAACTATCTGAAGGATGAGATATGCCGTAGTTTTGACTAGAGGAAAAGCTTTCTGCTTCGTTTGGCATTGTTTGACTTGGTGAAAAACTGTCAGAATCAACAGGCATCCTTTTACTGGGTCTAAAATTAGTTCGAATTCGGTCAGAAGGTTCTTGCGCGGCAAATACTTCAACATAACTCGGTTCAGTTACGTAGTTTCCGAATTTCATATCTTCCTTATAAGGCACTGGTTTTTCATACTTAGTGTGAACGTTTCCTTTGTAATTAATTCTGCTTTCTCTTTTATATGGTCTTATATATTCGTTGGTGTTATAAGCGTCTTTATATTTGCTGTAGCCTTGGCCTTTCTCTTGAGCGAATTCTAATATTTTGTCTAAGTCTTGTTTGGATACATTTTTAACTAAATTAGTTATTTCGTCATCACCTAAACCATCATTAGGAACGGGAGGTCTTTTACTAACCTTGTAGGGCCTGCTTCCGGGGTATGAAGGTGGGCTTCCGAGGTATGAAGGCGCATCGTTAGATATAAACGGTGGCGGCGTGTACGAAAACAGTCCTTTGATGGGTATAGGCATTGGCGGAGTATTGTAGAATCTGATAGGTGGGCTTGAGTAAAACTTGCCCCGTTTAACTCTCGTGTACTGCCTTAATTGTTTGCAACCCTGATCACACTGAGAACTGACACAGATCACTGATAGGGTCAAAAATATCACTATTTTACACAGCATAGTGTCGTTTTACTGGGCGGCTGTAAACTGAGAGAGAGTGGCGTTGTGAGTCTTATAAAACTTGAGATGAAAGTAGTGCTAATTAAGTTAGTGCTCGCTCGGTGGCTGCGTCCGCGCAGGCGGTTTGACGTAACCGTTACGTCATTGCTTTCATTCTCTCTGCTTATGACAACAATGTATTATGCGGATATGTGTTAGTGTGCTTTCAATATTTGTTGTAACTAAATATTGTCGGTTTTCTGTGTAACATGGTAATTACTTTTAAAATGTACTTGGCGTTCTAACTAGTGTGTTGTATAATGTTCTTTTATGTGGGTTGTGTACACATTATGGTCTATTTTTGTGGAATTGTATGTTATTTGAAAATATGTTGCATAAATGAGATAAAAATAATTAAAATATATTGATATATGAAAAAATAAGTGTTTGTGTATACATATGCTCACTCCTGTATATTCTTAAATGGGAAGGCAGAGGTGTTGTATGTTTTACGGTTAACGTAATAGCATTAATGCCGTGTACCAGGCTCATTTTCCAGACTACTTGCTTATGTTGAAAATTCCCTAATAGTAAAACTAAATAATACTTTGATCGCCCCAGTTTTTTTTTATACGACTATTATGGCAAACAATTCATACGGCCCACCCGATGGTAAGTGGTCACCGTATCCTATGGACGCCTGCAACACCAGAGGCATCACTTGCGCGTTGCCGATCCTTTAGGAAAGGAAGTGGGAAGGAGAAGGAGCGGGAAAGAGGAAAGAGGCTGATTGGGTCTCCGGCACTCTCACTCACCGAACGAAACACAACAGTAGGAATGCTGGTATTTCACGTCGATATTCTGTGAGAGGGTAGACCTTCCCCGGTCGAGCCGGCCCATATATGCTGGAATCAGCGAGGCTCTACTACTCATAAATGATACCCGGGACCTATGTATATATATAGCAAACTTGAACACTAAATTATGCCACGTGACTAAAGAGGCACTAACATAACTAAAGAGTTTGAATTGTCGGATATAACTGCTAAGAAGCGCTTATAAAATAAATAAAAGAGTTATCTTATCTTATCTTATGTGGGGGCCAGTCAGTGCAGACCGGCGACGCTTCGACCCAGTGGGACCTTTTGTGTCGACACTCTCCCAATAACGACTGCCATTACATAGATGTTCATGGCAGCCGGGACCGACGGCTTAACGTGCTCTCCGAGGCACGGAGCAGGCGATAATTATCAATCAATATGCACATAATTTCGAAAAGTCATATAACATCCTAAAGTCAGAGGTGCGCGATGTGGGTTCGAACCTGAAACCCTCTGCATTGCAGTCTGTTGGTCTCCCCACTGAGCTATCGCTGCTCTTAATAAAAGAGTTTGTTTGTTTGGTTGAACGCGCTAATCTCAGGAACTACTGGTTAAAATATTTTAGTGTGATAGTCCATATATATTTTGTGATAGTCCATTTCCAACATCACGCTACGACCAATAGGAGCGGAGCATCAATGGAAAATGTTGCAAAAACGGGTAAAATTTTCTTATGTGAAGCAGACGAAGTTGCGTGGGTCAGCTAGAGTATAATATAATTATAAAATTGTTGTACCTACATTTAGCGTAATATAGTTTATTATTTAATTGTTTCTCTGCTGCCACAGCAGCGTAGCGGTTGTGACCGTGAATGTTGGTCATGAGGTCTCGGGTTCGATTACCACCTAGCCGACTTTTGATCTAGACGAATTTCAATTAAATACTAGCGGTCGCCAAAAGGTCGAAATTCGACCATAATTGATTTAAATTTTAAGTTTGATCGTTATTAAGGTTTTATTGTCTATAACTATACCCTTATAATCACATTTCATATAGTCACCTACTCCACACACATATGTAACCATAGTTACGAAGAATTCTACGACATCAGCCGAACAATTCCAAAATACTACGAACGCGATTCGACTGCTTGTGTCAAATGCATAGTTGTGTGCGTGTAGTGTTTTTTCATTAATTTAATGTATTTCTAATGCACATTTCATAAAAATATTAGGATTCGCCACTCCTTCTCGATATAAACTTTAACTGTGCCAAATTTCATATTCCTCCTTCCGCGCAATTTTCGTAAAAAAGCGGTACAAAGTTTTTGCTTCACGTATTAACACATTCCCGGACAGTACGTCAAGAGACGTGAACTATGACCCTCATAATATGGCACTACGGCTGTAGGCGGCGATTTAAAATACACTAAAAGTAAAACTCCGTCCACGGCCGACTATTTCCCATAGCATTTATAGGAAGGATATGACTCTGAGCCGTTTTAGGCTAAAATACAGACGGCTAGAGTCACAGCAAACACTCGTGCCGTAACTCACGGCTTAGAATGCACTTGGTATGAATGTGCGCCTACAGGCGGTTACGTCTATGACCGTTACTGCTGCAACACATACTTTTAAAACCGTGTAGTGTGGCAATACGTTCCCAGACGTGATGTCACTTTGTATGGAAAGTTTGTGTGCCATATCACAAATTATTGAGAGTGGTTTTGTGTCCGTGAATGTGTTAATATACATATATAAGAAATCTCCTGTTACAACTTGATTCACATATTCTGGGACACCCTGTATAGATAATAACAAGAAGCCTCCCTTTTCTCTCTCCTTTTCTATTTACCTAGTGTTGTCCTAAAATGTTGTAAAGTCATTAAGTGGTCAATTAACGTCTCCCACATAATCAACATGGCGCAGTGGTTTAGGTGTTTGCTTCGCCACAACCACTGCGCTGTTGTGGGTTCGAATCCCACACGTGACAAAAATTGTGTGATCCACAAATGGTTGTTCTGAGTCTGGAATGGTTGTTCTGTTTGTCAGTTGTTTGAATGTTTGTAAAGTCCTCCGCGATACAGGAATTATTCTTAGTGCGGGAGTTGTCTTTTTAAATAAGAAAAGATAAGAAAAACATACATATTTCTTTTCCAGTCAGCAATCTGCGTTGAAGTGACTGGCGGGACAGACCGTCCATTTACCATCACCTTTAAACCCTACACCATCGGAGATTCCCCAGTTCGTATCGACAACCTTTGCGATGACCTGTTTCTGAAGCTACACCAGGTGGACTCGGGGCAAGTCGCTCTGCTGAGCCCCTATCAGTCCATGTTATATACATGGGATGATCCAGCGAAGGAACGAAAACTCATGTGGAATATCTACAACAATAAGGGAAAGGGTTTCGTAGCTGACTTTGGACAAGATGGGTAAGTATTTTACCGCTAAGTTCAGCAATAGTATAGATTTTGTGATGAATGGCAATGTATATAATAGTAATAGAGAGTGCTGGCACGGTATGCAACGAGTCCGATACCCGTCCGAAATACTTGTAAGGGGCTGAGTGTAGTTTGAATAATACAAACAAGATTTTTATGTATTTCACAGAATGTTTTAATTAATAGAGAAAATATTCCCATACAGAGATAGTACGAAGAATGTATAAAAGAGTTTGTTCTTTTTAAAATGCATGTGTTTGATGTACAAATGAAGATAGCTTTTTAAAACAGTCCCAAAAATAACATGCTTATGTGCGATGATTTTCGTACTCATTATAAAAATGGCAAACAGGTATAATTGGAAAAAGTGTTAGTTTATTTTGCTGTTGCTATGAATGATATGCAGTAATGTATTCAAATAATAATCCTTTTCAGTTACGGCGAAGAAAAAGTGAGTTTCCACTCAGTGAAGCACTCAACATTGGTAGCCACCAGTAGCGTGACATCTAAACTCTCTTCTACCCTCAAAAGATTAACACCGAAATCCCCAGAACCCTGCTCTTCAAGCAGTGATGACTCTGACAGCTCTGACTTGCCTGAAAGCCATTCCAAGACCAAAAAGATGAGAAAAGACAAAGTCATCGTCTACTGGATCTCATACATGGATGGCTACCAAAGAGTGTTCGCTTTAGCTCAGGACGAAAGACTAGCTTACCAATTCAGAATGAGGATTAACTCCGAAAGGAGCAACTACGAAGTCTACATGTCTTTATCGGGCGTCAGCTTATCTGTTTGTGTCCAAACCGGTGTAGGAGTCAAGGAACTGGCTTACATCAGCATGACAGATTGTTTACCAAGATGGGAGGTCAATGTTAACCATAAATGGAAGCAGTTATCTCCAGATCTAACATCTTGGATTGAAGATAAGTATCAAACAGAGCAGAAGAAATGCCAGTTAAAAGAATACATTCACATAGACTTAGAGAAAATGCAAATGACAAAGCCATTCTTCTCTGAGCTCAGAAGGACTTACAATCCAGGAGTTTGGCTACAGTTACGCAAATCTGACACGTATACCTACTGTCATCTGAAGTGTCAACGGTTGCAAATTGACAACCAGCTGCATGAGGCTGTGTTCCCCAGTGTGCTTTACCCAGCACCAGTTCCAAGCGATGTCAGGTCAAGCAGAGGCCTGAAACCATGTATAGAGGTTGTTGCTTTAAAGCAACACAGGCCTTCTTTGAACCAAGACGTGTATAAATATTTCAAGGTGTTAGTCCAGGAATATTGTGTGAATTTGGATCGAGGATTTGTGAATTATGTCTTTGATATATTGAATCATTGGAAGATTGAGGAGAAACCAGCTGTGAGGCTTCGAGCTGATCTTGCTTTGGTCCATATGCCGTTACCTATAATTGCAATTAAAAGCCAGATTAATGCTCAAAGGAATGTTTTCTTTGAGTTCGTCCATTTGTCTCCTGTAAAGCTTGTTCTAAGCTTGTCTTCAAGAGGATATTCAGCAGAGACGAACAACAGTCCAAGTCGGACGAGGTTCGGCAATAAGAAAGAGAACAGACCGAAGCTGTTCAACAGCGATTTGCTGGAGTATCTGTTTAATTCTTGGGGATCCTCGCTCTGCGATATGAAAGATGTGGTATTGAGGTATGTACTTCTTATTTATTCTTTTTTATGTTTATACGTCTGTTTCTTCTTAGGTCGCCTGTTTCAGCAGCTGAAAGAAGCGTTGGGTAGCACCTCACAAACGCATAATGGCGTCTATCCGGTGATTATTAGGACATCGTCGTCTCTGGACCTAGCTCCAGAAACTTTAGTTTAAGCACTTATGTCTGCTATAACGCAAGAATACGTGCACTACACGTCTGGACTAACTTTGAACTTTACTCCAGTGCCAATAAGATGGTCCTGTTTAACGTCAGATATAGGTACGGCGTGCCGGGTTTCTGCTAGAGATGAAATTAATAAAAATATTCTTGCCAAGTGACAGACAGCGTATAGAGCTAGCAGCACCGTTGTTATTTCAATAATATAAGTATTGAATAATATATGACATTTGTATCGCCTGTATAGTTGTCACTGATATGCGCGGATTGTATAGAATATTACATGCTTTAGTAGGAAGCTATCGTGTGGCTTCATGCTATTATGTATTTAACATTAGAAAGAATTATTATATACTAGATTTGGCCCGTAGCTTCGCCCGCTTTAATCCAGATTTTGTTATTTTCTATCCCCCGGGAACCGTAGTTTTTCCCTGGATCTGGTCTGGTCCATGTACTTGTCTGTACCGGCAATGTGTATGCGAAATTTCATGATGATCGGTCGAGTAGTTAAGGCGTGAAAGCATAACTAACAAGTAAGCTCACATTCGCATTTGTAATAGCCAGGATTAGGATTATTCTGCCGTCACGAGACGTATCTACCAACAATTTTTTTTAATATATATTCTGGCTGATGCGTCTTTTTTTATTGATTCCAAATATGTAAAAATATAAATTTCAATAAATAATTTTAGATAGTATGTCTTTTTTCTTTATGACGGCAGTATTAGCTTCTTGAAGAATTAGAAAGGCGTAATATAATCTGGAGCCTTTTTACATAATGTTAATATTTTTTAATGCTTAATACGTTTTTACTTGATTCATTACAATTTTAAACGTGTTGAATTATCAACGAAGTAGATAACATCTAACATTAGTTACGCCTATGTTAGATGTATGATTGCTTAATTTATTAATATATACTGAATTAATTAAGACTGCTACTTCAAACTATTTTCTAAAATTAGCATTTTCCGTTTTTTCAGCAATAATTAAGTCTTTCATATTATTTTTGTCTTTTAAATTTAATAAAGTCTGTGTCTCATGATATAAAATTGCGCATGGGTTTGCGTATGATCGTGCGAGTTCCATTCCCGGGTTTTAATTTATGTTAATAGGGACTATTTTATATGAGTCATAGGGTCTTTATACAAGTGAACTGATTGTATCACTTATTTCTAATACGGAATCAGCGGTCAAATCATTGTAGTATTGAACAATATATGTATAATGTAATAACAATTGTAATAATTTTAATTTTGTAGATGGTCCAATATATATATTTCTTTTTTTTGTAATGATTTAATTGTATTTGAGTTGTATATTTGAATTTGTTTCTTGACATTAAAGATTTTTTGTTCTCTTCTGTGTTACCCATTTAAATTTGTATGTCTCAATGACAGAACATAGTGGACAACATAATTTCTAACATCTTTGTATTACTTATGTTTCTACAAATAAACGATTCTGATTCTATGCTTATTCTGCTGTCAAAAGGGGAAAAGACGGGGGTGTGTAAAACATTTTTTTAAATATGCTGGCAGAGGTTCTTTTTACTGATTCCAAATAGGTAAAATTCTTAATTTCGTATTAAAATTTATATGTTACGTCTTTTTATCTTATGACGGCAGCATTGAGTTATATGGACAACGCTATACGTAAACAATCTACCTACAATTACTTCAAGTTCGCGCGCAAACGATGACAATGGAATGACGCCGCCACTGCAGTACTGCCAGTCGTACTGCTGCTTGCGTGAACGTCGTAGCAATGTATTATTTTTTAAGGGAGAGGCAGCGCTTATATTTTCTTGTACGTATAATGTGGATTATAGGTACAAGAAAATATATTGGAACTAAGCCAAAAATCCTAACTAGTATTATAAAAAGCGTATGTGAGTTTGACCGATCATCATGAAATTTTGCATACAAAAAAGGACATAGAGTGCCTTTCATCCAGATAAAAGTACTGTTCCGGGGCATTAAAAGTTATTAACAAAATCTGAATTAGAGCGGGCGAAGCCGCAAGCTAAATCTAGTAACAAAGTATAAACGACGGAATGGTCCACTTTCAAGCTATTATAATAGATAATAATAATAATAATAAGTGAGTCGGCTAGTCACCGTCTGCCATTCCGACTTTGTACTGAGACAGTATATCAGGCAGACGCCGTTTTTAGAGTTCGATAAAACTCTTATACAACAGCTTTGTCCGTCTGTCTGTCATACAACTTTCAACTCAAGATCCGTAAGAGCTAGAGACTCGCGGCAAACGTCATTCGACTCAGCATAGTCGATATACCCCCAAAATTACTATGACCTTTGACCTCTGACCTCAAGGTCACGTGATGCCATTTTTCTAACTCTAAGATTTACGGCAATTCATTGCCGTTTCTCACTTGTTTAAGTATAGTTTGCATTTTACCAAACCATTAAACACCTATCCCCATAGACCAGAATAATTAGATTTCATATGTAGCAATAGTCTCCTACACTTGCCGCGGCTAGTATCTCGGTAAGTGTCCCATCTCACTTTAAACTAAAACTCTCGAAGGGGCTCTGCATGTTGGACCCATGTCCCCGTGTAAGCCTCCCAAAGGGCCTGGTATTTTCCTAACGTATTAGATAAATACCCTTGAAAGAGAAACAAATAATAATAATAATATTCTACCTCATACACACAACACCATCTAGCCCAAACTAAGCAGAGCTTGTACTATGGGTACTAAACATTCATAATATATACTTTTTTTTGTAAATACATACATATTATACATAGAAACACCTAGACCATTAGTTTCCAAAGTGGTCTAGGTGGACCCCCAAGGTTCCACGGGAGACTTGACGGGGGTCTACGTTGGCGTGACAAAAAACTGGAGGTCCACAATTCGAAACAGCACAGTAGTTTAAAAAAAAAATATCATCCCGTGGAGATTTGATCAAATATAAATACGAATGCCAAAGTAGAAATGTAGCTGCAGGGGGTCCAAAAACCCTGTAAAATTTTGAAAGTGGCTGAGAAAAAATGTCTGGGAACCTCTGACCAAGACCAGACCAAGACAAACTTGTGCGGGAATCGAACTCACGACCTCGGGCGTGGCAGTCGGTTACACTAACCACTACGCCATCGAAGCTGACATTTAGATAATGTATGTATTCTAGTTAGCTTTATTTACCTAACTTTTTAAACATTTACTCAATAAAGATAAAGATAAAGATAAAGATAGTTTATTTTGTTAAAACATGAGTGTACAAAGCAATTTGTGTTGCAGTGCAAGATCTTAAAATATAAAGAATACATTTCCTCCATGTTTTGCCTCATATTGTGGCATACAAAAAACAAATTTGAACTTAAACTAAAAAAATTACAATGAAAGAAACTCAATTGCTAGAATTACAATCACATCAAAAATAAAATTTCCATTATAAAGTATATTAGAATAACAACATTAAAATTTTCAACATAATAATTAGAATTAAACAAAAATATAACAATATTAGGAACAAAATTAGGAATCATTTAAAAAATCACTTATACTATAGAAACATTTATTTAACAAATATTTTTTTAGGCAAAATTTCTTAAAAAAAAAAATTAAAAGTCTGCTAAAATATCTTATAGCTGGCGGTTCGTGGTTATAAGCTACCTGGGGCCCAAATCTGCTATAGCAATAGTGTCAGAAAGGTCTATCATTGATTTCATAATTGTTGATTTTGACAAGTTTGGTAATCTACTAATATAATATCATCATTATGACTTTCCGATGGTAACCACTGACCCTCCATTGAAAAAATGGCATAGAATGGTAATCTTGTACAAAATGTCAAATGAATGACTGACGTATGCGGTTATTTGCTATTTTGACAGTTCCTTTGATCAAATTGCTTTTAAGCACTTTTTTTCTATGGCTCGTAATGCTACGTTATATAACCTATGTTACATCTGGATAAAGTAGCTTCCCAGTAGTGAAGATAATAAATTACATCACTTCAGTAGTAAGCTTCAGAATTTATCGATCATAAACATAAAAATCTTTGCAATAATATTAGCCTATGTTACTATTTATATAATGTATATTACAAGCCGAGTGCCTTGCTCTGTGATAAAAGGTTGTAAATCCATAAAACTGAAATTACTAAATCGCAGACTGCAATTAAAATTGTATGATGATGAACTTATTAAACACATCGTTAATACTGTTACTTGAAACAACTTTCACTGATTCTTCGTCCTTTAGTTAGTGGTAACATTCGGGTTCCCTTTCATTACATCACTGTTGATCATATTAAAAATTACACAATTACACAATAAAATTTTATTTTTAAATCTTGCTTAATATAAGGTGATTGGACATAACTGCCACTCAAAAAATTATTTATGGATATATGTATTGGGCAATAACATATATATATACCGTTGAAAGACTGACTGCACATATGGCGTAGTGGTTTAAATGCCTCACCATTGCCGCTGCGCCGAGTATTGTGGGTTAGAATCCCACACGTGACAAAACTTTGTATAATCCACAAATACGTGTTCGGAGTATGGGTGTTTGCAAGTTCCCTTAGACACAGGAATTATTCCCAGTGCGGGAGATGTAATTTCTTTTAAATAAAATCTGTACATAATATATTGGTTCCCAGTTAAATTCAATCACCCAGGCAATTTGTGTTATTACATCTATCTACTCATAAGGAAATTCTGATATCGCTGATGAATGCGGTATCCAATAACAGATGAAATAAGGATGTTGAAATGAGTCAGGAGTAATCCTCTGCCCAACTCATCCGATATAACTCATTTGATGCTATGTATTTTATTTAAAGTCTGCTCTAGGAATAATTCCTGTGTCGCGGAGAACTTTACAAACAATCAAACAGCAGACACAAAGAACATTCAGAATTGAAAATTTTTTTGTAGATACATTTTTACGCGCTTATTGCGCGCCATTGCCACAACACTCAGCGTAGTGGCAATAGCGCGGCGACCACTTATCCGATAAAACTTATGTGCTTCAATGTTTTTCAATATTATATAGTCATCTACATTCTTTACTGCCTCAATGATCCAGTGGCATAAGTTAACACTTTTATGTTTGCGATAGGGTTCAATATCTTGGTCGCACAAAGTGTTATTAGATTTTTCTGTGTAGCAATTCTCGATAGGAATACAGAATCTAGATATTTGCGCGTTAGACGACAGATAATAGATTCGTCTTCTATAAGTAGAACTAAAAACACAGTTGACTCAACAAACGTGGATGGTATATTCATTTAAGTAGTGGCCTTACCGCTTCCACTTGCCTGGTACCAATCCCACAAGAGACAAAATTTTGTACGAACAGCAATTTTTCAAAATCTGGCTCTTCTTAGTCTTCGTTTGGATATTTGGAAAATCGTCTGAGACACTGGAATTATTCCTATCACGGTGTTTTTAATAAAAAGGTAAGAAAAAATACGCCTTTACGTTTATATGTCCCTGAAAGGGTAGGCCCCTTTCAGGGATATATAAACGTATATAATCCTAAAACTAATATTTTAAATGTGAATGTGAGTTTATTTGTTACACTTTCACGCCTTAACTACTTGACCAATCATTATGAAATTTTGTGTGCACGTTGTCAGTTAAACAAACAAACAAGAATCGGAAATTAATTGCCGTAAATCTTAGAGTTAGAAAAAATGGTTCAAGTAATATGCAAAGGTCACGTGATACCACGTGACCTTGAGGTCAGAGCTCAAAGGTCATAGTCATTTCGGGGGTATATCGAGTATGCTGAGTCGAATGGCGTGACCGCGAGTCTCTAGCTCTTACAGTTCTTGAGTTGAAAGTTGTATAACAGACAAACGGACAAAGCTGTTGTATAAGAGTTTTTTGAACTCTAAAAATGATACAGGGTACCATTCACAAAAAAAGAACCTGCTGTTACTAACCTAACGCACATATATATAAGTCGTGGGAAAAATCTTTCTAGCAATTTATATTTTTTACAGAATGTCGTACCTGGAGTTCCGGAACGCACCCATCACAACATCAGCCGTGGTCGACATGGCTTCCCGCCACTACTGGACCCAGCTGGTGCAGCAGTTCTACGTGCTGGTCCTTGGCCTCAACATCCTTGGGAACCCTTACAGCCATATAGGAGACTTCTCCAGAGGACTCAAGCAGTACTACGAACCTTATTTGGTAAGTGACAGAAGATTCGGTTCGGACAAGAGTTCATTTAGTTTTGCTATCAAGATATTCTTAGCAGCATATTGTCTAGCACTGTGCCGCTGCACAGCAATAGGCTGACTCAATCTTTTACGTTTGACTTTTAAAATTGTTTATATAATATGATACGTGTTGTGAACGAATGCGTGAAACGTTAAGACTGCGCTGAGCGTAAGACAGATAATGACAGAGCTCGTGCGGCGCATATTCAAATCGGCACGCGGCCGCCATGGTAAAATTGTATAAAGGATTTGAAGTGCTTTTTTGATAAATATGTATCTTTATTGTCAACCAATAACTTTAATATTTGGGACGGACAAACTGTAATATAACTATTTATGTTTCGTTTAAGCTGTAAAATAGGATAGATTAATAATCTGTTATAATCCAAAAAATCACGTAATGCGAGCTTACGTTTTTGCATTTTTCGTGCAAATTTACGTAATTTTGTAGGCGAAATAATTTTTTTTTTTTTTTACACGGAGTAATTGAAAACACATTCATGGTAAATGTAATATTTTATATTTGTATTAAACAAAAAGTGTTGATTTTATTCATTTAAGTGTGACCGCCTGTTTTGGCACATTTCGCTCGGCGCAGTCTTAACGATTTAAAGCTACTAGCGGTCGCCTAGTGGTCAAAATTCGACCATAATTGATTTAAATTTTAAGTTTGATCGTTATTAAGGTTTTATTATGTATAACTTTACCTTTATCACATTTCATTTAGATTTCGCCAAGGCTATACAGGTTAATTTACCTATTTTTTTCAAACAAATTATTATTTCCTTAACCATACTCCTTCATTGATGATATTCCTAAGCTTGCTACTTTGTTTTCTTTTTTTCTTTATTACATATAAATAAGGTATATGTAACCATAGTTAAGAAGAATTTTACGACGTCAGACGAACAATACCGAAATACTACGAACGCGATTCGACTGCGCGTAGGAGTAATAATGTTCTGTGCGACTGCGTGTATCAAATGCATGGTTGTGTGCGTGTAGTGTTTTTTCAATGTATTTTAATGCACATTTTATAAAAATATTAGGATTCGCCACTCCTTCACCGTAAAATTTTTAACTGTGCCTCCGTCCGCGCAATTTTCGTAAAAAGGGTGGGTACAAAGTTTTTGCTTCACGTATTAATATATAGATAAGCTTTTTATTCGGTGTACTGTCAGTAGAAAGACAGCTCTTTGACCCTTCAAAAGCACAGCCACTCCTTTTTTGTATAATCCGCAAGTATAGCTCTTAACATCAGTAACCGCTGTCCATCAGCCGGATTGTGTCTTTTACCACCGTGATAGTCAAAATATATCCTTTGCTTTTTCAGGGTACTTGTCTTGGGCGCAAGGTGTTGGACGTTTCAACAAGACTAGAAGAAGGAGCGGCAGCACTGCTAGGTCTTCACGCAAGCCCTTCCACCAGGACCAGTGGCATGTTTGAAGAGCTGCCAAAACCACAGACGCCTAGGAGAAAGATCGGTTGGTACCTTTTCATGTTAGCTCATACGATATGATGATAATCGTCGTTTATTGCTACAAAAAAATAATTTGCACATCATAAAATGATATTTCTGCAGATTAGTAACCTTAGATGTCAAAACAAGACGAAAGTAATGGTATTTGAAAAGGAAGAGTGCGTGACGATGTGTAATATTATGATTGATGGAGAAAAAGTGGAGCAAGTGAAAGAGTTTGTATATTTGGGTACTTTGTTTACAAGGGATGGTAAACATGAGGGAGATATTGAAAGGAGAATGATTGCGGGAAACAAAGTGAATGGAGCTCTGCGCGCTTTTATGAACAGTCGAAATGTTTCCGAAAAGGCACGTTTGGCTGTTCATAGAGGACTATTAGTGCCCACATTTATCTATGGAAGTGAAAGTTGGGTATGGCAAAAGAGGCATGAGAGCAGAATAAATGCTGTAGAAATGAGAGCGCTGAGAAACATATGTGCTGTGAATCTGAAAGATAGAATAAGGAATAGTGAGATTAGAGAGAGATGCGGCATGAAAGTGGATATAGTGACAAGAATAGAAAAGGGTATGTAAAGCTGGTTTGGGCATGTAGAAAGAATGGACGAGGAAAGACTTACCTAAGAAAGTTTATAAGGCTAGTGTGAATGTAACAGTCGTAAGAGGAAGACCTAGGCGAACGTTTCTTGATCAGATCGGTGGCGTTCTGGACAAAGGCCAGGTTAAGAGCACCTTGAACCGACGGGCGTGTGTGAGGAATGTGATGAAAGAATGAAGCCAGAGAAGTGTGTCAGGATCGTAGCAAATGGAAATCCATAGTCTCTGCCTACCCCTCTAGGAAACAGGCGTGAATCTATGTATGTATGTATGTATGTATGTAGATGTCAATTCGATAGCGATAGAATCTGGAGAAATGTTTTTGTGTAAATAGACACGTAGAAAAGATTATTTCCAGCCGCAACAAGAGCCATTTGAATTGTTTATCAAATAAACATAAATGCTTTCAATTACCTTCGTATTAATACCGTCGTCAGTTACTTATTTTTTCGTTGATGCTATCCTTTATTTTATTTCTTAGTCTGTTGTCTTCTTTTTGTTTACTGTTTTGTTTTATTTTTTTCCTTTATCCGTAGATTTTTCGTTTTTAGTATCTTGTTATTCATTCTATTGTAACATAGCCAGTTGCTTTTCTTTTATTACTATTCGTCTATTCTTTTATTCATGTTTAACTTTTTGCTAGGTGCTTTCATTTTCTTTTCTTCTTTTCGATTTCTAAAGTTCTTTTATATTTTTTATACCTTTGCTGTTCTTTGTTTTTCTTTTCCAGTTGTTGCTAACCAGATTATTTTCTGTCTCTTATTTTCTAACTCTGTGATAACTTGCACATATTGATTAACGTCATCGGACGTTCAGGTGAAGCACCACAGCTAAGCAACGATATCCCGGAGACAGTGATCGATGCGGACAGCAATAACCCAGCAAGTATAGCCTTAGCACTGACAGCCCTCGTTGCAAGGCCTACGTTTGGTGAGCCTCCATTTGTAACAGATATACCTACATATCTTATTTTAATTATTGGATAGTAGCCGTCGTATAACCTTATAATTTTGATTACCTAATTCTAAATTTTTGGTTTTAAATTGATTTGATAGGTTACATGCCTTTCTATTAATAAACGTTTTGTAAACTTAGTAGTGATGATTTTTCTTTTTAACGTATTTAAAGAAGAAATCGTGAGTATAACGTATTCGTATTATATTTGAGAGCTACGGAAGATTTAGTTTAACATTCTCCACAATAACTGAATTCACCTGAAAATAAAGCACTACTGTGTGGTCGCATTTACAGAAATGACTTCGTAAAGCTAGATTAGTCTTTCACCTGGTTTAAAATTAATCAGATTCTCCAAATGTTGTCCAATTGCGCAAATACTGCGCCGTTGTACCCATTCTTCAATGTGTGAGTGCGTCCAGCGTTATCAATGATAAAGTGCATTTGTTTTCACACGAGACATTCACCGACTTTTGTATTTGTAGATTTTTTCAAAATAGCAAAAATGTTTTAGGCGGCCTTGCTATCTGATTGTCTCTCTACTATCTATTTGATTCAAAATCTTTGGGTGACATGGCGAAAAATATAATGTAAATAAAAAATTACTTGTATTTTCCGGATAACACTTATTTTCAATATTTTTATGACGTTTATTAGTAGAAAGGTTTTGATAAAGCATGTTAGATTTGATCCTAAACTATTAACATTATATCGGCTTAGTTCGAGTTCCTCCTTAAATCTTTGCCCGTTACAGTCAATACAATTGGTATACTTAGTCATTGGTAAAGTTGCTATACTATACGCATGGTCTATATAATAAAAACTGATTCGAAGATACTTTTATATAAGCTTTCATTATGGTCCGACTGATAAAACCCTATTGGCATAAGCTGACGGAGGTTGACACGAATCCGAATCGGTATTTTTGTCAAAAATATATAGTCTACATTTTGGTTCTGCGATTGCTCAGCTGTGCTGACCTGGGTAATGTTTTTGTATCTATAATAATCAGTATTACTAATGTTGCCCTGCCGTTTTCTGATTATCAGAAGCTTTTCGTACTAAGCCGATTATCTTTCGATTATACGCATGACTTTGTGATATCTTCTAAATAATTATGTTTCAGTTTAGCCAACGAGAAGTTAATCAAAAGATAACATAATATTGAATTTTTAAATCTGTATATTTTGAGTACAGGTTATTGCATAATTTCTTCCTATACCACGCGTGCATTTAATAGTAACTATAATAGCATTCCTATCTTTCTAAAATAATTTATATAATATGTTGAATAAAATTACAACATTAACATTACAACAAAATTAACATCAATTTGAGCTTATGCAAAGCAATCTAGCTAAGTACCTAATCGAACAATATTAAAATGTAAAAGTAATTTAGTTGGTGACGTTTTCATGGCAAAACTACTGATTTGATTTCAGTTAAATCTGGTGTTTGACCAGATTATATATTATACGCTCGTGTTTAGAAGCTCATGAATCAAGTTGGCTTCTACACAACTATACCCGACTTGATCCCTAATCGTTATATGCACACTTGTGTATGTCTGACTGTCTACGTAGCCATCAACGGCGATGTGGCAACCCGTTAACTCACAAGCGCTGCAACAAATATCTACAACAGATGTTGTGGCCAATGATGGTGCATGTCTAACTACGTCCGTTTCAAATGGAGCTGACTTTTTGTTTCTGTTTAATTTGTGGTGACTTATAATTTACTTTCTCGATAAGCCATGTCCAAGATGTTTTAAGTGGATTACTTGCTTGCTATACCTTCTTTTCTTTTAGCCTTTATTATTCCCAAGTCACTTGGGGTCGGTTTTTCTGGTCTAACCGGATTTGACTGGATATCAGTTTTTACACGGAGCGGCTGCCACCTGACCTCCGAAACCCGAAGGCTAACGATACCCTAAGGCTAGACCAGCATCAGGATATTCGAGGGTACTGACTTTCCCAATAACGACTGCCATAGATGTTCATGGCAGCCGGGACCGACGGCTTAACGTGCTCTCCGAGGCACGGAGCAGGCGATAATTGTCAATCAATACGCACATAATTTCGAAAAGTCATATAACTTCCGAAAGTCAGAGGTGTGCGACGTGGGTTCGAACCCGAGACCCTCTGCATTGCAGTCTGTTGGTCTCCCCACTAACTTGCTTGCCTACTACTACTGCCTACGCTAAGTATGTTTATCATTGGTGACAATGAACGCGTGGTAATGACTCCTCAGAATTTTAGTCAAGTAAAACGCCAGTCTTTTGTTTGAAACATGTTATCTTCTCTCGTTGGATAAACTATTTATATATTCACTGTGATATATTTGTACGTATTATGTAGTAGATAATTAAATGTGTTTCTATTTGTCCTTTGGTCTGCGACCGCGTTCAGATGACGACTGTGTTGTTGTGAGAAGTGAGTATTGTAGTGCATGATATCTTTATACGTAGGTATATTAGGTATATAAGCATGTATATTATCTATTTTCTTAAGTGACTACTGTTGATTTTATACATAATAGTAAGGTGCATTATAAATCCTACAATAATATTTAGGTAATTTCATATTTAGGTATTATGTTTTCTGCTTTAGGTGCTTCGATCTTGACTTCCAACTAAACTCTAGTATTTAGTAACAGTAGGTAAAGTGAAGACAAACGAGCATGATTAGGAGAGAGATATTTCCTTTGGCGTTTTTCAGTGGCAGAATCTTCTCCAAGGCTTTTTAAGTAAAAGTGCGCGGCTGAATAGGAATAGGTCTGTTTCGTTTATGTCTTTCGCCAGTCCGTATTGTCCACATTATTTGAGTCCGTACTGAAGCTTGATGAAGTCAAATATTGAGACAAATAAAAAAATAAATATATATATAAATAGCCTGCAGTTAAGACTCATATTCGCTTATAATTGGGTTTACGTATTAAGTGAATTTTGCAAAATGGCTAAGCTAAAGAGAAGTGCAAGAGCCAAAACTGACGAAAATGAAAACGGTATCATAAAATGTTGAAAGTAAATTTTCCCCGCTATTCCAATCCACTAATTTTGATAAAATATGAACTTTATAATAGCATCGGACAGTGCCATAATACCTACATCGTGAATTGCTATTGAATGCGATTCTGTAAAGTCATGACATGCGGCAAATTTGAGAATAGTATTGATGTTTAATTTTCCAGAACTAGACCAATTGTGTATATTTTTAAGTATTCATACATTGATGTGCAACCCTTACTAAACAAATATAAAAATGAAATATTTATCGGGTGGAGAAGATAGTGTCGATGCAGTTGAGTATTATATATAATAGGAATATTTCTCGCCATAATTTCATACTCTAACTTGTTTATGATTTACGAGCTGAATATCAAAATGACAACGTTGGTCTTTGTAGGTAAGATGCAAATGCCGGTCTTTCTAGTGTACATTTCTATAAACAAAGGGTTATGTAATACCTTACGTAATAACACGAAACCACTGGCCATCCTCAGTAACGGAATATAGACCGAGCCTACCTATGTAAGGAACGGCATACCAGAAGTAGCTGCAGTGCTGTCTCCTAAGTGCCTGAAGTAGCTCTCCCGCTTTACTTTTAATATGGTGACTACAGCCTCCCACCAGATAAGTACTTTATGTCCTGGCTACGCCTAACTATGAAGCCTCCCAATCGCCTTTTAGAACAGGTTGCCATCAGGTTACCGTAGGTCCATCCAACAATAAAGGACAACATTATAATAGTTTATATACTGGTTTAATTTAGATGCTTAATTTGGGAAGCCATCAGCTTTAATAATGAAATCAAGCAATATATTGACTATTAAAATGCATTCTTATTTTTATAAATCCAACTGCATCCCTGGAACTAACTGAGTAAAACAACATCCAAACTCGAAACATTTTGGATCTCACAACTGTTGTAGCATAGCGAAACGTGACCACATAAACCATTGATCCATCCTAGCAGTGCTCTTTCCTTTTTAACTGCTTTTGAACTAATGACTTGTCATTGTAGATGTGTGTCGTGAGGCAGCAAAGGCATCGTTATCCCGTCAGTTGAACGTGAACAGCGCAGAGAGTGCTCTGAAGGCTTGCGTAGAACGTAGCGGTGGAAGACTGCTGGCTAGACGACGACTGCCCAGGCACTGCGCTTCTACTGAGGTTAGTTAAATCAGAAGTATCGCCTTTGTATCCCTAAGGAAGTAAGCAGTGTGCAGTTGTGCTGGCTTGCTAGCTTGGTTTTTAGGTTCTACTAGAATTCTTGTTACCCTCCAGCTGAGCGAACCAAACCCGTAACCTCTCGGTCGCAAATCTCATACTTTAACCACTAGGCAACCATCTGCATATTTAAACACATTCCTTTCGTTTATTCCAGGGAGTACGTCCATATTCTCAGCACGCTGCCCTCGGCCTACAACTCCTTACTCTGCTCGGCCGCGGTCACTACGCAGACACCGACTCATACATTGCGCACGCGCATCTCGGGCCTAAATCTAACTCCACGCTGCTTATTAGTACTCAGTAAGTAGAATTTTTTGAAGCAATGATATAGGTACTAGTGGTAGTTCGTTGGACTGCAGAGATCTCAAGTTGGATCCCAAGACGCGCATCTCTAACTTTTCGAAATTATGTGAGTGTTAAATAGTTAATTATTGCTCGCTTAATGGTAAAGGAAAACACCGTGAGGAAACCTGCATGTCTATTCTCCATAATGTTCTCGAAGATTTGTGAAGTCTGCCAACACGCACGAGGAGAGTATGGTTGACTATGGCCTAACCCTTCTCACATTCAGAAGAAGCCCGTGCCTAGCATTGGGTCAGTTAAATACAGGGCTGATATAATTTTTATAAGAACTAGAATTTGTAACACTATTATAAGTTGAAATGATAGACAATACGTATATGGCAGGGAAGACAAGTAAGCTATAATGTGTAACATGAAATGTATATTCAAAACGATAGCACTGATGTTAATGCAATGGTTTAAGTAAGATGAGGTTGGATTCTCAAACGAAACAAAAATGTGTGATTGTTAATCAATTGATTTGCTTACATGGATGGCGTAGTGGTTTAAATGTTTACCTCGCCAATGCAACTGCGCTGAGTGTTGTGGGTTGGATTCCAACATGGAATAAAAAATTGTATGGTCCACAAATAGTTGTTCCGGCTCTGGATTTAGGTACTACGATTGGTTTCGTCTACACCGTAGAAAATAAAGCTTATTTGTGACATTTATACTACATATAACTTGTAATAAACCCCCAGGCACATCTTCATGGTGCGAGCTGGTGGTGCCAGCGGCTCCTGGCACGTCGAGTGGGCGGTGAAGCTGGATGACGTCATCGGCTCCCCAACCGTAGTGGATGATAAACTGATGCTGAATATCAAACAAGTGGGTTACTCAATTTATTAAATTATAGGTACTAGTATTTAATTGGTTTGAGTTAACTTGATCCAGTTCAAGTATGACGGTAAGGTCTCTTATATAAATACTCTGGCCGTGTAAGTGCTATCAGCATGTGGCTGTCTACTACTGGACCTCATCCAGATAAAGCTGTCTTCGAGTTTTGTTTACCAACTTCTGTCAGCATCTTAACATATATCGACCCACTACATAGACGGACGGCATCCTACACTATATCCACAATATCTACAACAGTTCTCGATTTTCAACAAAGGTATATATGACATAACTTTCTCTACCTGGTGCCGCTTAAATATAAATCCACTAAGACTTTGATAGGGTAAACACCTGCTCCATATGGGATATCAAAAATAATCCAGAATTCCTCTCGAAACTCCAGGCGAAGAGACACGGTTTAGCACTTTTTTGATCTCGTACTGAACTACTTATCTACTGCTAAGAGAATATTTATTAATAGACATGTTCTGCTTACTTTCAGGACGAGCTTGTAAACTACTTCGCTACCGATGAAAAGGTGATAGAAGTATCAGACCCCGAAGTACTGTCCTGGCTAAAGGCCAAGATCGAGTGCGCTCTCATATTCGCGTTAGAAGACAAGAGATGCCCAACCACTGAACAAAACTAAGACTTGCAAGATAATGGTACTATTGTATTAAATATACTACGTAATAAACTTTAAGAAACCACTTTTTAATATTTGGCATTACATTTGAAGCGATAGGGGTTGTTTTGTGTGGTAGATGGCGCCACTATGACAGCAGGTTAAGTTAAAACTTATGGCAGGTATAATGATTGCAGTAAGTAAAGACACTCTATTCCCACTTCTGATATATTACCTAATGTCAACCTAAACAAAAAGGTTGTTATGCAATTTTTTTATAATTAGTCTAACCAACATATTTCAGAATTAAAAAAGATGCAATATGACATTGGAGCAACTAGCATTATGAAATAAAAGCTGTCATGCAAATTTAAATTCTTATGTTTTCCCATATGGCAATGTTCAATAGTAAGTTATAATAACTTATTTGGTTGCTTGTGACAACCATTGCAATCTTGTGAATGCGACAACTATTAAGAAATAATGCATGATAGCTTTGATTTCACTTACATAATATACGACATAACTTAACAAACTCCAAGTACTAAAGATTATTCTAAACCTTCGACAGAATACCTAAGATGCAAGTGGCGCTACCTACTGTGTAAACATACCCCTATTGTAATGGTTTGTACCTACAATACGTTAAGGCAATATTCCTTCTGCCAAATTGATATAAATAGGTGTTTGTAAAAAAATAATTGAAATGGTAAAATATAACAGGGAAGTTCCTTGTTAAAGAAATATCATCATGCTCTGTTGTTATTTAATATAACCTATTTACTCTGCATGTTGCTATGTTATGTCATAAACTCGCAGAATAAAGAAGATATAGAACTATAAACGCTGATTTTCTCAATCTATTCGAGGATAAAATAGAAAGAGATGTCACTCATAAAGTAACAGAGCTTCACAATTTTCTTTATCTCCTGTTCATTTTACGATTTTATGACATTCTATAGCATAATGTGGCCTTCAAAGTCCATACCTTTGATTTTTATGTTAGCAGGGGACATATCAACATCTGAGCCTCATGTCTGATTTAAAAAGACAATAATTGAATCAAAAATTATCTATTTATTGATCTCGAAACCTAGTCAGCTTTTGCATTAACATTTAATTAATTATTTATATAAACATTTATTTTTTAAGCATTTTTGCAAATCACGTAATAAAGCATAATTAGTTAGTCATTTGCCACATGCTTTGATACATCGTTATTAATTGTTTGTTCGTTTTAAGAAAAAGTAAAGTTGCTTAGAGTAATCAATGCAATTACTTACATCACTGCGTGAATATCGCAAAGAATATTTCCTAAAAGGACCTGTAATACCAAAAATATTATAATATTAAATCAATATAATGTATTAATGTAATTTGGGTGTTGTATAAATAGACGATTGTATGTCATCTATGAAAATGAGGACGCAAGTGACGCCCTCTAGCGCAAATTATAATAAACAGTGCAATTTCTATTGCCTAAATTACGTAGCTATACATACTCACTGGAATAATAAATGTTGAAAATATTTTCATATTTATATTATTTTATGTATTCAATCATTAGTGAATAAGCTTGCTGTGTTAAATGAATAAATATCTAATCATTTGCTGTTAGTGTAGGTATATATAGGTTACCTACCAGTATTTTGTACACTCTCCTATTCGGCGGAAATAGTCGGTGAAATTGATTTCGTGTATTTTTCTTTAAACTACGTGATGTATTGCTGATAGAGAAATATCTTATTTTTTTCATATGAAGTATAAATTACATTGTAGTATTTTGTTGATTGTAGAATAATTAACGTAAACCAAAAACTTAGTTTAATACTACCTTTACGAACTACCGTCATATCATGATTGTCTCATTAGACTACTGATTCAGTACCTATTAGATGACGTGGTTTAATGTATTAAACGAACTTATAATCACCTGAATAGATCTACATAAATAACTTGGCACAGCTAGAAATATGTAAGTACCTACATGTATTTTAACCTTTATGTTATAATACAATTAGATAATCATGTTGTTGTGTTTGTACTTGTCTGGCTGGAAACATTCCAATTAATTATGTTAATCTTGTGTTTCTCAAACAAACGAATGTATATCTTATGAGAAATAAATGTCTTAACCTTTAACAAAGAGTTTTACAGGACATGTGATAATTATTTATTAAAGTCTTTTAATATCGGTAGCAATGACGTCAACGTTCATAATGAAAGGAAAGGAAGATTGCAGGTATTTTATACAGCCAATATACAAATAGGTCGACATTATTTAGTATAGCAATTACAATATTTTAATGCTTGTCCGATATGTTATAGGTAGGTATATACCTATATGAAGTTTCCACAGAATGGAACTCTGTGCATCTTGCATATATTTAATTTCGTGAGTTGAACGGAAATAATAATCAAATTTTTCTATTTTTCTTAATTTTTATTGTTACACTTATAGTTCTGCCAATTTACATATGTAGATCTGTAGACCTTACAAATGCCAGAGCTTGCTGCTTATACTTCAACCCGTGGTCATTAGGTATATCTCGCTTTAACAAACTATAAAGGCGAACAGGCCTTGTTATTTGTCAGGTCCACATTAATTTCCGCTGAGTAGTCCTAGGGTAAAGATATGGATGTCTAAACTTTGATGTCAATATATATAGGTAGAATATTTGTTTGTTTGTATGTATTGAGTGTATCAAAGTTGTAGGTAGTCAGAAATATTGTCATATTGCACAAAATTGATAACGTGTAAAGTTCTTGCTGTCTCCACCAAGCATTTCCTGCCTTGCCTCCCGAAATATTTATTGAATTAAAAAATATGTACCTAGGTGTTTAAAATTTTGATTTTATGAACTATGAACTATGAAGTGGGACTTTAATCCTTAAATTTTTCCATCAAGGCTTGTATCAGTTACCTAAATGGTAAAACGACTGTACAGATTGCCGAAGTCATAGGTTAAAGTCTGCTCCATGTTTAAAATATCCACTTTCTTTGATTATATTTCAAGTTATACTAAGACTAAATGCCATAAATATCTACATTATGAATTAGTGTTTGACCTCACATATGTGATTGGGAATCCATAACAATATGTAATTTATAATTAAACAGATGTCGCCACTGGTGTTATGAAGTAGGTAACTTAGAAGAAAAATCAAACCGTGATGAGCACCTATTAGTTCTACTGCAGTTGTGGTTTAACTACTAACAGCGACAAATCTTTACTACGTCACGTATTACTACATATATTTATGATGATGATGATGATTTTTATAGAACTCAAAAAAATACGCAGTAACATGTTAGACACGGATTGACCGTCGTCTATTGCAAGCCATAATTGATTATACGGTAAGGTTCGGTTGATATAGTCAGAAACAACTCGTTTTAAATTAAATATCGACAAATTTTCTATAGAAATTAAACTATCTGTTTCAAAATCGAAACGTTTTTTAATGTCGGACGCGAACATTAAAAGATTTACTTAACATTTATTTTGAGTATTAGTGGTGACATCTGACCAATCATAATGGCAAACTTCGATGTTATGTTAATAATAACTAGTGATCGCCCAGTGGGCGAAATCCGACTATAATAATTATTAGTATTTGAACCTATTAATTTACTTCCCTAACATTATTTTTCAAATTTTTATATACGTAGGTAATTACGACAAAAGCTACTAAACATAAAAAACCGGCTGACAAATAAGGCCAAATAAAGTACTGAACCTGTCTACATATAAAAAAAACTATATGTATATTTTTTATTGATACCTAATTCTAAAGCCGTTTAATATTTAAAAAAAAATGTAAACAAGATCGGTTAATAAACAGGGTAAAGTCCTGAACCGTTAACTCTTTGCCTACGTACAGAAGATAAAAAAGAAAACGTTTAAGAAAACTGCGATTTAAATGGCGGAGCAACGCTACTCCTCGAAGCAACTTAGACTAAGTACCTACCTATAGATGCAGCAACGTGCAAGTATGACAGATATAAAGTAAATCAGTAAAAAGTCGGAGGCAAAGCATCATCTCTGTCTAATGTGGCGAACCGGTTTTTCACCTGAAGTTGTTCGTTCGCTTCAAGTTAGCCAAACACGTGTCGGAATTTAATATCATTTTAATTTTATGGAATAATTGCGGCAATTATTGTAGTAGTTTTAGAGTATTTGTGAGAATTAGACTTCATAATAATAATTATAATATGTTAGGGTACAATACAAAAGCTATTGCTGTCTCATGCTATGGCCATGTCTATAGGCTCTTTGTCTATGGTAGCAACACAGCACAAGGTCATCAATTAAATTAGAGTTGAAAGTTGGACTAGTTTGAAAAGATCTGCCTTTGTGCTCTTACAGACAATATTTTGTCTGTAAGAGCACAAAGGCTCGCGTAAAAGCAGCTTTCCAAAATATTAACATACGGATTTGCTTGGTGGTCCAGATGGTTACTAATAACGTAATAATCACAAGCAGAACTACACATAACGTCGGCTTTATTCCGCAATCGGTAAGGGTACGCATGCTTACATCGAAAGTTTAAACAAATGTGAATGATTTTTAAATGGAAATAATAAAACATGAATTTGAAAATAGTGTTTAATTTGTTCATAAATAATATTTTAACATGTGAATATGTATAAAAACAAGTATTTACACCCAGTTTCTGAGCGACAGATAAATTATTTTTTAAGAGGCGATCAAACGCATGACTTTATTGATTGACTATATTAGCAACAGCCATGATATTGCTTGACATACGTTTGATTTTGACGTCTTTGATGAATCCTGTAAAAAACCAAGTGTTAGATTGTACCCAAAGTCAGAGTTCGGAACACACTAGCTTTTAATTAGACTTGTATATTGTATACAATCTGCGCAGTGTCAGTGACAACTACATGCGTTATAATATTGACACTCATATTATCGAACTGACACTTAGTTGCGCTCTGCGCCGTCCATTGCATTGACCCGAACAATATTATTATTTTCGGTTCTAGTAGACGTGCTGTGTTACATATTCTGTGCCTAAGGCGAATAAAATAGCGTTTTATGGCGCCATAAGGAAGAAGCTTTCACGCCGTTGTGGTCAAAAAATATAATTCTGCAACAAAATAGTTCCTAATGCTAGTATACTACTAGCAATAAGGAACTGTTTGCACGTAAAGGCAATAAGAAATAGATTATTTGTTTTCACAAAATTTACCAACTAATTAGCAACCACGGAAATTGGTGGCATATGATAAAAATCATATTATATAGGTTAATTGACATTGCAACAACAATTTTACACGACTATTTTATAGTAGGTAATTATATGTTCGATACATAAGCCACTTATTCTACAAATAATTATTTCAAACAGTTTATTAACCAAAACAGTCACTTCCCTAATACATAGATAAAAAGTCATTTTCCTTCTCACTTTTTCTCACACTGACAGTGCAGAGGTCTATGACAAAACATAATCCTTCCTTTAAAAAGAATATTTAATAGAACTAAAAGAATAAGCGCAGCTACACTTTAGGAAGACATTTAGAGATATGCAAGTTAGGTTCATGATGCTGAATAGTAATATCTTCCACTTATAGATGTGTTAGCTTGTTCAAAAGCTAGCCATTGAATTATACCACAGTTACATCAAAAATATCTAATGTGCTTCCAATAAACTTCATAGGCTCTTATTCAAGAGCTTTCTTCACTGGAACTGTAGTCAACAACCAACAATAACTTTTTCTTTAATATATCTTTTTCTTCATGGATTGTTCCATTTTCATTACTAAAGTCTGTGGTATAGGGGTTTAAATTACATTTCCCTATATTTAAATTATCTTTTTCTTTTATTTCAATTTCCTTTATTATCTGTTTATCTTTTGGACAACCATCTTTTAATTTATTTTGTGTTGCACTATCTTTGATATCAAGTTTACTTCTTTTAATAGTGATTCCTAAAGCATTTCTAGTAAGAGGAGTGCTTTTACCCAAGGATTCTTCTTTCTTTAGTCCTCCAAAGCTTGTTAGTAGACCACTAGAACTTGGTAATGCTGGGGTATTTATTATTTTACTTCTTGTATGTGTTTGGGATTCTTCTAAACTTCTAGAAGGTCTCAGTGAGAGGAGAGATGCCATGTTTCTGTCATCTTCATTCTCTGGTAGAAGACTTATGTCCAAGGAACTCTTGGCTAATAGAAGGCTATCATTGACTGAGGCCTCTTCTAGTTCTTTTCTTCTTTTCTGTAAAGGTAAATAGATAATTTTAATTTTATAAATTTAAATAATGCCCAGCTGGTTCAGTTGATTCCTAAGAAGAGCAGTGTTAGCCGAATATTGTGTTAAGAAAATATGTAGTTGTGAGACTATGTTATTATACACAACAAATATTGAGGTCACAAAGAAACTATTATGAACCACAAAGATTAATAGTTAGTGAGTTTATTGAATTTACCTTTACATTTATTGCTAATTTCACCTAATGATTCAAATTATTAGAATATTCTTCCAAGACATACATGGCTACAATTTTCAAATACCATACTTTACAGACAATACAAGTGTCAAAATAAATATGAACAAATATAAATGTTAAAATTATAACTTACTCTAAAATTCCTTCTCAAGGAACAATTAGCTTCATAATCATCCTTCCACACAGACTCATTCCTCCCTACCAGCCTCCCAAGCCTAGGTTTATCCAGTTTAGCAGTATCCTCATCTCCTGTCTTATGTTCCAGCCTAAACATTGCATCATCAAATAGTTTCTTCTGCGCCTCCTTTGTTTCAGGGACAATCTGACCATTTTCTGTTGGATCCCATCGGTTTTCTTGACGTCGGGCTCCTGACACTATTACATAGTCTAAGTTCTGAAAACATTGAGATGTTTATGTTAATTATAATAAAAATTATCTTATCTTTTAATGTACCACTATAGTATGTCATTAACTGATGAAAGTGAATATAAGACAATATGTATGTTTTCTTGCTGACACAGCTAAGGACTCCATTTAGCAGCAGGTACACAAAACAAGGCGATACAACATAAGCCTATGTAAGATACTTTTTAGTTAAACTGCTACAATTGAAATTAAATCCAGGTTTAAGCGGAGGCTGGCTAGATAACATACTTATGCTAGAACTAATTGGTTCCAGCCAGTTTCAAGTAGTTAAGCTGGAATCCTGTAGCTTACCTCTATTATGAATAGTAAATATAGTACAGCTATGTTATGTAGTTCAACTTACCCCAGGATCAGTTTTAATTTCAAAATGATTATCGCAGAGATGACACTTCATCCTAAACTGGTACACAGGAGTGCTGTAATACATCCCAATCTTAGTCTTCTCAGCATTGTACCTCACTCCCATCCCTATGTGGTTGTTGCAGCCATCACACCAGATGTTATATGGCATTTCAAATCGTATGATTAGAATACCCATGTGGAGCTTCCTGGCTCTCTCTCGCAAGGCATGGGTGCCCAGGAACTTGTTCAACCCTCCGACTTTAGGGTCATAGTCAGGGGGATAATAAAGATTCTGCCCTTTACGTTCTCCCATGGTGAACTCTGCAAAAAAGTTTGGTAAGGATCCATGTACACAATAGAATATACTGATTCAGAACGCAATTATTTAAAGTTTAAACGCAATTATTAAAGTAAATCGCTTATTTATAAAGTGAAAAGGTACTTACCTGTGTTTTATGGATTAGAAAAACCAATATTAATCTATAAAAACGCACTTCGTATTGTGCACATTAGGTGACAGTAATAATATTGAAATGTCAATAATGACAGCTTTGACATAACTTTATACAATGGCGTATTGTTTCATAGACTTAAGATCCCACTGGATCGAAGTATCGCCGGTCTGCACTGACTGGCCCCCACATAAGATACCAAAAGACTGTAAAGTAAATTGATGCAATCAAATAAAATGGCCCAGTAGGCTTAGTGCACAATCTGTTACATAAATATAAAGCACATCTCCACATTATCATTTTATTTTAACTATAACGCACAAATGTATGCATACAAAAAGGTCCTTATATTACTTGGCTTTATTATAGGTCCGGAAAAAGAGGCTATTGCGGTTTAGCAGGTATATTTTCCAACTTCGTGCTATACTGAATATTTCCCAACTAAAATCTTTTGGCGAGCACTTGTAGATTATTATTATTAGGTAATTATAATAATCTACAGAACGCTCGCCAAGAGTATAACTAACTAATTATAGCTTCCCCTTCATATAAGTATGTAAACAAAATGTTGTATACATATGTACATGTTACTGCGCTATTATTGTAAAAGACAAACCGAAAACTTTAGGCATCGTGAAGAAAGTATAGCGTCTCAGCACATAAAATCTAAATAATTTACTCAGCGCTGCAACATCTCATCACATTAAATAAACTGCGTTCTCTAGAAGAGTAGAATATAAAAATGTTTTCTGTACTGGTCTATCATACTCTTACGGCAAGAATTGTGGTAAGCTCTTCAAAAAATTATTTCAGTCATAATAATTTACTGTTCTTTGTACAGACATACGTCATAATACTCATAATATAAGAAGTGATTAGAATTTGTTTTAAACTTTTACACCGATCTATGTTTTTTTTACTGTAGTGCAGTTTATTAAATGTTATATTTCATTTATGCGAGCATAAAATCTTTGAAAGTACGATGTACAATGTATTTATTCCTGCTTTATCGTGGTTTGCAATTCAGCACGCAAAATGAGCACAATTTTCCCATAACTCCACAGTCTACATCGAAAAACAAAATGCTGGCAACTCGGTGACAGCTGTTTGACAGCGCTACTTTTATTTTCGTAAGAATTATCTTCTCTCGGAGAATAAAGCTTTTTGTTGATTGTATTTGTTTGTTCATTGTGTAATTCGCATTAAATGATTAATTATTTTCGTTAAAAGATTCGCGTGTATAACATAGTAATGTGTAGTGAAATGTTGAACCCTATTTATAGATCGAGCCGTAGTTAGTTTGATGAATACTCTGATTGTGATGGTTGACCAGACATATTGAGTAGATAGTTAGTAGAAATGGGTAGGAGAGAGGAGCCCGCTTGGGCGAACGGCACCATAGGCCTGACCGCGGCCAGGGAGCGTGGTGACATCGACAGAAAATTTCAGAATCGGCTTACGGTGACGAGGCCTATGATCGACAGATTGGGTCTTGAAAAGGAGCTCCACGGACATACGGGATGCGTCAATTGCCTTGAATGGAACCATGATGGATCGTAAGTGTCATAAAATGTTCGCTTATAGGATTTGTATCAGTAATTTGATATCAAATTAATTGATATGATTCAAGGATATTGGCATCAGCTTCTGACGATCTACACGTGATCCTGTGGGATCCTTTCCGATACAAAGAGCTTCTGAACATAGCCACAGGACATACAGGGAACATATTCTCTGTAAAGGTGAGTAATACATACAATAATTATATACATAATATATAGGTCTATGTGTGTGTATTAAGTTGAGTAAGCCCACTGATAGCTATGGTAAATTTCACACCAAATTGTATTAAATCATTAATGTAGTGCTTGGAAAAGTATTTAATCATTGCAGTTAATATTTTGCCTACAATGTTGTTTATAAGAATGATTCATGCATATTAATGTAATTTACTTAACTCTGTTGAACCATTCAAAGGTGTGAATACTAAATGAAATATTTTTATTTATAAATACCACATTCTCCTTGGCTTTATGTAAGGGTTTTTTTATGATTAGCTGAGAAAGAATGTTCAGAAGTAAAAGAGTAAAGATAAAATATATTTACTACTATAAAAATAATTTTAATTTTTTCATTTATTTTAATTTAAACATAGATTTGTTTTATATATTCATTGAACTGATTAGGCAAAGGTATTGTTTATAAATCCATTGTTAAATGTTTAATCTATTAATCTGTATAATGCATACCATTAGTCCTTGAATTAAGTCACAGATAATTTAGAATGTCACAATAATGCTTGTATCTAATAATATAATCATTGTTTCTGATAATAAAATGCAATATAATGATGACAACTATTCACATGGCAACAATTGATTGGCATTTAGCCAAGCTGGATACACTATAAGTACTGTAACATATTTGCAGTGTATAAGTCTATTTTATAACAATAATCTATTATTTTAAATCACTAATAATTTCGTAATTATTTCTTAATAAATACAACTTTAATAATTTTACTTGTTTGAAAATATTTGTGGTTCAAAGGGGCTTTTTGTATGACTCAATAAATTAAAATTATTTTAATTCAAACAATATAAATTAAAATAAATAAAATTATTTTAATTTATATTGTTTTACTTTGTAAAAAGTGTGCAACTTTTCAGTATAGACTTGCAAAACAACATACTAACCTTTGTGAAGCAGGGTGACTTTATTATCTGTGCTGATTTTCTTTATATATAATATGTATCACATTGTTAATAAACTGTGTTCACTTCCAATTAATGATAGTTTGTTATAATGTTTGTATATCTTTTAGGTCTATAAATTCATTTTCTGTTAGAGTTTGGAACCGGTTAAAAGGGCCTTGCCCCATATTTATTTGGAAATGAAACAGCGGGTAATATGTGGGTGTTATATACCTCTCTCTATTAATTTTGTTTTGTACAGTCAATTGTTTTTGTACAAATATTTGGAATCTAGCAATTTATCCTGTAGATGTAAATGGTTTTTGTTTTAACATATGTATAATTAAGTAAAAAGAAAACACAGCATATTGTGGTATAAGTATGTTAAACCCCTAGAGCTTTGTCTGATTATTAGAGTTAAGTATAATTCTTTGATAATTAAACACATGTCTTTGATAGATGTTACAATACACATTCCTGAATTATATCTGTGATACTCATAGACAACAGTACATTTGTTTGAGCTCAAAAGCCTAGCCTACTCTATTGTCAAACAATACTACCTAATTTATCATATTTTCTACAGAATTTAATCAAAATAGCATGACTAAAGCAACACAATACTATTAGTTTCAAATAATGTTAGTAGCAGTTATTTTCATTGAAACTTAAAAAGCAAACTTGCTGTTCTGCTGGTCTTAGACACGCCACTGCTTGACATTGACCTAGAATCATGATAACAGTGAAAGAGATTTATTAGTACAAGGTAATTATCAAAAAAATTCCCGATAATTATCAGAGCTGTATATGTTGAGTTTAGGTTTCACTATCGCTTCGCGTACAAAAAAGATGCCATTAGACGTCGTCTTAACAGATTACAAATTGCAATATAGGTGTCATTTTTTAAAATGACAATTAAATACTTTGCAATCGGTAATCTGTTAAGACGATATTTATGCATTGGTAACATTATACATAAGTACGTGCACTGCGTTCTTTACCATGCTAAGCAGTTATCGACTTATATAATTAATTATAATGTATTCCAATATCATACGAATTTCTGCTTATCACTACTTACAGCTTTACCCCGCAATAAAGCTGTCTATGCCTCTTGGAAACGATCCTGGTGAGCATAATACGCCTATAGCTATCAATTCTTCCACGTTACATGCAGGCCAGGAAATTGCCTTTTGTGGTCTTTTCTGAGTGCCCTTTGTTAGATAAGTTTTCATACGTGGACGGCGAAGAAGTGACCAAAAGAAGCGCGATGCCACCCGTTTGTGCAGCCGGCACTTGTAGACAGAGAATGCCATGAACATTTTCTGTCCGCTTACAGTCACACTCACTGTACCTCGTGAGGTTCAAGTGGATTACAATCACAGCAAGCAGTCCTTTTGCTGTATACTTCTGACATTGTCCAAGTCCATTAGCGACGATTACCACTTACCACCAAGTGGGCTCCTACCATAAATGCCACAAGATGGAAAGAATAATAAATTCTATAATGATAGACTACTTCAAAATAAGGCATCTTGCTAAAAATTGTTTAAGTAGTAGGTATGTATTACTTACACTTTCTTCCAAATTTTAGTTGAATTAGTCCATAAATAAAGATTTTAGATATCACTAAGAAAGTGATCATTTACTTCCTGTCAAATTTTGTTTGAATCGATTATTAAATAAAGAAGAAGCAATCATGAGAAGATGCATAGCACCTTTATTAAGATAAGTTTATAACAACATCTTTGGCAGTTTCAAGGTTTATTCGAAGACGATAAAGGTTTTTTATTATAATCATGCCCTTGATAGTCCATTGTTAGAGCTTTGGCTTTCCTTTTCTAATCACTACCAGCCAATACGCCGAATCGTGATCTCCAGAATGTGGCGCAAAACTGGTACTGATGCTGCGCTGGTGTTTTGCTGCCCCTTTCTTATTTCGAACAAAACATATTATGTGAGCGATGTGAAGTAGCATACTATGGCTGGCACTGGTGTTTGTATGGCGTATCCCCGTTCTATACTCCACGCCATATCCAGGCGTCATTTCAGTGTTACTTGACTCTAGAATTTGTTAAACGGTCGTCGGTTCTTCGGACCGCCTCTCAGCCTTTTTAGGTGATATTTCTGTAACCTTCAGTATGTAAGGCATATGTCAGCTGCTCTGTCAACTGTTAGCCCTACAATGACCTACTACCCTAAATCCTGGACTTATACTTGGTGTACACTACACACTTGTAATATATCTTGGCGATAAAGAAGAGAGTTTATTTATTCTAAGATAACATTGATAACCCAGCTGAGTCATTCTGTAGGTATTGACCTACAGAAAATGGTTGCTAGAGAGTACTAATGGGTCTCAATGTAGTTACGACTTTATTTTAGTATCGCGTGGTGGACTATGGACTGACTTTTCTCATTCTGAGAAGAAGTTCACGGCCAGCAGTGTATTGTCTTTGTATATAAAAATGCAGCTTCGGTATGTTTTATGTTCGTTAAACTCGAGAAGTAGTCGTATTACTATCCCGAAGTTTTCATGGAATTGGTATTAAAAAATATCACACTGAGCTTGGGCGTTTAGTTTGTAGTTTATAAAATGTGGTACGGTAATATATTACGGAAGTGATTACGTGAATTATAGTAATTAGAGTCATATTATGCGTATCTAGTTATGAAAAGTTCCTTGGGTCTGCTTGGTTGATTTCGTTAGGTACGGTTAGGAGCATTGATTGGATTAACTACCAAAGACGCGAAAGACCGATCGAGACAGACAAAAGGTTGCAATTAGTATTGAATTCAGTGCAATATCTTTAGATTTAAGATCAATAATTAGTTCTGACGTGAAACATTTTAGATTAGGATAGTTGCTATTTATTTTGACTGTTAGTATATTGACGGTTAAAATAATTAAATTCGTCCGTAAATAATAATTGTTATCGTCTGCTGTAGAGTCTGTCGAGTATTTAGTTTTAGTTGGCAGATTGATAAGGCCTAGTCAGATCTTTTCACAAATATACCTCTTATAGTTTCTACTCTTTACCTGAACCTAGGAAATAACTTGAATGTAACTTCAGTAACTTTAGTAAACTTACGTTAGTAAGTACTGGTTACAGTATGGCTTTACTTTCATGAGTGTTACTTTGCAATGATTTTGTTTTAGTTTTCGTAACCCACATTTCGCCAGCCGTTCAATCCTGAAATGGTTTATAAGCGGCGAGTCTACCTTTAACTGGAACAGCTCCAGACCCCGTGCTACTACTGGAAATATCCTGATGACCAGAAAAACTGATAACACGGACCGAGTCGGTATTGACAACTCGATTAATCGTAGTCTATCATTACTGTTTTATTTTTAAACAGGTCGAGATATATCTATTAAATGCATAATTGGCAATAATTCAAGTTGTCTTTAAAGCTTCGTAATGGGTACCTACGTTTAATAGATACGATTGTTTTTCTGTTGGCATAACGTTATGGAAATATATTATCGTCTGAAAGTATATTATTAACCGAATTAGAGGATAACGGCTTGGGTTATACCGCCTTGGCAAAATTATATTTTACTAGTTTATGCCCGCGTTTGCTCGTAGTAATGTAGATTTAAACAATACATTTCTATCCTTAGGGAACAGTACTTTTTCTGGATGAAAGGCACTCTGTCCTTTTCTGTACTCCTGACAATATTCATGCAAAATTTCATAAGGGTCAGTAGAGTAGTTAAGGCGTGAAAGCGTAATAAACAAGCAAACTCACATTTGCATTTATAATATTAAGTTCTAATGTATTTCCTCCAAGATCTTCCCGATGCTGTTACGCAGCATTGAGTATTGATAGATTTTTTATTACTGAGACACGATGATATATTTTAATTGGCTCCGTCGGCCTCGGCTATAGTTCGTCCTTTGTCGTCCTAAGTGGCCAGTGCCACTCATGGTTTTGTTTTAACTCTAGGGTGATGTCAAGGTAACAACTATGCCGCTGTTTATTGTAAAAGATCGTGGAATTGGTTATTTTGCCCTATACTTACTAAAAACAATGTAATGTCACTTCGGCAGTTCCTGTCCCCGGACGTCATAGGCACGTGCGCGGCGGACGGCTCGGTGCGCGTGCGCAACCTGCGCGGCAGTGCGCCGCTGCTCGAGTGCTCGTGTCACTGCGCGCGCGTCAAGCGCCTCGCCGCCGCGCCCGACAACCCGCACCTGCTCTGGTCCGCGGGGGAGGATGGGCTTATACTGTAAGGATATATTGTAACATAACGCTACTGCCGCTTGTGTTACCACATGGGAGTTAGTATAATGGTTGTAAATATACTTTTTTCACGACTCGTTTAAAGACACAGAAAACACGTTTACTTGCAATACGTGTCAGGATTAAATCAAACGACATATTTATATGTACCTATAAGTAAAAGACAGGCATTATTTAGTTTGCGTTCAAGTTGCATGAAACACAGTTTTTAACACAGGGTTGACTTTTAAGGATTATATCATGCGCATCTGTAAGAAAGCTTATAGGAATTTGGGGTATATGCTTCGTACAGTGCGAGGGTTCACCAATACGAAAGCTGTTAAAGCATTATACAATGCATTGGTTAGGAGCCAGCTAGAATGTAACGCAGTCATTTAGGCTCCGCATGAAATTAAATATAGTCTCATGTTGGAGTTATATTTACGTTATTATGGTGTCTATCCATTTTACCGCTTAATGTATCCTATTTTATTTATTCTGGGTATGGTAGGATACAATGAACTGAGGGTTAGGAGAGAATTGGCACTAATTATTTATTTAAAATTTTGAGAGGGAATGTGCATAATGCAGTAATTTTAGGACAGTTGGGTTTGTGTGTGCCGGACAGGTACGTGTGGCGACGACGACAGCCACGGCTGCTAGTAGTACCGCGCGGTCGAACCGACCTCATGAGTGAGGCACCTTTGACGCGCGCACTCCGCACGCTTAATCTCATATCCTTGAACGTGGACATATTCTGTTGTGCTCTGAGTGAATTCACAAAGATATCTTCTTTTAAAATTTGTTACAATAATTAGATAATAAAATGATATAGGAATATATTGTATAAGTTCTTTTTTTTTTTTAATAGTCCTACAATATCGCCTTGGGTGAATCCTGTAAAGATATTTGTATGTCTGTAAATAAATAAATAAATAAATGAAACTGTCGTCATGGACATGTCTTAATCATCATGCCCGAGAACGCGAGACTGATGTAATGACCAGCTATAGTGGCGATGGCCAACGACACAGTACTTTCCTTCAAGTTGCTAGAAACTGTCATTGTAGTAATGCCTTAAACATCATGCTCGGGAAGATGATGTGATAGCCAGCTATAGTAAAGATGAAATGTGTTATCCTTCTTTCCGCAGTCAACATGATCTCCGAGTATCCCACACCTGCAATCCTGAAGCTACCAACGTGCTGGTGAACCTGCTGAACCACCTGGGTCGGTACGCCGAGGCTAAATGCGTGGCAGTGAACCCTCGGCGTCCGTACCAGCTCGCGGTCGGCGCTAACGACTTCTATGTCAGACTGTACGACACCAGAATGATTAAACTTGCCAAAATACAGGTTAGCAGGGAGAAAATAAGATATTTTTATCGATCTTTTAAAAAGATAGCTCTCGCACGATTTTTCCCTGTGTCGCGGGGGACAGAGCAGCGGTCTGAGCTTTGACTTTATGCCTTACATCATAATGTATTCCCATAAATGTGATTTGGAGTGGCCACTATTAATTTATCATAGTTGTAAGGTATATGGGCCTTAGAGATCTTGTACATTATGCGCTACGACCATATAACAACCAAATATCCATTGACCAAGGATATAACATATGTAAAATCTATCTGATCAGATTTAATTCATTGTTTTGTCAATTTTAGGTTACCTTAATCTCCTTTATATTCAGAAGTAATGTTGTCAGATCTCAATATTTCTGTGTAATACAATTATTATCTATCTACAAATAATTAATTTTAACTAAATTATTTGTTAGGAACCTATTTTCGTAATTTTTTCTTCAGATTACAGGAAGTGACCACATCTAATAAGATTTAAAGAGCCTTATTTTAAAAGCGCAATGACACCGCTTGACTTGCGAATCGAACTTAGAACCTTGGGATCAGTTGCTGAGATAAGCACAAACCTAGTTGTAACCAATGAGGCAGTAAATTTTCTAGTATATTCTTAAATCCTGCTTTTGTCATATGATGATAATGTTTGTTATTTTTGTGACTATTAGTCGTGGTTGTATCGCATAAAGTGTGGGGGCTTATGCTATAGAATATAAAATAAATAAATGATCGGTAGTACGATGATCAGGTGAGCGCGCCGGCGACGCGACAGATGTGGGAACGACAGAACCTGAGATGTTCCCGGGCCGGTCACGGGGACCCTGACAACAACATACCTAAGGGAGCTGTCCATTATTTTGCACCAGGTTAGTAAATTATTCGTTTTAAAAAGACAACTCTGCTTAAGGGTTAAGGCCCGCCACACACAGATAGCGGCGCCGCAGTGCTTCTGAAGACGGAATTGATGTATTGTTCGAATTGGAATAAAATATTACATGTTTTGTACTAAATCGAATAATACAACAAAAATGCCATTGATACCGTTTCGCCTCCGCTGTTATAAAGAACTCGAAGATACGAAACAGATATTTGAAAATTCAAAATAAATTTATTCAGATTAGGTTACAAGGTAACACTTATGAATGTCAAAGTTACACCAATTTTTTCTTTTCATTTACTGCCACGTTCAGCAAAGCAAGAGTGTAGGGCTCATGAGAAGAACGGGCAAGAAACTCATGATCACTCTTTTTAATTGCCAAGTTTTTTTACAAATCATAAGAGCTGTAAGGTACTGCAACCATTTCTCCATGAACTACTACTGAACATACTCAAGCATTTAAAAAATTTGATGGTAGCTTCTAAAGCAGCAGTGTGGTAAATAGGAGCATCCACTTACATGTACATTAATAATCAAGACAAGGCAAGATTGTAGTCCGTAGTTTAATCTAACTGTTTAAATAAAAATGTAGTAAGTAAATCATCGAATTCCACGATACCAAGGTCGACCAGTCACCACAAGTAACCCGTTACCACAAGTAACCCGTTACCACGAGTAACCAGTCACCCGTTCACGATTTGTGGATTGCAGATACTTTGTGCGGTGTGGATACCAGTAGTAGAGCGTGGCGATCGGATAAACCATCGCGCCGGCAACATAATATTTTCATATATGTCTATAAACACGCTTACGGTATGTTTAGCTCTGTAGGTGAAATCAGGACATCCATATTTCTATAGTTATGTATTTACGTTTCATGTGATAGGGGGATGAGTGATTGTCATCTACAACAAACTTCCTACCTACCAGATCCCGTAGCATAACCGGGTCTGAACCTACATATTACAGGAAACAACCTGACTTTATATTCACGTAATTTTCTGTTGCATTGTTAATCAGTGACATAATATTGTAAATTCTATTTTCAGGACACTTATCAATGGAGCCAAATGAACACACATTTCCTAAAAAAGCGACCACTTATGTAGCCTTCAGTCACGATGGTAACGAGCTGCTGGTCAACCTGGGATCTGAACAGGTAATACTCGATCTCCTTCTTTTCAGCCATGTTGGATAAATAAATATCCTGTCCATGTGTCCATATGTGTCTATATGTGTATATGTGTCCATATATGTTAACTGTATGACAATTTATTTAATTTTTCTGAATTTTGATAAAAAATGACTTATTTTTCGATTTGACATAATAATAATGATAATAATAATAATGATAATATTCTATCACATACAACACCATCTAGCCCAAACTAAGCAGAGCTTGTATTATGGGTACTAGACAATGGATAAACATACACATATACTTTTTTATTGTAAATACATACATATTATACATAGAAACACCCAGACCAAGACAAACATCCATGTTCATGCACACAAATGTTTGACTTGTGCGGGAATCGAACCCGCGACCTCAGGCGTGGCAGTCGGTTACACTAACCACTACGCCACCGAGGCCGACAATTTTATTAATCAATTAATCTATATACTTTTATCAATGTTTGCATGCCATTACTCTGGTCCAAATACTTGCACCTTTAATACTATTATTTGTAACATCATTTGTCACAGTATTTCGGCAAATAAATATGATTTTGATTTTGATTTTTGATTTTGTTCAAACTTCTAGTAATTAGAATAGGAAAATACCATCTTACCAAGAATAATATAATATTCTTATATCGTTTTTTAAAAGGTATCACCCCTATAAGGAAGTTCGTATTACCAGTAAAATAAGTTGAGCAAATTAAATATCTTTGCACAAATTCAAATTTTCATTTTATAACTAGTTAGATTTATTAATTGTAATTAGATAACATAATATTGTCTTCTATTTACGCGAATATTATTCATTGAAATTAAACTGCTATATACGGATTTTATCGCGTTGTTTATTTGACACTTTATTACAAAAAATTGAAAATTGTTACACTACTACTATTAAACTTTACTAATTTTTAAGCTAATTAAATTATTATTAAACTATTTAGATTTAATTTATTTTTACACTTTCCCCGACGTTTCGGTTGCTTTTCAGCAGCCATGGTCACGGGGAGACTAAGATGGCAGTTGTCTCAATGTTCCAGTGTAGTTATTTCAAAGTACCCGAACATAATTTAATCATTGGTGTTTCTATTTACGCAGAATGAGCTCAAAGTATTATGAAGTCTAGCTGTGGTTTGCTTCTTCTTGGGTTTGACTATTTTTATTACTGGATCCCAAGCTGGTGGTACTCTTCTCTATTAAAATTAGGATGTTTTTTGATTTCAATAGCCTCGCGAAGCATCTTTGGTAGGAATCGGTGTTCTTTATCGAGAATCTGAGGTTTGTCAAATCTCTCTAACCAACCACTACCTGAGATTTGACAAACCACAGATTCTCGCTAAAGAACACCGATTCCTACCAAGGATGCTTCGCGAGGCTATTGAAATCAAAAATCATCCTAATTTTAATAGAGAAGATGGTTGGAATGTACCACCAGCTTGGGATCCAGTAATAAAAATAGTCAAACCCAAGAAGAAGCAAACCACAGCGAGACTTCATGATACTTTGAGCTCATTCTGCGTAAATAGAAACACCAATGATTAAATTATGTTCGGGTACTTTGAAATAACTACACTGGAACATTGAGACAACTGCCATCTTAGTCTCCCCGTGACTATGGCTGCTGAAAAGCAACCGAAACGTCGGAGAAAGTGTAAAAATAAATTAAATCTAAATAGTTTAATAATAATTTAATTAGCTTAAAAATTAGTAAAGTTTAATAGTAGTAGTAGTGTAACAATTTTCAAAATTTTGTAATAAAGTGTCAAATAAACAACGCGATAAAATCCGTATATAGCAGTTTAATTTCAATGTAATTAGTTAAGTTGTAAATTATGATTGTTGTTTTTACGTGAATATAAAATATTAAAATGAAAAAGAATTTTGCACAAAGTATGATGACAAAATAAATTTAATATTTTTTTATAATAAGCCACTTGCTTCCCGCTGCAGGTCAAAGGTTTCCCCACTCTCCTTCTATCTCTATATTTAAAGCCGCTAATGACCAATATAAAGGAGCGTACCTCATATCACCTATCTTTGTCTGGGCCTGCCGTGATGTCACATACATATATGAAAATAATAATGCGAATATTATAATTGAAAAACCAAAATCGGCAATGCAACACTTATCGTTTTGCTTGGTTTAAATTCTTTATGTTTAGGTAGTAATAGTAGGAATGTTTGTCAATTTGTCGTGTACGGATTTGGGAGGGTCATGATGCCTTACAAGACTAAGATCCACCACGGACCGCCACTGCCTAAAAAAATATCATTTTAATCTGGCAAGTCTTAGAATACCAGATATAATAGGGTATTTTACTCTATATGAGAAATCTAAAAATATATTATTGAGATAGCTTAGGAAAAAAGCAGTCGGAAAACGTTAGTTTTAGTTCATAAAATAGCAAAATAAATTTTAAAATTTAATTCAAAGTTTTCAGTTTTTTTAATGTTTCATAACACCATTAAATAATAGTCGCCATGCTATTACGTCATACGGCTGTGTAAACTAAGAATTGTCACCTGTCAATAGTGTCAACTGATCAGCGTACCTTTACTCTCTATAGGCTTTTGATTATTTTTGTAACCAACATAATTTTTATTGAAATAATACCATGAGGGACGGTTTTGTAAAAGGAGACAACACAAATTTACCAAGAATAAACTCTTTGATGATCAGTAAATTCTTTGCTGCAAATCCCGATTTTGTTCTGCATATCACTGCATTTGTACACAGCCAACTGACGTCATGACCACAGAGCAATTAGGCGTCCACTGCGTCCAGCGTTTTCGTCAAATTATGCGAGAAATTTGAAAATGCAAAATTTAAAGGCATTGTTATGGCACTATCGACTGAATAAAAATTATGTGAATTTTTTAGTACTTCATTAGCACAATAGAATCTAATTGAGACACTTACCAAAAGTGGGTGTAATACCTTATTAAAATCTATTGTGTCTGGCTGTCGGTGTGCCGCTGCAACTCAGGCTAAGGCTAAGAATAATATTTATTATACCTTTTATTATAATAACTTAAGTATAATATCCTTGGTTCCAGGTGTATCTATTCGATATTAATTCAGCACGGCGGCCTGTGCTAGTCGAAAGCTTCATTATCCAGCATAACCACGGGAATCGAACTGGTGAAGGCAAGCAGCAGGCGAAGAACGGTACCAACGGTACGAACGGTACTGTGGAGACACAACCTCAGCTGCCTGATAGGGTACGGCAACTAAAGGAGATGGTGAGCGACTTGGTTCTACTAGAGAGAAAGAAAAACATATATTTTGGTAATAACATGTATAAAACGATGTTAGCCCAATGTATACAGAATTGTATTTGTTTTCGAGACGTCATGGGTCCGAATCCCAGCTGACTAGAACCCAAATTGCTAGCAATCATAAAAAAATGGTTTGTAGTAGATATAAAAAATATTTTACGATTCACTGCAATAGTTTGAAATGGACACACATTTCTGTAGGAGGCATAATACCGCGAAATAAAAATGTTGCATCGCTGTCTTTTGGGATAGGACTTAATGACGTACTTATTAACCGGTCGTATACCGCCGGCTCGCATACCAGCCGGCAGATTTGTACCCGTCGTAGGCCGGTGGCTCGCATGCGAGCCACCAAATTGGCGCCAAAACGCCGCGCGCCGCCTTCGCTTTAGCTTAAGCTAACGTAAAACCAATTTGGTGGCTCGCATGCGAGCCACCGGCCTACGACGGGTACAAATCTGCCGGCTGGTATGCGAGCCGGCGGTATACGACCGGTTAATGAATGCAAAAGGTTAATTGCGATCTCAAGTGGTATCCATAAGTCTATGATACAGAGGATGTAAAGTGATAGATCCTTAATTAAGTTAGCAGCTGGAAATAAGGGTCAAACTAGATTAATAGTGTTCATGTACTGTTTAAATTTTATATGAAAGACCTCTTTTTATAAACTGATTTAGTTAGATGATGATTATTGTATATGTATTGTGCTAATAAACTATATTAGTCATATTTGTAAGATTTGATATGATCAAAAGTCTAGGACGGCTAAGCGCCAATATCTACTTCTCTGATCCGTGCCGAGCTTTTGATTGTGTTCTCCTTGAAACATTGGTCAGAAAATGGACATGTTTTATTTGCCTATTAATAGGTTTTATTTGCCTATTAATAGCTTTTATTTGCCTATTAATAGGTTTTATTTGCCTATTAATAGAGAAAATTTATATTTCACGTAGCTAATATTCCTGAAAAGCGATCGTCATGGCCGTTACTCAAAATAAAGGGGTTCCTCAGGGCTCAATTATTGGTCTAGTCTTGTTATTCATTTATATAAATATTGTAATCCTTAAGTGAAATGTAACAACTTAATTGTATTGATGTTTCTGTTATCATCGAATAGTTTAGATTTAGCAATAACCTTTTGCGATCAAATTATTTAACAGAGCGGTCCCTTTGGTCGTAACTATTAAAATATCAAAACCCAAACATTATTATAGAATTTTAATATATTACGGTTTCATGATTTCGTACCCGAAGGGTGACTACTAGTGCTAAGCAGCTGTCCGTCCGTCCGTCTCTGTCAGCGGGCTGTATCTCATGCAACGTTATAGCTAACTATATATATTTCGATTGCCGCTATAACATGATACATATGATAGAACAAACATGATTGCGAATTTCACTTTTTTATTATATTAATGTTGAACAATATAAACAGGCGAACGACTTCGTAAACAAAGGCAACTACTCGACGGCGGTGGAGTTCTACAACCAGGCGATAGCCGCGTGTCCCGACTGCGCCATGCTCTACTCCAACAGGGCCGCCGCGCTCATGAGACGAGGCTGGTATGTATTTTAACCACAAACATGCAGAGGAAATTTCTTAGAGACCGAATCTGGGTGTTCTTAGCGTCCGTTGTTTGAACGTTTGTAAAGTTTCCCGCAAAGCTCAGTCGCAGAATTTCCACTTCATAAAATGTCTGCAGGTCGCAAAATGTCTCTCGTTTCCAATGCCTTGGTATCAGTGAAAAACTGTCCGTCCAGTACATATCAAATTTGCATACAGAGGGTTCCGTAGTTATATACCTAATAGGTCGGGGAAAAAGTCATTTCGCATATAGTCTGTATAAATTTTTAATAAAATCTCTTTGGCTGTACTAGTTGTATCTGGCTGGTTTTGATACCATTAAATAGGTTACATTTCAAAAAAATAAACAATTTAGTAAAATATTGTTTCCCGCCGGTTTTTATTTGTTTTTCTTTCTGTCAAATGAGTGAATCTAATGAAGAAATTAGATACATTTTAAAATTTTAATACTAAAAAGGAAAAGGCAAAGCAAGCCACGAAAAAAAATTGTAACGTTTACGGACCTAATGCGGTATCAGTAAGAGTAGCACAAAGTTGGTATAAAAGTTTTCAATCCGGGAATTTTGATGTCTAGATGCACCTCGCTCTGCCACGGATAAAATGGACGCCATTTTTGAAAAAGTAGAGCAATTTCGGCATTTCAGTAGTTACGACATAGCTGAAGATCTGGGAATTGACCACAAAACAGTTTTCACGCATTTGAAAAAAGCTGGGTATACAAAAAAGCTCGATTTGGGTGCCACACGAGCTCACTGAAAGAAACCTAACCTAATGAACCGTGTACTCATTTGCGATTCTTTATTGAAACGTAATGAAACCGAACCGTTTTTGAAGAGATTGATAACTGGTGGTGAAAAGTGGATCACGTACGATAAGAACGTGCGAAAAAGGTCGTGGTCAAAGGTCGGCCAGGCTTCACAGACTGTGGCAAAACCCGGGCTAACTCGCAATACGGTGATGCTGTGTGTATGGTGGGATTGGAAGGTCAATACAAAAAACCAGTTTACCTCTATGATAAGCTAAAGTGGTCACGTGATATTAATCACTACAGCACACGGGCGGCGTCTCATCTCTTGGTCACTGCAAGTCACAGAACCACGGCTTTCAGGGGTAGTTTCAAATACGCAGCGACGCAATGTTGGAATAACCTTCCGCCGCCAATACGAGATCTAAAATCATTGCGTTCATTTCGTAACAATTTAAAACAATATTTAATAAATAAACAAAAATCTGTTCCATAAATTTAATATGTACTTACATGAAGTGCAATACGCCACTATTTGTTGTTGTATTATTTCGATATTATTTAGTTTTAATTTGCGCATGCGCATCTTTCTCAATTTTGTAAGGAACCATGTGTACTTTTGTATCGTATTAGTATATTCTTTACTCTGTAATTGTGTACTATTAGGTCATTATAACCCAAGCCGCTTGCAATGTTGATAATTTTAATTATTATGTCTATCGTGGTAACTGTTGACGTTGTTGACATTGACAGATGTCAGTCTGGCATGTATGCTGCGTTCGTAAACCTCGTTTTACAAGATGCGGTAATAAATATTTATAATTATTATCTATATATTATTATTATTTATTCTGTATTTGCATGTTGTTGTTATATTATATTTAAAATTATAATATTATTAGGTATATTTATATATAATTTATAATGTAATCATATAATTTTAAGAAATTTTAATCTTAAGGCTTTTATTTTATGTAAGGCCTGCGAGAATACCAGCGTTGCAGTTAAACTGCAACAATAGCTGACGCAGATGCCTATTTTACCACCTCCATTTAAATAATTTAATTGTTTGTGTACTGTATGTTTATGTTGGTAAATAAACTTTTTCATTTCATTTCATTTCATTTCATTTCATTACCGCCGGGCAGAACCATCGATTCAGATCTCTACTGCTAACAACTGATGAGATTAAAGCAAGAAATTGATAGAAAGCGGCCGGAATTAATCAATAGTGTGGTCTTTCATCACGATATCGCTAGACCACACACATCTTTAGTCACTCAGCGAAAATTAAGAGAGTTTGGCTGAGAGGTGCTAATGCATCCGCCATATAGCCCTGACCATGCACCTTCAGATTTCGACCTGTTTCGGTCTCTAGAATTCTTTAGATAGTATCAAGTTAACATCAAGAGAGGACTGCCAAAACTACTTGTCGCGTTTTTTTGATCAGAAGTCCCAAAATTTCTACAGTAACGGGATCATGACACTAACTACAAGATGGCAGACAGTCATCGAACAAAATAGCACATAGGTATATTATATTGTAATTAAATGTAAATAAACTTTGAAAAATAATGTGTTGAGTTTTCATATAAAATGCGGAGAAACTTTTTCCCCGACCTTATATTATTCAGATAGGTATCACAAAAACTACAATAAAACACATCCGTAACATAGTTTTGGCAACTATTTTATATTCAATATACATTATACTGAATTATATATTAGATACTATGGAGTTGCGACTGAACCCCGCGAAGTAGGATTTATCTAGTACGGATTGTCTTTTAAAACAATTAACCTAATTCTGCTGTGATTTGTTTATCACGTGGCGCAGAGAAAAAGAGTTCCGTATACCGATACATGTACATATATGTATAACAGTCGCGCTACTGAGAATGAGACAACTGATAGAAAAACTCAATAACTAACCGACCGGGACCGCACACTTAGCATAAACATATGCCAGGAGATCGTCATGATAGCTTACCTTACTTTTACCGTTTATCATAGTGTAACCGTTTATCAAACTATTCCATTCTCTTTTAAAATGAGGTCTCTCGCACTCGATATCATGTCTGTGTCTTAGGTTACTTTACAAACATTCCGACAGTAGCCAGAATGAACAGACAGAATCAGAACAATTATATATCAACGCCAATTGTTGTCCCGTGTGCGGATCGAACTCACAACATTCGCTTTAAACATTGCAGTCAAACCTTATAATTTTCCTATTTTGAGACGGCACGTTGACTATTTCACATCATCTTCACAGGTCCGGAGACACATACGCCGCGATAAAAGACTGTTACAAAGCGATCAAGCTTGACTCCTCACACGTGAAGTCCCACTTCCGCCTGGCGAAGGGTCTCATGGATCTCAAGAAGGCGAGAGAGGCACACGAATGCCTGATGTACTTTAAGGATAAGTTTCCCCGGCATGCCACTAGTCATGCCGTGTTTCTGCTTCAAAAGGATATCAATGTTGCATTGGAGAATATGGACCGGCAACCTGATGAAGGTATGGCATTTTTGTTATGACAACACCTTTTTTAGCACAGCTATTTTGTACTACAATTAATGTTTTAATTGAATATACGGTGCGACAGGTGGTAAGCCTATGCTTATAGAAGTATTATTCGCGTTACCTAGCCTTTATAAACGATTACGCAATGTCATCAAATTGTGGTTCGGATATTTGAATAAATAATCAGTGCCACTGATTTTTTATTTACTTAATTATCTGAAACGCGATTTAATAAAAAAACAATTTGTTATTTAACCTCCGGTAACCACCTTATGATAAGCGGAAGCCGTCTACCATCAGATTGACGTGACGTGACGTACCATGTTAGTAAAGTATGTATCATTAAAATAATCTCTTGATTTATTATTATTATTACTCTACAAAATTATTTATTAGATACATATGTTCATTATATAAAAAGATATTTCAATTTTTATTTTACAAATGTGTTGTCGTATGCTACAAAATATGTAGCAACCCTAACGCGGTTAACAAGAGTTGGTATTTATTACTAAAATACAGCGGAGTGAACCTACTGCGTGTCTATTAATGTACTTTGTTTTAGAGATATTAAAAATTCTCGTGTTTGCGTGCATGCGTCAAAACAAACCTTTATATTACTACTGAGGAATTTCCCAAAGCATTTGCATATATTTTACGGAACCAACAAGACGTTTATTCTTCACACTTAGACTCACATCTGTATCCCAAAGGGATAAGTAGAAGTAGATGCAGCGTCACACTTACATTTCGCTAGCTGCATTTTAAATTCCACGTAATCGAACACTTTGTTCTCTTGGCACATTTCTAACTCCTTGCTAGCAGCAATGCAATGAGCTGAGGATTTCTTAACAAAAACCCCCGGGTTCTAACACGAGACCTTATGATCCGCCGCAAACATTTTCCAGACGCGTTACTGGGCTGCTACCGATATTTTCCTATAAGAATGACCCAATAAGCCGTTACCCGCTTCGTAATTTGAATCCTTCGTAGTTTCAATACCTCACGTAGTGGTAGTCAGAGAGAAACAACTAAAACTTATTTTTGTGTACATATTTGAGTACACAGAAATAAATAGTAGTTGTTTCTCTCTGACTCGCAACGTGGTGGTCTGACCTCAGCAGCCGGCGACGCGGAGGAGACGCAGCCCACCAGCGTCCTCGAGAGACAACTACGGTCCGCCGCGCTCGACTACTCGCAGCGCTTCCTGGGCCACTGTAACACCACCACCGACATCAAGGAGGCTAACTTTCTCGGACCTGATGCTAACTTTATAGCTGCTGGGTGAGTAGCTTACTGAATGTAATTAAAATGACCTCTAGAATGAATTCCGGTCACAGTATTGCTTCTGGATGAGTAGACTAGTGAATCTACATTTGTCCTCTAGACCGAATTTCGGTCACGGTATTGTTGCTGGGTGAGTGGGCTACCGAATGTACAGTAATGTCCTCTAGACCGAATTTCGGTCACGGTATTTTGCTGCTGGGTGAGTGTGCTACCAAATGTACAGTAATGTCCTCTAGACCGAATTTCAGTCAAGGTATTGCTGATGGGTGAGTAGGCTACTGAATCTACAATTATGTCCTTTAGACCGAATTTCGGTCACGTTATTTCTGCTGGGTGAGAGTGCTACCAAATGTACAGTAATGTCCTCTAGACCGAATTTCGGTCACGGTATTGCTGATGGGTGAGTAGGCTACTGAATCTACAATTATGTCCTCTAGACTAAATTTCGGTCACGGTATTTCTGCTGGGTGAGTGTGCTACCAAATGTACAGTAATGTCCTCTAGACCGAATTTCGGTCACGGTATTTCTGATGGGTGAGTAGGCTACTGAATCTACAATTATATCCTCTAGACTGAATTTCGGTCACGGTATTTCTGCTGGGTGAGTGTGCTACCAAATGTACAGTAATGTCCTCTAGACCGAATTTCGGTCACGGTATTCTGATGGGTGAGTAGGCTACTGAATCTACAATTATGTCCTCTAGACTGAATTTCGGTCACGATATTTCTGCTGGGTGAGTGTGCTACCAAATGTACCGTAATGTCCTCTAGACCGAATTTCGATCACGGTATTGCTGGTGGGTGAGTAGGCTAGGCTATTGAATCTTCAATGATGCCTCTAGACCGAATTTTTGTCACGGTATTGCTGCTAGGTGAGTAGGCTACTGAACCAACAATTATATCCTTTAGACCGAATTTCGGTCACGGTATTGCAGCTGGGCGAGTGGGCTACCAAATCTACAGTAATGTCATCTAGACCAAATTTCGGTCACGGTATTGCTGCTTAGTGAGTAGGCTACTGAATCTACAATTATATGCTCCAGACCGAATTTCGGTCACGGTATTGGTGCTGGGTGAGGAGACTACTGAATGTACAATATTGTCCTTTAGACCTTAATTTGGTTACGGTACAGTAATAAAAGAGTAGGCATAGATTAAATGTTGCACTTTTCAGCAGCTATGTTTTTATGTCTCTCGTAAAAGGAAGTGAACCATTTGTTGTCTGCCGGACACATTCTTCGACTCTGGTTACTACTGAGAATTGTCCAACAAAAAAGTCTAATAACAAGTTAACTGTACAGATGGCGTAACTGGCAAGCGGTGGTTTCGCCGCTGTCACGACGTCGAGTTTTGTGGGTTCGATCTCCATACGGTACAAAAATTTGTGTTGCAAACGTTTACTCTGAGTGGGATACTTCGGTACTCTCCTGAGTATACTTTGTGTACGTTAATTGTATGTTTGTAAAGTGTTTCGCGACACAGGGCTTATCTCTAGTGCGGCATGGGATTCCCGTGGTATAGACGCGAACGAAACCTTTTGCAGAAACTAGTTCCCTATAATATCAAGTACGGTTTTTCCAGCTCCGACGACGGCAGCATGTTCATCTGGTGTCGGAAGTCTGGCAACATTATCAAATGTTTGCGCGGAGACGATTCGATTCTGAACTGCATACAGCTTCACCCATCCATGTTCCTGCTGGCCACCAGTGGAATCGAAACGGTCGTCAGACTTTGGAGCCCTAGGCCTGAGGTACGTTACTACGTGTGAGTGAGATGAGCCCAATGGATAACGCATTGGACCTGCAATTAAGAGAGTGGAATCCTACCCATTGGTTTGGCGCCGGTAGTGTGATCACTACCGCCGCGAATCCATTCCTAATATAAGCATCCGAGCTTAGTTGAATGGGTTTACAAGGATACTAGTAATTTGTAATCCAAATTGCTTATAGTATTCTCTTACATCCATTATTAATAAAGTATCTTCAATCCTAGATTAAATTTGATCTTGGATTGCTGCATATCTTTCGATTGATCAGTGATGATGATCAGATAGTGTCAACATCTCAAATCGGCGATCCATTTTTTTATATATGACAGATTGCAATCGATGTCTTGAGCAATCCATTCCCTTTTGACCATTCCGTTTTATATTGGATATTTTGGTGTTGAAAGAAAAAATATTCTTAAGCATAATTAACAAATTATTTAAAAGAATACCTTGTATTAATGAAATATAATATTATCTTACTTAAATGACAATTAAGTAAGAAGAAAATTAAGTAAGAATGGAACGTGTACGATTTTGCCGTATGACATGGGCGTCATTTGTATTAATTTGACTTCAAAACGACAGAAATATATTTTCTAATTTAGGAAGAAACACAGTTGAGTGCATAATTAGAACAGCATTAAACCCAAAATGGATTCAGATAACGTAAGTATTTATTATTTTTGTCGAAAGTGTTATTGCACGTTCGCGCTTACGGAATGCTACGGTTAACATCCGCTAAGCATCTCTGCCTAATTTGTTACAACGATTTGCATAAATGTATTTATTTTTATTTATAGGTAAATGACGAATTATAGTGTGTGCTGGAATAAATATAAGGATGGAAAAAAATACATCAGAAACCACCAACGCCACCAACAATAAACTTAAAATGAACTCTTACCGAGTGGATTTGCATGACAGAGCGATTCAATGCCACCGCTACAAGTTGCCCGAGAACACCGAAAGATTACTGATACCTATTATAAATTGATGACATGACCATATGTCTTGTTCTTAAATTGGGCTATTACTATGTCATGTCCTGAGTGCGTTCTTTTTACGAGCTTCATAATAATATGTAATAAAACAAATAAAGATCGATTATAAACTGTTAATTAAAATTAATTGTTTATCCGTGTTTATTTTTCTCTGATATCTTGAACTGCCACGTTGTTTATACATTCGATAATGTCTGTTGTCGGCAGCTCCACTTCTGCTGGTACTTTCTATAAGTAATCATTCCTACATATGTTTTGCATCACTGCAGGTGCAATTATTATTGCTTGTACCTTAGGCAATGATAAACGCAGTGTTAGTGCCACAACACTAACAGGTGTTCTTTCAGACAACAAATGTGCCGAGAATGTGATTATGCAGATTGAAAAGTTCCCTTACACGATTTAGTAACCATTATCTAAATAAAAAATAAAGTAAATAGCTCATTAAAAAATACTGAGCATTATAAAAATACCTTTCTATTGTATACAATTCTAATAAAATCAGGTCAGATATTAATTTATCTTGTGGATGTTACGTGGATAAACGGCGTCAATATTAGTAAAAGCGATTAGAAAATAGCTTTTTAGCACCGAAATCTAAAGATGAACTCAGCATCATCAAAGCTTTACATGTAGTTCACCCTTCTAATTCTTTAAGATGAAGTGCCGAGGCTATTTTCGGTGTCGCTATCAGTATCCTGATCTGATAATTGAACAAGCTTCTCCAAATCACTCATGACTAAAATATACCGACACTTCCATTTTTTTACGTCATCTTTGTGATCTATCTCAAGATTTATGATCCTAAAATATGCTTGGATTGCAATCTGTGATTGATTACACCGATCAAACCATATGTCATCATGGTCGGATATGTTATTGGCAAGCCTAAATTGTCATATAACAACTGTCATCGAACAGAGGTTAATCTTTTTTCGTGATCCGTCCTCTCAAAGATGGATTAACTTTTTAGGTTGGTTATTGGCAAAGTTTGAATTGGTTATTGGCAATTAATAAACATAAAAAGGATTGACATTTCAATCTAAGATTGCTTAATTTGGATTGGGATTGATTATTAACAACGGCCGTAAGAGGGCTTATGCCATGAATGATTGAGGGATTATATGCATGCCGTGAATGGCAACGTCGCAAATAAGTGCTATATTTTAAGATTTTTGTGTTCAGTGGAACTCTACTTATCCGAATCAATTGGGACCAGACCCCATTCGGATAATTGGATTCGAAAAAAGTGTTTGTACGTAGATATATATATATGTTCATTACATATTTTCAAGAAATAAAGCTTATTCTTGGCACTGTATTCACTGTATGTATAGTCAACGAAACTCTAACTGACTAATCAAAACAAACGCTAATAATATTCTAGAACTGCATTATGGGAAAGTGACTACTCGTCTCCTAATAATGTTTTCCCGAAAGCGATTCAGATAGTTGGAGTTCGGGTAATTTGCGTTCTACTGTATTTAATAGATTTTTCATCTATTTTTAGAATGTTTTTAATACACTATAAAGACGAAGGTATAAGTGTATCATAGATAGAATATATGTTATACAAACATATATTATATTTGTAGTTTTTTGGGTATGGGTGTGGCAAAAGAAGCATGACAGTAGAATAAATGCTGTAGAAATGAGAGCGCTGAGAAACATATTATGTGGTGTGACTCTAAAAGATAGACTAAGGAATAGTGTGATTAGAGAGAGATGCGGCATGAAAGTGTATATAGTGACATGAATAGAAAAGGATATGTTAAGCTGGTTTGGGCATGTCGAAAGAATGGATGAGAAAATGCTGACTAAGAAAGTTTATAAGGGTAGTGTGAATGGAACAGTCGCAAGGGGCCTGGGCGAACGTTTCTCGATCAGATCGGATATATTAACTACATATGTATTCTATTTTAATCGTAGCAAAATAAAGTGTGACGACACCGTGTAAATATTCATTCACCACTTAAATTCAGTAATGAACTGTACGGAACGATCATCTAAGCTTTAATATAATAAATAATAGGTTATGTAAAAATGTACTAACAGTAAATTCTGGCAAGACGGAAAATATTATTACAGCATTACTTACGTGTTATGCACACAAATGTCCGGTTCAAAACAATTAAAATATGTAATTGTCGTCCTATACCGCTTGCTAGAAACACCGTATCTTGTGATCATAGTCGATGATACATTGTCAATTAAGACAAGACAAGACAAGACAGATAAGACAACCGCCGGGGCGGGATGGTGATTGCTAACGTGACCCCATCCCGGCCCACTCCGTCGGCGGAGGGACTGCTCACCCCAGGTTTTTAGTGTGTATACCGACCCCCTTCAGGGGCGCAGAGTCTCATATAACCACCCTTCCCCCCCGGGGAAGGGAGTATCCATAAAGGATTTAACTGGGTCAAAAAAAAAATAAAAAAATTGATGTTCGTAAAATAATATGTTTTAAAACTTAGAATTATAGGAGATTTAAGGTACTCAAGTTTATTGGCGTTTCAGGGCCATTTCTGTATATTAGACTAAATAGACAACTAAATATTTATTTATTCGGCCTCGGTGGCGTAGTGGTTAGTTTAACCGGCTGCCACGGCTGAGGTCGCGGGTTCGATTCCCGCACAAGTCAAACATTTGTGTGCATGAACATGCATGTTTGTCTTAGTCTGGATGTTTCTATGTATAATATGTATGTATTTTAAAAAAAACGTATATATGTATGTTTATTTATTGTCTAGTACCCATAGTATAAGCTCTGCTTAGTTTGGGCTAGATGGTGTTGTGTGTATGTGATATAATAATAATATAATTATATTATTTTAGCTGTAAGAATATAATTTCTAATTATATTCAAACTTTGTCATGTTCAAACCAAGCAGTTAATTGCAATCTGTAAATAAAATTTGTGATAGTAAGTTCTGGATTAGAATATTTTTAACTATTTACTTTTCTTCAACTTTTAGTTTATTTTGAAAGATGTTATAAAAATAGTATGTAAGCAATTTCTCACTCGAAACATAGATATAACCTAGTTCGATCAAATATCGATAAGTGTAGGTACTTTATGTTATTGTTAAGATGTAATTGTAAAACTAAAGATTTATTAATTAAAGAAATGTTTTTGATTATCCTTTAAAAACAAGAAATACATTTATAAATATAAAAAGCACAATGACCTTGGCATTGAAACAAAAATTTATATTTATATTATTATTTTAAAAACCTTAAAATACTTTTTAGATACATAAATTAGTCTCACGCCTATAAACGGTTCTAGACAGAGGTGTATTGCACCCACTTTTCGCCAGCTATGGGTTTCGGTCCCACGTTATAGGGCATTAGGGCTTCTGACGCAAAATTACGTCAATTCGTTGCTGCGTGAAGCCAAATCAACAAATCCACTTTGATTTTTATAATAATACAGTGGGGTTATAATACAGAAGATTCTAAATCCTTATATTATATAGTATGTTAATTAACGAAAGGCGTTCCCTTTATACCGTTAATCTACATTTACATAAATATTAGATTTTTAAAAAAGCATATCGAGGTATAAATAAATAAAAAAAAAAACTTAACTCCTATGGTATACGTTCCAAAAATAACTTAAATATTGATACCTAGTTAGCGCAAAATATTTGGCGTATATGCGCTATTCAAATACATGTGCACAATTCCTTCCTTTTATGAATTCGTTGATTATTTTTTAATTTATTTTTAATGTTTCATTTATTAATAAAATCGATTTTAATATTTTTGCATGTATGAACGCTATAACATTGACGGTAAAAGGGAACGCATTTCGTTAATTATCATACTGTATAATCCTCATTGTGTCCCAGGACGGCAAGGAAGAGTCCCGGGTGGTACGCGACAGTGGCTCCGCAGCGCAGGCCAACCAGCAGCGCATGCGCAGCGACCCCTTTGAGGCCATGTTGCTCAACATCAGCTTCGCCGGGGGGGCCGACAGGGATCTCCACTCGCCCGCTTGTAGACCTACATAGGTACATGACACTATATATACGTCACTTATATCATCACATATACAGTATAGTGCAACGGGGGATAAATTAAAGACTGAACACCCTTCTTAAATAATTCACTCTCGATCCAAATATGTATAATTGACTATCCACCGCGGTTTCACCCACGTTTTTAATTATTGCTTCGCTCCCGTGTCTCATAGCGTGATGTTATATAGCGTATGTTACTTCTGGATAACGTAGCATTCTATTTCTTTTAAAATCGATTCTGTAGTTTCGGAATTTATTTAGTACAAACAAACATGTATACAAACATACGGAAATTTAATATTTTCTTAGTAATATTATTATATTTTATAAATTCGCTAACCAATAAATAAATTTTGTACGTTCATAAGTGTTACTTTGTAACATAAACGAATAACTTTGATCGTGATCTAATTAAATACATTATTTCTTTGTAAAATTGTTGGGTTATTTTTGCAATTTTATTAGTTATATTTGTAATTTTATTAAGTACTTAGTTATTTTTGTTAAATATTTGTTATTATTGTAAATATTTTAAATATATTTGTTTAAAGTTATTGAAGTATAAGGAAAACAGAACATATCTCTCATCGCACCTCGCTGCCTTATCGTCAAGACATTGAATGTCGAATTTCGTGTTGTCGCGAGACTCGCTTGACAGGCAATTTACTGATCTAGTCTGGGTGGTGTCAGGGAATCTATATATTAGGCATCTTATTGCAATTGTAATTCAACTATTTTATACGGATTTTATTGCGTTGTTTATTATAAAACACTTTTATTACATAATTTTGAAAAATGTTTTTTATAGACAACGCTTAAAAATTCGCATAAAGCAGTTTATTTCAATGTATAACATTCTCCTAAACGTAAGACAATATTATATTATTGCAACATTTATACTCAAGTTTCGTTGTGATTTTGTGTTTCTTTAATATATTACTTTTTAGATTAGGATTTGCCCTGTCCTTAAATATGTCCTTTGAACCGGTCACGCTGTATAATTATGCCCCGTATATCATCATAATTATATGTCCCTTAACTACCTCGATAGCGCAGTGGTAATTAATGTGATTGCTGCGCATGAGGTCTCGAATTCGATGCGTGAAATGTTTTGTAAATTTTTTGTTGACATAAAAAGTTATTTGGCTTTTCCACAAGAAATTCTCAATAGCAGCTCGGAGTTAGGCAGTTGGTGTGTTCTACACCCCCATGCTTCAGAAAGTACGGCAAGCCGTCGGTCGTGCGCCTCATCTCTCCGGCTTCGTTGGAGTCCCATCGGGCTATCAGAGTGAGAGAACATAAAGTGCAGTTGTGTTTCTGCAGTCTGCACACACTATTGCACTGTAATATCTTCTGCTCTGATGGCTTGCCTTCGTGAAAATTTGCCGTTATGACCGTAATTTGGTCTGGAGGACATAATGTCCCTGAAATTGCCTGCTTCATGGACACCATAAACTTGTCATTAAGTTTTTGTGCAATCTTGAGGTGTCGGATTAGATTCCCAAATCGTACATAATGTTATTGGATTTTTCTGTTAAAAACATCTTGGTCATTTCAGAGCTTGAAGTCAAGGAGAGTGTATCGATCGAAGGCTTCCATGACTTCAAGCTTTAATAGAAGCTTAATGACGTTATGGAAGCAGAGCACAAGCTTGAAGTCATGGAAGACTTCGATTGATATACTTACTTACTTACGTCGGAACCAAAAACATATTTGGCGGAATTTGTGGGCAATGCACCTCAGCCTACCCTTTTGGGCATAAAAAGGCACGAGTCCCGTGTATGTACATATATATCACGTATACGTCATATACATAAGGATAATCTTTATAAGAAGAGTTTTTAGACAATTTCATCCCTCTTTTTGAACTGCAATAAAGTTATATTTCATTTCACTGCTGGACTTTGCGTTCTCACGGCGATCGACTTTGGAACATGGCATTTTACCTTCCTGTGAAAGTTTCTGGACAATATTTGTTCCCTTCTTATATCTTTTTTGCATTGTCACTATTTCAATAGTCATGATTGACGGTTTTGCTATGTAGTCATCAACTAAGTATCAGGTTCAGTTCCAATGTCGGTCACTGTGTTATTAAGTTTTATCTGTCAGACAATTCTGACAGCGCGGTATCTAAACTCTCATTAAAATAAAGTACTTTATACGGAATTTATCGCGTTGTTGTTTGTTGATTATAAAAACACAAATACTACATAATTGTGAAACTATTAAACTACTATTGTTACAATAAAACAGCGCGATGAAATCCGTATAAGATAGTTTAATTTTAGTTTATAACACTTGCATAAACTTAACATAATATTATATACTTTCATTTTTAAATATATTAACCTAAGCACCATTTTTACCATTGTATTTCATTTGTGTCGTGTTTTAAAATTTTTATCATACATTTTATTTTCTTTACAGGTAACACCGACGGAATAGTAACAAAAAAAAAGAGAATATTTATAGCCGTTATAGAAGCGTGTTGTAAGCGACATGTAATCATCACATGAGTCATTTGTAAATATATTATATACATTATTACAAATATTATTACTACAGAGTTATCGTAAGGAGCTGCGGGCATTCACGGAGTAGCGGGGCAAGCGTTAACCTGTTGTCTGCGGGTACCTCAGACACGTAAATAAAGCTTCATGTCTCGTGTAGATCTGGGTACCGGCACGCAAGGGGTTAACTGCACTTTTCTCTATCGAAGCTTATTCGGGATAAGCGATAATAAATCAAGCGTTAAAAATGATAGAAAAATAATCCAATTCAAAATATCTCGAATTATTTTAGTGAGGTCTGCTTTCAATCAATTAATTAATATTTATAATATTTAATTTTAACAGTGGTATGTGTGATTAGTGTCATCCACATGTAAGAGCAATATTTTATTATGTCCAACCTTATGGCTTAAATATCGATATAGCAGGAACTGAACATCATTAAAATATTAATTAAATTGGTTTCCTGACCACACTAGAATAATTACATCCATAGCCTTTTATTATCGACTTTATTAGCCACATTAAATTTATACATTACAGGCTTATAATGCGAATAGATGTGTCTCTGTTTGTCGCTTACGTCAATTATTAACACATAGGTCAAAATTATACAATGTTTAGTAAATTTAGATTCATTTTATAAGCATTTCCCATGCAAAATGATAACAGATAATCTTTTTCCTTTCTAGTATAATTTACATTCAACCTTAGCGGCTTAGTGGTCGTTCCGCGCAATTCGTGCGAAACTACCATGACGCTTTTTTTAAATAAAAAAATTGTATGTGTCGATTCGCACACCTTTTTGAGAAAGTTGTTTCGCGCTCATATTATATCGATGAGTGCGAATCGACACGTGAAGAAATATAATTTTCGAAAAGTGTGTGTCGCAGAAGTCCTGCGGATCAACCAATAAGCCACAGTAGCATGAGAAATGCTTATAAAATAAATCTAAATTTACTAGACGCAGTGTTCATTTTTAACAGCAATTGATACATTAGTCATAGGTATGTTCTTGTTGATCACATAGTTCCATAACTATACGATAGATGGCTCTTAGCATTGCCTTAGATGGCAACAGGGGCAATTTTCAATCCTTGAAGTAGGACCATGAATAGTTCAATTTGCAGGGTGACGACGCGGTTTGCAAAGACAGGTTCAAGGCCTGTTTCATGGATTGTCGTTATTCTCTCATCTACATTATACTATGTTCCATATTTTAATAGTCGTTTGTCCCTCGACTCCATAAGTGCGCGCCTCTCCGTATTTTCATTTTTAAGTTTCTGTGCAAGTATGAAATGGTGCCAAGATTTCTGTTCTATTTTGTATATTTTTGTAACGATTCGGGGGTTTTTGTGAATAAACGATTTGTTTTACAGTTCTTAGTTATTGTGATTCTGATGTTTTGTAACGTTTGATATGGTGGTTAATGTGCAATGATATCTCTTTGTTATAAGGACGTAAACGACATTGAAACACAAAAATAAATTCAAGCCATAACCGTTTTAAAAACCGGATTACAACACAGAATAGATTTATACAGATGGCTGCGCAAAAACCGATACATACACATTTACATACATATACACGTGTATACAGTGATTTTGAATCATGTCGAGCTAATGTCAGTAATGTCAAATTATTGAATGATCTAATGTCATATAGATGTCAAAATGCTCTTTTAGCGCTTTGTATTTATTGCAGCATCAGTATCTTTGTAATTTGTGACCTAAATATTTGTTTCAGTAAAGTTAATATTTTTACCATTACAATGTCCTTTACGTTCTTCAGTGCACGCAGAATTAATATTAAATGTTAATTTAAAATAATAATAATTCAGTAAATAACAACATACCGTGTCTAAGCAGTCAATAACTTACTATAGGAAACGTAACTTCCAATATTTAGTTTGGAAGGGGGCACCTTTCAATATAATGTAGATATTCGTGACTAGGGTGGGAAAGGAACCAGATCGTCGTGGTTACGATCCCGCCATTGGCATTCACTAACGTGTACTTTACATAAATGTATAATCCTTTGCACTGTCTTGCCACAAATTATAGAAGTACAGAAGTCCAGGTAACACAACAGGTAAGTACAGATGCACACACACATTAACAAGTGGTTATACCGACCGAATCCAAGTTGGTGTACGTACTTACATATACGTTGATGTGTGATTGAGTCTGTTCGCACGTTGTCTATAAGCAGGCCATCTGTAATGATCTATATTGTGGTTAGACTTATTTAATAGCTAGAGGTAATGAATAAAATTAATGAGAAGTCAGGAATTTCGGTCACTTGACCGTGTAAGCATAATTATTTTCATCATTGATGTCTTTCGTTTTAAATTGCCTGTAAATGTATTTTAGCGAGGAGGGTGTTATAGAGTATGAACAAGAAACTAAATTTACAACTTCATATGTTTATTTTCAATAGAATGATATAATTGAGACATTTTTGTCCCTGTAGTTTCTTTATATGAGCTGCTAAGCGGTAGTTTTTTTATAGGCTGTCTACCTAGCTCAGGCTTAGTCCTGAAAGGGAACTATTGGGTATGAACAAGTTCAATAAACATTACTAAATAAGGCTTGCTCTCCATTTAGCTGTATGTGTTAGCATTGGTAAAGGTTTTAACTGTGTTCAGAAAAATGGTGTAGGAAGTTAGATACAGCGTGATCAAATGCCATTCATTGACTGAAGGCGTCCACTATTTAAAAGTCGACATAGCGTTAACCGAATTTTCAATCACATTATTATTAATTATATATTATTTTACTATAATCCATTAATATATTCTTTTACTAAATTCGGTTGCCAATGTTTTGAACGCATTTGACAACAATGTTAACTGAATACCGGTCATAGAACTGAAGTTTTGTAGTAATGCACAAAAGGTTAGTCGAAGTGATAAAAAAATGCGGCCAACTAAATAATAACCGACAGTAAGCGGTAACCAAAACGGACTGTATGTAACCGAAAAGTTCACATCAATGACCACTGAGAACGCACTAAAATCGAATACAAGCAAATTTAATAACCTAAATAAGCTATAACTCTGTTCAAAGCGAGATTATACCAGTGGTACAGTTGAATGGGGTCAAACCTTAAAGTGATAACGAAATAGAAATATATGGATACAGACCGCAATATATAGCATAGTTCCAATAACGCTTAATATGATACCCAGAAATCCTATTTTAAGGGTTACTTATTCAATCTTCCAAAATAGATTAAGGAATTATACAGACCAGTTATTTTTAAACTGCAGTTAACTCTATTGACTCTTCAGTCAAAGAAAAATAATTTCTAGTTAAATAAGAGACACTTATTCACCTAGCAGTACGGCTGGTAGTAATGTATCTAGTGCCGACGTCATTCGGTTGTCAGCGCTCGTGCGCGAACGAGAAGTATTGCTTACGTATAGCGTTGTCCTTGATAAATTCAGCTGTACTACAATTAACCCGATGCTTCCCCAATGAAGTGTCCAGGGTGTGCTCCAGTAAAAGGCAATGGCTCTTCGTTAAAAGAAATTGTTCTTAGATATCTTTCGGACTCGTTTAGAGTACTCGGATGTCAATATTTACGGGAATGCGAATTGACTAGCAAGAATGCTAACGAATTACAAGCATTAATAATTCGTGTTTTAATAAGTCATATGAAGAAGTAACTGCTACTGGTTATAGCCAAATTAAAATAGAAAATCTTGGACATTTACTGAAAAAGTCAGTTAGTATGAATTAGTTTCTTTCTAAAGAGGCAGTCATTACAACTTGTTCTATTCAAAAATAAAATGTATTGGAGTTTTCACCACTAATATATACAACTCTGGGCCAAAAGGCATGATGACTAAATAATAGTTTTAGTCCGTCTTTTACATTAGCAAAAAATACTGCACTCGTATTTTTTCTTCTGTTCCACAAACTAATAACAACAAAGATACACCGCTTTTAAATTTCGTGTTACGTCACTGTTCGGTACAAATTTTACAAAAGTGTGACGTCACAAGCCCCCATTCTCGAAATTTAATGCGTTATATTATCCAATATTGTGTGCTCATCTAAAAGATAGACTAATTACAATCACTTATTTTTAACCTTGTCATCATGCCTATTGCTTTGGGATAAATTTAATATTTTAATCGTTTTGAATACGCAATCGGAAAATGTAATCCACAAATCCAAAACTATATGGCAGTTCAAAAGACTTTATGGTCTGTGTCAAAAAAAGAATCAAGTAAATGTTATCCAAAATAGTAACATTTTAAACGCGTGACCCAAAAATGATTTCAGAATGTCAATAATCATAGTACTTAATAAAGTTTTCACTGTGGATTCAGAAGTGAGAGCTTACAGAATAGCATTGCTGGTTGCAGAAATAGGTAATCGGTATACCTCTATCAGCGCGACTCTATATCTAAGCCTGTCTTTCTGCCTGTTCTATAATTAAATGGCTGTGACTTTTAAACAGTAATACAAAACCGCATACATTTTTGATGTTCTTCTATGTTGTCATTCTAAGTATATCTACGTTTTGTTTTCCATAATAGAGTAACTAATAGATGAATTAAATATAAATACTAGTACCAAGGAAACTCGCTGAAGAAAATAGTCGTATGAAGATAGGGTTTGCAAAGGTAGGTAGTAAATATCATGATATTTATTAAATATATGTTTATTTGGAAACAGATTATCACTGCTGGTAATTCAATATTAAAGCCGTCGAGAAGCACTGAAAATTCATAGAATTAAAATTATTATTTGTTTTATAAATTGTATTAAATTGTATCTTTAGGTACTATAGTTATAATAATTCGAGAATAAACACTTTAAATTTCTGTTAAAAAACTATATTAGTAATCCTGATAAATATCACGATAATTATCAATTATGTCATCATCTGTTTATCATTGACATCTTAAATACACATGTAAGGTGCCTCCATTTAATTATCTATAAAAGCCAAGGCTAGTTAAAATAGTAATGCGCATAATTGGATTCGAATAATTTTCGAATAAACTTTCGTATAACGTGTAAATGCTTCAAATAGCAGCACACACACTAATAAATACTGTTGCCAATACAAAAAGGTAGTTGACTAAATTATTTTTATTTTTTAACTCAACATTATACAAGCACGAAGAAGAAAAGATTTTTTAAATCTAAAGTAAATAAGTAACATGCGTTTCAATTCTGGTAAAAGTCAAATAGGAGATAAAGGTTGCACGATACAAACTGTGGCGTAACCTGTATTTAAATGTAGCTGTCAGAAAGAAAGAGCAAGATATCCTTATTACACCCCTGCTTTTCACTATAAACAAACTTAAAATATTCATTACAAATCATTAAAATAAGGGATATTTGGCAAAATTTTGATACTGTTTGTACAAACATACTTTTGATTGCTTTTTGCTCTTGAGTGTAAAATAATACAGAAAATCAAACATAGGTTACCGTAAACTACCCTATTCGAATATTATTCGAATGCAATCGACGTCGTTATTCTAAAATCGAGGCTCCCTAATGTATACAACGCTTAAGCCTTCTGTAATATACATATAAATAGGTATCTCATATATTAATATAATATAAATACTAAAATATATTTATATACCTACATTACACACGATCACTTTGAATAACCATAGCGGAATTAAAAATATTGTGGTATTAAGCGAAGTCGGGTGATAAATATATACTAAATAATTAGGTCGGTATAGCCGAGATATTTTTTTATATTCCTTTCTTAGATATTTTGTATAGTATTGAATATTTGTGGTAAAACTGATCGTGCGACTATTAAGGGTGTCGTTTGCGAGCAGAAAAGTTTTATTCCTTAGCCGAGGTGATCAGGGTGCTTAGTGCGAGATGTTATTACGTTAACGCGATCGACACGTTTATGAGGTTCGGCGCTCCGATAGGCCCGCTTCAAGCTCTTAATCAATCAGAGAGCCAAACGCAGTAAACTTTTCGATCGCGTTAATGTGAACAACTCGCACTAGGCACTCAGTAAAGTTATTTTCCTTAGCCGAGGTGATTAGACTGAGTGCAGACGCCACCGCTACTGGTAGACTAATTTGATCGTTATACTTTACGCTTAAAAAGGCCAATACTCTTGTCAAATTCGATGTAAATATTATGTTATGTGGATTCCAAATATATCAATTATTCAGTGTTATCTGAGTTTTTCTTTGAGGAAATTTTTCGTAGCAATATGATATCTAGAACCGTACCAGATGTCTACCAGTCTTGAGTGATGAGTGTTAAGTGTATTACCAGTATACCTGGCTAGTCTTACAGTCGTGAAAGTGTGAATGAGCTTAGTCTCGAAATATACACTAGTGCTTAATCCATTATAGACAATACTGATGCTTGATTTAACCAAATGGCGAGAATCCGAAATCAAAGTCACATTGTCTTCGTAAACCCAGTTTTATATTGTTGAATAACTGCATGGTACTTCCATAAATTGTTTATAGATTTTGACAAGAGTTAGCCGTTATAGTACTACTCTAATATTAAGTAATATATGGTAGGTAGTTAGTGTCAGAAAAATAGTTCCGGTTGAAGGCAGAAAATGGTATAGGCATGGTCGGATTTAAAGGCTTGGAGGGCCTGGTCAAAAAAGAAGTGGAAAATTAAAGAAATGTTGGTAATATGTATATTTAATAATTCAACGTTCAGCATTCGATGTATTCAGTCAAATTCTATGTAAAGGATAGAAATGGAAGCTGCTTTTCCTCTTCTTAAATTCTGTCCTGTGTCTCGGCAATCACTATGCAGTTGTGTAGCCAATTTTGGCAAGGCATGAAATGGATATATTTGGTATCTTTCTAGAATTTGTCCTACACATAAGTAAAATGAAATATGATAACAGGATTTCTACTTACTTGATAAATTATGTAAGAGACAGGTGTTGGCAGTTTAGTCATTGGCTCTTTTTTGAAAGTTGTCAATTCTATTACAAAATTAGTAGTTTTCTATGTCTATGGTTTCGATGGAGTGGTATTAGTGTCTATGGATATGCACAGTTTAAATTTAACTATGGAACTATTTTTCGTGGTCGGCACTAGCTTGGCGCTAATATCATATATCTTTAGTGATGGCTAATAACCGTTTAACGTCAACATAATTTGACTGTTAATCGTTAATAACAGGTTACAAAAGCCGTTGATTTTCTTAACAGTTGGACTTATTCGCATAATGATTTATTAATTATCGAATATGAATAAAATTAAAATGAAATTTTCGTTTAACGTATCTAATTTGCTTGATACCTACATGATAGACGTTAATTAAAATTAACAGCTTTTGTACCTGTTACTTAAAGCAGTTAATTCGTTAAAATAATAGTTTAATATTAAAACGAACATTTCTAAATAATGCCAGGTCAAATAACCTAGTTATAAACGCTTATCACGATATCATTTAATGCAATGCCTTAATTGTGTACCTAAATAATAAAAGCAATATTTGAATAGTTATAAGCTAATAAATTATATTATATTTGCAAACAGTAGAAATGACAAGAAAGTATAGAAAATTTTATGGCTTGTAGCCGTATACTGTGGTTATATTTTTTCATTAACCTGTGAATTGTTAGAGCTACACAAGTAAGCTGGTTTTATATTGGCGATTCATCTGCAAAGCTTCTTGAGGAGACACTTTATGTCTGTAACAGCCTATGGAGAACCAGGATCCTATTTCCCTTGCGTAAGCAGCACTGTGACTTATTGTTTAAGTGTGAACATCTGAGAAGTAACTATGGTGATGCCAGCGCTTCTAAGCTATATAACCGCTTACACTCAAATGAGCCATCATTACTGATTTTCTTTTGGGATATTCCCAGTAGTAGAACTAAGTCTGGTAATGTGCTCGGTAAACGCCAATAGGTCTTTACATGGAATTTAAAAAGTGTAGTATTTAACTGCAAATCAAAAAATCTACATTTTGCATTAAAAATATCCCATTTCAAACAGCTGGCAAATATGTGGTAGTCTACCTAAATCTTCTAGAATATGCAGGCGAAACTGTGCCCTATAATTGAGCATGGCTACACCTTCTGTTACATAAACGAATTGCATTAAAATTATTATTGGTCTTTTACAACTATACGAGTTGTTCTATACGAGAACTATTAGTTATTGGACTGTTGAGCGTTCATAATTGCGAATGAGCAATAATATTGTTTTAGGAGCCGCTTAACTCAAATTATAAATATAAAAAAAATTAACTTTGTTGTTAGACTATCATTAAAAAAGTAATTCCGCTTGTCTACGGCCCTTGCGTTATTGTTAGTCAGGAGTCTTATGTTTGATTCCTAGTTTAAAAAATGTGTTATTACATTGTCCACACATAAAAATTCTCAGAAGCTCGCAATCTGGTTCAGGTATTATATCACCTAAACATATCTGCTGAAATCAGAACTGTCAAGTGTCAATGTCAGCGCACTGCAAGGTGGTGCAACACTGTTTGTAAAACCATTCGCAGTTCGGAACGCCGAATGACGAAATACGAAGAATATGAAATATAGTTACTCTAATATTTGCGGCAAAGCAATAATACTCCAAATATCATTGAAATGTCATATTTTTGTATTAGGTAAGTAATTTTGACTTAACATCTTTTGCTTTTCAGTAATTACAGCCACAGATTAGATAGATGCAGGTGACTTACGCATACACAATATAAACGTGTGCGTGCAGCGGTAGTAATGGACTAATTGACTACATGCATGATTCAATGGCTTAGATTAACTCGGCTACTGCCTTTGCGCGTGTCGTGGCATTGATCTTGGGCCAAACATTTTTATGATGGTCAAACAGTTGTTCTAAGTCTGAGTATTTTTGTATCTGTTATTCAAATGTTTGTAGGCTCCATCGTAACACAGGCATTATCTCTAGTGTGAGAGTGTCTTTAACAAAAAGGAAAGCGTAATTAACATTCGGCTAAAATTATCCAAAATAGCTATGCGTATATGCATCTATGTGTGTGTAGGTTTCCGCATCTTCTATAGAGCCTGTTACCTGAATTTATCTAATTTGTAAAACAGCTATAGCTTTAACATGTAACGTAGTGGAAAACTCCTACATCGGTACTGAAGTGAACATATAAAATTGCAGTCCTTTTTGCAAGGAATAAAAAATACTTTTAAATCTAATAAATAAACTAAATAGGTCTAAGCAAATGGTCAGCTTAGTGGAACGAATATGTCAACCAGAGGTATTTACGCATAGAAGCCTGTGTAGAACGATTTAGGATTTGAATTCGGTTCACCTACAACTTTTGGCCGAATGTAACTATGTTGTTCCAAACCGTTGTATGCACGCGTCTATGCTTGTATGCTTGCGTCTTGGCACGTTGTACTAACCTACCATTTATTTGTATTTAATTTGTACATGTTTAAAGAACCATTACAATTTCCATTAATTACTGATATCTACAACAGTAGTTAGGTACCTAGTCCTCTAAAAGTTACTTGTAAAGATGTAGTTATATTATAATATATTTATTACCCGATTGCGCAGAGATAGTGTAATTCATGTAGAATGTATGTAAATGAAGAGAATGCTTCGCCAATATTCCCCCTTTTTGTAAAAATAAAACGAAAAAAAAAAACGGACAAATGATTTTTTATTAAAATAGATGTTGTTAAATTAAAGATTTGTTAGTATTTTGGTTGTTTTATTTATAACTCTAGTTTGTATTTTAATTGTGCTTATACAATAGATAATAATAATATTGTAGGTATGTTTAATATTCGAGAATATACAGTCCACGGTACGTAATTTATTTCGAAACTTTGTTAATTATTTTATATTTCTATGAAATAAAATACGAGTTTTTGAGAAAATGAAATAGATCATTTTATTTTGTAGTGCTATAGTAACTAATTATTTGTCTACCCTTTTTCTAGAATTTTAGCAATAGCAACAATACCAACTCGTAGGCTACAATATACCTACCTCTTAAATAGTGGGCCCTAGATATAAAAAAAGAAGCGTTTGATACTTCGATACATATTTTATGTTATGTTGCATTACGAGAAGAAAATTCAAAGACAATAACGACTATGATATTTGATAAATCACAAAGTAACGATATACTAAGTGTAGTTAGTCTTACTATACTACTATTATCACTTATAAGGATACCTAGGTATATCCATACAGAGATAGATCTGAAAAATAAGTTGATTGAAATATATATTATCTAATAATTTCGATCGTTATATTAGGGAATTTTAACATTAAACTACGGTTCTTAATCGCGTTGGTATTTTATTTAAAGGAAATTTTAATTTATGTTTGCATTTATTTACAAATATAAACAGGTAAGGGGAGTTGTCAAAAACCGCACTGCACGAATGGGCCGCTGAGCTCACATCAGTTAACCCGTGTACATGATCAATGTAATTCGTTCGAAACATCGGGAAATAAATAGTTATTTACTTTTAAATAGTTACCGACGCGATCAAGACATAGTGCCTAATAGTATATTAAATTTTGTACAAATCGCGAAAGTCTAAAACAAATTTAAAATAGTTTTTAGTTCACAATATATTTTCGTCGTCCTGGTTGTGTTTGTGTTGACTATCATCGGATCAACGACAGAGTGAAATATAATATTATAATGCATTTATAATGACATCCAGACTGATGCGGTGACTACACACTAATCGCTGAAATACAGGTAAGGAATGACATCAAATAACAGGTACGAGGGTAGTAAGAAATTGTGATCATGTATAGAAAAATAACGGTCTATATTTATAAAGGTTAAAAAGCACAAGTCGTTCAAAATTTATTTAAACATAAAATAACTTGCGTTCAAAATTTATTTCAACATAAAATAACTTGGTCTCGTAACAATGCTATAGATAATGAACGATTATAGAAAATTTACGAATAATGATATTTACACAACGGTTATTAGACTTACCTAATAGCAGTGGCGACTCGAGGATTGTTGTTTAGCAGATTAGGTAGGTCTTACCAAAGTAAACACTTAAAATTTGAAAGCATTATTATAGGTGCTTATTAATTGATGACAGATATTGTACCTTTGCCTAATGATTGTGAAAAAGTTCAACTGGGATAATATCAAGTTCACTTTAAGATTTGTCACAAGAACTCTAATGTATTTAAGGAAGGCTTGTGTCCCTGGATCCGCCACTGTGTACTGAGTGTTTCAACTATTGAACGTATTAAGTGGTAAGTAGAAACATTTTGCCGTAAGGTGTGTTTATTGTTAATTTAATAATGAAGTGCCATTTTAATTTTTCCTCAATTTTAATCCTTGTTTATATACCTACATTTGGATATTGCTAGACAAATCTGGACGCTTCATCGTGATCGTTAACTTTATAATTAAGGTAGGTAAGCTTAATTAAAGTCCTATCCTGTCTGATTAAACCGCAAATATTACCTAACGAATAATCTAAGTATCAACTAAAATATAAACAAATCTTTCTATTACACATTGCTTGCACAGTCAACAGTTTAATTAAACAAACATCAAAACATAAAATATAATAAATACATAAACCAATTCAATTTATGCTAAACTTAGCCTTTACAATCTTAAATCTAAACATATTGATGTAGTTGAACTACTATATACGGATTTTATCGCGTTATTTATTTTACACTTTATTTACATTTTTTGAACTTTTATTTACATTCACAAAATTTTGAAACTGTTACACTATTACTAGATACTCCACACACAACACAGATTCTCGCTAAAGAACACAGATTCCTACCAAGGATGCTTCGCGAGGCTATTGAAATCAAAAACAGCCTAATTTCAATAGAGAAGATGGTTGGAATGTACCACCAGCTTGGGATACAGTCATTCAAATAGTCAAACCCAAGAAGAAGCAAACCACAGCTAGACTTCATGATACTCTGAGCTCATTCTGCGTAAATAGAAACACCAATGATTAAATTACGTTCGGGTACTTTGAAATAACGATATTGGAACATTTAGACAACTACCATCTTAGTCTCCCCGTGACCATGGCTGCTGAAAAGCAACCGAAACGTCGGAGAAAGTGTAAACTTAAATATAAATAGTTTTAATAATTTAATTAGCTTAAAATTAGTAAAGTTTAATAGTATCTAGTAGTAGTGTAACAGTTTAAAAATTTTGTAATAAAGTGTAAAATAAATAACGCGATAAAATCCGTATATAGTAGTTTAATTTCAATGAATAACATTCGCGTAAACAGAAGACAATATTATATTGATGTAGGTTAACACTTGGTTAAAACAATTACAAAAACAACATTGGAAAATGTGGCAACACAGTTGTTCGATATAAGTTGCATTACCAAAGTAATAAAACAATCTAATTAAACCTAATGCATATAGTCTGCAAACGATCGTACTAAAACATCAACACATCACTATCCTAGCTATTTCCGCAACCAGCATGGTTTATCATGGGATAGCTAAGATCGAAAGAAGGGTGAAGAAAAAACCAGCTAACCGCTAGAGTAGCTGGTACTATCAGTTACTCTATAATTAACATCAACAGACTTTCACATGGTTTCTGAAAGACCAATCAACAACGTAGCAAAATCAAAATTGTTTTAAGTAATCTGATTGGCTGCTGCTAATGCAGTCAGCCAATCACAGTAGTTGACATGTATTTGACTGTCAGTTAACAAATGTTTGTCATTATTTGTCATTAAAAAATCGGGTGTATTACAATTAAAATTAGAAATAAAATTAAATATTGTAATTTACGAAAATGCACGTCAATCTTACTTATTAAAAGGTTCCTATCTTCTATGTTCTAAAACAAATCATGAATTTAGTTAGGTACATTTAAAATATTTTTATGAGCTGGCCTGTTCACGAACACATAAACTATATATATAATAGCAATATAAGGGAGAGCAGCGCGTGCCGACAAATAACAGGACGTGCACAAGAATATTAAAAAATATGGAGAACATTTGTATTCTTCTTTTGCTTGCTTCTTGGTTCTTCATGAGGTTACTCGCAACTAGGTATAGGAACTCTGCCCCCGTTGGCGCATGCGCACCGCCAACGGTGGTGGAGTTACCAGGCCCAGGTACGTCTGGAGAACTTCTAGAATTACTCCAGAGTTAAGGTTGCTTCTGAATTCTTTATAAGGTGGTTTGATAAGCTTGATTGAGTTAGTGATTATTGTGTGATGACATGTGGGTCCAAGATAATCCGAGTGAACAGTCGTGTTTTGAAGTCTCCACTTCTTATCCTTTAAAACAGAATAACAATATTAATAAGTACATGAGAAGATTTATAAATATACAGGGTAGGTACATTTCATTTCAGTTAATTTTCAGGGCCGCTGCTGTAACGGCAATAAAGACTAGCCGTTAATACCAAACTGGATACCTAATTAGATTGTTCATCAATTTATTTATTTTAATTACTAGATGATATAACTTATCGCTGGTAAGTTTTCTAAAACTCTGTCTGCTTATAATAATTTAAAAGGTACATTTTGGTATTCTAAAAAACCTTCAATTCAAATTTTACTAACATTATTATATATAGTATTAAGTTTCAATTTGTCATAAAAAATAACAAATGTCTAATCTAATTAAGCACCCATTTCCATTTTAAGATGCCAGTTTACTACGCCTAGGTACTAATATTTAGTTGTGCTTATGTGGATTTTCTCAATTTACAATCTCAATAATTGGCAGTGAGTTCGATATTGAGAATGTCTATTTCATGATCTTCCAATTCTCGAGTACCTATTGTGAAACTAATTGGGAGAGTCCTATGTCTAGCAGTGGACTGCTCAATGCTGATTAATTTTAAATAAAAACATAGTACAAAATATTGTCAATAATTCGTCGACTATCAACTGAGATACATATAATAACTATGGCACAACAACAGAACGAATAAAAACCCAAACACAAAAGGCATTAAAAATATTAATTTAAGTTTCCATTAGCTGGTAACATCGACAACGCCCGCATTTGTAAGCGCTATTCTGTGAACACGTTAATTCTTTCCGCTGGCAACACACGCCTGGCTGCACAGACTATCACTCTTGATAACTGCAAAAAATACAAGCAATGTTAATTTTATTTCTACTTTGCACGGTTGAAAATGAGTTTATTAGGCTCAGGTATTTAAAATGTATGTGAATGTTCTGAGAAAAGAGGGTTTATAGACTGCAGTAGTTATTATAGTTGCTTGGTCTAGCTGACTTGGCTTTTTGTGTAGTTAGCCTTGGATCAATGATTTTTACTACATAGTCGGCGCATTGGTGTTAGTAGTGCTACTGTCAGTGCGACTAACGTCGTGGATTTGACTCTCCTGGGACAAATAGTTGTGTGACTGCTTCGCTATTAAAAGTGAACCCTATTTTCAACAGCCGCACCGAAAATTATTAATTATTTATTAGACTAGGGATTCGCTCGGTCACTCACTATTAGTAGCGCCCCCACTTAGTCAAAATCGTTTAAATATAATCTTATATATTAATGAGCATCCAAAATACGTTTTAAAATTAAGTGAATATGGCTTCGCTTACGTGAATCCCACGGAAACACATTTTTGAATAAACTTAGTTTATATCCTTTCCCTACTATCTATCTATTTGCCAAATTTCATCAAAATCAGTTTAGTGGTTTAGCCGTGAAGGCGTAACAGTTAAACATTAATAATATTAACAAGGACATATTGAATTAACGTAATAATTTTTTCATCACTACGGTCCTGAAATTTATGAAGGGGTCGTAAAATACGCAATTATCTACCTATTTAAGTACTTAAATATCCATCGTATACGTAGCTAGAAAATATTATGTAGGTACCTAAGCAAAATATAAAACCCATAAAAAGTTTACTATACAATGAGTCCTTCGTCCGAGACTTCACACATTTCAGTATAGATATCTACAGTTAAAATTTAAATCACTTTTTAACTTAATTCTTTACAAAACAGTGTCAAGTTCCCGACACAACATTTCTCATTCGTTTTAAAAGCTGCGATCAAATTAGACACAGTGTTTCTAACTGGAATACGATCCGTTCACCCCTTCACAAGGGCCGCCTATTTGAATTTGAAAAAGGAACTAAAAAGCGCGCGCGTTCGGCCGCCATCTTGCATTCGTTTGTATTCATGGACCTATTCTGCATGTATAGGGTTTGAAATAATGGCCTAATTCTATACACTCTTTGTATTATATTGGCTAATTCAAATTGAATGGCTCAATAATGAAGATAGCACTTTAGTATTGCTGTGAGAGTTTTGCTAAATTGATGAGAGAATAGCTAAAGAGTCCGGTGTTTTATACTAAAATTAAAATAGTTATTGTAGTGGTTTTGATTTTACTTTTTTGTTGCCTTACTACCTTTATAATAATACCTAATAAGCATGAATTACAAAATGTATGGTAATTTGAGCAGAAGTATTGCTTATATCACAAATTGGTCAAGTGCTCACTCCTGTCACAAGCTAAAATATGTTTTTAGTAGTCGTAAAACGTCACAGGCAGATCCGAATATGATGCAATATAAGTAGGTATTTATATTAAATTATATACTGCTAACATTGTAAGTATGGAAATTGGTATGATTAGGTGTTTATAACTCAATCATGTCTCAATCAGTGCTCGCGCCGAACGAAATTTGATAAAATTTAGTATGGTTGTAACTTATTTGCAGCGAAGGGTTTTAAGAATTTGTGAACATATTTGCGGACTACAGCTTATACTCGTTATCCTACTTTGTACTAATATTAATATTATAAGTACAGATCTAACTCTGTCTGTTTGTTACGCTTTCACGGCTAAACTATGGAACCGATTTTCATGATATTTGACAAGGAAATATAATTTGTATTTTAGGGAAGGTTAGGCTGGCAATTTTTTTGATATATCTGTGTTCCCGCGGGATTTATGTGGGTGTAACTGGCAACTGGCATTAAATAGTATTATTACAAATGTGAAAGTTTGTTAAGATGTATCTTGATGACACACAGGATACTTTTTATCTGATATGCGTTCTATGGGATTTATGGCGATAAAGCCAGACAAACAAGTGAACAGATAATGCAGCCATCAGTTAATAGTAATTTCTTTATAGTTCCATAAATGTCTGTACCTACCTTTAAAATTGTATAAAGTTGAAAATGACGACAAGAAAATCCACGTCTAATGATTTAAATCTTCGTAGCAAATTCACCATGTTTGGAAATCTGAAATACAAAAGATAATACATTATTATTTATCTTGTGACTGATACCTACCTAATCAATGTGGCTATGAATTATTATGGAAACGTTTCATGGCATTATAGATTTTTATATATGAATATCGTTTTTATTTTCTAGTTGACCCAGTACACTTTGTCTAGACAAAATGGTATGGAATAGAGCACACTCAGCTTTCAATTAACCCCGTATCTTTTCCATTAATTTTCTTTTCATAAAATCGTATTCCTACTTTAGGGATTATTTAATAAAAACAATAGCCAGGTCAGTCCTGTAAATTCTAGTTTATAGCCAGTTCTCAAATGATTCGTTTACCGGCTCTTGGTTGGAGTGTATCAAAGATTGTGCAACTGTTTGGAATTTTTGACTGAATTTTTTTAATAAAATTATAATTCTCCGAAATCGTTGTTTTCTTTATTATATCCTATAAAATGACTAAAAATAAGACGAAAGTCATCTTGGCACTTTTTGTCTATGATGAGTGGTTCTCCAGATAATTGCCGCTTTTGGTGCGCCAGGCGAATTTCCAAGGTAGGTAAACATCACGGCTCAGAGCACACCGACTCTGTTAGGTTAAGTTAGCAAACCCTTAGTTACACTCTGACCCGGCTCTTTAGTCGACTAAGGCCGCTCGAACTTATCCCGCGAGATGAGTTAACCTAACGAATGTTTTGAATCGGGCAACTGATCCCATTGATACATTTTATAATTTATACAGACACGAAAAAAAGTGTTACGACTGTTTTTTTTAAGGGATTAAATATAGTGACCATCAAAAATACTAATTGCACAGCAAATGTTGCATAGCATAACGAGCATCTATACGCCTCAAATCACTGCATTCCGTCTCGGAAGGGTTAGGTTATGTTAGGTTTCTTCGTAAACCCACCCAAAAATAAGGTCCGTCGACTTAGTTTGATCTCTTAAAAATATATTTTGCTGTGCAGTTAAATACTACCCATTTTTTAATATATTAGTATAACCAAGCGCTGGTGTGTCATTTCTTTCCCCGAACACTTTTGTTCACGTGTGTTCATATTTATATTGCATAAACATAAATAATATTCTTCTTTTTAAAATGGGATCAGTTGACAAAGCAAAAATAATAAAATTAATTATTACGTCAACTCATCCCGCGGGATAAGTTCGAGCGGCCTCAGTTGACTAAAGAGCCCGCTTACCATTCAAGAGCATTTAATGAATAGATATTAATAAATTGACTAGAATCGCAGTATGTCACTAGATCTATTAGGTACCATTGGTAGGCCATGTATGCTTACTGCTACAAGCATGTTGCTACATGTGAGATATATATTTCTAAAACTTGGATGTTGTTAACCTTACTAAAGAGAATAAAGGCACTGTCAGTACAAGTGACAAAGCTACTGGTTTGTCTGCTGACAGCACATCACCTCAGTAGCTTGGTAAACCTTACTCAATATTATAGAATGAAGATATGTTCTCAATGGGAGTAAGCCAGGTCTGTCAGAAGATTTCGCTATAATCCCTCTTACAAAAATTACAGTTACGTAACTGTTGATGTTTTTCTGCATTGTTTAACTAACCTGATCACGCTAGTTCCCATAAACCATAGGGTATCACCATACGAGAGGGTCATTTCATTAACGTTATTATCTCAAATTTCAAGTAATTGTCGCAGGCAGTTCGTTCTCAAGTAAACATCAAACAATATTAAATGTCAATAAGATAAAAAGTTATGCAGTGACGGCAGAATTCATTTCTCATTGTGAATCATCACAATTGATGCGTGGGCGCACCACTGAACCATAGTATATATCTGTAAACAGATTTAATAACGTATGACTGTAAAAATAGAGTTTAGTATTGTGTGGTAGGGTTTGAAATATGTAGTGCAGTTGTCTGATTATAAGCTGCAGTGTTGAACGGAATAGAATTTAATTTATTTGATGATAACGTGGGTAAAATGATATGGTTAGGGATACCACCCGGGAGTAATAGCAGCGATAGACCAATAGGAAGGTCGCTAGACTGTCATGTAGAGGTTTCAAGTTCGATCGCATGGCTCACACATGTAACTTTTCGAAGTCATGTACGCATTAAATAGTACTATTATAACTATTGCTTGCTTAAGACTGCGCCAAGCGTAAGACAGATAACGACAGAGCTCGTACGGCGCATATTCAAATCGGCGCGCGGCCACCATAGTAAAATTGTATGGAGGATTTGAAGTGCTTTTTTGATAAATATGTATCTTTATTGTCAACCAATAACTTAAATATTTGGAACGGACAAATTGTAATATAACTGTGTTTCGTTTAAGCTGTAAAATAAGATAGATTTCTACTGTTATAATCTAAAATCACGTAACACGAGCTTACGTTTTTGCTTTCTTTTTTGCAAATTTACGTAATTTTGTAGGCGAAAATATTAATTATTTTAAGTTTTTACACGGAGTAATTGTAAACACATTAATTTTTATGGTAAATGGATATTTTATATTTGTATTAAACAAAAAGTGTTGATTTTATTCACTTAACTGTGACCGCCTATTTTCGCATATTTCGCTCGGCGCAGTCTTAAGCGGTGATAGAATACTAAGTCAGAACACCTGTAGTTAATCAAAAAGTCTGCCAACCCGCAGTAGGATAGCGTGGTGGCCTATGTCAATTGCTTCTAACCAGTAGGTATATCTATAACAGTGTATTATTCTGTAATTTTATTCAGGCAAAGTTACTTACACAGCTTGTCCTACAATACTATACCGTATATATAATATAATAATATTCTACCACATACACACGACACCATCTAGCCCAAACTAAGCAGAGCTCTATGGGTACTAGATAATGGATAAACTTAGATATTATATACCTTTTTTTCGTAAGTACATACTTATTATACATAGAAACACCCAGTCTAAGACAGGTTCATGCACACGAATATTTGACTTGTGCGGGAATCGAACCCACGACTTTAGCCGTGGCAGTCGGTTACACTAAGCACTACGCCGTCGAGGCCGACTGATATGATATTCTGGGATATGCTGTGTAAGTAATCTACCACATTAGTCGGTACTGTCACTTTGAGAGATTTGACAACCAGTTGTGCCTTACTTATCTCGAACTTAGATATTTAAATTGAAATTAAATTATTTGTTTATTTTAAAATACTATTATTACCTACATCTATATATTAATACGTGAAGCAAAATCTTTGTACCCCTTTTTACGAAAATTGCGCGGATGGAGGAGTATGAAAATTGGCACAGTTAAAGTGTATATGGAGAAGGAGTGGCGAATCCCAATATTTTTATAAAATATGCATTGAAAATACAATAAATTAATGAAAAAACACTACACGCACACAACCATGCATTTGACACACACAGTCAAGTCGGGTTCGTAGTATTTCGACATTGTTCGTCTGACGTCGTACAATTCTTCGTAACTATGGTTACATATACCTTATTTATATGTAATAAAAAAAAAGAAAGCAAATTAGCAAGCTTAGGAATATCGTCAATAAACGAGTATAGTTATGTAAATAATAATTTGTTTCAAAAAGATTAAATTAACCCGTGTAGCCTTGGCGAAATCTGCATGAAATGTGATTATAAGGGTAAAGTTATGGACAATAAAATCTTAATAACTATAAAACTTAAAATTTAAATCAATTATGGTCGAATTTTGACCACTTCGCGGCAGCTAGTAATTTTAAAACCATTGATTATATTTAGACCCATTAGGTATACAACCGAGACATATCACTGCTACATAACTCATACATAGGATTTAAAAGATGGCTGGAGAGCTATCTTTCAAATCCTATGTAATCCTATCTTTCACCGACCAAATTCCCAGACTCTTGATTAACAGATCTTGTTGAAATACTCCATAACGTTTCAACCTTAAAATTGAACCGTGGAACTCACTTTTACTATCGAATACTGATGCTACAAGACTAATGCAGCAGTTTACATATCCTGTCTGAGTTGGTTTGTTACGCTTTCACGCCTTAACTACTCGACCGATCTTCATGAAATTTCGCATACACGTTGTCAGTGGTACAGAAAAGGACATAGGGTACCTTTTCATCCTGAAAAAAGTACTGTATTAACCTAACCTACATATACGCCAGTGAAGCCGCAGGCAACACCGAGTACAATTATAATTCTATGTTATGATATCAAGATTACAATAATATTGTTCTATGAGGTGGTCTATTAATGGCTGATTTTACCACATAGGAATGTGTTATTGAAAATAAACATTATAATACCTAGAAATATATATTATGTTAATATAATTGCATACTTAATGCTTTGTTTAATAATAATGAAGCTAAGGATAACAATACAATAAAGTGATGTCATTTAGACAAACTGTCTTGATAACGCAACGGTGTTAAAACGACTGCTGTGTACGGTCTCGAGTTCGATAGCCAGATCACGCAATATTTTATAGGTGTTCTGTATAAAAATCTGAGACCATGTTTGATAGGGTTCGTTGAGTGTTTCGTCCCAATGGGACGAATCACAGAATTTAATAAATATATATATTAGCATTCAGTGTTTCGTCCCATTGATTTAATTTATATATATATTTTTTGTTTTAATTCTGTGTTTCGTCCTAATGAGACGTAACGGTTAAGGGAGGGAATACTGAACTTGTGTTTTGACAGCAAGAGGCTCGTTCCCTATTACGTGTGACATAAAAGAATTGCTGCCGAAATGTGGGTAGAATACCCTAACTAAGTATAATTATTACTATGGCAATGCCCTTCTGCGTACCTTTTCAAGTACATAGGCGTAAGTCTAATACCCAAATTTCGGCAGCAATTCTTTTTGTCGTCGTTACAGTTTTATGTATATATAAAACTGACGACGCTGTCTGTATATACCAGACGTTATTTAAATACTAATTGTCATCGACTATTTAGATAAATTTAAACCCAAATCAATGGCATTTAAAACTGTCGGCCTGTCTATTTTTACATTTTATTCAAATCGTCTACATTACATACAGTTATATAATCTATAAGTTTAATAAATATAAATATAATCTAGCGCTTTTTCTTTTACAGATAACCATATATTCATTATCTATCGTTTTGTGCCGGCTTCACTTAGAAACCGTTGAACAGATTTAAATGCAGTTTGCGCTGATTGGTAGCTTGAAGTCCAAAATAAATTTAGGCTGTGATTAATCTAATTTCAAACAATAAATATGTTTTCCGGTGAAATGTAGTCTTCTCAGTGATAAAGTCTAGCAAGAAAATTATAGAAATCTCATGCAATATATTTACAATAGAAATAGTTTTCATTACAAAAGGAATTATATATCAAAAGGTAACAATATAATAGTTATGAGAATTGTTAAAGTAATGGACATTGGTTTGGTATTTTAAAATAATATCATACCCTTTTATAAACTGCCCTTTTCAGCACGGACTATAGTCTCAATAATGTCAGTAATGAGAGCAGAGATAGCTCAGTGGGGAGACCAACAGACTGCAATGCAGAGGGTCTCGGGTTCGAACCCACGTCGCGCACCTCTGACTTTCGCAGGTTATATGACTTTTCGAAATTACGTGCGTATTGATTGACAATTATCGCCTGCTCTGTGCCTCGGAGAGCACGTTAAGCCGTCGGTCCCGGCTGCCATGAACATCTATGGCAGTCGTTATTGGGAGAGTGTCGACACAAAAGATCCCACTGAGTCCAAGTGTCGCCGGTCTGCACTGACTGGCCCTCACATAAGATACATACATACATAGTCTCAATAAATTAGGTATTAGTTTGCGCTCATATTTGCAACTATTCGTGAAGTCTTAGGTTTCAATCTCGGGTTGGGAAATCTTAAGAAATAATCTGTAGTAGTCCTGAGTGCGTCTGATGGTAGCAGTTACTTTAGCCTATGAATAGTTTTTGAAGTGTCAGTTTGGTTTTTGGGACACGCAAAATGTATTTAGTTATCCTGTTTAGAAATTTTCAGGCCCAAGACGATGTGCGCCTGTAAGCTCTTGTAACGCCAGGAGTATAAGCACGGAGTATACCTATAAACGCTTGCAATGCGAGGTATTCAAATACATCACTCGCGCTTTAGTTACCCTTAAAAATTGAGGTGGGCGATGTTTCCAGCATAATTGAAAAGTTACGGACAGTCAAGCTTTCCTTTTAGAGTACTATTCCTGTCGAGAAAAGACAAAGCAAAGCTAGTCAAAAATATTAAAAAATCTGTCTTATTGTCTATTCTTTTCTGAACTCGACTCTGCTTACCAACTCATTATAAATCGCACTAATCGCGTTTATCTCTCTCCCACGGCAGAATACAGTTATAATAATGATAGAATACAGAAAAGATTATACCTTAGTAACTATAAAGACCGCGGCATTACTCACATACTTTCTTCTCTCTTTATTATTCCCAAGTCACTTGGGGTCGGCTTTTCTGGTCTAACCGGATTTGACTGGATATCAGTTTTTACACGGAGCGGCTGCCACCTGACCTCCGCAACCCAAAGGCTAACGATATCCTAAGGCTAGACCAGTGTCAGGATATTAGAGGGTACTGACTTTCCCAATAACGACTGCCATAGATGTTCATGGCAGTCTAGACCGACGGCTTAACGTGCTCTCCGAGGCACGGAGCATGCGACAATTGTCAATCAATACGCACATAATTTCGAAAAGTCATATAACTTCCGATAGTCAGAGGTGCGCGACGTGGGTTCGAGACCGAGACCCTCTGCATTGCAGTCTGTTGGTCTCCCCACTGAGCCATCGCTGCTACTTTTACATTACTCACATACATTCACGCCTATTGCCCGGAGGGGTTGGCAGGCGTATTACACAAACATTTCACCTGCTGTATATAAGATCCACTTTATGGAAGATGAACCTAATGCCATCTATTGGGGACAGTTCAAGATACCCAACCGCTATAGATATACATGACAGAAATATCTAACAATTTTGTGTTACAATCTGAAGCTTCTGAACAACAGCAAATAGACACGACTCGACTATGTATACGAAACCGTGACACAAGATGTTTTTTATATATCTATATATAAAAAAATCTCGTGCCATGGTATTTGTGGTCGCACTCATCCAAACCGGCTCGACAGATTTTATATTTTTTTTTGTGTATTTGGTAGGTATGAGAATAAGTCGTGAAATATATTCCAATACTTAACGGACGGCTTGGTAAACTCTTACCGTAGTAGCGGCTTACCACAAGCTCGTACACATTTTTATCATCAAACTGTTCAAAAATTACCTAATAACATAATGAATCAATCTTAATATACTTTCCAAACAGATAAGCTTCCATTGACCCAGCTGTTTCCCCCCCCCCACCACCTCCTACCACCCTTCACCATCCTGCACAACCCATGTTACCACCCGGCACCGCCTGTCTCCGCTATCTATAACGTAATGTTTACATAACTTATCTATTTCGGTAGAGACCGGAATCGGGGTAGGTCGGGGACGTGTGAACGCAGTGTTCCGTTTCGCGTTTGTTGATAGTTAGTTATAAAGATTATTTATAGCTATGTCTTATTAAGTATCCTGTTAGGAAATTTTCAGATGCTGTAGCTCTGATAATATGAAAAGTATTTTTTTTTTGTAAGACATCTTTCGCACTTTGAATTATTCCTAGTAAAGTCCCGTTTTTTCGTAAACAATGGACACAAAGAACAACCGGACTCGTAGTGTACAAGAAAGTTAAATATGGTAATAAAAAAAAATATATCTCGGGTAGTAGTTAGGACAGATATTTTTTAATAATTTTTCTGAACGGCTATCAGTTCTACTATAAGACATTTCAAGGTTATCCATTAATTACCGTCCATCCTGTATATTACAACTAGCTAACCGGCGCAACTTCGTCTGCTTCATATATGAGAACTTTCCCCGTTTTTGTAACATTTTTCATTGCTGCTCCGCTCCTATTAGTCTTAGCGTGATGTTATATAGCCTATAGCCTTCCTCGATAAATGGGCTATCCAACACTAAAAGAATTTTGCAATTCGTACTAGTAGTTTCTGAGATTAGCGCGTTCAAACAAACAAACAAATTCTTCAGCTTTATAATATTAGTATATTAGTATAGATATGCACTTATTATCAAGAAATAGCCTAATGGAAAACCGTTGGACTTCCACGCTGATGTCTCCAGTTCTATCCCAAGGCGCGCACCTCTGACTTTTCGAAGTTATGTGCGTATTAAATAGTTAATTACTGCTAGCTTAACGGTGAAAGAAACCATCGCGTCGTGAGGAAACTTATATGTCTGAGAGTTCCCCATAATGTTCTCGAAGATATGTAAAGTCTACCAACCTGCACTGGGCCAGCGTGGTGGGCCTAACCCGTCTCATGCTGAGAAGAGGCCCGTGCAGCAGTGGGACAGTTTAATACAGGGCTGATATTATTATATAAAGCAATTGTTACAACTTTTGTATAATACAGCCTGTCCGACTTTGACTTATATGCCTATTGGATTTTACCCGTTTGGGTATTGTACCTTTTTTATAGATTAAAGGTACCCGATGTGCTTTTCTGTGGTTTATTCCGCATTCGATCTTAATGTTTCGTCCCAAACGTAAAAATACGCATTCGCCCCAAAAATTGTTCCTCATATGCCCCTAAATTTAGATGAATATTAATTTCTTAACGTAATTCCTATTTCGTCCCAAATTATGTTCCTTTTCTGACCCTGCTTTTTTTGTATGGAAGATTTTGCCATACCATCAGCCGAAAAATGTTTTAAAACACCTTGATCTCTTAGCGAAACTTTGAGCTTATGATTGCATGACATCACAAGCCCGACATCGTGAATGTTCAGGGGGTAAGCAATCGCTGAACTACGACTGATGACTAGACTCCAACAAGGTACAATTTATTCCACAAATTATTGTTATGTTTCGAGTCTCAGTGTACTTTTTATCTGTTAACGGCGGCCTCGAAGGCGTAGTGGTTAGTGTAACCGACTGCCACGCCTGAGGTCGCGGGTTCGATTCCCGCACAAGTCAAACATTTGTGTGCATGAACATGGATGTTTGTCTTGGTCTGGGTGTTTCTATGTATAATATGTATGTATTTACAAAAAAAAAGTATATATGTATGTTTATCCATTGTCTAGTACCCATAGTACAAGCTCTGCTTAGTTTCGGCTAGATGGTGTTGTGTGTATGTGGTAGAATATTATTATATTATTGAAAACTATTTTTAATTTTTTAACCATATGCTCAAAAATGTAGGACGAAAAAGGAATACTTAAAAAAGAGGGGCGAATGAGGAACATTTTGGAATATGGGACGTTATGTAGGGGCGAAAACGGATCAAGCCTTTTCTATACCCTTTGATTACGTGCATGCGAAATTTCTTAATGATAGATCGAGTAGTTAAGGCTCATTCGCATATAAAATATTAAGTTAGAATGTAAATCTGAAATAATGTACTTATCGAATAGTAAGAGAATTACTTAAATTGGAAGGGTAGTTTCGGAGAATACCTACTACAACCAAACTTACAAATGTTACCTCTTTTTAATAGAAACATAGACCAGTTTCTGCCTACGGTGCCGTTCGCACGGATTACATGGGCTACATGTCTAGGGAAATACATATCAGGATGAAAAGTATCTAATATATTAATCCAGGGTTTAGTTTGTCTGTGTGGCAAGTTCAATCCGAATTCTATGCTTTACCAAAACATTATGCCTCATCCAGGAATCAAACCCGGATCTTCACAATAACATGCCAGGCACCCTATTTAAATATCAAATAAAGTTGAAGTTATCGTTTTGATAATATTAGTTCAACAAAAGGCAGAACTGGTTACATACATAAACTGCCCTTGAATATAAGAAATATCTTGTCACAATGTCACGGCGAGTATTTCAAGTTCCCAACCCTTTTAAACATAAATGGGTCAGCAGAGAGGTAAGTGGAAGAATAATCCAACACGCGTTAGTTATTTAAAAAGAATAATTGTGACAAAGGCAGAAAAGAATAAAGATATAAACAATTTATTCATTCAATTCATTTTTTTTATACAACTAAGTTGGCAAACAAGCTTACGGCTCACCTGATGGTAAGTGGTCACCGAAGCCTATGGATGCTTGCAACACCGGAGGCATCACTTGCGCGTTGCCAACCCTTTAGGAAAGGAATTGGGAAGGAGAAGGAGCAGGAAGGGCGAAAGAGGGTGATTGGGCCTCCGGCACTCTCACTCGCCGAACGAAGCACAACAGTGGGAATATGGCTATTTCACGTCGATATTCTGTGAGAGGGTAGTCCTTCCCCGGTCGGCCTATTCATGCTGAATACACAATAATCATCCCTCTTTTAATATTGGGTAAGCTATGAAATTGTGTTAGTGTCCTACCTAATTTCGTAGTTTCTATAAAAAAGGCAATGGTTATTTTAAAAATTCATTTATATTTCGTGTATGGACCATATATTTTATTAGTAACATGTATTATTAATAATAAATATCAATAAACTTTTAGACAATTTGTATTTAAAATTACATCGCTTAGTATCTGCACGTATTCTTTGTTACAATCCGCCATAATTAGGTACATGATGGTTCACGTTTTTGTTAATTTAGGACAAACTATAGTGGCCTAAATACAAGCAAGTATATATTATGAAAAAAAAAAACATAGACATTGAACTGGCCATTCAAAAAATATTGATGAAATAGTTAATATGAAAAGCACACCGTTACCGATTTACTTCATACAAAGCGGCAACTTCATATTTTAACCCCTATTATATAAGTATAAATAGTTTTACAATGTTTATGCTTATGGAGAGTTAGAGGTGTACCCTAACTCATTTCGTTAACTATTCTTGGGTCCCATGTGATAGGGGCGGCCCCTACTTACCGAACATATTGCCAGTCTTCTAGTTGTTACTTAGAATTCTTACAATTAATTGTGGATTATATGAATTTATATTAATAGGACACAAAGAGGTTTTAATATGTAATTTCTTTAATGTATTTATTTAACATATAACACGTCAGCTTAGACTACAAGCAGCTTTTGCTACTGACAATTTCCTTACAGAAAATGTTATCGCATTTTGAACGACCTAGACATCAAACCCGGGCGATTGTCCGGGAAAGAGATATCTTTCATTCGACATATGATGACACGTTAGCTTAGACTGCGCGCAGCTACTGAAATGACAGAAAAAGTTGATAATACTGTGCCTTGTACAATAATTGAATGGCGATTTAAAAGAGTGGCCGTGAGTTTCTTGCATGTATCTTTTCGTAGGCTGAATGTAGCAACTTCAATATAAATTCAGAAACTTTACTAACTAACTTATAAACTTATAACTTATAAATGAATAAATGATTTTGAACAACCCAAAATCAGACCCATAACTTCACGATTGGCCCAAGCAAAAGCGCATAACTAACACGAGAACTTCTACGCTTCGAATCCAATTTGTGTCCTTTGTTTCATCGTATTAAAGGCTTCCAGGACGCCTGTATTGCAAAGGGCTTTAAAAACTAAAAAATAAGCCCTCCGTGATACAGAGATTATACCTAGAGTTATCGTCTAAACATTATTCGTTCGTGTCGTAATCCAAAAGCAACTTATTTAACACACTATAAAAGGATTAAACACACTAGCTGTTATATTCCTATACCTTAACTCTGTAAAGTCGACTGCGTTACAAAGATTCACCTCCATAGTTAACTGTTTTAACAAATAAAACTTTTAACACCCTGTTTCTGAAAGGGCAATCAACAACGTGTCAAAATAAAACTCTAATTAAGGGATTGAATTGGCTGTTGCTAATTCAGTCAGCCAATCATAGCAGTTGATATAAGTTTGAATGATTAACAAATTTTTGTGTTGATCTATCTTTCACTCGTCGCGTGTCATTTGTGTGTAATCATATTTTAAACAGGTCTGAGCTATATTAAGCTATAGATATCAATAACGACCTCAAAAGAAAGTGGCGAAGGTCATCACCACAGTTCAGTATTACGGGCATTACGATGACATACAACAAAATGTAGCTCGCCATGGCCTTGAAAGGAGTCAACGATCGGAAACCCTCGCATCCGCCGACTGCAGTCTTCCATCTCCCTCGTACAACAGCTAAAAAGTATATGCATCTCTATCGCACGCCCGCCGCAGCGAGTTGCATCGACCAATGGGAGGGCTGCGCAAGCGCAACGGCGCGCGTCGTTTGCTCAACTGGATCAGTAGGGGTGTCAGCTTTTTTGTTAAGCTTTCATGTGAGCTTTTTATTATTAATTGTGTGGCGATGCTTGTATTAATATTGGTGTTTTAGTAATGAGTTAATGTGCTTAAATAGGTTTTGTAATTGTTACCTAATGTAGGGCTGTTGGTTTCTGAACTGATATTTATAGAAATTGCGTAAATGATTATATTTTTAAATTAAATTAAATGAATAATTACACGAGTATCATGAGTAGGAATATGTTTATATCTTATTTTAAATTGTAATATAAACTTTAATATGTAGATGTTATGATATACCTATTTAAACCTATTATTAAGAGATAGCATAACCTAAAGTTCTAGGTATAACTTTGATTACTCTGGTCATTGAAAACTGAGCGTAATTTTATGACACCGGCCAAAGACTAGTTATCTAGATAAATAAATTAACTATATAATTGAACTTTGCACGTTTATAACCGATAACCTAAGGTAGACTCAGCCATTTTTAAATATTGATTATGGTTCTAACAATATACAGGATATATTTTAAGACAACCTACTTTCTAGAATCTCAATGGATAGTAGATCAGTTTTGGCTTTGTTTTTTTAAATAATATAAAAGTCATATCTTTCTTCATAAAAAATAATAATTAAATTCTAAATAACGCCAATCTTTATAGTAAAATTTCAATCACATACACCTCTGTTCCAAATTACTTTCACATAGTAAAACTCATATATGAAACGATTATTTGACGAGCGAAGAGTTATGATATTTTTCAGAATTCATCCATTCCCTCGTTAATTAGTAAAGACTTATGACGTATCGCCTTCTGTTTAAATTGCCACGTTATTGGCGGCAGATTCCATATTGCTACTGAGAATTCCCCGTCACAAAACTCGATAACTTTTGGCGTCATCCGACAATAGAAACAAAGACTTTACAATCGACTGTATCCCAACCACTTACATACCACTGCTCACTAGACCAACAAGGCAGAATAAACATCATAAAAAACTGTTTAAAAAGCTGTTCATTAGCGGCGGCACATCCCTAAGCCAACCCTATCCTGGTTCATTATTATTATTGCTAAGCGATCGCGGCTGGAATATATAATGATTTATTTTATAATACACATCCCATTCTCATACTAAAGCACACCTTTGTTATCTTTCTGTCTTTTTTCTCACTTTCCAAACTCATTGTATTTGCTGTCCGTCCGTCATATGGAATTTGTGAAATAAATACTAAAGGTATGTGATGTCGGCTACCCGTTTTTGGATAAACTTGTTTGACGTTAGTCTCTTCAATTTTGGGATGTTATTTCGAAGATTTTGAGATATGTAGCTCTCGCAAGTGGGGTTTTGAGTTTAACGTGTTGTAGTTTAAAGTGTACGTTAAAAAGAATATTTAATGAAATTTTGTTTAATCTCGCTAGAATTGCCACCTGTCTATATTATTATAGAACTCTAACAAGGTTAATTCTTTGTATATTAAAGATGTTTTAAAATCTGCTAAATAAGGGAATTTGTTTTCGTATTCATGTATTGTTTTTTGTCTCAGCATACATCAAATTAGACACCGATTTTACATTTTGATTAGTATAAGAAGTCAGTACGTTGAACTGATTTTTATAAAATCATCAAAATGTACTTGAAAACACAAATACGTACGATTTACTTATCTTTTTTAGGAAACTGTTACTCACAAAACTAACGAATGACAAGCATGACCAAGAATAGAGTGTGTAAAGTAAAACCTAGCTGAACCTTCCATGAACTGTTCAGAAGACCATTCGAGTATGTTCAGGTTAAGAGTATACGAGCGTGCAATAAGAATGTATTGAAAGTAAATGAAGCAAGGGAGATGCGCCAGGATAATAGCAAGTGAAAATTTGTTATATCTGCCTACCTCGCCGCATGTATGTATGATACGTAACTTATGAGCACATACGAGTTATCATAAAAGCTACTTTCATCTGAATTCAACACAAAAATGTTGGAATTAAGAACAACAACTCTCATGAATTATTTAGTCCTCATTTTATAATATACTTACCTACATATAAAGTGTGTACAAAGATAAATAGCGTGATCCTACTAAGGCGTAACTATATAAAACTAATCTTAAAACACAACACAGCACAATTATAATACTGTTTTAAAAATACACCTTTATATATTAAGAGAGTCCAAATAGATTTCATAATTTTCGATTTCGGTGTTAAAATGAGGAATCAAAAGTTTGTAATATAGTAAAAGATTTACGCGTTTCAAAGTGACTGAGCAATGTTAAAATACTTTAAAGGTGAATTAAAAACGAGTATAAATACAATCCACGAAGCAGGAATTGAACCTGCAACCTTGACGAACCGTGTCATCGCTTTAACAACTAAGCTAGAAAGGTTACTTTTAGATCGTACTTTCATCCTAAACAATGTATAAACAAGATCCTTTTATATACGGCCAATGCATGATACATGATATGAGATAATAATTACTGCCATATTTTGACATAATATATAGTGTCGATCCCACGTTTTAGAAGGCAAGCCGTTTGCCATATATTGCGCAAAGTACCAGACTACGTTCTACTAAGAACTTCTTGTAAGAAAAACCCAATGTCACGAACCGGCCTAGAAATTTAACCCGAGACCCCATGCACAGCAATCCCATTTATAAAAAAAAAACAAATAAATAAACTTCATATATTTAATTTAGCTCCCTTCTCACACTGAGAAGAGGCCCGTGCCCAGCAGTGCGACAGTTTGATACAGGGCTGATATTATTATGTTTCTCTTATCACAGGTATTTTTTAACATATTATATTAGGAAAATATCTGGCCCTTTGGGAGGCTTACATGGAGACATGAGTCCAACGTGAAGAGGCCCTTCAAGAGTTTTAATCAAAGGTGAGATGGAACACCTACAGCGGCACTAGCCGCAGCAGGCGTAGGACTATTGCTACGTATGGATTCTAATATATGGGCTATGGGTATGGGTGTTTGATGAACTGGTATATTGGTAACTATGGATGATAAAACGACGTCTGCCCTAAATACTCAAATAGCAATCGGATGGGTAGACGATATTATTATTATTATTCTATGTCTTCAGCGCACTCCATTGAGCTCATCCACATTCAAAATAAACTAAGACAAGAACAAGATTTCACTTCTTCTTCTCTCTTAGCCTTTATTATTCCCAAGTCACTTGGGTCGACTTTTCTGGTCTAACCGGATTTGACTGGATATCAGTTTTTACATGGAGCGGCTGCCACCTGACCTCCGCAACCCGAAGGCTAACGATACCCTAAGGCTAGACCAGTGTCAGGATATTAGAGGGTACTGACTTTTCCCAATAACGACTGCCATAGATGTTCATGGCAGCCGGGACCGACGGCTTAACGTGCTCTCCGAGGCGCGGAGCAGGCGATAATTGTCAATCAATACGCACATAATTTCGAAAAGTCATATAACTTCCGAAACTCAGAGGTGCGCGACGTGGGTTCGAACCCGAGACCCTCTGGATTGCAGTCTGTTGGTCTCCCCACTGAGCTATCGCTGCTCAACAACAAGATTTCACTTGGTTTACTATTAAATTCTCATAAATGACTTGTCGTATTCTTAACCAAGTACGTTACTGCCAATACCTCTTCGAACAAAACACACAATTCTATCCGATACTAGATTTATATCCACTCAATTCCAATAAGTCCGTCTTGGCACCTTTATGTTTGCCTACCGACTACCAATTAGAAAGGTTTCTAAGTATTATGGGAATCCCTTTGCTAGTATTTACTTGTAAACAGTTGAACGAACTGTGGCTGACAATTTATGATTTGAATCTATTGCAATTTGAAAATACTGGCTGTGAGCAATTATATTGTATACAGAAAGAAGCGGATATGTTATAACCATACGCAAAGTAAATTATTCATTATGATTTAAGATCGTTCAATATATCGGTTAAGAAAAAAATATGACTTTACTTTGCGTAAGTATCAAAGTTAAGAGGCCCAATCACCCTCTTTCTCCCTTCCCGCTCCTTCACCTTCCCACTTCCTTTATCTCTTCTTCCTTTCCTAAAGGGTCAGCAACGCACAAGTGATGCCTCTGGTGTTGCAGGCGTCCATAGGCTACGGTGACCACTTACCATCAGATGGGTAAGCATGATTGCCAAATTAGTTGTGAAAAATATTTTTTTTTTCTTGATGTTAAATGAAATTCTGATTAGCAATGATATCTTTTGCACTGGGAATAATACCTGATTATATCACTAAGACTTTAAATAAATAAAAATTAAGGTTACAAATAACTCCCAAATCCGATATAACTATCAGCGGATTGAACAATTTTTTATCTCGTGCGAGAATCAAACCTTGTATATTAAGTGCAACGGCAATGCATTGAACATTTAAATATAAATTAGATAAATTAGAATAATATTCTTAAATAAATAAAGCTAAATAAATAGACGTCAAAATCATTTAGATTACACACAAGTCACATTAATACCTATTAAATTATTTTATATCCATTTAAATGCAGGTTATTTTAAGCATAGCCATTACATAAAGCTTACTGTCCAAGAACTGATTGCACATTTTTATGGAAATAAATATTTATGATTTTGACTTTGACTTTGACTTACTAAAAACAAACTGAGATACAATCCGTATTTTAAATGACGTAAATTTTATAAACATAATTGTACACGCCAAGTTTGTCACATTATGAAAGGAGAAATAACACACATTTTGTCACACAGAACTGTCAAATAAAGGTTTTACATTTACCCATAGTGACATCACATATTATCAACTTGTCACGCCGCGTGACATGCTGACAGTCAGTGAGTGTTGACAGGTTAACACGTGTAAAATACGTTGAAGTAATTATTTTAAAACTAATTTTGATAATCACTGATTATTTGTGGAGTGACATGTGCTTTACTGAAAACTGATATTATTTGGTTGTTTTATGACCTGTTTCAATGATCATGTAAGAGATTTTCCAAATATTAATCTTGTGCTGTCTTTCTCGATACTCTAGACAGTATACACTACAGAGAGTATTATAAACATTTTCACGGATTTTCACACATTTCGGATAGGTAGATACTATGTTTTTTTCGCTTGTAACCCTCAACACACCTAGGAAAAACAGTTAATGTATGTTTATAATAATATTATATGTTAATGTATGTTTATATATACGCACTATATTGCGTTTCTATATAAAGCAGTCTACATCCTTTTCTAAAGCTATTTTCCTACTGAAAATTAAACAAGTTATTAAGCCTCGTGGTAAAAATAAATGGTAGCATAAATACATAATTATTAAATGTTAATAAATACGACAAGATGCCATAAGCAATTAAAAGAAAGATTTACTTGCAGCCATTATCCGGAAGACGACAGCATTTTTATAATTTTTACGTATAACTTGTCAAACGAATACTGACTTAACTACTTAATAATAAGGTTCATATTGTGGAATTTTACAGTTATACATGCAGTTAATTACTGAACATATTAGCATACGGTTAGGTCAGCTCTCACTATTGTTTCAATTTTCCCATTGGTGAAGGAATCTGATGTATGTATGTGTCTATTAGAGATGCCATCGCCACGGACTGTGTAAAAGTACCATTATTTATATATGATGTTGGTTTTTTTAAATTATCATGTTGACGAGGGATATGTAAATTTAATTAAACATGATTATAATGTGGTGGAGCGGTTATTAATACTGCTATGCTAACAGATTCGATTGCCGAGTCAAGCGAAATGTTGTTGGAGTTTCTGAAAAATAATTTCTTTATAACAACACGAGTCTGATATTGTATCTGTTAGACATCAATGTTGTTCGCTCTACTTCGATGGACCTAAAGTTATGGCTGGTGAAATGTGGGTGTAAAAGACCTCTGCCTAATAGACACGGGTATGTATGTATTTTCATAAAATTATGACCCCCGTCAAGGGACATCATAGATAAAGATTTATTTTTGAAATTTTCTTCTCTAGTCTAGTATGTCTATACTAACGTTATAGAAGATGGAATGAATTTTGAATATTCGTATGTATGTATATTGGAGGAACCTACACCACTACGAAACCACATGACACTATTTGAAAAATACTTTCACTATTTGAAAGTTACAATATTTCAGATGGAAGATAATTGTTTTATTGTTTTAACTGAGCAAAGCCGGCTTGGGTCGCTAGTATTATATACAGTCTTGATCTGTATATAAAAAAGCGACCCGCTCTCGCTCTAGGTTCTAGACATAAAACATGCTATATACCAATTTTAACAATTCCCATTGTTAACCTGCAACCGGGAAATCGATTAGGAATTTCCATTCACGAGTATTCGATACCAAAACACATCACTCAACGGAGCGTGTTGAACCGGTAAACGTCCACGAAATATAATTTAACACGGACTCACTAATAGGCCGGCCCAACACCGAATGGGAATATTTTTATTGTCCCGTTTTTGTCCGGACTGGTTTCTAGTTTCCACTACTGCAGTGAAGGGTTAAAGAAATGTTTTTTGGTTAGGATTTTAAAGATGCTTGTGGCGTTTCGACTTTGAATGTGTTTTTTAAAATGAGTGGCTCAAATTTCTTGTCCCTCGTAGACTAAGTTTTCAGCTTTGAATATATCTTAAAGTTGTAAATGAAACGTCGTAGATGTAAATTTCACGTTCATATGTGTTACTTTGTGACGTAAATGAATAAAATATTTTATAATTGACATTCAGCTTTTAGCTTTGAATATGTCTTGAAGTTGTAAATGCAACATCGTAGATGTAACTTTGACGTTCATGTATGTTACTTTCTTACTTAAATGAATAAATGATTTTTTTATTGAGATTGAAGTACTGAGTACCTATTCATTGTGAATGCTAGTACTGCTAGTCCAAAAGTTATTGGGTATGTATTTTATACCAGCTGATATCGCACTAAATTAGCGAATTTACAGAAGAGCGCTGAGTCACATCTCGTCGACATATAGTTAAATTTTATTAAAATCTCTCATCTCATCTCTCATAAGCTTACAATGGATAATATATGTCACAAATAATCACAAAGACATATTTCGTTAGTGAGAGCTTTTTAGAACTCCACCTAATCCTCTGGTATAAAATCAAATCAAATCAAATCATTTATTTGCGAAATGTGGGTTAAGCGGATCTTAAATTAATACAGGGTATCACCATACTCAGGTTTTAAGCATGCAAAATTTTATTTATAATATTACAAACTATTTAATTTTTAAACATTGTTAGACACAAGCATGTCAGCACTTATTAAATAACCTATGAATAAATATAAAAAAATTACAAAGCATGTCAGAATCAAACAAAAAATTATAAAGTAAAAACAAATCCAACATGTCATACAATTTTAATAATGTCACACTCGTAATTATTTTTATGGACATTTATCTGTTAGATATTCCTTGACAGAATAGTAAGCTTTGGCAAGCAGTGATTTTTTACACCACGCTTAAATATAAAAATATCCGTTATATTTAACAATTCGTTTGGCAAGTGATTATAAATGCGTGGGGCCATATATAATATGCTTTTGTTAATTTGTGCAGTGTTGTATATTTTCATATTGTGTCTTCGACTGTTAAGTTTCTCGAATTTATTTATATTTTCTTACAAACAAGATAATTTCGAGAATATATTTAACCGGTCGTATACCGCCGGCTCGCATACCAGCCGGCAGATTTGTACCCGTCGTAGGCCGGTGGCTCGCATGCGAGCCATCAAATTGGCGCCAAAACGCCGCGCGCCGCCTTCGCTTTAGCTTAAGCTAACGTAAAACCAATTTTGTGGCTCGCATGCGAGCCACCGGCCTACGACGGGTACAAATCTGCCGGCTGGTATGCGAGCCGGCGGTATACGACCGGATAATAAGTAGCGTTAGTAGCTTTAATTGTAAAAATAAGCTTTGCAGCTATCAAGCATTTTTAATTTACAAATGAACCTCATGCATTTTTTTGGTGCCTTAAATGCCGTTATCCAATTAGTGGAGTTTCTCCAAAATATAACTCCGTATGTTAGAATAGGTGCTACATGACCATGATAAGCTATTAACACGGTTGATATATCTACAGTTTTTGATAGGGCATACAAGGCATATGCAAATTTATTTATTTTCGCACATAAAAGTTCCAAATGTGATGTCCAATTCAAACAAGAGTCAATATTAAGTCAAATAATTCAAGTCAATTTAATCAAATAATTAATGTAAATTTTGCCTAATATTTCTAAATGTCATACAATTTATCTTATCTATATTAATTTTCAAGTTATTTAGTGTCAACCAATTAATTATACAATGTAAAGTATTGTCAATGTCCTGTTTTAATAATATTGTGTCATTTTTCCCTGTAAATATAATTGAACTATCGTCTGCGAATGAAATAGTTTTATTGTTTGTCAATTTTGGTAAATCATTAATATATATTATAAATAATGATGGACCGAACACACTTCCTTGTGGAACAGAAAAGATCTTTTTACCTTCTGATAAATAATTAATTACTTTTTTAGTTTTTGAACATAACCTAGTAATTTGCGTTAGTTGTATTCTGTCACTAATGTATGATTTTATGAGATCCAGGACAGGACACAAAAGGGGACAGGATATGAGATCCAGGAAAGGACACAAAAAGGTTCTGTTTAGTTACTATGATCCAATTATTTGACAACATAAGATGTCTTGTCAAGTCAATAATTAAGGACTGTGCACACACTGGCCTAAGTTTGGTTTTGGTATCTAAAATTCAAGTTTTGGGTATAACTTGTGGTTTTAATATACGGGTGTAAAATGTTAGTTTGGTGATTAAGCAATACAGTTAGCGTTACTTAAATTTGATTCCACTTTGAAATGAAAGAAAACATAAGACATAGTATACAATCGTTAGACTAACAATTTTCGTATATAATATTATTTGCATTGATAAAATAGGTTGTAGGTCCTAGTAGTATTACTGGCTTAATTTAGTGCAGCTCGATTGGAAAAAAGCTTGAATTCTACCGAAGATGGCGTGTTGTGTTCCTGATAAAAGGAATCACTAAGCTACCAGAGTAAGCAATCTACACTCTGGACTCCTGACCGAAGAAACAGTGCCTCTATAAGAATTTTCGGAATCTCTTTTCACTAACACAACAGAGCTATTTGGTTTCGATCTTTTGTTAACCTACTCGGTCGCACTTTTTCAGGGTTAAATACATTATTTTGTAGCCATCTCAAACATAAACATCTCCTCTATAGGCATAAAACAAGGATATAAGTGGCATTATTTTTAAAAATCCATATCTCGTGCTTTTATTTTACCGAGCTAGTTAAAATAAAACGTGTTCCTATAAATATGGTAAGTTTGCTGTTAACGTGGACAACCAGTCTTGTGTGGTCGTCATTATATTAATAATTTAACATCCCACAAGATTATCCATCTGTGTACTATTTTTAATTTTATTTTTCTTGTTGTTAATTTTATATGGGTGGTACAAAAACAGTCTGAAACTTTATTTATTAATAATTTGTACTTTAGTAATATTTTCAAACTATGTCTGGAAAAAGTGTGACTTGGAATTAAGTTGCTCAGTAAGGTACTCACAAAAACCTAATTATATTGGCAGTTTAAATAAATTTAAATTTACAAAATGCTTGCATATTTTATAACATCTGACTGCTAGTGATTTTTTAATTGCCCCTTCTTTGTTATAACAACAAGGCTTTTCATGATGTCAATATATTTTTGCATTAGGATGTTTAAGAAACTTATTTGAGCGATTATTAATTATTGTTTTAATATATTTATATATCTATCACACATACAATAGTAACTTTAGTTATTGTCGCTATCTTGACATAATATGTCAAATATTTTATTTGTGTTAACATAACCACCGATCATAAAATCAGGCAAGAACACAAATGTCGTGCAAAATGGTACATAATCAGGGGTAATTCTATAGCAACACAGAATTTGATCGTGTAGACAATAGACTCATTCTATTGTATTCTACCTAAATACGGCTAGCAAAATTTAGGTGCCTAAGCCTTAGAACATAATTATAGCACTAACGAACGTCTTAATATTTAAGGCAAAAATAATTTGTCATGTGTATTTTGACACGGAAAAATTAAATTTTTAGCTTTACCCTAACGATCGTCCACCAAACAAGGTTATTTAAATTTCAAACAACAATACAATAGCTTCAATGTACATCTTGCACCACGCCTTGCATCTAACTGCCTCCACATTCAATACACAATACAAGAAACGATCATTTAAACTAAGTTATTCAAGTATCCAGCATTTTTTACCTTCAAGACCCGTTCAATACTCTATTTTTTTTTTGATATCGGATGATACCGGTTTCTGTTACGGCTCATCTCTATCGAGTTATTACCAGACCCCTCACTGCGTTCTTTGTTACATTACTACAATAAATGTAGAGTTTAAAGTGTTATTTTGTATGTAGAGCACGAGTTCTGTAAGCTCTTTTCTTAGTTCAGTTGGATGTTTGTACTTTGGATGTTATAAAAGAAACTTTATACAAGTATTAATAGTTCTTTAAAGGTAAAACAAGAATACCGAATTCGCCTTACTTGCTTATATATAAAACATTTTAGCAATTGCAATTTGCGTATTTTCTTTTAAAAAAGACAACTACCGCACTAGTAATATTCCTGATGAACTTTACAAATATTCAAACAACGGACACAAAGATCATCCAAACTCAGAACAACTATTTATGTTGAAATTAAACTACTATATATATTTATATATATGTATGTATGTATGTATCTTATGTGGGGGCCAGTCAGTGCAGACCGGCGACACTTCGACCCAGTGGGATCTTTTGTGTCGACACTCTCCCAATAACGACTGCCATACTTGTTCATGGCAGCCGGGACCGACGGCTTAACGTGCTCTCCGAGGCACGGAGCAGGCGATAATTGTCAATCAATACACACATAATTTCGAAAAGTCATTTAAATTCCGAAAGTCAGAGGTGCGCGACGTGGGTTCGAACCCGAGACCCTCTGCATTGCAGTCTGTTGGTCTCCCCACTGAGCTATCGCTGCTCATATATATTTATATATATAATTTTTTTTATATAATTTTTTTCATGTTTATGTATTTTTATATAAATTATGTAAAAACTGTAAAATAAACACCGCGATAAAATCCGTATATAGTACTTTAATTTCAATGAATAACATTCGCGTATACAGAAGTCAATAATTCTTCAATAATTTTCATGTATTGAAAATCCTATGTCAGCACGTAGTCAAATTAAAAATTCATTTAGGTCACAAAATAACACTTATGAACGTCAAAGGGGTTAGTGAGTTTACAAAATTTACTGAATTTATATTCAATGTTAGTTGCTAGGTTCAGGACGTAGGTTCAGGTCGTAGACCACGCTTTTGATTAAGTACGTTATGTTGAGATTGTAGTCTAAATTCCAGCTGCATGGATTTTTCAAATTTTCAATTTACTACATCTTTCGCCAGTCAAATTAAGATCATATAGAAATATTTATAAAATCTATGGCTTTTCGGGTTTTATTAAGTCAGCGTATACAAAATAAGTGTACTGTCTTCCTATGCGATTTATTGATTAATCATTGGTTCTTTCACCTCATCTTGGATTAGTATTTGGTACCCCTTTCCACTTCATTAGGTATTTTGCAAAGCAGCATGTATGGTTCAGGGGGTAAGCAATCGCTGAACTACGACTGATGATTGGACTCCAACAAAGGACAATTTATTCTACAAATTATTGTTACGTTTCGAGTCTGAGTGTACCTTTTATCTGTTAATGGCGGCCTCGAAGGCGTAATGGTTAGTGTAACCGACTGCCACGCTTGAGATCGCGGGTTCGATTCTCGCACAAGTCAAACATTTATAATCATGAACTTGGATGTTTGTCTTGGTCTGGGTGTTTTTATGTATAATATGTACGTATTTACTAAAATAAAGTATATATGTATGTTTATCCATTGTCTAGTGCCCATAGTACAAGCTCTGCTTAGTTTGGTCTTGATGGTGTTGTGTGTATATGATAGAATATTAGAATTGTATGTTTATTCAGACCTCCGCAACATAGGACTTAATTCCTAGCACGGGTGTAGACATTTTAACAAAGAATTAGTTCAACTATCTATTGTAGCTAACTGAAAATTATGTGTCAAGCATTACGTTATCTGGAAACTGTCTAACAGTATAAAGACGTAAGATTGTTTATTTTAATATACGTAGAGGTAGAGAAGAGAGTATCTATGGACATTCAGAATTTATTCACTAATTCTTTTGAGTAGTTATACTTTAAATATTATATCAGCCTTGTATATAAACGGGCCTCTTCTCAGTAGGAGAAGGATTAGGCCATAATTCATCACCACAATGCGGATTGGCATACTTCATATATCTTCGTGAACAGCAGATCTCTCAGATATGCAAGTTTCCTTACGATGTTTTCCTTCATCGCAACACTATACACCCGCGTAATATCTATAGGTAGACTATATTTTAATAACTTATTATAAACAACGATAAAATAGGTAATGATGTCAACCTATAACATTTACGTAAATGTCAAATATTAAGTAACTTGTAATAAAAACGATATAAATATGAAGACATTATATTTTTTGTAACATATACCTTTTTAAACTATAGACTGTAATTATATACGTTTGTAACTAATAAGTTAACTCGGCCATCTGCATCCGCCACGTGTTAAAATAATACGAACCAAACGCTGTTTATGACTTGCTAGGGGATACAACCGTTTTTGAGATATTTTAGACATATTGATCGGCAACTGGCATAGGGCTGACCAAATTATTTGGCACGGTAGCCAGGGTTATTAATAATTGACAGCGAAATTATCGTAGTTAGTGACATCCTAACTAATATTAAAAACCGAATGTGTGTTTGTTCGTAGGTTTGTTTCACTTTTACGCCTTAATTACTCGACACACGAAATTTTGCATACATGTTGCCTCATTGCCTGTATATCCTATCATACCAACCCATACCTTTAATCCAGAAAAAAGGACTGTCCCTGAGCTCAATAATTAGTAATTTCAATATGTTATACGTAAATGTAAAAAAAGTTTATTAATAGTAATATTTTTATGATGCCCGCGTGGTACCTACATTAATAAAAAGTATGCTATGTCCTTCCCCAGGTTTAAAATTATCTCTGTACTAAATTTTATCTAAATTGGTTAAGTGGTTTAGCTGTGAAGAGGTAACAGAAAGACAGCTAGTTACATTCGAATTTATAATATTGAAGTAAGGATTAGTATGTATGTATATGTGATAATTACGTTTTTTATATTTGTTATACGTATAGGCAAATATTGACGCCATTACAAGTCAGAGCTCTACAAGCCGCTTGAAATCTCTGACAATTAGCAAACATAGAAGCTCAAGGACTAAAGTGATAGATTGTTAAAATCATAAAATATTATAAACGACAAAGTAATTATTTAGTTGTTACACATTAACTGCTAAATTGCTGTAATGATTTTGATAAAATTTTACGTAAACATAGCCTAATCTTTAGAGAAGGATAAAAGCTTGCTAAAAGTTAAAGAAATCCGCATATAACACCAATAATAATATTCATAAATTCGGTCTTTGTATTATTTCAAGGAGCATCTAATTTAAAACATTTTGAATCCAAATTCTTTATGCCGGTACCTTTTCAATTAGTTGATCGTCAAAAGGGCTGCGCTATGTAGGACATAATGTTTGTATTTTATAGGGCATGGGGTGGCGAGACCTTGGCATTGAACTGTGGGAAGGCGGCATGTGTGAACTAGTGAGGGGACAGCGCAACTTATCGATAGTTTTCATTTTGAAGATAATTATTTTTAATTTGACATTTTGGAAATAAAATATTATAGATATTTAACATGTTTAGGTTTTAATAGATATTGGTATATTAGTATCTTTGGTTGTTGGGAGTGATTGCAAAAGAAATATCTGATAAAATGCAATATTGATAGAGTTGTAAAATTTTTGATATTACAATCGTATTTAGAAAGTTGATTATGCAAAGCAACTATCATTTTATTAGAATTAACTATCATTGAATTGACAAAACTAGAAGCCTAATGAATACGCAACTCAGTGAGGTACTGAAGGAAAGAAAGGATTGACTTATGAAACTTCAATATTTTTTTATGTATTAGATATATAATTGTCTGCGTGATATATTTAAAATTATAAAGTATTAAAAGTTAGTAAATGCTAAAATTATATTCAAAATCGATAACATATAACACATAGCCACATACAAAGTGCAGATAACATTTTATCGATATCGACAACCAAACAGCTGACGATCCAGACATGTCCCATTACTAGTCGTCACAAAAAACCTGTCTGCTGGTCACTTGTGACCTCACCAGGTAGGGTCCCTTCCCCCCGCGCCGCTCGGCTAAGGGACAAATTGTTATAGTTTATGGTCAAATGTAACCCCACGTTGGCCTTTGCGTGATAGCTTTTTTAGTAAGAGTAGGTTAACTCGCGGGTGAAATAGAAAATGGTGGAGGTTAAAGAAATAAAATAATAGTAAAGTTGTCTCTAGGTAGAGTCAATCAAAAACATAAAAAACGATAATGTAACTCTACAGTATCGTCTTTTTTAAAATATTTTCTGTATTTTTATACTGATGTAGAGACAAAATGTGTTTTTTTTACTCTAGCTAGAGCTGTAGTAACGTATGATTTTTTTCTGTTTTCCTTTTTAAGCAACTTTTAATCTATATTTGCGATAAAGAGAACAAAAAAGCTTTCTGAGTAGCCTTATTTTGGTTTTATTTTTACTCTCTCTAATTTGGTAAAGTTATAGCGAGCGCTTTTGTGATCATGATGCATTTTGATGTGTACTAGAGTAAAGCAAAAGTTTGAATAAGTATATAATCTATATACTAATATAGTTATAGTTAGTCATTGCAGTCTGTTGGTCTGCCCACTGAGCAGCGATAGCTCAGTGGGGAGACCAACAGACTGCAATCCAGAGGGTCTCGGGTTCGAACCCACGTCGCGCACCTTTGACTTTCGGAAGTTATATGACTTTTCGAAATTATGTGCGTATTGATTGCCAATTATCGCCTACTCCGTGCCTCGGAGAGCACGTTAAGCCGTTGGTCCCGGCTGCCATGAACATCTATGGCAGTCCTTATTGGGAGAGTATCGACACAAAAGATACCACTGGGTCGAAGTGCCGCTGGTATGCACTGACTGGCCCTCACATAAGATACATATATTAATACGTGAAGCAAAAGCTTTGTACAACTTTTTACATTTGGAATTTGGCACAGTTAAAGTTTATATGGGAAAGGAGGGGCGAATCCTAATATATTTATAAAATATGCGTTAGAAATACATAAAATTAATGAAAAATCACTACACGCACACAGCCATGCATTTGACACAAGCAGTCGAATCGCGTTCGTAGTATTTCGGCATTGTTCGGTTGACTTCGTAGAATGCTTCGTAACTATGGTTACATATGTATGTGGAGTAGGTGACTAAATGAAATGTGATTATAAGGGTATAGTTATAGACAGTAAAACCTTAATAACGATCAAATTTAAAATTTAAATAATATATGGGCGAATTCCGGCCGCTTGGCGACCGCTAGTATGTGGAATAAGACACACGATAGTGAAGATGAAATATATTTTTTAAATATTGACTTTAGGTAGAGTTGTAAAATAATGCATAGTACTACATACCGAGATGATATGTAGTGGAGTATTACACCTACATTTTAACAGTTAAGGATCTAAGTCATGCAGAAGGCTGACGTCCACTGGACACAAATCCAGACACCGTCGCTGATTTCAGCATGAATGGGCCGGCTCGACCGGGACTAGGACTACCCTCTTACAGAATATCGACGTAAAATAACAGTATTCCTACTGTTGCGTTTCGTTCGGTGAGTGAGAGTGCCGGAGGCCTAATCACCCTCTTTCCACCTTCCCGTTCCTTCCCCTTCTTCCTTCCTTTTATTCCTAAAGGGTCGGCAACGCGCAAATTACGCCTCTGGTGTTGCAGGCATCCATAGACTACCGGTGACCACTTACCATCAGGTCGGCCGTATGCATATTTGCCACCTAAGTCATATAAAAAAAAAAAACTTCCAAGACATTTTTGACAGCAAACAGAAAAACAATGCCCGATCCGAATGGAATCCGAAACCTCGTACGCAACGGTAGTATTCATTAACACAGCGCAATCGTTTTCAAATTTTACTTAAGATATCAATTTTAGGTTTATTGGTTTAAAAGATTATAGAGCGATATTTGATATCGACTGTAACTACTTTTATTGTTTTAAAAGATAACAGCGATATTATATAGCTTCGACAACTTTTGAGAGCTTGTTCTGTAGTAAAATCTTAACGAGTAACTCCTGGACCAGGAGTTAGTGTAGTGTTATAGAGCCTACGTTACTTTTCGATAAAGTACCTTTTTAATAGCCGAAGAATAATTAAAAACGGCGCAGTAGTTTCAGAGTTTATCCATTGCCAACAAATAAAGGAATATTACCTTTTTTGATATTATTTTCGCTCATAGCCTGTTGCACTCACTGATCGGCAAACGATTAGCGAGGTTAAGCAACGTTGGGTGCTGTCAGTCTATAGATGGGTGACCGCTTAGTGGTATTTCATCTGAGCGTCTCCGTGCTTCGGAGAGCACGTAAAATGTCGGTCCCGGTTGTTGTCAAATTGACAGCAGTCGTTAAGCCATGTCAGAGGCTTACGGGCGGCTTGAACAACTCTTGACAACAGGTTAGCCACTAACCACACGAAAAGAAGAAGATGATATTATTATAGATGTATATTGATACTAGGTTAAGATATGATATCATACATGGACAGTTTCACGCCTACTACCCCTAGGAGGTAGAAAGAGATATTTTTACACCACATTACATCAAGAATATTTTTGATCTCATGTAACCCGCACCTAAGACCTCGGCTAAAGCAGTCACATTCACTTCTTCTACGCTCCGATGAAGTCTTTACTGAATATGGCATCGTTATTGACATCCAAATCTTGCCTGTCTGAATGTCTTACGCCTCTAGCATGAGTAACTATTGAGTGCTAGGGCCACGCTGGTTACAGCATAAATGGGCCGGGGAAGTACCACCCTCTCACAGAAGATCGACGTAAAATAACTGTATCTGTTATGTTTCGTTCGGTGAGTGAGAGCGCCGAAGGCCCAATCACCCTCCCCTTCCCAAACCCCATCCTGCTCCATTCCCCTTTTTCTTCCGGTAGGCAGCGACTTGGTTGTGTTTTTTTGACATTATAATAATAATAATATATAATATTCTACCACATACACACAACACCATCTAGCCCAAACTAAGCAGAGCTTGTACTATGGGTACTAGACAATGGATAAACATACTTTATATACATTTTTTTTTGTAAGTACATACATATTATACATAGAAACATCCAGACCAAGACAAACATCCATGTTCATGCACACAAATATTTGACTTGTGCGGGAATCGGACCCGCGACCTCAGGAGTGGCAGTCGGTTACACTAACCACTACGCCATCGAGGCCGACATTGCTTCTGTAATGCTAAGAAAACACAGCCATGTGTAAGAGCCACGGTTCTCGCTTACTATCAGGTGGGCCGCTGGCTCGTCTGTCACAGAAGGCCATAAAAAAAAGAAATTACTTTACGGATGACTGGGACCCGGGTTCTAGGTCTAAACTCTGATAATATGCCTCGTAGATAGTGACAGACCCGCCATTACAAGACTTCGTACTACTACTAAGCAATACATTACTGCTTATCCGGTAATCGAACGCTAAACCGCACGATACCAGACTTGTCTTAAAAGACGAACAATGCAATTTACTAACAAATATTGAAACAACGAGCAGATATAACAGCAGCGATAGCTCAGTGGGGAGGCCCACAGACTGCAATGCAGAGGGTCTCGGGTTCGAACTTACGTCGCGCACCTCTGACTTTCGGCAGTTATATGACTTTTCGAAATTATGTGCGTATTGATTGACAATAATTATCGCCTGCTCCGTGCCTAGGACGACACGTTAAGCCGTCGGTCCTGGCTGTCATGAACATCTATGGCAGTTGTTATTGGGAAAGTCAGTACCCTCTAATATCCTGACACTGGTCTAGCCTTAGGGTATCGTTACCCTTCGGGTTGCGGAGGTGGCAGCCGCTCCGTGTAAAAACTGATATCCAATCAAATCCGGTTAGACTAGAAAAGTCGACCCCAAGTGACTTGGGAATAATAAAGGCTAAGAGAGAAGAAGGGCAGAAATGACACCCAGACTCGGTATAACTATTTCTGGATCACATTTTGTCTCGTGTGGGCATCGAACCCACTATACTCGGTGCAGTGGCGAGACAACCACTTAATTAAACCACGATACTATCCGTGCAGTAATTAGGCACCTATTTATTTTCTTCCACTAATGTTATCATGACGTATTTTACTATGGTATATGATGGTTACGGTAAACGCTTACCATGAAGCAAGTCTTACGTTTATTTGCCGACGATCATGATTTACCATGAGTGTTATGCTTTACATCTATATAATAATTCTTCTTCTTTTCGTGTGGTTAGTTGCCAACCTGTTGTCAAGAGTTGTTCAAGCCGCCCGTAGGCCTCTGATGTGGCTTAACGACTGCTGTCAATTTGGCAACAACCGGGACCGACATTTTACGTGCCCTCCGAAGCACGGCGACGCTCAGATGAAATACCACTAAGCGGTCAACCATCTATAGACTGACTGCACCCAACGTTGCTTAACCTCGCTAATCGTTAACCGATCAGTGAGTGAAACTGGTTATGAGCGCCACTTATATAATATCAGTCCTATGTCCACGTAGTCCACCACACCGAACCAGTGCGGCTTGGCAGAATTCACATGCCTTCGGGAACATTATGGATAACTCTCAGGCATGTAGGTATCCGTACGATATTTTCTTTCACCGTTACGTAAGCGATAATTAACTATTTAATACGCATGTAACTTCGAAAAATGAGAGTTGCGATGCTTGGGATCGAACTTGAGACCTCTGCGTGGTATTCCAATTGTTTCCTACTAGGATATCGCTACTTTACATCTATACTAATATTATAAGTTGAAGAGTTTGTTTGTTTGTTTGTTTGTTTGTTTGTACGCGCTAATCTCAGGAACTACTGGTTTGAATTGAAAAATTCTTTTAGTGTTGGATAGCTCCCCTATCGAGGAAGGCTATCATCACGCTACGACCCACTGAAGCGGAGCAGTAATCATAAACGTGGGTGAAACAGCGAAGGACAGCTAGGTTATCTTTATATACATATAATTAGCAAACCTTATTAATAAACCGGCTTCGCACAGATAGTACAAAACATTAACAAATTTTACACCTAAACCTTACTTATGAATCACTCTGTCTATTGGTGAAAGCAGCATGAAAATCCGTTCAGTAGTTTTTTACTTTATCGTGAACAGACAGATAGACGCAGCGGAAGACTTTGTTTTATAATATGTAGCGATAGTGATAATTCTTCTGTATGTGTGTCACTAAACAGCTACTAAACAGCTAGACCGATTTTGATAAAATTTTATGGGTATTTTGAAATATGACCCTGGATAGTTTAAATGAATTTAAACTATCCAGGGTCATATTTCACGGTCACAATAAGACCGTGGCGCTGTGGTCGGTTTGTTCAGGCATGACAGTAAAGTTTTTTAATTTATTTTAAGCTTTGTCTCTGGGAACCATGGCTAGGCGATGGTTGTTCATTATAATTATTAACTGTTGGTTATGCAGTACCCTGCTTTTTGCTAAACGTAGGTACTATTATTTATGTTTTATTATAAATAAGCGTATATTAATGCGATTGGACGCATTGCTCAGTTCGTATAAGTTTACGCTTTTGTTTTCTTCAGTCCGAAACCGAAGTTGAGACCTAATGATCGGCAGCAAATATAATGCACGTGATAATCATGAATTCGTGACCTTTCTTTCATCGTGTGAACCGATCCGAGAACATTTTTCTGTCGAGAAATTCTCCATAGCAACAGTGCGTGTTCTAAATGTAAGTGACGAAATAACAACTCTGCCCACCTCCTATTTGTTAGACAGGCGATGTAATAGACCTAGTTTCCATTGTATAAACGCTACCAAATATCTCTTCATACAATTTATGAATGAATTAGTCACCGTACTACGAACGCTATAGTACGTCTATCGTTTGACATCGACCGCCAACGTTCGGGCGTCGTCGGGCGTTTCCGTCAATGATCGTGAAAGCTCGTGCCAGTGACCTAGGATAACATGCAACTATGAGTGCGCCGGAGTCGACTTAGAAACCGTTTTTAACGCACCAATAGGGCTGGCGCGCGTTTTCTTCTTGGAATGTAATTTTGAATTTGGATTTTATTTGTTCGTTTTGAATGTTTTCTCTTTGGAATGTAATTTTAAATATGGCGCTTTTGTTCTTTTTTGTTAGTTTAAAATTAGTAAAAACTATTATTGTCTTGAAGTACTTAGGTATTGAATGATGTCGGTTTCTTTTTATTTATAATCAATATAAGATAGTTTAGAAAATCTGAATACTTTTATTTATAAGTTATTATTTTATAAATATGGTATTAAACATAGAAATAAGTGAATTTAAATGATTACATATTTTGCTAAGTATATCTTACCAAAAAGGGATACTTACTTTACATTTTTTTTTATTCAACTTGTAGTACCTGTAGTACCTGTAGTAGTTACCTACTGTATTTTTTTTGAGTTAACATATGATAAGTAAAATACATAGTTGTGAACCAAATTAATCGTAATATTTATATTGTTTAAAATATGTTTAATACTACTTTCTACTTTTAAATGTTCCTTACTGAATATATTAGTCATCGTGTTTCTATACGAATGTAAATTAAAATTCCAGAAAAATAGCAGTTTAAGCACGTGGTTCTTGTCAAGAATTAACGATTAAAAGGTTCGAATATTCTGATTTGAAAAATTAAGGCAAAATACTACATGCGGTATTTTTGGACGATCAAAGTTTTATAAAGATTTTTTTAAGGCAAAGAGATTCCAACAAGAATATTTTAAAATTAAACGGAAATAAATTTGCTTTTTTACTTGACGTTAAGTTCGGCTAAAAATGTTCTTAATTAATTTGAAGTTGATCTTTATCGTAAGGGTAAATAATTATGCATTAAAACAGGGTCAAGATAGAGTCTGCATACCCTATCTTTAATACATAATTACTTCCATTGAAGCATGAATGCAATTTTACGATAATAGACTCTGCCGTATGTTTATATAATAGCTTATATTTAAAATACATTCAGAAACGTTGTTAAATATATAACTAAAAAGAGTTGTCATCGATTAACATTTCACGTTCTAAGTTCAAAATTTGTTCGACAAAGTAACGAAAAAGTTTTGTTATAAATCTTAAAAAAAAGGAATAAAATTATCTCACTTACGAGTCAACACAGTTGCTGTGTGCAGTTGTGTACCGCCGCCTAACATGCCCGTCCAATTAGAATTCCGACATAAGACTAAACAAGAATAATTCTAGTCCCGGGAAAGTGCATGGCCATGACCGGGTGTATTGACCTGTGTTTCCTATCGCCTATGTTGGCCTAGGTTAAGCCGCGCGTCACCAGTGACGTGGAATTGCCGCCATTTTCTCATGTAAAATGCCGGGAAAATGTTCTTTTCTTGAATGTCAAGTTCAAAAATGCACTTAGCTAGTAATATTTTAACGTTCTAAGTTTGAAAATCAAGTAGTTGTTTTAAAAATTAGCTGTTGCGTGGTAATTTGATTTCTTTGTCAAGCGCATGGCCGCTGAAGCTTGACTTTTTTTCTACATTAAAGAAATATGATTTATGTATTAGTTTGTCCGTAATATGATGTAAATGCAGTCTACGCGGTAGAAGATTAGTTAATTAAATAAATGTACATCTAACTGTGCATTATAGAAAAATCATGAGCAACGAACGCTCGTTCCTTTTTTTTTGAAGTGATAAGTAAACGTTTTATTATGATTTAATAAGCGATACACTCTTATTTATGAGTCCAGAAATGTCTTAAATATTACTTTCATCTTAATATTTCGTGTTAGATGCATGCTTCAACGATCTTAATAATTACTAAAATATTATAATTACTTAAAAATATAAGTATTATTTCAAAAGTTATATTGATTATGTTAATAAGTGTTAAAAATATTAAAGATGGGAACAAAAATATGATATTCAAAAGTTCCTTTTGCAAAATTCTTACATAACAAGCGGCTTACTAGGAACTTATTAGAAAGGGTCTTAGATAATAAAAAAAAACTTACATGCTCCCTCCGGGTAGGTCGCTGCTGACGTCATCACACGTGCACCGGCGGGTGTTGTAGGCGACACTGTGTTGAGCGATGAAGAAAATATCGACACATATGAAAGAAAAAAGAAAATTAAAATTTTCAAAATTGGAATTGATTAATCAGGTGTTCTGACGTTTATGTGTAATGATATTTTTTTCATGTGTTAGGTTAGGTTAGGTTGGTACTGTGTGGAGCGCGAGCGTCCGGGACGCGCGAGGGCTCGGCCGCCACTGCGCGGACGCAGCCCCGCCGTCAGTGAAATTACGTCAGCGCGCACACTGGCCGAGCACACCCCTTTCTTTTTTTTCTGTAATTAATTTCTTGTAAGATTTTTGGCGATGCGATTTTTTTCTCGTTTTAATAAATGATCACCGTCGCGATAATGGTAGACGTTTTGAAGTGCACTAAATTATTTTAATGATTTTATTTAGAATATTATACTTGTTATTTTTCTTTATGGTATCTTTAGACTTTAGATGCCTTATAAATCTGTAAGCGTCGTGAGAGAAAGATCATGGCCTCTAAATCATTTTATATACTCATCTTGCCCTTCGTTTCAAATGCAAATTCAACTGTTTGATTCGAAACGGTACATTTTAATCTTGTCTAGGTACTTTATTCAGCGTATGTAAGTGTACCCAGACTTATACATAAGGCCAAAACACCAAACTGCTATTAAGAATCTTCTAAGAGTTATATTATATCGGTATGAACGCGGCCTATCCCGGTGCACCGCAGACGTTCCCGGTTACCTGCGCCCGAGTCGCTCACACACACACAGTCACGCGCACACACACAAACCGACACCGAGACGTGACACAGACGCCGGCTCCTAATGCCGATGTGAATGTCAAAGGAAAATGGGGCTAGTGAAATTTGGAATGAATTTGAATATATTTTTTTCGAAATGGAATGTTTTTGAATATGATGTTTATGAAATGGAAAGTTTTCTTGTTGGAATTCGGTTTTTTATTTTATAATTGTCACGTATGCAGTTTTTTAAGAAAAGTAGTTGGCTTAACTATGTTTAAAATTAAATTACGGAGAATTAGTTATTTAGTTGATGTAGAATGATTCCGATATATTGTGTATTGCACACGTTACATCAAAACCATTCTTTGTCGCCGTCGCTTGGTCAAATAATATAAGTATCAAATGTTTAAATATTGCATTACATTTTTGTAATTGAAATTAACCTACTATATATGGAACTTTTACTTTTAAACTTTACTTATTTTTAAGTTAATTAAATTATTATTAAAACTATTAAAACTATTTAGATTTAATTTAATTTTACACTTTCCCCGACGTTTTGATTGCTTTTCAGCAGCCATGGTCACGGAGAGACAGGAGTCTCCCCGTGACCGTAAAGTTTAAAAGTAAAAGTAGTGTAACAGTTTTCAAAATTATGTAATAAAGTGTCAAATAAACAACGCGATAAAATCCATATATAGTAATTTAATTTTAATGAATAATATTCGCGTAAACAGAAGACAATACATTTTTGTAAATGTATTATTTTGTTAGGCAAGTCAAAATCATAATAATCTGAAGTAATGGATTCATTTATTGAACTGTTTATACAGCAATATCCTATTACCCTATTTTTTGAGTATATGTGCATGTGTATTAGAATACGATACCCTGGTTTGACACTGTTACTTTTAGGTCATGTCACTTTTCTGTACGGAAATTCTAAAAGCGTGCTTAGGGTATTTCTTCTCATTGCTTCTTTATTATCTTGCATGTTGTAAAATAATTTAAAGACTGTGCTACATTAGATATAATAAACTATGAAATATTCTGCATTGATCTCATTAGTAAAGCAAGCCAACCTTGCATAACAGTAGGTACCGCTATTGGGTCAATAGAGTAGACTAGAGTTGTGTCCGATAGATAGTTACAGCATCGTCCCTATTTAAGTTTTAACGAAATACCTAATTAAGTAAGCAGCGATAGCTTAGTGGGAAACCGTTGGTCTGCCACGCAGTGGTCTCGAGTTCGAACCTAAAGCGCGCATCTCTGACTTGCCGAAGTTATATGCGTATTAAATAGTTAATTATCGCTTGCTTTAACGGTGAAGAAAAACATCGTAAGGAAACCTGCATGTCTGAGAGTTCTCCATAATGTTCTAGCAGATATGTGAAGTCTGCCAAGTTGCACTAGGCCAGCGTGGTGGACTATGACCTAACACTTCTCACAGAGAGAAGAGGCCCGTGCCCAGCAGTGGGACAGTTTAATACAGGGCTGATATTATCGATATTATACCTAGTTAGTTTGGTTAATTCCGAGGCATAGGTGTCTGTTTCTGTATAAGCATGAGGTTCTGGCTGCGATTCCTGGGTCTGAAAATATTCTTAGAAGCTGCAAGAGTCTGGATATGACGCCGATAGATGGCAATAAGCTCGCCCTATTACGTGCGACCCTAAAAACAGAGCTATCGAAATATGGATGCATTTCCCCTCTGCCTTCCTTATCTCACATACATACACATTCATGTATGTTAAAATTGTTTATCATAGCGATACATACATATTATATGCAAAATTTGACTGCGCAAGAGACGCAGTGGTTTAAGTAGTCAACTCGCCATTAAGCCGCACCGATTGGTGCAGGTTCGAGCCCCATACAAGTCAAAAATAATAGTGGTCTACAAACATTTGTTTGACTGTGGTTTGATTACCATACGGGATAAAAATTGTGGTCGACAACTAATTGTTTTGTATTCCGGTGTTCATTGTTTGAATGTCTACAAAGTACAGACACAGGAATAATAATAATAATATTCTATCTCATACACACAACACCATCTAGCCCAAACTGAGCAGAGCGTGTACTATGGCTACTAGACAATGGATAAACATACATTTAGACGACTCGATGGCGTAGTGGTTTGTGTAACCGACTGCCACGCCTGAGGTCGCGGGTTCGATTCCCGCACAAGTCAAACATTTGTGTGCATGAACATGGATGTTTGTCATGGTCTGGGTGTTTCTATATATAATATGTATGTATTTACAAAAAAAAAAGAATATATGTATGTTTAACCATTGTCTAGTACCCATAGTACAGGCTCTGCTTAGTTTGGGCTATAGATGGTGTTGTGTGTATGTTATAGAATATTATTATTATTATTATATTTTGAATGAACCCTAGTGCGATAATTGTAAATAATGCAATATACAGAAGTGAAGAAAAACGAAAATGTGTGCGTGTTACCGCTATTGATGATTAATTACTCTTCCTTAAAGATTTCCGTATCACGGACTTATAAATAGAGAGACATCGGACACAAAGAACAACCCACACTCGGAGCAACTATTTTTGAACAACACAATGATTTGCTATATTATTATATGGACATCGATCCCACAACATTACAGCCCGCAGCATTTCAGCCTCAACCACTGCGCCATGCAGTAATTATAACAATATTGTTCTTTCAATGGCGCTGAGGGGTGAACACAATATGGCACCATCTATAATTAAGTTAAACGCCGATGCGGGCTTAATTGTTAATAAATAAATTAAAATGGACAATTGGCAATTTATTAAGTTAATTTAAAACGACGTTTGTTTAATGACGTCAGTGGTTTAAGTAGTGGGCTGTCGCACGGTCGCCGCGCCGAGTGTAGTGAGTTCGATTCCCAACTCGGACAAAAAATTGTGTGATTCACAGATAGTAGTTCCGAATCTAAATTTTCTTTGTATCCGTTGTTTGAATACTTGTAAAGTCTTCAGCGACACCGGATTTATTCATGGTGCAGGAGCGATTTTCTAAAAGAAATAAATTGTGAGTACTTGGACTAATACGTAGTGTGATGAACTTATATTTTATTATGTACACCTTGTATATTACCTATGCTCTACAAATAAACATTTGATTTGATTTGATTTGATTTGATGATTGAGGTTCGATGCTACGGTGATAATTTTTTGTTTAATTCGTATTATGATGGCTGCTAACCTCAAACGGATAAACAGACCGTTATATCACACCGTTACTAAACTAAAAATAGCTTTACAATAATACATAATCTCATATATCCCTAAAGAAGTAGGTATATGTGAACAACAGACACAATTCGCTAGCTGTAGTTTTAATATCCTCCTATCACATACACAAAACACCATCTAGCCCAAACTAAGCAGAGCTTGTACTATGGGTACCAGACAATGGATAAACATACGTATATATGCTTTCTTCTTGTAAATACATAGGTACATATTATACATAGAAACACCCAGACCAAGACAAACATCCATGTTCATGCACACAAATGTTTCACTTGTGCGGGAATCGAACCCGCGACCTCAGGCGTGGCAGTCGGTTACACTAACTACTACGTCATCGACGCCGACATCCATCGATTATTCAATTCATTATTGATAAAGTATTAATTTTATATCCAGTTTTATCATTATGATGCCATCATCGGTTAAATAAATAAATTTTTGTTTAAATAAATATAATTATTTTCAATATTATTTCATTTTATTTAACACTCGCTTTTGCTCGTGACTTCACTTGCTCGGGCAAAATATTTTTCAAGTTAAAAAGTTTTGTACCCCCTGTTTGGTTTTGTACCCCTGACAACATGTATGCGAAATTTCATGATTATCTGTCGAGCAATTACGATGTAAAAACGTAACAAACGAACGAACTCACATTCGCATTTATAATATTAGTTCGGATTATACGTTGTTCGTACAATTATTTCTCCTTGAACTCTTTAGGTTCTCTAGATTATAATAATTATGTTTAATGTAAATATTATTTGGAATGTGTTACTGGATAAGTCGTTGGCATGCCATAATTTAATAAATAAGCCTAATTTAATAGTAGGATAGCTAATTGCTTACCACCGAAAACTATTTAAATCAAAAAAATTCTTGTGAAAAAAACAATAATCCGATCCAATCAATAACCTGACCCAAGCATCGAACCCAATACCTCACGCACAGCAGTCGCATATACTATTCATAAATTGTAAAATATTTCACCTGCCAAAGTAAACTGACCTGATCATCAAACTTAGCACCTCATACACAACAATCACATTCACGACACCTGCACAACTAATCTATAGTAAAACATGTCACTATCCACAAACCAAATATTGTAACGATAATCGAACACAGTTCAAGAATGTTCACTTACACCCCGTTCCCCGAGTCCCCTCGGCTAAGAAAGTATAAATAAAACATAACCATCGCTCGCCCGGTAGGTACACATAGCAGAGTTAGGGACGTTGCCCGGAGCGTCGATGTATGCGTGCGCCTTTATTATGTTCGCTTACGTGATCGTGTCTATGTGTGCGCGGCCTAAGTACACACGGCACACAGCTACGCGGCTGTTTGTCACACCGATGCGGTTTTGAGATGAAAATTTGTTTAATTTGTGTTATATAGTAATAATATGAGTGCTGTGTATAAATTGTACCACTTCTGGTCACGTGCCTGTTTTTGGTGTGAGAAGGGTTGGACCATAGTCCAGCAGCGTGGTGGACTATGGTCTAAGTACTAGACCCACACCTATCTATGAGAACACTAAGAAGAGCAAGCGATAATTAACTAATTTGTGTTATACTTGTTATTAATATCTTAAGGAGTCTGCCCAGTATCCCGTCTCATACCATGGCCGCGCTAGGAACGTGTCAGGCAAAAAAAATGTTATTGGAAGGAAATGTATAAGACTATGCCCACTAGACCGTTCCGCCACCGATCAGCAGTTCCTATAGCAGGGCGTACCGTGTTGCTTTTCGTGTCTGACACGTTCCTAGCCCGGTCATGGTATGAGACAGTGTAGTGAGCATACTCCTTTATAGATTTTCTTTTTGTTTCTGTGGTAAAATGATCATTGTATTAGGCAAAGTAAAGTGACTTTTTCAAAAACTCGTGTAACCGATAACATAGTACCTAAAATGTTGACTGTTTTTGACATAATCTAGATATTGTTTACCACTGTCTAACTTTTTTTTTATACTACTTAGGTATTAGACAATCATACGGCCCACCTGATGATAAGTGGTCGCCGTAGCCTATGGACCCCTGCAACTCCAGAGTCTTCACCTGCGCGTTGCCGACCCTTTAGGAAAGGAAGGAGAAGGAGCGAAAAGGGTGTAAGAGAGGGATTGGGCCTCCGGTACTCTCACTTACCGAACTAAACACAGCAGTAGGAATACTGCTATTGTACGTCGATATTCTGTGAGAGGGTAGTCCTTCCCCGGTCGAGCCGGCCCATGCTGAAATCAGCAAGGCTCTACTACTCTAATAAAATCTTATAAGGCATATACAACATACATCCATACATTTTGTTAGAAAAACCCAATAACACTTAGCCCGACCTCAAATTTCTTTTTTTCCATTTTATTGCTCTGGTCCTAATTTATTTGGGGTCGGTGCAGTATGTCCTTCGCATCCATACTTTTCTGTCACCCGTCATCTGATCATTTACCTTTTTCCCTTTCATATCCATCCTCATACAGTCCATCCATCTTTTCCTTGGCCTTCCTCTCCCTTTTCGTCCCTCTACCCTCATATTCATCACTTGCTTACCTACATACGTATCATCTCTTCGCATAACATGTCCATACCAAGCCAAACGATTTCCTTTCACCTTCTCGTCTATGGGTACCACTTTCAGACTACCTCGTACGTTATTAGTAAATTTACTAACATTGTGCATCGAGATACTAACAATTACAATAACCCTTCAAGGATATTGTAATCGTTATTGACAATAAATATGATACTAAAGTTCTTTGTCAGCTACGCAAAACATTTTAAATATCTTTTCAAAACGTTTTTCATAGCAGAAAGTAGAATTGGTATTTTAATACTGCATTTAAACGCGGTGAGGGATTTAAAACAGGGTAATGCTCGGCTTTAATGCGGCATTTTTGTACTTGACGAAAAAATCTAATTTTGTATTTAGGGCGTAGAGTTAACACTGTTTTGGGCAAATATTTATACAATGCCGCCAATTTTAGCGATTTGTTGGGAATATTTGACTTTACAGTGCAGTGCGGTAAGTATCTCGCCACTGCCAGAGCGGCTGTGGTGTTTAATTTCTACACATGATAAGGCTGTGGTGTTTAATTTCTACACGTGATAAACTGTGACAAAGGTGTTTAAAAGCTGGCGTTGCCAATTTTTTGGTGACGGTGCGAATAGCCCGATACGGCCGCAGTAATACCATACAATGCAAGTAGTATGCCCTGATACTGCGTTACGCCAGTTAAGTAAGTATCGCAGGCTCACAAGCCTTTCTTTCCCATTCCTTTACGTTTATTTTTTATTCCTTTTGTGCAAGTTCGACGACGCATAGCCGTGATGTCATAAGCGATCATAGACTATGGTGGCCGCTTGGCATTAAACAGTACATGTGGTTATTTGCTACATTGGTATACAAATAAAATTGCGCCTGTTATTCTTAGTGGCCGTTGTTTGTATTTTTGTCAAGTTCCCTGCGCGATACAAAAATTTTTTCTAGTACGCTTTGGTTTTTGTGGTTTCCATCAGCAAAAGGTTGTATTATCTACTTTTAAGTTTAAGTTTTTACATGTAGGTATAGTCTTAAAGTTGGTTTTTGTAAATAAAAATAATTTATTTTGGTACACGAGACTGGAATAACGTAGATACAAATAAAACAATAAAATTCTATTTTGAAATAATTAACACACTTGCTCAGCGAACATTCGCCTCCAAGCCAGCCTAAGTACATTACGCATCGGTGTAACACACAACCGAGTGCCAAGTGTGAGTGTACGAAGTTGCCAGTTCTAGACTTCTATGTAAATGACAAATCGTAATTACGCTCGCCAAGCCGGCGTAAACTTGCTGACTTATGAACAGACGCTTGTGATGGATCGCCTTCAGGAAGTGGGCTTATGTGTACTTGCCTCTAAGTAAGGGTTAAAGGATTTATGCTACGTACTTTCTTTCCAAGTGGCTAGAAGCTAACTTGGCATCAATTTTCGAACTTACCTCTGCCAGAAATTTTCAATCTCTCCTCTGAGGGAGACTGTCTGTCTGTCACTTCCAAGTCCTCTGAAGTGGCGTTAGGTCAGATCCAATAAAACTGAGAAGTCATCCAAACTGGTTCAGATTATAATAATATCAGCCCTGTATTATACAGTTCCACTGCTGGGCATGGGACTCTCATTGTGAGAATGGTCAGGCTATAGTCCACCGCGCTGGCCTAGTGCAACTTGGCAGACTTCACATATCTTCGAGAACACTATGGAGAATTGCCAGATATGCAGGTTTCCTCACGATGTTATCTTTCACTGTTAAAGCGAGCGATTATTTATTATTTATTACGCATACAACTTCGAAAAGTCAGAGATGCCTTGGGATTGAACTTGAGACCTCTGCGTGGCCATCCAAATGTCTCCCACGCCCAGTGGGAGCTAGCTGCTTTCAGTTATTTTTGCCGGTTCCGGTTTCTATTTATTATATATTATTTCCATCTTACAGAAGATTACAGCCAAACAACCTTCTGTTCTGATCGTTTTCAAGAAGACTCTGTGCTATAAGCAGAAGACTAATGAGTGTAATCTTGCTGACTTACGAACAGACGCTTGTGATGGATCGCCTTCAGGAAGTGGGCTCGTGTTTACTTGTCTCTAAGTAAGGGTTAAAGGATTCATGCTGCGTACTTTTTTATATGTGGTTAAAAGTTAATTTAGAAATCTTCTAAATTAATTAATGTTCTTCATATAGGTACTATGTCAATAGAAAAAGTTTTGACACAAATAAAGAAAATTTTAAAGAAGGCAATCTCTTTAGCCTGTACCTAAGTTAGTATATTATTACCCTTACCCGTTTTGACCGAAGATATTCCATTATTATCTGCGTATAATTACTTAAAGCTAATTGTAAATTTTTTTCTTAAACATTTATTATTACTAAACGGAAGACGAAGAAACACAACAAGAGATTTTTGAAAGTTCCGCAGCATGCGAGTAGTCCTCCTGTCTTACAAGTGCCTATATACAACGGTAACTGCTTACTAGAAAACATATCCTTATTTGCCATATTCATAGATATAAAAAATACTCCTTACGCCTCCTGTTACTAAGGACCTAAACAACTGTTAAAATGTAATACACCTCTGCCCACTGCCATGTACGCGGTCTCGGGCTCAATTCCCGAATCAGTCATAGTATTAGGTATTGGGTTTTCTAACAAGTAATTCTCATTACCAGCATGGAGTTTAGAACTATGCTCTACTGAGCATAGTTCTAAACTCCACTCTACTGGTCTACTGGTCTACTGACCGTCTATTGAGCATAGTTCCAGATTCCATGCTGCTTAAACAGCTCGTGCCCTATTCCGGTAGACCTTAAACATAGCTAGCAAAATTAATAATACACTTCTGCCTATACCTACCCCGTCAGGGTATAAGCATGAAACTATGTATGTAAGAGATAGTGTAACCGTCTCAATACAATATTGTCGCAACATTGTCAACATTGTCAAACAAGAGTGCCGTTAATGACAGTTAAAGGCATTTCCTAAAACATTTTCACCCTCATAGTGATATTTAAAACCGTTGTTGATAAAAATAATGTGTATGCTTACAACTCTGCTATCATCTTTGTAATAGTCAGCGTTATGATAACAGTCGTGGAAGATGATGATAGGCGTCTAAAGGTTTCTTTTAATACTAATATGCTTTAGGCCAAATTTCGGTCACAGTGGCCAATCTTAATCGAGACTGGCCAGATACGCAGAAGATATTATAGTAAATAAGTGTGTACGCAAACACAAGTGCACTCTCTATGCCTCTTACAGTCCTATAGGACGGTCATGCGATATGACCAGAGAGCAATCAGACGCAGGACCAACAGCTTTACGTGCTTTCTGAGGTACAGTGTATACAAAACTGCCAGCTCCCAAATTTCGGTGATGTTAGTGACGGTGACTAGCTCGGAGAGGGAAGTAATTACGTCCTTCTAGGACCCCTTTCCAGTTTGTAAGTATTAAGGCGGCTTTCTATTTCATTCCTTCCTTTGATCTCTTTTCCTTTTAGCCAATTTTTAAAGTAGTCAAGAAGTTTTTAATGTAATCAGCCCGGAGCTAGGAAGATGGCGGTGTTGCACACACCCGTGTCTTGGAAAACACATTAAGCCATTGATCCTGCGCTTGATCTCTAGCGATCGCTGTCCCATCGGATTAATAGTGTTGAGTGCACAGTTGTTTGCGCACACACTTGTGCTCTATCTCCTTTATAATTGTCCACCATGATCGAGATTTAGACTGAGGTACCTTATTATCATAATTGTTTTGCCATCACGTCTTGTTTTCGGGGTATCCGCTGAAATAATACATTTTTATTACGAATTTTTCTGATGGAGGATTTAAAATGGCATCTCTTCTTGTAACAGCATCTTATCCTCTCCCTTCTCGCAAAACAGCTGAGATGTGCCGTGTGTTATATACCTATTGTCTCAGTAGTATAGGAGAAATAATTTTATGTAATGTAGTCGTTACCTTAGGTAAAGACAAATTAATATTTTTTTTTGTTATGGTGTTGACATTATCACTAAGTGACAAAGCTCCCTAAAAATATATTATATATTTATTAGTATAATAATAATCTATATATATAAAACTCTTCCGTTACTGAGTGACTGACAGACAACGCATAGCCGAAACTACTGAACGCAGGAAGCTGAAATTTGGCATGTATGTTCCTTGGAGAGTGTAGGGGAGCACTAAGAGAGAATTTTTAGAAATTCTACCTTGAAGGGGATGAAAAGGGTGAAACCCGATATTCACACGGGAACGGGACTTACGCGGGTAAAACCGCGGGAAAACTACTAGTAATATTATATAAAGAAAAGCAGTTCATAATCCATACTTGATTACTCGCTTTTTATACTTATTAATACTCTAAGCTCGATATTCACATAGAGGCTTGTTATGCCATCCTTCACTCTCCGATGGTCACAAGTTGTGTCAGGTTATACGGCATGATATAAAAACGGTCACGGTCCGCCAACCGAGGGGGCTCAGCGAAAGTAACAAAGTTCTAGTCGGCCACTCAGCCACGGAGAAATTAGGGCATTACGCCCTATTAACGCTTTATAATTATTAACTTATTGTAATATAAGCCCTGTTTAAAACAAAAACTGTCTCACTGCTCGGCTTCTTCTCAGTATGAGTAGGGTTAGGCCATACTCCACGACGCTGGTTAAGTGACTTCTTATATCTTCGAGAACATGCAGGACATCTAGGCATGCAGGTTTTCTCACGATGTTTACTTCACCGTTTTAGCGAGCCATAATTAAGTATTTACTGTCGGCCTCGATGGCGTAGTCGTTAGTGTAACCGACTGCCACGCCTGAGGTCGCGGGTTCGATTCCCGCACAAGTCAAACATTTGTATACATGAACATGGATGTTTGTCTTGGTCTGGGTGTTTCTATGTATAATATGTATGTATTTACAAAAAGAAAGTATATATACGTATGTTTATCCATTGTCTGGTACCCATAGTACAAGCTCTGCTTAGTTTGGGCTAGATGGTGTTGTGTGTATGTGGTAGAATATTATTATTATTAATTAATACGGATTAATAATATGAAACTTTTAGATCTTTTCAGGCCATGGTCTTCATGTGTGTTAAGTTTTATTCATTTATTTCCACATGTGAATGATAAACAAAGATCCAAACATATTTATAACCAAGCGGCTAACAGTTTGTTAGACACTACTTTCCTATAAGTACATATGGAAAAAGTGTCTAATAATATTTGAGTATATAATTTGAACTCTAAAACATACCCTAGTATGTTCAAGTTATCTCAAAATCAATTTTCATCAAATTTGTTTTATTGGTTAAGCAGTGAAGATGCAACAGACATAGTAACGTTCGCATTTGTTAAACTCTTCATCACATTCAAACACGTATAACGATCGGCTTACTCAATCGGAAAAATAGCTTGTACAGGTAACAAATAAAAAAAATACTTCGAATATTTATGTTTTTGTAGCATGCAAATGAACGTCTGAGCTTTATAAAAGATATCCGTCTTGATACACTTGACAGACATTGTCTTTTATTACTTTATAGATGTATGTAATGATACTAATTGTATATTTCAAAGAGGGGATTCTTACATTAGACCACAAACCACGAAATACTACTAGCTACGTGTCCAAATTATTTATTTATTTATTTAAAAAAGGCAATGTTTGAATCTTTCTAAAGTCCCCCGCGACACATTATTGATAGTGCGGGAGTTGTCTTTAATAAAACAAGTGAGAAACGGCCATGAATTGCCGTAAATCTTAGAGTTCGAAAAAAATTGTATCACGTGACTCAGAGGTCAAAGGTCATAGTCATTTCGGGGGTATGTCGACTATGCTGAGTCGAATGGCGTTGACCGCGAGTCTCTAGCTCTTACGGTTCTTGAGTTGAAAGTTGTATAACAGACAGACGGACGGACGAACGGACGGACGGACAAAGCTGTTGTATAAGAGATTTTTCGAACTCTAAAAATCTACATGTAAGTATGTACTATCGACTTGAGCGACGGATGACCACTTCTAAGGTTAAAATCGCATAGCAGCCCAACACTTGGTACCCAAAAGGGCGGAGTCACTTAAAGTCAACATGTGCAAGCGAAAATTTTTCTGAAATAGTCTACCGTCGCTCAAGTCGATAGTACGTGAGCGAAGCTGCAGGCAAAATCTAGTTACTTGATATAAATCTACAATTATTAGTTTCTTATAAATGACTTAATTTACATTTATATGTATATTGCAATTACATCTCTGCTCTACCTGTTAATCTTAGATATCTATATATTACTGGGTAACTAGAAAACATTTATCTTATTGACAATCGAAACGACGATAACTCAATTGTTAAGGCATCGGAATTGAGATTGATAATTCGTGTTTTTTCTATCTAAAAGCTTAATGGTTTTAAGTAGTTTTACGCCTATAACACGGACGGGTAGCCAGATGTATCTTACACCCACACTTTGTAAAATATTTTACATGGGTTTAATAGAAGCTGGGCTATATATGAGCTATTCAAAGTTCCAGACAACGTGTGGATACTGTGAAATTATTGGCAGAAAAACCAAAGTGATTCTAATTCTAGGTAGGTAAAATTCTGTTATACCTATAAGATTCTATAATAAGGTCCAACATGTCGAAATTCGGTTTGCGCGGCCAATCCAAACCGCGACAAGCCAGCCGCGCATACGCATTCTCTATTTTCTTACTCTTATAAGAGTATAGTCCAACAGGATTTACCTGAGAGAGATCAGACACAGGATTAACTACTATGACTGCTTTACGTGCTTTCCAAGACACGGTGATGAAATTCCTAACTCAGAGCTACTACAGACAAACTTACATAACTGTAGGATCGTCACGAGGTACAAACCTGCAACCTCGTGATCCATAACTGTAAACAACAATCGCAGACTACTGCCGCCCACTGGGTACATTAGCACACCCATAGCTATACTGAGTATCCTAAACAGAAAATCCCAATAACCCTCCCAGACAAGGCAATCAAGCCCAATACTTCTTAATCGGCCGCAAGACAACATTATGCAAACATTATGCCATATAATCACGACTTTCATAACTAAAGGTTAAGCAGAACCGTCCATCAGCGGTATATACCAAACCGGTTGCATAGATACATGCGCTTGAACTTATCTATCTAATGATCCAACCTGTCTCTGATAACGTCCACTTGTCTAGGCATGTTCTAGCCGCGTGGCTTAATCGAGCGGGAACAGGTCTTGGGCCGTACTAGCTGTTTTACTATAGTCGTTAATGTAAGAAGTTATTGGTTGTAACGTTATTGTAGTCAACCCGCTTTAGAGGCGTGGTTGACCTAGGATTTTAATTGAAATTAAAGATGAACAACGCGATGTGTAAGAATAAACAGAACTACAATTATATTCGACTAGGTATTTAGTGGTATTTCAGGACGTGGTTCAAGATGAAGGCTTGTTACGTGGTCCTGGGTAGAATGGACCACTTAACTTCGGTAGGTAGCTCAGCGGTAGGAGGCCAGCACATTTTTTTTTTGTGTGTGTTAGTTGTTAGCGTCAGATGGCTTTTACAACTTTACGCGGACTGTGGGTGAGCGTAGAGGGCTCCCAACCCGTGAGGCCAGCACCAGGGTGCGTTGCCAATATATAGGGCCGCCGCTGGGGAGGAGAAGCTGATGGAGGGGCGCCGCGAGCACGGCCGCTCAGCAACGACCGGTCCGCGTCACATGGTGTTGGGATAGTTAGCTGGCTTCCTCGTTAGTCCCAAGTGCATGGATGGCGCAGTAGGTTTGATGCTGCCGTGTGGTGTTTCGTCGGTTCTAATTTTATACGGGACAATTATTCGTGTAATCTGCAAATCATTGTTTTGAGTCTAAGTTTACTTTGTGGCCGTTATATGTTTGTAAAGGTTCCCGTGATATAAGGTTTGATACCTGGAGCAAAAAATGTTAAACAAGGAAAACGATAATTAAGACCGAGTGATTCCTGGGTTAAGCAAAATGCTATTAAGTTATTGTTAAAATTCCTAGAAGATTGAAATGAAACTGGTTTATGAGGATTTTAATTCGTTGTTTATTTTTAAAAAAATCACATCTTTTATATAATATACTTATTTAAAAACTATTGAACTACTACAATTATTTCATTGATTTACAGACATATTAACAGTATAAACACTTACATTTACCTAAATTATTTAAGGCAGGGTCTAATTTTAAACTATTTAAATTATTTCACTATTTTGAATTACACTTTACCCGATGTCTCGATTGCTTTCAGCAGCTATGACCACGGCGGGCCCTGATTAGGCCAGGCTCAGCTGCTGGCAAGATACCCATCAAGGCCCAATAAACACAAATTGTCGCTTCAGCGGCTTAGGATTTTACACCATCCTAAAAAAGAAACGACGCTGTGCTTTTAAGAGTATAGTAATGTAAGACTGCCTCCGTGGCGCAGCGGTAGTGAATGCGACTGCTGTGCATGAAGGTCTCGGTTTCGAATCCCGGGTCGGGTCAACAAAAAGCTATTGGGTTTTTCTGTAAACAAATCTCAATAGCAACCCGGAGTTAGGAAGTTAGCTGTGTTAGACACCCCCGTGCCTCGGAAAGCACGTAAAGCCGTTGGTCCTGCGCCTGATCTCTCTCCGGTCATGTCGGATTGCCGTCCCATCGGATCATGAGAGTTAGGGAACAGAGAGTGCACTTGTGTTTGCGCACACACTTGGACACTATAATATCTCCTGCGCAGATAGCCAGTCTTTGTTAAGACTGGCCGCCGTGGCCGAAATTAGGTCTGGAGGACATTATTATTATTATTAATGCGAGGTTGTAGTTACCGAATTACAAACTACAGTAACAAATGGTAGGGTACGCGTTGGGAATCTTGTTTGTTGTGGTCCTAAGTACCTAAGTATATAATTGTTACTTACATGAGCTATTATAGGTTGTGTATCGGTAGTAAATGCGACTATTGTGCAAGTGTCATGTTTGTTTACAGGGTCGGACAAAGTGATGTTGCGATTTTCTGCCAAGAGATTTTCAGAAGCAACACACCGTCTGAAACTGGCCGGTAGACGGCAAAAGATTTGTTTCATATTACGTGGGATCTGAAACCATAGTTGGCGAGCTGTGGATGTAATAAAACTCTGCCTACTCCTTCAGAGGTATAAGCTTGAGTGTATGCAGGTTACCAATTGCTGACATAAGCTTCATTCTACTTTATCATCAGTTTCGCCAAGAAGCCATTCTTGTGGCTGACATAAATAATTGTCCCGTATGAGGTTCAAACCCTAACTAGGCGACAGCTTATCATTACATGATCACGAAGTCTGATCAAGTACCTGGTACCCGGTACTTAAATGGCCCGTTTCGACCGGATTATAGGTTTTAGTACTTAAGATCGTTAGCACCGTATGAATTAATTTAATTTACAAATAAAAATCCTTTGGATAAATTTGACTAAATAATTATAATATCAGCCCTTATTATACACAGTCCCATTTTTAGGCACGGGACTCTTCTTAGAAGGAAGGCCCATAGTCAACCACGCCAGCCTAGTGTGGTTTGGCAGACATACATATCTTCGAGAAATTTATGGAGAACTCCCAGACATGCAGGTCTCCTCACGATGTTTTCCATCACATTAAACACGAGCGATATTTCACATATAATTCGTAAATAACCTCAAAAAGCCAGAAGTGCGTACCTCTGTGGAAAACTCGAGTCCTCAGCGTGGAAGTCCAACCGTCTATCGTATATAGCTGCTTTTAAAAGTGACTTCAATATCAATGAATAGGCAAGTGAGCTTTGTAATATCGTAAACTCACTGATAGAGCAAAGTGGTTTCTCGTCGCGTTATATAATTAACTACAATATATTGGAGGGGCGATAGCTCAGTGGGGAGACCAACAGGCTGCAATGCAAAGGGTCTCGGGTTCGAACCTACGTTGCGCACCTCTGACTTTCGGAAGTTATATGACTTTACGAAATTATGTGCGTATTGTTTGACTATTATCGCATGCTCCGTGCCTCGGAGAGCACGTTAAGCCGTCGGTCCCGGCTGCCATGAACATCTATGGCACTCATTATTGGGGAGTCGGTGCCCTATAATACCCTGACACTGGTCTAGCCTTAGGGTATCGTTAGCCTTCGGGTTGCGGGGGTCAGGTGGCAGCCGCTTCGTGTAAAACCTGATATACAGTCAAATCCGGTTAGACCAGAATAGCGGACCCCGAGTGACTTGGGAATAATGAAGGCTAGGGAGAAGAAGATATTGGAGGGGCTACACACTAATGGTGTAATCATAAGTAAATTGACCTGGTGCCTCATCTAAGAAGGCATACTGGTGCGGACGGCATAGGGCCTAAAACTTTCAAATTACATTGTCGGTAGGATTGAAATTAAACTAATTTATACGAATTTTGTCGCGTTGTTTAATATGACGACCTCGATGGCGTAGTGGTTAGTGTAACCGACTGCCACGCCTGAGGTCGCGGGTTCGATTCCCGCATAAGTCAAACATTTGTGTGCATGAACATGGATGTTTGTCTTGGTCTGGGTGCTTATATGTATAATATGTGTGAATTTACAAAAAAAAAGTATATATGTATGTTTATCCATTGTCTAGTAGCCATAGTACAAGCTCTGCTTAGTTTGGGCTAGATGGTGTTGTGTGTATGTGATAGAGTATGTGAATAAAGAAAGCTGTATAAAGTAGTTTAATTTCAATGTGTAACCTTCGGGTATACGTAAGACAATATTATAGTCGGTAGGACTTAGCCGCCTCAATATTTATTCCTAGGTCCCTTGTTAATTGACTGTATCTATTATAAACAATAGTGATAGAAAATATCCGTCACTTTCCACTTGGGGCCGTTTAAGTATGACGTGAGCAGGATATTAAACATTCTTAATTATTCCCCCTTTTTGTCAGCAATCTATGCAATCTACTAAATTTCAGTAAAACTTTTTCTATTTACTTCAATTTGAGCTATTTAAGTTATACAACTATTTAGAATTAATTTTACACTTTCCCCGACGTTTCAATTGGTTTACCGCAGCCATGGTCACGGGGAGACTTCTGCACTGGATATAATTCCTGTATCGCGGCGGACTATACGAACATTTAAAAACTGACACAAAGTATATCCTGAATCGGAACAATCATTTGTGGTTCATACAAATTTATGTCGCTTGTGGGATTCGAACCCACTATACTCGGCGCAGACGCAGTGGCGAGGTGACTATCGTGAGGGTAAATAAGGATAACACAGGTCCAACTAACAAACGGGTGTACACCACGAATTAATATCCTATCTGAGATGTATATAATCCCCCGGGCACACGGTACCAAGTACATAATTCTAGATACGCATGCGATCGAAGTGTTACTTACTACACTTAAACTCAAATCTTAGTAGAAACTTATGTTTAGTTTAAAACTATATTAATAATTCTCGTTTTTATATAATAATAATAACTAGCGATCGCCAAGTGGTCGAAATTCGAGCATAATTTATTAAAATTTTGTTTGATCGTTATTATATATACCGTGATATACCTATGTAACCATAGTTACGAAGAATTGTACGACATTAACCGAGCCATACCGAAATTCATACCCTGAGGTTTGACCTGGGGGTGGCGGGTTTTGTGGGCCTGCCCGCCATCCGTTCAGCACCAGGTCCGAGAGGCGGCGTGCGTGTTCCCACGCGCGCCTCTGTGTCGAGTCCGTCTCCCCTCTAGGGGGGACAGTAGGGATATTATTGTGAGAAGTGCCTTTGGGTAGGTCTTTTGCGTAGTGGCCTGCCGTTTCATACGGCGGGCCGAAACCTCGGCGGGGTCGCGACCGCATGCGAAAGTGATTCGCGCGGCCCCGTCGATAGTGGTTTTGTCGAGGAACACCGTGGTAGGTTTAGTCGGTATTCCGGGAGGTACTTTAACATCTTTACCATCTTTCTTTTACCCCGGCGAGTCCGACATAACCCCTCCGCCCGCCTCCGCGGAGGGGTATGCGTCACGGATACCCACACGGAAAAAAAAAAAAAGCCATACCGAAATTCAAACTACGAACGCGATTCGACTGCGTGTGTCAAATGCATGGCTGTGTGCATGTAGTGTTTTTACATTCATTTAATTTATTTATAATGCATATTTTATAAAAATATTAGGATTCGCCCCTCCATTTCGACATAAACTTTAACTGTGCCAAATTTCATATTCCTCCGTCCGCACAATTTTCGTAAAAAGGTATACAAAGTTTTTGCTTCACGTATTAATATATAGATATAATATTCTATGACATACACACAACACCATCTAGCCCAAACTAAACAGAGCTTGTACTATGGGTACTAGACAATGGATAAACAGACATATACACTTCTTTTTTGTAAATATATACATAAATACATAGAAACACCCAGACCAAGACAAACATTCATGTCCATGCACACAAATATTTGAGTAGTAGAGCCTCGCTGATTTCAGCATGAATGGGCCGGCTCGACCGGGACAGGACTACCCTCTCACAGAATATCGACGTGAAATAGCAGTATTACACTGTTGTGTTTCGTTCGGTGAGTGAGAGTGCCGGAGGCCTAATCACCCTCTTTCCCCCTTCCCGCTCCTTCTCCTTCCTACTTCCTTTCCTAAAGGGTCGGCAACGCGCAAGTGATGCCTCTGGTGTTGCAGGCGTCCATAGGCTACGGTGACCATCAGGTGTTTGCCAACTTAGTAGAATAAAAATAAAAAGAATATTTGTCTTGTGCAGGAATCGAACCCGCGACCTCAGGCGTGACAGTCGGTTACACTAACCACTACGCCACCGTGGCCGCCAAATTAACAAATAAAGTAGTAATTATTATGCTGTCTCATTTCAGACAGAGGAATATTACAAGTACATTTCGTGAAGTTGTTTTAGGTCTAACGTAAGATAGATACAGACTCCGTGTTCCTACAGAGAAAAGACTGACGGAAAAATCCAATAATGCTTTACCAGACCCGGGAATCGAAATCGGGACTTCATGCGCAGCAGTCACATACACTACCGTTGCGCAGTGGCGGATAAGTATACGCTTTATAAAAAAACATTTGTTAATTCTACGTAGTTTCATTAATTTTCTTTATTTTCTCTACTCGCCCAAATTATTTCAGCTGACTCAATTATGACAGTAAATATATTTTGCGTCTCAGCATTTTCTTATCACTTGCATAACAACCAATTTCTCTTTTTCTTTTCTTTTAAAAGACAACTCTCGCACTAGACATATATTCCTGTAACGCGGAGATTTTACAAATATTCAAACAACGGATACAAAGAACTTCCAGAATCGAAACAATAATTTGTGATTCATACAAAATGTCGCCTGTGGGATTCAGACACACAACACTCAGCGCAGAGCAGTGGCAAGGCAATTGTCGGCCTCGATGGTGTAGTGGTTAGTGTAACCGACTGCCACGCCTGAGGTCACGGGTTCGATTCCCGCACAAGTCAAACATTTGTGTGCATGAACATGGATGTTTGTCTTGGTCAGGGTGTTTCTATGTATAATATGTATGTAATTACAAAAAAGAAAGTATATATGTATGTTTATCCATTGTCTAGTACCCATAGTACAAGCTCTGCTTAGTTCGGGCTAGATGTTGTTGTGTGTATGTATTAGAATATTATAAAAAAAATCACCTATAGCACTTCGCCTTCCGTGCAATCAAATCAGGTCGAGATAACTCACTCATTTTAATTCATGCCTGTCCCGTAGAGTTCCTAAAAAAATAATAAATTGACACAAGCGACACCATAATCAATCGCAATCTTTTTGGTATTTTACACAAGGTTCGAATCCACAATTCTTAGCGCGCTAGTAGAAACGACCAAAGACATTATTCACATACCTATTTCTTTTTTACGAGTCAAATCAAAGAGCAAATATATCACGTTGACATGCAACAAGTCTTTGTCACAACCAGAAATCAAACCTACATCATTCACAGCTTAGCCGAGATGTTTTTCTCACGCATAGCGCAATTATAAGCGCAATCTGGTGGCGCAACGACGGCGCAAAAACGTTCTTTAATAACTTCTAATAACTAGTGGACAGGTTCTAAGATGGACGGCGTACTGGGATAAAGGAGTATGCATATTTGTATTAGAACGCTGGGAAAACGTGCGGCTGGGACGCGGCATTTTGTGCTTTTTATATGTGGTAAGCGGTTACTGTAGCGAATTGTCGCTTGCTATACCAAAGGTGTCACTTACGAGAAGGAATTAAACATGGGACGCAGGGAAGGACAACGGAGGTACGTGAACTTCCGAAATCGAAGGTAATCAGTTACTCTGGCCAATAATAAAAAAATTTAATACTAAAGGTGTTACTTTGCGTTGCCGAATCTAAGGAAGAGGAATTAAAGAGGGAATGAAAGAAAAGAGAAGAGAGATACTAACTGCACGGATGGCGTAGTGTTTTATGTGGTCCCCTCGCCACTACCAATGCGCCGAGTGTTGCAGGTTCGATTACTAAACGAGACAAAAAAAAGGTGATGTAGTAACTGTGCCGAGTCTAGATGTTCTTTGTGTACGTTGTAAAATTTTTTACGAAATCCCCTACGACACAAGATTTATACCTAGAGCGGGAGTTATCTTTAATAAAAGAGATTGGAGAGTTTCTGCAATCATTGGTTAGCAGTTACTGCGAATAGATATATAAAATAGGATGAAAATAGATAGAGGAGGTTTCGGCATCGATGGTAAATAGTTACTGTAGCTAATGATTGCTTGCCATAACAAGGGTATTATTTGAACATTGTCAACTTTAGGATAAATACATTAAAAATGGAAGGAAGGGAAAGGTATGGTAGAGTTAAGACCCCGAGTGTTGTGGGTTCAATACCCACACGAGACAAAAATTGTGCGATTGTCTTACGTTTACGCGAATATTATACATTGAAATTAAACTGCCATAAGGATTTTATTGTGTTGTTTATTTTAAAACAATTTTATTAGGAACTTTATAATAGTTTATTAATTTAAATAGTTTAAAATAGTAAATTGAAGCTATATTAAACTAATTAGATCTAATCTGTCCGCTACGTTTTGATCGATTTCTAAAACCTTAGTATCTACGTGACCGTAGCTGCAGTAATAGTAGTAGAAATATAGTTATTTAAAAGTATTAGAACATCATTTAATTATTGGGATTCTAATTTTTTTCTTCTTTTTACATACTGTTGTTTTTAATACAAAGTTTCACAAAATACAGAGGAGTAAATTTAACAATGTTATATAATGATAAAAACGTATCAATTGTTCTGTGCCTTAATGAGATCAGGAGTCTGTACTAGGCTCGTGTCCTGTTTTACAAATCTCCAGGCCCCCTTATTTCTAAATGACATAATGCGAGTGTAGCTTTTATACAAACAACAATTGATTCAATATTACTTTAATAATTCAGTAAACTAAGTACATAGGTAAGTTTCGACAACTCGATGGCTTAGTGGTTAGTGTAACCGACTGCCACGCCTGAGGTCGCGGGTTCGTTTCCCGCACAAGTCAAACATTTGTGTGCATGAACATGTATGTTTGTCTTGGTCTGGCTGTTTCTATATATAATATGTATGTATTTACAAAAAAAATATGTATATATGTATGTTTATCCATTGTCTAGAACTCATAGTACAAGCTCTGCTTAGTTTGGGCTAGATGGTGTTGTGTGTATGTGATAGAATATTATATAATATTATTATAGGTACCGTATACAATTTTTGTCTATAATATCGTGGGTAACCAAACATAATTTAAAACTACTGTCAGTTATTCACGTCTCTTTACAGATTAATACTGTACGTGCTTAAATATTAGTGAGAGTGCGTAGTGCGTGTTATTGAGTGATATGCAAGTGTGTTTAGTGTGTGGTGTGTGTGTAAGTGTGTGTGACGTACATACGTGTAATTGACGCGGAATGAGCACAAAGTATCATGGAGTGAAGTACTTTGTCTGCGTTGTTTTAATGTTTGTAGAGTCCCTCACAACACAGGCTTTATTTCCTAGTACTGGAGTTTTCTTTATACTAAAGAAAATATAAAACTAAGCCCTATCAATATTTAAACCAGCTCAATCATAATTGCATCTAAACGCCGCGGTTTTTTTTACAATTGTGCATTCTCCGTAATAGGTGCTTATCCATAGATAAGTTTCAAGTTATGGGTATGCTAGATATTAATAATATACGTGCATACTTTAAGCTAATGTCCGCACTCCCTACTGCTTAAGACTTGTTCCTTAACTGTTTTTATTTTTGTCTTTATAAATTATCGTATGTTTATAAAAGATGGACTTAAAGCGGAATATAATTATATAGATATCGCTTTTAATTATTTCGCTGATGCGTTTGCTGATAATTTGATTTGTTATTATAAGTCAATGAAGGGGCTTCTAAACAGAAAATATTTTACTTTCATTTGCCTGCAATGTTTTCAACTATAGCCCAACCTTCTCAAAAACATTTAAATGCATTGGTCATACCAATCATAATCAAAAAAGTTTTACTTTAGCTCCAAAAACTAGAAACTTGGAGCTTATATTAATTTTTTTTTAATTTGCTCATGTACCAACTAGTACAAGGGCAAATTAAAAAAAATAACAAGCCAGCAAGCTTGCTCGCTTGCTAATTTGCTCAAGTACGGCCTTATGAAAATCACCCAAAAGTTTTAAATATTAGCTCAGTGAGAAGACCAACAGACTGCAATGCAGAGGGTCTCTTTCGAGGTTCGAACCCACGTTGCGCACCTCTGACTTTCGGAATTTATGTGCGTATTGATTGACAATTATCGCCTGCTCCGTGCCTCGGAGAGCACGTTAAGCCGTCGGTCCCGGCTGCCATGAACATCTATGGCAGTCGTTATAGGGAGAGTGTCGACACAAAAGATCCCACTGGGTCGAAGTGTCGGTCTGCACTGACTGGCCCCTACATAAGATACATACATACCTACTACTTTCTTATTTAAATAGGGGGTGAATCGTTAAACGTTTAATGTGCATAATGTGGAATCGGATCCGGCAATCGATTCCGAGAACTCGTGGCAGTCGCATTTACCATCGCTGCGCCACCGTGGCAATCGATATCATAGCTTCTAAATTAGGAGTAAACCATGTACCAGAGAGCAGTTAATAAAAATTCAAACTACGGATACATCAAATTCGAAGACTCGATACAACGATTGGTGATCACAGAAATGTTTGACCCGTATCGAATCCACTACAGTTGGGCACTAGCAGTGGGGACCATTTAAATTACTGTGTCATCCGCGCCGTCAAGAGCTTACTGGTTGTATTCCTCCAAGCTACGTCACGAAAGATTTGGGTATTTATTACGGGTTATTTATTTATTTAAATACGAACTATTTATTGCACATCAAATAAATAATTAACATAATATAATACACAAATTAAAATCCAGAAAAGATAAATGAAGTCGAGAACGAAATGAAGTCGAATAGAATAAAATGGGTTCGAATTAAATATAATAGAAACAAAAAAATCAAAAAATCATATCGAATAGAATCGATAGAATCGATAGAATCGATAGAATTGACAGAATTGATAGAATCGATAGAATCGATCGAATCGATAGAATCGATAGAATCGATAGAATCGATAGAATCGATAGAATCGATAGAATCGATAGAATCGATAGAATCGATAGAATCGATAGAATCTATAGAATCGATAGAATCGTACAGAATCGAATAGAAATAAATAGAATAGGTCCACGTCAATAGTGTAATTCATGGGGCTCAAACCTATCACAATCTTAAGTACCTTAAACGTTAAGCATTAGATCTATGATGGCAATGAAAGTAATAGAGTTGTGTAAAAAGGGCGCGACAATCAACTCCCGCGCAATATCGGATTGCGCATGAGTTATCGTAGGAACAAATTATTACTTGTCTTTTGACATATTTACGTACTAGTTACTGCCTACGGAATAGTTCGCGCGAAAAGTAATATAGCGCCCACGCCTTTTGAAGTTTAATAAATGTAGGCTTCGTAGTTTCTTGAAGGGGTTGGCAAAAAGCCAATCCTTTTTATAATATTTTTATTAATAACAACCCTGACTAGGAATAATTCCTGTGACGCGGAGGACTTTACAAACATACAAACAACGGACAAACTCAATCTGAACACCAGAATTTAGCTTACCTAGAGGGATAAACAAAAAGTAGTTCGTAACACAAATTGCGAATAATCTTTATAAACAATAAACGGAAATCTCGTAAGTATTTGAGTAATAGAGCCTCGCTGATTTCAGCATAAATGTGCTGGCTCGACTGGGACAGGACTACCCTCTCACAGAATATCGACGTGAAATAGCAGTGTTCCTACTGTTATGTTTTGTTTGGTGAGTGAGAGTGCCGGAGGCCCCATCACCCTTTCCCCCTTCCCACTCCTTCTCCTTCCTACTTCCTTTTCTTCCTAAAGGGTCGGCAACGCGCAAGTGATGCCTCTGGTGTTGTAGGCGTCTATAGGCTACGGTGACCACTTACCATCAGGTATGCTTGTTTGCCAACTTAGCTGTATAATTAAAAATTTTAAAAAGTATCTATGTATTAATTATTATAATGAATATTAACATAATTAATTTTTTAAATAAAATATTACCGGCTACTTCAAGGCAAAGGAAAACATTTACAATTTAAATATTGGACACAAAAAAAAATCTTATTTATGCTTGTTTTTACATGGTATTTATTGCCTAAACTAGCACCAGGTAATGAACTAATTATCTCACTGCTGCATAATAAAACTACTTACCTAATTATTGTGACCATTAAATCATACCATTGTTTAAGCGGTCACTTCACCACAGATGTATGCGACAATTTAGATTTATGTGGTCCACGACTATTTATGCCAGATCTAAAAGCTAAAGTATTTTCCCAGCCTGGTTCTCCCGTATTAAATCTGTACCACCGCTGGGCACGGGCCTCTTTTGAGTGTAAGAAGGGTTAGGTCACAGTCCACCAGGCTGGCCCACTGCGGGTTGGCAAACTTCACATATCTTTGAGAGCATTATAGAAATCTCTAAGAAAAGCAGGTTCCTCACGATGCTTTCCTTTAACGTTTAATCGAGCGATAATTAACTTTTATTTATTGAATAAAATTTATTATTATTATTATTTAATACACACAATAACTTCAGGAAATCAGAGTTGCGAGCCCTGGGATTGAAGCCGAGACCTCTGCGTGATAGTCACTCGGTTTCACTAAGCTACCGCCCGATGGTAAGTAGATATTGTAACATATGGAGGCTTGCAACACCAGAGCCAGCACTTGCGAGTTATTGACAACCGTTTAAAATCTCATGTAATAGGGGCGAGCATATAGTCCCATTATCAGACTCAGCGCTACTGCTTGTGAATATTTCCTAACAGAATACTTAATAACAATTTGTTTGATACATGTATCCAAAACATCACGATCGGTTGCAGATATTAGCAAAAACTTATGCCACAATATATTTATTGTAAATCAGCAGCTGTCCGCCGCAATTTCACCCACGTTTATGACAACTGCTCCGCTCCAGTGGCTCTTAGCGTGATGTTACATATCCATCTTTCCACAATAAACGGACTACCTAATGCAAAGATGAAGAGATTAAACTCCTACATTTAAACTTACTAACTTTACCTCTTATAAGATGAGTGTGGTATAGATAATGCAGTATTTTTTAATTATTAGTATCTAATAACAATAATTATCTAAGCCCTATGCACGTTAACTACATCACATATATATCTACTAAACGCAAGCATCTAATAATAAACAGAAAATATATTAAAACATGATAAAAAGTCTAAAAGAAAATGGCGGTGCCGCCATCTTGGAATCGAATGCGCGGGAACTAGCTATCGGGTGCGTTCAATAAATTGACATACGCCTTATAAGGTTCTGTGGAGTCCCATTCGTCTTGTTGTAGGGTCTTAGACCCCAGCGATACGTTAGATGCTGTGTTAAATTGGGCCTGTGTGACTGGATAGACTAAAAAGTAAGCGACTTGGTGTTTTTGCATCTATGTGCGTAAGAATATTATGGCGCGTTTGCTCTGTTTAGACGACAAGAATTCTAATGTATGTTTTGCTAATTCTATGATAAACTAGTTTTGCATCGCGACTTTGCTCGCATTTGGGATTTTTATTTTTAACGGGCTATCGCGTTGATGCATTTTGAAACAGTTCTATAAAATAAATATTATTTAGATTTGCGTTAGTTTTGTTAAGTTAATATTGTAGTACATAATTTTTTTTACGAATATGTATAATAAATTAATAGGGATTAGAGAAAATTGGCGCTGGACAGAAAGGAGTGTAAAGGCCGAAGGGAGGCATTTGCCTTGCAGTGGGACGCTACAAACTAAAAATAAATAAATAAATAATGTTGGTAGTAAAAATAAACAAAATAAAATACTTAGATGAAAATATATTATTTTTATTGACAATAGGAAATTATTTATTCAATAATAATATAACTAACTTATACCTAAATATATAATTATGCAGCAGAAATAAATAGCAAATATTAAAAAGAAATTAAAAATTTTAATCTCGGTCGATATGCCTATCAGTTTCGAATAAAAAATCCAGTATACCATGTTACAGCTAAATATGTTCATATTAATTAATAATAAATATGAAAATCTTATGTATTAAATTATGTTTTTGGCAATTGGATCTTTCTAAAGTCGTAAATAACTGCATATAATTAGGTATATACGTAATGTTAATCTGCATTGAGGAATGTACCTAAACGTACTATTCGGTACATATACAATTACGTACCTAGTTTTCCATATAACTGAAACGAATATTTTCTTTTATATTTTAGAAGCACCCATAGTCTTATTTAAATGATAAATTCATCATTACACTAAATACAAACGATTTGCAATCAAAACCTAAACAAAACTACATGAATATCCAAATTAAATTAAACTTTAACCATTTGCAGTCAATCTTTAATGGTATAACGATGATCGATTATCCTGAATACAAGCTAATTCTCGAAACACGTATGCTCAAAAATGCAAACCCTTCACTATAACTATCACTTAAAGCAATTGATACGAAACTCATCATATACCACACAAATAACTTTACACAGCATCCTAACCATTTAGATGTCCCTAACGTCTTACCGTCTCTTCACAAGAATGTCGTCCGAGTCTGCGGACGTTTTTACATACATTTATTGACCAGCACAGCCTTCTGAACAAACGGACCATAACTTCCACTTACACAGCAAGTTAAACTACACTCAAACTCAAGGTGAGTAGGTTGGCTTTTGCTTGGCGAGCAAGGTTTATATCGTGGAGGAGTTTTGGATCGAGTGTTTGGTACTCAGAGGCCGCAAGTTCTTGTGTTAGCGACGGAGTCCACGACAGGTAGCTTGTTGCGATGTGATTATTGTCCAATGTTTTGATTTGTAATGATTTTCACATTGTCAATGTCTCAGGTATTTTTATCGTATGGCAACTGTGAATTTTCTTGGTGGAAAAAAGTTGTTGGAACTTGCAATGTCCGAGAAAACAGCTTAGTTTTGTGAGCTGCAGTTTCCTTGATGGACTTGTCAATTGCTTGAATGCCAATCATAATTAAAACCTTATTGTTTCTGGCTACCAGTGCGCCGCTGCGTCTTAATAGATTAGGTTAAACAGCTACCTTTCGCCAGCTATCGTTTCAGGGTCCTCGTAATAGTTGTTGCATGGGGTCTAGGACTATAGGTAGCGATATACTGGTGTAATAATGTACTGCCTACGCCTTCGATTATATAAGCGGGACTCCAAATATGTATTATTAGTGAATAATGCCTGAATATAATGAAAAAATATGTTTTAAGCTCGGTTTCTATACGTGAATACAAACCGAAAGCGTAAATCAATACAGCTTTTAATTACTAATACACTCTAATTATAATAATCTACACTATAATAGCAAAACCATCTTTGTTTATTTGTTACGTTACACTGAACTAATGTAACGATTTTCATGAAATTCAGTATGACGATAGCTAAAACTCTGAAAAAAAACGACTATTATACAATATTAAAATACGAGCTTAATCGCATTTAACAGCTAGTATTTTAGTTAATAACGTCAGTCTGCGTCAGAGGCTTTTCGAAACATATATGAAAATGGCCCGAATTTAAATTTTTTTTTTTGTAAATTCTGATACATTTGTGAATTGATAGATGTGAATTTTTGATCAGACTCATGAACTGAGTTGCATTAATTTTAGATTTAAACTCTAAAAATTGCTGATGGGTCGTTCGATTTCATATAAACAATATGTTTCAGGCACTAAATTACTAGCTATTGTCATGTATTTTAGACTTGTATACTCGTATCTATATTATTAGTACTAGACCTCGGTTCACTCGGGAACTCTATCTTTTTTAAAGGACCCTATGTTCTTTTTCTGCCGACAATATTATGTAAAATTTCAAGATGATCGATCGAGTAACCTAAGACGTGAAGGCGTAACAAACAAACATACTTATATACACATTTAAAATATTATATAAATAGTTAATATTGTATATGTTTTTTGTATAATATGTATGTATTTACAAAAAATAATGCATATATGTATGTTTATCCATTGTCTAGTAACCATAGTACAAGCTCTGCTTAGTTTGGGCTAGATGGTGTTGCGTGTATGTGATAGAATATTATTATTATTATTATTAATAGTTAAGAGTCAAAGATTACTAACGGTAGGTAGGATAAATACCTATCATCTAATATATGTACACTAATTTTACAACTTGGAAATACGGTAAATGTATTAATGTCAGTCATGGAAAATTGAAATGAACACTTGAAAATTATATGAATGAAAGATCCCACCGCCTTTAATTATTTGGCGACAGTGTGGCTGATCCCACATATTATGTGAAACTATTATTGTATGTATTTACAAAAAATAATGTATATATGTATGTTTATCCATTGTCTAGTACCCATAGTACAAGCTCTGCTTAGTTTGGGCTAGACGGTGTTGTGTGTATGTGGTAGAATATTATTATTATTATTATTATTACAAATAACGTCAAGATATAGCGCTGTACTCAACTATACGATAGGTACTAAATCGCGCTAGCGAAGATTGCAACACGAGTTACTACTGTGATTATCCAGGGTCCAGGCTGATCGGAGGATCCTCTTTTTGTGTTGGAGAAGAGTCACACCTCGTATCTAATAGCACAAAATGAACCTTGTCGTCTGGTGAAGTGCCAACGTCTTTTAGAAAACAAGCGTAAGAGTCCCTGAATTTTCCCTGCTGAGTAATGGTGCCGGAAGCTCAAACGCCTACCACACCCATCTTTCTGAAATCTCATAGTTTCTTCCTAAAGTAGGTAAATCGACATTGCAAGCCATAATAGGCCACTAATTGTTGACTATCAGGTGGATCGCATGATTGTGTGGCGAATTGTATAAAAAAATGCGATTCGGTATCATTCAGTTCAAGATAAAAGATCTTATAGTTGGGTTTGGTAACAATTATGGGCCCTGTCGGGCACAAAAATATTTGGAGGGAGCAAAACCAACTATATAATATATAATTATACAGCCATTTTATTAATCTCATATCATTATTTTAAGGGAAACTTATTCAAACAACAGACACAAAGAGCAACCAGACTGAGCAACGATTTGTGGATCACAGAAGTTTTTGTGTCAAACGGGATTCAAACCTATATCGCTAGGCGTAATACCAGTGGCGACCACATAAACCACCATCCGTGTATCTATATCATGCCTATATCAGAACAAAAAAAAAACTTTCTTTTTTACTATTACTATTCATTTACGTGCACGTTACGACCACGCTTTTTAGTTACATTAATTCGCACACAATTATTCTAAGCTAACCAACTTCTCACAACATTAGTTCAAAAACTGATCGTAACTGCCCACGACGGGACAGGTTCCCGTGTCCTTGGAGAGAAATGCGCGAGCGCAGGCGAAAGTGCGCGTCGGCCATGCGCAAGCGCACCGATTAACTTATAATAACGTTTGATAATATTAAATATAACATAAACGTCACGTCTGTATATTCTCAAACGTTTACGCTGAAGTGTATTACGCCAACATTTTAACGATTATATTTAGGTCTGCTATAGGTATGTAACTTAGTATCGTATACTATACATGTGAGGACTAATGCTAATGACAGTTTGGTTATAATGTAATCTAACAACTTTGCATGACTCGGGAATATGCCTTAGGACCTACAATACTCTCTTTGACTTCATCATATGCAGTAGATGCCGAACCTAATATTGTCAAAGGGCAGGCTCAGGTCAAAACGACTCAAAAATAAATCTGTAACTTTTGTCTAAGTAGTTTCTGCCCGCAGCTTCAACCACGTGTATCCCATAAGCAATAATACTGAGGTAAATAGTATCAAGTTGTAAGGTATCCTATGTAATAAGCCAGGACATGATCTATCTGTGTGCAAAAGTTTCATCCAAATCCTTTCAACAGTTTACGCGTAATGGCGTAGCAGAACATCCAAAGATCTTATTAGTAGGTTATAGGATTGTGTGATCTGAGTTTTCATTCATTTTGTCATTTTAATATATACTAGATTTTACCCGCAGCATCGGTCGAATAAATGTAGGTTAGGTTAGTAAAAGTATTTTTTTCTGGATGACAGATGTCCGATGTCCTTTTCCTGACAACGTGTATGCGAAATTTCATGATGATCAGTTGAGTAGTTAAGTCGTGAAAGCGTGACAAACAAACAAACCCACATTTGCATTTATAATATTAGTTTGAATTTAATATGGAATAAACTAAACGACTAATTGCATTTGTGTTTATGATTGACAAATTTTATTCCCAAGGCTGAAAAAAAAAGAAAAAAATATTTATTTTTTCTGTACAGAAATTTTCAATTGCAACTTATAAATTTTAATTTATTTTTAAATACAAGGATGTACGATATATTTTTTTCTTATATCCAAAATAAATATATTAATTACTCTCTTATTTTGCGACCAATTTTGATACTGTTTGAACGAAAATATTTCTTTTGATTGCTATTTGCTTTTGTATGTATCACAAATATAAATATACAATATCACAAAGACATTATAGGTACCACCCTATTACATTAAGACTGCGCCGAGCGTAAGACGCGGTTGGACTGAATGACAGAGCTCGATATTCAAATCGGCGTGCGGCCGCCATAGTAAAATTGTATGGAGGATTTGAAGTGCTTTTTAGATAAATATGTATCTTTATTGTCAACCAATAACTTAAATATTTGGGACGGACAAATTGTAATATAACTATTTATGTTTCGTTTAAGCTGTAAAATTGGATAGATTTTTACTGTTATAATCTAAAAATCAATGCAAATTTACGTAATTTTGTAGGCGAAAATATTAATTATTTTATGTTTTTTACACGGAGTAATTGTAAACATATTCATTGTTATGGTAAATGTATATTTTATATTTGTATTAACAAAAAGTATTGATTTTATCAACTTAACTGTGACCGCCTGTTTTGGCACATTTCATACTTACATGAGCATTTCGCACAAGTCAAATATTTTGTGTGCGTGAACATGGATGTTTGTCTTGGTATGGGTGTTTCTATGTATAATATGTATGTAATTAAAAAAAAAAGTATATATGTATGTTTATCCATTGTCTAGTACTCATAGTAAAAGCTCTGCTTAGTTTGGGCTAGATGGTGATGTGTATGTGGTAGAATATTATTATTATTAATTTTTTGCCCCGTGTGGGATTCGAACCCACAACATTCGACGCAGTGGCGAGCCGACCTCTTAAACCACCTGGACCACTTCATACATATACCTATATACTCTCACGCTAATATCTGCTAATTCCATTTCAATTAATTAACTATTTAAAGGAATGCCCTTCCATGGGCAGTTTAACAGCTCTGGTTAGTTGGAACTTGACTAAATAAAACTTTATATACATAAAACGTATTCTGCAACAACTTACAACATCACTACAAACGATTGTAATCCATCAGGCAATAAGCGTTCATAACTATAAATTAATGGATTTTCGAAATTAACCCAAGACAAGACGGCTTTCTGTAATAATACCATATAATTGCGAAAATCTGTCTTAGATTTTAAGAATCTTGTCCTCTTAGAATCATCTTAAGGTTTTAAAGATCCGATTCTGCGATCATCAATTACAAAATCAACTTATTTCGCCGTTCTTCTCCAACACAACCACTCAAAGATTTTAACATTTCTCCGTTTTTCTGAGTCAGTAGTATACGTTTTGCTGGTATACAACTTGCTCCAGATGTTGTTCTTAATTACATTTATAACTTTTAATTTGTTTATCAATTTAGTTTCTATAATGCGAGAAAAGTTTAATCATATATATCAGCGGTGAGCCCGCAAATAATTAATAAATATCTGTTAAACATATTTATATTGATTATAATACTTACATTAGGAACGATTATCAATTAAACATTCAAATAAATTGAATGCTTTAGTGATTCAAATGCAATTAAATAATATTGATCGCTATTCGAATGCATTGAATAAAGTATTAAATTGCCCGACTGTTCCCGACACATGTGTCAAGCTCGACAGTATAGTACGACGTCATAACATTCGAATGAAAAGAAAAATAAATCTTTTCAATGTGCAATTAGGTCGTGATTCGAGTATTCAATAATTATTCGAATTAAAAAAACACAAACAAACAAATACACAGGCAAAATCTTGCGATAGTTATGATATCTCAACCATCGCAATAAACATGTTAATCTATTTTACTAGCTTCTGCCCGTGGTCTTGCCTGCGCGACTCCCACGGAAACGCACACCGAGATAAAAATTATCCAAAATATGGTCTATTTGTGTATCAAGTTTCATTTAAATCTGTTCACCGGTTTACACGTGATTGTCAAATATACAAACGCCAATAATTTAATAATTTATTCATACATATGTAGTTAGGTATGTCAATATTAGATACGTTCTTTTTTCTTTATTTGAGATAATTATTTTATGAATAAGAATAAGCATTGCCATTGTCCTTCAACGTGGCAATGCTGCCAATGTTCGGGGCACACTACCAGTTGACTGTGATGCGGAGGAATTCTATGACTAGGTATAAGTTAGTTTTAAATAATTGTGAATTTGATAATATTTATTAGTTAAGTAGTGTGTTATGATTCTTGCCTAATACGAATAAAAGGGATACATTTTTAATATTGTTTAGTATAGATTGGCATATCCGAACCCTGAAGAGTTCAGGCAGAACCCTCTGAAGTGTACACTGCGACTGATGCAGTACATTCATATAGAGATAGCTCTGGGATAGATCTCGAGGCCGATACAAAAGATCCCACTGGGTCGAAGTGTCTAACACTAAGTCTACACTGACCGGCCCCCGAATAAGATAAGATAAGATAGTATAGATATGAGATTAGAAAAATAAAATACAGCAGATGGTTAGTCTCTCATATGTATTTTTATCTTATTACAATTTTATTATATGTAGGTTTAAATGATGTATTTAAGAATACGAACTGATATGTATTTTTCATATATTTGATAGTTCGCAAGTGAGTTTAACATTTTCATTGAAGTTATTCTAACTTTTTCTCGAAGACACAAAGCGCGATCGGCTTCGGCGCAGTACGACGACGATTAGAAACTGGTTATAGAACTGCATGAGCGGTGCATCGAACTCGCTAACTCCTAAACTCGACTCCAGAACGCGTTCCCGATACAAACCCTCACCACAAACCCCCACATGCGAACGTAAACTTACACGTTGTACAAAGTTTCAGATAAGGACTTAAGTTTTCCATTGAAGTCTGAAAGTCAGCAAAACGTGGTTTTCTACGGTTTTGCAATAGTTTTTAGTGCAGTTGCGAGGGGCGAACGTGTGGTTATGTAGGAATGTTAGTTAGGGACTTGACGGTTAGCGATAAAATAAGTGGGATTCATTGACATCGGTCATGAGGTTCAGATATGCTGCTTAGACTGGATTAGGCGCGGCTAGATGCCTTTTTAAAAGCGTAAATTTTGCGACGAGACGTATGGTTGTGACGTTTCTATGATGTGCGTACAGGAATTTAAGCAATGCTATTTTTGCTGTCCATATGAAAACGGGTAACACGCAGATAATTCGATCGACTAGGTTAGATAACGCCGTTTAGGTTAATTGTTGGATGGATGACCATTTGTACGGAACCGATTGGAAATATCGACCATGGGAATCAAATATATCCATAACGTATGTTGTCTGTGTGAATGCCAGCTAATTATTTGGTGATAGTATTATCACCAAAGTGGTCGCTTCGCTACTGCCATATTATTATGGCCGAGGCTATGGCTGTAGCGCGGCGACCATTTATTGTTATGGATGTGGGTTCGACTCCTACATGGGGTAAAAAAAATTTATCCTAAATAATTGTTCCAAGTCTAGGTTTCGTTGTTGGAATGTTTTTAAGAAGCCTCGCGACACAGGAATTATAAAATTGTAGTAACAAACGTTCTGTTTACATTTTGTTGATTGTGATTATTAACATCTAGGATATTGTCGTAATAGTTAAAACATAGAATATTTAAATAATCGCATATATGGCGCATCAGGCTGAACCATTACCTCATCACTGCCGCGTGCCGCCGCGTTCAGTGTTATGATTTGAATACGAGTGAAAAATTTGTGTGTTTAACAAATTATTGTTCTAAGAACGGATATAGATACTGTGTATTCGTATCTATTCGTTGTTTCTGTACTCCCGCGCGATACAAAAGAAAAATCCCAAGCGCGAGATATCTCTTAAAAAAAGAGTTTATTTTCTAACATAAAATCTAAATTAAATTGCCTGATATGGACATCGAACCCGAGACTGTAGACCCGCAAAATTTGCGCTTTAAATAGATTCTTTGCCTGAAGCCATGACATATAAAATTACGATATACTTACTACTGCAAAACGATACCGATAGTAAATCTTAGAAATATTAACGTCTGAACATCGAACTCGTGACCACAAGAGTGGCATGCCATCTACACTAGTAATGTGTCGACAATTTACCCAGCTCAGTGATTGCCGACAATCACAGTGATTGACGCACGAAGGAGGGATTCTTTCGCTTCGCCGTGATAATCACCGCTACCACAAGTCATGAGGTAGAATTAGTGATAAGCGATTAGACATTCGAATTAATCGAGTATTAGATTGCCGTAGGTTTACGTATCTTTTGGATCTGGCCATTTTTCCTTTTTGACTGCCTTAGTGGAACTGCTATGCATGAAATTTCATCTTCGATTCTCGAGTCAGGCCAATAAAATTCTAGCAAGAAATTCCGTAGTGGACTTCTACTGAACATTTCTCATAGGAAGGAAGTCGAAAGAAAGACAGGAAGTTGGCAGTGTTGCACCCAGTCCTTCGAAAAGCACGCAAAGCTGTTAGTGTGCTTGAACTCTCTCCGGTTCTGCCGTCCCTTCGGATTACACATAATACTCTAATTCCGTATATCTCAAGTTAGGGAATTAGAAAGTGCACATGTGTTTGCGCACACACTTGTGCACTATAATATTTCTAGCACAGATGGCTAGTCTCTATTAAGAATGGCCTCTGTGACCGAAATTTGGTCCGGAAGACCTTAACATTACCCGTTATAAGCTTGGCATGAGTAATAATCCTGATATTAAGAGGTTCATAGGCTATGCTTGATTGCCAAATTAGTTGCAGTACATTGATTGTTGTCATTTAAATACTTTAATTGTAAAGATTCAGAACTGCCCCTTTGGTGGCGCATCGGTTCAATTTCGATCCCTCTGGTTCGATTCCTAGGTTAGGCAAAGTGTTATTAGGTATTTCTCCTAAGAAATTTGTAGTAACAACACAGAGTCTAGCGTTGTGCCCGATAGACTCCAATAGGTTTACACCTGTTCAGTTCAGTAAATGTAATAAACTTACCCCTTTGACGTTCATAAGTGTTACTTTGTGACCTAAATGAATAAATAATTTTTGACTTTGACTTTATTACGTGGGATCCCATAATTGGCTAAATACACGTCTGCCTACCCTTTCGAGTATAGAGGTGTTAGATTACGTATATATTTATAAATATAAACACCAATTAGAAATAATGGACGAGAAAAGACTGACTAAGAAAGTTTATAATGCTAGTGTGAAAGGAACAGTCGCAAGGGAAAGACCTAGGCGAACGTTTCTCAATCAGATCGGAGACGTTCTGGACAAAGGTCAGGTTAAGAGCACCTTAAACCGGCGAGCGTGTATCAGGAATGTGATGAAAGTGAATGAAGCCAGAGAAGTGTGTCAGGATCGTAGCAAATGGAAATCCGTAGTCTCTGCCTACCCCTCTGGGAAACAAGCTTGAATCTATATATGTATGTAAGTATGTAAATATAAACACAAAAAATCATATCAACCTATCAATTTTGCGCAAACATAAATTGATTCTTACGTTATATCCGTTAAATAATTAAAAATGTACAATTAATTACACACATAATACGGTAAGTAGAAGTTCACTTTGACATTTACTTGTTTCTTTAATTAATGTAGACCTTAAGTGACCTTACACTTTAAGGTCACTACCTTTGATGGTAATAGGACGGCGTGTTAGTAAAACAGTCAGGACGACCGCCGCGGTTCATTAAGTTACTTATTATTCCTTAATGTTCGTTATTTCTTAGTGCCTTCGTGGCTTAGTGGTTAAGAATGCGATTGCTCTGCGTGAGTCTTGAGTTCGATGTTGGGTAAAGTGATATTGGGTTTTGCTGTCGAGATATTTTCAGTATGGAGTCTGGAATTGTGTGGTATATGGCAGTAGGCTCGCTCTATGTTACGTGGGATTTATAACCATAATAATAATATCTCACTGTTGGGCGTGGGCCTATCTCAATTAGAGTGGTTTGTTCCGCATTTTCCCCTACATGACCTCCCACATTCCAAAATGTTCCTCATACGCCCCTTTTTTAATTATTCCTTTTTCGCCCTATATTTTTGTACATATGGTTAACAAAACGAAACATGGTATAAAATTATTTCAAATCTTTCATTGTCAGGCTCGTGATGTCAGGCAATCATTAACCCAAAGCTTTACTGAGAGATCAACGAGGTATTTTAAAATATTTTTCAGCCGACGGTACAACAAAAACTCCATATAAAAACAGTGACAAAAGGGAACCATAATCTGGGACAAAACAAGAATTACATTATGTATGTATGTATCTTATGTGGGGCCAGTCAGTGCAGACCGGCGACACTTCGACCCAGTGGGATCTTTTGTGTCGACACTCCCCAATAACGACTGCCATAGATGTTCATGGCAGCCGGGACCGACGGCTTAACGTGCTCTCCGAGGCACGGAGCAGGCGATAATTGTTAATCAATACGCATTTAATTTCGAAATGTCATATAACTTCCGAAAGTCAGAGGTGCGCGATGTGGGTTCGAACCCGAGACCCTCTGCATTGCAGTCTGTTGGTCTCCCCACTGAGCTTTAACGATTACCTACTAGCAAATAGATTTTTTTTAGTTTGTGTAGCCCTGACATTTATAAGTGTTATTTTGTGATCTAAATGAATAAAGATATTTTAATCTGATTTAATAGTAGGTTTAGGTTCATGGGCTATCACGCTGGCATAATGACCATAAATGATAAAATGTGAATTAAATTCCATTTAACCTATCCTTTTGAGGAAATAGGCTGTCACGTAGTTCGTTTTTAGTACGTGGTCGACCAGGGAAGTCTAAGTTGCGGAGATAAATTAAGTAAATACTTCGCAATTACACGATCTTTAATTCAAAAAGACGGAATCTAATACAATATCTAGGTTAGAGGCAAAAGTACGCAAGACTCAATTTTTACACAATAAGAAGTATCTCAGGGCGTGTTTCTAGAAAAGGCTTCGGTGCGAGGTCCAGCTGAACACAGATGAGATACAAATCTTGATTAGCGATTTGGGGTCGCGATGCGATGCGATGCGATGTGCGATGTGGGGAGAGGCACTCCCACGCCGCTGCATCCGCATCCTGGTCCGCGTGACAAGGTTTGCTGTCGAGTTTTGTCTTGTGCTGCGTTTTGCAAAACAAGATGCCCAACAGTGGACATGATGCAGTGGCAATGGCGAGACGACCATTTGAACCACTCCACCATCCATCCAGTCGTGAATATAAATATTTATATATGTGTCATTTGGAATGCCAGCTTAGCGCTGTCAAAATGGTAATTACAAAGCGCCTTACAAGTATTTACATATATATTCATATACATATTTAACATAGCTGGCATTTGGCATACCGACGTGTCAAAATGTCTCCTAAGACTCTATTCACCAAGAATTAAAGAAAAATATTGCTATTATCCCAGCAAGACATCCTTGTGAAGGCATAGGGTGGTCCGTAATAACTCGGCGATGATTCTTGGAACTTCAAACAGTTTTTTTCTCGCGACATATTATTGCTAAGTTAGTTATATAATGATGTGTTTTTGTGCCAGTGCGTGGCTGGTCATTTAAAGACGCGGCCTCGCAATAACAAGAGAAATAAGATATAAGACAGTGAGTTGAACAAACGGACGATCGAACGCACCTTATTTGTAAACATTGGTAGCACCCGATAGATAAGGCTTGTGTTCCTATTGAAGTTGTATGATATGTTATGCTATTTTTTAGCTACAGTATATACATTCATATTTAGATACAAAGCGGTGGGCATAGTTATATAGCTGCACCAATGGCGTAGTGATTTAAGTGATTTCCTCACGAGTGCCTCTGTTCCATGTGTTGTGTTCGATACCCACACGAGACAAAAAATTTAGAGACAAATAGTTCTTTCGTGTCTGGGTATTATTTGTGTACGTTTTTTGAATATGTAAATTGTGTCTTTTCAACTTAATAATTCCAGCTATGTTTTAAAATCTACGCAATAGAAGAGATTCATTACCATTAGCCAAACAAATTACTAAACTTGGTGCTGCTACATACTACATGCAAACAAGCCAGTGACATAACTGATGATAACCAATAGGATCGTAGATCAGCTTGGTGACTAAAATAAAATGATGGTGCTAAGCCGCTTGAGAGCAGCGATAGCTCAGTGGGAAACCGTTAGACTGCCGCGCAGAGGTCTCGAGTTCGATACCTAGGCGTGCATCTCTGACTTTTCGAAGTTATATGCGTATTCAATAGTTAATTATCGCTTGCTTTAACGGTGAAGGTAAAACATCGAGAGGAAACCAACATGTCTGAGAGTTCTCCATAATGTTCTCGAAGATACGTGAAGTCTGCCAACCCGCACTGGGCCAGCGTGGTGGACTATGGCCTAACCCTTCTCACAGTGAGAAGAGGTCCGTGCCCAGCAGTGGGACAGTTTAATACAGGGCTGATATTATTATACTAAGCCGCTTACGGTTTCGCACGAAGTGGATAATTATAAAAGGACTGTTCCACCTTATTGAATAGGAGGTATGGAGTTGTATACCAATAGATAAGACATGGACTGCAGTATAAACGGTTCAAGAAGCTAGGGTCGAAAACCCGAATTATGTATTGCATATAATAATTTACTATTATGAAAACCTTTAGACTTTACTTAATGCGACTCCCTAGTTGAATTATATAGCTAGAGTATACGACTGCCATCACGAGGTCCCATCTTTGGCTCCTGAGTCGCGGCACAAATAGAAACTCTACTTGTGTTTGGGTACACAATAATTTGTCAGTATAATTTTTCCCACTGTTATGTTATGTTTTTATAAAAAACGCTGTACAAAAATAGCTTGCATATACATCGGTCACCAAGGTGTTGCCGAAAATCAGCGCTGTTTCGCTTATACGGATACAGCTCCGGGCTGAGCAACATCTTTTTTTGACAGACACTGCGACGCACACTGCACACGCTAGGTTATATACTTACTAAATGGATCGAGCCAAGGGTATAATATATATATTTTTTTAATTTGTTTATTTGCATATTTGTTTTTTATTCGTATTTGTATTTGTGTTTGTCTATTTTAAATTGTCATTTACTTTTGTCCTAGTGTCCCATTGCCTTTTTTCCCTGTCTAACTGTATACTACGTTTATGCTGTCTGCAGTATGTGTTGTGTGTTTTTTTGTCAAAATAAATGTATTTTCTTTCTTTTCTTTCTTTCTTATGTCTCCTAGATATTTGTCGAAGCTAAGATAAAACGGATAAGAATTCAGCAATCTTTTAACACCGTGTCTCGGCAAGTACATCTAAAAATATTTCTGCCTGATTTTTATAAAAGCTGCACTTGGGTTTGCACACAGACATGTGAAATAAAATAAATTTTACGCTTTAATATTTGCTAGACACTTGTCTTCGCTATGATAAAACGCCGCGACCAAATCTCGGTATAGACTCAAACGCTAACTATCAAAGCGATAAATGATATCTCTATTATCACAAAACGTAGCTTTCAGAGGGCACCTACCACGAAAGCTAGTCTAGTTGTGCTCTTTTTACTTTCAAGCCTAGTCCACGCCTGATCAGAGATCCGCGATCAGATTATTATTCTAGTTAGCAACAATGTACATCGTCTTAAGTATTACATAATAAAATAATATTAAATAATGGCTAAAATATTTTATACACTCTCACATCTACACTCCGCCATAATTGTATGTCAAAACTTAGTCAGTCAATGTCATGTCAATGAGTGGCAAGGTATCGAAACTGACATATTTATTTAGTTACATTATTAGCAGCGATAGCTCAGTGGGGAGACCAACAGACTGCAATGCAGAGGGTCTCGGGTTCGAACCCACGTCGCGCACCTCTGACTTTAGGAAGTTATATGACTTTTCGAAATTATGTGCGTATTGATTGACAATTATCGCTTGCTCCGTGCCTCGGAGAGCACGTTAAGCCGTCAGTCCTGGCTGTCATGAACATCTATGGCAGTCGTTATTGGGAGAGTGTCGACACAACAGATCCCACTGGGTCAACGTGTCGCCGGTCTACACTGTCTGGCTCCCACATAAGATACATACATTACTTAATAAGTTAAGACGATAATGTTTAAATTACTAGCACGATGACAGAGTATAACAACAGCGGATAATGTAAAAATTGAATTAATATGGCTAGCAATTTAGACGTATGGATTCAGAGATGGCAACTCCTAAACTAAAATTAGTCTCTCTCAAGTCGGCTTGACTCGTACATACACACGCACACTACTGCAATCAGCCGAATGACTCTCATTACGGAGTCATATTATCGTTCTCTCTCGTAATATATCTTTTATGCTGTGCCGATAGGGCCTATAATTAATACATAGATTTAAGTTTACTATCTATTTTATACTAAACTAGTAGTTTTCTCGCGGTTTCACCCGCGTAAGTCCCGTTCCCGTGTGAATATCGGGTTTCACCCCTTTCATCCCCTTCAGGGTGGAATTTCCAAAAATCCTCTCTTAGCCTCCCTGATCCTGCTCCTGCTCCCTTACACTCTCCAAGGAACATACATGCCAATTTTCAGTTTCTTGCGTTCAGTAGTTTCGGCTGTGCGTTGTCTGTCAGTCACTCAGTAACGGAAGAGTTTTATATATATAGATTGTGGAAATCAATAATAATTCTCTCCACAAATTATAAATAGGATGTACATGGAACTGGTAACAAGGTACACATTAATTTTGTGAGAGGCTGGTGCCCTCGATAGGTATCAGGATACCTGTGTTACAGGTCACCAAGACTCCACTATATACTAAATTGTGAAAAGCTATAAAGAATTGATATGAACTAAAGTCAATAGTGTTACGTAAATAATTAAATTATAATAATTCTTACGTTATAAAGTTGTCATTGATTGTTTTTTATGTAAATACGTATTAAATAATGGCTAAAATATTTTATTCACTCTCACATCTACACTCCGCCATAATTGTATGTCAAAACTTAGTCAGTCAATGTCAAGTCAATGAGTGGCAAGGTATTGAAACTGACATATTTATTTAGTTCCATTATTAGCAGCGATAGCATAGTGGGAAACCGTTGGACTGCCACGCAGAGGTCTCGAGTTCGAACCCAAGGCGCGCATCTCTGACTTTTCGAAGTTATATACGTATTCAATATTTAATTATCGCTTGATTAACGGTGAAGGAAAACATCCTGAGGAAACCTGCATGTCTGAGAGTTCTCCATAATGTTCTCGAAGATATGTGATGTCTGCTAACCCGCACTAGGCCAGCGTGGTGGACTATGGCCTAACCCTTCTCACATTGAGAAGAGGCCCGTGCCCAGCAATGGGACAGTTTAATACAGGGCTGATATTATTATTATATTATTAGAAGACCTTTATACAAAGTAAACAAAAACTCTTTGAAGAAGAAGTCTTTGTTTTCTTTTAGTTTTATATGTTACTAGCGTACAATAGTGATGGAGTTCCACGTTTCTTTTGTAAATTCCTCTCAATTTGGTTTGCAAATTACTATTATTTTTGTTAACTCTTTCAGCTAAGCTGAACGCTTGTTTCAGGAATAAATTCACGTCGGTAGTGCTATAGGTCGGATTCGAACCTATGACCGCAAATCTAACGTCTCTTCAGGCTACCACTACTTTTAAGCAGTCTATGGCCAAGGGGGAGAAACTATTTATAAATATAGAGTCTAACGTCTATAAAGACGTGAGATTCCTGGAGAGATAAACTATAATACAGTATCTATCGGGGATAACCCTGAATTTATAGCTATTGCTGTATTACATCCTCATTTCCCCAAGTGTAATGCTTCGTGCCAGGTAATAGCAGGCGAGGCATCTACCAGGCATAGCACCAGACGCTGATCTGTCATGACAATATGTTGACAAAAAAACTCTTTACTTTTTGCCCTAATCAAACCCGAGATCTCATGAACAGCAGTCAAATGATAAATTTAATATCGCTGCGCCACCAAATATTCCTTTAAGGGATGAAAACCATAACTAATTGAACATAATCAACCAACTATAAAATATACTATTATGTATTTTTACTTTAATCTTATGCAGATATTTCATAATAAAGTATTGATCATACCTCGGCTTTTCTATGCCATTCTCATAAATACAAAACAATTATAAGGTACTCCACACAAGTTGCATACCAGGTAACAATACTATAGAACCATAGACGAAGGCATTTACTGACGACACTACCCAAAGTAGAAATTGTCGCCATTTATGTCAGCCAGACCGCTTGTACACACGGCTACACATCAAGTTAGACACCCTATATACGCATAACTACGCTACATACAAAATAGAGAATTGTCGGAAAGGAACAGTGCATAGTGGTGTGGATATAAGGGTAAGTATAGAGCGTAACAAAAATATAACGCACTCTCTCGCACCTGCGAATCGTGAAATAAAAATTTAATACGTATTTAACTTCAAAACGTCATTTATTGAGTGTCTTTTATCCTGAAAACACGTAATGTATCTTAACTAATATTACTAATGCGAATGTGAGTTCATTTTGTATGCTTTCACGCCTAACTACTCAACCGATCATTTCAAATTTCGCATACAGGTTGTCAGGGGAACAGAAAAGGAAATAGGGTACCTTTTATCCAGAAAAAGTACTGTTTCTAACTTAATCTAACCTATATTTACGCAAGCGAAGTCGTGGGCGAAATCTAGTAATTACTAAAATATTTCATTCTCTCACATCTACACTCCGTCATCACGTCATAACATTGTTAACAAGATGGCGTCCGTAAATTCCTAAGTCCTGTACAGAACCATGATAAATTCTAGCGTGCATTCTATTGAATTTATTTTTCTATATGTCCTGGAACCGGTCGTAAAAGATCGTGTGAAAATAATACGTACACACATGTATGTGCGTGACAAACGTGCTACGTAGGACATACGTTACTTGTTTTGTGTGTGTGTGCGTGTGTTTCTAACTGATAACGTATTTATGCTCTGTTTTTATTTAAAAGGGTTAGTTTATAGGCCCGGTGGTGTAATGTTTGTTGTTATGTTTTGGGTATGATAGGGTCTTGATAAGTAGAGATACGTAGTTTTTTATGGTAATAGTACCAGGCACTATGCTTTCATTCAAGTTTTAAATCGTAAATGTAGGGTACCGTCACTGAACTAAGATCGCACGAAAAAACTTTTTCGGGCGATCTTCAGAGTGATTTTCAGATTGAGTTGAGTGATATTACATTTACATGATTTAAAACGATAGTCTATAATTTTAAATATAAGTACGCGTGATAATATTATATTTATGATTCAGATATCATGTAAATGTAATATCACTCAGCTCACTCTTTGATCCTTATAATCTTATATCTTATGTAGGGGCCATTCAGTGCAGACCGGCGACACTTCGACCCAGTGTGATCTTTTGTGTCGACACTCTCCCAATAACGATTGCCATAGATGTTCATGGCAGCCGGGACCGACGGCTTATCTTATCTTATCTTATCTTATGTGGGGCCAGTCAGTGCATACCGGCGACACTTCGACCCAATGGGATCTTTTGTGTCGACACTCTCCCAATAACGACTGCCATAGATGTTCATGGCAGCCGGGACCGACGGCTTAACGTGCTCACCGAGGCACGGAGCAGGCGATAATTGTCAATCAATACGCACATAATTTCGAAAAGTTATTTAACTTCCGAAAGTCAGAGATGCGCGACGTGGGTTCGAACCCGAGATCCTCTGCATTGCAGTCTGTTGGTCTCCCCACTGAGCTATCGCTACTATATAAGGTAAAAGTGTATCATATCAATATAATTATATTTGTAGTCCTTACACTATGCAAATTACGCATCAAACATATTTGATAGTACTTAAATAGTAATATAGTTATACAGTTTTAGTATATATAATGTATTAAAAACCTTTTAAATAAAGCCCTAAGATTTAATTACATTTAGAACTTGAAATCAAGACACTTATTATTAGGTGAAGGAAAACATCGTGAGGAAACCTGCATGTCTGAGAGATCTCCATAATGATCTCGGAGACATTATAATGTGAAGTCTGCCAACACGCATTGGGCAAGCGTGGTGGACTATGGCGTAAGGTTTTTAATACATTATATATACTAAAACTGTATAACTATATTACTATTTAAGTACTACCAAATATGTTTGATGCGTAATTTGCATAGTGTAAGGACTACATATATAATTATATTGATATGATACACTTTTACCTTATATAGCAGCGATAGCTCAGTGGGGAGACCAACAGACTGCAATGCAGAGGGTCTCGGGTTCGAACCCATGTCGCGCACCTCTGACTTTCGGAAGTTATATGACTTTTCGAAATTATGTGCGTATTGATTGACGATTATCGCCTGCTCCGTGCCTCGGAGAACACGTTAAGCCGTTGGTCCCGGCTGCCATGAACATCTATGGCAGTCGTTATTGGGAAAGTCAGTACCTACCCTCTAATAATCTAACAATAATCTAGCCTTAGGGTATCGTTAGCCTTCGGGATGCGAAATTCAGTTGGCAGCCGCTCCGTGTAAAAACTGATATCCAATCAAAATCCGGTTAGACTAGAAAAGCCGACCCCAAGTGACTTCGGAATAATAAAGGCTAAGAGAGAAGAAGATACACTTTTATCTTAGTCTGTAGAGTGTATTCAAAATATTTATAAAATAAACTAGTAAATTGATAACATTTAAAATTCTTAAAGTATGACATTTATGTGTGACATTGCTATACGGTCGTAAACGCTCTTAAGTTATATAATAATATCAGTCACTGCTAGGCACGGGCCTCTTCTTGCGGGTTGGCAGGCTTCATATATGAATCTTCGAGAATATTATGGAGAACTGTCAGACATGCACATGTCCTCTCGATATTTTTCCTTCACGGTTAAAGCGAGTGATAATTTAGTATTTAATACGCACATGACTTCGAAAGGTCAGAGACAGGCGCGTTTTTTTCTTTTTTTTCGACGTTGTGGAATGCTTTGACGCATACCTCTCCGCGGGGCGACGGAGAGATTATGTAGGACTCACCGGAGAAAGATGATGAGCGACATCTCGGTAACGGTTTCTCGACATAACCACAAACGGCGGGGCCGCGCAAATTGCTTTCAAATGCAATCGCGACCCCGCCGAGGTTTCGGTCCGCCGTATGAAACGGCAGGCCACTACACAGATAGACCTGCCCTTTGGGCATCACTTATTTTATCCCTACTGTCTCCTTGAGAGGAGGACGGACCCACGATACAAAGACGCGCGTGGGAACTCTCGGATTTAGTGCTGATCGGGTAGCGGGCCCACGAAGCCCACCACCCCCAGGCCAAACCTCCCACCCTAAGGTGGCTAGAGGTCGTCTCGCGCCCTCCGGCGCCCGGCTCTGCGGTTGGGGAGAGGGTTTAAGAGTTCCCTCTCCCGCTCCACCGCCTCCTTGATGGAAATCACTTAATCACAGAAGGAAGCGACGGCGTTCCACGACCTCCCACTCCGGACCAGACTGAACGGAGCGTGAGGGCAAACAATCCGACTGCCGCGATCAACTCACGGCGCTGCGATGCCCAAGCGCGGCAATCCGCCAAAGTGTGCAGCGCCGTGTCCTCAACAACGTCGCGGCAGTAGAGATACCTATAAACCTTGGGATCGGACTGGAGACCTCGGCGTGGCAGTCCAACGGTCTTCGACTAGGCAGGCTATCGCTACTTTTTACGTAATAGAAATAAAATAAAACAATGAATAATATTTATATTGTTTATTACATCAAATGCATTGCATTATGTTACTTGGGAACAATAAATAAATTGGTGTGTTATAATTATTATATCTCGTATAACGATAAAACTATGTTGCAACCATTTTATACACATTAACAATCCTTTAATATGACACACAAGTAATTAAATAAAAACAACAGTAATGTTTGGGAATCGGAGTAATTATTGTTTATTTTTCTTTATTACTTTGCTTTTCGTAAGATTGTGTATTTTTGTCTATTTTTGTTATTAATAACAAAAAAGACAAAGAAATTATTGTCCCTTGATAAAATGTCTGCAATGTTTTTCTTTCTTATTATAAAATACGAGACATTTTTGTCTTGTCTGTTTATGTATTGCTTGGTTTATGTACATTTATTTCTTCTTTGAAAAATGTGATTACTCAAATATGGTATATTTTTTATTTTGCTACAGTAATGTTTGAGTATTTAACGAAGATATTAATTATTTATTTATTTATTATAAATAATATAAACATTAACATAATTTCCCGGTATGTAGTTTACGGGGCAGTGTTCAATGTGTGTCATATCAACGAATAAATGAATCTATTTAACATTCTTCCAGAACTATAGTCTGTCCTATACATGAAGTAATTTATAATATTAAGCCGAGAAGGAATGAACATTCGTAAATAAAATCAAGAAACAACATAAAATATATGAAAACACTCTCGTCTTTGGTTCCTATAAAAGCTTTGGAATACCAGCGGAGAAAATTATAAATTGTACTAAACAGGCGAGTGAAAGAGACAGAATATTCATATTATATCTTGCGTTATTTTGCCTTAGTTTAGTTTATTGCGTTGCAAAAACAACCTTACTTGATTATTTACATAAAAATTCAAATCTCTGGTGCATTACATTTAATTGTTTCGCAAAAAATCATTAACAAGTTCAAACCGATTGCGTTATCGACAGAAACGTACACAACGTTCTTTTTTTTTCAAAATAGCACCAATATTTTAATATCAGCACATCGCGTGTACCAAAAAACGATTGCTGGCAACATTGTTAAACAAATTAACAGCTAGCAACACCAAACTTCATGCAAATTCGCGCGATAATTCATACAACCCTTTAAAGTAGTCTTACTTAAGTATTTTTAATACATTTAGGTGTAAAACAACGAAAAAAATGTCACTGAATAACAGTACATGTGAAGTTAGCGTTACTTTTGAGTACAGAGCCTAAAGTTTAGATATGGTAGTTAGACACAGAGCGATTACAAGAAGTTTGCACCTTACATCCAATCACACGTCTTACGATAGAAAATATACATTTTATTCGTGTATAAATAGATATGTATTGAGTTAAAATTAATTAATCTATGGTAACACTTTCTCTACGGAATCATAGACAATAGATGCCAGAAAAACTAATATCGACTGAGGATTTTGTTTTTCTGGTTTTGCTTTTTTAACGTGAAGCATAGGTGTTCGTTTTGTTATTCCTATAAGTTAATTACAGGCATATGTTTTTTTATAAGACTATAAACAATATGTTTTGAATATTTCTGATATGGTAAAAATATTTTCTAGATAAAGTTACATTACATTGTGATATTTTCAACTTCACCTAGATACGATATGGTTAGGTAATAAAGTCATTGGACATTCAAAACCACAAATGGAAAATTAGTATTATTATGGGTAAACCAATGATAATGTTACTTACATAGCAATGGACGTCGAAAATTTGGTGCCTAGTTATTATGATTTCAAAATTGCCGACGTGTTGACAATTCGAACAAATAAGTAGCGCTACATATTTAAAAAAGGGTACGTGTAAGAAATAGCTGTCACTCAAACAATTGCGCTTGAGATGCTTTGCAATCTTTTAGCAACGGATTTTCTTGCGACATATAGCAAAACTTTATAAATGGGATGTATTTGATTCTTGACTTTGTATAATAATCTAATTTAAGCTATTGACTTAACACATTCGTGGTTTTGAATGCCAAACAACGCTATACCTACTGAATTAAGATCAATATAATTAACAAAGCATTCGATTTACTAATACCTGTGTGGTTTCTATGCATCAAGTTAAAAACAAGCGACGTTATAATACGACAAACACATATTTAAACAACAAATATGAACGTTAACATTAAGATTTACAATCTATAACCTAAAAACACAAATGTTGCCAACTACGAAAAAATTTCAGAGTTATTTTATAAAACGTACCTAAATTTATTTGGTCTCATTTAGTAACGGTTATAATTATCAACAAAAATTGATTAACAAATTAAATCTATATATATAATGGGTTTGTAGATCTTTTCTTATTTCATGAGATTCATTCAGTTGAGATTGCCTCTTTTCAAATCATTATAAACACTGTTTCAATCAATAATAGATATTATTTAGATTAGAACAATAGAGATTACGCCCTCGTTTTTTTAATGGCAATATTTATGTTATTTTTAACAAATGAATAATAGCCCTAACATAATATTGACTAAAAGACAAAATGATATAAGCGCCATTTTAGGTGCCTTATTTTATATCAAGCTTCAAACATTTAATTTCAAACTTCATAAAATAAAAGCTGTTTAAAATGAGCTAAAGCTTTTTCTTACTTAAAAGCCTGATGTATCTATAAACAGACATAGTTATATAAAGGCGAGCAAAAGAGATATCTTAGATGTTATCAATTCGTATTCTTCTATTCTGTTATATTGTATACGTTATAACAAAATTGCTACAGATTGGCGCTATAATCATTTGACCTTTTGTAAAAATTTCCAATTACACAATTTCCATTAGTGACTTCATATCCAAAGCTTACTGAACATTTTCTAGAAACATTTTGTTAATCCATACAATTATTTCTCTGTCCTATCAAATATTAGTATCAATCCTATCTAACTCCACGCGCTTACGTACCAAATTGTGCTCACATTTCAATCACATTGCCTATAAAGAATCGTTTACAAAAACTGCTTAAACAAAACGGCATAACCGAATAAAGTAGTTAGCATTTTCACCATTTTCTTTAAACGTTATGAAGATTTCTTATGGTGAAAATACTCTTAGACTCCTCAATAATGTGGCCAGGACATTGGCCAAGCATTCAGCTCGTAAAGCTAGCTGGCCTTCTAATGTGGAGCTGGTGTCTTGGCCTTGGTTTTGGGCTTTCTTGGCGTTGTGCTCGTGGATGATTTGGGCCATTTCTGCTCCAGCCAGTTCTTTAAACGCTGCTGTCACGTCATGAACTCGTAGGACCAAGTTTCTGGTTTGAAGCGGTGCTGAGGTGTGTCTGCCGAGGGCCTAGAATCAAAAATGTTGAGTGTTAATTTTCTGATTGTTTGGTTTGTAGACTACCAATGTTGAAATGGGGTTTGTGGCATTGGTCTGTGTATGTCCAATAGTAGAGTAGTTGACCCACAATGTTTTAATACTTAACTCAAATAATAAACACTAAAACACAATGAAGTTTTGAAATCTACTCTAATATAAATAAGATACAAGCGCTTCGAATCTGGTATTAGGGGTTATTATTGACAAATGATAGAAGAAGCTTGCATGATATAAACCTAATGCAGCTGTCCGAGCGAGAAAGCGACATATCGCCACTACGACCCCACTTTGTCTTATATACATATTTAAAATATTAATTACTTACTCTTATTTTGCAACCAATTTCTTATAAAGAAATGTCTTATAAAGTAGTTACTCTATTGTAAAAAAAGAAAAGGTCACTTGAATGATAAAAATAATTATTTCGTGCTTTTAGTAAACATGCTCTTAAAAACATCACATTCCAAGATCACATTCTCTTGATAGTACAATGTCTCCTTATCTCCTTTCTGTTAATTATTACCCTTACTCAAGCAGGATTACTTCAATTTGAGCTGAACCTCGGATTTTATAAATATTTGAAACTAAGCTAATACCAACGCAGACATATTTAACTAATATTCTTCAAACAATATGTTTCATGAAGTTACTGACTAGGAGTTAACATTCATTCATTCATAGATTCACGCCTGTTTCCCAGAGGGGTAGGCAGAGACTACGGATTTCCATTTGCTACGATCCTGACATACTTCTCTGGCTTCATTCACTTTCATCACATTCCTCATACACGCCCGTCGGTTCAAGGTGCTCTTAACCTGGCCTTTGTCCAGAATGCCTCCGATGTGATCAAGAAACTTTCGCCTAGGTCTTCCTCTTACGACTGTTCCATTCACACTAGCCTTATAAACTTTCTTAGTCAGTCTTTCCTCGTCCATTCTTTCTACATGCCCAAACCAGCTTAACATACCCTTATAGGAGTTAACATTTTAAGTTATTTTAAATACGTACTTGCGCTAAGTCGGCCAGTCTTCTAAGCGGAGTGAGGCAGTCAGCTAACGCGGCGGGAGCCGTAGGGGACGTCCCCGCAGCCCCGGGGTCTGCACCCAGGGCGCCAACCAGGGTCCGCGAAGCACCCACCAACGCCACTGCACATGATGTCAGCTCACTACGGGCACGCTGTAATATAATCATATTATAAATGAATTTTGGACTTTTTATAAACCGCTATAGTGGCAACCTAGTGGACGTCCTGTCTGATGATGACAGTAGTACTGGTAGTTGCTATACCCTTACATTAATACAAGAGATAGCAATTGTTTATTGCCGAGTAAGTAAGTAATTACTATGTTCTTAGGAACATGCTATGTTATCATAGCAAGATACCAGTGTGTCGTGTACTCCTAACATTAATTCTAGGAGTACACATCAAACTGGTGTCTTACTAACAGTACTTAATTGTACTAATATAATAAGACAGTTTGTTAAGTTATTTTAACAAATAAATAATAATTATAGCATCGTATTATGTATTTTAAATTATATTATTATAAACCAAATGAAGACTTGCTCTTCAAAATTGTTATAATTGATATTGCTTTTTTTTAGAAGTAGTGTATTAAACTACTATATACGGATTTTATCGCGTTGTTTATTTGACACTTTATTACATAATTTTGAAAATTGTTACACTACTACTACTATTAAACTTTACTAATTTTTAAGCTAATTAAATTATTTATTAAAACTATTTAGATTTAATTTAATTTTACACTTTCCCTGACGTTTCGGTTTCTTTTCAGCAGCCATGGTCACGGGGAGAGAAATTATGTAATAAAGTGTCAAATAAACAACGCGATAAAATCCGTATATAGTAGTTTAATTTCAATGAATAATAATCGCGTAAACAGAAGACAATATTAAGTAGTGTATTATTTGGATGCTTGTAACTTAATCACGTGTAAAGCGTTGGATGATTTTTTATAAAACTGCCATACACATAGGCTGTGGATTAGCACATAGGATACTTTTTATCTCGGTACTAGGTTTTACGCGGATGAAGCTGCATACAGAAACCAGTAAATAAGAACAAAACTCACCTGAAATTTAACTTCATCGATATCCTCCCCACCGCCGTGCGCGTGTTGATGCGAGCACTTCTGCGCCGCCACGTGCAGGCGCTGCAGCAGCCCCGACACCGCCGCCTCCGTCTTACACAGCAGCCGCTCCACCGGCACGTGGCCGTTGTTACCCCCAGACAGCTCCGGGAACTTCACCGTAGGAGGAGACGGCGGTGTCGGGATATCCGGGTCCACCACATCCTCTTTGAACCGTACATGGTTCTGAACTTTCGGCGTTGGACTGGCACTGTCCCTTCTAAAAGACTGCCTCTCTGATAGAGGTGGACTGAACACTCTCTCGCCTGGAGCCCCGTTTAGAAGATCAGGGCGGTTGCTGAACCGTCTACTCATTTGCGGCGAGCATAGCGACAAAGCAGTGTTGTTTTTAAGTATCGTGTTCTTAGTCTCCGAGTTTGACCGAACATGTCTAGTCTGCAATGTCATGGAACTGTAATTCGGTGAGGATCTGATGTTTTGGGTATCCTCATCAGTGAGTCGATTTTCGTTCTCAAGATTTCTGTATGTGTTTAAGTTCCTTTGAAAGTGTGGGGAGCCGATACTAGCTAGACGTTGCTCAGGGTTTCTGATCGGAGACTGCTTGGCAGTCTTCATTCGTAGGACTTCGATGCTCGGGACTGGAGGTAATGGCGGCTTTTTAGGAGGTAGTAGTATTGGTGGTGGTGGGGATAATACTTTGTTTTCTAATCTCGGAGGCAATTGTGGAGGATTCTGCATCTGTTCGTTGATATCACAAACGACTTTGTAGTTCAGTTTTCGGTTGTTAAGAGTACTGAAATGATTGTTTGTAATTTCGACAGCGGTGAGTTCGTTGTTTAGGCACGTAAATGAATTAGACCGAGGTCTGGGCGCTGGGGTCGGTGGTATCTTCGGCGGTCTTTCCGGAGGCTTTTTGGCATCAGAGCCTTTTCTTCTCGGAGGTGGCCTTATTTCGCATACATCGGGGATAGAGTCAGAGTTTTGTATCTGAGTCTCTACTTTTTCTCCTTCATCCGAATTTTCCTCGGATTTATTTTTGTCTTTGCTACAGCAAGAGAACATTCCTTTTCTTTCTACTGTGGGGTATTCTATAACATGTGCGTTGCCGTTTGATTGCTTATCGTTAGACACGCTTTTTCTTTTGCCCTTTGGTGAATCGGATTTCGTTTGGGGTGGTGTTTTAGCCTTATCTTTCAACAGAAGACTGTTTCGTGCTTCGCTTAAGCTCTTAGCTGTGAACATATTTCTTATTTCGCTAACACTTAATGTTCCTTTAACTACCTCCCCGTTAGCAGGTTTCACTTCAGTATTAGCTTGACCATTTTTCGCTTCCATTATTTGACTGTGATTTGCATAGCTGACTTGTTCCCTATCTAAAGTTGATGAATTCGAAGCTGGGGGTGGCGGAATTATATACGACATTATTTCTTCAGGTGTTAGTTCAATCGCTGGTGTCACTTTAAATGTCGGTGGCTGTATAGTAACATTTGCAATAAATTCTTCTAAAGCGGTCTTCTTTGGTGGATTAGCTAAGTTCTCTTGTGAATTAGCTTTCTCGTCTGCGAAAGACGGTGGCACGATAGGTAATATTTGAGGCACTTGCGTAGCACAGTCTAATTCATCGGGCGTTTGTGGTGGCGGTATCAAAGTTAAATCTATAAGCTCAGCATCATTATCAACTACGCTTTCTTGATAAAAAAATGGGAAATCAGCTGCCCTTGTTTCTTCTTTACTACTTTTTTCTCTTAGCTGCTTTAAATATTCTTTAAGATTCGGTTCCTTATTGTCTTGTGCTTCAGGGCTGTGTAGACCAAAACTTGTTCTTACAGCTTTAGTCGTAGATTTATTTTGATGTTTCCTTATTGGACTACTTGTGGGCGTATACAGCGAATCATTATCGCTTTCAGAATGACATACATCATTGTTCAAAGCTATTAAAGCATCAGTGAGTCCACAGTTATTAAGTATAGCACTTAAACCTTGTGATTGGCGTGTAGTTAAGCTAGTATTGTCTTTTTCATTCTCTGGTACGCTTAAACCATTAAGACCTTGGTTTATAGTTTCAGTTAGGAGAAGTAAGGAATCACTATGTTTAAGAATGCCCGGCGCATCGTCAGCGCTAGACATTCTACTAGTATTAGATTCAGTATCGCTCTCTACATTATCTACACTAGTTTCTTTACCGACTAGCTCGTCTCTCAGAATTTCATGGTAAGCATCATAATCACAATTTTCAGTCAAATATTGTTCAGAATTTTCTACAAGCTTCTGCATTTCTGCTACTCTTCTTAATACTGCTTCGTTTCTAGCCTCGACTAGCCTTGGGTTGTTACTGGCATTCTCTAAGAGTTCCATGGATAGAACACTTTGAAGGTCGAAACCCATGCCGTCGTCGAGGTAGCACGCATCATTTGGGTCGAACAGCCTGAACTCTTCGTTTCTCTTACATTTCTCGAAGTGAACATCGTGGCCTAGTAGACCAGACTTGGAGTCGTAGCCTATTAGTGGGCTTGAGTTGTTGCTATGGTTCCTGTTATTGATGCTTGTATTCATGTTGGTGTCCAAAGACTTGGACTGTTCGGGGGTGGAGTGGTATGGTGGTGGCATGCTGAAGATAGCGAAATGCTTCTTAGATTGGATATTCGGATCGTCGAAGTAAAGATAGCTCCATTTAGCTGGCACCACGTTGTGTTGAGACAAGTATGGGGGAGCTGAAAACAAAAAGTATGATATTAAAGTAATTTAGTATTCTGTTTCAATTTTATTTCTTTTTCAATGCATATTAAAGAAAATTACATTTAGATTTGGATGTTCCTTATTATAGCTAAGTAGGATGTTATGCTATGCTTTCATGTCTTAAGTACTCGATTGATCATCATTCAATTTCGCATCCACGTTGTCAGGACCAGGGGTACAGAAAAGGACATAGGGTATCTTTCATCCAGGAAAACCTATGGTCCCAAGGGATAGCAAATAGTAGCATATATTTAAAATATGGCACGTTGGTCACATGGTTTATGCAAAAGGCGCTCAAAATGTTTAATAATAAGGTAGAAAATAATAATATTAATACTGCAGGCCATTTAATTAACAAGAGATTTGAACCTTAAGACAGCCGCAATAGTACGTGTTGATATTGAAATTATAATAACTTCTAAACTTTCGCGTGGCATGATATATATAACAGCGGTATTAACGCGATCGTGCATAATATTTACCATTTAACGCTTGACGTTTTGACCAGGTTACACCGGCCGTGGTCACAATTATCTTTTTACGATTATTTGTTTATTAGTTACTTACCTATATCTTCAGTAATTGGCTCCCTTTCTTGCTCGACGTTTAACTCCTGTCCAGTTGCTAGTCGATAATATCTGTAAACAGAAAAATAGGCCAAGGTAAGGAATGTGTTTGTAAATTTTTTTACTAATTACCATATTGTATTACCATTCGTAGAAATATGTTGTTTGATAATAATAGGGGTTTCAATATGAAGTTGACGCTTTAAATGAATAAAAACAGCAACGTTGTGGTGTGCATACTAACCATTTTATTAATATTTTTTGAATGACCCATTAAAATGTTATGTTATTTTCTACGTATATTTGCTTGTATTTAGGTCATAGTTTGTCTTAAATGCACAAAAACAACTACCATCATGTAATGATGGCGAATTGAAACAACGCATACGCATAGACATTAAGCGATATAACTTTGAATTAAAAAAAGGTTATAGATATTTATTATTAGTATATATTTATTATTTATATATGTCATGTCATAAATAATATATATAGTCGTATTTTAAAATAACATTTAGTAAAGAAATCACGGAAGTAGTTGTAGGCCACAAACGGCAATTTCATAGCTAACATGGTTAAGCCTGTCGGCAGCGTCAGGCGAACAAGCTTGCTATCAAGAAACCTCAACCACAATTATTTTACGCGCTTCTAATCCAATAATTAACAGATGATATTGCAATGCCAGCTTGAGGCATATCTACACTACTATCCTATTGATACAGCCCAGAAACAAGTCAATGCTGTGATCTCTTTGAGAATGGAGTTGTTCTATAAACTGGAACACTACGTTTTATTTAAGTTTTCATTGCTGGGATTGCCTATAGCGGTATGGCAAATTAGTGTACATACCCAGCAATGATGAGCGGCATCTCAGCTGCGTCTCTCTCGTCCATGAGCAGCGCCAAGACCCGATCCCGCTGGAGGAAGATGGCCACGTCGGCGCCGCCGTGCGACCACTCCCGCTTCACTCTGATGCCCTCCACTTCTTCGAGAGACGCGATGGATTGAGGCTAAAACAAGAGTTCAGATGATGATCTTTACTATTACGAAACAGTTATGAGGCTTTGCCAGTACATCGCGATACAATATTGTTGAGAAAATAATTGGTCAATCGACTATTTGTATAATAAGTATGCATTTACAAAAAACAAGTAAGTATATATGTATGTTTATCCATTGTCTAGTACCCATAGTACAAGCTCTGCTTAGTTTGGGCTAGATGGTGTTGTGTAAGTGATAGAATATTATTATTATTATTATTATTTAGGGGCACTATCATACTTTGATAGTGTACAACAACTTAGAATCTAAACGAAAAAAGTAAAGATTAGAGTTGATTAATACTGAAGATCTGGAAGTATCAAACATTTTTGTAAACGGAAAAGACATTAGGAGATAATCGGTATCCAGGACTAATATCTTTGTTATGTAGCATAAGTTTGAGGCCTATCATTATGTCCCGGCTCCAATGCCGCGATCGAACGAAGTTTTATCGGGATTTTCGGTTAGAAAATGTTCAATGGTAGCACTAAATCTGAAAATTCGGATAGACGGCAACAGAGTCGCGCCCTATTATGTAGGAACTACGAATATTGGAGGAAAATGTGGTAGTTTCACATCTTTCCCTTTCTTTTCACGGTTATCAAGCCGTGAGTCTTTGCATATCTGAAAATAATGAATGGATTTTGCTTAGGACGAAATTAATAGGTGATATAATTTTCTTACCACAGAGTTACTCCTGCCGACAATCTGACTGAGCCCGAATCTGGGCGACACCAACAATACTCTCTCCGGTCGACTGCTACTGAAGCATTTAGCACCGTAACTCGGCAGACCAGCCACTATATCCAGGTAATGCAGTTTAGCCTGCAAGTCGAAGAATCAAACATTAATTTATAAGAATTTGATAAAAGGTGCGGGCAGCATTAACCGGTCGTATACCGCCGGCTCGCATACCAGCCGGCAGATTTGTACCCGTCGTAGGCCGGTGGCTCGCATGCGAGCCACCGGCCTACGACGGGTACAAATCTGCCGGCTGGTATGCGAGCCGGCGGTATACGACCGGTTAATTCCATAAATCGTTTTATCTTGTATCCTCTCTGAATATAGCAGTAGAGCAAAAATGTATTAGAATAAAATTTATATCTACTACCTAATACTTAATTAAATTATTATTAGAAACAGCCACTTTTAAATACAGAGAAAGACTTTTAAATATACTATAGAAGAAATGATGGCGGTTCAGAAAAAAAATGTAGACAATCTGTCCTAACCTACCTACCTGAGATATAGTTTTTTTTAATGATCATATTTAACTTTCTTGTACACTACGACAATAAATGAATGAATTCTATCGGTTTTTTGTTATTTTATTATTAAACACTAATTATGCTAATAGATAGACAGTCAAAAGTATGACTAGCTATTGCACACTTTTAATATATATATATATATATATATGCAAACTTTTTCATATTTTTTCTAAACGGCCATCAGTTCTACTATAAGACATTTCATTAATTACCGGACACCCTGTATATCAAAGTTTGCTCTGGCTATATTTTGTCTTTAAGACATCTAGTAACAAAATATATCAAAACTAACGAAATAACTAAATATAAAATTATGCAGATATAGAAAGATCTTGGATCAAATTGTTAATAACTATCAGTTAAGTTTTTGAAAACAAAGCAGAGGAATACGAGACAATAATTTCAGAGCTAAAATTTAGTTATCTCTTTCGCATATTAATAGTTCGTTCAGGCCCAGCGTGAGTTTAATATATCTATTTCATTCTTTAAAGGTTTAGGTGCTCGCATTTTCTTAGTATTTACAGAGAATTAGCCGTTGATTATTTGACTCTAAAAAAAATCGCTGACATACAATGTTGTATTGTGTTCGACGAGTCATTTTCTGCTTTTGAGCTTTTGTCTGTTTTTCTAGGCGTCAAAGTACACAACAAAATAACTAAAATGTTTTGAGGCATCGTTGAGCATCGCATATCATGTTAATGCTAGTAATATTTGGTGTTACCTGTAACTGCGTCAACTGTCTCTGACTGCCGGTCATCTGCGAGTTGAGCTTCAGGAAATGCGCGATGAGTCTCCTTAGCTCCTTGCGTTTCATACTCTCCAGTAGACCGCTTGGCACGAAACGCTCCAGACCGAACTCTCTCCTAGAATATGGTTAAAGGTAATTTTAAGCAAAAAGTATTTTGAAGCTCTGACTGTTTTGTTGACTGAACTTTATTTAGGAAAAGAATATTAGGATAAGCAATCTGTTTATATTTTTAATTGGGGTAGCACATGCACTTTAAAAATTGTCAATTATATGTAAATGTCTGTGTTTACTTTGTAAATATGCCTACTTAAATAAATAAATGAATGACTATGTATGTGCTTGCTAGTTTTAAGTTAGGTTAAATCACCGCAGGTACATCTTACAAGACGTGTGGCGAACACCACATACGCAACGAAGAAGTTACAGCTGGCGGTAAGAGATGGCGTTGAACTCAATTTTACGCTACTCCATACAAAATGTAAGCGCGACTTAAGTATGAAATATACAACTTGTACTTGCCGCAGCAGGTGTAGGAGAATATTGCTAAATGCAATAATCTCTTACACCTGCCGCGGCTAGTGTCTCCGTTGGTACACCATTCCACTCTAGATTTAATTTCTTGAAGGGCCGCTGCACCTTCGGCGATTTGGGAGGCTTACAAGGGTCCACCTTGTAAGCCTCCCAAATCGCCGAATATTTTCCTAACCTAGTAGGAAAAACCTGTGAAAGATAATCAAATAATAATTAGTAGTCACTCACTCGACAGCCTTAACAGTTAACTTGGCTGGCGACAGATTGTTCGCGAGAGCGTGTTGATGCATGTGCAGCGCTGCGAGGCGAAGCGCCACGTCGGGCTGCAACTCAGGGGCGAAGCGCTCCTGCGCCACGTCGTTGCAGCACTGCAGGTATAGGTAGTCTAGCGCCGCCAGGTCCCGCTGTGCCAGCGCCGCTGCTGACGACGGCATGAACACCACTCGGAATAGGCACCGCATCTTGTATGAACCGGGCCGAGCGGCAATCTGGGGAATAATTGTAAAGGATATGCTGAGTTTAGTTCTTTCAATGTAAATGGACTACCAGGTTGGTGTGGCGATCTAAATTATTATTCCAACAGTACTAGTACACATAATTAGGAGTTGCGTTACGTTAGTTATTCATATGCACATATACTGTATCCGCCGGCATGCTTCAGACCCGATCAGACTAAACGGCAGCTGAGCGAAGGCCGATTGCCGTCAAACCTGGCCGTCCGGTTGGCATAGTATATAAGATATAAAAGTTGCATGGCAATATGAACTTTATAATTAAAGTTTATATATTTTTGTAGCTTTTTACTACTATTGTAAAATGCAATCCAGCGGTCCGACGCGAGCCCGTCAGTGTAACTGTAAACCGTTCCTAGTGGTATCCAACTTTTATTCCGTACGAGACAAATGTTTATAAGCTCCTCAGACAGACAGTGACAAGTTTTAAGTAAACTTTATAGTTAAAGTCAAAAATCATTTATTCATTTAGGTCACAAAGTAACACTTAAGAACGTCAAAATATATAAGTTAGTGAATTTACCAAATTACTGAAGCTACATTTAAGTTAGCTGCTGGTTTAAAGTGTAAGCAGCTCTTATTAATCCAAAAATAATCCCTTGTGTAGAAGTAGTGCTCACCCTAGCCAAAGACTCCTTCGGATCCAGCAGTGTCAGCTTGTTTCTCCTCAGACTCTTGACGTGTTCCACAACCAGACTGAAGTGTTCCTCGGCAGTGATGCACAGCTTGTCCTTCAAGCTCGTCACCACATCAGCTACTGTGGTAGTGGTGTCATACTTGAACGACTTAGTCTGACCGTTCTCCAAGAAGACCTTTAAAACATTGGCCATTGGAGGCAGGCAGAGGTCCCCGAGAGAGAATGCTGATGGCTGGAAATTGAAAATGTTTGAGATTAAGAAATTGCCGAACAAATAAATAAATTGTCAAATCCAACTGACCTATCCTAATTTTAGTAAGTCATTCTTCAATCTTCGTCGTTCATTCTTTAAGACTGCGCTGAGCGTAAGACAGATAATGACAGAGCTCGTGCGGCGCATATACAAATCGGCGCGCGGCCGCCATAGTAAAATTGTACGGAGGATTTAAAGTGCTTTGTTGATAAATATGTATCTTTATTGTCAACTAATAACTTAAATATATGGGACGGACATATTGTAATATAACTATTTATGTTTCGTTTAAGCTGTAAAATAGGATAGATTTCTACTGTTATAATCTAAAAATCACGAAACACGAGCTTATGTTACTGCATTTTTCGTGCAAATTCACATAATTTTGCAGGCTAAAATGTTTTTTTTTTGGGTTTTTACACTGAGTAATTGTAAACACATTCATTGTTATGGTAAGTTTATATTTTATATTTGTAATAAACAAAAAGTGTTGATTTTATTCACTTAACTGTGACTGCCTATTTTGGCACATTTCGCTCGGCGCAGTCTTAAGTTGAAATTGAAAACGCTAGCCTTAGCCATCGACGGGCGTGCATGAAGAATTTGCGAAGTGAAACAAGGAAGATTTGCTAGGGTCGTAGCAATCGGAAGTCAGTTCTTTCTACTAACCTGCCCGGGAAGCAAATGTGACTATTTTTATACAATTATGTGCAATTGCATTTTACTATTGTCATAGCTTAAAGGTAATATTTCTCTAAAACATAACGAAGTACTAGAATAAGCAAATCACACGAAACACGCTGAACCAATTTTGGTAAAACTTGGCACACAGGTAGTCCGCTCAACCAAACGCATACAAAGACAAGTAACGTTAGATAATATCAAAGGTTTCTCGTCTTTGCATACGTTTCTGTAACGAAACCGTAGGCGAAAGCTAGCTAAATGTTTTTTTTATCCCAACTAACATTTTAAATGCAAATGTGAGTTTGTTTCTTCATTCGTTATTCTTTCACGCCTTATCATCTCAGCCAAAAGACGTCCACAGCTGGACATAGGCCTCCCCCAAGGACTTCCACACAGACCGGTCTTCACGCCTTATATCATCATAAAAAAGCACCTTTCAACCAGAAAAAAGTACTGTTCCCTAGGGATTTAAAGTTAGTACAAAATAAAAGTAAACTTACAGGATACATAGGTGCTCCATTCAGCTGCACGGAATCCGCGAACCTTACTCTCGGCGGCCTAGCCCTCAACCTGGCCCTTTTAGCAGCCGAGAGTAACGCTGATCTTCTAGCTGGGTTCCCACTCCTAGCGGGCTGACAGACTCTTAGCGTGACCTTCTCGGTGCAAGCTCGAACGGCAGAGATAACGTGTTCTCTGGCTGCACAGCTCACGTCTTCACCATTGACGCAGAGGATCTGGTCACCGGGCTCCAGCTGGAAATGTAAAATGTATTAAAGATTTTATGAGAATGCTTTTTGTATTGGATGAACTGCCGGACATTATGGTAAGTGGTAACCATCGTTCATGGACTTCGGCTAAGTCATAGCTAAGTCGCTGGCTACCGTAAACTTATTGTTTTAAATTGTGTTGTCATTATGATGGTTTCTGTAGCTCAATGATAGCGAATAAGACAGCTGTACTTGGCATCTCAAGTTTTATTTTCGTGTCGGGTAAGTTTTTGTATTTCCTGACAATATATTAGCAGTAACAGCAAGGCTTCTGGAACTGTACTCGTAAACATAGGATCGCCGCCTATTACATGAGCCCAGAAACCATAGCTCTTTATAGCAAAACATCATTATCATGTCTTTGCCCACCTCTTGGTGGATATAAGCGTGAGATGCCTCCTTTGCATAGTTAAATACGCGACACACGTACTTACGTTGAGTTTTTAACATATTCGAATTAAAATCGATTACGCACATCGCTAAGTGGGACTATGCATGTAAAACATAAAATATCCCTTACCTTCCCCACACTAGGTGAGTTATCAGTCACGAACCGAACGAGTACGGGTCTCTCAGACCCAGCAACGAACCCGAAGCCGAGTTCAGAGTCTCGCTCCAGCACCACATCTCTTGGGGCTGGCGGAGACTCACAGGAACAGCCTTCTGGTGCCACGTACGTCGTGGTTTTGTTCACGTGACTGTAAATTGTAATTTAAATGGTATAAAGCTCATCTGCTGGTTTGGATCAGACTAAAAACAATGAATTGCATGTGCAGCTTGGCAATCTACAAGGTCCCAAGTTTGAAGTACTATATTATAAGATATAAACGAAGCAGTAAAAGAAGATTAACTAATATACAATTCTTGACTTAAGTCTATATATAGTTCAGCTGCCAGAGCCAATTCTGCTTAATGGCATGATTTTCCCCTTATTTATAATTGACATTCTACCTAAGCTTAGGATATTCTTTATGGATTTATAGAACATACAGCAAAAAAGAAACCACCTATTCCTCCAAACTCATTACTCCCTAATTGTGATGCGTAACTCAATTGTAGACAAAACTGCATTAGAAAGGTTAGAAAAAAATGTTATTCTTTTTTAATTAAAGGAAAGAAAACCAAGAATGTATACATTTATAGAAACATTCTAATAAGAATTTTAATGGATCTGAAATCAAAAGGTCTGAATCTTATCTTGTTGGCATAGCACCCGTATAATTAATTCTACATATAGTAATATACCATCACCTTCAAACAACTCTTAGATAAAGTATGGTCCACTTACTTGATATAATAAGGCTTTCCATGACAGTCCAGGGCCTGCTCCCATCCATATGGCAACTCCTCGTCATCCTGTTCGTTGCCGCTCGCGCTGCCGTCCTTCCCCGAGGGCCAGCTCTCCGCTGGAGGTAGCCAGCTAGCTGTTCGCGTGATGTGACTGCAAGTAAAAGAAGATGGAGTCAGCATAGGTAAAATAGGCCTAAAAATGAAGAGTCCTATTGGTCGTAGCGTGATGTTATATAACCTATAGCCTTCCTGGATAAATGAGCTATCCAACACTAAAATAATTTTTCAATTCGCACCAGTAATTCCTGAGATTAGCGCGTTCAACCAAACAAACAAACTCTTCAGCTTTATAATATTAGTATAGCTTGGAATAATGTTTGTGAATTACACACATTATGTATTGTCTTATGTGGCCATCAAACCTATAACACTACAACACATTTGTAACTCCACACACTTCAGCACTCCGCACACACGCAACAAGATACTGTTTGATTTATGTATTTTGTTCATTGTTATCTCATATTCCATACAAGTAAGCACCCTTACTTCTTTCTGTCATTCTATTTAACGTTAGTTTTGCCATAATATTTCATAAATAACGCATAAGAAGCCAGCAAACCGTATCAACTCAAAGTCACGACATCAAAAAGGAGCCATTTTCCGACTCGCCGAAGAAACCTACGTAACCAACCAGCAGTGTGATCACAAACAAAACCCTACCGTTTTAAATATACATGACTTTATCGCATTTTACCTTTCCTTGCCTTCCTTCTGTATTTTACGACCTAATGCTCTCAGAGATTGCGTGTCAAATATTTATGTTCTTTGATTCGATCGTGATAAACTTAATCTCTTAAGATGTATGTTTCAGGAGGAAGGGATCAGTTTTTTCTTTATTCATTAACTTACTGCTATGAAGGGTGTTGCTTAAGTCTAAATTGCCTCGAAGCAGGTTTGTAGAAACGTTTTTTGAGGCTTAAATAGGTGCTTATATTTTACTACCCGTAGGTAGACTTTTCTATTTATATTAATAGGACTATTAGTTTCAGCATGCGGTTTCACTCCTGTGAAATTCATGGGATCGTATATTGAGATTAAAGTTTCCTATGTGTTAAACGTATATTTTTCAGAAGCTTTCACACTGGATAATATAGACAGTAGTGCGGGTTTGATTCTTAGGTCAAAGTGTAATAGCGTTTTTACGCTAGGAAATTGTCTGTAACACCTTGTAAATGGGCCCGGTAAACTGTAATAGGTTTGCCCTCTGAAAACCAGCGCTGGTGCACTCAATTTGGGTGCCCAGTTAATGCTGAGGTGGTGACCCTTTTCGGCGAGGGCATACACATTTTGTTTTAATACGTATAAATTTTTATTTTTTATTTTATCTATTTATGTGTGCTCTGTACGAAATAAATGCGATTTCTTTCTTTCCTTTTACGATATTTGTACCTATAAGTAGTAGGCAAATTGTGGATATAATACACCATAACTTGCCCCTCAGGGTATACTTAAAAATTATGTATTAATGTATGGAAATATTAGCATCTCTATTAGGAAGCTAGCTGCTGTTTCGTGCTGTATACATCAGCTAGGGTTTGCTAATATTATAAATATGTAAAATTTAAGACATATGTACGGCCCAGAATGTATTTGTTAAGTTATGTTGTTAAAGGTTGAGTTGACGTAAACCACAGATATCAATTATATACGATGTTTATTGTTCGACTGATTACAATACGATAGTTTGGATGCTAATCCGTGGCTATTGCTCAAACGTTATGAGTCAACTAACTTTATAAATAATAAAATATACTAAGTGCCGAAAGTAGGTAACGGCGCGTCAGCTAAATAGTCTGTACGTTAACCGTACAACATATGTATATGTAGATACAGGCTACAAGTCATAGCACACATATCAACTCTGAAACGGATCGTCACCGTATCAACTCGAGCTGTGCAGTATTCTTTGTATGAAACTTCCTACTGCAACGCACACTAATCGGAACCGTAACGTAATCGCCTCGCCTCGGGGCAAGCTCACAAACCGCGGTGCAGTGCGCTTACGGCTCGTCGTCTACGCGCTTACGTGTCTCCGAGCACTACTATGGCCGAACGTGCTGTCGTTCATTAGACAACTACCAGTCATGTTGCGCGCGTGTTTTATTAAATTCGTAGGTAAGATTACAAACAAAAAAAAGCGATGAAAACTTCTTTTTTTTTAAGTGAGCGCGGTGTAAGCTCGGCGTCGCCTAGCCGTAGCTGAGTCGACATACCGGAGCTGTAGATCCGCTTTGGTTACGTAAGGTTAACTCCTGTTTGACGGCGAGGCGAAAGGCGATACGGTGACGATCCCTTTCCGAGTTGATATGTGTGCTATGACCTTACTACGTTCAAATATGGTCACCGTTCTAAACTTGAAGTTGCCATCCAATACACAATGGCAACATGAATTATAAATATAGAATTACTACGCTCACTTATACTGAGATTTTCATTTATACTAGATCTTCCTCGTGGCTTTGGGCGCGTTAATATAGATTTCGTCAACAAATTTCTATACCTCGGGCACAGTATATTTTTTTTTGGATGAACGATTTTCCATATACTTGACAACGTATATGATGATCGGTCAAGTAGTTAAGGCGTGAAAGTGTAACAAACTAACTAACACACATTTATAATATTAGTAAGGTATCACTTTTCTTAGTGAAGACACATTTTAGTACGATCAAGGTGCGGTGAGAGCACGTCTATGATTTAACCATCATCATTATCTCAGCCGAAAGACGTCCACTGCTGGACATAAGCCTCCACGGTTTTCCACACAGACCGGTCTTGAGCCATCCAATGATGATTTACATTCTTGTAAATACGAATGTAGCCGTGATATTGAAACATTTGTTTGAAACCATAAGTAAAACAAAACAGCTTTTTTCTGTTCGCAATACGAAAAATTACTCTCATCAAAAACTTGTTGCTGAAACATAAAAGTGGAGTTTATTCGTAATAAAATTTATGTGGAAACCCAAACTGGTTGTCACCGGTTCTTATGATGGGGTACGGACATGAGCCAGCGGTTCTTGTATTTTTCTTTATCTTTAATGCGACTGCAGATCATGAAGTCTTAGGTACGTTTACCGACTTGGGTAAATTGCTATTGGATTATCATGGCTAGAAATTTTCAGAAGCTGTGCGATGTCTGGCTCTTTGCCCGGTAGATGGCAAGGCTCGATCCCTATCACGTAGGATCTAAATCCAATCTTGGCGAAATGCAGGTCTAATATATCTCTGCGTGACCTTTCGAGGATATTGATGTGAGATTATGTATATATGTATGTTAATCATCAGATAATCTCGTTAGACCAATGGACAGTTTAAGCATTCTGATCGTGACGTCTTAGGTTGGATTCCCCAGCCGTCGCAAGTGTTATTTTTGTTAAATAGTTGACGAAATGAGTGTATCTAAGAGCTCTCTCGTTTGTCGTGACGCAAAGTGCAATACATGTATTTTTATTAAAAATATATGTATTTGTGTCTATTATATGGCATTACATAAGCTCTATTACGTTACCTAAGAAGATAGAGCAGCGATAGCTCAGTGGGGAGACCAACAGACTGCAATGCAGAGGGTCTCGGGTTCGAACCCACGTCGCGCACCTCTGACTTTCGGAAGTTATATGACTTTTCGAAATAATGTGCGTATTGATTGACAATTATCGCCTGCTCTGTGCCTCGGAGAGCACGTTAAGCCGTCGGTCCCGGCTGCCATGAACATCTATGGCAGTCGTTATTGGGAGAGTGTCGACACAAAAGATCCCACTGGGTCGAAGTGTCGCCGGTCTGCACTGACTGGCCTCCACATAAGATACATACGTATGTAAGAAGATAGTTAGATAGACGAAACGTGGATATTATACACCTACTGTCTACTATCGTTTGGAAAATAAAGGTCTGATTTCATTTAGGTACCTATAACTTTTTGTTGTACTTTACGCTGGCAAAGCAGCCGCACCTTTACCGCAATTACAGTCATCGCCGAAACTTTTTTATTTACGTTACTCCTCGTAATCTACCGTAACAGCGCGTATTACGCGTTTACGTGTTACACAAGGTGACTCGGGTTACGTAAGGGAGCTTGTACTTTGACGGTTTCATCCAGTCCGGTACTACTGGGTAGTATTGTCATAAACAGAAAAAATATCCGGACAGGTGTCGGAGACAAATCCGGAAAAGGATGGTTTACGCTTTCCTTATAAGTTGCCGGTTTCTACACGCGACTTTATTTGTCAAATTCCGTGTTAAAAGTGAAAGCCACAGTCAAAAATAATTTATTAACACTTATGAACTTTGAAATATGTAATAATAAATATATAATAAAATGTAGCCTTTAAATATTTATCTGTTTGAAACTTAGATAAAAAGTATGAAGTAAAAATGCCAGTGAATTTATCTGAAGAGTGTAGTGATATAGGAAGTCAAAAAGTTAATTTGATGTGTGTATCTAAAGTTATGACGCCAACTACAAAGTATTTTTGTTATCACCTTTTGTAATTATCACCATGTTAGGACTTTTAGATTTAATACATATAATAATAATAATATTATGACAACGACGACAATCGATAAACATACTTATTATGTACATTTTTTTTGTAAATACATACATATTATACATAGAAACACCCAGACCACACAAACATCCATATTCTTGCACACCAATGTTTGACTTGTGCAGGAATCGAACCCGCGACCTCAGGCATGGTAGTCGGTTACACTAACCACTACGCCATCGAGGCCAACCAATAATATGTTTTTAAAATAAACAACGCTATAAAATTCGTTCCTCCATACTATTAATTTTAAATCTTATACTTCTTTTGGTAATAACCGGTATTTGAACACCGGTGAACAGTGTTGTGTGTAAGCTCCTTAATACCACAACATAACAACACAACGCCCTTAAGGCGTTTCACATTAAAGAAGACTATTTGTTTATTTTATTACGCAATTTACGACGAATATAGAATCGCCGCGACTAATCTTATAAGATTTATTTCCAAACGAGTTTTTTGTGAATTTTGATGTTCTGTCGAGTACCTATGATGGCTAAATTTAATACTTTTATTTTAAATGATATATTTCACAATTATATCATGGACATGTTTTTAAATTGCTTGTAGAATACATATCCTAACAAATATTATAAATGCAAATGAGAGTCTGTTTGTTTGTTACGCTTTCACGCCTTAACTACACGACCGATCATCATGAAATTTTGCATACACGTTGTCAGGGGAACAAAAAAGGACATAGGGTATCTTTTATCCAGAAAAAAGTACTGCTACTTACCTAACGTAACCTACATTTATGCGAGCTAAACCACGCGTAAAATCTAGTAACTCATAATTATATCCTCTAAGAAGTAAGCGAATACACCCGCATGTTACCAGCTATGTTTAATATCGCCACTTATTTAAAAGCCCACATAACAATTTTAGACTCATAGACTCCCTGAGGTCAGTAAGAGTTTACCAAACGAAAAAAAAAATTTTTATTTTATAGCATCCACCCTGAGGTTTGATCTGGGGGTGGTGGGCTTCGTGGGCCTGCACGCCACCCGATCAGCACCAGATCCGAGAGGCGGCGTACGTGTTCCCATGCACGCCTCTGTGTCATGTCTTCGTCCCCTCACAACGAGACAGTAGAGGGTCTTTTTTATCTAGTGGCCTGCCGTTTCACACGGCGCTTAGCTTAAAAAATAGTAAAGTTTAATAGTAGTAGTAGTGTAACAATTTTCAAAATTTTGTAATAAAGTGTCAAATAAACAAGGCGATAAAATCCGTATATAGTAGTTTAATTTCAATTAATTAATTTGCTAAAACTAGACTTCTAGAAATAATCTTCTCGAAATATACACCAGACTTTTAGTTAGACCTCTAGCAATATAACTGTGAAAACTGCATTAAATATCGTGCAGTAATTTTGCGTGATGCTAAATGACAGACAGACGAAAATTCTAAAATAATTGTCTTTGCTTCACCAGCTCTTACAAAACAAAGACCGCTGACATAACTATTTTAAATATTTTCCATGTATGTACAGATACCGATCAGTTAAAATTTCAGTATATTTTTAACACTAACGTAAATAAAATGGCAGGCCAAACGTAATTCGCATAATCTAGATAGGTAGACGCGATACAGTTTATTTTTTCAGCTAATAGCCTCTTAGACATGTAATCTCTCTTATTTTCTACGAGTTCTTGTTTTCAACATTTGCTCGGAGCGTTGTAACACTTATGTTTGCGTTCATTACTTAGAAAGCTTAACAGACATTTACTTGATGCGCACATTTCCAAAGAAAATCATGTTCCTCATATAATATGTGGGAGATTTGTACAGGTATTTTTTATGCGACACGTGTCGTATATATTTGTGTCATGTGTATGATGTACGTGTCAAAGATGGGAATGTTTGGGAGACAAGGTTTATTTTTGTGTGTTAAGAAGAATAATAATAATAAATATAATATTCTATCACATACACTCAACACCATCTAGCCCAAACTAAGCAGAGCTTGTACTATGGGTACTAGACAATGGATAAACATACATATACATATACTTTTTTTGTAAATACGTACATATTATACATAGAAACACGCAGACCAAGACAAACATCCATGTTGATGCACACAAATGTTTGACTTGTGCGGGAATCGAACTCGCGACCTAAGGCGTGGCAGTCGGTTACACTAACGCTACGCCATCGATGGCGTCGAATTTATTTTGCTAAAGAAAGTTCTATGATAAAAACATCGCTTCACGTCTAAAGGGTAGACAGAGATGTGTTAAACTTAAATTTTGCTAGCTTTGCGTTTAGGTCTGACGTAATAGGGTATGAGCTTCTTGCCTTTTAACAGACACAGTTTTACACACTGTACATAAATTCTTAGTATCACAGTACGTGCTGGTACTGAGAATTCCTGTACAGAAAATCGAAATGACACTTTGCCTAATCCGAGGGTTGACCCGAGGTTTCATGCACAGCAGACGCGTTGACTACTAGACTAGACTAACCTTGACTGCGTAGTAGGCAGTCTAGGATTTAACTACCTAAAAATAAATCAAATCCTAAGTAATTGATTCATTTAAGTAACAAAACAACACTTATACACCATTTGATTAGGTACTTAACTAAAGGTAAACAATCTTGATGTGTCTTTTTTATATTTTTATCTAATATAAATAAAAGCTGCTAAAGATCAATGTAAATACAACAATAATGATTACTAAATCAATTGAACCGTTAGTTTAAGACTGCGCCGAGCGTAAAACAGATAATGACAAAGCTCGTACGGCGCATATTCAAATCGGCGCGCGGCCGCCATAGTCAAATTGTATGGAGGATTTGAAGTGCTTTTTTGATAAATATGTATCTTTATTATCAACCAATCATTTAAATATTTGGGGCGGACAAATTGTAATATAACTATTTATGTTTTGTTTAAGCTGTAAAATAGGATAGATTTCTACTGTTATAATCTAAAAATCACGTAACACGAGGTTAAGTTTTTGCATTTTTTATGCAAATTTACGTAATATTGTGGGTAAAAATATTAATTATTTAAATTTTTACACGGCGGAGTGATTGTAAACACATTCATTGTTATGGTAAATGTATATTTTATATTTGTATTAAACAAAAAGTGTTGATTTTATTCACTTAACTGTGACCGCCTGTTTTGGCACAGTTCGCCTGGCGCAGTCTTAAGCCAGACGTTCCCAGATTCTTTTAATATATATACCACTTCATTTTATATATAAATAGACGACTTTCAAAATTTAGCAGGTTCCGGTGGACCCCCTGCAGCTACATTTTTACCATATTCCTTGGCATTGGTGTAGAAAGTTTTTTTTTTTAGAAGTTCCTTTTCCATATATCGGTAGGTTCGAGACCACTGGTACTGAATATGGAATATGCAAGTTTTTACAAGTAACAGTCGCTGAGCTTCTTAAAATATTATCTGCCTACAGTGATAGGTGAAGTCAAGCCAACATTTTAGTTCTTCATTATCGAAAGCAAATCAATTTTCGTGGACCACCATTTTTTTTTCACGCCAACCTAAACCCCAGTCAAGTCTTCCGTGGACCCTGGGTTTCCACCTGGACTACTTTGGGAACTAATGGTTTAATTTGTTAAATATATATGTGTTAATATAAAAAGTCACATCAAATTTACCTTTAGTTAAGTACCTCACCAAATGGATTAAAAGAATTAGGAACGTCAAAGTTTAGTAGATAGTATCGTATAAAAAGTTACTGACTAGATTTTAACGCTTACAACTAACCTGAATGTAAATACATCCAGTTTAATTGCAAGCGACTAAATAATATACTAAATAAAAAATAATAATAACTAATGCCATCTATCGTCAAATAACCTAAACTAAGTCAACAAGTGGCTTCAATCCACAAGATGTTTGCCTTCAAAAACAGTATTTTACGATATCAAAAGCATATCTGTTATAAAAATACGAAATTGTTGCACAAATACGTCACTCACAACCCTCCATGGTGGGTATTCGTGAAATTTCACAGAGAAACAACAAACAAATTTTTGTGACGTTTTCCCCCGCTTTTGTGGGGTATGAATGTAAAAAATTGTGCTCGTTCTGCGGGGAATATGTGTAAAATACTTGATGTGGGGAAACTCTTGATGTAGGCAGTAATTATTTACACATTATGTTAATGTGAAGCTATTGAAATTAAACCATTTTATAGAGGTTTATTGTGGCTAATACTACTTTTAGTGTTTTTGAATATTAAACCTAGTTTATAAACACTTTCCCTGATGTTTTGGATACTTTTAGCAGCCAAAGTCACTGGGAGACTAAGATAATAGACGCCTTGAAGTCTATATATTTCAGAGTACCCGACAAACATAAAATTATTAGAGTTCCTAGTTACGCAGAATGTAAGAAGTCGTTTGAAATATCATATGGTCTTGTTGTGATTTGTTTCTTTTGGGGTTTAGTAAAGTAATTATTGGACCCCAAGCAGATGGTACATACCTTTCAACCATGATTAGGATGAGTCAGCTTGGGATTCTGAGTAAATACACCATCACGTCGTGTAACACCATAAATTTGATTAGGCAATCACCATCTGACGGTGTTTTAATATAGTAACGCGCTTCAGTAGGATAATAATTTAACTTTAATATGCCAACATCATTTTTGTTCTCATATAAATAGATGGCGTTGTCTAAAATCAGACATTTGCTACGTCTAACCCCAGGAGAAGCTGCGCACAGTAGCTGATAGTAAAATTTATAGTCAGTTTTGCTCAAATAAAGAGTTAAATGAAAAAATATTAATAAACTTTACCTCTGTCTTCTTTTTATCATCATCCTAACTAATAATTTTATTCAATTACCCTGTTACCCTGTATAGAAATCTCAATCCACAATAAAGCCAACGAAAGTCAAGACATGCAAAACATTTAATTGTAATTAACTCGCTACCTAATTACCGGGGAACAAAACATGACCGCGACGAAGTTGCCAGTTGGCGTTGGCCAAAAATAAATAAAACAAAGTAATCTAAAAAGCCGTTAGGAGCGGCCGGTTGTGGTAAATGGTTATTAACCGTCCCGCGCCGGAACCGGGCCTGGGGGACCGGACAAATTGCAGGTACGGCGCGACGATTTAGTGTGACCATAGAAAAGTTTAAAGAGCAGACTAACAGGACAAAATTCAACTGAATTTGTCCTAAAATATAAATAAGTGCATAGATGGCGCAGTGGTTTACGCGGCTGCCTCGCCACTGTCGCACGCGCCAATTTTTGGGAGTTCGACCCATACACGGGACGTTTGTGTGATCCACAAATAGTTGCTCCGAGAAGTTCTTCGAGTGTAAAGTCCTCCGCGATACATAAATGATTACTAGCGCGGTGGTTATCATTATTAATAGTAAAAAAATGCAGCGATAGCCTAGTGGGAAGCCGTTGGACTGCCACGCAGAGGTCTCGAGTTCGAACCCAAGGCGCGCATCTCTGACTTTTCGAAGTTATATGCGTATTAAATAGTTAATTATCGCTTGCTTTAACGGTGAAGGAAAACATCGTGAGGAAACCTGCATGTCTGAAATTTTTTTCTTCATAATGTTCTCAAAGATATGTTGAGTCTGCCAACCCGCACTGGACCAGCGTGGTCGACTATGGCCTAACCCTTCTCACAGTAAGAAGAGGCCCGTGCCCAGCAGTGTGACAGTTTAATACAGGGCTGCTATTATATTATTATAAATACAATATCTCTAGTCTCTGCCTACCCCTCTGGGAAGCAGGCGTGAATCTATGTATGTATGTATGTAATATTGCAAATATGCACTCATAGATTAAAAAGATAAGAAGAAATAGACACACACGTTTATATGGCGGCAGTAAAAAGTAGGCATAGATGTATTACACATACATTTTGTCAGCTTAGCCATATTTTCAACTATATCGGCAGAAATTTTCGCTTGTGATATTTCGTCTTTACGCGGACTCACTCCCAACAGCATTGACTTATAACACAAGAAACCATACTGACTAGACCTAATTAAGTCATTTTAGCAAAGGTGAGACTTTTGGTGTATACGTGTAATATGTGAGGCTGCTTCTACGGATTTCTTAACAGATAAACCTAATAAAAGTACGCAAAACGCGGTAGTTATTTACTAGAACGTGTGTTATCTGTACTGAGCCTCACAATTGGTCGATTTTGCGTGGCAAATATGATAATCGAACCTCGAAATCCCATACGCAATCGCATTCACTACTCCTGCTCCATCGAAGGAAGTTATTCGTTATTTTAAGACTATATCCTCAAATACTTCGAACTCATGGTATATGCACATGTGAATTGACCGGACGCCGCGTGAACGAATACGTTGTTACGAGCTGATTGGGAGGCCGGCGGTGTTCCTGCGCTTCACGATACGTACAAGTGTTATTGACACGATGGCATTGGACATTCAGAGATATTAAAAGTTCACGGTCAGAGTGCGCAAGGTATTAATTTTGAGTGACAATAGCTGCAGTTATTGAAGCTAATTAATTATACATATATATAGACGTAAACTAGCAGCGATAGCTCAGTGGGGAGACCAACAGACTGCAATGCAGAGGGTTTCGGGTTCGAACCCACGTCGCGCACCTCTGACTTTCGGAAGTTATATGACTTTTTGAAATTATGTGCGTATTTATTGACAATTATCGCCTGCTCCGTGCCTCGGAGAGCACGTTAAGCCGTCGGTCCCGTCTGCCATGAAAATCTATGCCAGTCGTTATTGGGAAAATCAGTACCCTCTAATATCCTGACACTAGTCTAGCCTTAGAGTATCATTAGCCTTCGGGTTGCGGAGGTCATGTGACAGCCGCTCCGTGTAAAAACTGACATCCAGTCAAATTCGGTTAGACTAGAAAAGCCGACCCCAAGTGACTTGGGAATAATAAAGGCTAGGAAGAGGAAGGATATATAGACGTAAACTCATGCCTATATTAAGGAAGAGATAGGCAGATTACCTATATATTACACACACACACACACACACACACACACACACACTTGGTCATGAAGGAGTGAATCTATAGGCGTCTACCGAACACGTTGCCATTCCGTGTTGCTACGACAATTTTCTTGGTAGATATTCTCAATGACACCTTGACTAATCCAGAAATCGAAACTACTGCCTCATACATAGCAGTCGCAAATCAGTCCTTCAACTGAAGTAGTGCTTTCCAGGAACACGCATCAGAAATTGTGGCACAAATCAGCAACGGCAATTATCGAACATTAGACGCCAACAGGCGAATTGATATTTTGACTTATTGATTGATTGATTTGATTTATTATATAACTTGTAGTTCACCGAAGTAAACACAATAACGTGAGCATATTAGCTTTATTAGAGTGCAAACAGGGATAATATATAGAGATTGTAGCACAAATAGATAAATATTGATAAAATACAAATATTATAATCCTAACTAATATTATAAATGCGAATGTGAGTTTGTTTGTTACGTTTTCACGCCTTAACTACACTACCAATCATCATGAAATTTCGCATACACGTTGTCGGGGTAACAGAAAAACACATACGCTACCGTCCATCCTAAAAAAGTACTGTTACTAATGTAACCTACATTTACGTGAGCGAGACCACGGGCAAAATTTAGTATTTTAATAAATATATACGGCCTAAATATATAGGAATATGGTATTAGTTAAAATCCAGACCCAAAACATGAAACAATTTGACGTTAGTTAACATTCAGAGAGAGAAAATAGAACAACATATACCAATATAATACAATGTTTCAAAACAACTTCAGTAAAGGTTAAGTGTAAATACGGGACTGATATTTGCCGGCCCAGTGTTCCGTTACACGCCAATCAGCTCGCCGGCGATGTTTCACATGTGCCTAAGAGCCGCTTGCCCGAGTTTAGGTCATTTTAGAATCCAATTTCGGCAAATTGCTCGAACTGGTTTAGTTAGAACTGCTAGGGTTCGTAGAAGCAATGTTTTGTTAAATATACCTACAATATTAAACATGCCATATGAGGCAAAAGAGATAATAATGATTAATCAATACGCCTTGTAACAACAGGCATCGATAATATTCTAGGTAAGGTTGGATCTCTAACATTTTAAGGAGTGGTGTTGAGTATAGAATACAGTGGCGAAAGGAGAAATTCGGAAGTTTTTGTTTACCATGGCAAATTATAATAATAGTTAGCAATTTACTTTTAGTCTATCACTCTTGGGCTTTTGAGATGCATACAAATTCCATTTTTCCAGAGAAAACAAGAATTAATGTATATTTATAGAGCTTGTACATAATTATATTGTTTTGTTTTAAGACGATTCTCGCTGCACATTACAATATGTTAACTAATAAACTTTACTTTGACAAAGATATGGTTTTTGTATAAATAAACATTATTACTTAATAACCTAACTTCTTCTAAGAGGAACTAACTATTGCAACCTAATTTTTTGTGTGATCCAAAAATTATTGTTGGAATTCTATGTGTTCTTTGTGTCCCTTAAATGCATGTTTGGAACGTCTCCCTCAACACAGTACATATATAAACCACAAGTACACTATAAAAACAAGATGAAAAAACACTTAACTGTAAATTCAACCATATCTTTCATTTTAGTATTTAACGTACAATTTATTGTAGCGTAATCTACAAAGGTTGTGGCGTCGCGCCGGTATGAAAATGAAACGGTAGTGGCTGCATTAGAAGCTCAGTAGAATGTTTGCACAATACAGGATTAGCTTTATTGTGCAGCCAATGTTCACAACGAGATTACTCTCAGGGCTGTTACAAACAAGTTTTAACAAGTGTACAAGTGTGTTTTCTTAATGTTTGGAAGTTCTTCATAATGTTCTCGAAGAGTTGTGTATTCTACCAACCCTCATAGGAGTAATGAGGCGGAGTATGGACCCTTCTTAAAATCTGAGGAGGGGCCCGTGCTCTGCAAAGGGACAACTTATTTACAAGGCTGATATTATTATATATTAATTTTTCAGTATATGGCAATATAATAAAGAAACAATAGGCTTTTGGCAGCAAAATCTTCGCACTAAAGCTATAAGGATAAACAAGATTCACCTATATCAGTAAACACACATCAAAACAAAAAGATGTTTCAAACAACCGAAATTCTTTGACTACAAGTTTTGTTTTATTAACATTATTTTATCCTATCACATTTCAGCGACACGCTTCGCTCCCTATCAAACGCATGCCTGACGTGCATGCAGTCCAAAGCTTTACCGAAAGCACGCTATTTATGGCACCAGTGTTGTACCCTGCGGCACCCCTAACCGTCTATCTTATAACTTTAGCACTTTTACGCTACCATTCACCCTCAAATATAAATATGAGAGGATTCGGGATAGGGGTGATACAGCTAAAATTCGCACCCCTAAATACCTTATCTCATTGTTGAATGCGTACTCCAAGTTTCGGGATTTTCACAATGTCCTTGCCAGGATTACGGCTGATGTTGTGATAGTTTATATTTGGGGCGCGATGTTTTGCTTTTCAAAAGTATATCTGTATATTGTGGGCTCAAGACTTCCTGTTATTGTAAGGGAACAGTTACAACTTGGTATGCCGAATATTTTTGATTCTACAGCGGTGTTTGTATGTACATACATAAACTAGTTTCTGCTCGTGGCTTTGCCCGCGTATACCAAGGGAACGCATACAGGAATGTAAAAAATCCTTTTGTGTTAATTCTGGATATGGTCTAAATCTGTTCAACCATTTACCCGTGATTGGGTAACAATAATCAAAAAATTCATAATCTTGCACATTTGTAAGTTTATAGACTTTTGTCTATTTTCTAGTGTAAATAGACACTATGACTTTTCAACTTTTACCATATACGTTAGTTTTCTTCAATCACATTTTCCCAGTCACAGATCTTACAGCACGTATTCTGCAAATATTTATCGTAGACGGAGTTTCACCCTTTACAACGTGAAACCTAAAAATTTGCATGATGATTCCTTCGGGTAAAAAATCTCGAGATTACCGTCACCCAAGCAACTTAAAGATACTCTTCAAGTAATATAAGTGGAACAGAAGATTAAATAATACAAACAGATTTATTATTGAAGCTAAAAAATATACGATACAATTTCTACCATATGATTACTTCTACAGCGTTGTTAACTTGGCTATATTTAACCCGGCGCCGATGACGTGAAAAAATTCCCCGGCCGATGACATCGGGTAAATTTTACCCGAATTTTAATTTGAAAATTTTTCAATAGTTTTATACATAGTTTATATTACATTTTAATTGATTATTGGTGAAACAGTATTTACGCATGTGATAAAATAAAAGATGGTACCAATTTATAATGAAAAATAACTTTTTTATTTATAACACGAAAACTATTATAAACACGAATAAAAATACGTCATGAAAATATTACACTATCACTATCTACTACGGTGGGTAAAACTTACCCGTTTTGAATTGAAGCACTTGTATCTCACTACACGAGCGGCGTAATAATGATGTAAACAATAATCCAAATAGAGGGTAGTTGTATCTCCAGCTATACTGGCGGATAAGTAAGATGGACGTCAGGAAAACTAAATATACCCTCTTAAAATCACCTCGGGTAAATATTACCCAGCGTCAACGACGCCGGGTTAACAATAGTTCTCAGTATCTTAATAGAGATCGTGAAACAGCCGCTGCATCCGTCGTGCCGGTGCCGGCGACGTGTTCAATGTACTGGAACGGGGACGATACGGCGGCGAATCACCTAATTAAAGTTTTAAATGCTAAGGAACTATAATGGGTAATAGTGCTGTTAAATTGAAATGTAGGATGTAGTTACATTTTATATATTAAGTAAATAACTTTAACTTTAACTTTTCTGTTACCCTGACAACATGTATGCGAAATTTCGTGATAATCGGTCTAATAGTTAAGGCGTGAAAGCGTAACAAACAAACTCACATTCGCATTAATTAAATATAAGTTAGAATTAGGCAGTTAGGATTTGCTGATACACTGGGTTTAACAAAGAAATGTGGTCATGGGGGTCCACCCCTATATTAAGTCAACCAGCCATATTTATGACTCGTCAAAAAGAGGCGAGACTACACTTAACGAATAACACTACCTAAAACCAAACTTGAACCCAGGGCTACATGATCGACGTGTAGAGGTGCTGTACAACTATAATTTTATTATTATTATTCAAGTCGTCTACTTCGCTAAAGCTCTGTGCTTGCGATCTGGAAAATTATCTGCAAAGCTAATAAGATCGAATAGAAGGTCCTTGGCAGTAATCATTAATTAATAATTAATTTAGTTTAATACAAATTTAAACACTTTTTGATATTAAAATTATGTTTTACCATGATACACATTTTAATTTAATAAAATTAAGGAGCCTTTTTGAACTTGTAATATTATTTAAACTAATGCAACGTAATTGCTAAGTAGTTATTTCAAACTACTCGAACATAATGAAAATAATAATATCCTCCAGACCGATTTCGGCCACGGCGGCCAGTCTTAACGGAGGCTGGCCAAATACGCAGGAGATATTATATTGCACAAGTGTGTGCGCAAACACAAGTGCACCCTCTGTTCCATAACTCTTATGATCTGATGAGACGGTAATCCGACACGACCGGAGAGAGATCAGGTGCAAGACCAACGGCTTTACGTGCTTTTCGAGGCACGGGGGTGTCTTACACCGCCGACTTCCTAACTCCGGGCTGCTATTGAGATTTCTTAACTGAAAAACCCAATAACTGTTTGTTGGCCCGACCCAGGATTCGAACCCGAGAACTCATGCACAGCATTCACTACCGCTGCGCCACGGAGGCAGGCATAATGAAAATACAGTGCATTTAAATATGTACATTTAGACGATCACACTCTTCTTCCCTATTTGGCCATGGCTGCAGAAAAGGAAGCCGACACGATGTAAATCTAAGCAATTTAGTTATACTTTAAAAGTATTTCTTTTTATATATCGCTATAAAATCCGCGCATAAAGTAGTTTAGTTTCAATATAAACATTACTTTCATAACATGGCAATCGAACCCGAGACTTCAGGATCGATACTTCCGGAAGCACCGCGCTTACACCGATAAGTCAACAGACGCACTACCTAAATTAATTAATAAAGCTTGTAATATTGCGAGTTATTATCTAATTAATTTGTGAAGTACCCTAACTCCTTGATAGGCGCGCGTAAATGGAAATCGGGATTTGTGGGTTAACATTTAATTATGAACGAAATTAATTTGGTTAATATCTGCTTATGTAAGTCTGTAAGCTGAGTGATTGACTTTTTAGTATATTGAAACCTGATTTATGCTGCTAGTTATATATTTACTATGGAAATTTTAGAGAGGTGGGGAACGGAATCTTTATCCGGAGATGCGTAGTAGCGTCAGTGATCGCCACGGGAAAAATATATAAGTCATCGCCTCGTCAGTGCCACCATAATATAAAAAACATGTTTGAGTCCAAAATGAATTAATCACTGCCGCAATAAATATGAAGATATATATTGAATATTAAAATTTTACACTCGAACGTGTCGTTGCAGCATGGGCACAGCTCAGACTAAAAAAGTTAAAGAGCATGCAGTTGTATTACAAACAATCTCGTCATCTTTTTTAATATGTATGTACTACAACTAAATTAACTGAATGGGTTTATTACTTTTTATTAAAAGCCTACGCTGTGATTGTAATATTTAAAGTTACGTAGAATTCAATAATATTAGAGACGCGTCACAAATCAGGTCAGTCAAGTCTTAATAAAATACGTGTATTGAAGAAGCTGTTACGTGTGTTAAAGGACTGTACAAGCATTGTAATAACGGATATAAATAACCTACACTCGGAACAACAATTATTATCGTCGAACATTTTTTTTTTGTCCCGTGTTGGACCAAATCTACAACATGCGATAGCACACAACGAGTAGTGTCATGACCACCAAAACTATAGTTTTATACGTTAATTCAAACAATCGGCCTCTATGGCGTAGTGGTTAGTGTAAGCGACTGCCACGCCTGAGGTCGCGGGTTCGATTCCCGCACAAGTCAAACATTTGTGTGCATGAACATGGATGTTTGTCTTGGTCTGGGTGTTTCTATGTATAATAAGTATGGATTTACAAAAAAAAAATTATATATTTATGTTTATCCATTGTCTAGTACCCATAGTACAAGCTCTGCTTAGTTTGGGCTAGATGGTGTTGTGTGTATGTGGTAGAATATTATTATTAATATTATTATTATAATCTGTCGTTCTCACCTACCAATATTTTGAAAAGCTATAAATATATGCTTACAATAAAATAACAATAAATAAATTCCATCTTTCTTTTACGCCAGAAGTAACACGATGCCTTTGACCGCCTTCCCACACTCCCCCTCCCCTCTCCGTACTGAAAACCTTTATAAGAAGCAGTGTCTATACAAACACAAGTAATCAGTGCTATTCCTACTCTCCGTCGCGATCCGGATTATCCGGGGCTTATATTCGAAATGCGGTAATATCTCAAGGTTTTTCTTTTATATATATACCCGGGTATGAGTTAAGTTTATATTATTTTCAATGAAATATGACAATTAGATTTATACTTACTTAGTAAACAGACTTTTAGATTTGATTCAAATTCCAACTGGTGTAAAAATTGTAACGCAGCAATCAGCGTTAATTTTACGCCTAATTTCTAACAAGAAAAAAGAGACACACTGTGTTTCTTAAGGTATATTTCGGGTTTGATGCCCGACCGCGTAGCATCATGGAATTGTTTTTAATAGATGACTAAACTTTCGGGTTTCAAATTCCTAGTATTCTTAACCCCTCCAGCTAAGCTAGAGTGCTTGTGGTAGAAATGGGTTCACGTCAGTAGTATAATGCGTGGGATTCGAACCCGCGACCTCTCGATCACAAGTACTATGCCTTACCCATTGGGCTACCGCCGTTTAAGAATTGGACCCCTTAGATGACTATAGACTATTAAGATTTTTTATATTCTTTATAATGGTAACTTCGATCTATTACAGATTTATGCTCGCCAAACGTAATTGCTTAACGGTGAGAAGCGCTGCTAATTCCATTACATAACCTATGTTATAAAATGTGTTATACCTTCCTGCCAACCCCTTAGGGGAATATATGTGTGAGACCATATATGTATTTATATGGACTACGTGTGCGAATGAAACGAATATTAATTAAATGATAATTGAACACGGCACATACCCTGCCGCCGTGGGAAGTGGTGGAAAGCCACGCGGATGTGACGTCATCATTTTAATATGATTCAATTTCGCAAATTACATCACTTCCCGCGATGACATTTATAAATGGATTTTGTTAATATTAATATTTATAATGACGTCACAATTAATGGAATACATCAAATTGATTTAAGATATAGGATACTGACTGAAACTCTTGATATCGACCACAATATAATAAATAATAATAATAAAATAATAAAAATCGTTTATTTCTCACCAAAACCGAAATATATATAGTTTGCAAAGTTGCAATATCTTATCTTATCTTATTTCGGGGACCAGTTAGTGTTTGAGGAGTGGCTGGAGAGGCGCCATGGCGCCCTCACCTTCCGGCTGACACAGGTAATGACTGGCCACGGTTGTTTTGGCCAGTTCCTGTGTCGTATACGCCGGCAAGAGACGCCCGGTTGTCACCACTGCGGCGACTGCCGCGATGTTGTAGAGGACACGGCGCTGCACACTCTGGCGGTTTGCCCCGCTTGGGCATCGTAGCGCCGTGAGTTGATCGCGGCAGTCGGATTGGTTGCCCTCTCGCTCCCGGCCGTAGTTCAGTCTATGGTCCGGAGTGAGAGGTCGTGGAACGCCGTCGCCTCCTTCTGTGAGGAAGTAATTTCCATCAAGGAGGCGGCGGAGCGGGAGAGGGAGCGTTTGAACCCTCTCCCCAACCGCAGAGCCGGGCGCCGGAGGGCGCGGGACGACCTCCAGCCACCCTGAGGATTGACCTGGGGGTGGTGGGCTTTGTGGGCCTGTCCGCCATCCGTTCAGCACCAGGTCCGAGAGGCGGCGTGCGTGTTCCCACGCGCGCCTCTGTTGTTTCGAGTCCGTCTCCCCTCTAGGGGGGACCGTAGGGAGTGTTAGAAGTGCCTTTGTAGATCTTTCGTGTAGTGGCCTGCCGTTTCATACGGCGGGCCGAAACCTCGGCGGGGTCGCGACCGCATGCGAAAGTGATTCGCGTGGCCCCGTCGATAGTGGTTTTGTCGAGGAACACCGTGGTAGGTTTAGTCGGTATTCCGGGAGGTACTTCATCTTTTCAACATCTTTATTTTACCCCGGTGAGTCCGACATAACCCCTCCGCCCGCCCCCGCGGAGGGGTACGAGTGATGCATTCTCCCACGTAAAAAAAAAAAAAAAAAAAAAAAAAAAAAGGGGACCAGTTAGTGTAGACCGGCGACACTTCGACCCAGTGGTATCTTTTGTCGGCCCCGAGATCTCTCCCTGAGGTATCTCCCTATGAATGTACTGCATCAGTCGCAGCGTACTTTTCAGAGGCAGAAGCCTGAAGTTGCAATATAAAACAATACCAATAGTATTTGTATAGAGCCTGTAGTATAAAACTACCTGTATCACAGGTCACCAGGTCTCTGCACGGAGCCACGTTATACAATTTATACTAATATTATAAAGCTGAAGAGTTTGTTTGTTTGTTTGGTTGAACGCACTAATCTCAGGAACTACTGGTTCGAATTGAATTTTTTAGTTTTGGAAATGCCATTTATCAAGGAAGGCTATAGGCAATATAAAATCATGCTACGACCGATAGGAGCGGAGCATCAATGAGAAATGTTGCAAAAACGGGCAAATTTTTCTTATGTGAAGCAGACGAAGTTGCTTGGGTCGGCTAGTATATTTATACATATATAGTTTATTTCTTACCCCTTGTCGATACTGAGAAAGCACAAAGACTTATTTATTTATCTCCAAAGGCAATCAGTTTAATACATTAAGCGGTTTAATGTTTACAAGCAAACATATTTTACTTTTATAGTAATTTTACATTAACCGCTAAGAAAAGTAAGCTGGCGTGCAAGTAAAGAGCCGGATTCTAATATTACAAATGTGAATGTAATTTTTTTTCTTTGTTACATTTTCATGCCTTAACTTTTATAAGTAATGGCATGAAAATATAACAAACGAACAGTAAGTTGAAGCTAATTTTAAGACCTGAAGAAGGTAGCTGGGTTAGACTGGACGCGGAAGGTGGCAGACCGGATGTTGTGACGTAAAATGGCAGAGGCCTATGTCCAGCAGTGGTATGCAACTTGTCCTAAAAATCGTCGTAAAAGTGCGGCGACTCTGAAATTAACAACAACTACAACGCCACACGGGGAATAATAACGGTTACAAAGTACAGAACAATGCATACAGATGCTTTCGCAGGTGTGAACCTAACTCTCAGTTGTTACAAAAATATAAGCTCTTAGATTTAAGATCAAGGAGGTTGCAACTACAAGCCATGTTTCTATATGATGTTTGTCATGGCAGATATGAGTGTACCGAAATTATAAATAATATTAGCTATAGTGTGCCAATCAGATCATTCGCAAAATTATGTCGTAGAACTAAAATATTTAAATTGTCTACATCGCGTACTAATACAGGAACTCGCTCGCACATTCGTCGTCTGCTTTGTACTTACAACAATAATTTTAGTCACATTGATATCAACGCGAATGGCGTGAGCACTTATAAAAAATTGCTGCTTGAGAAATTAAATGATCCAAGCACAGCGCGCAATTTCTTTTATTTACATTTTCCATTTGACTTATTTGTTTGAATTGATTTATTTAAAAGTTAATATAACTAACCTTGCATATTACGTATACATCCAACACTGTACTATTGTCCATTTATCTGTTTATTAATGGTAAACGATGTGCATGTCACAATTATAAATACTGTATGAACTGACACTTAAAATAACAACACATTATGATATTGTTTGTTACGCAAATAAAAGAAAAAAAAAATCTTCACGTCACAAAAAATGTCCCGTATAAGATTCGCATCCACAACACAGCCGGTGCAAGCGACCGCTTGTCCGCTACACCACCCGAGCAATCAAACCAATTACAAAACTATAAGTTTTTTTTTAAGCACAACTATGTTTACGAGGCACACAACAAACATTTACTCCCTACGTTGTAAGATTAATTTCCTCCAACAAGAACTATTAGTTCCCCAGTGCCTTGGCACTGTTGTTTCTTGGAATGTTTTCTGTGCAACCGACAAAGACGTCGTGTTTTATTACATTTGTTGTTTAAGACTGGTCCAGTTAACACATTGACGGGATTACTACAGTACCGATGTTAGATTATTAGTTTTCTTGAACTCTTCTCCCTAGGCTTTATTATTCCCAAGTCACTTGGGGTCGGCTTTTCTAGTGTAACCGGATTTGACTGGATATCAGTTTTTACACGGAGCGGCTGCCTCCTGACGTCCGCAACCCGAAGGCTAACGATACCGTAAGGCTAGACCAGTGTCAGGATATTATAGGGCACTGACTTCCCAATAACGACTCCCATAGATGTTCATGGCAGCCGGGACCGACGGCTTAACGTGCTCTCAGAGGCACGGAGCAGGGGATAACTGTCAATCAATACGCACATAATTTCGAAAAGTCATATACCTTCCGAAAGTCAGAGGTGCGCGACGTGGTGGGTTCGAACCGGAGACCCTCTGCATTGCTGTCTGTTGGTCTCCCCACTGAGCTATCGCTGCTTAGATTATATTATATGATATTAGTTTTCTTGAACTACTAGCTGCAAATAATTATTTATACGTGAAATTGTTTTTAGCAAGAAAGGGTAGGTGTACGTAGCTTTGCTAGGCGTCTGGATAAAATCGAACTCAGTCAGACTTTTTAGTGGCAGTTCTTATTTACCTGGTGTAATGCTGTGATCAGCGTTACAATTTTTACGCCGGTTTGAATTTTAGTCAACTCCTAACAAGAAAAAGAAACACTGTTTACACTGTATATATATAAACCTGCTGCACGCAGTATATTTAACTGGCTCCGTGGCGCAACGGTAGTGAATGCAACTGCTGCGCGTGAGGTCTCGAGTTCGAATCCCGGGTCGGACTAACAAAAATTTATTAGGTTTTTCTGTAAAGAAATCTCAGTAGCAGCCCGGAGTTAGGAAGTTGGCGGTGTTAGACCCCCATGCGTCGGCAAGCACATAAAGCCGTTGGTCCTGCGCCTGATCTCTCTCCGGTCGTGTCGGATTACCGTCCCATCGGATCATGAGAGTTAGGGGAACAGAGAGTGCACTTGTGTTTGCGCACACACTTCTGAATTATAATATCTCCTGCGTAGATGGCCAGTCTCCGTCAAGACTGGCCGCCGTGATCAAAATTCGGTTTGGAGGACATTATTATTATATATAAACCTAAATGTAATGGAAAACCTGGATGTTCTTCTCGTTAGTCTGCCGCGATACTGGAATTATAACTATTGCGATGATATTCAGTTTACATACCTTTTAATCCCATTCCTTTTCCATCATCTCATCTTTATTTCATTTTTATTTGCTCAGCTCAGTGAGCAAGCACGAGCAATACTTCTTGTATTATAAGCGTTTATAGGTTACTAGATTATGCTCACGGCTCACCGATCACGTGGATTTAGATTTTGAAAATAAACTTCTACGCCTTGGGGACTTTTTCTCGATAAAAGGTACCTTCGGCAGCCTCGATGGCGTAGTGGTTAGTATAACCGACTGCCACCCCAGAGGTCGCGGGTTCGATTCCCGAACAAGTCAAACATTTGTGTGCATGAACATGGATGTTTGTCTTGGTCTGGGTGTTTCTATGTATAATATGTATGTATTTACAAAAACAAAAAAGTATATATGTATGTTTATCTATTGTCTAGTACCCATAGTATAAGCTCTGCTTAGTTTGGGCTAGATGTGTATATGTGATAGAATATTATTATGTCCTTCTCTGTACTCTTGTCAACGTGTATACAATTTTATTGTGATTGGTCTAAACCAATCACCATCTTGGTTTGCTTCCCGTGGGATTAACCTGCGTGGAGCCACGGACAGAAACTAGTTATCAGTAATTATCTTAACTGCCTTACTTAATAGGTATTATAAATGCGATTATGAGTTTATTTTTTTGTTACGTTTTCACACTTTAACCACTCGACCGGTCATCATGAAATTTCGCATACACGTTGTCAGTGGAACAGAAAGGGACATAGGTTACCTTTCATCCAGTAAAAAGAACTGTTTCCGAAGGATAGAAATGTCCTGACAATATCTAGTATATCATAATTCTGCGATTGGACTTACTACCCGACGATTTGATTCCCAGAAAAACTGTTTAGAGGCATGCTTTGATCTACTCAAAGTATGTCTCTAAACAGTTAAGTCACATGTAGCATATGCCTACAAAACTACAGTACCACTCATACAGTAGTATGTAGTTCAAATAATTCCCGACTAAATAACTAGATTGCTAGAACCGGACCGCGGCGGACAGCTGTCCGGGCCGGTTATTGAATTATCCGGACGAATCGTGACAGGGGAACGGACTGCAAGCTAATATTGTTAAATAAGAGTTATATTGTGTGGTCCGGGTAAGTGTACCTATCATATTTAAAGTTCGGACATTCTCGTGTCGAAAGTTAGCGCTTTTGTTTACGTATTTTCACCTATTTTATCTTCTCCCTAGCCTTTATTATTCCCAAGTCACTTGGGGTCGGCTTTTCTAGTCTAACCGGATTTGACTGTATATCTGTTTTTACACGGAGCGGCTGCCACCTGACCACCGCAACCCGAAGGCTAACGATACCCTAAGGGTAGACCAGTGTCAGGATATTAGAACGTATTGACTTTTCCAATAACGACTGCCATAGATGTTCATGGCACCCGGGACCGACGGCATAACGTGCTCTCCGAGGCACATAATTTCGAAAAGTCATATTACACCTATTTTGTACGACATAGATTTTGCCCGTGTCTTTGCTCACATAAATGTAGGTCAGGTTAGATAGACTAGTTAATATATTTTTCTGGATAAATTACCCATTACACCCATTCATACCTTTCTATACCCTTGACAACGTGTATGCAAAATTTCATGATGATCGGTCGAGCAGTTAAGGCGTGAAAACGTAACAAACAAACTCACATTTGCATTTATAATACCTATTAGTTATTATTAGGATAAAATGTTTCATAAAATTTGTAGTCACTTCATATAATAGTTAAGTCTTTTGCCTGAGCACAATGGTGACCGAACACTTCGTTGAAAATAAGGCTGAACAACTCTCCAAGTGACAAGTAATAAAGAAAACTTTTTCAATGTCTTGAAAGAAAGTTTCTTGATAAAAAATCTTATACTTTATAACTATACTAGCTGACCCGCGCAACTTCGTCTGCTTCACATAAGAGAATTTTGTCAGTTCTTGCAACATTTTCATTAATGCTCCGCTCCTATTGGGTACAGCCTTCCTTGATAAATGGGCTATCCAACACTAAAAGAATTTTCAATTCGAACCAGTACTTCTTGCGGTTAGCGCGTTCAACCAAACAAACAAACTCTTCAGCTTTATAATATTAGTATAGATAACAGCATTCGTGTTTTATGTTGTAATATTAATAATTGTACATAGACTCAAGACAGCATATCTCCGAAGGAGAAACAGAAGCGCATTGCACTAACTTTTCTCCATCTATGCCTTCAGGTTCTACGTAATTAGGGGTTACCGCTTACTTATTGTGTTATGGCCATGAGTTTTTTACAGGTTTCTTCTTTTAGGCTTTACCCTTTGCCTGAACCTAGCAACTAACCTAAATGTAGCTTCAGTAAGTTAGTAAACTCACTAACCTTTATATTTTGACGATCATAAGTTACTCAAAAATTATTTATTTATTTAGGTCACAAAGTGACACTTATGATCGTCAAAGGGATTAGTGAGATTACTAAATTTATTGAATTTACGAGTATGTTAGCTGCTAGGTTCAGGCAAAAGATTGAGCCTATGAGAAGATACCAGCACTAAACTCACGACAATTTCTTTTTAAATCGCCAACAATTTTTTGCACATCGATCGTATAAACTGTCACTGAATAGAATAGACTGCTCCGATGGCGTAGTGGTTTAAGTGGTCGCCTGGCCACTGCCATTGCGCAGAGAGTTTTTTAATTTAGTTTTTTTTTTGTATATTTGGCAATCGGGCTGCCGGATCGCCCGTTGGTAAGCGATTACCGCCGCCCATGTACACCCGCAGCACCAGAGATGTCACAAGTGCGTTGCCGGCCCTTTAAATTTGCCTCCCCTCCAGAAGGGGAGTAGGTTGAGGCTCCGGTACTTACTCGACGAAACAACGCAAGCGCTATTTCACGCCGGTTTTCTGTGAGGCCGTGGTATCACTCCGGTCGAGCCGGCCCGTTCATGCCGAAGCGTGACTCTCTCACGGTATACAGGTGTTGCTTGTACGTTCGAATCCCACACGGGAAAAATTTTTGTGTGATGCGCAAATGGTTGTCCCGAATCTTGGTGTTCCTTGTGTCTGTTGTTTGAATGTTTGTAAAGTCCTCCGCGACACAGGAATCAGCAGGAATTCCTAGTTTTCTTATTAAATAACATAAAAAAACTGTACCGAGAAAGTTATGCCTTGTGAAACGTCAATGTGAAAGAGCTACCTCATGAGATATATACAGGTGTGATGCTATGTGTGGTTACAATCCGATGTATCCGGGTCACGGCGTGCCAATGGCGGGGCGGCGTATTGTGGCTTTTACCGGTAATGTGTATGCAATACATATATATTATTACTGTTTCCATAAAGCCAATAGCGACTCAAAATAATTGTGTTTTAAAAGCTATGTTGATATGTTGATTTTGAGGTTTCGTTTGCGACCGATCGTGAGGTCTCAAATTTGATTATTAGATCGGGAGTGTGCAGGGCATTTGAAAATAAATTATACGGCATATACGGTTTCTTTGAATTAAAATGTTTGACTATTCATTGTGACAATACTGTTTATATTAACATTTTTGCCGACGTTTCGACTGCTCTTCAGAAGTCATAGTCACTGGAGACTATTAAAGCAACTTCAAAGTTGGGGTAAATTGTAATGATTCTGATTACGCAGAATGAGCCTCAAGCATCATGCTTTTTTATACTTTACCTACCGAAATGATTACACGCCGCTTTATGGTAGGTAATCGTATAGTCCACTAACAGACACCTCCCTCCACACAACGTCTTCAATTGAAGTGGTGCCGAGGTCTATTTTGAGGACCTACGGTGTGATTCTGCACGCACGAATTGAAAGGACGCAGAATTGGAAAATGTCAAAGGGTTAGTGAGTTGAAGAATTGAAGGCAGAAGAAAACACGTGTTGCGGGAGAACGTCCATGTTATAATATATAATATTAGCTCTGTATAAAGGTAAACTGTCCCACTGCTGGGCACGGGCCTCTTCTCAGTATGAGAAGGGTTCGGCTATAGCCTACCAATCTAGCTCAGTGCAGCTCAGCTAACAGACTACACACATCTAGAACATCATGGAAAACGCTTACACATGCAGGTTTCCTGACTATGTTTTCCTTCACCCCTAGAGCGAGCGATAATTATTTATCTAATACGCATAATATAACTTTAAAAAACCAGAGGCGTATCTTGAGATCGAACTCGTGACCCTTACGAGCCACTTCAACGGCCTCCAATTAAATGCATCTAAAATATTTATTTACTGTCTCTACCAACTCCAACAAATGCAGGCGTGAATATTCATCGTTAACACATACCAATAACGCAACCCCTTTAAAAGAATTTCTCGTTCCCGGTACCAATACGATCGTTAAGCAAAAAAAGGGGAATACTGATACCACGCGTTTGTGAAGCCATTTTATTATTTTTGTTATAATATATCGCTCTGTATCAAACGATTAGAATTATATATATATATGTAATATAAAGTTTAATTAAATAAATAAAAATTGTACCAAATAATGGTAGTGTTAGAGTTTCAAAATTATATAATAAAAGTGAAAAAAAAAAATAGTTTAATTTCAATGTATAACATTCGCGTAAACATAAGACAATATCAACTCACAAAGATAATTAATTAAATGACCTCGCGGTGCTTTGGCCAGATTCGATTACGATCTTATTTAAGACTAAAATATTTTTGTGTTCTCGCTCTTTAATATTCTTGAAGTCGTTATATATTTATTTTTATAACTATTTGCTGTGCAAAGCTTGTAGTAGCTTATAGTATTTACCGAGACGCAGGAATAAAGAGATATATGTATGTGTCACTAAGTAAAGTTATATACCATACCAGTAGAAAAAAAAGTATATATGTTTTCACAGCTTATTCTAAGCCATTTATATTTACACTTCACCCGATGTTTCGGTTGCTTTTCAGCTACCATAGTCACGGGGAGACCCATATCTGTAAATAGTAGTTCAATTTTATGTGTAACATTGGCGTAAATTCTTCTCCTTAGCCTTTATTATTCCCAAGTCACTTGGGGTCGGCTTTCCTAGTCTAACCGGGTTTGACTGGATATCAGTTTTTACACGGAGCGGCTGCCACCTGACCTCCGCAACCCGAAGGCTAACGATACCCTAAGGCTAGACCAGTGTCAGGATAATAGAGGGTACTGACTTTCCCAATAACGACTGCCATAGATGTTCATGGCAGCCGGGACCGACGGCTTAACGTGCTCTCCGAGGCACGGAGCAGGCGATAATCGTCAATCAATACGCACATAATTTTGAAAAGTCATATGACTTCCGAAAGTCAGCGGTGCGCGACGTGGGTTCGAACCCGAGACCCTCTGCATTGCAGTCTGTTGGTCTCCCCACTGAACTATCGCTGCTACATTGGCGTAAACATAAGACAATATATAAAGCAGCGGCAGCCCATTGAATAAAGCATTGGACTTGCAATTAAGAGATCGCGAATTCGAATCCCTCTCTTTGCACTACCAACGTGAGCCCAGTTTTAACACAAGCATTCTAGCTTAGTTAGAAGGGTTAACAGGAATACTAGTAATTTACCACCCCAATTGTTAGTAATATTCTCTAAAATAGTAATAATAACAGTTGTGGTAGTTGTTCTTGTTATAACTTGTGGCATACACAAGTTATAACAAGTGAGAAACGGCCATGTATTGCCGTAAATCTTAAAGTTCGAAAAATGGTATCACGTGACCGTGACGTGGTCATAGTCATTTCGGGGTATATAGACTATGTAGAGTCGAATGGCGCTGACCGCCAATCTCTATCTCTTACGGTTCTTGAGTTGAAAGATGGTATCACGTGACTTTGAGGTCATAGTCATTTCGGGGTATATCGACTATGTTGAGTCGAATAGCGTTGACCGCGAGTCTCTAGCTCTTACGGTTCTTGAGTTGAAAGTTATATAACAGTCGGACGGACGAACAAACCAGTTGTATAAGAGTTTTTTCGAACTCTAAAAAAGAGAGTATCTGAACGTCCGATCACGTAAGCTAACGCCGGAATAGAGCATCCTAGAGTAGTCTATTTGACCAGAAACCAGCTGTACTCGCCTACTAAACTTGCTTTCTAAAACTATTCCAACAATTCCCCTGTTACGTATTCTGTAAGAGACAGTGTCACTGATATCCTCGAGGCAGCGCCGACGTCAAATACAATCCTAAAGGAAAGTCGAGACGACGGTATCTGGTACTGTGCACTACAAACTTTCGCTATCGAAGGTTGGGAGATACTCTCGGTTCGAATTAGAACGAAATTTTGGACGAATTTTCGACTATATTTCTTTTGCCCGGTATTTATAAATATGTAGGTATGCAGTCATGATCGTTGAGCGACTTACAGCTTGAAAGACAAACGTAAATTTGAAAGATACGCTTAGGTCCACAAGGGAACCTTCTACCTAATTAACTACGTCTTTCTTTAATTATTTATTATTAATACTTATCTTTTAAATTCTGACTTTTTCAAATATAAATCTAGAGACCATTTTGCTACGCTTATTGCTAGCGTTTTCAGCATATATAACTCATTTTCGTATAGGTAACATATGTTATTCGCTCTGAATATCAACACTTTAGCTTTCAGATACCAGAACAAAAAATTGGTTATAGGTACCAGGATCCTACATATATTAATTGATATCACTTTAAGTCAAATTATTTTCCGATCACCTGTGATCTGCCTCTATAGAGATAAATGTATATACAGTAGGAAAATAATAATAATTCATGATAGCATCAGTTTTAATGCAATAATTTGCATGCTTGCAATACATCTCGTCCGAAATATCGTTCGAATAGTCGCTTGGTTACAAAGGTAGACGCCCAATTCACAAATTCCCCAAAAATATCACAATCCGCTATTCCATTGGAGTCATTAGTTGGCGTAACTTTTCTGAAAACTAATATAATAAACTGGTAACTTTCATTAATTATTCTCCTTCAATTTTTAAGTGGAATCTTATCCGATTGCGGTATAAAGGTTTGTTATAAGTTTCCGTCGTGCTATGGTTTGAAGTGTTTTTAGTTTTAGGATCCATTAAAGTTAGAAGTTTTGAGAGAGTTGAGCGCTTTCTATTGTAATTATGCAATGGTTGGCTTGTGATAAAAGGTAAATTGTAATTTATAACTTTAATAGAGGTTGTGTTCGTCAAATTTTCTTGGAGCATTGAACAGAAACGCCTACAATACGTAAGTTATATATTGAATTAACTCTGGACAGGTACTGTAGGGACAAATACAGCTTTGGCCTGTGTATTTTTCTATGGTATGTTACAAATGCCATTGGTCGCCTTGGCATACACTGGCGCTCTCTCTGAATGGTGGCCAGCACCATTCAGAGAGAGTAGGGGTACAAAGATAATGTATGAGGTATGTTGCTATGAACTTTTCACACTACTCATGATTATATAAATATTTGAAGAACTTTATGTTACAATAAGGTATCTTATATTATATTAAAAGGCAACGATAGCCTTTGAAGGGATTGCTACGCAGAGGTTTCGAGTTTCTCCCACAGAACGCACGTCTAATTTTTCAAAGTTATGTCCATTTAGCATAGTAAGTAGTAGTAGAGCCTCGCTGATTTCAGCATGAATGGGCCGGCTCGACCGGGGAAGTACTAACCTCTCTCAGATTATCGACGTAAAATAGCAGTATTCCTACTATTGTGTTTCGTTTGGTGAGTGAGAGTGCCGGAGGCCCCATCACCCTTTATACCCCTACCCGCTCCTTCTCTTTCCCAGTTCCTTTTATTCCTAAAGGATCGACAACGCGCAAGTGATGCCTCTGGTGTTGCAGGCATCTATAAACTACGGTGACCACTTACCATCAGGTGGGCCGTATGCTTATGTGCCACCTTAGTAGAATAAAAAAACAGTCATCGCTTGCTTTAACGGCAAAGGAAAACATCGTAAGGAACCTGCATGTGTGGTCTGCCCACCTAAACTGGGTTACTTAATAAATATTTAGTCAGACCTTATATTAAACCCAGATTTTTACCAAAGACTGAAAGCGTAAACGCGTAATTATACCACGAGATTAGTAGGAGCTTATTACAAAAGAGGCTTTATTCAAGTTTTCTCAACAAATTTCAACAGGAAATCAATTTCTAATTGTAACGGTAACGTTTACACGAACTAGGGATTTCTTAGAAACATTATATTAATTTTCAATTGTTTGTATGGGTGTATTATTAATTACCGAATTCATGGAAGTCGCGTTTAGCCAACTAGGAATATGAAAACAATGGAAAAAAATATATATTTATGTTCAAATAACATCATTCTAGCATTATTATTACAAAGTAAATTGGGGTCAGCTTCAAACTGTAATAAGACTTGGCTGATTACCAATTTTAGTGCTTACTTACAGTAGCAGTAAATGTTATGTTGTACATGAAATCTTAGGTTCAATTCTGGGTTGAATAAAGTGTGATATGATTTCATGTCAAGTAATTTTTAGTTCAGTATCGGAACCAGATTCAGTATTTGGGACCAAAAACTAAGGCAAGTGAAGTGTGGGTGAAAAACATCTGCTATCCCTTTCGGGGACATAAGCGTAAAATGTAAATAGGACTTTCTTTCTAGTCTTAACAGTTTTGACTTAAAACCTGTTTTTCTACAAAGTGCTATTATAGTGTAAGGTTGAACTAGATGTCAGAATATTTAAGAATAGACCTTTCCCTACAAATATTATATATTTATAAGTTTGTTAAGATGTTTTCATGTTTGCTACTCAATGGGCAGAAATGACTTAATATACATATATAAACTCGTAGGCCATACACCTCTGCTTACCCTTCAGGAACAGACCAGGTTCCAATAAGACATTACAACAATAAAACAAAAAATAACCGACTAAATACAGATGTACCACAGCATAAAGCGATTTATATAGGATACACACTGTTAATATTTTCCACTATTCGTAAATACACACGTAAATCCCTCGCGAACATTTTCCCGAGAACTAGTCAACACACACACAACTAAAACAATTCTATTAATCATGTAAAACACACACGTACAAACACCGATCGCTAACTTTCCACGCGTGCTACGAATACCGTAGCAATGTGCTACAAAATGCTACGTAAACAAGAATGTAGCTAATTCTGTAGAGGCAACAACTTATTTTGTTCTCGCTATATTTCTTTAATAACAATTATAAGAAAAACTGGTTTTAATATGCTATATTACAGTATTTAGCGAAGCTATGCAAGGAATTTTATAATATAAATCTGAAGGTCTAAGCAGCGTGCATTCCAGTTGTGTACATTGAAAATTGTTCAAAGTTGATAGTATACTTGTAACAGTATTAGCATATATTGTGTTAACATCGCCATAAGACGTTCGTAACTAAGGAATATAAAATATTATACTATGGTAGAGCCATACATTGACAAAAATCCACATAATTTGCGTGATGTGTTGCAAACGTTAATACCATATAGAAACCGCTTACCATCAGATATCCATATCAGTAAGCGGTAACTACCGCAACCGCTTACGTTATTTTGAACTTAAGTAAGGTAGTAAAGTTTAAAGGTTTAGGTTAAGGTAGTAAAGTTTAAAGGTTCGATTCCCGTGCAAGTCAAACAGTTGTGTGCATGAACATGGATGTTTGTCTTGGTCTGAGTGTTTCTATGTATATGTATGTATTTACAAAAATAAAAGTATATATGTATGTTTATCCATTGTCTAGTACCCATAGTACAAGCTCTGCTTAGTTTGGGCTAGATGGTATTGTTTATATGTGATAGAATATTATATTAATATTGAAGTAGACTGCGTTACCGGTTACTACAGTAACCGCTAACTCAGCCACAGGCTAAGGATGGCTTGATGACAACACCTTAGGTATCAAACATGTATTACTAGAAAAATATATACAGAAGGAGTCGGTGTGTTCTGAGTACACGGGACCAATATGGCACTACACCGCAATTACTAGCACAGCGCCTCTATATAGTCCTTAGAAACTTTACTTTCGGTAACAACACGACACAGGGTTGTTGTACTTCTCCAATCGAGCTACTTCGATCTGAATAACCCTCAGGTTTACATACATACATACATACATAGATTCACGCCTGCTTCCCAGAGGGGTAGGCAGAGACTACGGATTTTCATTTGCTACGATCCTGACACACTTCTCTGGCTTCATTCACTTTCATCACATTCCTCATACACGCCCGTCGGTTCAAGGTGCTCTTAACCTGGCCTTTGTCCAGAACGCCTCCGATCTGATCAAGAAACGTTCGCCTAGGTCTTCCTCTTGCGACTGTTCCATTCACACTAGCCTTATAAACTTTCTTAGTCAGTCTTTCCTCAGGTTTAAACAAACATAAAATAATAAACTGTTCTACTGCATAGGCCTCTTTTAAGTATGAGAAGGGTATGTATGTATCTTATGTGGGGGGGCCAGTCAGTGTAGACTGGCGACACTTCGACCCAGTGGGATCTTTCGTGTCCACACTCTCCCTATAACGACTGCCATAGATGTTCATGGCAGCCGGGACCGACGGCTTAACGTGCTCTCCGAGGCACGGAGCAGGCGATAATTGTCAATCAACACACACATAATTCCGAAAAGTCATATAACTTACGAAAGTCAGAGGTGCGTGACGTGGGTTCGAACCCGAGACCCTCTGCGTTGCAGTCTGTTGGTCTCCCCACTGAGCTATCGCTGCTCAGTGGGGAGAAGATATATATAAGAAGGGTAGGGCCGTAGTCCTACACTCTTGACCCGTGTGGGTTGGCAGACTTCACACATCTTCGAGATTATTATGTAAAACTCTCATACACGTAAGTTTCCTCACGATGTTTGCCTTCACTGTTAAAGCGAGCGATAATTAACTATTCAGTATGTATATAACTTCGAAATGTCAGAAGAGCGTACCTTGGAATCGTCCTTGAGACCTCTGCGTGTCAGTCGAACGGTTTCCCGCTAGCCTATCGTAGTTTCTATTTATTTATTTATTTGGACAACCAACAAGAACATACACCTTAAAAGCTAAGTTACAAAGTCAGTTGTATACAAGTATTGGTGCTGCCTTAATTACAGGTTGCCACGGAAAGCAAAATACAAACGATAGTTGGGAGCATACGGCATCCCAGAACTAAAAAATAAAAAATTAAATTAACTATTTCTTACATAATTCGTATATACTAAAAGAACAAAACATTATACTACTATAATAATGAATCTCAGCATCATCATCATCATCATCATTTCAGCCTATTGCAGTCCACTGCTGGACATAAGCCTCCCCCAGGGTGCGCCACAATCTCAGCATAGTGATAATATTTTCTTTTTAAAAGTTGGTAAACTTAGACTAAATATATCAATATCCTTATTTTTACTAACAGAATTATATTCCGCTTGGAGCCTATTTATAGGAGAGAAAAAGCCTAGGTTAGTTTTGGATCGCTTAGGTGTAAACAAGGCGTATCTAGACAGCCGTGGAAGTTTATGAGTGATTGTTATATTAAGTTTCTGTACCAGATGAGGACAATTTATATTACCATTGATTTACATACATTTTATACATTATGTAAAAACGATAAATTTAAATTTAATGGATAATTTAATTTCTAGTAACGATCCTTCTCTTAAATCTCTTCCCGAATGCTTTATATGCATACGATGGTTAGACAAAAAGTTGCGCAACATTTTGTTGCCTAGTGTATGCGAGAATTAATCCTAGACACGTAGTTGAATAGAACTGGTATTTTTTAATGATGACGTTGTAGGTTTTAGTGGAAATGGTTTTTACTTTTTGGATTAACGTGAACGGACTTTTATAGTTATTTCATAGCTTCTTTTTCCTGAAAACCGGTAAAAAAATTAAAGATATAAATATTTGTTTCATGTTTTTATATTTCACCGAAGTAATTAATTTGGCCGGTAGAATTTTTTAAAATTAAACTCCTATTTACGGATTTTATCGCGTTGTTTATTTGACACTTTATTACATAATTTTGAAAATTGTTACACTACTACTATTAAACTTTACTAATTTTTAAGCTAATTAAATTATTATTAAAACTATTTAGATTTAATTTAATTTGACACTTTCCCCGACGTTTCTGTTGCTTTTCAGCAGCCATGGTCACGGAGAGACGATAAAATCCGTATACAGTAGTTTAAATTCAATGAATAATATTCGCGTAAACAGAAGACAATATTATGTAAATCGGTAGAATTTTTTTCTTAAAGCCTGCTGATATGTCCTTCTGCTGGCTATTTCCTTGGATTTCCAAATCACTTAGCTGTCTCTATTCCCTCATCATCAAGTCATCTCAGTCACAGAATACACAGAGTGCCGCAAATAGAGAGATGGAGAAATCTCGCAATAGTCGCAATTGATCCATGACCACGAGTACTCCGCCTAGAGTTTACAACTAAAACAATGGATACACTTAGTACATTTTGTAACCAAATAACAGCTCACAACCCATTATCTTATCATTCTCCTTTCAATGTTATCGCAAATATGTCTCATATCTCACTTTGTATATGAAGCTTTGTCAAACGACCTCAAATCCGCATTTCAGTTCCACTTTGACGCTCACACGTAAAGTTTGAGAAAACTGGAGCTAACGAGACCCAATGTAAATAGACCTTTGGTGAGTGTCGGCAGTTGTGCCGCGGCGTGACGAGCCGGCCCGTTGGGGTTGCCAGTCTACAACATTTTCGCTGCAAGTTCCAAAGTAGGTAATTATATTTCATCTCGATTTAATTTGCATCTCGACGTTGATGATGAATGAAAGGTTATGCGATATCATAACCTTTCATTCATCATCAATGTCACCAAATTGTAATGTGTTTTTACCTATTGAGCTATTGAAGTGACAGGTAGTTTATTTGTAGGATGGGTTGTAGGATATCGATTATGAGTAAAATTTTCCTAATGAAGTTATTAAAACGTCTACACATTAAATAACTGAAAATGTTTCCAAATATCTAATGTTAATTGGTATCGTGCAGGCAAATAGCTGAATACAAAACACTCATTTTTATACCAAACAACAAAAATCGAAAATGCTTAGTGATATTGCTTAGCAATACTTGTAAGTTAGCTTGGATTATTATTTTATATTTATGAATAGGAGCAGCGATAGCTCAGTGGGGAGACCAACAGACTGCAATGCAGAGGGTCTCGGGTTCGAAACCACGTCGCGCACCACTGACTTTCGGAAGTTATATGACTTTTCGAAATTATGTGCGTATTGATTGACAATTATCGCCTGCTCCGTGCCTCGGAGAGCACGTTAAGCCGTCGGTCCCGGCTGTCATGAACATCTATGGCAGTCGTTATAGGGAAAGTGTCGACACAAAAGATCCCACTGGGTCGAAGTGTCGCCAGTCTGCACTGACTGGCCCCCACAGAGACTCGTTAGCCTTCGGGTTGTGGAGGTCAGGTGGCAGCCGCTCCGTGTAAAAACTGATATCCAGTCAAATCCGGTTAGACTAGAAAAGCCGACCCCAAGTGACTTGGGAATAATAAAAGGCTAAGGGAGATGATTTATGAATAGATGAATATTAATTTAAATAACATAGAAATGCCGACAAAATAACCATTAAATTTTTTGCAGTCTATTTAGATAAAATAGTTATATCATTATCCAATTATAAGGCCGGATTGTTCGACTGTTTTCGAAATTAGTTAACAATTTATCCTTATTCCAATATGTTATGGGTCAAAACAAAATTCTATAATAGCTCACATCACGTTACGCATCCCGATTTCAGCCGTCTCAATTCATATTTCCACATCTGGCAACCCTATTTGGTATTCTACGTATGTGGCATGCACTTCTCTAGAACTGGGTTATGAAAGCGTCTGTATGATTTTTTTCCCAACTCAGAGAGGGCTCACCGTAATTTACTTTCCACGTTGTTTGGTCTTTTTACAGAATACGTTTTTGTCTATTTACATTTTATGTTTTTAAAATGTGTTGTGGTAAATGACATGAGGTTTTCGTGTTGAACTTTTATGTTTCATGTTTTATGTTCAAATACTCGTATAGACAGCTTGCCCGACTCGGAGTAAAATTTTGTACTGTGAACAAACGATCGATCATTAAAGCCATTAGTAAGAGAACATTAGCATGACGACTCGATGGCGTAGTGGTTAATGTAAACGTCTGCCACGCCTGAGGTCGCGGGTTAGATTCCCGCACAAGTCAAACATTTGTGTGCATGAACATGGATGTTTGTCTTGGTCTGGGTGTTTCTATGTATAATATGTACGTATTAATAAAAAAAAAGTATATAATATGGACGTTTATCCATTGTCTAGTACTCATAGTACAAGCTTTGCTTAGTTTGGACTAGATGGTATTGTGTGTATGTGATAGAATATTATTATTATTATTATTATTAGACTGCCACGTAGAGGTTTCGAGTTTTATTCCAAAGCACGCACCTCTAACTCTTCTTTTAAGTTACGTTTATTTTTTATTGCCATTAGCGACAGACGATCGAGCGGCCCACCTGATGGGAAGTGGTAACCGCTGCTCATGGACTTCAGCAATGTCAGGACAGCATTAATTAATCGCTCGCTTTAACGTTAAGGAAAACATCGTGAGGAAACTTTTATTTCTGATAGTTCTGCATAATTTTCTCGAAGATTTGTGAAGTCTGCCAACTGCGCCGGGCCAGCATTGCAGCCTTTATTCGCAGCCTTTATTCGTACTGAGAAGAGAACCGTGCCCGGTGCTATACAAGGTTAATATTACTATATATGCGATCGTACAATTCCCGGGAAGGAAAAATTATTATTATGTTTTTCTATTAGGATTTTTCAGTAGCAAACCAGGGTCTCGAACAGGTTCGGCCCTAATTAAGTGCGAACTTTAACCATAACTGATAAATGTAGATGTAATATAAAGCTGTACATAACTGGCCATGCTACACTTCTGTCAAATTTCTTGTGACTTCAGACGTGTTGAATATTCATTCTACAACTAGATGTCTAAATAGTAAACAAAATTATTCATCAAACTAGGTCAATTGTGAATAGATTTAAGTCGGATTAATGTTCGTACAAATTCAGTCAGCCATTCTGTAAATACTCTCTCTCTCTTTTCTTTTCTCACTCTTTGTTACTCGATCTAGTATTTGAAACCTCTTCATTTGTGCCGTGATGAACTCGGTTATGCTTGCGGGCCTAGATATTCAAGTTCCTGTCCCGGCTCAGACAAAATGTGGGTGAGTCTATAAATCTCTATCTCTATGAGTATATTTTTACAATTCGTGTTAATATTGAGAATTACTTTTCAAAATAATTATTTCGAGCGCTATAATTTGATTTAAACACTGAACTTTTCTTCTTTTGTATAAGAAAACTTCCGCTCTAAGCCCTGTATTGCGGGGAATTTGAAAACTAATGTAAATTAATATTTTGTCTGTATTCTGTTTTATGTGACTCAAGTAAATAAATTAATTTACAAACATTTAATTAACGGACAGAACGTACCCAGTCTGGATTATACAAATAGTTGTCCAGTTTGGGAATCCATCGGATTGAATCTCCAACCCACAGCACGGCTGCAGCGCGAAGGCTTCAAGCTTCAGCTTCAAGGCCATTCATATCATGTCGTAGTAGACAGCGGTTTAGTTCTATAGACCACTGATATCGCCAGTTTTTGGGCAATGGTCACCACTTACCTCGCAAGCCGATGGCGCGAGTTCTCACGATCGCACGCAAACTTAAGCGCAAAATTGTCATGGCAGAGTGAGTATGATGGATTAAGCAGGAAAACACTTGCTTCGTTTAATGAGACCTTTTCTTTATATAAAATTTGTTTAACAACACCTAACTAAATGATAACGTTCATTTTTATTGGACTTAAAAGGTTGAGGTACAAAAGTTTAACTTAATTTAAAGCGAATGTTCCAAGTTTCTTTAATCCCTCTATTCCTGTACTTCTTTCCCACCTCTTAGGAGCATACATAAATATCGTGCCTCGAAGAAATCTTTCTTTTTTTTTCTTTTCGTGTGGTTAGTGGCCAACCTGTTGTTAAGAGTTGTTCAAGCCGCCCGTAGGCCTCTGACATGGCTTAACGACTGCTGTCAATTTGACAACAACCGGGACCGACTTTTTATGAGCCCTCCGAAGCACAGAGACGCTCAGATGAAATACCACTAAGCGGTCACCCATCTAAAGACTGACCACACCCAACGTTGCTTAACCTCGCTAATCGTTTACCAATCAGTGAGTGCAACTGGCTATGAGCGCCTCGAAGAAATAAGCAGAGGTGTATTACAACCACATTTCGTCTGCTATACTGCCGTCCACTAAATAAAAAGTAATATAATAATAATAATATTCTACCACATACACACAACACCATCTAGCCCAAACTAAGCAGAGCTTGTACTATGGGTTCTAGACAACGGATAAACATACATATTATATACTTTTTTTTTTGTAAATACATACATATTATACATAGAAATACCCAGACCAAGACAAACATCCAAGTTCATGCACACAAACGTTTGACTTGTGCGGGAATCGAACCCGCGACCTCAGGCGTTGCAGTCGGTTACACTAACCACTACTCCATCGAGGCCGACTCGAAAGTCGTTGAGTGATATGAGAACGCATATGGCTTAACAGCTTTTTAGTTAACAAACGTCAGTATAGTTATAGGTCCCTCATCATAGAGAGTGAGCCTATCACCATCTTCTGGGCACAGTCCTAGACGCCATATTGCTATTAAGAATATCTTTACAGTAAAACTCGTTAACAATTTACACTACTCGATAATCGAAACCAAGACCGCATTCACCTTCGCTCCGCCACCAACAGAAAAATGCCATATATTACTCACAATACAAGCCCCAAGTACATTCAGTTGCAAGTTCCACATTTAATATTCCATCCCTCCGACCGAAATTACAAAATTCTTCATTCCAACTTGCATCTAGTACCAACATACATAATATTAACAGTAAGGCTAAATGACAATGCTTTGGGTATATATTAACATGTGGAAGAGTCGGCGAAAGAATTTTAATAAAATGGCCGACAACGCGCATGGAGGTGGGATCACAAGATAAAAAGATGAACCGCATTACTCTTGTTGTTTTAAAATAAAAATATATTTAATATCGCTTACCTGTTCTTGTTTTATTTGAAATATGTGTGCTTTGGTGTAGTATCAAATTGAATGAATTTTCGCATATATGAAGTTTTCGCAGCTGATCTTTTATGAGTGTAAATCTTAGCTTACTACATTTTTATCTCAGCAGTAACTAACAATATATATATCTATCAAAGATTTATTGAAATTAAACTACTTTATACGGCTTTTGTCGCGTTGTTTATTTTAAATGGCGGAATGCTTTGACGCCTACCTCTCCGCGGGGCGACGAAGAGGTTATGTCGGGCTCACCGGGGGAAAGATACCCTAATACCATAAGGTAATACCGACTAAACCTACCACAGTGTTCCTCGACATAACCATAGACAGCGGGGCCGCGCGAATCGCTTTCACATGCAATCGCGACCCCGCCGAGGTTTCGGCCCGCCGTGTGAAACGGCAGGCCACTACATAAATAGACCCTCTACTGTCCCCTTGTAGGGGGACAAAAACACAGGAACTGGCCAAAACAACCATGGCCAGTCATTACCTGTGTCAGCCGAAAGGGGAGGGCGCCATGCCGCCTCTCCAGCCACTCTTCAAGAACGGGACTTATTGCCACGATCGCGGGCGTGCCCAATTATTGAACTCTACTACAATTTAAGCTATTTAAATCAATTAATACTATTTATACTTAAGATTACACTTTTCCCCGACGTTTCGGTTGCTTTATAGCAGCCATGTTCACGGGGAAATTTAAATCATCAAAGATTTAATTGATAGTTGTCCTAGTACGTTTAAATATCGTCACATTTCTGTACCTGAACCATTTATTTTATTTTATTTTAATGCTTGAGTGTGTTCTGTTTAGTAGTAGGTAGATTGAATAATTTTATTGAAATTAAACTGCTATATACGGATTTTATCGCGTTGTTTATTTGACACTTTATTACAAAATTTTGAAAATTGTTACACTACTACTACTATTAAACTTTACTAATTTTTAAGCTATTTAAATTATTATTAAACTCTTTAGATTTCATTTATTTTTACACTTTCCCCGACGTTTCGGTTGCTCTTCAGCAGCCATGGTCACGGGGAGACAGAGTCAAATAATTAATAAAGTGTCAAATAAACAACGCGATAAAATCCGTATATAGCAGTTTAATTTCAATGAATAATATTCGCGTAAATAGAAGACAATATTATGAATAATTTTATTCAGTTTCTTACCGAAATAATTAGTAAAATAAGCAGCATTGTTGAAATAGGCGATTAAAGAGTGTGGCTGTGAGTTTCTTGCCTGTTCTTCTCATTGGTTATATGTCCTGGCTTTGCTGAACGTGGCCACAGGTTAATGTAAGTTCATAGTATAGTTTTGTGTGTTTTTTTGTCAAGTTTGTGACCTAAATGAGTATACTTTAATTTGGAATTAAAGTTTGTAAAGATAATTGGATATTTTTTACACCAAGCCACGGATTTTAAAGAAATTGGCACACAGCTAGACAATTGACACATAATATTAGTTTTATCATGATAAACCTGCCCGTGATATTTATGCAAATAATAATTCTAACATTTAACTTGATAGACTATGGTGTAGTGAAATGGGAGCATCCACTGACATTTAAACAAAAGGGCAAATGTAACACGCGACCTTATAGTACAAGTATTAACTGTCAGTCAATTGAAATATACCTACATCCATAGACTGATGACGCTATATCCCTACAGAGGTAGGCAGAGAACTATAGCTGATGTATCTTATCTTATGCGGGGGCCAGTCAGTGCAGACAGACGACACTTCGACGCAGTGGGATCTTTTGTGTCGACACTTTCCCAATAACGACAGCCATAGACGTTCATGGTAGCCGGAACCGACGGCTTAACGTGCTCTCCGAGGCACGGAGCAGGCGATAATTGTCAATCAATACGCATACGAAAAGTCATAAAACTTCCGAAAGTCAGAGGTGCGCGACGTGGGTTCGACCCCGAGACCCTCTGCATTGCAGTCTGTTGGTCTCCTCATTGAGCTATCGCTGCTCTATAGCTGATGTAAATCACTAATGCTTAATGAAGTCTGCTGTGTGTGAACACGTGCAACAGGGGACCAACCAATACTTGGGACTTGACAGTTAAGCGACAGTGATAGCCTAATTGGAGACTGTTGGAGAGCCATGCAGAAGTCTCGAGTTCGATTCCAAGTCTCATCATCTCTGACTTTGACTCGAAGTTAGGTACATATGCATTAATTACCGCTAGCTTTAAGAGCAAGGAAACACGATGAGAAAACCTCCATGTCTGAGAGATCAGCATAATATTGATATGATATGTGAAGTCGACCATCCCGCACTGGGCCAGCGTGGTGGACTATATCGTAATCCTTGTCACACTGAAAAGAGGCCCGTGCCCAGCAGTGGGACAGTTTATATACAGGCCTGATATTTTATGTAGATTGGGTCCAAGTAATACATTCGAATGTGAGTTTATTTGTTTGTTACGCTTTCACGCCTTAACTACTCGACCAATCATCATCAAATTTCGCATACACGTTGTCAGGGATATAGAAAAGGACATAGAGTATTTTTCATCCAGAAAGAAAGTACTGTTTTCGAGAGATATAAAGGGGCATGCTAAGACGCCATAGTAATTCGGGCCCACAATGCACACCTATAAAGGCTAATGATAATAATAGTAAGCAATGCCAATAATTAATTAGCAAAAGAAGTGATTTACAAAATACTTAGCATTTTAAAGTTATTAAATCTTCGTATACCTCATCAATACAATTTATATTAAATATGTGCTATATCATTTTATACATTATTTTAATTTATTTATGAATTATTGTCAATTAGGAATGAAATAAAACGGAATACATTGCAGTTTTATAGTTTATAGGTTAAACTCGTCGATATTAACCGCAATAAATAAACAGTAACTGTCACAATGGAGTTGCAAAACAAGCAATGATATTATCATTGTCATTTGTCAGCGTCTGACAAGTGTTGCCATAATAAACACAAAACCTCGATACTTCGATAATAGACATTACGTTCATCAATGCAATCTTGCAAAGATAAAAATAATAATTATTATTAGGTTTTGTATTACTTTTGTATAAAAAATGAAATGAACGATTAAAATAATAATTATATAATCTAGCATTGGTAAATTACTATTTCGATTAATTATCTGTCAACATATTTTGTTTAAAGGCAACATTTTTACGTTACTGTACTAGCTTGCAAGTTCCATTACATAGTTTAATCGTTTTCTTGTTTAATATTTTTAGAAAATATTACCGACTTGTACAGAATAATAAATACAAGCAGGAACTAGGATAAATATTAATATATTTTTTGAGTATAGCCAATTTCTTGTGGGTCTAATACTGACATACACCTTATTGACATACACCTACTGTATTGATTACCTACAATATCGCAAGCGAAGCCGCAGGCAAAATCTAATGTTAACTAAAAATTAATTAATGTATTCAGTAGTTACAGATTGTAGGTCGTTTATCTTCTACTACAAGGGTAATCCCGGCATAAAGTCGATTGTTACGAATGGTGCAGGATGATAAATGATATCCTCTACGATTTTATTTCATTGAGTAAGCATGAACTAATATCTTTAGAGATTTAACTTGATTTATACACGAGTTACACGACTGTAAAGAAAGAGGAGAGAGAAGGTTCTTTTATTACTAGATTTTGCGTGCGACTTCGCCCGCGTAAATGTAGGTTTAGTTAGTAACAGTACTTTTTTCTGGATGAAAGGTACCCTATGTCCTTTCTGTTACCCTAACAACGTATATGCGAAATGATGATCGGTCGAGTAGTTAAGGCGTGAAAGCGTAACAAACAAACAAACTAACATTCACATTTATAATATTAGTAAGCAGTTGTAAGGATTTTGGAACATTTTAGTCACAACTCACGTAGAGGTGTTAAGTATTATTTTAGGACATTTTAGGAGCAGGTCTAAAATGTTACCATGTTTAGTGAAAGAGTTGACAATTATTCGGTGATGATCATCGATTGAATGAATGAATACACACAGCGGTAGAGAATACGACTACAGTGCATGAAATCTCGGATTCGATTTCGGCTCGGGCGAAGTGTTACTGGGTTTTCCGGCCAAGAAATTCACAATACTATATTCGCCTTGGCCACTAGACTAAATTTTGAGTATGAAATGTGCAAATGTATCGTTTGGAATCTGGATATTACTCGTGTCTATTGTTTCAAAGTTTATAAAGTTGTCAGCGATTAAGGAAAAGATAGCTAGCGTAAAGGCTGACAGACCTCTAGACGTACATCTCTGCCTATTTCCTCAGAGATACAGGCGTGAGACTACGTACATATTAAAAGCTAAAAAGTATTTGCTCTCAAAACATTTTCCTACAACCATTTTCCGTTCCCTCTAGTGAAAGTTAAACACTCAAAGATTTTCCAAACTTGCCATGACGTGTACGATCCACTTACTTATCTCTCCCTCTTCCGTATACCTATAAAGCAAGCGGCCTCACCTCTTAAGTTCTTGTTTGTCCAACACTACATGCTTCTTCGTCATTGTCCCGCAATATCAAACATTATGACAGTACATGTTGTCACTTGTCGCATACAACTTGAGGACAAAATGAGTCCTTTTATACAACCTTAGTACGTTGTAATAAGAGCTATTTTCCTTTACAGACTATAGTAAAGCTTTTTGTGTAAGTGAACTGTATCTATATAAATAAATGTATATTTCAAGTTATGGCGCTCAAACTTGATGGTTGATTTGTTTCTTTCATAAAATGTCATTACAAAAATATTTTGAAAGAATTCGTAGTTACTCGACAAATATGATCACAGATTCCAATTTAAGTATAATAACCAGAAGATTGGACTTTTCTTGGCTCAAAGAATCAGCAATGCAAAATATAACATCATGCTACGAGCGATAGGAGCGGCACAGTAATCATAAACATGGGTGAAACCACGGGAGACACCTAGTACTAATATATTTTCTGGAGTTCTTTTCTGGCGATCGTCGATGTATATCTACAGCGTACAAGCTAACATTCTAAATGGCTAAACTAATCGTAATTAAACTTTAAACAAATAAAAGCACATCCAAAAAAATCGTCTAGAATACCGAATTTCCATAACTCAAAACCCTTAAATTCACAATTCTACGTGAAAAACGACACGGGCCAAAGCTACCTATCAAAACGTAAAACGTTGCTGCACAATTAAATAATACGTTAACTAGACATCAAACAGGCGACATCTCAACAACATTCCCACACCAAACTCTACAATTAACTAAATCGTAATTTGTTCTTGAGTTCTGGCGGCAAGAAGGCAATACGTCAACGGAACGTCGCCAGTTAATTGGCAATTGCCAGCAACGCCTACCGTTATTGCTTCCATTGGCTAATTTATTAGTTGCTGTAATGTATTACTGTACTGCGAGACTCGATACGGATCGACGGAAATTTTCTTGTAGATGGTTATTACCTTTCCAATTTCTTCGGGTATTATTTACTGCTGTTTATTATTGCGGCTCTTTTCAGACAGGAGAGGCTCTAAAGTTACTGAAACAGATCTTTTTCAGTAACGTTAGAGCCTCTTCTTTTTAAAGACTTTTTTTGCCCGCGACTTCTCTCGCGTAAAGCTAGGTTAGGTTACGTTAGTAACAGTACTTTTTTAAAATAAAATGTAGATGTCTAATGGTGAAGAACTTAATAAAATTGGTTGCGCAGCTTTTTAAATAAATCCTTACAAACAAACATACAAAAAATTAAATCTATACTAATATTATAAAGCTGAAGAGTTTGTTTGTTTGTTTGTTTCAACGTGCTAATCTCAGGAACTATTGGTCCGAATTGATTCTTTGAACTCATTTATTGAGGAAGGCCATAGGCTATATAACATCACAGTATGACCCACTAAAGCGGCGCTAAATGCGGGTGAAACCGCGGGCACATTTACTCTTAGTATATAATAGGGGTAGGCAGAAGTAGTATTATAATACACTTATTGTTACCAGATATGGCTTTAGTTTATACGTAGTAGAGGACAAGCATATTGCTGGCTACCAAATATTTTGAACAGTCTTCTGGATTTAATTATTAGTATGTTTTTTATGTTATGACTCATATTGCTTAGATGATTGAGATTATTTGTACAACTATTCAGGTAGAACATGTCGTCTATAAAACTGTATAACAGGAATGATACTCATAATATTGTATCATCATTGATCATACACGTTTGACGCAATAAATATATTCATTTTATTTCAATTTTGACTAGAAAATTGAACCTGAGATCTGATAGTCAACCGCAAACAAAAACAGTGTTATCTTAATTTTTGAGAGAACAGAATTGAACCCACAACGGTCAGCACATTAGCAGTGGTAAATTGACCACTGTGAATTTAAGACATCTCTGGCTACCCTATAATATACATACATACATCAGACGACCTATGTATATTACACTAGAATTTTACCTGCGGATTCACTCGCGAAAATGTACGTTAGGTTAGGGTATTAACAGTTATTTTTCTCTTTGAAAGGTACCTTATATCCTTTTCTGTACCCCAGACAACATGTATGCAAAATTTCATGATGATCAGTTGAGTATTTAAGGCGTCAAGCGTAACAAATAAATAAATTCACACTCGCAATTATGATATTAGTTAGGATTAGAATCTAATAACACTGCCCGATCCGAAATTGTAACCAAGACGCAAATTTATGCCGTGGAATCAATGAAGTTGAATCCAAAACGATCAGCACACTAGCAGGGACAAAATAATCACTTTAACCACGTCGATCCGATATTGAGGTATTACTCCCCTGCCTGCCTTCTCAAGATATAGAAGGATCACTCCACTCCACTTATGTAATAATACCAGCCCTGTATTAAACTGTCCCACTTCTGGCCACGGGCCTCTTCTCAGTGTGAGAAGGGTTAGGCTATAGTCCACCACGCTGGCCTAGTGCGGGTTGGCAGACTTCACATATCTTAGAGAACATTATGTATAACTCTTAAACACGCAGGTTTCCTCACGATGTTTTCCTTCACCGTTAAAGCGAGCGATAATTAAGTATTTAATACGCACATAACTTCGAAAAGTCAGAGATGCGCGCCTTGGGATCGAACTCGAGACCTCTGCGTGGCAGTCCAACGGTTTCCCACAAGGTTATCGCTGCTTCACACCTTGCTTCACCTATGTATATTACATTCTAATACATAAGAAACGTTTCAGTTACTCGATTCCTTAAATAGACTACCGTCATTAATTCTACCCTGTACCTATGTTTTCCCCCCCTAATATAAGTCATTAATTAATCAGATATAAACGATTTGTGGTATAGTCAGTGGCGGTCATTAATAAAGCCGTGAGCTTATCGCTTAAATTGAATTACGAATCTCAAGGTATTAACTTAAAAAAACTTAATTTAAATTGAAGTAGCTGGAATATGCTACATCGTTTGTATTTTTTAATTAAGCCATGTTTTTCTTGAGGATTCAGGATTTTGTTGTAAGTTATACTAATACCTGTGGGCCAATTTAGGTTACAAAGACTGTTCAAAGTCAAATATTTTATGTAAAATAATTTAAAGTATTAATTGGACAAGTCATAAAATTTTAAATTTGTTAACATAATATAATAATATAACTATGTTTCGTTTCATTTTATTATTGGCAAACATTAAATATTGATTAAAAGTCAGTTCAAGGAGTAGAGTTCTTATGACAAGAGGCAGGCAAATACTCATAGCGAAGTGGCTGATTCTGGGAATCTTAAATCGGGCAAAATGCTATTAATTATACTGTTCTCCTCTTAGGAAATACTAAAGCCTAAAAATGTAGTCTGTAACCTATAGAGGCCAGCTTACTAATATTTACTATATATCAATTTAAATTACCACTGACTCACTGACTTAGAGAAATAGAAGTCATACAAGGGGGAGTCGTAGGAAATAAGTAAATATAGCGTCGTATAGAGAATCCTTCAGAAGGCCCGAAAAAATGCCTGACCTTCGGAAGGTCAGCTCTTGGTGGTGGTACCCATCGGATCTCGGAAACTATGATATCTACGGGAGTCGTTCACGAACAAAATCTTCCTAAAGCCCTGGGAACACCCCCCTAGCTTTACACCCCCCTCGCGGGCCGTGCAACCACGCGAAATACCAGTTTATATTATATAATTCGTAACGGCTTCGAAGAAACCGAAGTATGAACTATGTTTGTATGTATCCAACGTCGTATTTACTTCTGCTGCGGTATATAGGTACAAAATGGTTACCATTTGTAAAGTAATAATGAAATAAAGACAGTTGTCTACTTTTATGTAGATTCATAACAGAGGATAGGCGCGTTAATTTATTTATTCAGATACATTGAGTGCGCCGCGCCGCGCTCGTCAAATACTGATACTTCGATGATGCTTCTGCAAATAACATTTGTACACTACATCGTATAGGCAGTAGGCAGTAGGTCCAAATAGAGCAATACCATTGAGTTAATATGTATTACATACTAGAAGAGGCAACTAAACTAGATTGTTTGTTACACGCATTAGAGTGCATTGTCTCTAACTGATTTTATTTCCAATTAATTTAGAATGATTATTGTATATACACGATAAATGAGAGCCGCCTGACTAGGTTACTTGTTACACGTGTTAGAGTGAATCTAGTTGTGTATATTTATTTAAATTTAATTTTGTTCACACACTATAAGTTTGAAAGTAAAATAATCATTGAAATTAAACTACTATATACGGATTTTATCGCGTTATTTATTTTACACTTTATTACAAAATTTTGAATCTGTCACACTAGATATTATTGAACTTTACTAGTGTTTAAGCTAATTAATTTATATTTAATTTAAGTTTATATTTAAGTTTACACTATCCCCGACGTTTCGGTTGCTTTTCAGCAGCCATGGTCACGGGGAGACTAAGATGGTAGTTGTCTCAATGTTCCAGTGTCGTTATTTCAAAGTACCCGAACATAATTTAATCATAGTTTAATTTCAATGAATAACATTCGCGTAAACAGAAGACAATATTAAGTAAAATAATCTCTCATCGTTACGGTATGCGGCCAATAAATTGAGGTAGCGATATGATTGTGGATTTTTACGTAGTAACTATTTTTTAAGGCTGTAGTGCCTGCTTTTGTTGTTTTGTATCATAGAGGACTTTACAAACATACAATTTACAAACACAAAGTACCTATGTATGTATTTAAATGCAGCTGTCCGAGAGAGATAGCGAGATATCCTAACTACGACCCCACTTCTACATATATCAAAATTTAAAATATTAATTTCCCCTTATTTTGCAACTTATTTTGTGAGCAGCGATAGCTCAGTGGGAAGACCAACTGACTGCAATGCAGAGGGTCTCAGGTTCGAATCCACGTCGTGCACCTCTGACTATCGGAAGTTACATGACTTTTCGAAATTATGTGCGTATTGATTGACAATTATCGCCTGCTTCGTGCCTCGGAGAGCACGTTAAGCCTTCGATCCCGGCTACCAAAACATCTATGGCGGTCGTTATTGGGAAAGTCAGTACCCTCTAATATCCTGACACCGGTCTAGCCTTAGGGTATCGTTAGCCTTTGGGTTGCGGAGGTCAGGTGGCAGCCGCTCCGTGTAAAAACTGACATCCAGTCAAATCCGGTTAGACTAGAATAGCCGACCCCAAGTGACTTGGTAATAATAAAGGCTAAGGAGAAGAAGATTTTGCAACTAATTTTGATACTGTTACACAATACTCGACGCGACGGCAGTGGCCAATCGATCGCTTGCCTGCTACGCCATCCGTGCATAGTTGGACTTCTACAACTCATTTATATGGTGGGCAACAATAAGAGAGTGCGCGAGGCAACATTTCCGGCGGATATTAAATGTCAAGAGGTAAGCAAACATGCACCGGTCCGGCGCCGCTGTTGATTTTGTATTATTCCGTTTGTATACACAGTTCGTATCCCAACACGTTATGGGATGTATATTGTATAGCAAATGCGGTGCGATTAGAACTGGTATACCTCGGTGACGTAGGTAATGGTTGTGTATACTACTGCGGTCCTACGGAGTCTGGATCTGCGTCGTACGTATTACGTGATACAGAAAATCGTATTCAACAAAATATATTACATAATATTGTCTTACGTTAACGCGAATGTTATACACTGAAATTAAACTACTTTATACGGAGTCTCCCCGTGAACATGGCTGCTGAAAAGCAACCGAAAGGTCAGGGAAAGTGTAAAATTAAATCTAAATAGTTGTATAACTTAAATAGCTTAAATATATGTAAACAGTAACTAGTAAAAGTGTTTTACAATAGTAGTTTAAAGTTTCAAAATTATGTAATAATAGTGTTTTCAAATCAAATATTCTTTATTGTGAAACATAGGTATATGTAAGATGTTTACAGTAATGGTGATGATCAACTATGTTCTGCCAATCAGGCTTACAATAGTTTAATATTAACTTGGCGGATCACTAAAAACATGCAAAAATAATACTTTTGAATCACTTCTATTAAAACTATACAACATATTAAATTCACTTAAGCATACAATTAAAATAAAAGAATGAAAACATGCAGAATTAATAGCTGCCAATTACTAATTATAAATACAGTAAATACAAAAATTAAATGTCAATGCAGCTAATTAGAAAATAAAATTCAATTAATAAAGATGTCAATGCAGCAATAACAATGTCAAATAAAATTTACAAAGAAAAAGTTTTCCTTTGTATAAATAATTTTGACTGCATGTATGACGTAGTGGTTTAAATAATCGCCTTGCCAAGGGTTGTGAGTTCGACCCCAACACAAGACAAGTCAACAATAAGTCTAGGTATTTTTTATGTCCTTTGTTTAAATGTTGTCATATAATTCCTGCTGCAGGCATAGTATTCCTCGGTATTTACATACCTTTATGTTAAGCTTACGTAAATAAAATACGCCAAATAGTCATGTAAATACCGTGCATGATTCCTTTAGTACCCATTTTCTGTCATATATAGTTAACTATATCATAAGATATAGATATGATAAAATAAAGTATCAAATCCATACACTTGAAATATTTATCGAACCACAAACCGGCGCGGCCCCGACGAACATATAACAACTGTTAACGAAAACGGAACGCCAATAACTTTAAATGCAACGCACACATGCTTTTAGCGATTTAACTCCTTTCTACAAGTTCTACGTGGTGACTTAACTCTATATTCCATTCAGACAGGAAAATGTTATGCATCAAAGATCAAGGAATACGGGGCATAATCTCTTTCATGTGGTGTATGCCTACTGTAAATCCCGGCAATCACATGCAACTTCTGGATGTTCTCATAGAAATAACTTCTTCCAAATTCGTAATGATATTTACATACATACATATATTCACGCCTGTTTCCCAGAGGGATAGGCAGAGAGGCTACGGATTTCCATTTGCTACGATCCTGACACAAGTCTCTGGCTTCATTCACTTTCATCACATTCCTCATACACGCTCGTCGGTTTAAGGTGCTCTTAACCTGACCTTTGTCCAAAACGTGTCCGATCTGATCGAGAAACGTTCACTTAGGTCTTCCTCTTGCGACTGTTCCATTCACACTAGCCTTATAAACTTTATTAGTCAGTCTTTTCTCGTCCATTCTTTCTACATGCCCAAACCAGATTAACATACCCTTTTCTACTCTTGTCACTATATTCACTTTCATGCCGCATAATCTCTCTAATCACACTATTCCTAATTCTATCTTTCAGAGTCACACCACATATGCTTCTCAGCGCTTTTACATGACAATGACAATGATATTTACTAAGTACAATAACTATCACTGTATTATTGTTATGCATTTACACGATTTTGTCGCGATTTATTTGTAAACAGTACACATAAACTTTACTACGATTAAACTATTTAAATTATTAATTGATTTAGATTTACACATTCCCTGACGTTTCGGTTGCTTTTCAGCAGCCATGGTCATTTCCACGTAAAGAACCGACATTAATTATCGTAGCAGTACTACTAGCAGTATTATCGAACCGGCGTCAATACGTACACCGTTGTCCTTATTCTGTTTAATGAGTTCAATCCTACGATAACAAGGTAGTGGCCTTATGGATAAGGCATTAGACTTGAGATGGTTGGGTTCGAAATCAAAAGGAGGGAATTAAGATTTTAAAGAATCGACAATACGTTCGTTAATTATAATCAGATTAGTTTTATTCTTTTAGGTCACAATGTAATACTTATCAAGGTTACACTAACTAAACTGTACTTATTATAAATTAACATGCACCTGTTGCCACGTGCAACAAAGCAAGGGCGTAGAATCAATAAAGAGAACGTGCAAGAAATTAACCACCACTCTTTACAATCGCTAATTTTACAAAGCTGCTTATTTTACAAATATGTAAGGAGCTGCAACTATTATACCACTCGATGTGTAAATTATAGCTTAAATAGAAGTGAACAATAACTAGTAACCTGGTGTCGTACAGTCGCAAAATCGCAAAAACGCAATGCAGCCAAAAAATCGTACGCCTGCATCGACATTAACCAAAGCCAAAACAAGTAAATGATATATCGCATCCTCCTTCTAAACGACAAATCAATAAACACCACACCTCTAAATACGGTTCGGAAACTCGAAAAATCGAATTGGATTCGCCGCGTTTCCAGCTAAAACCGATTTTAACCGGTTCGCAGCCAATTCGCACCGGATATTTCCTTTTAAACGTAGCACAAGAGGTTTTATGGAGAGCTATAAAGTTCCCAACTTGAGTCAAGTTAAAAATGCAGCTTAGTACAAGTATATGAACAAGTTGAAATTTACTAAGTTTCAAGAAAAGTTTTGTGAATTGAAAAGCTCAGCTTTGAAGTTTGAGAGAGGATATAAATTTGTATTTGTTTGTGAGTTATTTGCGCTACGTTTAGTTCAAAGAGCGTATGAAAAATGTATGCGTAATTATCTTGCATGTTTTTTGTGTTATTGTATGTTAAATTAAAGCTTTTGCCAGGAATTTTGTGGAGTTCAGTTTACCCCTGTGTTTTTATGTGCTGCGTATTATGTGTTTCACACTAGGCGCTCTATTTTCGGATTTTCTAAACGGAATCAGATTAAACTCGTGATATTTAAAACTGTGTCGAATTCGAATTTGGAAATCAAACTAGTGCGCCAATTCTACGAAGTAAACATTTTGGTTTAATAGACATAATATGTCGCAATAAATTGGTTTAGATGGCAATCGACTAGTGGGCGACCGATGGACTGCCACGCAGATTGTATAGTCTGGAGTTCAATCCCAAGGCACGTGTCACTAACTTTTCTTAATGTGCGCATTCAATAGTTAATTATCACTCGATTTAATATTAAAGAAAATTATCGTGAGGAAACGTACATATCCGAGAGTTCCCCACAATGTTTTTGAAGCTATCTGCCAACCCGCACTCGGCCAGCGTATCAAAGTCAAGTTAAAAATCTTGATTTCCAAAACAATGTGTAACAATTCTTAGGCACGTCAATTAACTAATACATTAACAAAGAAAAGAAAAATAAATGGAAATAAAATAATAGCATTCAAAAAAAGGCTGTTCCAGGAGTAGAGCCTTCATAAGAAGAAGCAGTCAAGAAATTCATGGCCGGGGTGGCCTAATCTCTTTTGACACTAAGAAGAGGCTCTTACCCAGCGGTTGGACAGTTAAATATACAGAGCTGATATTACTATATTATATATAGTACAGTCGGCCAAATATGTGGTCTACCACCCTACGATTGAGGTTCATTTGAACGTCATGAAACAACAAGGTCGATTTCCCCTTGCAATAATATTATGACAGTGACCATTGCTCTCTTTTTTATGTTACATTTACGTCATGTCATGTGTCAAGTTAGAAAAGTATACCTTAGTGATAATTAGATATCACAGACATTTTTGTAAAAATTGGTACCACGTTCTTGGCCGAATGTACTTAAAGACAAAGGTAGGTCATACAAGCCACAATGAATGTTAACACTGTATATAAATGAGATCTACTTTCACCCTTTTTATAAGAGCGGTACTCCTGTCAGCGAGGCACGTATTTTTACAAATAAGGGCATGAATAGTGAATTATTCTGAACAGTCTAGTGAGGATTTAGGTACTAATATATTCAGTGCCAACGGAATGATAAAAAGTAAGTAAGATATTGCGTATATTTTAGATTTATAAGGCAACTAGCTTTTGCCCGCGGCGTCGCCACTCGGGAAAACGGCTTATTTTTTCTGTATGAAATGTACCCCATGCCCTTTTCTGTAGCTCTGACAACGTGTCTGTGAAATTTTATGTTGATCAGTCGAGTAGTTAAGGCGTGAATGCGTAACAAATAAACTCACATTTGCATTTATAATAATAGATGGGTTTTTTTGTGTACCATGTCTACAAGGTGACTGCACGGATGGCCTAGTGTTAAAAGATGTCGCCTCGCCCCTGGCGCTGGCCGAGTGTTGTGCATTAAATCCCGCACAAAATAAAATGTGATGCACAAATAGTTTTTCCGAGACTGGACGCTCTTTGTGTCAGTTGTCACCCTCGCCATCCTGTCTCGTTACTTAGACCGCCCCGACATAGAACTAACCTTGGTAGGCATTCACCGACAGTCAGATTATCTTACTTTTACAACGATGTGTCGCATCTTCGAAAGACATACGAGGGTGCGTTTTTAAGTTCGCGGAATGGAATAGAAGGGGATGAAATAATATTACAAAATTATTTTTCCTTTTCAATATATTCACCTGAAACCCTAATACATTTCTCAGATCTATGAATTAACTTATGAATACCTTCATAAAAAAATGTTTTGTCTTTCTCTGAAAAATACGCCGAAACCGCATCCTTCACTTCTTCATCGGTTGAAAATTTCTTTCCTCGAAGCTCTTTTTTCAGATTTGGAAAGAGATAATAGTCGCTGGGAGCCAAGTCTGGGCTATAAGGTGGGTGATCAATGATATCGAAGCCCACCTTGTGCAAAGCAGCCAACGCAACTCGACTCTTGTGAACAGGAGCATTGTCGTGCAAGAGCAGGACACCTTTGGTCAATTTTCCTCTTCTTTTTTCTCTGATTGCCTCTTTTAACTGCTCTAAAATTGAAGCGTAGTGTTCTCCGGTTATGGAAACACCTTTTTCTTTGTAATCAACCAACAAAATTCCTTCTGTGTCCCAAAAAACTGTCGCCATGAGCTTTCCCGCCGATTGCGACACCTTGAATTTCTTAGGCGGTGGTGTACCCTTTTTATGCCACTGCATGGAATCTTGTTTAGACTCAGGTTCATAGTGATGAACCCAAGTTTCATCCCCAGTAACAATTCGCTCCAAAAAACCAACCTTGTCTTCATTACACTGGCTCAAAAACGTACGCGAACACTCGACGCGCTTCTGTTTTTGAGGCGGTGTGAGCATTCTAGGCACCCATCTTGCACTGACTTTTGTCATGCCGAGATGATCATGGAGAACCTTGAAAATGGTCGTTTCAGATACTCCAACCATCTCTGCGATTAGTTTTTCTTCAAACGTGCATCCTCCAATATTAATTTTTCGATTTTTTCGATAAGATCTGGAGTGGTGACCTCAACAGACCGCCCAGGCCGGGAATCGTCTTCAATTGATTCCCTGCCTTGCTTAAAGAGGTTGTGCCACTTGTATACCATGGTTTTTCCTGGACAAGAGTCCCCGTATACAGATGACATCTCTTCCAAAATGGTTTGAACATTTTTTCCTTGCTTGGTAAGGAACTTTATAACGGCACGGAACTCGATTTTCTCCATACTTCACAATTTCTTCCAGATTGAGTTGCTTGAGGGACGATAGTTCAAAGACTAATGACCTCATTATGATAATACTCGGTATATATACTAATTATTAGTTGCTAAACACGTTAGTGACTAAACAAGCACCCCCACCACCTTCCATACCCTCCATTCCGCGAACTTAAAAACGCACCCTCGTATATTGGCCTCGATGGTGTAGTGGTTAGTGTAACCGACTGCCACGCCTGAGGTCGCGGGTTCGATTCCCGCATATGTCAATCATTTGTGTGCGTGAACATGGATGTTTGTCTTGGTCTGGGTGTTTCTATGTATAATATGGACGTATTTACAAAAGAAAAGTATATATGTGTGTTTATCCATTGTCTAGTACCCATAGTACAAGCTCTGCTTAGTTTGGGCTAGATGGTGTTGTGCGTATGTGGTAGAATATTATTATTATATATTTAATCATTCACTGACGAAATTCAAAAATTCTGTTGCAGCTCATTTGCGGAGTGGTTTGTAGATCGCTTTTCTGGTTTTCTTTATTACTTTGCACTAATTTATAATTGCATAGTTACTGCTTTTGTAATACCTACTGCTATTATTATAATATTTTACTTTTAATTTGATTGCATTATGTATGTTCTATTTTATCGCATGCCGTCGTTTTTTGTAAGTAAGTAAACATAAGACTTACAACTGTACTTAGCTTTAAATTGAAATATATGTGTATTTCTTGTTAGAGATTTTTATAAATAAATAAATATTTATATTTCAAGAATAGAGTATGAATATTATAAATAACATGTACCTACTCTATTTAATTTTAAAATGAAATAATCTAATAACCCATATTTACAAACGTATTAATAAAGATAACATAATTACAAAAACACAAATAATTATAATACTAAATATTTACAAAAATGGTTTAGGCATCGTAGAATTCTTCAGCATCGCTGTCAACTGGTAACGTGCCCAGAAGACTGGCAGCATTGCCACGTTGAATGGCAATGCTGATTCTTTGAGCTAAGAAAAGACCAGCCTTCTGATCACGCCAAACGTCGATCAGGCGTTTTGCGATCTCCCTGTACAAAATACGAGTGCTCGGACTCCATGAACCTAGGGTTTCTACCCCAAAAAAAAACTACATAGTGTGTCGGATGACTTAATAAATAAATATTCGTTAAGTCATTCGACGCAGGATTTACTTCTAGAGCGGGTAATGTCAGTTTTTAAAGGATAATATTGGTGTCTCTAGGACCTTATTACTAAGCCTACATTGGTAATAACAGTTTACTATCAGGCGACCGGCTTACGTTCTTCTCCCTGAAAGAATACGCAGATATGTATTAACCTGCCCTTTGACAGAGGCTCGGTACAAGCCACTACATTTGTACCGTGTATTTGTTACCCGCTCGGATACGAGCCACCAAGTGCGCACCACTTTAAACCTTATTTTACTAAAATTAACGCTTAAAAGTGATTGTTACGAATGGATTTGTTTTTGGTAAATGGCATATCATAAGGTATTACGAAAATATAAATACATAGTATAAGTACATAGTACAAGTTCTGCTTAGTTTGGGCTAGATGGTGTTGTGTGTATGTGGTAGAATATTATTATTATTATTATTATTATATACGATAGGTTAAGGCCACTTTTGGCTAGCTATGGTCAAGGTTCCATAATATAGGAGCGGTCCTTTCTACCGGGCATAGGTTTAGACACCGTGATGCTACCAAGCATTTTTTGATAAAAACCCAATAAAACTGTCCGACCCAGGAATCGAACTCTTGTGTATAGCAGTTAAACTAATTACGGTTAGTTTTTGTTGGCTCATAGACATGCCTCAAATGAATGCTTGCATTGATGAGACAGAATCGCCTAGAGTAGGGATGGGACACGACACGTATGCCTACCCTCCAAAAAGCAAAGCTGTATCTAAGAAACTACTAAACTAATTGTGATGAAACATACTTCAATATTTAAGTTAGATTAGCAACTGTACCTACATTAATAAAGTTTTGTTAAAATCCATTCTGTCATTCTCGAGTTTTTAGAGAACAACATACAGACACACACAAATTTGAAAAATATTAGACCGTACTTTGTTTTTAGATTATCATTACAAAAAAATCAAACTTCTTTATACGGCTTTTATCGCGTTGTTTATTTTAAAACTTTTTAATACATCATTTTGAAACTATTAAACTACTTATGTTACCCTTTACATAGCAGTGATAGCTCAGTGGGGAGACCAACAGACTGCAATGCAGAGGGTCTCGGGTTCGAACCCACGTCGCGCACCTCTGACTCTCAGAAGTTATATGTCTTTTCGAAATTATGTGCGTATTATTTGACAATTATCGCCTGCTCCGTGCCTCGGAGAGCACGTTAAGCCGTCGGTCCCGGCTCCCATGAACATCTATGGCAGTCGTTATTGGGAGGTCAGTACTCTATAATATCCTGACACTGGTCTAGCCTTAGGGTATCGTTAGCCTTCGGGTTGCGGAGGTCAGGTGACAAAGATAGACGTGCTCGTAAACAATATTTAAACATTACGATTTATAAATTGTGACCTCCTTTAGTTGTTACATTGCTGAGTGATGCATTTTTGTTACTTACTTCGTACATATTTTCGTTAACAATGAACACTTATATGTGAAGTGATATAATATTATACTATGGAAAGTAGTCCGTGTAATAAGAGCGGGCTAGTGCGCCCCGCGACTTCGCCTTCCTCTAACTCTGATATCATATCAGATATCGCGTCTACATCTGAGATCCAAAAATGGATGTCATCCGTCGAGCAGCAATTAAATAATGTTTATTCTATCACTGTGGATAGCAAACTCAATTCGGACCAGAAGATGAGGATTTCAAACCTGTGTAGAAAAATTGGCCATAGTACCTCGCAAATGGCAGTCCTGTACCAATCGCTAAAACAGAAAGCGCTTCAAGTTTCTAACACAGTAGATACCCTACAAGAAAAGTGCGATCTAACAGAACATCTTTCGGAGCTCAAGCAGACCATCCAGGATACCTGTACCACTGAAAAAGTTTCTTATGCGGACATGATTAAGAAGGGATCAAATAGTTTCGTCCGGCCAAATAATCTTAGCTGTGTGGCAATATATCCCCGTGACGTACTAAAGACCAGTGATGAAACGAAAAACCTTGTACAAAAAATTATTAGTCCGGAGGAAATGAAGCTGCAAGTACGTGGGGTTCGCAGAACTAGAAATGGAGGAGTTATTATCAGCACAGAAACTAAACAAGACGCAGAAAAAGTGAAACAGGCTGTCTATCTCTCTTTGTCCGGTCTTACAGTTGACGAACCCGCCAAGCGTAAACCACGGATTGTGGTAGTTGGTGTACCCGTTTCTCTGTCCGAAAATGAAGTATTCAGCTGTCTCTTCGAGCAAAATATAGCCGATAAGTTTTCATCGATGGATCTGAAATCATTCTTGTCTTCAATAAAATTAAGCCACAAATCAGGCAAGAAAGATGCTCAAACCTGCAACTACATCATTGAAGTGCCGGCTAACATAAGAAAAGCTTTAGTCACACAGGCTAGACTTTTCATACATTGGACGTCCTGCCCCGTGAGAGATTTTACACTAGTTACAAGATGTTACAAATGCCATCAGTATGGTCACGCAGCGAAATCTTGCAAAGAGGTTACACCTACGTGTGGACATTGTGCTGAAGCTGGACATTCGATGATCGAATGTACAAAGAAGAAAGATGTTCCTAAATGTGCTTCATGCTCTCGTTTTAAGAAGCCTAGCAACCACAAGACGGGTGAATCTGATTGTCCAGCCAGAAAACAAGCTGAATATAGATATATAAACTCAGTAGATTATGAGGGAGCCTAGATCGCCGTTTATTTATATCTATATCACTTACACTAGTTAGCTTAGATTCCTATTATTAGACATATCCTATGTTTATTTCATAAACATTATATATGTCAACTAATATTTAAATACAAAATTATATAAATAAGTTACATTATTTTCATTGTAATAGTAACTTATTATAGAACAATCTATATTTGTTAAATATTGTTAAGAATGCCCTTCCTATTACACTATGATAGCACATAATCATCGCCTGTGATACAGGTATAACCTAGTACAGGCGACCAAAGTAATGAATCCTATTTTAAGTATTTTTAAGACCTATTGTTATTCATATTTGTGCCAACTTTAACTTAATAAACAATTATTATTATTATTATTATTGTTATGTGTAAAAACTGATATCCAGTCAAATCCAGTTAGACTAGAAAAGCCGACCTCAAGTGACTTGGGAATAATAAAGGCTAGGGAGAAGAGTACAGAATTATTAGAAGTCTACAGACGAATTTGTTATTATTAATTATCAAATTAAATTATACGGACACAGAAAAACTGCTAGTTGTCTTAAAATCATATTGAAAGTAAATTTGAAGGTGCATATAGCTTTCTAAAAACATACTTTAGACTGTAAATATTTTTAAATAATACGCTAGTGTAATCAAATTTGTCAAGTGATGTCCTGAAACACAGTCAGTTATCCTAGTCCAGGCAGGCTTAAATATAACAGTTTGAACTTGATTTATTTTGTATATACTATAAATTAACATAGTTTTTAGAATTCGTTTTAATTTAAGCTTAAATTATTAAGGTACCTATAATTGCACGCCATTGATGTATAGATATGATGTAGTATACAATTTTTCTGTCAATTAATAAACACTATTATTATTATTATATTGTAGTATATAGATTCAAACGTGTCTATATATAATTAAAGCGAGATTTTCAATTAAAGTAGTTGATTACTGTCCCCGCCCTATTCCCCTAGAAGGTATGGCGGTAGGGCGGCGACTCAGGCCTGGGACTACGTAATTAAGTCGCCCCTCTAGTTACAGAGGTGGTGGGACTTAATGAGGTCCGTATTACTTACGTACATAGCACGTACACATTAATTGCTTAGTAAGAGATTTGGTATTGATTGACCAGGAAGTGTTGATGGCAATAAAATTACTGTTTAAGGATATTATACCTGTTCATAAAAAACTAGCTTTTACCCACGGCTGGGCCCGCGTAAAAATAAGTAAGGTTCTGTGAGTAACAGTATTTCTTTTTTAATAAAATGTAGCCTATGTTACTCAGTGATAATAGAGCTTTCTAATGATGAAAGAATTTTTAAAACCTTTTCATTAGTTTTTCAGTTGAATCTTTACAAACAAACAAAAAATGTAATCTTTCCTCTTTATAATATTATTAATATAGTATAGAAAATACACTACTTTGATAAATGCCGAAACGCCCTGACGTTTCGGTTGCATTTTAAAAAATATTATTTTTTCACATAAACTTCAATAGTATACGTATACCATAGCTTAAGACTGCGCCGAGCGAAATGTTCCAAAGCAGGCGGTCACAGTTAAGTTGATAAAATCAAAAATTTTTGTTTAATACACATATAAAATATACATTTACCATAACAATGATTGTGTTTACAATTACTCCGTGTAAAAACTTAAAATAATTAATATTTTCGCCTTCAAAATTACGTAAATTTGCAAAAAAATGTAAAAACGTAAGCTCGTGTTACGTGATTTTTAGATTATAACAGTAGAAATATATCCTATTTTACAGTTTAAACGAAACATAAATAGTTATATTACAATTTGTCCGTCCCAAATATTTAAGAGCTCTGTCATTCAGTCCAACCGCGTCTTACGCTCGGCGCAGTCTTAAGTAATTATCGCAAGAACACAGCGGTGGTCAGACACAATAAGTTTGCAATTATGTCTCAATTAAATATGTTTCTAACTATTGGCAGGTTAATTTCAATGTATAACAGTTTCGTAAATCTTACAGAAGGTTTCGTTTAGAAGCTGATAATTACGGCGTAGATGATAATTCTTAGGTCTATAGTAAGTTCGAAGTATGCATAAGAAAACTATAGAGCACGTGTATCAGATATCAACAGTAAGTAGCGTATTTCAAATGTGAACATTGTAAAACTCTAATAGTCATACTTAGTATCACGTGATGCAGAAAACTTTTATTTATGGCAAAGAAAAATTAAAAATATACTTATCACGGCATCATGCTGAGCGGCCACCATTATTTCATGCTCTCTTCTCTCTTAGCCTTTATTATTCCCAAGTCACTTGGGGTCGGCTTTTCTAGTCTAACCAGATTTGACTGGATATAAATTTTTACACGGAGCGGCTGCCACCTGACCTCCGCAACCCGAAGGCGAACAATACCCTAAGGCTAGACCAGTGTCAGGATATTAGAGGGTACTGACTTTCCCAATAACGACTGCCATAGATGTTCATGGCAGCCGGGACCAACGGCTTAACGTGCTCTCCGAGGCACGGAGCAGGCGATAATTGTCAATCAATACGCACATAATTTCGAAAAGTCATATAACTTTCAAAAGTCAGAGGTGCGCGACGTGGGTTCGAAGCCGAGACCCTCTGCATTGCTGTCGGTTGGTCTCCCCACTGAGCTATCGCTGCTACATTTCATGCTCTAATTATGTTTATTTTTGTGATTGTATTATAGATTTTTCATTTTGTGTGCGCTGAAATTAATCAAAACATCCATGTAGGGGTAGGTAGGTAAGCTGCGTTTCGCAAGCTATGTGTCTAGGTTCCACGCAATTAGGAGCGAGTCAAGTCAAATGCAAAGTTTCAGTATCCCAGCTGCTACGGAGATCTTGACAGGAAAAATCCAATAATGCTTTACTTGTCCCGAGAATCGAACCTTAATTAGGAGCAAGTCTATTGTATTCTTCCGAGTTAATTTTCAGTCTCCGTGCTGCTACTTTGAATTTTCTGACAAAAAGACCCAATAATACTTTTCTTGACCCGGGAATTAAATCTTAGACCTCATGTCCAGCAGCCGCACTCGCTACCACTGTGCTTCTTCATACACATCTTTATCCAGACTCCGAATTGCATGAAATCATCACTGCAACCACTGCTTGCAATCAATTAATAAAAGGCTTTTCTATGTGAATACTTCGGCATATGCTCAGTTCATGGAGTCTATACACGAACCTTTAACGAACGATAACTTTATTAATAACACAATAATTATCTACCATTTTCATTTGCAGGTACATTATGAGATTATTTTTTGCAGGTACGATCTGCAGGCCGAGTAAATCCTTCGAGCCTTTCAAATCCATTCCCGCTTTCATTATCCTCTATGCGCGCATTAGACAGATTAAATATATAATAATATATTTCAATACGCATACAACTGACTTCCAAAAGCAAGGGCTGTCAATTCCAGGATACGATATTCATTTGTGTAGAAGAAGTTTGCATGCTGTCAAGCTGTATTGGCAATTACTAGTGTAAAAAACACTGATTTATGCGTGTTTGCAAAGCAGAATACCACATATTAATATGTTTTTTTTGTACGACTAAGGTGGCAAACAAGAATACGGCCCACCTGATGGTAAGTGGTCACCATAGCCTATGGACGCCTGCAACACCAGAGGCATCACTTGCGCGTTGCCGACCCTTTAGGAAAGGAAGTGGGAAGGAGAAGGAGCGGGAAGGAGGAAAGAGGGTGCAATCACCCTGTTTCGTTCGGTGAGTGAGAGTGCCGGCACTCTCACTCAACCAACGAAACACAACAGTAGGAATACTGCTATTTCACGTCGATATTCTGTGAGAGGGTAGTCCTTTCCTGGTCGAGTCGGCCCATTCATGCTGAAATCAGCGAGGCTCTACTACTCATAATATATTGTTTATAAAAAAATGGTGGTAATTGTGACTAAACTTTGGCTGTACGGATGGCGTAGTGGCTAAGTCGCTTCGTCACTGCCATTACGACGGATATTGTAGGTTCGATCCGATACGAGACAAAAAATATGTGATCCATATGTATGTATGTACAAATAAAAAGTATATGTGTATGTTTATCCATTGTCTAGTACCCATAGTACAAGCTCTGCTTAGTTTGGGCTAGATGGTGTTGTGTGTATGTGATAGAATATTATTATTATTCTCTTTATTACTATTTTTTATAATAATTAAGTTTTAAATATAAATATAAAAACTATAAATATTCAAAAATATAAAAACTGAAATGACCCACCGACGTCGGGAACAGGGTCCAAGCTGCCGGTGGTTAGGGCCCTAGAGAGAGGAATCTCCTCACAATACGCGCCGTGTCGAGTAGTACCGCCTTTAGCATCAAGGACTTGATCCAGCCATTATTATTATTATTATTACATATAATTTTGTTGGGTGATCTTTGTGTGGACACAAAAAACACACAGATTCGATTTTTTTTTATATTTGTAACGTCTCCCGCGACAAAAGAATGACTGTTAGAGCAAACGCTAAATTAAAAAAAAAAGCGGCTTCTATGGGAATACCTAAATGTACGCTTGATTCAGAAGTATAGGCCTCTGACATGGCTTAACAACTGCTGTCAATTTGACAACCGGGACCGACTTCTTACGTGCCCTCCGAAGCACGGAGACGCTCAAATGGAATACCACTAAGCGGTCACCCATCTATAGACTGACCGCACCCAACGTTGCTTAACTTCGCTAATCGTTTACCGATCAGTGACTGCAACTGGCTAAGAGCGTCTATGAGGCAGTTTGCATTCACAACAGCAAGATCATAATTAATTCACGAACTATTTATAATATACTATTTATAACATACTGGATTTTGTCTGCGGCGTCGCGCGCGTAACTATAGGGAACACAGTTTTTTAACCCTAGGCAGCAGTACTTTTTCTGGATGGAAAATACTTTGTCTTTTTCTGTAAACCACACTTTTTTTTTTTACTTGGTGGCATGCATTGGTTCATACCCCTCCGCTGGGGTGGGCGGATGGTTTATGTCGGACTCATCCGGGAGAAGATGGAGACATCCCGGTAATACCGACTAAACCTACCACGGTGTTCCTTCTCACAATCTATGGCCGGGGCGCAGGGATCACTTGCGCATTTATCCTGGAGCCCCGACAGATTTAGGCCGCCACATGGTCATGGCGGCCTCGTCGCATCGTTTTTATAATACTCATTCAAGTGACAGGCTTTGACAACCTGCATGCGAAATTTCATGATGATCCGTCGAGTAAATAGGCGTGAAAACGTAACAAACAAACTCACATTCACATTTATAATATTAGTTAGGATGACAGCCCTATGCCTCACCATGGCGTAGCCGTCGCCAGCAGAGTCGTAATAAATCCTGCAACAATTTGCATAAGCCTGCGACTGATAACTGTAATTGATTTATACAGCCTCGTGTCCGTGTAATATCGTACATTATACCGCTGAAACCTTCCTGGAGTAGTGCATTTGAAGTGTGAGTTTCTAGAAACATAATATAGAACACGACCCCCAAACTGCCAGGAACTACGAAATTTCAGCACACCAGATATTTCCATCGGACATTTTTTATACCACAATCAATTTAAAACGCTCTTGCAGATATAATACGAACATTGTTGTGAACATATTATTATGTCGACGAAGGCGTAAATAAACGTACCATGCATTTGCATGGGCTTTTCACTATTTCAGCTTCTGCCATACCACATCGCTCGTCTGAATCCCACGGGAACGGGTTCAAGGATAAAAAGTAACCTATGATAATCTTGGACGTATTGTTTCGAAAGTGGCAGAAATAAAGGCTACATTTAGTAACCTTTAAAAAGAGGGTTTGATATACCAGTAGACTGAAGATCGTAGAGATCGTAGCAGTCTACGAAAATAAAAGAGTTTCAGAAGACTAGCTATCTAATTGTCAAATTATATCCAAATTAGTTGAACAGTTTACGATTGAATGGTCAACAAAGACTTAAACAACTTTACAAACTGTCACATTTGTTATACTACTTAGTAGGATTGCCATCAATCAAGTTTGTAAATCGATGACAGTACCATATGTCTGTAATGCATACATTACTAACACCTAGTTATGTCATAAATTCACACACCAACTATAAACAGTCGCTAGGGGACTCTAGCCGTTTATGAGTATCGGCATAAAGTACAATACACTCATGCATATATGTATATATTAGAAGGGGTAAGCAGAGCGTTATCACATCCACATTTCACCAGTTATATTTTACGTCCTGTGGCAGCTTTACTTATAGGCACACTAGATTTTGGCCGCGTTATCGCTGTAGTAAATGTGGATAAGGTAAGGTTTTTCAGAATAGGTTATCTTTCATTCCGAAAAACCTAACCGTCGTGTCGTATCGAAATGTTAAAAGGAAATTAGTAGACTCTTTTATTAAAGCAGAATCAATGTTATTGCATGACTTGCCCTTTGATAATAACAATTTAATAGAAACACAGTACTTATTCAATACACAATAGACAGGTGAAACGCAAGCGATTGCGTTCCTATGAAACCAAAACTTAGTACAACGACTAATACAGATTTTAATGTGTGCTAAAGAGAGAGTTTTTAACAGATTCACACGTGAGATAACAGCATAGTCTTGCAACAGGCCCTGTATGACGTGACCTTTGAAATAACATATAAATCGGGGTGTTATAGATCCCAGCCTTCCCTTCCGAAGATGCACAGTCCATATTCTTTGTATCTTTAAGTGACTTATCTTATCTTATCTTGTTACGGGGGCCAGTCAGTGTAGACCGGCGACACTTCGACCCAGTGGGATCCTTTGTGTCTTTAAGTGACTTACTCGTTGTTCCTATGGTACTACTAAACGCTTGTATTGACAGCTGATCATAAGAGCTCGGTTCAATCGATGTGTCAGGTAAAGTGCTGCTGAATTTTCTGTTTGAAAGTTCTTTGTAAACGCACGGCATCTGAAAATCTTAATGCAAATTATAACTGATATTATAAATGTGAATTCGAGTTTGGTTACTTGTTAGTTACTCTTTTATGCCTTAATTACTTAACCGATCATCATGAACTGTCGCATACACGTTGTACAGAAAAAAACATAGGATACCTATCATCCAGAAAAAAGTATACTTTTTTTTTTTTTTTTTTTTTTTACGTCAGGGGAATGCTTTTACGCACCGTCCGCGCCCGGGCAGAGGGCGCGGGTGTGTGGGACTCGAGCCAGTGAGGCCGGCCCCATACCCACTAAACCCCTGACGACGTTCCCCACGTACCGGTGTCGGTGCCACGGGATTCACGCTAGTATTCACCGTGACACCGACAGGTCTTGGCCCGCCACGTAGCGAGGCGAGCCCCAGCTGTCTGGGGGAGGACTAGATGGTACAGCCCTCCCCTCCACTGAGGGGGGCGCGCGGGGTGCTTACGCCCCTCCCTCGGGCCTGTGCTGCTCGGGCGGCAGACTGCCCAAGTCCACCACCCGCAGGCCGACCCCTAGGGTGGCTGGAGGTCTGTGCGCGCCCTACGGCGGCGCCCTGGACGTCTCCTGCGGTTTGGGTGGGGAGAGACCAGCTCCCTCTCCCGTTCCGCCGCCTCCTTCGCGGACATCACTGCCTCGCAGAAGGCGACGGCGGCCTCCCATGCACCCTCGCTCAGGACCATGGACAGAACCATTTCCGGCAGCGAGAGGACCTGGACACCCAGTGCCCCGGTTAACGACCGGCGCTGCTCCTCCCAAGCTGGGCACTCCACGAGTGTGTGCAGCACCGTATCCTCGGGGCCGTCACCGCAGTGGTGACAACAAGACGTCTCCTCCCGGCCTATACGACACAAGTACCTCCCGAAGCATCCATGCCCGGTGAGGACCTGCGTCAGCCGGAAGGTCAGGGCGCCATGGCGCCGCTCCAGCCACTCCTCCAGGATTGGACTTACCGCCGCTATTGCGGCGTGCCCTGCGCTCGGTCGCGCAAGCCGTTCACCCCAGTCCGCCCTTAGGACGTCGCGGAGCTCCGACCGCCGCGCCTCCACCTCTCTCGGCAACGGCCGAAAGCCCCGCTCCAGAGCCTCCCCGCGCCACTGGTAAAGCGACGCGAGAAGTCTGGCCTCCAGGTCCCAGGGCGGTGATCCGGCCAGGAGGCTTGCCGCCTCATAGGAGATCGTGCGGTACCCTTTCGCGACCCTGACGGCCATCACCCTCTGCGGCCTCCGCAGCAGGGCGGCGTTACGGGCCGTCAGGTTATGCCCCCAGATGGGGCTCCCATATAGGGCCATCGCCCGCACGACCCCCATGAAGAGCCTCCTGCATGAGGCGTTTGGTCCCCCCAGATTGGGTAGCAGCCGCGACAACCCTGCGGCCACGCCCATCAATTTGGGGACCAACCTTCGAAAATGTTCTCCGAAGGCCCATCGGCCGTCGAGGACGAGGCCCAGATACCTCATCGATTTCTCGACGCCGATGCGGACGCCTCTCACCACGATGTGGAACCCCTCCGGCGGCGCGTTCCGAGGCCCGTAGAAGAACAGAGCCTCGGATTTGTGCAGCGCCACCTCGAGGCCCAACCGCCGGATCCTACCCACGACATGCGCGACCCCTGCCGTCGCCAGGACAGCCGCCTGCCGGTGCGTCGCTCCCCGAGCGAGGACGAGCGTGTCGTCGGCGTAGCAAACTACGCTAACGCCGGGAAGGAGCACACCGCGCAGCACCCAGTCGTATCCGATGTTCCACAGGAGCGGGCCGAGAACCGAACCCTGTGGAACACCGCACGACATCTCCCGCCGAGACCACCCGCTCGAACCCGGGTATACAACGGCCCTCGCTGTCAGGTACGCCCCGACGATTCGACGGAGGTAGGTCGGCACCTGATGGTAAAGTAGTGCCTCCCTTATGCAATTCCAGGGCAAGGTGTTAAACGCGTTGGCGATGTCGAGAGACACCGCCAGCACTACCTCACCCCGTGAAACCGCTTCCTCCGCCAGAGCCTTTACACGTGCGATCGCATCGACCGTGGAGCGCCCACGACGGAAACCGAACTGGTTGTCCGCCAGATCCGGTCCCACACCGACCAGATGCCCGACAAGGCGGTCAGCCACCACTCTTTCGAGCAGCTTTCCGACCTCGTCGAGCAACACAATGGGCCGGTAGGCGGACGGACTGTCCGCCGGGCGCCCCTCTTTACGGAGCAGAACCAGTCTCCCGGTCTTCCACCTGTCCGGGAATTGGCCCCGCTCCAGACACGCGCTGAAGAGGCTCCTTAGTCGGGGCTCGAGGGCCTTGAGGGCTAGGACCCATGCACGGCCAGGAATGCCGTCTGGGCCCGGGGCGGTGCGCTTGGCTTGCAGCCTCTGCATCGCTACCCTCATTTCCACCCGGGTTACCTCGGGCACATCGTCGTCCGTCGTCAGGTCCGCTTCTGGCACCAGAGGAGGCGCAGCCATAGGCGGAGGCTCGTGCTCTCCCCTTTCGGGGAACAGAGCGACCACCACGTCCTCCAGCAATTGGGGCCGGAGACTCTGGGTCAGCGGGGGAGCCCAGGAGCGTAGTTTGCCCCTTACCATAAGGTAGGGACGCCCCCATGGGTCCACATCCAGAGTCGCCAGCAGCTCCTCGCGGGCAGATGTTTTTGCCCGCAGGATACCCAGCTGCAACGTCTTCTTGGCCGCCCTGTACGCCTCGTACAGCTCCTCCTCCCTGGTGGCCGCGTACTGGTCGCGGCGACGCCTACGTCGATGTCTGGCATACTGGCGCCGGGCAGCCACGCACGCGCCCCTAAGTTGCGCGAGCTCGGCCGACCACCAGTACACCTGACGCTTTGCAGGGCGAGACTTCACCCTGGGCATCGCCGCGTCACAGCACTGCGACAAGCCCTCCCGAAACCAATCAGCCTCTACTTCTATGTCGACAGGCCTGTTGGGCACTGAAGCCCAGGCCTGCACGATAGAGGCCTCCAGGAGAGCCTCCCTGTTGAGCTTACTTAGAGCCCAGCGCGGACCTTCCCAACCGGAGCCCACAGGGGCCGGCGCACTCGAGACCTGGGTGGAGACGTCGAACCGAATGTACCGGTGGTCCGACAAGGTCTCCACCTCCTCAGAAAAAAAAAAAAAAAAAGAAAAAAGTATACTAACCTAACCTACATTTACATAAACGAAGCCGCGTTCAATAGTGCAAGTAATGATTATTTATGTGGGAGTGCATTGTACCAGCTCCTTAAGACTGCGCCGAGCGTAAGACAGATAATGACAGAGCTCGTACGGCACTTATTCAAATCGGTGCGCGGCCGCCATAGTAAAATTGTATGGAGGATTTGAAGTGCTTTTTTGATAAATATGTATCTTTATTGTCAACCAATCATTTAAATATTTGGGACGGACAAATTGTAATATAACTATTTATGTTTCGTTTAAGCTGTAAAATAGGATAGATTTCTACTGTTATTATCTAAAAATCACGTAACACGAGTTTACGTTTTTGTATTTTTCGTGCAAATTTACTAAACTCTGTAGGCATAAATAATAATAATTTCAAGTTTTTTACACGAAGTAATTGTAAACACATTCATGGTTATGGTAAATGTATATTTTATATTTGTATTAAACAAAAAGTGTTGATTTTATTCACTTAACTGTGACCGCCTGTTTTGGCACATTTCGCTCGGCGCAGTCTTAAGACAAGCCGCATCTGATTAGTAGACAGTCAGATTGATTTAATAGCCCGGTAATGGCCGCTTGGACATAACTACTAACCGATAATGACAGGGTAATCAATTGAACAGACTTGTGTAAGCGTACAAGTTAATTAATTATAGGTGTTGATATTATAGAGACGTTTAATTATCACTTCGGATGTATATGTGGTGACAGAAGGTAAGAATTTCTGGGTGTAGTTGATGTGTTTTAGGATTGCAATGTACTAGTGTAGGTTTAAATACTTTATTGTACTTATTATCCTTTAAGATCAAACTCACAAAAGTTTACTACATAAAATATATATTTGAGGCAATTACTGAATCCGAAGGTCCTTTAAGAATACCAATACATATTACAAAATTGTAACTGGTCGATGTGAGTACATACACAGGAGAAATTTAAGAATAATTGGTAGTTCTTTATTAGACCTTTAAAAGCAAATTTTGTGTTAATAAGCTATCAAAGCTAATTATGTGTGGATTAGCAACTTCTTACGTGCAAAGCTCGTATAATATATTGTCTAAACCACAATTTTGATATAATTTATACGTACGACGAATTTACGGCTTTTAGAACGCTACGTAACAGCACATCATGTGCATCTATACCAATATTATAAAGCTGACGAGTTTGTTTGTTTGTTTGAACGTGCTTATCTCAGGAACTACTAGTTCGATTTGAAAAATTCTTTTAGTGTTGGATAGCCTATTTATCGAGAAAGGCTATAAGCTATATAACATCATGCTACACATGCTAAACATGCTACACATGCTAAAACAAAACAAAATAAATTAATCGCGTCGTGGAATGCTGTGATTATACAACGCATCTTCACTTTTTTGTGAGATAAATCGCAGAATACAGACACATCGTCTAGCATACATAATAAGGATACCGTGAGTGTATTGTGTGACGGTACATGGGCAAATAAAAATATGCGGCAAGTGAGGGAGGATGAAAATTATTTTGTCTCACAAACGGAGCTATGACATCGCCGTACCATTCAGCTTGTAACCACGGTCGGTGTAACCTGGTGGAAACGTCAAGCATCAAAAAGATAAACGTTATGCATTATCGCATTTATGCCCGTTACGTATTATCTATATACATATATAAAACTCTTCCGATACTGAGTGACTGGCAGACAACGCACAGCCGAAACTACTGAACGCAAGAAGCTGAAATTTGGCATGTATGTTCCTTGGAGAGTGTAGGGGAGCACTAAGAGAGGATTTTTGGAAATTCCACCCTGAAGGGGGTGAAAGGGGTGAAACCCGATATTCACACAGGAACGGGACTTACGTGGGTGAAACCGCGGGAAAACTACTACTATAATTATATACTCTCAGCTGAGATAAATTATACTTTAAATGACTCGGCCACAATGTGTTTCCATATAAAAATTAAGACTTGTCTTCGAATACAATAAAACTTCTCAACGACTATTTGCAGCTGTCATTAGTGAACGAAATAAAATATGGAAGTATTCTCACCATTACAAATTAATAGCTCCACGAAAACTACACAAAGTTAGCGGAGCTTAATAAAACTAAGCCTTATCGCTATAGTATCTACGTATAATTATATCAATGGGTTTATGTTTTTATATAGCAAAGTCTTGAGTAAATAGCTGTGGTGTCAATAATATACTGTGTGGTAAGAAAGTACTGCTTCCATATTTAATTTTTCGTTCACTCGGTGTCATAGTATGTAAATTGACATACAAAGACACCTGCGAAAATGTATATCTGTGGAGCAGCTACCAACGTTCAAAATGTATTGTTTGAAATATAATATTGTTATATATATTATATATGTTATATTTTATATTATTATTATTATATTATTATTATAATTGTCTTCTGTTTACGCGAATGTTATTCATTGAAATTAAACTACTATATACGGCTATGTCCAGCAGTGGACTATTATAGCCCGATGATGATGATGATGATACGGATTTTATCGCATTGTTTATCTTACACTTTATTACATAATTTAGAAACTGTTACACTACTACTAGATACTATTAAACTTTACTAATTTTTAGGCTAAATAAATTATTTAAACTATTTATATGTTTACACTTTCCCCGATGTTTCGGTTGCTTTTCAGCAGCCATGGTCACGGGGTGACTAAGATGGTAGTTGTCTCAATGTTCCAGTGTAGTTATTTCGAAGTACCCGAACATACTTTAATCATTGGTGTTTCTATTTACGCAGAATGAGCTCAGAGTATCATGAAGTCTAGCTGTGGTTTGCTTCTTCTTGGGTTTGACTATTTGAATAACTGGATCCCAAGCTGGTGGTACATTCAAACCATCTTCTCTATTGAATTTGGATATTTTTTGATTTCAATAGCCTCGCGAAGCATCCTTGGTAGGAATCGGTGTTCTTTAGCGAGAATCTGTGGTTTGTCAAATGTCAGGTAGTGGTTGGTCCTCTGTTGCACATGTTCACACACAGCAGACTTCAACGAGCGTTGGTGTTTTACATCAGCTATGTGTTCTTTCATGCGGGTGCCTATGCTTCTCTTGGTTTGACCAATGTATGAGAGATTAATAGTACCTAGTAGTAGTGTAACAGTTTATAAATTATGTAATAAAGTGTAAAATAAACAACGCGATAAAATCCGTATATAGTAGTTTAATTTCAATTGTTTGAAATATATTCACGTTTTCTCCAACGAATTTTCCCCAAAGTTTCATTCCCATAATTATTTGTGAGTCCAATCAATAAGGGTACGAAACAGCCAATTTGTAAGTACCTACCTCTCTAGCTCGTAAGGTCCCTGAGGTAACGTATACTTCAAAGGTCCCCGGGTCAGTGGGTCAGCTACTTACCTGCGGGAGAAAAGGACATTTAAGTGAGCGTGACAATAGATAAGAACAAATAAATAGACGTGTCTCGACACGTGCCTTCGAAAAGGTAAGTTGTTATATATTTTATATTTTGTTGTAAGTGATAAGTGTTATTTTGACGGTCATACTCGTAAGTGTTACTTTGTGATCTAAATGAATAGATAATGTTTGTTTCTTCTATTAAGACTTTAATCTTGGAGTGCTTAGATTCAAGATTCAAAACCTTTATTATTAACAAGTATTCTGTAAAATAAGGCTGTCGTATGTACGGTGTATATGTGCGAAAATCGAATTCTTTTATTATTTTTCCATTTAGAGCTAAATTCCTAATGGAGGATTAAGAATCTACGTTTCTAACTCTGTGTCGCGAGGAACTTAACAAATAATAATAATGTAATCAAATTCTACCACATACACACAACACCATCTAGCCCAAACTAAGCAGAGCTTGTACTATGGTACTAGACAATGGATAAACATACACATATACTTTTTATTTGTACATACATACATATGGATCACATATTTTTTGTCTCGTATCGGATCGAACCTACAATATCCGTATAATATGTATACTTCTTTTTTGTAAATACATACATATTATACATAGAAACACCCAGACCAAGACAAACATTCATGTCCATGCACACAAATGTTTGACTTGTGCAGAAATCGAACCCGCGACCTCAGACGTGGCAGTCAGTTACACTAACCACTACGCCATCGAGGCCGACATTATTAATAATAATGTATGTATGTGTGGGGGCCAGTCAGTGCAGACCGGCGACACTTCGACCCAGTGAGATCTTTTGTGTCGACACTCTCCCAATAAGGACTGCCATAGATGTTCATGGCAGCCGGGACCAACGGCTTAACGTGCTCTCCGAGGCACGGAGCAGGCGATAATTGTCAATCAATACGCACATAATTTCGAAAAGTCATATAACTTCCGAAAGTCAGAGGTGCGCGACGTGGGTTCGAACCCGAGACCCTCTGCATTGCAGTCTGTTGGTATCCCCACCGAGCTATCGCTGCTCTTATTAATAATAATACTTCAACTAAGAAGTGTAAAAACAATTTCAATCATCAAATAGCTAAAATAAATTAGGCCATTTGTAAATTCACTAAAGGCATAAATTAAATCGTAAAACTTAGTAAGTGTAACTTAGAACTTCAAAGTGTTACTTGGTGACCTATATGAATAAACACATATTCGGTTTATTATTACAAAAACGAAATTAGTAATGCGTATTATAATCGAATCATTCGAACACAATTCGAATCGCTATTATAAAAGTTGTATTTTAACCAAGCGATTCGTTGTGAACAGAATATTATAGAAATTAATCTTGTTCGCATAACTTAAACTCATTATTTAAACTCTTAACAACATTAAACAAATTAGCTTCCATTTAAACATTCCTTTACACCACAACAATTACTTCAACCAGTCTGTTTAACAAACGCAAGACGTCGTATTTAGACAGACAGATAAACCAATAATGGGACGAAAAAAATGACGGGATAAAAACTACATTTGAACTCAAGACACGAAGGCCTGGCTAGGCCCGAGCCTTTAATATTCTTACAGGTGTGCGAAACGAATATTCTAGAATGGTTGTAATACATCTAGAGCCTTAAAGAGCCTTTCCCAAGGATAATTGGATACTCCAGCACCTCTGTTTAAAGCAAACGATGTTTTAGGATAAAACTGTCTGTGATTTCCGTAATTGTTGTGTTAGCTGGAATAAGGTATTTTGTTTAGTATGACTTAATTTGTGTTAGGTTGTTCAGGTATTTTAAACGTTTTCTTTGCGTTCAATTTGCAGTTATTGTGTTATATGTCTAGATTTTATTGAGATACTTGATTATAAAATTATTCACGTGTATTTATACTCGCTACATAGTTGGTCCTGTAGCATAACGTGCGTCCACGAGATATCGGGTTTGATTCTCAAGTTAGACATAGTTTATTAGAATTTTCTGTTAAGAAATCGCCTAGAATTTAGATTTCAGAACTACTAAAATTCATCATTACTACATTTATAAACTTACTGTTGTATTTATTTTATATATAAATATGTACTTACTTAACATTTATCTATGTATTTTATACCTACTTACGCTAATAAAGAGTGTACATAATTCTAAATAATGTATAACTACATATGTATCTTTATACTTATTGGCTTCCGTACATCACTATGATAGGCTCCAGCGGAAGACCAGTGTCTCGTTTTTGGGACCAGGCAAATGCTGAACTAAAGTCCTGATTGCTGCAGCTGTAATAAAAATTTCATGCCAGATATCCAATAATACTTTTCTCTACCTGGAAACCGAAATCCAACATGCACAGCACTGGCAACCACCGCAGAGTAAGTTTTATTTTAAGCTATTTTTTTAATTGAATTGTTTTTGAATGAGTGAATTATTTTTACTGCAATATGAAGCTGCAATGTAAGCTGAAAATAATTGAATGCTTCGGTCATTCCATATATAATAATTTAGATATTAAATTTAGCCTTAAAATTACAGCCATATAATACGCGGCAATATTACGCATATTGCCGCATATTATATAACTGTCATTTCCGGCCAATACATATCAGCCACACAATGCAGACTCCCGTCTGTTTAAAAGCCTCTTCAGATATATTAAAGCAAACACACGTGTTGCATCTAGTCTTAAAATATATAATACCCCTTAGACTCGAATTAAGGACCCTCTAAGACAGACAATAATAAAACAGCTGTAAAATGTTTTACGTCGTGTCCGACCTTCTCGTAAACCTTCACAGCGTCAAATGTCATAATAGTTCAGCTCAGATCGTGGCATACAAATTAATATTATAAATTTAAAAGAAAAGGGAGTCAGTCTGTTTATTGCATTTTCTATATTATATAGGTTATATTTTATTTAAACAAGTTAGAATCGGCAATGAGTTGTCGTAAATCTAAGAGTTCGAAAACATGGTTCAGGTAATATGCGAAGGCCACGTGATACCGCGTATCGCGGTCAGAGGTCAAAGGTCATAGTCATTTCGGGGGTATATCGTCTATGCTGAGTGGAACGGCGTTGACCACGAGTCTCTAGCTCTTACGGTTCTTGAGTTGAAAGTTGTATAACAGACAGACGGACGGACAGACAAAGCTGTTGTATAAGAGTTTTTTCGAACTCTAAAAAGTACTGTTACACCTACCTAATTTAACGTGAGCGAAGGCTCGAGCAAAAGCTAGTTAATAATATAAATGTAAAAGGGAGCCAGTCTGTTTATTGTGTATACAGGGGTAAACTGCTGAACTGATTTGTATGATGTTTAGTAAGGAGATAGCTTTAAAGCTGAGAATAGACATAGGTTCTACTTATACTAATACCTAGATTTTGCCGCGGCTTTTGCTAGGTTAGTAACAGTACTTTTTTCTGAATGAACTGTATGTATGTCCTTTTCTGTAACCCTAACAAAGTCTAAGCAAAATTTCATGATCATCGGTTGAGTGGGTAAGGAGTAAAAGCCTAACAAACAAACAAACTGACATTCGCATTTATAATATTAGTTAGGATTATTAAGCTTTCGAATTTTTGCCGATATATTTCATAGAAACATTAAACTTATTTTATACTCAAACTCATTTATTGCGAAAATGGGTAATTTAGATAACATACAATTAAATTAGTCTCTCCATAATCCGCCTGAAGGCATGCAATTTTTTAGGTATTTTGTCTTTAATGATTGTACATTACTAATAATCACATAAAATTAATAAATTAAATACAATAATAACTCTATTAAATGCATTATGTTACGCTTACACCATAAAATGGAAAAAAGACCGTCCATGTCCTATCGTCAGATTCAGACTCTTCTTTCTTGGCTTCCTCTTCTTTCTAGTCCTCTTCAGCGACATGGAAATCAACATTAACGAGAGCGATGTCGAGGGCAAACGTCTAGTAAATTATAATAACAAGGCTAGAAAGAAGACTAAGTAACTTACCGTCTCAGAAGAATTTGGCTTCTGAGACGGTAACAACGTAACAACGGTTTTCCAATTTACATAATATATATACAAGACTACGCAACCCTATTTCCTTTCTGGAAGTTCGAGCCCAATAGATCTTCGACAGTGGTCTCACAATATGGTAATACGGACCAGGAGGATATTGGGGCGCCGAAGATACAACCCGGACAAATTGAGACGCATTGCGATACCGCCTTCGGTGAGTTAACTAGTAAAGTTTTGAAATCGGAAGGATTTTAATACTGTTTATTTTGATATACTGACTGTTTTGTGCAGTGGTTGTGAATGCGACTGCTGTGGATGAGGGTGGTTATGTGAGACTCTCCGCCCCTGAAGGGGGTCGGTATACACACTAAAAACCTGGGGTGAGCAGTCCCTCCGCCGACGGAGTGGGGCGGGATGGGGTCGCGTTAGCAATCACCATCCCGCCCCGGCGGTTGGCCCGGCTGATGGCGACCGGGCCTCAGCACCTATGGAGGGAAGGCCTTGCTCACCAAGGCCATCCCTCAGACGTGTGGGACAGTGCAAGCCGGTAGAGAGTCCCCCGACTTTATGTAAACTTAACCTGCCCTGGAACAACCATTTGGGATCACACATAGTTTCGAACAACACTCGGTGTAATCGCAGTATCGAGGCGACCACTTAAAACTACTACGCCATCCGTGTAGAGTCAAAGTACGTCAGAGTTACATCAGAATTAAAGTAATATTACTCTCTTACTGCAAATCTCTGTTCTCGGAACGCGAAAGATATACAGTTTCATCTAAAAATTTATACTGTGTAATAGTGTTTCGTGGAATCGTCGACGCAATATAAATTTAATTTAGCTATGGTAGCAAGAAACTAACAGGGTTGTTTGTAAAATTATTAAAACTGGCGGTCGGCTAGTGGTCAAAATTCGACCAAAATTCCTAAGCTTGCGACTTTGTTTTCTTTTTTCTTTCTTATATATAAATAAGGTGAAGGTAACCATAGTTACAAAGAATTGTACGATGTCAGATGAACAATGCCGAAATACTACGAACGCGATTCGACTGCGTGTGTCAAATGCATGGATGTATGCGTGTAGTGTTTTTTCATTAATTGACCGTATTTCTAAAGCATTTTTATAAAAAATATTAGGATTCGCCACTCCTTCTCCATATAAACTTTAACTGTGCCAAATTTCATACTCCTCCGTCCGCGCAATTTTCGTAAAAAGGGATACAAAGTTTTTGCTTCACGTATTAATATATAGAAGATAGATATTCTCTCACGGCCTTATAGTCTTGAAGGGGTAGGCAGAGCTGTACCTATATATAAGTATATTAATAGCAATGCCTCGCGACTCCGTACGCGTGGAATTTGGCAGTAGATACCTATCAATATGTTTCTTTCTTTGCATGTAAAAAGAAGCTGATCTACACACATAATACTCGACTTTTTATGAAACATAGACACCAGATTTTAAGTAAGACATCCAGCCGTCCAACAAAAAATCGTATTTAATTTCGTGCAGTAATTTTTGCACGATGCACGTACACACGGCTACACATCAAGTTAGACACACTACATACGCATAACTACGCTACATACAAAATAGAGAATTGTTGAAAAGGGACGGTGCATAGTGGTGTCGATGTAATAGTAAGGATAGAGCGTCGCGTCCCGTTCAGCGTGAATGAGACAAAATAACAAAAATATAACGCACTCTCTAGCACGATTCGCAGCGTTCAACTTTTTTTTTTTATATAGTTTTCTACTTCATATAGTTAAAAGTCCAAACAGGTTGATGTGTCGCTTTGTGTACAAACGTAAAGCCGAATTGACAGAAAAATATCTAAATATAATTGTTTTGGCTTCTATAGGTTTTAAAGACCCCATAAATTTTTAGATATATGTACATAGACTAATTACAATTTTATTATATATACAGATAGGTACTACTAACATATACATCATCTGTATTGACGAACCACGTTTAATAGCTACCTATATCGACTTTTGGACTTTTAGTTACTTAGTAAACTCACTAACCTATAGATTTTGACGTTCATAAGTGTTTCTTTGTGTTTGTGACCTAAATGAATTAATAAATTTGAATAGAAATCTACATTTACGTGAGCTAAGCGGTGAGCAAAATCTAGTTATTTATAAAAAAAATCTCTTGTTCGTTGAATGTCTTCCGTCGCCGGCACCTCCAATGGAATCGAGTTCCGTTCCAGGAATCCCTACATAAGTAAGTATAAAATATAAACGTTCATTTTCTTATATTTTCGCGCGTTTACGGATATCTATTACAATAATTTTATTCAAGGGAGTGATAAAATAACTGGCACAAGGGAAAACATCGTGATTGTCAATTATAACAAAATTCTTCAGCTCGCGTGCTATGGAAATACTCGTAACTGCGAAATAATAATACGAAGATAAGCTTATGTCTCTTTCTTTACCCCGAAGGAGTAGGCATGCATCACACCCATATTTTAATTATCATATTTTATTTTTTGAGCGGCAGCCACCTGACCTCCGCAACCCGAAGGCTAACGATACCCTAAGGCTAGACCAGTGTCAGGATATTATAGGGTACTGACTTCCTAATAACGACTGCCATAGATGTTCATGGCAGCCGGAACCGACGGCTTAACGTGCTCTCCGAGGCATGGAGCAGGCGATAATTGTTAATCAATGCGCACATAATTTCGAAAAGTCATATAACTTCCGAAAGTCAGAGGTGCGCGACGTGGGCTCGAACCCAAAACCCTCTGCATTGCAGTCTGTTGGTCTCCCCACTGAGCTATCGCTGCAGTTATAAAATAATTGGGGTATAGCTAATATATTACGCACAAATGACGTAGTAGTTTTAATGTTCGCATCGCCATTGTCATTGCGCCGAGAGTAGTGGGTTCAATCCCTACACGGGTGTGTGATCCACAAATAGTTGATCCAAGACCGTGTGGTCTTTGCGTTATTTGTTACAATGTTTTAAAGACTCAGGAATAAAACTAAGCGTGGGAATTGTATATTAAAAAAGCAATAAAAATATGTATGGCATACGGACAAAAACTGGGCATAGCTAGTTCATTCTAATAACTACATACATAAGTAGATACATCTAATCTAAACTAATATTATAAAGAGGAAACATTTGTGTTTTTATATGTATGTTTGTAATGTTTTCACACAAAAACTACTGGACCGATTTCAAAATTTCTTTTACCATTAGAAAGCTGCGTCTTCATTGAGTGACATAGGCAATATTATATTATCAAAAAAATAGGGACCCTTTAATAAAAATGCAATAATATAACCCAAGGTGTGAAAAATTAGTCATGAAAAATCTGTCATCGCGTGCGCTGCGGAAACTTTTGATGATAGAATAAAAAAATGTTCTACAGTATTATAGAACGTATCAATATCTACAAAAAAGTCCGTGATACCATATGTATTTTTTGAATATATAGCTAACTACACCTATATAGGTGTAGTTAGACTTATTAATTTCTTTAGTTGTAGTTTTATATATTAAAATTAGATAACAAATTAAAAGTAGGTATCGGGTAATAAATTAAAATCCACGCGGACGAAGTCGCGGACAACAGCTAGTATACAATAAAGCCAAAATATTTTCAAAACATCATAACCTAACTCCACGAAAACTCAGTACAAAACAATAAATATTCAATTTTATCTACCAAATACGATCTCTAATGTCTGGTCAACAAACTTTAGACGCGGCCATATTATCTGTCACATATAAAGAAGTAAAAACAAGAGACGAACAGTACGTCGGTATAACATTACCGTACAGGACACTCGACTGGACGTCTACAAGATATTTTATTCATGAGTATTTCGTAAAGGGTCAGTCTTTACTTTATATTAGCGACCCCTAGATCAGCGAGCTGGCTACATCGAAAGTTGGATTAAAATGAAATAAAATATCTACAGTATAATAAAATTGTCTTATGACCAGTTTCATAACTATCAAGTAAAAGTTATCCGAAAGATAAATCACATACTGTCTCACTCTTGTTAGGTTAAAGAAGAGAGATGGATATCTTATAGATAAATACTGTTTGGAGGTTGTGGAACAGTACAGTGTAGCTTGTATAGTATATTTACGAGGGGAGCAGTAGGGTAGGCAGAGGTGATACTCGTACATTTTGCCAGATAAGGTTACACGTAATAACAATAGGAGGCGAACCGATTGCCATCTACTGGACACAATAGGGTACTTGATTCATGTTATTTTATTACATAGGCCAAATAGTTACATTGCCCAAATTAAAAAAAAATAATTTTCGATAATGAAATAATATATAAGCGTTTACAATCTAATAGTAGGGTAGTAATATTCTCAAATGACTGATAAAGAATGCACGATACAATAATAATATATAATAATAATACACTATGACGGTAACGTTATTTAAATGCAGCTGGAGAAGAGAGACGGGGCGATATCCCTACTATGGTCCCACTTTTTATTATACCCACATTTAAAATATAAACTGCTTTCTTATTTTGCTCAGAGATGCTCATAGCCAGTTGCACTAACTGATCGGTAAACGATTAGCGAGGTTAAGGACCGTCGGGTGCGGTCAGTCTATAGATGGGTGACCGCTTAGTGGTATTTCATTTGAGCGTCTCCTTGCTTCGGAGGCCACGTAAAAAGTCGGTCCCGATTGTTGTCAAATTGACAGCAGTCAGCCATGTCAGAGGCCTACGGGCGGCTTGAACAACTCTTGACAACAGGTTGGCCACTAACCACACGAAAGACAAAACAAACAAATTTTGCACAAACTTTTGATACTGTTTACACAAAAAGATTTCTTTCTCTTGTGTAAAAAATATTTTTAAAAGTGAGCCATAGGTAACTAACCTATTTCTGAACTCCTGGTGTCACAAAGGATTTCTTGACGAAATAATCCAGTAACACTGGCGGACCCAGAAATGCAGCACGCAACCACAGCATTTGTCGCATTCATTATCGCTAAAAGCTAAATATTCTCTTCGACATATTATGTAGATATAGAATAAAATAACTTGGACACAGCAGAATATTCTGTAAATCTGGTATCGTCTTCCATGTAAAGCAATGGTGTCCTTAGGGTTTCAGAACAAGGCTAGCCCGAGATATGCCTTTTAAAATTATGTAAAATATATCTTCTTTTATCTTTGTATTCTTCAATTTCACTTGAGTGGCGAGGACAAGTGATTAAAATTCATTAAAGATATGCTAGTGTTACATTGAATATAAACCACGTCGCGCACCTCTGAATTTCGGAAGTTATGTGAATTTTCGAAATTATCTGCGTATTGATTGACAATATTATCGCCTGCTCCGTGCCTCGGAGAGCACATTAAGCCGTCGGTCCCGGCTGCCATGAACATCTATGGCAGTCGTTATTGGGAGAGTGTCGACACAAAAGATCCCACTGGGTCGAAGTGTCGCCGGTCTGCACTGACTGGCCCCCACATAAGATACATACATATATACATTGAATATAAACTTGTGTGTTCAAATCTCACACGGGATATTATTTGTATGATTTACAGTTTCTTCTAGTCTGGGTGTGCTTTGTGTCTCTTTTTAGACAGTTTGTGCAGCCCACTACGTCGTAAGACTTAAATCTAATGTAGACTTCTTAAAAAAGCACGTTGTTTATAAATTATCGCTGGGAGTTCATCTTGAAGTCAAAAGTCAAAAAACATTTATTGATTCAGCTCATAAAGTATAAGGTATTGAATTTACTGAAGATACTGATTTAACATTTTATTAAATTCAGGTAAAGGAAATGCAATACTTGCCTGTAGACCTGCTTGGACATATGAAATACATGCAAGAAACTCACGGTCACTCATATCAGTCGCTATTCAATAATCCTATACTGAGAACACACCCTATTCTAACTATCTAATATGCGACCCGAGATTTGAGTGGCCCTAGGGAGAGCGATCAAATTGATAGTCCCACACACGGGACAGGATTAAGAATTTACTAAAGATTTTCAAACTCATCCGGGGAATACTCCGTATGGTTAGCTCTCAATTCTTTTAGATATATCAGAGCCTTATTTATCTTCAGGGAATATTTTGCGATATTTTGTTACTTGGGTTTTCTATTATATTATATGTTTTATAACGCGGTTACGCTAGACCGTTCGCGAAGAATACTAAACTGATGGAAAGATATATAATAGATAGCTTTTACCGCGGCTTCATTTGCGTAAAAGTAGGTTAGGTTACTTATACAACAGCTTTGTCCGTCCGTCTGTCTGTTATACAACTTTCAACTCAAGAACCGTAAGAGCTAGAGACTCGCGGTCAACGCCATTCGACTCATCATAGTCGATATACCCCCGAAATTACTATGACCTTTGACATCTGACCGCAGGTCACGTGATACTGTCTTTAAACTCAAGAACCGTAAGAGTTAGAGACTCGCAGTCAACGCCATTCGACTCAGCATAGTCGATATACCCCCGAAATGACTATGACCTTTGACCTCGAGGTTACGTGATACCATTTTTTCGAACTTTAAGATTTACGGCAATTCATAGCCGTTTCTCACTTGTTTGAATTAAATCCTTATAAACAAACAGAAAATCGAATCTTTCTTCTTTATAATATTAGTACCTATGGATATAAAATGGACTCCATACCAAAGGATAAAAATCTCTCAGAGTAGACTAATTGCACTAAAATAGTTATATTCTTACGAATATATGCGATGGAGCAATTCAGCGCTAATACGAACATGATAAACACTATAGTATACAGATTTATGAAGGCAAATCGAGTTATTTCGATTAGAAAATTATACCAGCGAAAAAAGACAATCTATGAAGCAGAACTTATGTGGCCCTGTTTCATAAATTATCTTTTCCCGCTGTTATAATTTACATTCTACCTTAGCATGGCAAATGATTATACAATAAATGTAAATATACTAGATACTTCTATTAGTATTAAAAGATTGGGGTCCAAACAAGGATAATATAGTACCAAAGGGCATAATTATATAGAAGCAAAATAGAAAGATAAAATCGATTCCTTCGGTGCAGAGTAGAAAAAACAGTGCTTGACTGGTTCGCAAGTGATGTTTATGTTGTTAACGTTAAGTTTGAGTCTTCACCTTTGGAGATTTACATTCCCTTATAATTCTAATAAATTTCCAAGTCATGTCTTTAAGGTGTTGTAACTCCTAAACACAACTTCAAGCAGCGGCATCTCAATAGTTAAAAACGTTCAAAGGAACAACTGACTTGACCTACTCGTCAAGCATACTAGTCTAAACTAATATTATAAAGAGGAACATTTGTGTTTTTGTATGTATGTTTGTAATGTTTTCACACAAAAACTATTAGACCGATTTCAAAAATTCCTTCACCATTAGAAAGCTGCCTCTTCACTGAGTGACATAGGCTATATTACATTGTCAAAAAAATAGGGATCCTTAATAAAAATGCAATAATATAACCCAAGGTGTGAAAAAATTTGTCATAAAAAATCTGCCATCACGTGCGCTGCGGAAACTGTTGATGATAGACCAAAACAATGTTCTACAGTATTATAGAACGTATCAATATCTACAAAAAAGTCCGTGATACCATATATCCAACTACTGTAGTTATGCTACTATAACTACTTTTTTACATATTAAAAGTTGATAAAAGTGCCGACAATAATCAAACCATATTGTTCATACCTCTGTATTAATCCTTATCCCATTAAATAATATTTTATTAAATACCGTTTCAATACCAGTAAAATACTTTTTAAAATATTAAAATCGGACATTTCATTCAAAAGATATAATTCTTTAGATATAGTAGGTAGTTTCTAAATATTAGTAGGTAGTTTTTAAGTATTAGCTATATATATAGCTAACTACACCAACTAAAGAAATTAATAAGATACACCTATGTATTTAGACTTATTAATTTCTTTAGTTGTAGTTTTATATATTAAAATTAGATAACAAATTAAAAGTAGGCATTGGGTAATAAATTAAAGTCCACGCGGACGAAGTCGCGGGCAACAGCTAGTAATTTATAAAGAGCATTTTTTATTAATAAATTAGTTTTGCTATTGTAAAAATAACTTAATTATGTTGTTTTTAAAAAGCAGTAGCCTAATTGGAGACCGTTGGATAGCCACGCAGAGGTCTCGATTTCGATCCCAAGACATGCTGGATATCTGCTTCAACGATGAAGGAGAACATTGTAAGGAAACATGCATGTCTCAGAGCTCTCCCGCATTGGGCCAGTCTGGTGGTCTCTAGTCTAGCCCTTCTAACACTCAAAAGAGGCCCGTGCCCAGTTGGAGAGTTCATAAGCAACGCCAATATTATTTACTATTATACATTTCCACGCCATTCACCAGCCGTCCCCTTATTCCGAAAATTAACGCTCAAAACCCCATAACAAACTAATTAACACAATATCAATAACGCAACGAGTGGGCCAATTAATTGTACGGTTCACATGCACTGTAGCGCATTGCGACGTATCGACCCCATCAGTGGCACCACCGTTAGATGGTAACAACATTACAGCACGCGCACCCCACCCCATAATCATTTGTTAAATGGGACACTGCAGTTTTCATAATAAATCTTTTACATTGGAAATGTTTTCTTCTATATTATTTTTATCTAACTATGGGTATATTTTCTTTAATAGCAAGCTTTAATAGCAGAGGAGCAGCGATAGCTCAGTGGGGAGACCAACAGACTGCAATGCAGAAGGTCTCGGGTTCGAACCCACGTCGCGCACCGCTGACTTTCGGAAGTTATATGACTTTTCGAAATTATATGCGTATTGATTGACAATTATCGCCTGCTCCGTGCCTCGGAGAGCACGTTAAGCCGTTGGTCCCGGCTGACATGAGCATATATGGCAGTCGTTATTGGGAAAGTCAGTACCCTCTAATATCCTGACACTGGTCTAGCCTTAGGGTATCGTTAGCCTTCGGGTTGCGGAGGTCAGGTGGCAGCCGCTCCGTGTAAAAACTGATATCCAGTCAAATCCGGTTAGACCAGAAAAGCCGACCCCAAGTGACTTGGGAATAATAAAGGCTAAGAGAGAAGAAGGGTATATTTTCTTTAAGTCCCGTTATGTTTCACTGCAGGTCATAGGCCTCCCTGTCCACCAGAAGCTGCTAAGGATTAATAAAAATCCATATTTTTTATGAAGGAGGAATCTATGCAGCGAATTGAGCTATCTTGCCATTTTCGTTCGGGTCTGCCGCAATATCGTTTGCCATCTCTCCATCTGTGCCACTGTGTTTTAAAGTTAGCCTATTGTCGTTTAACATGCGACTAATATGTCCAGCCCAGTTCCATTTGAGCATGGCAGCTTTTCAATTGACATTAGTGATGTTTGTGATGGACCGGATTGTTGTGTACATAAATCGGTCAATGAGTTTAAAAGCCAGAACACTCTATTTTGTCAAAGACCATGTTTGAAAACCATGTATGAGGTTGTATGATAGACACGAATTATATTAAAAGGCTTAATTTTATGGATAGTAAGCATCAACTTGCTTAATGATAAGTAGCAATAACGTAACCTATGATATATAATAATATTAGCCCTGTACATAAACTGTCCCACTGCTGGGCATGGACCTCTTCTCAGTGTGAGAAGGCCTAGACCATAACTCCATCTGCCCAGTGCGGGATGGCAGACTTCACATTTTTTGAGTGGTAGGGCCTCGCTAATTTCATCATGAATGGGCCGGCTCGACTGGGGAAGTACCACCCTCTCACAGAAGATCTACGTAAAATAACAGTAGGTATCTGTTATGTTTCGTTCGGTGAGTAAGAGCGCCGGAGGCCCAATCACCCTTCCCTTCCCAAACCCCATCCTGCTCCATTTCCCTTTTCCTTCCGGTAGGCAGCGATATGGTTGTATTATTTTGACATTGCTTCTGTAATGCTAAAAAACACAGCGTGCGTATGGAGCCACGGTTCTCGCTTACTATCAGGTGGGCCGCTGACTCGTCTATCACTGACGAAAACAAAAAAAAAAGAACGTCAATAACATTATGGAGAATCAGACATGTAGGATTCCTCTCGATGTTTGCCTTCCCTGTTAAAGCAAGCGATAATTAACTATTTATTTAGAATCAAAGGTGACAACGCAACTACTCCGTTCTCGTTGTTCGTAACGTGATTAATAATTAGGTTATAAATAAACATAAACTGAGGAAGATTCTATTAACTATTTTTATTTAGAGAAAACTTAATCTGAGCACATTGCTCATAGCCAGTTGCACCACTGATTGGTAAACGATTAGCGAGGTTAAGTAACGTTGGGTGCGGTCAATCTATAGATGGGTAACCGCCTAGTGGTATTTCATCTGAGCGTCTCCGTGCTTCGGAGGGCACGTAAGAAGTCGGTCCCGGTTGTTGTTAAATTGACAGCAGTCGTTAAGTCATGTTAGAGGCCTATACTTTTGGATCAAGCCTACATTTCGGTATTCCCATCGAAGACGCTTTTATTTTAAATTTAGCTTTTGCACTAACAGTCATTCCTGTGTCGCGGGAGACTTTACAAACATTAAAACAAAAATTGGAATGTGTCCACACAAAGATCACATAGATTCGTAACAATTATATGTAATAATAATAATAATATTATATCACACACATACAACACCATCTAGCCCAAACTAAGCAGAGCTTGTACTATGGGTACTAGACAATGGATAAACATACATACATATATGGGCGGCTTGAACAATTCTTGACAATAGGTTGGTCACTAACCACACGAAAAAAAAGGAAAAAAAAGAAGAAAGTAAGACATTGATAAAAATTGAGCAGAGAGAATAGAACATTTAACAGCGTCACAAGTGGCAAGAAGTATAAATTCCTTTTTTTTAATTACAGACAGCCAAATATACCATATTATTAGCATTATAAAATTATCACTTAACACTATAAATAACCTATACCCTTTCTCAAGGAATGGGCTATTAAAAAATAATTAAATTCCACAGCTAGGTCCATTTGAGAGTTCAATAAAAAAATAATCTTACAAGTTCTTTAGACTTTTTATATTAAGTATAAATAATTATAATAAACATATACGGCAACGCACAAGTGATTGCAGATCTCGCGTACCAACACCCCAGCCGTATGCTTGTTGACCGAACACGGGATTCCTCCCATGATATAAAAACCTGTGCATAATATTAACTAGCCGAATTATTAAGCTGCTTTAATATATCGATAGAATGGAATACCACCTAACTAGCTTGTCATGCTAAAGTTGAACTGTCTGAACTAATTCCGCGAGGATGCCAGTCGAGTCGACGCACGATGTCTATCACGTATGATCCTATACATTTATAGTTGTTTGCTTATAGAACATGTGTTGGTAACGTGATATAATAAGGTAGTTGACACATAATATTTATTACTAGATTTCGCATAAATGTAGGTAAGGTTACATTAGTAACAGTTTTTCCTGGATAAAAGGTACCCTATGTCCTTTAATGTTCCCCTGAAAACGGGTATGCGAAATGTCATAATGATTGGTAGAGTAGATGAGGCTTGAAAGCGTAACAAACAAACTCACATTCGTATTTATAATATTAGTTAGGATTTAAGTTATTCTTTGCAGTCGAGTCCTGTATTACTTAATGCAGTAGGGGGATTATTGATTTGTGTTTGACACGCAAGGAATAAGTTACCGGTATTTGTGACCTATTTTTACCCCATAACTTACCCTTAGTTTTTTAAACCACAGGGTACGGAACACGCTAGCTTTGCACTACTGTATACAATCTATAATACTGTATACAATCTACGCCTGTCAGCGACAACTGCAACATATGCAACGCCACTGACAAAGTGTATGTGAAATTTCATGACGATCAGTCAAGTAGTCAAGGCGTGAAAGCGTAACAAACAAACAAACCCATATTTGCAATTATGATTTTTGTTTAGACTAGCTTTTGCCTGCGGCTTAGCTCGCTCGGAGCTACATATTTTAGTACTTTATTCTGGATGAAAGGCACTGTCTATTCTTTACCGGTCTTCCTGACAAGGTGTATGCCAAGTTTCATAAATTGGGATACGTCTAGCTATATAATTAACAACACAAATAATATAATACTTTTTTATAATATTTTTAAGCGTTTAAAAGTTTGTCATGAGCTCGTAACCGTGGCATGCTACACACACTTTGCTTTGACATGTATACATGACTGTGGCGGTCAAAAGGCTAAACAAAACAACGAATCGAACCGAGAATCTAACACGATACAACAAACATACGAAAGTTCAACGAAGTAGTTTTGTAAATACATCAACATTCAACACCAACTTCCTAAATTATTATATCTGAAATTGTGTGCAGTTCTTCTAGAACAAAAGCAAAAGAACATTCTAGATTATTCTACAGGATAATTAAGTGCACTATTATCTAAGAAAAAGCTGCACAATTACGGCGGAGTGCAGTAAATTGCGAGGAAGACTGACAATTAATAGTGTTGACGGTGCCTACAACGTATATTTATACACGACTCCATTTTACTTTTTGTTTCCTTTCTGTTGGTAATCTTAGTTTTGATTCGAAATTTAATACAAGGTGTGGAAGAAAAGAGTAATATTTTGGAGTGGCGAATGAGAGGCGAGCCAGCCTATTGTCGTGTAGCAAACAAAATGTTTTTTGACTAAACACAAACACATTTTTTGACGGAATATTGTTCTGAACCAGGAATCAAACCGGAGATCTTATGCACAGCAGTCACGTATCTCCGGTAGCTCAAGTTCTCCGGTACCACTGTGCCACCAAGATAATACCATTTAATATTCCAGAAATTTTTTGAACTCGCATCTGCATGTTTATTCACTCATTGTTACCGATTATAATTCGAATGATAATTATCGAATATTCGAAACAAAATTCAATGAAAATAAGTTTCATGGTTAAATTTTAAATTTTGATCTGTTAATATTCTAATAGTGTATGGTCAATGACACACTTGCTAGGTCAACCGATTGAGTACGATGCTTGTTAGGTACTAATTGATATTATATAATTATGTATAAAGAAAAGAAATGGCGATGTATGGGTGATTTGCCCGTACAAATAGTTTCTTAATATGTTATATTAACAACAAATCGTGACCGACCCTCACTCGGTCCAAACACGTTTCCAACTAAAAGTTATCTTAACTGAAACTTTTAATTGCTTTTAAAGCCGACAACATAAAGACATCAGTGTTAATCCTTTGAAAGTAAAAGAAAAAGGCAAGATGTGCTACAGATTATTCCAGAATTAATCTGGCGTTTTTAATTTGGAAGTGCCAAGTTTGTAGAAGGGGATTTGGGAAAAGGGGAATTTGCTTTTTTAAAAGTTTGTCGGTTTTTTATCGGTATTGGTATTTGTGTCGATATTTGAGGGTAGAGGTGTACTGTGCTTTTGGAATATGAGTATAGCAGAATATTTTATAATGGTACATTTTAAGTGTTGTTTCGGTCGGAAGCAGCTGTCTCAGTATTCCGGTGTCATTAAAATTGCACGAATATTTGTATGTTGTCTCTCGTAGTCAGTCCGGATTATTGTATTTTTATACTGGTAATTTTTTTAATAGTAGTACAGAATCGCCCTTGGACTATATGCGGACATCACGGACTCTTTTTTATGCGACCTAAAAATATAATCAGCAGAACTATTACTACTACTACCCCTTCGGGCATAACTATATGTGCTTTAAACTGCAGAACTTATTTTTAGACCTCGTGTTGAATAGGTCAAGGAAGAAAAATATACTAAAATACTCTACGTCAGTATCTAAGTACGTGTTAATCCATACTAATATTAATATTATCCGTTTATACTCTTCTCATGGCTAGACTGCGGAACCGATTTTAATAAGATATACTTAGGATATAGTCTAAATCCCAAGGATAGGTAAATGTTTATTTTCAAGAAAAGCGCGTTATCCCGGTTTGCTGTAAGTCATTCATAAACCTTGGATTTAAAATTCTAGCCAGCCAAGTCAATATTGCCAGCCGACTCAGTGAAAACGCTGATAATGATGGTGACAAGAGTTTTTAATAAACCGCCAGCGACAGGGTCTCGGCGCGAGCTTGTTCATTAAATTATACATGAACTCGGACGTCCCTTCCTCGTTCTGGGGAAAATATACGGTTGATTATCGCAGACAGAACTGCGTTGTGTTATTGTGAATAATCTTTGTATATACAGTCTACAGTCTCACGCCCGTATGGGTAGGTGGGGGTATATTATACCTGTACAGTGAGCTGCAAAAATGCATACCCATGTCAAAACTTAAATGGTATAAGCCGGTAATTGACACTATCTATTGGAAATCGATACACGAACTGTTAAGTAACTTATTTATACCGTAATAGATGGCGGTGCACTACTATAAAATAAAAGAATTAGATTTCTTAATAACTCCATTTTGATAAATTTACTTCAAACAATTTTTAATCTCGATTCAAAATAGTTTATTTTAAAAATAACACATTTCAGGGTAAAACAAGAAGCAAAGATTAACAAATTAATTTATAAAAAAATAGTGGGTAGTTTATTTTATAGATACTTTCGATGACTCGCTATTCTGTTCGTACGCAAACATTATATTGTCCCTGTGTTTCAGTTTCTTTTCGGTTGAGATTATAATTTCTTATAAATATCATTTGATAAAATGAGTACACGTTGCAATATTTACAAAACTACGCCATCTAGTTCATTCATTCTAGTGTTCACAGGATTTTGGACCTTAAGGTATCCATGCACTATTACAGGTGACTGTACATTTCGCCAGCTATGGATTGAAATCCCACGTAATAGGGGGTACGGAAAACCGTTTCCAATCAGGTGGGCCGTTAGCTCGTCTGCCACCAGCAGCGCAAAAAATAACCTTACACTTTGAGGAAAATAGGACTGAGGCATTAGTAGGTATATGTATACAGGGTGTCCGATAATTAATGGATAGCCTTGAAATGTCTTATAGCAGAACTGATGGCCGTTCAGGAAAAAAAAAGAAAAAATAGTGCAATAGCTAGTCATACTTTTGACTGTCTATCTATTAGCATAATTAGTGTTTAATAATAAAACAACAACAAAACGATGGAATTCATTCATTTATGATCGTAGTGTACAAGAAATTAAATAAAGTAATTTAAAACAAAAACATATCTCAGGTTGGACCTGAGATATGATTTTTTTAAAAAGATGTTTCCTAAGTACTGTTAGGATAGATCTTTTTCATATTTTATTCTGAACGGCCATCAATTCTACTATAAGACATTTCAAGGTAATCCATTAATTACCGGACACCCTGTATATCCATGCTCAATAAAGACCATCCAATGTGTATATGACTGCCCCATTGACGCAGCGGTAGTGAACTCATGCTCTGCATGACGTTTAATGTGTCGGGAAAATAGTTTTCGGCTTTTGTGTCAATGTATTCTCAGCACAGAGTCTAGCAATGTACCCCGTAGACCTCACATACAATATGTAATATCAATCCTATACCAAGTGTTCCACTGCTGGGTACAAGCCTCTTTTCAGAATTAGAAAAGCTAGACGAAACTCCACTACGCTGGCCCATTGCGGGTTGGCAAACTTAACATATATTTGAGGACATTCTACATTTATATCTGTAACACCTGTTAGTACACATGTTGAGTCAAATAATTTTATCTTTATCTTTATGAGACATAACCGATAGGTTTTCTCACGATGTTTTCTATCACCGTTAAAACGAGCAATAATGAACAATTGAATAAGCTACAAGCTTAACTTCAAAAAGTCTCGCTTTAGGAAATCGAGACCTCTGCGTGGCAGTTCAACGGTCTTCGCTATCAATGCTTCTTTTGTTTTTCATATCGAGACACAATAATAAAACCTTTGTGTCCGTACGCTGATAGACGAATTAATACACTTCTACCTACCCTTGGGGATAGTCGTGAGAATATGCATGTATGTAACCCATCCAAATTTCGACCTGTATATTCTGCCAAAGCCGTGATGAGTGACTGAAAGTCGGTACGTGATTTGCGGGAACTATTTATTACTTCGCGTGACACAGCGTCGACCCACGTCGGGTTGACGTCGTGACGGACGCGCTCATGTGCCGAATTTAATGAACACTGTTTTGTGTTCCTATCGGCAGGTTTTTAGGGAACTACATTAAAACGGGTATTAGGAAATGCTGCTTTTCACATAATTAAGGATTAATAAAATGGTAATGCATTACAAAAAGATAATTTAACTATTTTATACGGATTTTATCGCATTGTTTATTTAACACTTTAATATATAATTTAGAAATCTTTTACACTACTACCACTGTTAAAATTTGCTAATTTTGAAGCTAATTAAATGATTAAAACTATTTATATTTAAGTTTACAGTTTCCCCGACGATTCGATTGCTTTTCAGCAGCCATGGTCACGGGGAGACACTCACGGAGAGTCTCCCCATGACCATGGCTGGCATGGCATTCGCGTAAACAGAAGACAATATTATGTTATTGTTATAATACGTGGTTAGTGGCTAGCGTATGTCACTTGCGCTAACTGCTTGCGTGTTGTGCAAACACCGTTAGTAAACATCACCATGTTCACCAATAGTATTGCTTCATGCAACACAGCCATAACTATGACTTATATATACTGCTTACCATTATATAGAACGATATTTAATTGAGCTTCCAAAGCCAATAAAATACAAAAAAAAGTGAACATATAATTCGTAAGAAGTTTCCTAACAAGTAAAAGGTGTCGGAAACTAATTTCCATTGTGACTCCTCCCGAGAAAATATGATAGTGCATCAAGCTCGACCAAGTTTAGGATAAGTTTTTCCATCTACCCTCGGCTCTAGAGTCTATTGGAGTTTGTCGGAGGATCGGGCAAGTTTGTTTTATTAGAGAATATGGCTTTTGTTGATGTTCATATATATACATATATGCAGGTTTGTAAGAATGCTGTTTTGCTGTATGCGATATTTAAAGCACATTTGTTTCATGTTCTGTCGCTTAAATAGCAAGATTTTAGCTTAGCTTTTTGTATATTTTAATGTCGTTGGTGGAAGAGACGCCATCGCGCCCCCTAATGGTAGGCGGATACCGTTGCCTTTAATGGTCTGTCTGATGGTAAGCAGTAACCGTAGCCTATGTGCGAAGATAATGGTAGAGGAGCGAAATGTGTCAAAAGAGAAGGAGAGGTATTTCTGTCTCGACTCGCAGCCGAGACAGAAATTTGTGTGATCTACAGATGGTTGTTCAAAGTCCTCCGCGATACAGACAGTATTCAGAGTTAATCTCACATTGATTTTTAAACATTATAAAAATTGTAGCTGGTCGATATCTGTACATAGAATATATTACGTGAAGGCTGCTTATAAGAGCTATGGAAGCCAAAACAACTATATTTGGAATTTTGGTCTGTCTATATAAGCGCATCACACAAAAACTATTGCACGAAATTAAATAAGGTAGTTGTATTGTCGGTGGTCTAACTTATCTGAAACATGTTTCACTTTGATACGCTGTCTAGAAGTCGAATCTTACGTGTTTAGATCACCTTCTTCTTTCATGCTAAGAAAGAAAAATATAGATAGGTGCATACATCCAAATTGCAAGCGTACAAATTCGCGGGCAAAAGCAAGTTAGTAATAAAAAACAAACCTGACATTTTTTATGATCAACTGCTTACTGCACTTCTAGTGTTAATCAACGCATGTAGCAAGCCAATAATACACCTATGTATAAACTACTTATTATGTTAAAACTGAGAAAAATATAATAATAAGTTAGAGGCGCTCATAGCCAGTTGCACTCACTGATCGGTAAACGATTAGCGAGGTTAAGCAACGTTGGGTGAGGTCAGTCTATAGATCGGTCTGGGCGGACGCCCTTAGTCGCGACAATAAGACCCTGCTGCGACGTCCGCAGCGGGTCGTCGCGACAAGGGCCATACGCGGTTACCGGACGGTGTCCTGGACGGCGGCGTGCGTGCTGGCCAGTGACCCCCCCTGGGAGCTACAAGCGGAGATCCTCGCCGAAGTTTACCACTTCGTGGCGGCGAGGAGGTCCCGCGGGGAGCCCCCGGGGTGGGAGGAGGTCGCACACATGCGGCGACAGGCGCGGGCCGCTCTATTGAGGCGGTGGACGGAGGACCTGGCTCCACCGACCCCGGGCCAGTGGACGGTGGAGGCCATTCGCCCGGTCCTCCGGGGGTGGATAGGGCGGCGATTCGGGTCGCTGACCTTCCGACTGGTGCAGGTGCTTTCCGGGCACGGATGCTTCGGAAAGTATTTGCACCAGATCGCGAGACGGGAGGCGACCCCGGCCTGCCACGAGTGTGGGGCGCTGGAAGACACAGCGCTCCACACGCTGGAGGCGTGTGCCGCGTGGGGGCCGCAGCGGCACACGCTTGCGGCCATAATAGGCGGAGATCTCTCCCTGCCGAGCGTGATCAACGCCATGCTCGGCGGCGAGAGGTCGTGGCAGGCAATGGTCTCCTTCTGCGAAGCTGTCATGACGCAGAAGGAGACCGCGGAGAGGGTCAGGGAGAACAACCTCCTCGCTGACCCTCTCCGGCGCAGACGGACGGGAGCGAGAAGGAGGCGATTTGCCCGCCTTCTCGCTCCTGTATAGTGGGGTCACTGGTACAGAGTCGGGGGACTCTCTACCGGCTTGCACGACCCCACACGTCTGGGGGATGGCCTTGGTGAGCAAGGCTGTCCCTCCACAGGTGCTGAGGCCCGGTCACCAACAGCCGGGCCAACCGCCGGGGCGGGATGGTGATTGCTAACGCGACCCCATCCCGCCCCACTCCGTCGGCGGAGGGACTGCTCACCCCAGGTTTTTAGTGAGTATACCGACCCCCTTCAGGGGCGGAGAGTCTCACATAACCACCCTTCCCCCCCCGGGGGAGGGGGTATCCATAAAGGATTTTCCTGGGTCAAAAAAAAAAAAGGTCAGTCTATAGATAGGTGACCGCTTAGTGGTATTTCATCTGAGCGTCTCCGTGCTTCGGGGGGCACGTAAAAAGTGGGTCCCAGTTGTTGTCAAATTGACAGCAGTCGTTAAGCCATGTCAAAGGCCTATACTTCTGAATCGAGCCTACGTTTAGGTATTCCCATCGAAGCCGCTTTCAAGCCGCCCGTAGGCCTCTAACATGGCGTTAAGGCCATTTATTAACTCGTGACAACAGGTTGGCCACTAACCACACGAAAACAAGAAAAGAAGAGAAGAAGTTACTCAATGATTATTGAACTTAACTTGTATAAGAAGACTTATACATATATAATACCAGAAAATAATGTTGTTTTATGGTAAATACATTGATGTCTAACTTGTGAGCAATTAGAGCGTTGAGCATATTTAGTGCCTGGGCCGTGGGAGCATACTGGGCGGTCTGCGTAAATAAATAAATACCTAAATGACATAATATTATGTAAACACTACACTAACCCATAAACATTGACGTCTTTCTCCCTTTTTGACTTACACAAATAAATGATTTTGGACTTTAACTTTAAGTCTATTTAAGCACAAAAACACGAAATTCCTCCATAATAATTTTGTATAATAATCGCCCGTTTCATTACAGACATCAAACTTTGTCCGCCATGTCCAAACTTCAGGAGCAAGTTAATCTCCCGACATGTCGTTAATTTGCAGCGTGAGTTTAGTTAACTGAGATTATCACAACAGACATTATCTGTTCGTCGGTTATTGGGTTTGTTGGCAAGTTTTTTGATGGGTTTACTTTGAGCCAAAGATGGTGATTTGGAGGTAAAAGTAACAGAGGTATTCATTTATCGTGTTATTTATCTAAATCTAAATCTAAACTATCTAAACTAATCTAAACTAATATTATAAAGAGGAAACATTTGTGTTTTTGTATGTATGTTTGTAATTTTTCCACACAAAAACTACCGGACCGATTTCAAAAATTCTTTCATCATTAGAAAGCTGTCTCTTCACTGAATGACATAGGCTATATTAAATTTTTTTTTCAAATAGGTTTCCTTAATAAAAATGCAATAATATAACCCAAGGTGTGAAAAAATTAGTCATAAAAAATCTGTCATCACGTGCGCTGCGAATACTATTGATGATAGAAAAAAAAAAAAATATCTACTGTATTATAGAACGTATCAATATCTACAAAAAAGTCCGGTATACCATATGTCCAACTACTGTAGTTATGCTACTATAATTATTTTTTTACATTTTAAAAGTTGATAAAAGTGCCGACAATAATCAAACCATATTATTCATACCTCTGTATTAATCCTTATCCCATTAAATGATATTTTATTAAAGACCGTTTCAATACACGTAAAATACTTTTTAAATTATTAAAATCGGACATTTCATTCAAAAGATATAATTCTTTAGATATAGTAGGTAGTTTCTAAATATTAGCAGGTAGTTTTTAAGAATTAGCTATATATATAGCTAAGTACACCTATATAGGTGTATTTAGACTTATTAATTTCTTTAGTTGTAATTTTATATATTAAAATTAGATAACAAATTAAAAGTAGGTATTGGGTAATAAATTAAAGTCCACGCGGACGAAGTCGCGGGCAACAGCTAGTTATATATATATTTGTCTCGGTAGCCCAGCGGTAGTGTATACTGCATGAGGTTTAGGAAAAAGCGTTATCTGCTATTCTGCGAAATTTCATGATGATCGGTCGAAAAGATAAGGTGTTAAAGCGTAACAGACAAATAAACAAACAAACAAACTCACATTCGCATTTATAATAATAATTATTTATTTAAAACAAGTTACAAAGACTCATATTAAATTAAAATGATAATTATTCTAAAAACTATTATGAAATAAGTTACTATCGTTGTAGACGACATGCAAGTTATTACAAATAAAGAGCAGCGATAGCTCAGTGGGGAGACCAACAGACTGCAATGCAGAGAGTCTCGGGTTCGAGCCCACGTCGCGCACATCTGATTTTCGGAAGTTATATGACTTTTCGAAATTATGTGCGTATTGATTGACAATTATCCCCTGCTCCGTGCCTCGGAGAGCACGTTAAGCCGTCGATCCCGGCGGCCATGAACATCTATGGCAGTCGTTATTGGGAGAGTGTCGACACAAAAGATCCCACTGGGTCGAAGCATCGCCGGTCTGCACTGACTGACTGGCCCCCACATAAGATATACTACAAATAATATCAATTAGGATTTATTGAGGCAGGTTAAACGGTAACCACCTCCATTCAAATTAATCTTCAACGGCTATGGCCACGGGAAGACTTGCTGCTTGCTGCTGAAAAGCAACTAAAACATCGGAAAACTGTAAAGCTAAATCTTGATAGCTTAATAATTTAAATAGCTTAAACAGTAGTAGTTCAATAGTTTTAAAACGGTAACTTTACTCTACGACCCTTAGGATCGGTCTCGGCATTATATTCGAACTGATGAACGGACGACTCAGTGCCTTACCTCAGTACGAATACACAGGGTGTTTCAGAATATGTGAATCAAATTGTAACGTGAGATTCCTTAGGTAAGGACCTTTCAAACGAGCAAAATAAAAATTTAAAAATTTGTGGCATTTGTTTAAAAATAAAAAAACCTAAGACTTGGTGCAAAAAAAAATACACCGAAATAATGCTGCGATTTCAAAATTAAGTCAATTTTAAAAAAAATTCGCTTTTGGTTTGACGAATCAATCCTTCACATATAATAATGGAAAAAAATTAAAATTAGCCTTAAACGAAGTACCTGTAGTGGAAAGTCTGAAAGAGTCGTGCTTTTCTAAAAACTTAGTTTTTTAATTTTTACACAAAGTTCATAATTTTGTTAGCTCATTTGATTGCTCCTTACCCACGGAATCTCCCGTTACAATTTGATTCACATATTCTGGAACAGCCTGTATATGTATAAGGCAGACAAATATTATTCTAAGTTTGACAATTTATGCGTAATATTAGTATCGCCAGTTAAGTTGTCACTATTACGCGGGAATTATTAAGAAAGTGATAGACGATGTGTCTCTTGTAGGAAGCCAGCGTATTCCGTGCTCTGTCACTATATATAAAGGTGTTGTGTCAAACGCTAATTATGTGTGTCACATGTTTTAACAGAATTCTACAAGCATTTTAAATTAATTAGTTCCAGTTTTTACCAGTTGTCAACTTATAAGATAGCTGAGTTCATGGTTAATTATATACCTACAACTTATCACGCCTTAAGAAAATCGATTATCCACGCATGTATCTTTATTCGAGGTCTAAATGTAAGGAACTAATCAATATCTACGTATTATATTAATAACAATTTTTTTCCCGCGGTTTCGCTCGCGTAAATGTAGTTTTCTTTTTTCTAGATGAAAGGTACCCTATGTTCTTTTCTATGAGCCTGACAACGTGTACCTATGCTAAATCTCACGATATTTGGTCCAGTTGTTAAGGAGTAAAGGCGTAATAAACAATCACACATTTGCTTTTATAATATTATGTAGTTAGGATTACATTCTCCATTCAAATTAAACTTCAACAGCCATGGCAACGGGAAGACTTGCTGCTTGCTGCTGAAAAGCAACTGAAACATTGGAAAACTGTAAACCTAAATCTTGATAGCTTAATTATTTAAATAGCTTAAACAGTAGGAGGTCAATAGTTTTAAAATTATGTGGTAATAGTGTAGTGCAGTATTTTAAAATAAACAAAGCGATAAGATCCCTGCCGTGGTACTTAAGACGTGCGCCCCTGAGTTGACCCCTGTTTTAACGCGCCTATACCGTCTTTCCTACAATTCCAACAGGGTTCCATCTTCGTGGAAGGTCGCTCATGTTTCACGATCCCGAAAAGGCGCTCATGTTTCACGATCCCGAAAAGGGGTGACCGGTCAGATCCTTCAAACTATAGGCCGATAGCGATTACTTCCTTGCTCTCCAAAGTTATGGAGCAGTTAATAAATCGCCTTCTGTTGCGGTACCTTGAGGATAATCAGCTGATTAGTGACCGTCAGTATGGCTTCCGCCATGGTCGTTCGGCTGGTGATCTTCTAGCGTACCTAACACGCCGCTGGGCGGAGGTATTGGAGGGCAGGGGAGAGGCTCTGGCCGTTAGCCTCGACATCGCTAAGGCATTTGACAGGGTCTGGCATAGGGCTCTTCTATCGAAGCTACCATCTTATGGAATTCTCGAGGGACTCTGCAAATGTATTGCCAGCTTTTTGGATGGTCGGAGCATTACAGTCGTCGTTGATGGCTGCAGCTCCGAAACCAAAACCACTGGTGTTCCTCAAGGCTCGGTGCTCTCCCCAAAGCTGTTCATCTTGCATATCAATGACTTGTTGTCAATCGAGAACATACATTGCTATGCGGATGACAGCACGGGTGATGCGCGTTATACCAGCTATCAGAATGTCCCTCGGAGCATGATACAGGAAAGACGAACACAACTTGTGTCTGAAGTCGGGGACTCTCTTGGGCGGGCCTCCGAATGGGGTGAACAGAACTTAGTTCGATTCAACCCCTCGAAGACACAAGTGTGCGCGTTTATTGCCAAGAAGGACCCTTTTATCATGGCGCCACAGTTCCAAGGAGTTACTCTCCGTATCGCCGAAAGTATTGGAATCCTCGACGTGGAAATCTCGAGTAAAGTCAGTCAGTCGTCAGTTTGGGAGTCACTTGGAGGACAAAGCTAAATTAGCGAGCAAAAAGGTGAGTGTACTGAACAGGGCGAGGCGGTACTTCACACCCGGTCAACGTCTTGTGCTTTACAAAGCACAGGTCCGGCCGCACGTGGAGTACTGCTCACATCTCTGGGCAGGGGCCCCCAAATACCAGCTCGACCCACTTGACTCCCTACAAAGACGGGCAGTTCGAATCGTCGATGATCCCAATCTCACAGATAGATTGGAGTCGTTGGAGCAACGGAGAGACTTTGGGTCTCTCTGCGTGTTCTACCGACCCTTTCACGGAGAATGCTCTGAAGAACTGTTTGATTTGGTACCAGCGGCCCCTTTCTATCATCGTACCACTCGACAACGAAGCAGGGTTCATCCATATCACCTGGAAGCGTTCAAATCCAGGACGGTACGCTTCCAGCGATCATTTCTACCACGTACGTGCAAGCTCTGGAATGAACTGCCTGCTTCGGTGTTTCCCGAGCGCTATGATATGTCCTTCTTCAAACGAGGTTTAAAGAGAGTTCTTCTTTCACGGTAGGCAGCGGCTTTGCTGCGTCCTGACATTGCTGAAGTCCATGAGCAGCGGTTACTACTTTCCATCAGGTGGACCACTTGCTCGTTTGCCACCGACGACAATAAAGAAAAAAAAAAGATCCGTATAAAGTAGTCTTATTTCAATGTAAGTACTAGCGGTCGCCTAGTGGTCAAAATTCGACCGTAATTAATTTAAATTTTAAGTTGATCGTAATTAAGGTTTTATTGTCTATAACTTTACACTTATAATCACATTTCATTTAGATTTCGCCAAGGCTACACAGGTTAATTTACTTATCTTTTTCAAACAAATTATTATTTACTTAACTATACTCTTTCATTGACGATATTCCTAAGCTTGCTACTTTGTTTTCTTTTTTCTTTATTACATATCTTCTCGCTTAGCCTTTATTATTCCCAAGTCACTTGGGGTCGGTTTTGGTCTAACCGGATTTGACTGGATATCAGTTTTTACACGGAGCGGCTGCCACCTGACCTCCGCAACCCGAAGGCTAACGATACCCTAAGGCTAGACCAGTGTCAGGATATTAGAGGGTACTGACTTTCCCAATAACGACTGCCATAGATGTTCATGGCAGCCGGGACCGACGGCTTTACGTGCTCTCCGAGGCACGGAGCAGACGATAATTGTCAATCAATACGCACATAATTTCGAAAAGTCATATAACTTCCGAAAGTCAGAGGTGCGCGACGTGGGTTCGAACCCGAGACCCTCTGCATTGCAGTCTGTTGGTCTCCCCACTGAGCTATCGCTGCTCTTTTTTCTTTATTACATATAAATAAGGTATTACATATACCATATTAACGAAGAATTGTACGACGTCAGACGAACAATACCGAAATACTACGAACGCGATTCGCCTGTGTGTGTCAAATGCATGGTTGTGTGCATGTAGTGTTTTTTTTAATTAATTTAATGTATTTCTAATGCATATTTTATAAAAAATATTTGGAATCGCCACTCCTTCTCCATATAAACTTTAACTGTGCCAAATTTCATACTCCTCCGTCCGCGCAATTTTCGTAAAAAGGGGTACAAAGTTTTTGCTTCACGTATTATATATAGATAATATTCTCGTAAATGTAAGACGGTATTATACTTATATACTTACTTTTAATTTTTTACTACAAACAGTCTCATCAGAAGACCGGCAACGTAGACAAGCATAAACAAGAACATGTTTATGACAGTTCGATGGTCTGTATCAAGCTTCGACTCTGTGTGGTTCAGACACTTATGATCAAACATTAAACAGTATATTAGATACATTATACATTGCTGAAGTTTAATTTCAATGGAGCATGTAATTGTTAATATAACACATAATATATGTACATTCTCCATACTGAATTTCGGTCATAACGGCCAATTTTACTGAAAATCAGCCATCAACGCAGGAGATATTATAGTGCAGAAATGTGTGCGCTAACACATGTGCACTCTCTATTCCCTCACGCTCATAGTCCGATGTTAACTCACAAACTTCGTTAAACTTACCAACCACAAAACTTTGACGTTTAATATTGTAACTTATAGCTTAAATTAATAAATGATTTTTGACTTTAATGATACGCCAATCCGATTAGATTAGGGAGAGATTAAATACAGGAGCAACGGCTTCAAGAGGGTGAACACTGCTAATTTTCGCCGAGCTGATACTGATTTTCAACAGACAGACCTAATAACACTTTACTCTTCTTATAAAATTGACCCGAAATCTCACGATATGGGTAAATTTGTTCGCAAACCTATCTAATAACCAACGAGGGGGCTAGTCACGAACCTAATCGGAGTATCTAATCGTGAGCACGACCTCCTGGAGCGATATAATAATGTACCGTACCCAATATTAGTCCAGCAAATTCAAATAATAATTGTAAGTTCATAAAAGAAGGCAATCATTGACTATTTATATAGAAATAATTAAAATTATTTAAAATCCATAAGCCATAATTTAATTTCAATGTATAACATTCGCGTAAATGTAAGACAATATTAACTACGATACCTCAACTAATATGTAGATATGCTTCCTGTGAACGCAAAGAAATCTACCTACAAAGGTTTCCGAGAATCACCGTGATAAATGTACGAAGAGAAAGGCAAAGGTGAAACTGGAGCTGTTAATTATAGAGTTTATTACAAGATCCCTTGCGAACAAGTAACTTCCAACAACATTACGACCACAAGAAATACAATTAAAAACGATCTTACCTGCCTACGCGTTTTTTTGTGACAAAATTGTTTTTAAAATTAATCTAATCCTAAGTAATAATGTAAATGCGAATAGTACATTTGTCCCATGTGGCATTTGAACCCACAACACTCGGCGTAGTAATAATGGGGAAGTGACCACATAAACAACTACGACACCAGTGCATAAAAAAAAGTGGAGGATCTTTATTAAGACTGCGCCGAGCCTAAGACAGGTAATGACAGAGCTCGTACGGCGCATATTCAAATCGGCGCGCGGCCGCCATAGTAAAATTGTATGGAGGATTTGAAGTGCTTGTTTGATAAATACATATGTAGCTTTATTGTCAACCAATAACTTAAATATTTGGGACGGACAAATTGTAATATAACTATTTGTGTTTCGTTTAAGCTGTAAAATAGGATAGATTTCTACTGTTATAATCTAAAAATCACGTAACACGAGCTTCCGTTTTTGCATTTTCCGTGCGAATAAATTTACGTAATTTTGTAAGCGCAAATATTTATTATTTTAAGTTTTTTACACGGAGTTATTGTAAACACATTCATTGTTATGGTAAATGTATATTTTATATTTGTATTAAACAAAAAGTGTTGATTTTATTTACTTAACTGTGACTGCCTGTTTTGGCACATTTCGCTCGGCGCAGTCTTAATATTATACCTAAATGCCAAAGTGAGTTTGTTTATTACGTTTTTACGCCTTTACTTCAAGGCCGATCTTCATGAAATTTCGCAAACTCATTGACAGGGCTTACTTCTTATACTTGATGCCCAACTAACCAATATATTATAACTAGTAATAATAACGCAAAAACAGTATAAAAAAGGCGAGAAAACTGTTACAAGATTACATTCTCCCCTCAGAACTGAATTAAAGAGTTGTTTTTTGACCCCAAACCCTATTGTTTGTGTATTCAGAGCTCGGGTAATTTACGACACTAAGGTAAAACTTGGTAAAACGTTACTCTTAAACTTTTACCATAAGTTACTTTAACTTTTAACGAGAGAGTTGAGAAAAGAAACATAATTATTTATTCAGTGGTAAATATGAGACTCGTTTGACTTATTTATTTTATCTTAAACTTTTTATTATCACCAGGTGGCCACAGTGTTTATAAAAGTACGAAAGTTTGATAAGACTGCGCCGAGCGTAAGACAGATAATGACAGAGCTCTTGCGGCGCATATTCAAATCGGCGCGCGGCCGCCATAGTAAAATTGTATAGAGGATTTGAAGTGCTTTTTTGATAAATATGTATCTTTATTGTCGACCAATAACTTAAATATTTGGGACGGACAAATTGTAATATAACTATTTATGTTTCGTTTAAGCTGTAAAATAGGATAGATTTTTACTGTTATAATCTAAAAATCAAAATTTACTTAATTTTGTAGGCGCAGATATTATTTTTTTTAAGTTTTATACACAGAGTAATTGTAAACACATTAATTATTATGGTAAATGTATATTTTATATTTGTATTAAACAAAAAGTGTTGATTTTATTCACGTAACTGTGACCGCATGTTTTGGCACATTTCGCTCGGCGCAGTCTTAAGTCCCCCAAGACATAAGAATCCTAGCTATCTTAACTTCCTTACTAATATTATAAATGCGAAAGTGAGTTTGTTTGTTTGTTTGTTACGCTTTCACGCTTTAATTACTCAACCGATCATCATGAAATTTCGCATACACGTTGTTGGGAGCTCAAAAAAGGACATAGGGTACCTTTTACCCAGGAAAACTGTTACTAATGTAAACTAACCTAAACTACATTTACGCAAGCGAAGCCGTGGGCAAAATCTAGTTATATTATATTTATAATATAACTGAATTTTGCCCGCGACTTCGCTTGCGTGAAAACGTAACAAACAAACATTTGCATTTGCAAATGTAAGTTTGTTTGTAACGTTTTCACGCCTTAACTACTCGACCGATTATCATGAAATTTCGCATACACGTAGTCACAGGTACAGAAAAGAATATAGAGTAGCTTACATTTAGAAGAAATTCTTTTCCCGAGGGATAACCAATTATACATAGTGCGATGAATAGCTTTTGACGGCTGGCGTAGTGATTTAAGTGGTAAGCCTCGTCACAATAATAACTTCATAATATTATAGAGCTGAAAAAATTTGAGCTAAGGTATATTATTTCAATGTACCCACGTAACAGTACACAGGTACAACAGGTACGAATGTAGTTGCCCAATCGTCGAAATTCGACCACTATTCATAAACACTTTTTAAACCAGTTGCCAGTTGCACTCACTGATCGGTAAACGATTAGCGAGGTTAAGCAACTTTGGTTGCGGTCAGTCTATAGATGGATGAACGCTTAGTGGTATTTCATCTGAGCTCTCCGTGCTTTGGAGGGCTCGAAAAAAGTCGGTACCGGTTGTTGTCAAATTGACAGCAGTCGTTAAGCCATGTCAGAGGTCTACGGGGGGCTTGAACAACTCTTGACAACAGGTTGGCCACTAAGCACACGAAAAGAAAAGAGAGAGAGAATTTTTTGTTTGTGAATTTGAGCTTTCCACCTTTCTGCCCCATATAAAGTTTAATTATGCCAAGACAATTCCAAGTTCGCACAAAATTTTTCAAACTAAATCAATTTTTTTCACATATTCATACATAATTCTTTCTCCATAAAATGAAAAATCATTTACAAAATATATTTACATTAAATATAACACACCCATCTATTGACTATCAATTCCTCTTTATAATATTACTTAACAACAGCGCTAATGTACATACAGCCTTTCAAACACACATCTCAATCAGTCAAAATCAAATCTCAAAATACACGCATAAATTACCTCCCGAATCCCGCTTCGGTATGTACCTATTCCATCCAGGGTAGGAGCAGAAGTGGGATGTACTCTGACAGTAATATATGTGTCGCAATTTACGTACGACAGCCGCGCCGGGCTGGGACGTTGATGAGAATGCTTACCCTGCCACTGGCTCGTTGGTTTGCGGTGACAGAATCGTTCCAGAATATAGCCTTATTTACACAGGAATGGAGGAAGAGAAAGAATAATATTTGTTTAGTAGGTTTGCGATGTAGATGCTTTGTATACTGTGTGATAGTTTGCTGGTTAGTTGTTTATGTAGGTAAGGGATTATGGTCGTAAATGGTGCATGATAGCTTTTAGAAGCGGTAATTTATGAGTGTGTTAAGTTATAGACTGTCTATGTAGACTGGATATTTCTTGTAAAATTTTTAAAGAGTATATATAATGTAGGCTATAGCAGCGATAGCTCAGTGGGGAGACTAACAGATTGCAATGCAGAGGGTCTCGGGTTCGAGCCCACATCGCACACATCTGACTTTCGGAAGTTATATGACTTTTCGGAACTATGTGCGTATTGATTGACATTTATCGCCTGCTCCGTGCCTCGGAGAGCACGTTAAGCCGTCGGTCCCGGCTGCCATGAATATCTATGGCAGTCGTTATTGGGAAAGTTATTACCCTCTAATATCCTGACTCTGGTCTAGCCTTAGGGTATCGTTAGCCTTCGGGTTGCGGAGGTCAGGTGGCAGTCGCTCCGTGTAAAAACTGATATCCAGTCAAATACGGTTAGACTAGAAAAGCCGACCCCAAGTGAAGATATAGAATGTAGGCTATGTTCTCCGCCTTGCTTTCATATCCAATTTCATCAAAATCCTTTAGTGTTTTGGAAATGAATAAATTATGCTATCAGATATTATAAAAATAATATTATAATTACATTTGTGAAAATGATTGGCCGTTTCTTACCTAGCCACGCGTTAATAATATTAGTACCAATTTTAGCACACGAATGGAACTTGTCCTGGATTATCTCAGTATGCGTCCCCGTGGGAACCACTTTGGCGGAGACGAAGGCAATATCTAGGAGATAGGCATTTCTTTATTATATACCAACAACATTTATACATAACTATTGTAACCTTTAGGGTTTACTTTAAGAGAACTGTAGAATAATTAGGAAGTACAATGAGAGAAGGTATAACAAATACACTTTTAATTAATTAAGATACAATTAAAAGAGACAATCTTTACTTATAGAACTATAGTCAGGGCGTCTAGGCGATTATCGTCACACTATTTACATGTACCTTGCAACAAATATAGTAAAAGTTTATACAGCTATGTATTCCAGATCTAAGTAATAAATACTTGTCTTAACTACGAAAATTATCGCAATTAATACACGAATAAGGAGGATTATAACCCGACTATTAAAGACATTAGTTTAGGAACTAGAGAGGCAACAAAAATGGAATGTTATTTTATAATATTGACTTACATTTACGCGAATGTTATTAATTGAAATTATGCTACTTTATACGGTTTTTATCCTCTAGTCTCCCCGTGAACATGGGTGCTGAAAAACAACCGAACCGTCCGGCAAGTGTAAAGTTATATCTAAATAGTTTTGTGGAGGAACAGGATGTGATGTCCCTCCAACACAAAGGGAGGGTCCTCCGACCAGGAGCCCAAGTCTGCTATTTTTGATGCAATTCCATAATAATAGGATTGTGGTAGAATGACATGTCGTATTGCTATTATTATAAAACCCGTTAGCAGAAGTGATTTTTTAAAAACTACTACTATATTCGAACATTTATTCATGCCAGATTTCGTTTTTATATATATTTTATATATTATTTATTAGAGTTAAAAGCTATTTGATCAAAGGAACTGTCAAAATTTTAACATTTGTCACTATGTACGAGATTACCATTCTATGCCATTTTTTCAATGGAGTGTCTGTGGTTGACCATCGGAAAGTCATAATGACGCCATTATATTAGTAAATTACCAAACTTGTCAAAATCAACAATTATGAAATCAATGATAGACCATTCTGACACTATTGTAATAGCAGACTTGGGCTCCTGGCTGGTTGATCGTACCTGGCGGGCCGCGGCCCGACGGTTAATGTCGGGAGCTTGTATATATACTTAGTTGCTGTGTAAATGTTACTTGTGCGATTCATAATTGTATGACGTCACGACGGGACTGTTTCGCCATCTGTTAAATGTAGACGGAACTTCTTCGTCTGTGCGGAGTCGCCACAGTTTAAATAATTTAAATAGCTTAAATATTAGTAAAGTTTAACAGTAGGAGTGTAATAGTTTCTAAATTATGTAAAGTGTTAAATAAACAACGCGTACCCGTATAAAGTAGTTAAATTTCAGGGCCTTGAAGGCATCCGATATAATATTGAGTGTTCTATTTTAAGATTCGTCTAGACTAAGTCTGCGTCGATAACCCTCGACACACTCTCAGTTAATAATAGTGGTTTATTGTTAGACGAGACCGAGCCGACTCGAGCCTATTCTTAATCACACAAGGAAAAATGGAGAGCTTTTGTCCATAGTTACAAAACAATGGTGTCCTTAGCTGTGGAGGACAATCTTCGTAAGATTTTTGATATCTTGGGGATAGATTATGGTTGATTTTTGTATTGTTGATAATGAGTACATACATACAACGATGATATGATTGTGAGATCCGAGGTTCGATCTGGCGAAGTGTTTTACCTAATAGGAAATTGTATGTAGCGGCACGTACACTTACGGAAAGAATGCAAAGTCTCGCCTGGAACGCTGATGACAAAATCTATCAACAGACACATATTAGTATAAAAATATAAAAATAGACATATGTTTAAAGATGTCAACTCGCTGCTGCCATTGTGCCAAGTGCTCTGAGTTTGATTGCAACACGGTACAAAAAGTTGTATGATTCACAAATAGTTGTTTCAGATCTGGGTGTTCTTTGTGTCCGATGTTTAATGTTTGTGTAGTCCTTGCGACACAGGAATTACACATAGTACCGGCGTAAGTAGTCTTTAAAAGCGTAGCTGAAAGGTTTTATAAAGAGTTTTTTGTTTACGAAGTAAGTCGTGTAATAAATAATGGGGTATAGGTAAGACTATGTATGTATTTAGTAAGTGATTTTACTCATAAGCTAACTAATGAAACCACTAAACCATATGTATTATATTACGTATCAGCTCGTATTAAACCACAAATAACTAGAAATTGTTTCACTTTGAAGCTCGTATGTAGTATCGTAGTACAGGACGACGGATATAACTAATTTCATTGCAAATTGTTACCGCCGCGACGCCTCGCGAGACAAAGTGATAAGGAAATAATCTACTTGTCTCTGTCACCTATGGTTATTTATGACGGAGTGTTACATTGCAAATGGCGGCGGCTGGCATAGAGTTTATGATGGGAAGAGGCATGATGACGTGGTTAAAAATAAGTGATTCTAATTAGTCTATCTATTAGATTAGCAAAAAATATTGGACACCTATTTTTTGTTTTAGCAAAACAATAATTAATTACTATGATATAACGTATTAAAGTTCGGCAGTGGAAGCTTGTGACGTCACTGTTTTGTCAAAGGACATTGACAGGGTTTGGACCAAATGCTGCCCAGACATGGGAGTATTATCACATGATTTTCTAGACCAAATTACTTAAAAAAAAAATAAAAAAAAAAATGAATTCCCTGGCTTTTTGTAATGATTTTAAGTACTTATCGATTTTTCAATATTTTATTATATTGGGCCCTCCACATGTGTGCAGAACAGGACAAAGACCATTCAAAAATTTCCTACTGTTGTTTGGCACGCGGCGCGTGGACGCCCTTTAATAATCATACGTATATAACTTCATTTCGAATCGATTCAATCGGTGTCGTGAGAAACTTTATATTAGAATTTAAAATTTTTTTAGAAGTAAAAATAATCATTAAGCTATTATTAATAGTTTATTATCAATTTTTAAAAATCGTCCATTTATTTGTATTTAAGTTCATTTGTGGTTAATAAATATTTCACAACGAAAAACTTTTTCTCTTGACTCCGTGGACAGAATTTGAAGCGCTTCGGTTTATAGGTTAGTATTGAAGTGTGGTACAAAATGCACTATGTGTTCATTTTGGGCAGCACTTGGTCCAACTTCCATACATAGATTGTCAATGTCCTTTGTACTGAAAAGTGATGTAACACGAAATTTTAACGCGTTGTCTTCGTTGTTATTATTTTGTGGAATAAAAGAAAATATGTGTACAATATTACTTTGCTGACGGACTGAATACTTTTTTTGTATGCTACTGCATTTTAATATGGTCAGCTATCTGGATGTTTAATAGTCATCTGGCATGCGAAATGTTATCTTCATTATAAATATATATGTAACAGGCTTTTGCGCGCGGATCCACTCACGTGGTACGTACATCAACAAAAAGTAGCCTATTCTAACCTATAACTGTACTAAATTTCATCTAAATCGGTTGAATGGTTTAGCCGCAAAAAGGTAACAGACAGACAGAGTTACTTTCGAATTTATATTATTAGTAAGAATTTTCCGATTTGTAATTGTAATGTGCGGACGCACATTTCTTAGAGTGGACTATTTTTCTTTAATAAACCACTGCATATCTTAACAGGCGTAAGACTATTTTTGTATGTAAATTCTCGATAACAGCACAAAACTGTTAATATAAAACACTTCTGCAGGTTAATAATAAGCATAAGATTACTATATATGTATCTGTTTCTTATTGGCCAAAAGTATAAATTATCACTGTTTGCCTACACGATATAATGTCATTAAACGTCGTAGTCCGAACAGAAACAAAGCCGAGTATGTGAGGGAAGCGGTCGAGGTTGAGTGATTAACTGTTTACGAGAAAGCTTACGGGTTATTTCCTGCGGTGAATAGGGTGAAACCATCTATTAGTACCGCGGTTCATCACTATTCACCCAGTTATTCACCCAGTTAATAGCTATCTTTACTATACTCTCCATACATTTACAGCTAAACATCCCTTGAGGGGTGAGGCAGAAGTGTAGGTAAATATTATATACACAAAATCGATTTTTTTTCTGGATGAAAGGTATCCTTTTACCTTTTCTGTACTCCTGACAAAGTGTATTCGAAAGTTTATGATGATCGGTCGAGTAGTTAAGGCGTGAAATCGTAACAAACAAACTGATATTCGCATTTATAATACCTATTAGTTAGGATATTGTAGAGACAGATTGTTTTTACTCTAATATACATAGATTCATACTAGGACAGGTAAGTAGACATCTCGGTTTTATACTAGCAAACATTTTTATTAAGACTTTTATCTCACCCTTGTTGGATTTAAAACCACAACACTTGGCGTATTGGCACTGGCGAGGCTGTCAGCTAAACCGCTGCATCATCTATGCAGCCTAACTGTATTTGGAAAGAACAGTCTACAAAAAACAAACCCAAGATATCATACAAGGCAAATATAAAAGACAACACGAACAGGAAAACCTAACGTCTCTGACCTCTCTCTCTTCCTAGCTATATATCCTACCTAATTTAAGCGTCAACCTTCCTGCTCTTGCTCTTCATTCTATCCTCAAAATCGGCTTCAGACGCACTCTCTAATATCTCTTTGCACAGCCAGCCACCTAGTTTTGGAGAAACTCTGACAAAATTGGAAATATTCCGCATAAATACCAGGTCAAAAGATCCTTAAAATGACGAGCGTGCATGAAGAATTAAATCAGAGTGAATGATAAAAGATAACTATGCCAGGATCATAACAAGTGGAAATCTGGTGTATCTGTCTATCTCTAACGAGAATAGGCGTGAAATAAGCTAAGTTTGAAGTCTCATCTAATAGGGAATTTACCACTCACTAGGCTCATTTCCAGAAACCTAACTGTTATTGAGAAACGCCTAACAACAAAGTGTAATAACACTTCACTTGAATCGGGATTGAGACCACAAACATAAGCGAAAACTTATGCAACGCACTTAGGCAATATAATTTTATTGACATTTCTTTTCAGGTATAACTATAGCCTGATACCTACCCCCCTAGGAGGTATTAACTTAAAAGGCAAATGCCAGGGCCTTGTCCGCCTACACTCGATGCTTACTACGACGACTGGCGTGGGACGAGGGTAATTCCACATTTTCACAGGCAGAAACAATATCATTATATTATACATACGAATGGCGTCACAAAACGTGATCCCATTCCAAAGTAACACAATACTGCTAATGGTATTCGCATCGTTTTGTGTATAACTAGTTTTTGCCCGCGGCTTCACTCCTGTAGAAGTAGGTTAGGTTATGTTAGTAATCGCGAGATGACCTCCAACCTCCCTGAGGTTTGACCTGGGGGTGGTGGGCTTCGTAGGCCTGCTCGCCACCTGATCAGCACCAGGTCCGAGAGGCGGCATGCGTGTTCCCACGCGCGCCTCGTATCTTCGTCCCCTCACAAGGGAAAAGTAGGGGGAGTCTTTTTTATATAGTGGCCTACCGTTTCATACGGCGGGCCGAAACCTCGGCGGGGTCGCGATTGTATGTGAAAGCGATTCGTGCGGCCCCGCTGTCTATGGTTATGTCGAGGAACACCGTGGTAGGTTTAGTCTGTATTACCGGGGCATCTTTTTTCCCGGCGAGCCCGGAGGGGTAAGAGTCAAAGCAATGCCCCACGTAAAAAAAAAAGGTGTTTTATATAATTGCCAATAATAAAATAAAACTAATCATAGTTATATATTATATATACCTAAAATATTTTAAATTTTTTGACTTGTCCGAATATATTTGAAGTTATTTTATATAAAATATTTGATTTCAAACAGTTATACTACGAGCATTGGCCCCCTGGTTTTAGTATAACTCACGACAAAAACCTGAATCCTTAAGAAAACATGGCTTAATTAAAAATTCAAACGAATTCGTATATCCCAGCTACTTCAATTTAAATTAAGTTTTTAAGTTAATTGCCTGAGATTCGTAATTCAATTAAAGCGATAAGCTCACGGCTTCGTTAATGACCTCGTCACTGATTATGTTCCACAAGTCGTTTATATCTGATTAATTAATGACTTATATAAGAAGGGAACTTAAGTAGGGAGAGAATTAATGACATTAGTCTATTTAAAAATGAAGTAACTGAAACGTTTCCTATGTATTTAAATGTAATATACATAGGTGAAACAAGGTGTGAAGCAGCGATAGCCTAGTGGGAAACCGTTGGACTGCCACGCAGAGGTCTCGAGTTCGATCCCAAGTCGTGCATCTCTGACTTTTCGAAGTTATGTGCGTATTAAATAGTTAATTATCGCTCGCTTTAACGGTGAAGGAAAACATCGTTAAGAAACCTGCATGTCTGAAAATTCTCCATAATGTAAAGATATGTGAAGTCTGAGTGAAGAATTATTGTAAATCTTATGAGAATAAAGTTCTTAAACCAGAAGTGAATATATGTATGCGTAACAATTTTAAAAGATGGGGACGGTTTAAGGTTTATACCCTTGGAAATAGTAATAACCAATAATTTTGGTGTGTTTGTTAGTTCCTCATCACTTCAGTAATTTAATATTCAGTAATAATATATGCATAGCTACTGATTTTGTATTTTTAGGATTCAAAACTCAAGTCGTGTAAAAAATTGTGCCTGACCATACAATACAGTGCAAAAAGAACGCCCATAGTTGATAAATCTATTTATACAGGGTGACTGGTTAAACATTGTACGTACTCAAGGACATGATTATTTATGCTCAGGCGTAACGTATAGAAAAAGAATTAAGTCTGTGTAACCTGCAAAGAAAACCTTTATGAAAATTTGTATGAAACACCCATAAAATGTGGACACTGCGCGGGTCGCACATAGCTGTGCGCGCCGTGCTACCAAGGCTAATGACCTTTGATAAGAAAAGGACGGTCGGGGTGCAAATTCGGGAGAGTGCGGGGTGCGGGGGCGGGAGCGGAGATTTTGGTTACTGTACTGAGTCTTTTCGTGGAATAACAGCAATTACCAAGGTCGCACGGCCAATCGGCTCATCGTTTGTAACACAGCTGTGGTATATGCGAAGAGTGTCAACACATTAAGTTTTTATTGGATAACTAGGTCAAATTTTAAGTACCTATATTTTTTAGACATTCGGGTCCAGAATCGAGTCCTGCACCCTCCTTCAATATGTCTTTGTCTTTGTATTTTACCAATCATCCTGTAGATAACACAATTTGTCCAGTTTAAACACCTTACCCATAACAAGGCATAGTGTCAGTTCAACCACGCTGCTATCTGAGCAATCAGTCTTTGACTTGCACAATATGAACGAATGGCAGGTAGACCTACAGACAAAAGCATATTCAGTTAAACAAGATCTTTACACATATGTGATGTTAAACGCCTACGTACGGTTATACTGAGAACACGCATGATCGACTCAAAGCCTAATGGCGGCGATCGATCGACGCACATGGTTCAGGGGCTTTATTACACACGGTTTATAGATGGGTGATGGGATATAGGTGGGAGAAATGTCTGAATTATAAATATAAAATAAATTTATTCAGATTAGGTTACAAGGTAACACTTATGAATGTCAAAGTTACCCAATTTTTGCCTGCGAATTTACATTTACTGCCACGTTCAGCAAAGCAAGGGTGTAGGGCTCATGAGAAGAACGGGCAAGAAACTCATGGTCACTCTTTTTAATCGCCAAGTTTTTGTCTACAAATCATAAGAGCTGTAAGGTGCTACAACCATTTCTCCATGAACTATTACTGAACATACTCAAACATTTAATAAAATTTGATTGCAGCTAAAGCAGCAGTATGGTAAATAGGAGCATCCACTTACATGTACATTAATAATCAAGTTTTATTAATATACCGTCAAAATGTGAGAATGTCAAAGCCGTACATTTTTCTTAAGATTACTCCTGCTGTTGTATTAATTCCTGTACCGCGGAGGACTTTACAAACATTCCAACATTGGACACAAAGAACACCCAGACTCGGAACAACCATACGTGGACCACACAATTCTTTTTTCCTGTCTGGTTTGGAATCCACAACACACGGCGCGGCGGCAGTGGCAAGGCTACTAGATTTTGCCCGTGGCTTTACCCACGGCAATATAGGTTAGGTTAGGTTAGTAACTGTACTTTTTCTGGATAAAAGGTACCTTATGTATTTTTCTGTACCTGTGAAAACGTGTATGTGAAATTTCGTGATAATCGATCAAATTGTTAAGCCGTAAAACCGTAACAAACAAACAAACTCACATTCGCATTTATGATATTAGTTAGAATGGTTGCATATTAAAAAATCAAAACTTTCTCGAGCAAATTTCAAAAGAACAATATAATATATAATATAATATTCTACCACATACACACAACACCATCTAGCCCAAACTAAGCAGAGCTTGTACTATGGGTACTAGACAATGGAAATACAATAAACGAAATAACAAAATTTAAATGACCAAATGGTTTATTTAGAAAAATTTTAGAATCCCAATGTATGTGACATCAAATGAACGACTGATCAAAAGTTGCTAGATGTAATTTTAAAATATCAAATCATAACTAATCAAATTTTATAATCACAAATGATTTCTTATTAAGAATTATTAATTTAAATGTAGGTATACTTATATTTGTAGTACATCATTAATTTTAACACATTAATTTGTCCAAAAATTATGATAACAGTTGTTTTTCATATTTTTAATTACCGTAATAATTATTAGACATAATATTTAAACGCCATAATGATTATTAGACATAATATTTAAATGCCATAAAATTATTAGACAAATATTTAAACGCCTAACCTAACCTAACCAAACTACTTCTGGGTGGTTTATAAAAAAATAACCAAGAAGGGGATGGCGGCCGCCATCCCCTTCTAACCTAACCTATCCGAGTCGGGGTGCCCTAAAGTCCCGATTGCATCCAGTTTCTCCTGATATAACAACCGTTACACACCCAATGTCGATGGCAAACGATGTTATGGCAGGTGATCCCATTTTGACCTTTAAACGATTTGGTCAATAGTGTAATAAATAATATAAACATTGATATTCCAGACTTTGGTCAGCTAAACTTTTGATCAAATAACCATCGTTATTTTAAACTTTGTTGATTTGTACGTTGTTCTTTTGAAATTTGCACAGAAAAGTTTTGATTTTCTAATATGCAACCGTTAGAATATATGTCAAACTGTGTGGTTTGGCAACTGTGGTTCGTTAGGTGCATACTTAGCGAGAGCCTACAGGTGGTCAAAATACTATTGAACTAGTGTTTGCTAGCGGCATCGCCCGCATGTATCCCATAGGAGATTTATAGTCTTTTTCTCCCTAGCCTTTATTATTCCCAAGTCACTTGGGGTCGATTTTTCTAGTCTAACCGGATTTGACTGGATATCAGTTTTTACACGAAGCGGCTGCCACCTGATCTCCGCAATCCGAAGGCTAACGATACCCTAAGCCTAGACCAGTGTCAGGATATTAGAGGGTACTGAATTTCCCAATAACGACTGCCAGATGATCATGGCAGCCAGGACCGACGGCTTAACGTGATCTCCGAGGCACGGAGCAGTCGATAATTGTCAATCAATACGCACATAATTTCGAAAAGTCATATAACTTCCAAATGTCAGAGATGCGCGACGTGGGTTCGTACCCGAGACCTTCTGCATTGCAGTCTGTTGGTCTCCCCACTGAGCTATGATAGTGTAAATGATAATAATTGCGCTGTTTATAAACTAACCCACACGTGGGTGAGAGCCACGTTTTGAAATGAAAAGGGTAAGGCCATAGTCTACCACATTGACTTAGTGTGGGCTTTACTTTACACATTTTTGAGAATATTATACCGAACTGTGCACTTTCACCATAATCTGTAGAGTGTATTAAAACGTGTTTATGTATTGTAAATAACATTTAAAAACCATAAGTTATGACACTTACAGGCGTAAACGCTCTTAAGTACTATTTGATCGGACATACGTTGTCCTGTCCAAATATGAGTAGAACCTCATCCAATTTCTTAAAAATAAAACTTGTTTTGGCTATTACGAACATTTAAAAAGAAGAATGAACCGGAAAATCGGTCCAATACTCAAGTGATGCGCTTACCAAAAATATTAAATTTTTATTTACCTATATAGAAGATTATGCAACAGACCAGCGACGATACCTTCCAAATATAACACAAAAAAAATTTACACGAGAGAGGCAAGACTCTCTATAAATATAAGGCTCACTTTATAACATTTATAAGCAGAGTGGAGGGTATAATATTTTCCGGTCGTTTACCAACAAAATGAAACGACTATCAAATCAGCTTCATTCAAATAACTGACTGAGAAGGCAGACCCGAATTTTGTGAATTTTCGTTGTATTTGCATTAAATAGGACAATGTCTTTTATATTATTTGTTTTTATTATACAGCTGGTATGACTAACAGGCATTTAGCCCTTCTGCTAGAAAGCAAGTACCCTATGATCGGTTGTCATACCATGTTGATCATTCGTGCATCACCAACCGTATAAAGCAAAGGAATCTATGATGGGCTAAAAGGAATGGGAGAAGTTATTAATAAGTCTTCAGTACAAGAGTATGCCTGGTGAGTAAGAACTCACCAGTCGAAAAACAGTAAGTTTTCTGTAAGAAGGTGGTCTGTACAAGGGCAATGTGGTTTTCGTACAATCACCAAATTACAGTTAACATCGGTAGCAAGGTATTGCACTAAAAATATTATATTTAGACCAGGCACAAAAATATGACATTCCAGACACATTTAAAATACATAAGAAGTAACACAGTTGCAACTAAAAAGGATGGTCCGCGAGTCAGATGGCTCTGACTTATCAGTCAGAATATATCATAACATAACGACATTTTCCAGTACCCGAAAATTACGAAAATATTTGAGTTAAATTTTATTGTAATATAAATAAATTATGCTATACACTTTATTTATTTTATTTATTTATTTAATTATATGGTGAATCAACAGCTGTAATTTACAATATTATATTGTGGATTTTTTATTGAATATACCTAATTATCGAAAAGGCACTGAAAAACATACATAAAAAGAGACGACAAGAGCAGTGCGTGCTGCAACATTATTTCTTATGTCCTAAACGTATTTCTCATTTTGATCAAACAAGTGTTCACAGATCTGAAGGCAAATGCTAAAATACTCTCAGAACAAAGAGCGTGTCGTCAAAGCCCGGACACGATTATAATTCATAGAAACACATTTATGCTGACAAAAGAAATGATACTGAAATACTTACCAGTTGATATCGACGTGACCGACGGCTTCCGATCGTTAGGGTTGATGTTATACTTATTATTATCAATTCTAACTTATATAATGAAAGCGAATGTAAGTTTGTTTGGTACGTTTTCACGCCTTAACTACTAGACCGATCATCACCGACCGAAATTTCGTATACACGTTGTCAGGGATACAAAAAAGGTCATAGAATACCTTTCATCAAGAAAAAGTATTGTTACTAACTTAACCTAACCTAACCTACATTTACGCGAGCGAAGCCGCGGGCAAAATCTATCTATAAATAACAAGTCAGAAACGGCCACGAATTGCCGTAAATCTTAGAGTTTGAAAAAATGGTATCACGTGACCTTGAGGTCAGAGGTCTAAGGTCATAGTCATATCGGGGGTATATCGACCATGCTGAGTCGAATGGCATTGACCGCGAAACTCTAGCTCTTACAGTCCTTGAGTTGAAAGATGGTATCACGTGACCTTGAGGTCAGAGGTCAAAGGTCATAGTCATTTCGTGGTTGTATCGACCATGTTGAGTCGAATGGCATTGACCGTGAATCTCTAGCTCTTACGGTTCTTGAGTTGAAAGATGGTATTGCATGACCTTGTGGTTAAAGGTCAAAGGTCATAGCCATTTCGCGGCTATATTGACTATGCTGAGTCGAATGGCGTTGACCGCGAATCTCTAGCTCTTACGGTTCTTGAGTCGAAAGTTGTATAACAGACAGACGGACGGACGGACGCACAAAGCTGTTCTATAAGAGTCTTTTCGAACTCTAAAATGTGAGTTTGCTTATTTGTTACACTTTCACGCCTTAAATACATGCGATCATAATGAAATATCGCATACACAATGTCAGGGGTACAAATAAGGACGGAGGTTACCTTTCATCCAGAAAAAAAGTACTGTTCCCAAAGGATAGTTGGTGTTATACAAGAAGAAATGTCCTGACTTACTCACTAAATGACCCTTCAACACCTCTCTATCGGACAAACTGAACCTAGAAAGCTAAAATTTGGAAACCTGCAAATTTTTTTTAATGATTTGCACGTGCATTACTTCTTTCTTCTTCTCTCTTAGCCTTTATTATTCCCAAGTCACTTGGGGTCGGCTTTTCTGGTCTAACCGGATTTGACTGGATATCAGTTTTTACACGGAGCGGCTGCCACCTGACCTCCGCAACCCGAAGGCTAACGATACACTAAGGCTAGACCAGTGTCAGGATATTAGAGGGTACTGACTTTTCCAATAACGACTGCCATAGATGTTTATGGCAGCCGGGACCAACGGCTTAACGTGCTCTCCGAGGCACGGAGCAGGCGATAATTGTCAATCAACGTGCATTACTTCTTTATTCATCAAAATTCCCGCAGGATATAGAAGATGTGTGAAATGCGCTAACCCGTACTGGTGGTGGTCAGCATGGTAGACTATGGCCTTCTCAAACCCAGAATCGGCTCGTGTCCAGCAGTGAGTTTATATACGATGCCTGATATTATTATTCTTTTTATTTAAATATGATCAAAATATATTGCTTTTTTAAAGTAAGTGCGTAGTAGAGCCTCGCTGATTTCAGCATGAATGGGCGGCTCGACCGGGGAAGTACTACCCTCTCACAGAATATCGACGTGAAATAGCAGTATTCCTACTGTTGTGTTTCGTTTGGTGAGTGAGAGTGCCGGAGGCCCAATCACCCTTTTCCCCCTTACCGCTCCTTCTCCTTCCCACTTCCTTTTTTTCCTAAAGGGCCGGCAACGTGCAAGTGATGCCTATGGTGTTGCAGGCGTCCATAGGCTACGGTGACCACTTACCATCAGGTGGGCAGTATGATTGTTTGCCAACTTAGTGGTATAAAAAAAATAGATAAACAAAAAATACATTTGAAAATATAAAATACATGGTACTCCACCGGCATCTGAAACTGGGTCTAAGCTGCAGGAGATTAGAAGTCTACAGACAGGAACCTCTTCACACTGCGTGTCGTGCCTAAAAGCACTGCCTTCTGTATCAAACCCTTGATCCAAGTACCTAATGCGAGCCTCTTTAGGTGCTGATCGAGGCTTTTGACTATTAGGCCATTGACAGGAATATACTATTATTATTAATTATGTAATAATTTCTAAACATGATAATACTTTAGTTACTTTTACCAACAGACATTTTCAAACTATGTCTATGTAGGTAAACGACAAGAATTTTCTCTTTGTTTCTCCAACAAAAAGAAAAATCGTGTCGCCAAAACACTGACCTCTGACATTTGACACGTCACAATCCTGGAAGGTTACGGCAACCTATTCAAATGCCTCCAAGTGTACATTTTAATGTTTTTTTCTGTAGTTCGGTCGGGACGAGCGGCAATATTAGAATTTTCCATGCATATATGTACAATCGTTTGGCTGATAGATTTTTATTTTACCGGCCGCGGGCGATCCGGACGATTTTTCCTTTTGTTTCTGTTGCTGACGTTCGAGACTGAATTTCAGGTATTTTTTTGGTGTAAGCAGAGTTCTAAACGTTCGAAGAATACTAAGTGATTATTTTTTAATTTTGTTGATGTAGACTGTCTTGTTGGTTTAAAAGCGTAGGTGTAAGAAAGAAAGAAAGAAAGAAATAATGTTTATTTCGTACAGAGCACACACAATTAGACAAAACAAAAAAAGATATATACACATTAAAACAAAATGTGTATGCCCTCGCCGAAAAGGGTCACCACCTCAGCATTAGCTGGGCATCCAAATTGAGTGCACCAGCGCTGGTTTTTAGTCGGTCACCCGATACAATTGATGCATAATAACTACCGACCCGATAAGCGCTTGAGAAAACCAATTGTAAGAGTTAAGTTTGATTACTGAATCAGACAAAAGTTTAATTGGATTTTTTGGGTTCAAAAGTAGTAGTTAAGAACAATTTTTATTTATTTTATTTTATTTTATTTATTTGGGAAAATAAACAGTAACATAATATTGTGTTTTACAAAATAAATATAACTATAGATGTAATAAATATGTTACCAACTACATTCTCCACATATAAACAGAAGACAAAGACAGTTAATTTAGTTTTACAAATAAAAAGAAAAGAAAAGATAAAGAAATAATAATAATAACATCATATACGTCCACAGCCACACTTACAAAAGTAATACATATATATTTTGAGTAGTTACATAGGTATAGATATGGAGATAGATAATACTTAATACTTAATCAAACACATTAGCACATAGGGTGCAGAGTAGGGTTTTAAATTTGCCAACAGATAAGAAAAATATGTCCAGACTACTGAATTTCTTATTAAAGTTATTTGTCATGCGACGAAGTGGGGCTCTCATTCCAGCATTTGTTCGAGCTTTAGTGACAGCAAATAGTGGACGCCCTCGAACCTCTCGTCCCTGTACAGTTCTAGGTATTATATAGCTTAGCTTGTTACAAATATCCAAACAATCATAAGAGTGGTTACATAATTTATATAAAAACATTGTTTCGAGAAAAGTACGTCTTGACATCAAAGATAGGAGGTTATATTTAGTAAGTAAATCATTATAAGACATTGAATAATTTCTACAGCAGCGATAGTGCATTGATCTTAAAAACTTACGCTGCACACTTTCTATAAAATGCGTGTATTTATTATAGTAGGGATTCCACACTGAAACTGCATATTCCAGTTGACATCTGATTAAAGAACGATAGAGACGTACAAATGTTGATGGGTGTTTAAATTCGGTAGTCGCTCTCATAACAAAACCATACATTCGATTAGAATTACTAACTATTTTATTTATATGTTCATCTAAGTGTAATTTATCATCTAGTAGAATTCCCAATAACAGAGATATAGAAGATAGTTATTAAATATTACAAAAAAAGAAACATTTATTCCGTGGATTTGTACCCATAGTCCTCCATTGAACTCATTATTTTTAAAACCCAGCATAGTACATACATACATCAGAAGTCTCCTGTTAAATTAAATACAAATGCACAAAACTTATAAAATCCTAAGGCTTTTCAAGCGTGCGATCTAAGTATGACAATCATATACATATATGAATATTAGACTTTGCCCGCGGTAATGTACATTTTGTAATTAAATTTCTATTAATCGTGCCCAAGCCTTTTCTTCTGGATGAATGGTACCCTATGTCATCTTCCCTTACTGCGAAATTTTATGATTATCGTTCAAGTAGTTGAGGCATGAAAGCGAACCAACAAACTTACATTCGCATTTATAATGTTAGATAGGGTATGATAATATGCTGCAAATTCAATAAACAATATTGCTTATATTACTCAGCGTATAAAAATCTTATAGATCAAGTAATATCTTAGTTTACAATAAAGACAATTACACCTTCATTGTCATTCCAGAACAATAAAGGTACGTCAGCATACCATTCATTCGTAAGTGGGGAAGTTATCGTCACGTCTGGGGAGCGTCTCCCGTGACGTCACAACTACCCCCACCCCACCAACAACTGAACACTGACAACTGACAACAACTGAACAAGTTGCTAATCTCCTCAACAGTTTAACGCTGACGCCGACGTCGGTATAATCGAGCGTCACTTTCGGATAAAGGTAGCAACGTATTAAGGTGACGTAGACACGAAACAGCATTCGTTTTTTTAACTATATAAAATTTTTTTATACCACTACTTTGGCAAACAGTCATACGGCCCACCTGATGGTAAGTGGTCACCATAGCCTATGGACGCCTGCAACACCAGAGGCATCACTTGCGCGTTGCCGACGACGGCAACGCGCAAGACGTCCTTATGACGGCAGAATAATTTGTGTGATCTACAAATTGGTTTTTCAAGATTGGGTGTTCTTGTGTCTTGTCGGAATTGTTGTTCAGTACGTCGCGACACAGGAATTATTACTGGTACGGGAGTTGTAATTTTTCATTTCGATTTCATAAATTTATATATCTGAAATGCAGGTGCATTATACCCATTTTGGAACGACTGTGCTGCTACTGAAAAGCACACGGAAAATCTCAATAACATTTTACCTTCAGGGTTAGCAGTCGCATTCAATACCGCTGCGCCACCGAACCATTCTAAATAATTACTATTAGACCCGACTAATGTTCTCTTTCACGAACGTTGGCTTGCTAGTGCCACCAACCGTGTCCAATTGTGAATCTAAACTATCCAGGAACCCACTCAAAAAAATCATCAAACCAGTCATTTAGGTTTAGATTTATTCCTTTTCTTTTTTTTCTTTTTACTTGTATACAGGACAGCGTCTGTCGGGACAGCTAGTATTAGTATAGATTAACCATTGAAATTAAACTACTATATACGGATTTTATCGCGTTGTTTATTTGACACTTTATTACATAATTTTGAAAAATGTTACACTACTACTATAAAATTTTACTAATTTTTAAGCTAATTGAATTATTATTAAATCTATTACACTTTCCCCGACGTTTCGGTTGCTTTTCAGCAGCCATGGTCACGGGGAGACTAAGAGAGTGTAACAGTTTCAAAATTATGTAATAAAGTGTCAAATAAACAACGCGATAAAATCCGTATATAGTAGTTTAATTTCAATGAATAATATTCGCGTAAACAGAAGACAATATTATAGATTAACCAGTAAAAATTTATCCAAAAATGTTTCTTATATTTCGAGCGTCTCCATTATTTTATCTTAGCATTAAATCGCTACGAAACTGTAGCAGCCTCTTATACGAAGGCAATAGTAATCCATTAGTATTAATGTGTGTGCATATGTTATTCAGCCTAAGGCACGGATAGCTGAACAATGGGCTAAGTCGGGCCCGACCATTTCATGCTGGCTTTAGCTAAGTACGGCGTACGGCCACCGTTGTAACATATTAATGTCTTTTACATTAATCATCATAGCTTACGTTTCGTTTAGTTACTAGCTTTTGCCCGCGGCTTCACTCGCGGTTATGTCGATTATGTATAAGGAACGGTAATTTTTCTTGATGAAAGGTACAACATTGTACTTTTCTATATTCCTGGGGCCCAAATCTGCTATTACAATAGTGTCAGTATGGTCTATCATTGCTTTCATAATTGTTGATTTTGACAAGTTTGGTAATCTACAAATATAATGGCGTCATTATGACTTTCTGATGGTTAACCACTGACACTCCATTGGAAAAAAGGCATAGAATGGTAATCTCGTACATAATGACAAATGAATGACTGACGTATGCGGTAATCTGCTAAAATTTTGACAGTTCCTTTGATCAAATTGCTTTTTACACTAATAAATAATATGTAAAAATATATATGAACAAAATCTGGCATGAATAAATGTTCAAATTTAGTAGTCGTTTTTCAAAAATCACTTCTACTAGCGGCTTTTATAATAATAGCAATACAACATGTCATTCTACCACAATTCTATTACGAGCCCATTGACCGACCAATGATCGACCATTATGAATTTAGCAGATTACGAACTTTAAAAAAAATTGCATTGGAATTGCAGTTACGTCGTGTCGGAATGACGAATTTATAAAAATAGCAGACTTAGGCTCCTGACAACGCGTATGCGAAATTTCACGATGATCGGTCAAGTAGTTAAGGTGTGAAAGCGTGACGAACAAACTGACATTCGCATTAAATGTATAATATTAGTTAGGATTCGTTTTAATATAAGGTAAACAATAAACAGTGATAGCTTGATGGCAGACCGCTAATAAATGTAAGTTTGTTAACTGCTCCTGTGGCGCAGCGATAGAGAATGCGACTGCTGTGCATGAGGTTTAGGGGTCGAATCCCGGGTCGGGCCACCATAAAGTTATTAGAATTTTCTGTTAAGAAATCTCAATAGCAACCTGAAGTTAGGAAGTTGGCGATGTTAGACACCTCCGTGCTTTGGAAAGCACGTAAAGCCATTGGTCCTACGCCCGATCTCATTCCGGTCGTGGTCGTCGTACCATCGGATCATGAAAGTTAAGGAACAGAGAATGCACTTGTTTGCGCACACGCTTATGCACTATAATATCTCCTGTGATGGCTAATCTTCGTTAATTCTGGACGATATTATTGTTATAAGTTGGTTATGAAATAAATATCTTGCCTTACACACAGTGTGTTGCCATCCTTACTTGTCCGAAGTTCGGCCAAGTCTGGCTCTGTCGAGTTGTAAGTTATTTGCACTGGTAACAACTTGGCCGCGCAACTTGGATTGAAATATCGCTCTGCCAAGCGTTGATTATAAGTGTGGCTAATAAATATTATTAGATGTATGGCAAAGTTGCCAGTTGTCGCCGCACTGCGGTGCAATTTATACCGCAACTATTTGACCTAGTTTAATCTATAATGTTACAAGAACTGTAGCAAAACTATGTCTGTACATTGCCGATGTTTTTTAAATACAAATCAGTTTCGACTCCTTTGAATGGTCTGGATTAAAGCAAAGATTGTAGAAGTGTTGTCTGTCTATATGTTTGTCACCGAATCACGTGAAAATTTTGATCCATTTTACCCAGATATGCAGCTCTGTGCCTCGGAGAGCACGTTAAGCCGTCGGTGCCGGCTGCCACGAAAATCAATGGCAGTCGTTATTGGGAAGTCAGTGCCCTCTAATATCCTGACACTGGTCTAGCCTTAGGGTGTCGTTAGCCTTCGGGTTGCGGAAGTCAGGTGGCAGTCGCTCCGTGTAAAAACTGATATCAAGTCAAATCGGGTTAGACTAGAAAGCCGATCCCGAGTGACTAGGGAATAATAAAGGCTAGGGAGAAGAAGTAGCTTTAAGATTAAATTTAGATCTAAGCTACGTATCGTCGAATTCTGTTCAGCAGAACCTAATCTATGTTCATTTTTATACAGCTGCTTGTGGCCGGTGAGCTACCGAGACACTTGACACGAAGAAGACCGCTCATGGACATTGTTGTGTTTTCTTGCCATCACAGAAGCAATTTCAAGTATAACCAAGCAGTAACAGCATAAAATCTACTACATAGTTACTAAGAATTTAGAGCAGCGATAGCTTAGTGGGGAGACCAACAGACTGCAATGCAGAGGGTCTCGGGTTCGAACCCACGTTGCGCACCTCTGACTTTCGGAAGTTATATGACTTTTTGAAATTATATGCGTATTGATTGACAATTATCGCCTGCTCCGTGCCTCGGAGAGCACGTTAAGCCGTCGGTCCCGGCTGCCATGAACATCTATGGCAGTCGTTATTGGGAGAGTATCGACACAAAAGATCCCACTGGGTCGAAGTGTCGCCGGTCTGCACTGACTGGCCTCCACATAAGATACAAGATACAAGATACTAAGAATTTCTGTGTTCTTTTTAACAAATAACATTAACCCATGAGCATCAAACCAAATAAACAAATACATTTTCCTATCAGATATAATTAGCTTATAGATATAACAGGAAAGCATGTGCCACCCAGAATTGTCTGGTGCCTATCATGGAATGTTAGGTTTCAACTAAAAATCTGGAGCTTATGTGGGCCATCACTGTTTAGGGGCAGTACTTATCCTACTTTAAATTGTGTCATACAGATCTTCTTATATATGAATAAGCAGTAAATCGTTACTACATCTGATAGGATCACATATGAGTTCATCTCTCAGCGCGACAAGGCCGCTTCCACACTTGCTCAAACAATCTTATTATTGTCTACTGATCCATTGTACAACATGTATTGAAATAGGTGCGACTATATACTGTGAGAATACCACTGAACTAAAGACTTTTATTTTGTAAAACAAGAGGAATGCATACGTATATGACACAGGGACATATTAACATCATGCAAACGGGATGCATGATGTTGAAGTCAAATAATAAGTAGCTAACTACATGTTTTTTTTTATACCACTAAGGTGGCAAACAAGCATACGGCCCACCTGATGATAAGTGGTCACCGTAGCCTATAGACGCCTGCAACACCAGAGGCATCACTTGCGCGTTGCCGACCCTTTAGGAATAAAAAGAAGTGGGAAGGAGAAGGAGTGGGAAGGTGGATAGAGGGTGATTGGGCCTCCAGCACTTTCAATCACCGAACGAAACACAACAGTAGGAATATTGCTATTTTACGTCGATATTCTGTGAGAGTCTTTCCCGGTCGAGCCGGCCCATTCATACTGAAATCAGCGAGGCTCTACTACACTAAACATGTTTTGCTTGCTGGCCGCAGACGTTGTTACTGTTCTCTTGTTATTCCGACCTTTGTGGTTGTTTTTCTTTAAAAAGACATCTGCCGCACTAGATATAATTTCTGTGTCGCGGGAGACTTTACAAACATTCAAACAGACACAAAAACGTCGCCACTAACTCCGCAAACCGTAAGGCTGCACCATCGCCGACACCGGCAAGAGCTCGGGCTAGAGCCCAAGAGTTCCCGCCGCTTCCAGCGACCAGTATGCCTACGCCTACGCAGAAGGTACCGCAGCAGCGTCGACCTGCGACGGCTCAAAAGCCAGCTGCGCCGGCCCAAACACCCGGCCCCTCAACCTCTGCCGGAGGAGCGGGTCACGCCCACTTAAGGGGCACCTTAAGTGGGCGTGACCCGCTCCAGTAGCATTGACTGCAGCGATGCTTGTTATCGCAGCCAAGCGACGGAGGAGGAGGACGTCATTGTAGTCATGGACCAAGTACATATCTATCATCTCCTCCAGGCGAACTTCAACCACTCCGCCCGAGTGCAGGATTTATTCCAGCTGTCCATGGCGGAGTAGTTTATTGGTATAGCCCTAGCTGCGGAGCCGTATAACATCCCTCCCTGTCCCAATTGGATAGGTGACCGGGACAGCTTTGTGGCGGTCGTCGGCTCCACGGCATCGCGCTCCTCTCCCCGCTCTATCAAGGAAAGGGGACCGGGATCCACAATCTTTGGTGTGTACTTCTCCCCTAATCGGAGTCTGACAGACTTCGAGACCTTCCTTAACAATTTGGAGGCCTCGATACGGCGGATGTCATCTAGCCGCATTATTGTGATGGGGGACTTTAACACAAAGTCGCTTGCGTGGGGCTCCCCACGCACGGATGTCCGAGAAGAGGCGATCCAGGAGTGGGCTAATGCAGCGGGACTCTGTTTACTTAACAGAGGTACCGCTTATACGTGTGTGTGACAGCAGGGGGGTCGAGAGTGCACTTTTCGTTCGCTACCCCTGCCCTCGCTGCACGCGTAAGTGTCTGGCGTGTCCTGGAGGGGGCTGAGACTCTATCGGACCATTTGTACATCCATTTAGAAGTCTCCTCTCTCCAGGGAATCAGTAGGGGTCATCGCCCGCTGGCCGGCGGAGCTCCTCGCTTTCCGCCGTGGGCCTTGGGACGGCTGAATCGGGACCTGTTGGAAGAGGCAGCCATAGTACAAGCCTAGCTGTCTCCTGCACCTGTGTTCAGGGAGGTAGATGCCGGGGCTGTCCTTTCCGATGCAAAAGAGTCTCTTCAGTTGGCCATCTGCCGCTCTAAAGAGCGGGCAAGGGAGGAGGATCTTGACCGTGACCCCTGGGGGCTTACCGCGCAGTGCTAAATAAGCTTCGCACGCGGGCTCCCCCTCTTACGGAGACCCTCCAGCCCAACTTTCTCTCCCAGGTGGTCGAGGCACTCTTTCCTGGCCGGGAATAGCACGTGCCTCCGATAATGGCCCCAATGGGAGACCAATATCGGGTGCCGATTTCTATTGTGGCCCCGGTTATAGACGCAGAGATGAGGGCGGTTCTCTTGCGGATCCGCTCCAAGAAGACTGCTTCTGGACCTGATGGTGTACCTACACCATGGTGTACCAGCCTCGCGCTGGCCCTCGATTACCTGGATGTCCGCCTTAGGGACCTCTTCGACGCGAGTCTCGTGTCGGGACGTTTCCCTGAGTGCTGGAAGGTCTCCAGAATCGGTCGCTGTCTATAGGCCCATTGTGCTGCTGGACGAAGTGGGGAAGATGCTAAAGAAGATCCTCGCTACCCGCATCGCCCAGGATTTAAGTACGGTTGGTCCCAATTTGTCGGACGCCCAGTTTGGATTTCGACAGTCGGGGCTGTTATGTGCCTGAAAGCCGCGGCCGAGGAGGCGGTCACCGGTGGCAGCGTGCTGTTGGCAGTGTCCTTGGACATCGCCAACGCTTTTAACAGACTGCCATTCAGCTGTGTCCGGGAGGCGCTTCTACATCACGGAGTGCCCTTGTTTCTGGAGCAGCTGGTGGCAGACTACCTCGGACGAAGGAGTGTCCTCCTTGAAGTTAGTGGCGAAGTTTGGCGGCAACCCATGTCGTGCGGTGTCCCACAGGGCTGTATTCTTGGTTCACTCCTGTGGGTTATCTGGTTCAACTGGGCCCTGCGTGGTGCCCTTATCCTCCGGGCTGAACGTCATCAGCTATACTGACGACACTCTCGTCGGGGTAACTTCGAGGAGGCGGCCCACCTGGCCACTATGGGGGTATCCCAGGTGGTTGGGCGTATCGAGGCGCTAGGTTTGCGGGTGGCTCTTTCCAAAACGGAGGCCCTAATTTTTCATGGACCCCGTCGCAAGCCACCCAGCGGCGCCTCGATGGGCTCGGTTCATGTCCTAGTCCAGGCCCATATGAGGTACTTGGGCTTGGTACTGGAAGGGCGATGGCGCTTCGACGAGCACTTCAGCCGTTTTATTCCGAGGCTTCCCTCCAGCCGGTGTTAGAGCGGTGGGCAGGGCGGCAACATGGGACCCTTTCCTTCCGACTGGTGCAGGTGTTATCAGGCGGCGGCAGGCACGGTTGCTTTGGCAAGTACCTGCACACAGTCGCTAGGAGGGAACCGAGTCCCATCTGCCACCACTGCGATAGTACTAAGGACACGGCGCAGCACCCGCTCGAGATATGTCCTGCCTGTGCGGTGCAGCGCCGTGTACTCGTCGACGTTGTGGCCATCGACCTCTCGCTGCCGGCCGTGACCAAAGCCATAGTCGACAGCGAGAGGAACTAGATAGCTGTCGCATCCTTCTGCAAGGACGTTATCTCGCGGAAGGAGGCGGCGGAGCGGATCCGTGAGGAAAGTATTCTTGCAGATCTGAGCCGCCGTTGGCGGCTCGGGCGGCGCTGGCGCGCGTATGCGCGCCTTATACCGCCATAGTGAAAGCAAGCAAGCAAGCACGCAAGCCATTGAATCGGAGCGATGCTCTCAGTCATGCCGGGGCGTCGCCAAGAAGGAGGAGGGCACTGCTGGGTGAGTCGCTGATGTAGTTTCAGTTCTAGCGACTCACCCACCATTCAAGGCAGCGAGTTGGCACACCGTGGTGGGTTTATTCGGTAGTACCCAGGAATTTCCATCTTTTCCCGGTTGAGCACGACATAACCTCTCCGCTCCCCTTTTCCGCGGAGGGGTACGCGTCAAAGCTTTCCCCCACGTTAAAAAAAAGAAATAGGGTCCAAACAAAAATCCCACGTTGTACATGCAGTACAGTCTAGTCTGCGACTCCGTTCGTCCTGCCGTCGGTTTCTTCATAAAGTTTATTAACCGAAAAGTGACATAGACTATGTACTTTCCCTCAAAAAATAATAATTCCCGTGGAATAACTTTTATTGCATAACGAATAATGAACCAGGGAACAAAGTCATGTAAATACAATGCAGTGCAATCAGTCTATCGAATATTTTATTCCATAAATACATAATTCTGACGATAACTGTTAATTATTTCCTGCCTTGTAAATAAGGAAGAATGTAATGATTATTATAATTAAATACATACATATTTGTTTATAATAATACTATTTACGTCTACAATAATAATTGTTGAATGCAATACATACAATGCTATCCGTGCATTTTAAGAATATTTAAATACTATAATTTGTTTCGTGAGGTACTAATCATCCGTTCATGGGTAATGGTATTATACACAAACAAACGCTTAAAATAAATAATACCGTCTCCTTGCAAAGTTGTGTTATAAGAACTGTTATAAGTTATAAAAAGAGTAAAGTAAAAGTTATACATACATACTATCAAATACAAGAAAAATATTTCATGCAATAGACCGCGCGAAAAATAAATTAGATTTTATTAAAATGAACATTTTACAATATAAGACAACGATTTTTAAATACGTTACAATATAGTATTCATTTACCTTTATATTTCTTAACATATTGTCTATCTTGCGTCAATGGTCACAGTTTGACTAATGTCAATACCGCAGCGCCATTGTGACGTGCGACTTTCAACAACTACCCTCACGCGTACCAAAACATTTTCATTCAAAGAAAGTCGTATAAAAATATTTTCTTTTAAAAGTACATTCTACTATAGCGTACATTCCATTGCATCTCACGTTACCATCTCACAGTGGCCGTGAGAAAGATCTATTAAAAATATTTACCTAAGTTCCCACTCCAAGCGGTCGCGGTGGTATTTTTAAATAAGATGATATTAGTCGGCGCGGTGACCACGTCTTATAGTTCTGTGATTGTTAGCACATATCGACATGAACGTGTTATTGTTTTTGCTCTTCGCTAATATTGGATATTGTACGGCTAGGCAATTCGTTGATAAATTAGGTAAGTGGTCCTTTTAATATTATAATAAATATATATATATATATATATTTAATTATTGTATTTTTTGGGCACCCAATAGCTCAATAGTGTTTTAGGACACCATGTATATAAAAAAGTGGTGTAACAGAAAACGCTCAATTTTGAAAAGATTTTTTTTGGTGTTAATATAGTGTTATTGTCTCATTAATGTGATTTTTTTTTGGGTGTAAATTTATTTAAATTCATAAATAATGTTTTCACAATATTTTTTGGGATGTAACGGTTTAGGTAACCTAAGAGCAGCGATAGTTCAGTGGGGAGACCAACAGACTGCAATGCAGAGGGTTTCGGGTTCGAACCCACATCGCGCATCTCTGACTTTCGGATTTATATGACTTTTCGAAATTATGTGCGTATTGATTGACAATTATCGCCTACTCCGTGCCTCGGAGAGCACGTTAAGCCGTCGGTCCCGTCTGCCATGAACATCTATGGTAGTCGTTATTGGGAGAGTGTCGACACAAAACACCCCACTGGGTCGAAGTGTCGCCGGTCTGCGCTGACTAGCCCCCACATAAGATAAGATAGATATCCTAATTCATTATGATAATGACAGTAGTATGAAACATGATTTTTGGACGAGGGCGCTTACACGCTCACTTCGTAAGTGAATACATACATACATACATAGATTCACGCCTGTTTCCCAGAGGGGTAGGCAGAGACTACGGATTTCCATTTGCTACGATCCTGACACACTTCTCTGGCTTTATTCACTTTCATCACATTCCTTATACACGCCCGTCGGTTCAAGGTGCTCTTAACCTGGCCTTTGTCCAGAACGCCTCCGACCTGATCAAGAAACATTCGCCTAGGTCTTCCTCTTGTGACTGTTCCATTCACACTAGCCTTATAAACTTTCTTAGTCAGTCTTTCCTCGTCCATTCTTTCTACATGCCCAAACCTCGTAAGTGAATGTGCTTGAAAAACATACATTATAATAATTATTACTTTCAAAAAGAAAATAGAAATATTAATACAAAACAAATCACCAAGTACCTTTTCATTGCTTAAATAAAATTAACCAGATGTTGGCTAGCCACAAATAGATAAAACATTTATTGCATATTAACCATATGAAATAAGATATAAAACCAAATAACCTATTTAATGCGTTAGCATGTTTTATTATGACTTTAACCTCTAACAACCTTATTCAATTGAGCATTTATATTTTATATGGCTATTGACCTTTCAGCCCCAATAAAAGCAATCCAAATATAAGTGTATAAGTTTAGACCTGTGTTGTTAAATAAAATAAAACTTTTTTTTTTAAATAGCTCTCGTGCTTGTTTTAATTCCTGTGTTGCGAAAGACTATATAAACAAACGAACAACGGACACAAAGAACACCCAGAATCAGAACAACTATCTGTGGACGACACAATTTTTATCCCGTGTCGGGACAAACGCACAACACTGCGCAGTGGCATCTATTATCTATTAGTTCCCAAAGTGGTTCAGGTGGACCCCAGGGGTCCACTTGAGACTCGACGGCGGTCTACGTTGGCATGACAAAAAATATGGGATCCACAATTCGTAAGCGTAGGTCCACAAAAATTTATTTGCTTGACTTAAATGTTGGCTTGACTTCACCTATCAATGTAGGCAGATAATATTTTCATCAGTAACAGTGGTTTAAAAAGAAAAGGTCATTCCGTAGAGATTTGATCAAATATAAATACGAATGCCAAGGAATATGGTAGAATAGCTGGCAGAAGGTCCACCGGAATCAGCTAAATTTGAAAGTGGTCTATGAGAAAAAATGTCTGGGAACCTCTTATCTATACTATTATCCCACGGGAAAGCATTACCAGAATAAAAGCTCAAAAGATACTTACCAGATATCCAGAACATAGTTTATCTAAGTGCCAAGTTAGAATGAGTATTAACAATATGTGTTAATTAGAACGGTTATTAATAAAAAGCTAGAAAGTGGCAGCTACTTTGGTTATCATTATTGATATATTTTACCGTGTCTCGAAAACTATAAAATTTTAAGATTTAGTTAAATGTTAAGAATTGATTTATGTAAAGGGTTTACACAAATCATATTTTGCCTTAAGAAAAAGCAATATAACAATGGGGAAACAAGAATACCAACGGTTATGTTACGATTTATCTTGCGTTAGTCGTCATCAAATCTTCAAGATTAAGACGAACCCTACATTCCTCTCCTTGTGATCACGGTTACTTAAAACCAGCCTAAAATCTCGTAAAAAATAGTTCCAAGTGATATCTGAATAGTAATGATTGAAATAAACTGTGATAAAATCTGTATAAAGAAGTTTAATTTTAATGATAAACTTACTAATAATATTGTTTTACGTTTACACATTAATAATAATAATAATAATGATGTATGATTTATCCATGCAATGATTATCGATGTCACCATTCCCCATGACGGCAATCTCGCGAAAGCTGAAAAGGATAAACAAATTAAATATCTTGATTTAGCTCGCGAGGTTGTCGACGTTTGGGATGTGGATTCGGCAATCATTGTACCGATAGTCATATCTGTCAATGGTCTAATTGCCAAGAGCCTCGATCACCATCTAAAGAGGCTCGTGTTAGGTGCTTGGATCAGGGGTTTGATGCAGAAGGCAGTGTTATTAGATACAGCGCGCATTGTGAGGAGGTTCCTGTGTCTGGAATCCTAACCACCGGCAGCTTGGACCCTGTTCCCGATGCCGGTGGGGTACCATACATTTTATATTTTTAAATGTTTTTTTTATATATATATATATATATACATATATATTTAAAATGAAAAATGTATTGCGAAAATAGAAATAAAGAGTATAATAACAAAATAATAATAAATAAATAATCATCTCTCGAAGGGCCTCTACATGTTATACCCATGTCCCCGTGTAAGCCTCCTAAAGGCCCGGGTATTTTTCTGACGTATTAGGGAAATACCCGTGAAAGAGAAACAAATAATAATAATAATAAACTGTTCCACTACTGGGCACAGGCCTCTTTTCAGTGCAAGTAGGGTTAGGCCATAGTCCACCACGCTGGCCCACTGCCGGTTGCCATACTTCACATATTACTTCACATATTGCCATACTTCACATAACATTATAGAGACCTGTCAGACATGCAGATGTCCTCACAATCATTTTCCTTCAACATTAATGCGCGCCTTGGGCTCGAACTCAAGACGTCTGCGTGGCGGTTCAACGAGTTCCCAGTAGGCTATCGCTGCTTAAGACTGCGCCGAGCGTAAGACAGATAACGACAAAGCTCGCGTGGCGCATATTCAAATCGGCGCGCGGCCGCCAAGTAAAATTGTATGGAGGATTTGAAGTGCTTTTTTGATAAATATGTATCTTTATTGTCAACCAATAACTTAAATATTTGGGACGGACGAATTGTAATATAACTATTTATGTTTCGTTTAAGCTGTAAAATAGGACAGATTTCTACTGTTATAATCTAAAAATCACGTAACACGAGCTTACGATATTGAATTTTTCGTGCAAATTTACGTAATTTTGTAGGCGAAAATATTAATTATTTTACGTTTTTTACACAGAGTAATTGTAAACACATTCATTGTTATGGTAAATGTATATTTTATATGTATATTAAACAAAAAGTTAACTTAACTGTGACCGCCTGTTTTGGCACATTTCGTTCGGCGCAGTCTTAATATAAAATAATATTTTCGTACCAATACAATTTTCCAATTTACTTTTTCGCCAGGAACATAATCATAATTTATTGGCACAAACAGCAATGCTGTAATACTACTTACAACAAATAGTAACTGATTTCAAAAGTCCCTAGTATAATAATAATACCAACAAACATTATTACAACCAGTCATACTTCCACCAATGTAAAAAAGACTAAACCGATATCGAATATCGTTACGCTATGGTTCTGTTCGTTTGTTCGACCAATTAGAACATGCATCGGTACAATCACCAGTCCATTGCGTCTGGCTGTGCCATTCTATTTCTCTATTTTTTTACCATTTCCAATATTACGTCGGTAAAGGATGGAAACAAAAAACAGGAAAGTTAGCGATCGCAATAATATAATAATAATAATATTCTATAATAATAATATTCTACCACATACACACAACACCATCTAGCCCAAACTAAGCAGAGCTTGTACCATGGGTACTAGACAATGGATAAACATACATATATACTATTTTTTCTAAATACCTACATAATATACATAGAAACACCCAGGCCAAGACAAACACCCATGTTCATGCACACAAATGTTTGACTTGTGCGGGAATCGAACCCGCGACCTCAGGCGTGGCAGTCGGTTACACTAACCACCATCACGGCCGACAATATAAGCTCATGTTTTTTAAAAACGTAATGGTTTATAAACAACAAGCAAAATTTAAAAAATATCCGTTAGTGTGATATCCGATATAGTGATATTTAATTTCATGCGATAAAAATAAAAACAATTCCAGATTTATCGTATGATATTATCTTAAAATAATATCATACGATAAAAATAAAATACTTTACACCTCGTTCTCATGTTTTTCATTTTCATTAAAAAGAAAGCCTCATATTTATGCAAATTCTAAAGTATAGCCCTGAATTAGCACGGAGCTCATTAAGAAAGTATTTATTTTTAAGAAAGTCTAGACCAGTTTAACTGCGATCGGCCGCAAACAGTTTTATTCTAACTCCGAAGGCTTCTAGAAAACACTACTCTAAATTAAAATACTAAATCAATATACATATACTTTTGCTCGCAACAACAGAATGTCATGAAAAGTAACTTGCGTAAGTAAGAAACTTGCTCTGGTTATATGCATCATGGTAATGACCGATGCGAGATACCCGTGCAAATTATCTTATCTTATCTTATGTGGGGGCCAGTCAGTGCAGACCGGCGACACTTCGATCCAGTGGGATCTTTTGTGTTGACACTTCCAATAACGACTGCCATAGATGTTCATGGCAGCCGGGACCAATGGCTTAAAGTGCTCTCCGAGGCACGGAGCAGGCGATAATTATCAATCATTACGCACATAATTTCGAAAAGTCATATAACTTCCGAAAGTCAGAGGTGTGTGACGTGGGTTCGAACCCGAGACCCACGTCAAACGACCCGTGCAAGTTACTCTTATATTACCTTACGTATGTACCCCGCGCCAGTACCTTGCGCATGAAACGCACTGCAGTAATTTGCTAAGTATAGAATCATCTTTAGCCTAGGTTACTCTGGGATAGTGTATTTAGTGTTAGTATAAGAATTTCATGATCGATTTAGTAGTTCCAGAGATGACTCAATTCCATTTAAACAAAAAAAAAATCCTAATAATAATAACTAGTAATGTAGAGAAATTACAGCGTTTTAAAAAGCCGAACCTAAAACACATTATTGGTAATTTAAAATTAAGAAATCGCAAAGCAAACTAATCATTACTAATATTATAAATTCGAAAGTAACTCTGTCTGGCTCTTACCTTTTCACGTCTAACCGACTTTACCGATTTAGATAAAATTTGTTATAGATACAGTTTAAAACCTGGAGAAGGACGTAGGCTACTTTTTATTGATTTAGGTAACTTTAAGGAACTCTTTTTAAATGGTAAAGTAAAATAATGTTTACAAAACTTAGCTAACATATAAAAGCTTTAACAAAGTTAGATTTCTAATTATTTGATATTTTTTAAGGAATCAATCTGAATATTGTCTTCTGTTTACGCGAATGTTATTCATTGAAATTAAACTACTATATACGGATTTTATCGCGTTATATATATGTGACAATTTCAAAATGTTGTAATAAAGTGTAAAATAAATAACGCGATAAAATCCGTATATAGTAGTTTAATTTCAATGAATCATATATATAATATGTAACTCGTATTAACGCGATCATGCATAATCAATAAAACCTTTTTTATGCTTGACGTTTCGACCAGGTTACACCGGCCGTGGTCACAAGCTGACTGGTGCTGTGATGAATCAATCTGAACTTTTGTTTGTGATATGAACTTTTGTTGTTGCATCTCTTTTACGCCTACACAAATCGATAGTGAGAGCTATAGTCAAGGTCGTTGGCAGCTTTTGAGACTGTAAGTTCAGAGACTCTTTTGTCTAGCCATTGGTTAGATAAAGACGTCTTAAACATAAATAGCCTGCTTCTTACGTAATGAGCACCTTAGCAATATTTATTTTCTCAAGAGAATGAGTTATTATCCTCTTTTCTGTAATGTGGCAAGACACGCATTTGCTTACTAAATACATACATTTATGGATAGCATAGTAACTTATGTGGTCACCTCGCCATTGCCATTGCGCCGAGTGTGGTTTCGACCATGTGGTAAAAATGTTTTTACCAATATTTGTGTGATCCACCAATAGTTTTTCCGAGTCTTGGTGTTCTTTGTGTCCGCTGTTTGAATGTTTGTAAAGTCTCGCGATACATGTACTAGAATTACTGCATGCACGTGAGCAGTTTAAAAAATATATGTGCAAAGGTTTTTCAATGGTGCCCAACCCCCAGCCTTAATCCTTAACGAGAACAACCCTACATAAATATACTCACACGCGTGAGTGTAAGTGAGTGTGTGAGTGTCCCCTAAGAAATTAATCCTCATTTTCCATATATTTAAAAGAAAACAGCATAAATGCTATCTTTTAATCTCGTACTAAAATATTTCACAACACACACGTATAGAAGAGGGTCTAGTAAATTAAATTAATCCCTATTTAAATACGCAGGTAGGCAGGATTTGCAAGCATATAGGTATTATTAATCTGTACCTAAAGCTTTTTCATACTGACGATTTTGGAGCGTTTTCGCAGCGACGATTCGTTCAGACAATGCACGTTGGTGTCAGATACATTATTAGGCTTCACATTGACGCTCTTTGTACGTTTATGTATTGACATAAACGAAGTCGAATAGTTAGGTGGGAAAGTGCAACGCGTCAAACGTAATCAGATCACCGACAGATCTTTCGACTTGAAGTTTCGGCCAGGTTGTGACAAGACAGTCTGTTTATGACCACAGCCAGGGCAACCTGGCCCGTCGCCGAGACGGCAAGTTTTCCATAAGGGTATGTAAATACTGATCATGATGCAACGCAAAACTATAATTTGTGGCACAGTTGATATTTTTAATTAATTAAACAGATTAATTACGCAATACGTTTACTAACATACTTGGCGTCAAAAGTCGATTACTGCGTTCCGTGCTATTACCACGAAGTAAAACCCACGATGAAAGTCCTTACTTGGACTTAATGACTTGATCCTAAATTCCTATACGCTCATCTATAATATGTAAGTGCACCTCTTCAGGCGTTTCATTTAGCTTCCCATGTATCTACATAATTTATATCCATAAAAAGTATTTTATAACGCAGCCACTAATCTCTAATATGTAAAGACTTTTCAAGCGTCAGCACACAAATGATAAACCAACCTGAACAATTTGTACCCTCAACGAGCGCCGTATCAAAAATTCCACCACAATAAATATTTATGAGTAAGCGAGATGTTATTTAACAAAAAACTGCCTTTGTTAAGTCCTATTGAATTTTGTAAAAAGGTCGATTGTTTTTCCCCCTTTAAATAGGTTATTATTTGGCCGCGTATCATTGTGCCCGGTTTAAAAATTCAAGCATTGATCTAAAGTGGGGTTGTGGGGTGATGCTCCCTGTAATGTGTCGTGCGAAACAATTTTCTTAAATAAATTGGCGGTTTGGTGAACATTTTTCGCTTTTTTGGTGATGAATACATATCGTTTAGTATGTAAAGTAAATGCTTTGAAGATGTCTAAATTATTTAACAGCTATATTCGGTAAATTTAATGTGTAAAACAGCTCGTGACGTAAAAATGCCCGCAGTTCCGTTTTCTGGGGAACAGAACTTTTTTCTGGATAAAAGGTAGGTGAGTTTTTTTTGAAACCCCTGACAACATGTATGCGTAATTTCATGATTATCGGTCGAGTTGTACTCCACCTTAACTACTTGACCGATCACCATGAAATTTCGCAAACAAACGAAAGCAAATAAACAACCTTCGCTTTTATAATATGAATTAGGATTTCTAATACTTTTGTACGAGTACTGAAAGTCTTTTTATTTCGAAGCAACGCCTGTACTCAGCAGTAGTCAAATAGAAAACATTGCCGATATCCGATTCACATTTTGTCATTAATTTTCAGAACATAGGTTAGTTGCCTGCTAGTTTTTTTGGTAGATATTATACATATATCGGTTTCCGAAATAAAATAATTTTGTTCTTAGGCCGTAAAACTATCTGCATCTATTCGCAGAGGCGTGCGGCAGGGCTGTGTGTTGGCCCCTACCTTGTCTAGGATTTTCTTTTCGTTGCTTTTAAGAGCTGCCTTTGGCGAAGACCAACAAGGTGTCCATCTTCATAAAAGGGCTAATGGGAAGCTATACAACATTTCCCTCCTAAAATCAAAGCGCAATCGAGAAGACCGCGAAGATGGCGCCGCTTTTATTGTAACGTCTCCATGCGAGCTTCAAACCATGATCGATAAATTCTCTCATGCATGTGATCTGTTTTCCATGTCCATTTATGCCAAGAAAACTGTGATACTAGCCCAAAGGTTTGCGCAAAACCAGCAATATCACTGGGCAGCACCCTATTACAAGTAGTCTACAAGTTTTGCTAACTTGGTTCGATCGTTACTAGCAACCTCTCGCTTAATGTGAAAATTGACACTCGCATAGGCAAAGCGGTGACCATGTTCAAACAGCTTCGTTCATGAGTATGGGACAATAACCACCTGACAATCAAAACCAAAATATTGGTCTATCGAGCGTGCATTCTCAGCATGCTCTTGTACGAAACTGAGACATGGACCTCGTAAGCTAAACGTCAACGTCGACTCAACTCTTTTCGTATGCGCTGCGTGCGCAGTATCTTGGGCATTACGAGGAAGGACCGGGCTACAAATAAAGCAGTTCTCGCGAAAGCGCAGCTGCCCAGCCTAACTGCACTGCTTAAACAACGACGACTGCGGTGGCTTGGGCACGTGCATCGTATGGACACTTCCAGACTGCCAAGGCAAGCTCATGCTGGGTGCTATAGCCGTTGCCAAGAGAAGTGTTGGGCGTCCATTACTCCGCTTTAAAAACTGCGTCAGGCTCGATATTGAAAGAAGCCAAGGCACTGGCTTATTTCAATATCGAGCATGGCGCATGGGAGAAGCTTGCAGAAGAAAGGGACCGGTCGAGAAACTTGGTTACGCAAGGAATGAAGCTCCACAATAGAGCGTATTTCGACAAGCTTGCCGAAAAGTGGACCAAAAGGCACGAAAGCGATAACCTTCCATTAAGTCCATCAGCTCGATATACGTATGCTCTGTCTGCGGTCGATCTTCGCTCTAGAATTGGACTAAATAGTCACTTCAAGAAGTGTTTAAAACAATCGCGCACTGCTTAAAACATCTTAAATAGATGAAAAAGCAAATAGAAACGTCGTTAATATTATCGAAAAAATTTATAATATTACTAGTTTTTCCCGCGGCTTCGCTCGCTCGGGAATAGTACTTTTCCTGGATTAAGGGAACTCTATGTCCTTTTATGTTATGTTCTCTGAACAACGTGTATGCGAAACATCATGATGATCGGTCGAGTAGTTAAGGCGTGAGAGCGTAACAAAAAAACTCACATTCACATTTATAATATTAGTTAGGAGTTCGCGTCTATTCTTAACGGACATCCACCTTGCGTTATTCATTATCCAACTAAATCATTCTTAATTATTTATTCAAACGCCAACGTGCCCTCGCATAGCATTTTATTATAACAACACCGGTATTGACCGCCATTGACCGGGGTGGCCATATACTACCATAATGGTAGATCAGAGAAGGGATGCTGCTTTAATCACGACGATTACCAGCCGGGAAAGATGCATTATTTATTTGCTATTGCCACGGCTATCTGTGGTATACTCGTAATATATGGATGATGATTAATATGTATGAATGCATGTTGTATTTTGTTTCTATACTTATACAATCAGTGAAAGTAATATCGAGTTATTTATTGTGAATGTTGTGATTGTTTGTTACCTTTTAACTGCTAAACTGCTGAATCGATTTTGATTTTATTTGGCACAGCATAGAAATTGCTTGACAACTAAGGAAAGGCATGTTTATGTCCTGAATCAACGCCTATACTTGCTTTCCGAGGCATGGAAAATACCAACACACGCCAAATTACTAGTTCTGGGCCCCTATTGAGCTTTTCATGACAGTAAAATCTAATAAACTTCCTTACTTCTTTTATTTCTTAAAAAAAATACATCTCCTGCAATAGGAATAATGTCTGTGTCGCGGAGATTTTACAAACATTTAAACAACGGACACAACGAACTTTATTCATTCTGGGTGTCCGGTGTTTAAACTATCTTATAATATATTTTAGTTTATTTGTAAACCGCTATTTGTGGATCACACAAACTTTTGTCTCGTGTGGAAATTGAACCCCCAAAATACCCTGTGACCACTAAAACCACTCCTTAAGCCACTGTTGGCCTGACACAGGAATCGAACTATTACGCGCTCTGACCGAATTTAGATATTAAAAGAAAGATTTTGTTTGTCCTTGAAAATAGAATTATATTATTTAAAGAAATAGAAAATAACACACAAGTGAACAGCTCGGAAATCGGACAGAGACTGGGACTGGCAGGTTCTTTGGGTGGTTCCTAGGTATGGGAATACGGTTGCTATGGCCCAAAAGTGCTGAGTAAGGCGAAAGTTGAGTCTGGTAAGCGTAAGGCATAGAGAGGACCGGGTATAACAGAACCCGAAAATTCGCTTTACATAGCTTAGACAAAACTGGTCTGGGTGTTTCTATGTATAATATGTATATATTTACAAAAAAAAAAAAAAAGTATATATGTATGTTTATCCATTGTCTAGTACCCATAGTACAAGCTCTGCTTAGTTTGGGCTAGATGGTGTTGTGTGTATGTGATAGAATATTATAATAATATATTATATTATTATTATATTATTATAAATAAAGATTATAGTATGCAATGATTCTATTATTTATTCTAACTCAGAAACGTATTCTCGTACAGAATGTTATCCATTCTTTTACCCCAAACTATTTAACCCTGGGGTAATAAAACTGTCTACCCTTTCATTTGCACACCTCGTGAACAAATCTCGTGTTACATGTGTAAATCTACGCGACACGTTCAAGTATCACACAGGCACATCTCCCTGTAATTCCCCTACTACCCGCTTTCAGGAAGAATCCGAGAAAATAAAATTTCGCGGTGAAAACTCGACATCGTCGAATTTCAGAGATTATTTTATTTGTTTCTGTTAGTGAGTTTAGAGTTTGTATTTTTGCTATATTTTAACTAAATTATGCTTGCGGTTTCGCTCGCGTAAATGAAGGTTATGTTATTAACCGTACTTTTTTTTGGATGAATATTCTTTTCTGCTCCCCTCGCAACGTGTATGCGAAATTTCATAACGATCGGTCGACTAGTTAAGTGAAAACGTAACAAAAAAATAAACTCACATTCGCATTTACAAGCCTTACTTATAGTCAGTCTGTCCGTCTGTTACCTAATCAGGGCTAAACCACTATACCGATTTGGATGAAAATTTAAACTGGGAAAATGCATAGGCTTCTTTTATTGACGTAGGTACCACGCGGAGCGGCGCGTCAAAGCTAGTATTAGCTATATAAAGTTAGAATAGCAAGGATTATACCAATTCTCACTCTCCTCCGTTTGTGCAAAATACTTCATGGAGTACGAAGTTTTCTCTTTACGTATTTGTTATAAAGACTATAATTGACTTTACGTATGATAAAAATGTTCGTTATATATTAAAATGTATAATTTTGCTGCTTATTTTACTAAATAGGATTTCTCTTAAATAATAATAATAATAATAATAATAATATTCTATCACATACACACAACACCATCTAGCCCAAACTAAGCAGAGCTTGTACTATGGGTACTAGACAATGGATAAACATACATATATACTTTCTTTTTTGTAAATACATACATATTATACATAGGAAAATAATAATAATAATAATAATAATAATAATATTCTACCACATACACACAACACCGTCTAGCCCAAACTAAGCAGAGCTTGTACTATGGGTACTAGACAATGGATAAACATACTTATATACTTTTTTTTTTTGTAAATACATACATATTATACATAGAAACACCCAGACCAAGACAAACATCCATGTTCATGCACACAAATGTTTGACTTGTGCGGGAATCGAACCCGCGACCTCAGGCGTGGCAGTTGGTTACACTAACCACTACGCCATCGAGGCCGACAAAAAAAAGTAAAAGTACTTACTTCAAAAATCATGTAAATTTTATATTAATTTTTGCCTTGATGGTGCAGCGAAAGTAAATGCGATTGCTGTACATGGTTTCGTTTCCCGAATCGAGTAAAGAATTAGTGGAATTTTTCAAAGAAGAATTTTCAATAGTAGCACGGAACTCAGAATTGTGGCCAGTAAACGGCAACGTAGGTACCTGAATCAAAGCTAACGAAACGGGAAAACCTCTGCTTATCCCTTCACGAATAAAGGCGTGAAATTTTATGAATGCAATTGTATATTAATTTTGATATCATGATTTACTATTAGGTATTGAGCCTACGAGAAGAAACCTGCAAGAAACTCACGGCCACTCATTTAAATCACCATTCAATTAAAACAAATCGTTTCATTCCAGTAATCGAAACCAGATCACGTAGAAAAGGCACTTTACTTTATAACGAATTATGAACAAGCTCGAAGTTTTTTAATATATAATATAATAATAATAATATAATATTCTATCACATACACACAACACCATCTAGAGGTGACCAGACTTTTTTCTAATAGACCATTTTCAAAATTTAGCTGGTTCTGGTGGATCCCCTGCAGCTACATTTGTACCATATTCCTTGGCATTCGTATTTATATTGGTGAAATATCAAAAAAGTTTGATTAAATCTCTACGGGCTGATTTTTTTTTTAATTCTCTATTTTAGAGACCACTGGTACTGAATATGTAATATGCAGGTTTTTACATGTAACAATCACGCAAATAAATTTTCGTGGATCCGTGGACCCCTGGGGGTCCACTTTGGCAACTAATGATCTAGCCCAAACTAAGCAGAACTTGTACTATGGGTACTAGACAATGGATAAACAAACATAATATATACTTTTTTTTTGTAAATATATACATATTATTACATAGAAACAATATTATATAAAAGCCTTCAGAAAGTTTCTGACAACTCGTGAAAGTACGTAGAGCGCGTGTCTAGTCAAGAACTTATATTGACTGAGCTAATGAATATTGAATGAAGGAAAGTGTGTCAAACGCTTATCTTTAGCTCAAGTTTAAGTCAAGAGGAGTCGGGCTTCACTAACACGGCTATTTTTGTGATAGCCCGCACTTTTGTGTCTACATTTAACGGCTTTACCGCCGTGTCGGTCTCTTTGCATAAGTTTGCAATGATTGTACAATCCAGTATTGCCGGATCAGGCAAAACGTTTTTAGTTCTATTTTCTAAGCAGAAAACTGTTATTGAGGTTTGATGTTAGGAAATTTTTAGTATTTATTTTTATTTTATATTTTGCTCTTCAAAATGACCACACTCCACCTGATGGTAAGCAGTCGTGTGGTCTAAGAGCAGTGGCCTCCACACCGTCCTTGTAGCAGCAGAAGGCGATGTTGAGGTCTCTACTTTGACGGCCTGAGAAAGTGCTTTTTCAAGCCCCGCTTAAAGGACCCAGGATTGAAGGAAGAAGGAAACACGTGCCTTGGCAGAGAATTCCATGCCTTGATCGTTCGGCAGAGGTATGAGGACCCAAACTTGTTGGTACGCGCTCTAGTCGACTCTACTGTGTAAGGATGGCATCTGAGCCCAGCACGCGTTGTTCTGGATAGGAAAGGGGAGAGCGGGATAAGGTGGAATAACTCTTCAAAGCACTCCCCGTGGTATATTCTGTAGAAACATGCCAATGAGGCAATATCCCTACGGAGTTGCAGCGGTTCCAGTGAACTCGTGACCTCTGGATCTCCGATGATACGAACAGCCCGCCGCTGTAACCTGTCGAGAGCGTCGAACAAGTACTGCGTGGAGCCATCCCAAAGATGTGAACAGTACTCCACGCAAGGGCGCACTTGTGCCTTATACAATAGGCACAGCTGCCCAGGCGCGAAGTACCGGCTCACCCTGTTCAGAACTCCAAAATGTAATAACATGGATACTAAAATTTTGCTGTATGGCGGGCGACTTCACAAGCATTCAAACAACAGACACAAACACTACCCAGACCTATGTATGTATAACAACTAAATTTAGCTGACACAACTTTTTGCCCCGTCGATGCGGACCCACAACAATGGCGCCGTGATGCGGCGACAACTAATATTCGTCATCCGTGCAGTCATAAGACGTAAATCATAGCTTGGTATGAAACAACTCTGCTTACCCGTCCGGAGTAATATGAACCAGGAATCTTGCACTGACAGCACAGATAGTTCTTCAAGGGAGCAATAGAATCGATGTGAATGTATCCAAGGCTACAGTACTAGGATAGGCTACCACCATAGGCTAGATTTTTTTTTTATACTCTAATATGCTTGCCTTTGACCACGATCTCACCTGATCTTAAGTGAAGATGCAGTTGACGATGGAGCACGCTTGCCTAGAAGATACCTATTCACTCGCGACTTGAAGACACCCAGATTGTACTCATCAGGAAACACAGACTTAGGTAGCGAATTCCACAGAATGATAATCGCTTACCATCAGATAGGCATTAAACTGTTGGTATTTTTTATTATTATATATTATTTAACTTATATTATTTATTTAATATATATTATTTAACCCTGAATATAATGTAAATAAATATTGACTATAATACCGTATACAATAGGTAGCTGAACAATGTTATTTTATTTAAACTTTAACAATAGTGTAAATTATAACTACTGTACACCGAAATTTCCTTGGCAGCTGTTTCCATTACATACATATATTATACACACCTGTATATTCCCGAGATGAATTATGCCCACATTTGGACATATTTCTTTTTCCCTCTAGACTTTATTATTCCCAAGTCACTTGGGCCGGCTTTCTAGTCTAACCGGATTTGACTGGATATCAGTTTTTATACGAAGCGACTGTCATCTGAGCACCGCAACCCGAAGGTTAACGATACCCTAAGGCCAGACCAGTATCAGGATATTAGAGGACACTGACTTCCCAATAACGACTGCAATAGATGTTCATGGCAGCCGGGACCAACGGCTTAACGTGCTCTCCGAGGCACGGAACAGGCGATAATTGTCAATCAATACGCACATCATTTCGAAAAGTCATATAACTTCCGTAAGTCAGAGGTGCGCGACGTGGGTTCGAAGCCGAGACCCTCTGCATTCCAGTCTGTTTGTCTCCCCACTGAGCTATCGCTACTACATACCTTTGGACATATGAGTTTAGTTCTATAATCACTAACATTTATTAATGAGCCCTGCTTATTAAATGTACCACTCCTAGGCAGAAATATACTTATGACAATGGTTAAGTCAACCGTGCTATGCGATTGTGTATTGGCAGACTTCATACATCTTCGAAAATATTGTATAAAATTCTCAAAGGTACATATCTCCTCAGGATATTTTCTTTTACATTTAAAGTCCAATATACTACATAATATGCATATAGCTTGGAAAATACAGAGTTGGCTGTTCGAGACCTCTGAGTGGAAAATTTCCACTCAGCTATCAAACAGACTAATAACGTTACTTTTTACTTCTTAGCTGATTACTTCACCTAAATTTAAGACACAAATGGCATAATTATTGCAGAGGTCTTCTTGCCACTGCTATTGGGCCAAGTATAATGGATTCAGATCCTAGACGGGATAAAAATTTGTGTGATCCACAAATACTCGTTCCAGGCCTGGGTGCTCCTTATTCGTTGTTTAAATTGCCGTAGTCTTCCACGAGACAAGAATAAATTCTAAAACGCAAGATTTCTTAAAAAAAAGCCGGTTACATTCTTTCCGCTTTGAAGATGGTCTCAAAACTTTACGATCACCAAGCAAGAGCAAACTAATGAGACCATTGCAGTCTAACGCGTCAAAAAGTACCCAAAAATACTCTTTTCGAATTAGAAATCAAACTGGGAATGTTACGACTCTTCATAACATTTCTTTCATCTTCCAGACCGCTACATAATAGCCTGTCACACCACCGACTTCGAATGCTTCAAGCGGCAGTACAAAGCCCTGAGGGACAACGTGCTGCTGGGCAATCAGAAGCTGACGGTTCAAGACTACGAGCATTACGTCTTCGAGTATGGGAACAGCACTTGCGTCAAACTCTCCGGCTTGGAGGAGAGCGAGCTTATTGGGATCAGGTAAAGATTCTTTTGATATGAGTATACTTACGTAGAAAGACCATTTGACATCGCAGCGGTAATAAAAACACAATGGCATTAGAATTTAATATGAACTTGTCAGATAAAATTCGGCAGTGCTGACAATACTATACATAATATCTTTGTACAATGTGTATTCGAAATCTACGTACAACGCTTTTTTGAGTTAAAAAGTAGGTAGCGCGTTGTACAATTTATTTGAATATCTCTCGAAAACAATTATGGGCATCACTGCATCCTGCTGTACTAATACATCATGTCATCTAAAATGAAAAAACGTCCACAGCAGGTTCAATGCGTTCCAACTGGCAATGTTCTTAACCACGTGTATAGTAAAATTTGTCGCACGTTAATTCTGGCAGCGGTCTGCATCAGGGTTCAGATGTTATTACGGTTTCATTCTTTAACAAGGTTTGTTAAGAAATTCATTGAGTTTTGATCATTCCTCCTCCAGACCGAATTTCGGTCACGGCGACCAATCTTAATGGAGACTAGCCATCTGCGCAGGAGATATTATAGTTCACAAGTATGGGCGCAAACACAAGTGCACTCTCTGTTCCCTAACTCTCATGATCCGATGGGATGACGAATCCAACGGCTTTACGTGCTTTCCGAGGCACGGAGGTTTTTAACACCGCCAACTTCCCAACTCCGGGCTCGTATTACTTAACAGAAAAACCCAATAACTTTTTGTTGTCACGACCCGGTATTTGAACCCAAGAGATAGTAGTTAGTCTCCCCGTGACCATGGCTGCTGAGAAGCAACCGAAACGTCGGGGAAAGTGTAAAATTAAATTAAATCTAAGTAGCTTTAATAGTTTTAATAATAATTCAATTAGCTTAAAAATTAGTAAAGTTTAATAGTAGTAGTAGTGTAACAGTTTTCAAAATTATGTAATAAAGTGTCAAATAAATAACGCGATAAAATCCGTATATAGTAGTTTAATTTCAATGAATAATATTCGCGTAAACAGAACACAATATTTTTTGCTCTTATGAAGTAAATCTAAATAGAACTAATATAATCGTCCATTGTCCTTTATATTTACAGTTATTCAAGCCAAAATAAGAGATACACCCTGACACTACAGTTGCCTATAAGGATTCAACAGGTGAAGAATAATGCCGTAGAATGCGCAAAACCTGATCATGGTAAGCTAGCGGCTTATTAGACCACGGTTCAACATTATTTCCAGCCACCTTAATTTTTCTGACCTGTTTAATAGACTTTGAAATGAAACTACTTTATACGAATTTAATCGCGTTGTTTATTTCACATCCTACATTTTTACATAACTTTCCGTATAAAATAGTTTAATTTCAATGAATAACATTTGTGTAAGCTTAAGAGAATACTGGTTGAAAGACTTTATTGTGGCAATACATTGAAATACCTTTACAGCTGTATATTGTGAGGTTATATTTGATTCCCAATTGAGGACTATGGTATTTCCTCTCTGAAAAAATTGCAGTAGCGTAGGGTATTGCTGTCATAGAGTCACAGTCTTAGACATCACTGTGACTCTATGACAGCAATACCCTGGCCGTCTATTAATCGTACAGGAGTATATCTCTCTGCACAGATTGCGCAGTGAAATATATATTTATGTGACTATCACGTCACTGCTTATGAGTTTGATCTAAAGTATTAAAGCATGTATGTAATTGTAATGGGATATCATGCATTTATGTTTAAACTCACCTGAATCGCTGCCAGACAAACTCGTGAAAATCAACTTACCTGGAAACAGGAAAAATACACTTTAAAAAACATACTGCCATATTTTTTTACTTTCGACTTCATGGCTGTCGTTCTGATTGAAGAGGAAACACAAGGGCCGTTTTTTTCCATACAATCGTAGTCTCCTGTTTCCACCCTGGATAATGCCAGTAGAGCAATTTTTGTCCAAAAAATGTATAGCCTCGATTGACATAATAATAATATAATATAATAATAATAATAATAATATTCTACCACATACACACAACACCATCTAGCCCAAACTAAGCAGCAAAATAATAAATATTTTTTTAGCTTACAAAATTACGTAAATTTGCTCGAAAAATGCAAAAACGTAAGTTCGTGTTACGTGATTTTTAGATTATAACAGTAGAAATCTATCCTATTTTACAGCTTAAACGAAACATAAATAGTTATATTACAATTTGTCCGTCCCAAATATTTAAGTTATTGGTTGACAATAAAGATACATATTTAACAAAAAAGCACTTCAAATCCTCCATACAATTTCACTATGGCGGCCGCGCGCCGATTTGAATATGCGCCGTACGAGCTCTGTCATTATCTGTCTTATGCTCGGCGCAGTCTAAAGTGGAAGCGTAATAAACAAGCAAACAAACAAACTCACATTCGCATTTATAATATTAGTAAGGATGACAAGTCTCTAGAATCAAGCTAGCGTGTTTTGTGCACTGTGTGTACTATGCTATGTGATATAATGTTATAATTATATTGTTTCAGCATTCCAGAATGTGAAACCCCAAAATGGTAAGCAATGTTCAAAAGTTCTCATACTCAAATACAGAATGATACTCAAATAGTGTGTAACAGAAAAGTTTTATATTCAAAGGTCCTAAAGTGTATAAAATTACAAAACACCAATGACCACAATCATAGCTCAATGTTGTAATTGATCACATAACTATGCCGCGTTAAGTGTTAAAGGTTCGATTCTCACACGGAAAAACATTTGTGTCATCCTCAAATAGGTGCTCTTTCTGTCTGTTTATATAATATGCTAATATCAATAAGTGCTCTTTCTGACCACTTATATATTTTGCCAATGTGAGCGATTTTATTGTGTGTTCGAATCCTACACGGCACAAAAATTTGTGTTATCCACAAATAGTTGTTCCGAGTCTGGATGTTCTTTGTGTCCCGTTGTTTGAATTTTTGTAAAATCCGCCGCGATCCAGGATTTATTCCTAGTTTTGTCTTCTAAAAGCAAAGCTAGATTTATATTCTGGCGCGAGCATTATTAGTAAGGCATGCTATCTGTTACCTACTGACTTTACACATGCTTTATGTATCTCTTAGCAGACCAGTAATTCAATAAGGTAAATAAATGCTAAACAAAGTAAATTTTTCAGGTTCCTTGATGAGATTCACTGGTAACGGTAAGTGTACAATAAATATACATGTACAAGTAGCTTATTCCTATATCTTCTTCTTCTGCCTTAGCCTTTATTATTCCCAAGTCACTTGGGGTTGGCTTTTGTAGTCTAACCGGATTTGACTGGATATCAGTTTTTACACGGAGCGGCTGCCACCTGACCTCCGCAACCCAAAGGCTAACGATACCCTAAGGCTAGACCAGTGTCAGGATATTAGAGGGTACTGACTTTCCCAATAACGACTGCCATAGATGTTCATGGCAGCCGGGACCGACGGCTTAACGTGCTCCCCGAGGCACGGAGCAGGCGATAATTGTCAATCAATGCGCACATAATTTCGAAAAGTCATATAACTTCCGAAAGTCAGAGGTGCGCGACGTGGGTTCGAACCCGAGACCCTCTGCATTGCAGTCTGTTGGTCTCCCCACTGAGCTATCGCTGCTTATTCCTATATATATAGTATATATATTGGTTCTATAGACCGAACATACAGAAAAATGTTTTCTCCTATAATTAAAATACAATATTCAGTCAAAATCAACTTAAGCTGCAGAAGCCTAATGGATAAGGCGTCGAAATTGCGATGGATGAAAGGTCACGGGTTTGAATCCCACCTATTGCCCTACCGACGGCGACGTGAAGCCTCTTGTAACTCAATCATACTTACAGTTTAGTTGGAGGGTTTAACCAAAATATTAGTAATCTGTAACCCAAAATGCTAGATAATATCAGCCCTGTATTAAACTTTCCTAGTGCTAAGTACGGGCCTCTTCTCCGTGTAAAAAGGGTTAGGCCATAGTCCACCACGCTAGCACCGTGCGGATTGGCAGACTTCACATATCTTCGACAACATCATGGAGAACTCCCAGACATGCAGTTTTCCTCACGATGTTTTCCTTCACCGTTAAAGCTAGCGATAATTAACTATTTATCGTATATTACTTCGAACAGTCAGAGGTGCCTTGGGATCAAACTTGAGACACCTGTTCGGAAGTTTAATAGTCTCCCGCTAGTCTTATATCATTATTCATTCTGTGCTGCTATTGAAAGGTTTTCTAATAGAAAACTTCATAACATTTAGCCCGATTCAATAAGCAAACCCCAGACCACAAGCACAGCAGTCACATCCACGCCGACATACCAAGACGATAAACAGTCCCTACATACAAATATAATGTAGGTATAACAAGAACCTCCGTGTCCTAACCGTGTAATTGATCACAGTTGATAGTCCCTCTCGACTCGGCGCTATTGTTTGCCGGTCTTTGTTCCACAAGGAGCGAGCGTGGGTCCTCCATGTATAGATTAGTGTTATCGATTCGAGGGTCAGATGTGAATGGCCTCTTGTTATTATAAAGACGTGACGGCAGACCCTTAGGATGGATGAACAAGGTATAAAAACTTATCCGAGGAGACCTTATTATATTCTGCTAACTTAAATTATTTACATATTATACATAGTAGTCAGATTGCCTAGTGGGAAACCATCGGACTGCCGCGCAGAGGTCTCCAGTTCGATCCCAAGGCAAGACTTTTCGAAGTTATTAAATAGTTAAATATCGCTCGCTTTAATGATGAAAGAAAACATCGTGACGAAACCAGCATGTCTGTCTCATAATGATCTTGAAGATATATTAGGTCTACAAACTGAGCAGGGTGGAATACGGCATAGTCTTTTTTACAATAAGAATAGGTCCACACCTAGGAACAATTTATATACAGAGTTGTTATTATATTATTATTATATATAGTAAATTTGTGACCGATGATCTGATAAGGGTCACGGGAAGAGGTTAAACGTGAGTGGCCCAAGATCGGTCTGTATGAAAAAACGTGTGGTGGCATATGTCTATGTACGTTTGTCGCCCTCAATGGCGTAGTGGTTAGTGTAATCGACTGCCACGCCTGAAGTCGCGGGTTCGATTCCCGCACAAGTCAAACATTTGTGTGCATTAACATGGATGTTCGTCTTGGTGTGGGCGTTTCTACGTATAATATGTATGTATTTACAAAAAAAAAACATATATACATATATGTTTATCCATTGTCTAGTCTAGACAGCAGAGCCGAGCAGAGCAGAGCAGTGTCTAGCAGAGCTTGTACCCATAGTACAAGCTCTGCTTAGTTTGGGCTAGACGGTGTTGTGTGTATGTGGTAGAATATTATTATTATTATATGTCCAGCAGTGGACGTCTTTCGGCTAAGATGATGATGAGTCAATGTCTTAAATGGTAAACAAATATCTGATAATAAAAACATCATCGTCATTAAGTTATTTGCATACTATAATCGTTCTCTAATAAATAGATTTGACAAAAAAGAAACATACATACGTAGAAATAAGTATCTATGTGTTGTACTGTAGCTTCCAACTAGCACCATATTTGATAACTAAATAAGACAACGTAGAAATATGGACCATCAGTAGTCTCACGCATACATCCTTGAAGAAGAAGGCAGAGGTATATTATACCTACATTTCGCAGCTGTCTTTAAGTCCCACGTGATAGGGTCAAAGTTATAATTGTCTGCCGGGCTTATAAATTACTACGTATTATAAAATAAAGTCCCCGCCGCGACTGTACGCGATAAAATCATAAACTACAGAACGGATTTTCGTGCGGTTTTCACCAATACACAGAGCGATATATGAGGAAGGTTTAAATTTACACAAAACCTTAACAAATGATACAACATTTAGTTAAGGTTTTGCACTACCCGCGTGAAGCCGGGGCAGGTCGCTAGTATGTAATTAAACTAAAGAAAAGCTAATTTTTGAAACATCGCAATACACCGCCACAATACGTTGGCGCAGTGGCATAAGATAGACGTGAGAGGTAGACGACGATCGTGCTTGGGTCTACCGAATCGAAGTGAGTTCCTGAAATTTTCTGCCAAGAAATTCGCCGTAGAAAATTGAATTTGGAAATGTGTCCCATATATGACAATAGATTTGATACTTTATAATAATAATAATAATAATAAACATTTAATTCAGAATTATCCATATTTTGTTAGTAACAATAACTTAAAAAATATGTTAGTTATACAATTATTAAAATTAATTCATGTATCTTCCTGCTGCACCGGCCCCGCCGCTATGCCTACGGGACCAGTGCAACAGCATGTATTATTATAAGCAGAACTTTAAAATTACTGGTGTCTTTTCTCTGTACGTGTATATGTCACTGAACTCTTAAACTTCTGGACCGATTTTGACGATATTTTTTGTGTGTTTCAAGCCTTCTGGACTTTTGTATGGCTTTGAATGGGCCACTGGATAGTTAAAATCCAAAATTAGATCCGGTGGTGGTGCTACAACCAATTAATCCTGGCAGGACAACGTCTGTCAAGTCCGCAAGTATTGTATAAGTTTAAAACAGAACTGTATTTTGAAGATAAACTACTTTATACGAATTTTATCGCGATAAAATCCGTATAAAGTAGTTTATTTTAAACTATAACAGTTAGAAAGAGATGTCTGCTATATATATTGAAAGAAGAGATTTATTTAGCGAAAATAAAAATAAGTTTAAAGATTACTTAGCCCAAATCAGCTTTAGCGACGTCATGATAGAACAAGACGCTAATAAATCATTTCATGTGTTTTATGATTTATTCAGCCTTCTTTATAATTTCTGTTTTCCATGGTTAAAAATCAAACGATTCTAAATTAATATAGCTCCTTGGATTACTACAGGACTAAAGCTCTGTAGCTTCAAAAAACGTAAAATGGCGTGGCAATATAGAAAGTTACCCAGTGAAGCTAATAAGATAAAATTTACTAGACTAGAAAAAGCCGATCCCAAGTGACTTGTGAATAAGAAAGGCTAGGGAGAAGAAGATTTCTTAATTTAATCATAATTAATTTTTCTGATATTCTAAATAAATTTACTACTTTATGTGCATCTATATTATGTTGAATGAAATGTAATAATTAATTATTCGATAATAAGTACGGTACGGGGGTCCACGAAAGAAGCCTCCCCGCGGCGCACCCTAGAAACAGCTAGTCACGGTAACGCAGTGGCTAGTCTGGCCAATTCTTTCAACACAATGACTCCCCCAAATGGTCACAATCAAAGGTTCTTTTCTGGGCCAAACCGCAAAAGGGGACAAGAGCATTGACTCGAAAAGAAGAAGTACGGTACTCGATGTTGCATGCTTAATGGTGGAATGTGGAGAACCTATAAATGTATTAACCATAACATCTGTAAATGTATACCCATATTCGCAAATGAATAAATGAATTATGAATTGTGTAAACGTAAGACAATATTAGAGAACTATGTTATTTGCAGCGACTATCGAGGTGTCTTACCCAATCAGATTGAAGAAGCTTAAGGAGAAGGTGTACTTGAAGCTGGGGGAAGAAGACCTGGACGTAATCCTGGATATCCCAGATCTCAGCCACTTTGACATGAGCAGCGAGGTAGAAGGTGAGTCTCTTAATCTATTCATCTCTTTTCCCTTCTATAAAGGAATCTTGACTCTGTAATAGTTTCCCATGGCTGGTGTTGCCCAAACTATTGCAAATTATGAACGGTGGCTTGCTTTAGTGGCGCAGAGGTAGTGTATAGAATTTCTGTGAATGAGATCGGGTTCAATTCCCCGATCGAGCAAAGCATTTTTGGATTTTCTGTTAAAAAATTCTTGGTATTGATATTTAACTACTTTATACTATATAACATTGTTTATTATACAACACTTTTATTACATTATATTGAGACTAATACACCACTGTTTTTAAACTTTATTTCTATTTAATTGCTATTTAAATTATTAAGATTATTTATATTTACGTTTACACTTTCCCCGACGTTCCGGTTGCTTTCCAGCAGCCATGTTCACGGAGAGAGTTAATCAATATTAGTGTATTAGTTTCAAAATTATGTAATTAAAGTGTTTTAAAATAAACAATGCGAAAAATCCGTAAAAAGTATTTTAATTTCAATGTATAACATTCGCTTAAACGTAAGACAATATTATGTGAATTCTAAGTACCAGCACGACGTCTTGCAATATGCTCAGTTATCTGCAATAGATTCTCATCCTGCTACGTGAGCCCTAAAACATTGTTAGCAAAATCTAGGTGTTCTACATCTCTGCCTACCCCTTCGGGAATTACACGAGATACTATATATGTATGAACTTGCAGCTAAACTATACGAGTGGTCGGAGTGGGCATACGAGGTTGTCCAGCATGTGGATGCGGCGCAGAACTTCGCGCTGCCATACACCAGCCAGATGAGGGTACTCATGGACCATTTACCATTGCAAAGGTACCTGAATGATTTAAGTTGTCTGCGCGTATGGCGTAGTGCTATAAGTGTTAGGGTTCGAATCCCATACAGGACAACAATTTGTGTGATCCACAAATAATTGTTCGGAGTTTGGTCTCTTCATTATTATCTATAAGTTGATGTCTTTCTAAAGAAAACCAAATTAAAAAAGAAGTAAGTAGACCAAGGTCGTTAGATATACGTCATTTCTTCAATACAGTTCTCACCAGTGCGATCTCCTGGATACACATCACATCATCACTATTTTATTTTTAAATTCAAATTTTTATATAAAAGGAAATGAAAACATTGTCATTAAATATTTTTAGTCTTTAGCAAAGCGTGATTTTTACAGTAAAGGGCTTCCTTCTCCCTTAGCCTTTATATTCCCAAGTCACTTGGGTCGGCTTTTCTAGTCTAACCGGATTTGGCTGGATATCAGTTTTTACATGGCTGCCACCTGACCTCCGCAACCCGAAGGCTAACGTTACCCTGAGGCTATACCAGTGTCAGGATATTAGAGGGTACTGACTTTTCCAATAACGACTGCCATAGATGTTCATGGCAGCCGGGACCGACGGCTTAACGTGCTCTCCGAGGCATGGAGCAGGCGATAATTGTCAATCAATACGCACATAATTTCGAAAAGTCATATAACTTTCAAAAGTCAGAGGTGTGCGACGTGGGTTCGAACCCGAGACCCTCTGCATTGCAGTCTGTTGGTCTCCCCACAGAGCTATCGTTGCTTTTTTTTTTTCTTTTTTTATACAGTAAAGGGCTACGTGTAAAAAATGCATACTCGGTAGTTTGGTAGTGAGCCATTTTTTTATAAATTTAACGGGTTTTGGGGATCGATCTATTCGCTAAACGTGTTATATCTCATGACAAAAGGCTAGCTTAAAAATAACAAGGAATAGGGACAATTCTTCTTAAAAATGAATTGCACGGAAGGCGCAATGATTGAAATGGTCGCCCGCTATTGGTAGCACATCAAGAGCCGTAGGTTTGTGTGATGGACAAATTTTTTTTTTATAATCTGGTTGTTTTTGTGTCCTAATTGCAATGTTTGTAAAAACACGACACAGGGTTTATTCGTATTACTGAAATTCTGTTTTATAATGAATTAATCAAATTATTAATATGATGAACTAACTTTTTTTATAATCTGGTTTTTTTTTGTGTCCTTTGCTGCATGTTTGTAAAAACACGACACAGGATTTATTCGTATTACTGAAATTCTGTTCTATAATGAATTAATCAAATTATTAATAAAATAAAACTATGCCGTCAGTCATACAACTTGAAAATAAAGAATGCAAACGCTTACCTACAGCAAAAATAATCGTGCAAGATTGTGAAAAGCTCGAACAAAATTTACTGAAGGTTATTTATAAAGCCTAAGGTCACATAATTCATAACGTTTGTGGACTATCATCCTACATTATAGCCATTCATAGAAATACCTTTTTTGTTATGACTGGCATTTATTTTCAGAGTATTCGTGGCTGAAATACTTTTTATGAAAATTGTAGTGAATTGTAATACTTTTAAACCACAGCTGGACTTCATGATACTCTGAGCTCATTCTGCGTAAATAGAAACACCAATGATTAAATTATGTTCGGGTATTTGAAATAACTACACTGGAACATTGAGACAACTACCATCTTAGTCTCCCCGTGACCATGGCTGATGAAAAGCAACCGAAACGTCGGGGAAAGTGTAAAAATAAATTAAATCTAAATAGTTTAATAATAATTTAATTAGCTTAAAAATTAGCAAAGTTTAATAGTAGTACTTAGTAGTGTAAAAATTTTCAAAATTTTGTAATAAAGTGTCAAATAAACAACGCGATAAAATCCGTATATAGCAGTTTAATTTCAATGAATAACATTCGCGTACACAGAAGACAATATTATACTTTTACGTTACTTAAATATAAACTGGATGCCTTGTTGTTCTGATGGCTTTACTTTTCGTGTGCAACCCTGTGGTCTTGGTTTCGATACCAGACTTGGGTAAAGAAAGTTTTTTAAAATTTTAGTTCTGTAATCTGGTAATGCGGTCGGTGAACGCCGATACTGTCGCCTCCTATAAGTGGGACGTAAGACACAACTGACCAAATATTTATATATACCTACTAATATTATAAAGAAGACACATTTGTTTTTTTTTTGTTTGTATGTCTGTTTGTAAGGTTTTAACTCAAAAACGAATAACCGATTTTTGAATTCTTTCACCGTTGAAAAGCTATATTATCACCGAGTAATATAGGCTACATAATTTTTTTAAACTACTGCTACAACTAACCTAATCTACTTTTTCAAAAGCTAGTCTAATATACAGCAGTCGTAATACTATTAGAATGCACATGAAATATGTACATATATTAATAGACATATGTACATATTATATATATACTAACAATGCTTCCTCTTGACGGAAGTGTACTCGCTCGGGCTACATACGCAAACTTCTAGCGCCGCATACATGGACAAGCTACCCGTGTGGTCCGTTTGCGCTAGTTTTTTACTTTTCTTTTTTACAAAAGGACACCTTCCGCGCTAGGCATGTATCCTGTGTCGCGGGGGACTCCACAAACATTCTAACAATGGACACAAAGAACACCTGGGTGTTGTCCCAAGTCTGGACTTGGGACAACGATTTGTGGATCACACGTTATATCCCGTGTGGGGACCGACCCCACAACGCGCGGCGGCAAGGGCGAGGCGATCATTTAAACCATTAGTTTCCCAAAGAGGTCCAGGTGGACCCCCAGGGGTCCACGGGAGACTCGACGGGGATCTACGTTGGCGTGACAAAAAAAAGGAGGTCCACAATTCGTAAGCGGGGGTCCACGAACTTTTTTTCGATAGAGAATACGTAAACAAAATGAAATTCAGACCGTAGAGATTTTATCAAATTTTTTAATTGCATGAACTTGTTTGATTCTTCGCCAATCTCAATACGAATGCCAAGGAATATAGTAGAAATGTAGCTGCAGGGGGTCCACCGGAACCTGCCAAATTTTGAAATTGGTTTATATGAAAAGAAGTTTAGGAACCTCTGATTTAAACCACAACGTTGCATACGTGTACGCGAGATGCAAGCGCAAGCTGTTTAAGCGAGTTAATCATATAAGTAACTTGCGCGGGTAGCTTGCGTCAATTGCTTATATGACGTATAGCAGCCGCGCAAGTGCTTTATCTTGCGCATATTAATTACGAACAAAGCCATAAGTGTCTGTTTATAATGTCAAAATAACAGTTTTTACTAAATATACGGTACTTTTATCTGCCTGTCTGTTTGTCCTGGCTTATCATTAAAACGGCTGGACATTTTTTACGGGACTCCACTGGTAGATAGCTAATCTTATAAGGAATAACTTGGTCGACATTTATTTAAGAAAAATTATGAACTGCGAAAAAATATTACAAGAAAGAAAGAAAGAAATGATGTTTATTTCGTATGAAATATGTTTAGTTAAATACCACTTATATATATTACAATAACTTTACTGTTGTTTCAGATTCCTGTTGCTGTATCCTGAGGAAGATTACATAGATTTAATGTTTGTTTACAAATCGCCCCTCTAACAAATTTTCGGTGGTTCAAACTTTATTTATTATCTAACTGGTTTTCTACTGGACTATGGTCTAACCATTCTCACACTGAGAAGAAGCCTGTGCCCAGAAGTGGGACAGTTTTAAACAGGGCTGACATTATTATTATTATAACAACTTTAAAATTGGTCATGTTTTACCACGTCATATAGCTTAAATTACTTGATAGATTTCGCTAAATGAGATGTCTTTAGATTCGTCTTAACAATGGAAATAAAATAGGTATTGTTATTTTTGGAAGGTAAATATGGCCGCAGCTGTCTTGTACATTTTAGCACAGCAGCGACCATTTTTGTTCAAATGAAAAACATTTTGGTTTATAATTATTTAAATTGTTTCAAATACCTACTATGCCATTAGCATGGCTCACATTACTGTTACTTTTATAATGAAAACAAAATGTATTATAGTCTATCAAATCAATAGAATTGGTGAAAAAGGTAAACAACTTTTAGTGACATTTATCATAAAATATTTTTCTGTGAAATAAATTTATGGATATTTGTCAAAAGAAGGACTTTTATACGGCTTATTGTACTCATTAACTACTTTTCAAAGAGAGTTTGAATTTTCTAAATGGCTTTATATTTAATTAGGCATGAAACGATTGTTTACATAAAATATTATTTCTATTGGGACAGAGTATACAAAATAGGAACATTTTATATCAAAAATACTGATAAATAATATACATAAATAGTCAAACTATGTGGAGTGCCGATAACCCAAAGTTTAAAACATCAGACTTATGATTAAGAGATCGTGGGTTTGATTTTCAATTTGACAATAGTTTGTAGGTAGGTATATTCAATGTAGAATATACGAAACGATTTGTTGACAATACTAAATGAAAATAGAAAACAACACGTTTTCGAAATCATAAGGTCATAAGTTTTTAGTTCCTTTACTGACCTTCAGCTAATCTGCTTATAAAATGTTAGGAGTAAGTATAAGTCGGTGGTTTAATAAATGGGAATCGAAACTACGACCGATCACAAATCATATGCCTTAACTGAGCTATCGCTTCACCCACAGCAGATTTTAGAGAACCCAAATATAATATTCTATCACATTTTGTTACTATACTTTACCTAAATTATTCAAACTAAATAATGTTATACTTTCTGCTAAAGCTAGACTAATTACAAAATTATTGCTGAGCTTGGTTAATTATATTATACCTAAGAGGCTTTCAAAAAATTAAAAAGTAGCCCTCGCCCTAATAAAGGCCATTGAAACTGTATATTATGTAATATCGTTTGTGCCTGAAATTATAAAGAGAATCTACACAGAACATTTTTAAAAAACACTTAGCTGCGTAATATTGCTATATTTATTTTTATAGGCGTCTCGAGTAAAGGTTTTAGTATAAATTTGAATATTAAGTTATATGCATTGTATCCTTGAATGTGATGATTATAATAAAGATTACACAATATTGTATGGAAGTGTTATTCAATTTTTCATATATACTTTTGTGAGGAGGTATTATGTGATAATGCTAAGCATTTTATAAATACCATTCACTGAAAGGAACCTGTCTCTGGATTACAACTAGCGTGTTTTATATTAGTATTAAGACTGCGCCGAGCGTAAGACGCGGTTGGACTGAATGACAGAGCTCGAAATTCAAATCAGCGCGCGGCCACCATAGCAAAATTGTATGACGGATTTGAAGTGGTTTTTTGATAAATATGTATCTTTATTGTCAACCAATAACTTAAATATTTGGGACGGACAAATTGTAATATAACTATTTATGTTTCGTTTAAGCTGTAAAATAGGATAGATTTCTACTGTTATAATCTAAAAATCACGTAACTCGAGCTTACGTTTTTGCATTTTTCGTGCAAATTTACATAATTTTGTAGGCGACAATATTCATTATTTTAAGTTTTTTACACGAAGTAATTGTAAACACATTCATTGTTATGGTAAATGTATATTTTTTATTTGTATTAAACAAAAAGTGTCGATTTTATCAACTTAACTGTGACCGCCTATTTTGCCACATTTCGCTCGGCGCAGTCTTAAGAGATTTTACTTTAAAAATATTGTGTATATAACATGTAAAGTATATTTCTTAAAAAAGTAATAACTGAAACTGCTTCGTTGAATCCATGGCTAGGTTTGTGCGATTATGATCGTGGACACAATTCCCGGGTCAGGCCAGGTCCAGCCCTGGCCTGACCCGGGAATTGTATGTACGAACTGTGTCATCTGTTAGCCGGATAACGGATAACAGAGTGTATATTTCCATTTAATGTTGACAAAGTGTTATTGCGTCTTTCGTGCCAAGAAATTTTCAGTAGCAGAACGGTGCCTGGAATTGTACCAGGTAATTGGTTAACCATTTATCAAGTAAAGCGCAAACACCAAAAGCACCATTCACTAAAGTTATTCAAAAACCCATTATCAGAAAGGTTAAATAATATGGAAGCGCTGAAAAAAATAATTAAGAATGCCATTTGTACACACAGTGATAATTTGTTCGGGTCACCGGTGACGGGAAAATGGGGGCGAGACTAAAAAATGAACAACATTAATACCTAAACGAAAATTGCTCGACGGGAAATATCGACAAAGGCCTCCTAAAGGATACATTTTAAACATTCACACTGTTTTGCTATGTAAATGAAGTTGAATTTTAAATATTGTGTTTAATATTTTAATATAATTACGTTACGTCACAGTGATAAAGCAGCGGTAGCTCAGTGGGGAGACCAACAGACTGCAATGCAGAGGGTCTCGGGTTCGAACCCACGTCGCGCACCTCTGACTTTCGGAATTTATATGACTTTTCGAAATTATGTGTGTATTGATTGACAATTATCGCCTGCTCCGTGCCTCAGAGAGCACGTTGAGCCGTCGGTCCCGGCTGCCATGAACATCTATGGCAGTCGTTATTGGGAAAGTCAGTACCCTCTAATATCCTGACACTGGTCTAGCCTTAGGGTATCGTTAGCCTTCGGGTTGCGGAGGTCAGGTGGCAGCCGCTCCGTGTAAAAACTGATATCCAGTCAAATCCGGTTAGACCAGAAAAGCCGACCCCAAGTGACTTGGGAATAATAAAGGCTAAGAGAGAAGAAGACGTTACGTCACAGTGATAATCCACTTTTAAAGAGAAAGCAGGGGACAGGTTTGGCGATTTCGCCCCTATCAAAGCACACTAATAGGAATATTTTTTACTTTCTGCTTAGTAGAAGCGCGGTGCGCCATATTTCTTGCTCTATAAGAATACCTTTGAACAAAGAGATTGGAAAAAGAACGAGACAAAGTTATATACTGCAAGTCGTTGTCTCATTCTTTCTTACACATTATCAATGTTATTGTTGTTGTACATTTTCATTACTCAATATCGAACTTGACACCTAAAATATGTGTTTATTTTGTAATATTATAATATCTGTTTCTTCTAATTATATTTTTTAGAAATTTTAAGACGTAAATAAAGCTTTTAAACGTTACTATTTAACTGTTACATATTTTCATGTATTTACGTTTGAACTTACCAGTATCGTTGCCAAACAATTTTGTGAATATGAACTTACCTGAAAAGAAATAAAAAGAATTTAAAACACTTTATTTTTTATTCAGTAAGGGCTTACAATAAAACGATCTCCACTTAAATGGCAAGGCAAACTTCTGCCAATCGCCGTGGTTCAGTAATTCTGAAGATTATCGTAAATCTGTCACAGTTAAAAGGTCTGTTTACGATTTATTTCAATATGAAAAGGGATTACCGTAATTTTTATCTAAGTTTTACTCATAATATTTCAGTAGATAATACTAAAAATGCTATATAATAAATATGGATAATAATTATATGGACTAGAATCACGTACAATTTCTTCTTATGCCTGTAACCAGCGGCAAGGCGACAAATTAAACTGCCACCCGTGCAGTCTAAAAATTAAATAAACAGTTTAAATTACAGTCTGGGGAAAACTAAACTAGCTGGGTTATACGGATGATCAATCGTACCCATAAACTCAAAATTGTACCGCGGGGCAATTAGGCACTCAAAAAGCAAAGACCCTTGAGATGAAATAAACCAACTATACCATTGCTTAAAGCAGTATTATTGTTATCTTCATCTTACGATAGAGCGAGACAGCATTACAAACAGTGTAAAGTTCCGTCCTGTTCTTGTCAAGTACTGAACCACAAAATAGCGCAAACCCGCAATTTTCTCACCTCAGTGGCTATAAAGCGCACGTGGGCCAAAGTTACCTGTCCACCTGTTGCGCCACGATTGGACTTAATCTTTATTAGAAGACATAAAAATCTCGACAGCATTTGCGGTAACTCTAGGTTTGATTTCAACTGCTTGAAGCTGCGAGTTGTGGATGTAAGTCTTTACATTTATCTTAGCTCTAATCTGCCATTTTTCTCTTTTTTTCTAAGTTTTATTTATGCTTTTAACCTCACAGAAAATAAATTTAAGGTGACCTATAAATATTCACCTGGTCTTGTAAATTATAGTTAATTTTATTTTAAGAGCAGCGATAGCTCAGTGGGGATACCAACAGACTGCAATGCAGAGGGTCTCGGGTTCGAACCCACGTCGCGCACCTCATGACTTTCGGAAGTTATATGACTTTTTGAAATTATGTGCGTATTGATTGACAATTATCGCCTGCTCCGTGCCTCGGAGAGCACGTTAAGCCGTCGGTCCCGGCTGCCATGAACATCTATGGCAGTCGTTATTGGGAGAGTGTCGACACAAAAGATCCCACTGGGTCGAAGTGTCGCCGGTCTGCACTGACTGGCCCCCATAAGATACATACATAATTTTATTTTACCGTTTCTGCCTACAGTTTAAATTATTAGATGCGTATATTTTTATTTTTCTCACAAACAATTTATTTGGAGTAATTGGATAATTCTGTTCGTATTATGAAAAGTATGTTTTCCATTGATTTACTATGTAATATTTAATTGTAATATTGCCATTTACCCAAAAAATAAAACGATAATTCGTATTTGTGTAATAGATAATATAATAATACTAGAACTAAAATTATATTCGTAAACAGTTATATATAATAATGATCTAGTATTGTAACAGCTAAAATAATAATAATAATAATAATAATAATTGTTTATTAAGTTTAAGTTGGCACAAATATGAATAACAATAGGTCTTAAAAATACTTAAAATAGGATTCATTACTTTGGTCGCCTGTACTAGGTTATACCTGTATCACAGGCGATGATTATGTGCTATCATAGTGTAATAGGAAGGGCATTCTTAACAATATTTACCAAATATAGATTGTTCTATAATAAGTTACTATTACAATGAAAATAATATAACTTATTTATATAATTTTGTATTTAAATATTAGTTGACATATATAATGTTTATGAAATAAACATAGGATATGTCTAATAATAGGCATCTAAGCTAACTAGTGTAAGTGATATAGATATAAATAAACGGCGATCTAGGCTCCCTCATAATCTACTGAGTTTATATATCTACATATATTCAGCTTGTTTTCTGGCTGGACAATCAGATTCACCCTGTTGGTTGCTAGGCTTCTTAAAACGAGAGCATGAAGCACATTTAGGAACATCTTCCTTCTTTGTACATTCGGTCATCGAAGGTCCAGCTTCAGCACAATGTCCACACGTAGGTGTAACCTCTTTGCAAGATTTCGCTGCGTGACCATACTGATGGCATTTGTAACATCTTGTAACTAGTGTAAAATCTCTCACGGGGCAGGACGTCCAATGTATGAAAAGTCTAGCCTGTGTGACTAAAGCTTTTCTTATGTTAGCCGGCACTTCAATGATGTAGTTGCAGGTTTGAGCATCTTTCTTGCCTGATTTGTGGCTTAATTTTATTGAAGACAAGAATGATTTCAGATCCATCGATGAAAACTTATCGGCTATATTTTGCTCGAAGAGACAGCTGAATACTTCATTTTCGGACAGAGAAGCGGGTACACCAACTACCACAATCCGTGGTTTACGCTTGGCGGGTTCGTCAACTGTAAGACTGGGCAAAGAGAGATAGACAGCCTGCTTCACTTTTTCTGTGTCTTCTTTAGTTTCTGTGCTGATAATAACTCCTCCATTTCTAGTTCTGCGAACCCCACGTACTTGCAGCTTCATTTCCTCCGGACTAATAATTTTTTGTACAAGGTTTTTCGTTTCATCACTGGTCTTTAATACGTCACGGGGATATATTGCCACACAGCTAAGATTATTTGGCCGAACGAAACTATTTGATCCCTTCTTAATCATGTCCGCATAAGAGACTTTTTCAGTAGTACAGGTATCCTGGATGGTCTGCTTGAGCTCCGAAAGATGTTCTGTTAGATCGCACTTTTCTTGTAGGGTATCTACTGTGTTAGAAACTTGAAGCGCTTTCTGTTTTAGCGATTGGTACAGGACTGCCATTTGCGAGGTACTATGGCCAATTTTTCTACACAGGTTTGAAATCCTCATCTTCTGGTCCGAATTGAGTTTACTATCCACGGTGATAGAATAAACATCATTTAATTGCTGCTCGACGGATGACATCCATTTTTGGATCTCAGATGTAGACGCGATATCTGATATGATATCAGAGTTAGAGGAAGGCGAAGTCGCGGGGCGCACTAGCCCGCTCTTATTACACGGACTACTTTTCATAGTATAATATTATGTCACTTCACATATAAGTGTTCATTGTTAACGAAAATATGTACGAAGTAGGTAACAAAAATGCATCACTCAGCAATGTAACAACTTAAGGAGGTCACAATTTATAAATCTTAATCTTTAAATATTGTTTACGAGCACGTCTATCTTTGTCAGCGCTTAGAATGGACATCAATAAGATAGTCGGTAGACCGTTGCTACGCAATTTTAATTTCCACAGCAAAATCTACTAATTTTTTGTAGCTAGCAGTTTGTAACTACTATTAATGGCAAAAGAAAGTCGAGAGGAAACCTGCATGTCTAAGTTCTAGTAGCATTTCAGCAATGTGGTGGACTATGCTTTAACCTTTCTCATACTGAGAGACATTGCCCAGCAGTGGAACTATTTATAAACAGGGCAGATATTGTAGTGTGTGACGTGGCTTCCTTCCATTCCTTATAATCATTGTATTTGAAGCATTATAGATTTAACTTTACACGAAGTAATGTCTTTTATTTCGTCACCCAACGGCCAACATTGCATGGCGATCCTGCCAGGATCGCCATGAGATGGATGAAGGGTCGGTGTAAAATTAAAGACTACTGCTCGGAACCCATGTTCAAAGTGTAATCATTATATTATAATACTAGCTGTTGCCCACGACTTCGTCCGCGTGGACTTTAATTTATTACCCAATACCTACTTTTAATGTGTTATTTAATTTTAATATATAAAACTACAACTAAAGAAATTAATAAGTCTAACTACACCTATATAGGTGTAGTTAGCTATATATTCAAAAAATACATATTGTATTGTGGACTTTTTTGTAGATATTGATACGTTCTATAATACTGTATAACATTTTTTTGTTCTATCATCAATAGTTTCCGCAGCGCACGCGATGACAGATTTTTTATGACTAATTTTTCACACCTTGGGTTATATTATTGCATTTTCATTAAGGATCCCTATTTTTTTTTTAAATGTAATATAGCCTATGTCACTCAGTGTAGATGCAGCTTTCCAATAGAGAAAGAATTTTTGAAATCGGACCAGTAGTTTTTGTGTGAAAACATTACAAACATACATACAAAAACACAAATGTTTCCTCTTTATAATATTAGTTTAGCTATAAATTTAAAAAAATTAACTCTTTTTTTAATTTTTATAAATAGGGGTAATGTGTGACGTGCCTTCCTTGCATTCCTTATAATCATTGTATATGAAGCATTATAGATCTAACTTTACACGAAGTAACGTCTTATTTCGTCACCCAACGCCCAACATTGCAATGTAAATTTTTAATAGGATATTGTTTAATTAATTAGGGGTATCTTCTCTTATGCTTAACCCTTGTCACAACCTAGCAACTGACATAAAGATACATAACTTCAATAAACTCACTAACCACTAAATTTTACATTCATTAAAGTTACATTGTTATTAAAACGATTTCTGACGTTAATTTTGCCTATTCTCCTACACCACATTTTGTAGAGGCTATTCACAATTCAGATCATCAATTTGAAAATTATATTCACATATCTTTTATTATTACAACAGGGAATAAGGTCCATAAAATTTGAATAAGATCTCCCAGAGGAATTTCCCAAGTGAAGTTAAGACGGCCAATTAAAATTCCCTCCCAGTACGAATCAGGGCTTAAACGAATATAATTCTGAACGCGTACCAATAATAAAACGTCTGTAATAAATATAAAACATGATTTGAGCTGGTTGTGTACCGCCACCCTTCGGATAATTGTCTATACCTATAAAAGGAGAAATTACAGGATGCTCATGAAATCACTGCTACACTGGGTCCAGAATCTTGACATTTCACGCTTATGTAACGTAAGCATTTAAAAAAGGTAGTTCTTTTCAAAATATATCCCTTTTGAATATAAACTACATATTCAACTGAATAAAGGGTTTATAGTTTTATATTTTTAAAAAATAAAGGAATGTCAACATACAGAAAATATCTTATATGTCAAGCATTAAAAAAAGGTATACATGCATGATCGCGTTAGTACCCGTAACATATCTATTGTAAATAACATCAATTGCCACATGTACGACGAAGCATCACTTAAGAACGGCTCGACCGATATGCCCGGTTTTTTCTGTTGTGTTTGTAATTGTCAGGACAAGGTTTGTATGTACAAAAATTTGCAAAAATTCGACAGGAAATTACGATAATTTAAATGGTATTTTATATGGTTGACGTTTTGATATTAAATTTAATTACGTGAATTGTATTTTTGTATAGATCAACAGGACGACGATTGTCGGGTCAGCTAGTTATATATAAATATATCTTAGTTTCGGTTCTAGTTAATTAACGTATTGTATTATGTGAAGGTTTGGACATTTTTACGCAAGCACCATTGACATGTTACAGAAGCTTTCTATCAAAATATTTCACTGGAACGGAAGTACTGAATACGATTGCTGTGCATGTCTCTGATTCGATGCTTGCCTCAACCAAGTTCGACTCCGGCAAACGACAAAATATTGACCCTCTTTTACATGGGACATAAAAATATAATAATAATAATAATATTCTACCATATACACACAACACCATCTAGCCCAAACTAAGCAGAGCTTGTACTATGGGTACTAGACAATGGATAAACATACATATATGTACTTATTTTTTTTGTAAATACATACATAGGTATTATACATAGAAACACCCAGACCAAGACAAACATCCATGTTCATGCACAAAAATGTTTGACTTGTGAAGATGTGGGTATTATATAACTCTGTCGACCCCTTTAAGGGGTTAGATATGTAATTATATATATATATATCATATAACTTATAACCAAAAGTCGGACAAGGTCTCATTTAAAGTCTACGTTCCGGAACTCAGATCCTTGCTTTTCGCTGTCACGTTCCTTAACTCCATCACATAAAATGGAGTATTATGCCCAAAGCTGGAGAGTTTCCCCAGCAGTAAAAGGCTCCACTCAGTATAAATCCTAATGAATGGAATTTACCATTTAATGATGTAGCAAAATTAATGTTTCTTGTATTCCAAATATATATTTCATACATTCAAAGGTAATTTGGGAGGCCGTGTTTGAAGTAATTTTGTGTCGTTGTCTACTGAAAACGTGTATGTTAAGGAAAATTACGTTTGCGTCAAGGACGGTATTTAGGGGATTCTATTTACATCTATACTAATATTATAAAGCTGAAGAGTTTTTGTTTGTTTGATCGCGCTAATCTCAGGAACTACTGGATCGATTTGAAATAAAAAAGAAAAATATGACAAGACAATGATCCTTAACCATAGGTGCTACCTGTAACAGCAGCCTCTCAAACTACAAATGTTATATACCAGCTATATTCAAAACTGAACACAAAATACCCCTCCCTCCCCTCTCCCGTCATCAGGCAATACCGCAGTCGTCTCCAACCCTTCGTCGCCTCATTAAACTTCACAGAGAATTCGACAAACTCCGTGAACTAACTTTTGGTTTATTGAAAATAATAATCCTTCACAAGTTGCTTTTGTTTCATCAAGATAGAACCAATTCTGTTAGAAGGACTCTGTAACGGTACGATCCTTGAAACGGTTACAATTATAATGCGTTGGGTAAGGGTCGGAGTCACGGTTGAGGCAGACATTTATGAGCCGTAGTTTTTTGTTAATATGATGGTAAAATCTAATAAGCAAGACATTAAATTATTATTTTTATTATAGACATTGCATTTCGTCGGCTTTTCTGGTCTAACTGGATTTGACTGGATATCAGTTTTTACACGGAGCGGCTGCCACCTGATCTCCGAAACCCGAAGGCTAACGATACCCTAAGGCTAAACCAGTGTCAGGATATTAGAGGGTACTGGCTTTCCCAATAACGACTGCCATAGATGTTCATGGCAGCCGGGACCGACGGCTCAACGTGCTCTCCGAGGCACGGAGCAGGCGATAATTGTCAATCAATACGCACATAATTTCGAAAAGTCATATAACTTCCGAAAGTCAGAGGTGCGCGACGTGGGTTCGAACCCGAGACCCTCTGCATTGCAGTCTGTTGGTCTCTCCACTGAGCTATCGCTGCTACAAGAGATCCTAAATAAATAATAATAATTAACAATAATTACTTATAGAAATTTCACAAAAAGCTTTCGCCTAAATTGTTATGGCGAATAATGACATTGACTACACAATACGCACATAATTTTAAACAGACAGGGGTGCGTACCGTGAGATCGAACTCGAGACTTCTGTGTAACACCCCGTACTAGGCTATCGCTGATCTAATGTGAACTTTAATATCCTACATGCTACGCATTACCTATCAACACATATACCGTACAAACCACTATTTACCCATATTAGGTGGTATATTTCCTGTTTAGGCATAGGCTACAATCTAGCTTCCATAGAAAGCTATGCGCAGCATAACTCGAGGTAGAGCTAAATAGAGCTGTGTATATAAAGGTATGAGCTTGTGACAAAGCGCTTAAAATTCTTGGATAAACTGCTGTGATGTGGAGCCTTCTAAATACTAGAGTGTCGACATGCATTAGTGATGTTGATGGTCGATGTTTTTGGAACGACTTTATCGATGAAATGATAAAAGTTATTTGCAATTTATAGTGAGAATATTGGATGCAATTGCTGATCTTGGGTCGACAGTTATAGCTAAAATGTGTATCCCGGGTTCGATTTAAGTTATTTCGATATAAGATTTGTATTCAATAAAGTTAATCTTGCATTAAAAGTATACCTTTATATATACTTATATTATGAAGAGGAAAGATTTGACTTTCTGTTTGTTTGTAAGGATTTAAAATTAAAACAAAGCAAACGATTTTAAAATCTTGCATTATTTGAAAGTTATATTATCACCGAGTAACATAGGGTATATTTTATTATAAAAAAGGTATGTTACTAACCTATTTCCATGCGAGCGAAGCGAAGTGTGGAAATGCTAGTTTTAAATAAATTTAAACTTGGTCTCAAACTCAAACATATATACACTCGAAACGACTGTCCATATATCACACAAATTTTGCTTCAATGCGAGGATCGTACCGCAACTCACCTATCGCCTATCACATAATGGCCTCATTAACTGTTACGCCATTCCTGTAACCGATTATTACAAAGTTGATCAACCGATATATATTCGCAAAATGAATAACCAGTTAAGTGCAGATCAAGTTTCTTTATTTTTAATACCTCTAGTTTGGCAAACAAGCATACGGCCCACCTGATGGTAAGTGGTCACCGTAGCCTATGGACGCCTGCAACATCGGAGGCATCACTTGCGCGTTGCCGACCCTTTAGAAGAAAAAGGAAGTAGGAAGGAGAAGGAGCGGGAAGGGGGAAGAGGGTGTATGGGCCTCCGGCATTCTCACTCACCGAACGAAACACAACAGTAGGAATACTGCTATTTCACGTCGATATTCTGTGAGAGGGTAGTCCTGCCCCGGTCGAGCCGGCCCATTCATGCTGAAATCAGCGAGGCTCTACTACTCAAGCTGATCAATATAATTGTATTAATTAAAGGTAATAACTCCGACATTTCATCAGCAATGTCTACTTTCTAATCAATACGTTGCAGTTGCAAGCGGTAGATATGAATTCCAGTAATTACTCTGCTTCACTCTCGAGGGTCTGTTTCAATAGTGGGGCTCTTTAGTCGATAATTCTATTCCTATTATTAAATTTATATTACTGACTGCGAGTGTTATATAATTATGAATAACTTGTACTTGAGTGACGCAAAAATACGACGACGCATTGAGTAAATTAAAATTGGGGGGCCTGTAATATTGTCTTACGTTTACGCGAATGTTATACATTGAAATTAAAACTACTTTATGCGGATTTTGTCGCGCTGTTTATTTTAGAACACTTTTATTACATAAGTTTGAAAATTAAATATGAAAATTAGTAGTTTTAATTTCAATGAGGTGCCTATTTTCAATGGAGAATTTTCTATATCTATTGTTTACTTTTATTGTTAACTATTAATTTGTATAATTAAATAAAGTATAGCGGATATATTATGTGAGATGGACTATCTTAACTATAAACAGATTTTTGTAACAATAATAATTTTAATTGTCATGGGGAGAGAAACCAAATATATGTAGGTATATTATTACTGTTTGTTGTCACGGTGCATTTATCTTCATAAAGTTTATGCTAGGTCAGTGGTCCTGGAAAGTTAGAATGATGGTCGGTAACGAAACAATTATTAATTGTACCTCTAAACTAGAGCACTAAGTCACAATATGTTAGAATATAGTGCTAAATACTTTAAAAAACAAACACTTACTTTCTCAGAAAACATCATACATCGCATTTGAATGCAAAATGATCACAATTCTTACATTCTAAAATAAAAATAATGCCAGCAACTTAAAATTTATCGACATACAACCGCGCACATCACTAGAGACGTGTCGATGTTGGCAAGCGCAGGCAAAAGTTGTTTTTGAAATAAATTGGCATACTATTGCGCAGCTTGCCAACTATCTATCCACCGGTAGTTTGTGTAAACTGATCTCAAACTACTGTCTCCAACTTTTATAATATATTCATAACGCATTAAGGAATATTACTAATATGTACACTGTTTTTCTTTTTATATTACAATCTGGCAAACAGATAACCGACTAGATAGTAAACTGTTTACCTAGTATATGATCGCCTACTACATATCACTAGATTCTGCCTGCAGCTCCGCTCGCTGAATGTAGGTACAGCAACGCTACTTTTTCTGGATGAAAGGTATATGTATGTATGCGACACAACATGTATGCAAAATTTCATAATGCTCAGTCAAGTTGTTAAGACGTGAAAGCGTAACAAACAAACAAACTAACATTCACATTTATAATATTCGTTAGGATATTACTCGCGCGTTGCCAGCCAAGAAAAGAAATAAAATATGGGATGAAATGAATATATTTAACGAAAAGCAACAGTTTTAAACATTATTTATATTTTTTTTTATATTTTCTTTATGACTAGAGAGGCCGAAATTCTAAAAGATCCGTAATAATCTTGATTCTGAATATTTTCAGATTTATTTTCTGATTTTTTCGGACTCTGATAATGAAATTCAAATAATTTATTTACAAACTAAGTGCAATGGTCTTAAATATTTTATAATAGTTGCTTAAAACTTAGCAGGTTTTTAAAGCGACAGCAAATTAGAAACATACATAGTATTGCGCTTAACTTTATAAAGCGGTAGGCAGGACTGTATTGGTTTAGGACCCTTGGGCACCGTTTACCAGACACAGTTCCAGACTCCAAGCTGTTAAGATATTTTTGGTTTGAGTGGTCGCCTCACATCTACCGCCGAGTGTTGTAGTTCCGAATCCCACAAGGAACAAAACTTTGTGTGATCCACAAATTATTGTTCCGAGTGTGGATGTTCCTTGTGTCCGTTGCTTGAATGTTTGTAGAGTCTCCCGCGGCACAGGATTTATAGGAATAAATCCTGATTTTCAAGATTTTCTTACTCCTTTCGTACTAAAAACTACGGAATAAGTTGCCTCTCCAACCCGGAAACTCGATGCATTCACTACCGTTGCATCTACAAGGCAATCAACAATAAACAAAATACTTGATATTCAGCCAAATATGTCTAGACGAGCAGGTTCATCTCAAAACATAAGGTTGGGACACTAAAATAGAACGCACATTGTATATCGATAAAATAAACATACCTTTCCTTTTAAAAGCTGATTCGCCTGAAAATTCGCCAAACCCACCGGATCTTAATCTCTAAATCCAACACGGATCCACATCAGCTCGGAAACTAACGAATCAAATAAAAGTGAACCTTTCCTCATCCCGTACCTTATTATACAAATAACTAGATCAAAATTCTGATGGACGCCAAAGTAATCCACCATCAATCGCTCGGATCTCACGCGAAAGCTAATAAAATGAACTATAGATACATCACAACTTTTTTTCAGCAGGTAGGCAGGGTGTAGCGAGGTTTAATAATATAAGGATTAACTCAATAAAAAAGTGTTGTCTCTCCTACAGGGTTTTGGATGCGCGCTTGTCACGAAAAAATTTGTGAAATAGTTCGGATGATTTGAAATCTGTACAAATTTGTATTTGAATTTCAATTTATGCGTTATCATCGATTATAATGTTAGGATACATTTGAATACTCAAATCACGATTTGACGATAAGTTTTCGTTTTATTATGTCGATAATTATTTTCTTTTGTTTAAAGAATATCAACATATTAGTCTAGCACGGTCTATGACCTTAGTTCCTAGACAGATTTATATTAATATTTGACCTACTTCTAATAGACAATCAAATTAAATTGACTGAAAATCTACAATACCAGCGCTTTCAAAAAAAAGATTTCATTTGTGTTTAAATAAATCAAATTTCTTTACTAAATACATAAATATATGTAGCAAGCTCTGTGCGTGGGGATTTTACAAACGTATAATACATGTATTATTGAACAAAAATACACACGCAATAATTTTTGTTGATCTGCCTTTTAGAACTCAAAGAGCTTCTGAAAGCCAGTATTTTTTTTTGTTAAGTGACAGTTAAGCACATATATAATATGTATAAATAATAGCAACTATTGATTGTTTGACTGAATTAGCAGTAACAGTCAATAAAACTACTTGACACGAGTTTAATTTTAGCACATCTTTGATTAACTTCTTAGAAACCGAATATCATAGTCAGAACAATAATTGTGAATGACCCAATAATTTGTCTCATTTGAGATTCCAACACACTCAACAAACGACATAAAGCCCGCTACGCCAACCGTTTATCAGAAATGAATCATAAATAACATTGTTATTTAAACAAGCGTATTTAAACAACAGATCTCTGAACTCTTAACCACTTAAAGAATCTAATACACCGTAACGATTCAGTTCCCCAGCAACATCGTATCCCGTCAGTTTTTGTACCAATCTCAGGTCAGATCTATAAAGATTCCGCGCGATCCATTAGTTCGTACAACGGGCACCGGACGGACAGACATCCGTCCCCTTGTAACTGTAGCTATCTGGAATTGAGATCGGGTGCCAACCAGCGGTTTAGTGCTACCGAACCGATCGCAAAATGATATTTGTCCAATTTAAAAAGACGATGTGTATAAAATTTACACGTGCACTTAAAAAATATCTGTTTTCGGGACAGAAAAAGCATAGATCAGGCGAATTCCACACTAATACTATAAATGTGATTGTGAGTTTGTTTGTTTGTTATGATTTCACGTCTTAACTACTTGACCGATCATCATTAAATTTTGCATACCTACACGAAACACGAACAGAAACGGACATAGTGTACTTGTAAATGTATGTAGGTTAGGTTATTAACAGTAGGTACTTTTATCTGAATGACCCTATATCGTTTTCTGTACCCTCGACAAATTGTATGCGAAATTTCATGTTTATCGGCCGAGTAATTAAAAGGCGTGAAAGCGTAACAAATACATGCGCATTTATAACATTAGTAAGAAAATAAGGATTAGATTTTAAAACAGCTGACGAAATTATTTAACACATCTTTACCTTTCCTTTAAGATATAAACAGTATGTATGTATCTTATGTGGGGGCCAGTCAGTGCAGACCGGCGATACTTCGACCCAGTGGGATCTTTTGTGTCGACACTCTCCCAATAACGACTGCCATAGATGTTCATGGCAGCCGGGACTGACAGCTTAACGTGCTCTCCGAGGCACGGAGCAGGCGATAATTGTCAATCAATACGCACATAATTTCTAAAAGTCATATAACTAGATATAAACAGTAAGTATGTGTATAATAATGATCATATAGCTCTTTTACATCTTAATATCGTTAACCCAAGCAGAGTACCTCAATAATTTACATGGCACGTACACAGAATCCCTTGATCAGATTATTTCTAATACAAGCCATTTGGCTGCAATATATAGTTTTGCACAGCTCCCGAAATATGTGGACCGTTCTCAACCCAAATATTAATAGGGTCTGCAATCCACAATACGGATAAAATTGACAAAGTTACAAGAACGGTATTATACTTCAGACCATAATTAAATTTTAAAAAGGACTAGGGGCGTCTGTTTTAACCTTTTGGTAGTGTTTTGGGACCTTTGGAAGATGTTAAGGAATTCCCGAAGCTCGGAATGTCTTTTCTTCCCATGAAGGCTGGGTCAAAGGTATTTAAATAGTGTGCGTTTTCTATGGATATTGTGAATTTTAGGAAATAAGTAACATTGTGTTACTTACTTGTACCAGTTACGTCGTTCGCGTTTATTTGTTTAGATATGTAATGTTGTAAGATTATTTTGTAGGAATCAAGCTACCTCTATACAAAAGTTCATAAAAATCAGTTTAGCTTTATCCGAATTGGCGTTAACTAAATAGATAATTGTTATTTTCACATTTACAATGAAAATCTATCTTCATCTTTCTTAGCAGATACTCGAGTTTTGTATAAGCTTGAATTTAAATCATTCTATAGCCAATTAAAGACAATGGAAAAAACATTGACACTAAACTAAATACGTTAAAATTATATTCATATAAATTTATAAATTAATAACCTTTGTGATCCCGTGGTATCAATTTTGCATTTCTGTTTGCGCCAATCTTGAGGTGCCGTGTTCGATTCTAAGTCTGCGCAAAATGTTATTTATTAGATTTTTCTGCTGGAAGATTAGCAGCACAGAATTTGAATATGTTATCGATACATTGCAATAAGCTCGTCCTGTTTTACGAAGTACCTGAAAACACACCCTTTCCAAACGGTCTTGTAACTTGTACTAAAGAAGACAGACTCACGACCATTCTTTCACCCAAGCATTTCACCTAGTATTTCTCCATCTTATCCCCGAGGCAGTAGCCTCGGGGATAAGATATACATTCGAATTTACAAATCTCTGCCAACACGAGCAAATTTTTCACAAAATCTGTGTCACAAAATTAAAATTCAACGCCAGACATGCCACGTTTTGCACGGGCAATCTCGATAACATCCCAGCTATCAGCATAGATCAGGCTAGGCTTACACGGGATTTCACCGGCCGCTACACACGGATGTACCCGGTTATCCGGCTAAACGGAATTAGATATACAACGGATTTGTTTGATTTGTTACCGGTATTGGGTTTAGCTGTGAATTTATATATTGAAATAGTCATGTGAAAAGCAAATATGAAAATGAATAACGGAGTAATGGCTCTATTAAAACGTATAAAATCGGTAAACGAACGATAAAATATGCTTTTAACAATTTACGATTTGTATACATATGTATTATATAGTATGATCGGTGAAAATGGCGTGGAATGCTATAATCCACGCGATGTCACGAGCATAACCTAGTTTATTATAATTACATATACATTATGTAAGTTGGTCCGTCCGTCCATCTGATAGCGATTGTTCTAGAGTTGAAAGCCGGCGCTCTGGCCAACAATACTAAGTTAGTTGCACTGCCATTATTGCCTTGTGTATGCACAATACAAACCCAGCGGGCGCAGTATTACAGTACTTTATTATACAAGGTGTCCCAGAATATGTGAATCAAATTGTAACGGGAGATTCCTTAGGTAAGGACTTTTCAAAGGTGCAAAATAAAAAAATTATGGCATTTGTGTAAAAATAAAAATATCTAAGTTTTGGTGCAAAAAGAATCACCAAAATAATGCTGCGATTTCAAAACTAAGTCAGCTTTTAAAAATCGTTTTTAGTTTGACGAATCATTCCTTCACAATAAATAATAGTAAAAAATAAATGAAAATTAGCCATAAACGAAGTACCTGTAGTTGAGAGTCTAAAAATTGGATTTTTTTTAAATCTTAGATTTATTTTATTTTTAGGCATGTTTCTGAGGTTGACGTCGAGGATAGAGCGAAGTGGAAGAAGAACATAAATATACTCTAGCAGCATGTGGGCTGAACAGCCGGGAAGGGTGAGATAGATAGACAGAGCAAGAGATTGAGACAGACAACAAGAAAGAGTTGTAAAAAAGACAGACGGGACCCGGTTACCGAAGCCTATTGCAATACCAGAGTTATCACTCGCTTGCTAAGCCTAAGAGAAAGTAAAATAGGATAGAAGAAAAAAACTGGATGAGGTAGTTATGTGAGCCTCTGGCACTCTTACTTACCGAAGGCATCGCAGTAACAATGTTGCTACGTCTTTGAGGCAAATTTTCTTTTTAATGATTGGGTCCCATGAGTGGCTGTTCATCAGCACCATCTCTAAATAATTGGTAATGACTAGATTTCCCTCAAACAACGGTACTATATGAGTGCAAATACAATAAACATACGGTCCAACTGATGGTAAATGGTCACCGTTGCCTAAGAACTCTTGCAATACTAGGGCTATTGTTGCTGTCTTCTTGGTATAGCTTCTGCGATACCAAAAGCGCACAGCCATGACCATAAGTAACGGTAACCAGTTGCTTATCGTCATGTAAACTGCTAACTCGTCTGCCACCAACAGTTATAAGAAGCTTATGCTACTTTATGTCGCCAAGTCAAAAATATTTTTGCCATTAGATCACAAAGTAACACTTATTAATGTCAAATGTCATGGTGAGTTTATTACATTTACTGAATTTACATATGTGAATAATGTTAGTTGCAAGGTTCAGGCAAAGGGTTGAGCCTATGAGAAGATACCTGCAAGTTATAATTTCAGTATTATACAACTCATTCATGTACCAGTATATTCTTCAAATAGAGTTACCTTAATCTATCTCGTTAAAAGGGCGAGATACTATTAAAATATGGAAATAGGTTTTACATTGAAAATATCTTTTAAAAATAATTAGAATTAATTAACAGTACTCAGCTCTGGTTTCTATCAAAGCAAGTTGCCAATCAGACCAATTAGAGCGCAGACTTTTGACTAATTACAATAACGAGAGATTTTTATACAAATATGGCTTTAAAAGCGCTGATACAGTTTTATTGAATAATAATTTCATATTTATTAGAGTTGAGGAATACGAGAAAAGCAAAAGGCCTTAATTAATTAATTTATGTTTTATATACATGCCAATATCTCCAAAGGAATAGGAGGACATCTTTCCGTTTTTGTGCGCAGTTTCAGACTCCGTACTGCTAATAAGAACTTTTTGCCAGAAAAGTCAATAAGACATTACAACCTGTGAACCGAGCCTGGGACCTTGCGCACATGCTTACAAGACACCAGTGGTCACTGTCATTGTGGTGTTCTTTGTGAACGTTGTTTTGATGTTTGCAAAACCTCCGCGAAGCTGAGATAATTTCAACTAGACGAAGTATTTAAAAAAAATCAACTGCTAGGCTTTTACGCTGGCGTATTGACCAGTACGTCGAATGTTGTGATACAAAAATAGTTGTTGCGACTGTAAGTGAGATTTATATCCGTTATTGAACGCATTCATTAGCCGGCAACCAGACACAATGGATTAAGCATTGTGTCTGAGCCTCGGGTCCAAGCGTTGGCCAAAAGATTAAATATGTTTATAAAGTGCCCCGGGACACATTGTTTATAACGTAGCAGTAAAAGCTATACTTTTAATAAACAAGGATAGATTGGCTTCTTCCTAAGTCAGTATGCACGTCTGAAAGGTACTCCATGAACTTATAGTTTCGGTCAATTCATTAATATTCAAATTCAAATATTTTAATTCCATCAAATAATTTCTAGTAAGTAGGTATTATTTAAAAGGAATAAATATAATGACCACCAAAAATACTAATTGTGCAGCAAAATATGCTTGCTAAAATATATCATAACGAGCACCTGTACGCCTGAAATCACTGAATTCCGTCTCGGCAGGGTTAGGTTATGTTAGGTTCCTTCTTAAACCTACCCAAAAATAGGAGCTCCGCATTGCGGGGCTCCGTCGACTTATTTGATCTCTTTAAATATAATGCGATTTTAATTTTGGTGATCATTTACTATTTCTGACTGTTATATTTTACTATTTCTGGTGATAAGTTAAACATAAGCCTTATTTAAACAGGGCAAAATTTAAAAAAGGTTATAATAGTAATATTATGCTAATATTAAAAATTCGAAACTAACTCCCTCTGTCTGTTACCTCTTCAAGGTTAAACACTTAACCGATTTGGATGAAATTTGGTACAGCGATAGTTTATGTACGTACCACACGGACTGAGTCACACGCAAAAGCTAGTTGAAAATATAAGTTTCTACCATTACTAAATAATTTAGTCTTAGTAAGTATAAAAATCTAAAATGTAGAGTTACTTGTTCATAACTCTTTATATAATAACTTACTATTCACTTCTATATAAAGGTAGTCTTAAAAACGAAAACATGAATAATATCATGCAATACGCAAGACTTTTAATTAGAGAGTATGGCTTTGCAGACTCCACACAAATTCGACTCGTTTATGACATTTGGGCATTAAGGAAAATGTTTATAAAAACACACATAGGGGGCGTAACATACAAATAATAATAATAATAACAATAATATCAGTCCTGTATTAAACTGTCCCATTGCTGGGCACGGGCCTCTTCTCACTGTGAGAAGGGTCAACAACAATAAGTAACATACAAGTATATAAGTATATACATTCATAGGTAGTCTCACCACTGAATCCTTTTACATCCAAATTACCCTTGCAAAGGTACATTGACAGACCCCATGCTGCTATAAAGAATTGCTAGACAAAATAATCCAAGGTCACTTTACTGGACCCAGAGAACGAATCAGACTTCATGCACAGCAGTTACATTCACAACTGCTGCTCCAAAGAGCCGTGTAATATCCAGTTAATCCAAGTATATAATATATAATAATAATAGTATCAGTCCTGTAATAAACTGTCCCACTGCTGGGCACGGGCCTCTTCTCAGTGTGAGAAGGGTTAGGCCATAGTCCACCACGCTGGCCCAGTGCGGGTTGGCAGAATTCACATATCTTCAAGAACATTATGGAGAACTTTATGACATGCAGGTTTCCTCACGATGTTTTCCTTCACCGTTAAAGCTAGCGATAATTTACAATTTAAAACGCAAAGTTAGAGATGCGCGCCTTGGGATCGAAATCGAAACCTTTGAGTGGCAGTTCAACGGTTTCCCACTAGGCTATCGCTGCTTCCAAGTCTATTATTTTAAACTATGGAAGCTACATACATTAATTTTTTTATTGTCAACTGTCTGTCAATTGGCGACGTCAACGATTTGGCGATGTTACGTTTTCACGTCTTAACTACTCGGCTGATCATCATGAAATTTCGCATGCACGTTGTCAAGGGTATATAAAAGGACATAGGTACCTTTCATTTAGATTTTTTTTACCGAGATAGTGTAATTTATTTAAAAATTTTTCAAAACGCGGCCATAATTTTATTTGTAATACTAGTTAAAATAGTGCGTTTTCTAGTATAACAATATTAAAACATTGGTACCAGGTAATCAGTTTTACTATCAGCTATCTACAAGCTACAAGCGAGAGCTGTCGCTAGCAGTGGTCACGTGGCCCGCCGCATGGGAACGCAGAACGTGGCGGGCAGCCACGTGCGTTCAGAACGTGCACAGACTCTTATCTGTACCGTCCGACAAAACGGATGGTCAATTTATTAATCTAGACTGCTTCTATTGAGACGTTTGTAATGATAGGCGGCAGTAGAATTTGCTGTGGTTTGTTATGAGACCTGAATAAAAGATAGAAATAGTATATATATAGTAACTAAAGTACTGCCACTTTTATTTAGGATTTTAAAAGGTTTCTTTTACTTGACTTTCGCGATTTGTAAGACCTGTTATCTAGTAATATAATATGAAGTATGGGACTTCGTATAATACTAGATAACGGGTCTTACTCGCGATGGAGTACCTATTTAAAGGTACCAGTTAACCAGTTAACCGGTGACCATAATCGATGAAAAGCTGTCGAAACTTTAGGCAATCAATAGGCATTTAATTTTCTAATACGTTGCGCGTTGGGCAACCAGTAGGTATTATATTTGATATTAAAATAAAAAAACCCAACTCTAAAACTCTAAACTAGTGCAAATTCTATATATAAGGATATAATGATAGAAAAATACATACATCTACAGTCTTACGACTACTCCCCAGAGGAGTAGGCAGAGGTCTATTACACCTAAAATCGCTAGCTATATTTAGGTCCCACGCTATAGAGAGCGAGCCCAGCTGTCTTCTGTGCACAAATCTATAGGTGGAACGTGGTACTGCTGAGCATTTCTCGACAGAAAAGCATAACAACCTGAGAATCAAACCAAAATTCTGACGACCGCATACAAACACAAGCGCAATCATATGCTAACCATTACAGCAGGCGAACTTCCCCAAACAAAAAATTTATCTACATATAATGTCCTCCAGACCGTAATTCGGCCACGGCGGCCAGACTTAACGGAGACTGGCTATCTGCGCAGAAAACACTATAGTGCACAAGTATGTGCGCAAACACAAGTGCACTCTCTGTTCCCAAACTCTCATAATCCGATGGGACGGTAATCCGACACGACCGGAGAGAGATCAGGCGCAGGACCAACGGCTTTACGTGCTTTCCGAGGCACGGAAGTGTCTAACACCGCCAACTTCCTAACTCCGGGCTGCTATTGAGATTTCTTAGCAGGAAAACCCAATAACTTTTTGTTGGCCCAATTCGAACCCGAGAACTCATGCACAGTAGTCGCATTCACTACCGCTGCGCTACGGAAGCAAAAATCTACTTAACTACCATAGAAAACCTCAATAGGCTACTACCCTTCGTTTTCTTCCATTCAAACAAAACATACCGCATACCTACTCTTCAAAACCAAAATAAAAAAGCAACACATCTTGCGTTTATATTTCCAATTCAATTTTATGTCGTACACCATTTTATATTTGTCGCACCTGCGTTTTATTTGCTATCGGTCGACAACGGCGCGCGCCGTCGCCGGTTCCGTTCAAGACATACCTCGTATTGTGGTGAGTCTTATCTTCCCGTCGTATGCACACAGCTTACGAATACGTCAACATTTGAATCCACATCTCGGCAATCTGTGGATCCAAGTAATATACGACGGCAAGAGTGTATCAGCAAGACCATAAGAATGTTTATTTGTAGTAATTTAAGTAAACCACGATATAATTCGTAATAAATAGTTTCTTGTAATGTAAGACAATGTTATGACAATATTAGGCAAGGTTCTACTAATATGATAAATATAAAGTTTTGACAAACATGCAAACATTTTCACAAACAAATTACGCGTAAACTGTTGAACGAATTTGGATAAAACTTTGCTCACAGATATCCTAGACTATATGCTCTCGATTTAATGTCCTCAATAAAAAAATAATACATGATACTTTTCATCCAGATATGCGGTCCTGATTTCACGAATGTGATTCCTTGGACCAATATTAGGATCCAATAATTAATATTGTCTACATGCTTGTTAGCATTAACTTCACATTTTATCAGCTACGTTTAAGGCCGGCTTCATAAGGGACGAGCCTATTGTCTTTCACCGAGCTCAATTCCAAACTATTACTACTGAAAATTTCTTAACAGAAAACACAATAACCTTTTATTTTTATTATTATCAATTTATAAATAAATTTATTACTGTTACACACAAATTTTGTATTATAATAGTTTTGATTGTGTGTTGCAATGCTTCATTAAAATAAAATATTTTTTCTTTCAAATATTTCTTTCTTTACTTAACCCTTTAACCTCCTAGTTTTATATCAGCTGCCGTGCGCACAGCTAACAAAATTAGTAACATAATAATAATATCAGCCCTGTATTAAACTGTCCCACTGCTGGGCACGGGCATCTTCTCTCTGTGAGAAGGATTAGGCCATAGACAACCACGCTGGCCTAGTGCGGACTTCTCTAGGCAGACTTCACATATCGTTGAGAACATTATGGAGAACTCTTAGACATGCAGGTTTCCTCACGATGTTTTCCGTTACCGTTAAAGCAAGCGGTAATTATAAATATTTGATACGCATTTAACTTCGAAAAGTCAGAGATGCGCGTCTTAGATTCGAAATCGAGACCTCTGCGTGGCAGTCAACGGTTTCCCACTAGGCTATCGCTGCTTACAAAGTAAGTAAATTTCACTAAATATATACTAATATTATAAAGCTGAAGAGTTTGTTTGTTTGTTTGAACGCGCTAATCTCAGGAACTACTGGTTCGAATTAAAACATTATTTCAGTATTGGATAGCCCATTTATCTAGGAAGGCTATATAACACGCTACGACCAATAGGAGCAGAGCAGCAATGAAAAATGTTGCAAAACGGGGGAAATTCTCTTATATAAAGCAGACGAAGTTGCGCGTGTCAGCTAGTTTAAACATAGTTATGTATATAGTTATCATAGCCAGTTTAATTTAGTGGTTCCTTATTATGAGAAGGCAGTGAATAATACTGTAAATCATCGCTAGGTATAACATATTTTCTGAAATAAGATATTTTAATTACTTACAACGTAATTAAATAGACAAACGAATTATAAAAACAAGGGTTTAATGTCGTATACGACTCAGGCAGTTAAAAGGTGACCTGGAACATCACAATGACTCGCAATCTCATACAATGACCCCAACGTAGTCACTCGTATAACTAGACTTATCAAAAGTCTCAATAAGATCGGTATCCTTTTCAATCTACTCGCAAAGTGAATTAAACCTTTGAACAAACGTAATCGACAATAGAAATGCCATTGTTATGAAGGATATAAACGTTTGGGCTGCTTCCGAGCGGCAAATTAATTTGGCTAGACGTTGAATTTGACCGCAGCGGGGAACGGCTGAAGGCGCTGTTGGGGGTAAGCAGTATTGTTATTTGATGTGAGTAGAAAGTTTGACAATGCGTAGATGTTTTGAGGTAATATATGTAATGGATTATCACCATGATAACTTTATAGACAGACGATATTTAGCTATTGGTCAGAATACTTTCTGAGTTAGCTCGAATTAATAGTATTAACGCAGTCCACTAAGATATCATTGAAATTAAACTACTATATACGGATTTTATCGAGTTGTTTATTTGACACTTTATTACATAATTTTGAAAACTGTTACACTACTACTACTATTAAACTTTACTAGTTTTTAAGCTAATTAAGTTATTATTAAGACTATTAAAACTATTTAGATTGAATGAAATTTTACACTTTTCCCGACGTTATATTCGCGAATAATATTCGCGTAAACAGAAGACAATATTACACTAAGATATCCTTAAAAGTTTCTATTACGTTTATCGCATATCGATAAGTACCTTTTGAATAGGAGGCTCAGATGGGAAAGATCGATATTTTTCGTTTAAACAATTGTGTCATAAACAGATGCATTGATTGTGAAACACTAATAATCATATTATATATACCATTTTTATAAATTTCTTTGATTGAAATATTTACTGGCTTAGAATAAGCATGCCATAGTCATTCCCGACGGTTGTTACTTATGATTTGACATGACATTATAGAATCAGCTATTTTCTGTTTCCGTAGTACTCAGAATAATAAATGCTTTGCACTCTTAATTTATTTTAAAGTTATTTAGTATATATTAAAAAGCCAATCGAATACATACATAAGCTTTATTCATACCAACTTACAACAAAATCGGTTAAACAATTCGGCCGTAAAACTAAGAAAGAGAGTCACCTACTTTCGCAACATCAATATGGATGTATAAAATCTTGAACCGTGTACTAATTCCGGTAACTCCTTTAATATATCAAAGGTATTAGTTGCAAAATGTAACCTACTTCATATTCTCGTAAATCTATCGAATAACTTAATCATCTGTTAACTGAATGGTCTGGTTCGTGCCGCCATATTCTCTTGCAACTAAAATAGATGTTTGTCGGAAACTAAACAAAATCCGACGTGTAAAGTGGGGGATTTATTGAATTTATATCATAACAAACTTACGGGCGCTGCTAGCGATCACTTTTGATGTTTGATCACCACCATAGATAGCTATAAGATATAGTTATAATGTAAAATATAGCTTGACTAGATTTTGCCCGCGGCTTCAATCGCGTTTTAGATTTTGTCAATAAAGTGAAAGTCAAAAATTTTATTGTTCTATTAAAATGTTTAAACAATTCTTGGACTCGTCAATTAACTAATATATAAATAAAATATAATAATAAAAATAAATAAAAAAAATCGCATTAAAAAAAGCCTGTACGAAGAATAAATTTCTATAATTCGACAACAGTACTTTTTCCTGGATAAATGAAAGAAAGAAAATATTTTATTCGTATATCCATAACACAATACTGTTAAATATAAATATATACAGAACAGTTGATTAATGGAGACGAAATTAGGTACCGGCGTGAGCTATTGTTGCAGTCGAAATTGCACCGCTGGTTTTCTCCCAAGACCTACACAGTATGTATGTATTTATCTTATGTGGGGCCAGTCAGTGCCGACCGGCGACACTTCGACCCAGTGGGATCTTTTGTGTCGACACTCTCCCAATAACGACTGTCATAGATGTTCATGGCAGCCGGGACCGACGGCTTAACGTGCTGTCCGAGGCACAGTATGTTAAGGTTCCCTTTATCCTTTTCTGTACCCTCGACAACATATATGTGAAATTACATGATTATCGGTTGAGTAGTTAAGAGTTGAGATTGTTTGTTAACAAACTCACGTTCGCATTTATAATTTAGTTAAGATATAAATCATCATTTTTACCTAATTGCGACACTTTAAGGGTGCGGTCTGATCGCGAGCGATAAACTAGTGATGGGTGCTAGTAAAGTTATAGCGCATGGCGGTCAGATCAGTAAGCTTTAAATATGAGGATAGTATGCTACTGCATAATAATAATATCAGCCCTGTATATAAACTGCCCCAATGCTGGGCAAAGGCTTCTTCTCAGTGTGAGAAGGATTAGGCGTTAGCAGACTTCATAATTTATCTTCAAGACCATTAGTGCGAACTCTCAGACAGGCAGGTCTCCTCACAATGTTTTTCTTCAGTTAAAGCAAGCGATAATCAAATATTTAATACCAAGATAACTCCGGAAAGCCAGAGTCCTGTGCCCTTGGATCGAACTCGAAACCTCTGCGTGGTAGTCGGTCTACGGTCCATCGGTTTCCCACAAGTTATCTAGTCTTCAATCCGCGAGCGACTATTTCCTCGCTTAACAACACTAGTTTCACAAGCTAAGCTGGAATCTCAACAGTTAGAAATTTGAAATGTCAAAAACTACTAAGTTGGTAAATTGCCATTTCGCTCTAACCTAGTAAATTAAATAGCAGTATTATTCTTCATGACCTATAAATATCTACGAGCTAATATTTTATAGCCGAATCACAATCTTAAGGATTGCTAAATAATGTTATGTAGGTGAGTGCAGAATTGTTAATATGACACGTTATCAAATTCGTTTGCAGTTACGTGTTTGATTCGTTGCTCTGGAAAAGGCTTATCTTATCTTATGTGGGGGCCAGTCAGTGCAGACCGGCGACACTTCGACCCAGTGGGATCTTTTGTGTCGACACTCTCCCAATAACGACTGCCATAGATGTTCATGGCGGCCGGGACCGACGGCTTAACGTGCTCTCGGAGACACGGAGCAGGCGATAATTGTCAATCAATACGCACATAATTTCGAAATGTCATATAACTTCCAAAAGTCAGAGGTGCGCGACGTGGGTTCGAACCAGAGATCCTCTACATTGCAGTCTGCTGGTCTCCCTACTGAGCAATCGCTGCTCTTGGAAAAGGCTTATTAACAGTAGGAGAACTGAGTCTGGCAATATTCCCAATAGACAGCAATTGACTCAATTTATTGTGCGGGATTTTAAAGATAGCTAGTTTAAAATGGCTGTAATATTTACCCTGTCGGCAATAAAAAATTCCTTTAACGTAAAACAAAAGAGCCGTGTCGCAGAGGAATATCCAGAAACAGTCAACAGCTTCAAAACTCAAGGTATTGATATTAACCGCATCGTGTCAAATATGAATAAAATAATATTATATTATAGCTGCGTTCCCATTACTACGCCAACCTAATATCAAAAATAATTCTGAGTCAAGTAATACTATGATTCAGTAAATAACTATCACGTAATATTTGAATATTAGCTTGTTGCATTGTTATAGAAGTAGTAAATATCCGCGTTGAAGAGCAGCGATAGCTCAGTGGGGAGACCAACAGACTGCAATATAGAGGGTCTCGGGTTCGAAACCACGTCGCGCACCTCTGACTTTCAGCAGTTATATGACTTTTCGAAATTATGTGCATATTGATTGACAATTATCGCCTGCTCCGTGCCTCGGAGAGCACGTTAAGCCATCGGTCCCGGCTGCCATGAATATCTATGGTAGTCGTTATTGGGAGAGTATCGACACAAAAGATCCCACTGGCTCGAAGTATCGCCGGTCTGCACTGACTGTCCCCCACATAAGATAAGATAAGATAAATATCCACGTTAAAGTCCATCACTAAGACGTTTATAAATTTTATTTTGTATAAATATTTTTTTATTATTATTTATTCAGTGGTAAGTATAATATAATAGTAAAAAATACAAATCAACTCGCCAAGCTACACAGCTTCTTGGCGATCTCGCCAAGAAGCTCTGTAGCTTGACGAGTTGAGTTGAGTTAATGACTTTTAAGTCTGAAAATGTAATTTTAGTTTTACGTTACAGCCATATACATACAAAGTTTCCGGTAATTAATGGATAACCTTATAATATAAAACGGCCATCAGTTCTACTGTAAGACATTTCAAGGTTATCTATTAATTACCGGACAACCTGTATATTACCATGTCTATAGATGTATGTAAACTAGAGTTCGTCAGACAATAGTGGTTAGCCAAAAATTACAGATGCTGAAACATAATATACACTTCTGACTATCTATATATATAAAATTCTTTCGTTACTGAGTGACTGACAGACAACGCACAGCCGAAACTACTGAACGCAAGAAGCTGAAATTTGGCATGTATGTTCCTTGGAGAGTGTAGGGGAGCACTAAGAGAGGATTTTTGGAAATTCCACCCTTAAGGGGGTGAAAGGGGTGAAACCCGATATTCACACGGGAACGGGACTTCGGGTGAAACCGTGGGAAAACTACTAGTATAAGGATAAGCAGAAAGGTATGACGACCCCATTTCGAGATTTAAAAATTAAAAGAAAAGAAAGAATTAGTATATTACAGTATTCTGGCTACAGTACAGACTCTGTGTTGCTTCTGAGAGTTTCATCATAGGTAATCTTAATTTTACTTTCCACAAACCGAAAATCGAACCAGAAACCTCATGCATAACAGTGACGTTCACTACTGCTAACCCACCGAGACAGACGTGTGGCTTTTCTATCTTAACCTTTTGAGCGCCACAGTCATATACGGTCACGACTCCATAACAGGCTTTCAAACGCTAATAAATCTTATAAAAAAGTATTATTTTCTTATATAATATTTTCTTATATAAGAATAGAAAAGGGTATGTTAAGCTGGTTTGGGCATGTAGAAAGAATGGACGAGAAAAGACTGACTAAGAAAGTTTATAAGACTAGTGTGAATGGAACAGTCGCAAGAGGAAGACCTAGGCGAACATTTCTCGATCAGATCGGAGACGTTCTGGACAAAGTCCAGGTTAAGAGTACCTTCAACCGACGGGCGTGTATGAGGAATGTGATGAAAGTGAATGAAGCCAGAGAAGTGTGTCAGGATCGTAGCAAATGGAAATCCGTAGTCTCTGCCTACCCCTCTGGAAAACAGGCGTGAATCTATATATTTATGTACGTTTTCTTATTTGTGTTGTTACTTATCTAGAATCTTCCTTATTTATATTATGTAAACTGTTTACTATTTATTTCATCCACATTAGCATAAGATAGAAACGACGATGTTTTTTTTTTTACTTTTCATACGATTAACTTGCCGTTCGGCCGTGCGTAAGTGTTACCTTGGTACAAGCGATCATAGCATTCAGTAATCACTTACCACAAGGTGGACCGTATATTTGCTTAACTTATCTGTATATAAAAAAATACACCAATATACACTTTCTTTAAGCAGCTTTCTAAACACAACCTAACAGTCAAACGCTGTTTACCAGCCATGCTTCCCGCTCCAGATAATGATATACAGCATAATGTTGATTTAATAGAGCTGATACAAAGAGGTCCAGCGATGCTGGCACGGCGCCAAACCGGTGATACTTTATTACTACACAACCTACAGACCGGTATATAAAGAGGTTTTAATCTGCTGAAGGAATTTTTCTGGCGTACTGGTTCGATAGAAATGTAATTGTTAAGTTATAAGTTTGTGCTTACATATAATTATACACATTGATTTAGTATGTGCACGTACTAGAGGATACATCTTAAGTATTTTTTTTGTAATACTATGTATAACAATAAACATAAAAAAATATAACTATTATATAAAAAAAATACTTGAGATGTCTCCTTTAGTTAGCAAAAGTAATTTGACATATTTTCATAAAATATTTATCAAAAATGAGCTGTCAATAGGCAGGTCTATAGGTTGTTTCTTGATATAGAGCAATTGCGAAGCGAGGAACCCACTATGCGTCCTCGGATTGCCCACCCCAACTATTACAATAGAAAAAGATTGACAATGCCCTACTCCCCCGTCATCCTCGCTAATCCAGCAATATTCCGTTTTCGAACACAAAATATGCGTCAACACATATTTTCTATGTATTTATATTTTAAAAAAGACAACTTCCACACTAGGAATTAATCCTGAATCGCGGGGGATTTTACAAAAATTCAAACAACGGACACAAGGAACATCTAAACTCGGAACAACCATTCGTAGATCACACAAACTTTTTGTCCCGTGTGGGATTCCAACCCGCAATAATCAGCGCGGTGGCAGTGGCTAGGAGCCCACTTAAACCACTACACCATTCCTGCAACTGATTTTGCATCAGCGCGAAACATTCTCAGGATAATTTGGCCTCGCTGATTTCTGCATGAATGGGCCGGCTCGACCGGGGGAGAACTACCCTCTCACAGAATATCAACGCGAAATAGCAGTATTCCTACTGTTGTGTTTCGTTCGGTAAGTGAGACTGTCGGACGCCTAATCACCCTCTTTCCCCCCTTCCTGCTCCTTCTCCTTCCCACTTCCTTTCCTAAAGGATCCGCAACGCGCAAGTGATGCCTCTATTGTTGCAGGCGTCCATAGGCTACGGTGACCACTTACCATCAGGTGGGCCGTATACAAGTTTGCCACCACAGTCGTATAAAAAAAATTCTTATCTCTGTGCTACTGAGATTTTTTTAGCAGGGTACCCAATCGTGACAATTTTATATATCTATGTATTTGTGGTTTATCCTACAAACAAGACTTAAAGCAACGGCAACAATATTTAAGCAGCTGCCGATATGCGTTCAGGGGTCCAAGTCTGCTATTACAATAGTGTCAGAATGGTCTATCATTGATTTCATTATTGTTGATTTTGACAAGTTTGGTAATCTAGTAATATAATGGCGTTATTATGACTTTCCGATGGTCTACCACTGACACTCCATTGAAAAAATGGCATAGAATGGTAAACTCGTACATAATGACAAATGATAAAATTTTGACAGTTCCTTTGATCAAATAATTTTTAACACTAATAAATAATATGTAAAAATATATACAAACGAAATCTGGCATAAATAAATGTTCGAATTTAGTAGTAGTTTTTCAAAAATCACTTCTACTAACGGGTGTTATAATAATGGCAATACAATATGTCATTCTACCACAATCCTATTACGAGACCATTGACCGACCAATGATCGACCATTATGAATTTAGCATATTACGAACTTTTAGCAAAATGACAATGGAATTGCAGTTACGTCGTGCCAGAATGACGAATTTATAAAAATAGCAGACTTGGGCCACAGTGCGGGAAAATAAATTGGCTTTGTTTAACCAAATTCTCAGTAACTACATAGATTCTGTTATGGTGTCCGCAACAGAACAATAGGTTTCATCCTCTATTGTATCCGAAATATCGGCTTTGAGAATAACAGGCTCGATGTTAGAATAACTTAACTTCACGCTCGTATGTGTATATGGGGTAAGCTCTATATCAGATTGATCTCCTACCTAAGGACTAAAGACTTGTGATGCTAATTTGTCATTGCGATTTGTCTGGAAATCTACACACGACTCACAAACATTAAGGAAGCAAAAAAGATATTAAAATTTTTGGGTGATTTTGAATAAGCGGTAACCTGGAAAAAAATTATCGTACAGCAGATTTTAAATCAGATTCAAAGAACATTTAGACTCGCGATAACAATTTATGGATCACACAATTTTTTGTTCCGTGTAGGATTCGAACTCCACAACGCTTGGTGTGGTGGTAGTAGTAGTGAGGCAAACACTTAAACCACTACGCCATCCGTGCAGTTGAGTCTCACACCTATGTCTCCGAAAGGATAGATAGTATATTACACCTACATTTTGCCAGGTAGATATAAAGGTCCCACATGTCTCGACTCTAACAGAACGTAAGTCCAGGGACCCAAGTCTGCTATTTTTATAAATTCGTCATTCCGACACGACGTAACTGCAATCCCATGGTCATTTTGCTAAAAGTTCGTAATCTGCTAAATTCATAATGGTCGATTATATCATTGGTCAGTCAATGGGCTCGTAATAGGATTGTGGTAGAATGATTTGTCGTATTGCCATTATTAGAAAAGTAGTAAAGTGATTTTCGAAAAACGACTACTAAATTTGAACATTTATTCTTGCCAGATTACGGTTATATATATTTTTACATATTATGTATTAGTGTTAAAAGCAATTTGAACAAAGAATCTGTCAAAATAGCAGATTACCGCATACGTCAGTCATTCATTTGTCATTATGTACGAGATTACCATTCTATGCCATTTTTTCAATGGAGTGTCAGTGGTTGACCATCGGAAAGTCATAATGACGCCATTATATTAGTAGATTACCAAACTTGTCACAATCAACAATCATGAAATCAATGATAGACCATACTGACACTATTGTAATAGCAGATTTGGGCCCCAGACTCCGTTCTTTTGAGCTTTGACTTTTCGGTGGTTATTTAACTATTATATCTTATTACTAATAGTACTTGTGCGTGTGTGAACTTGATGACCTTTTTATCATAATAAACTACGATTTGATGCGCAGTTACACATTGGGCTACGTATTGTTAATACGTAATTCTATCAACAAATATTACGTTTAAATTACGGTCAATAATATTTTCTTTGATTTTTCCCGTGGCGTTTGGGTCGTGTCTTTGTGTTCAGTGAAAATTGTTTGAGAGGTAGTTTACAAAAATTTCAGCGTACGCATAAACACAAAAAAATATATAACTGACCTTTTGACCGTTTCTGCCAACGGCTTTGCTCGCGTGAATACTACGGAAACGCAAACCGAGATAAGAAGTATTCTGTGTCAATCCAGATCTCTCTGTGAGCCAAGTTTTATTCAAATCCGTACAACGGTTTAAACATAATTGAGTAACATATTCGTAATCTTTCACATTTATAATACTAAATAGATTTTGCCCGCCGCAGTACTTTTTCCTGGACGAAAGGAACCTTATGTTCTTTCATGTTCCCTGAGGACGTGTTTGCAAAATTTCATGATGATCGATTGAGTAGTTAAGACGTGAAAGCGTAACAAACAAACTCACATTCGCATTTATAATTTTAGTTAGGATTGTTAGGATAGCATAATATATTCACCATTACATAAAGCATGCTCGTAGATTTCCATACAGGAAAACCTCAATATCACTTATTCCGACGACTAGTCACGTAACTAGTCGAAACAGATGGTCATGTTAGTCGAACAAGACAGTCAAATTACTACGAATAGATCTCGTAATTCACACTAGCTGGTCGTATTTCCCGACTAGCCACACGTGATCAAATATTGCTAATACCTTCAGTTACAAGCGGAACAGCGGCATGGTGCTACAAGCCACGGCAGCCACTGCGAACCTGGCGACGAGCCAACCAACTAATTACTGAATATCATACCCTCTTTATACTTGCAACTTTTATGCAGCTTTCAGGGTATTCGTGTTTAATATTTTATTTGTTTGTTTATGATAGCTAGACTGCTTCGGTGGCGGAGCGGTCGTTAATATGAATGTTGTGCATGAGGCCTTGAGTAATAGTATATTATGTCAAGAAATATCTTTCTAGAATTAAATGCTGTAGAAATGAGAGCGCTGAGAAATATATGTGGTGTGACTCTGAAAGATAGAATAAGGAATAGTGTGATTAGAGAGAGATGCGGCATGAAAGTGGATATAGTGACAAGAATAGAAAAGGGTATGTTAAGCTGGTTTGGGCATGTAGAAAGAGTGGACGAGAAAAGACTGATTATGAAAGTTTATAAGGCTAGTGTAAATGTAACAGTCGCAAGAGAAAGACCTAGGCGAACGTTTCTTGAGCAGATCGGAGACGTTCTGGACAAAGGCCAGGTTAAGAGCACCTTGAACCGACGGGCGTGTATGAGGAATGTGATGAAAGTGAATGAAGCCAGAGAAGTGTATCAGGATCGTAGCAAATGGAAATCCGTAGTCTCTGCCTACCCCTCTGGGAAACAGGCGTGAATCTATGTATGTATGTATGTATATCTTTCTAATGGCACAGTAGCAGCGTTAGCTCAGTAGGGAGACCGACAGACTGCAATGCAGAGGGTTCGAACCTACGTCGTGCACTTCTGACTTTTGAAAGTTATATGACTTTTCGAAATTATGTGCGTATTAATTGACAATTATTGCCTACTCCGTGCCTCGGAGAGCACGTTAAGCCGTTGGTCTCGGCTGCGATGAACATCTATGGCAGTCGTTATTGGGAAATCAGTGCCCTATAATATCCTGACACTGGTCTAGCCTTAGGGTATCGTTAGCCTTCGGGTTGCGGAGGTCAGGTGGCAGCCGTTCCGTGTAAAAACTGATATCCAGCCAATCCGGTTAGATCAGAAAAGCCGATCCCAAGTGACTTGGGAATAATGAAGGCTAGGAAGAAGGAGACAGCAGTAATAGGCACGCCATTTATAATGTGGGTCTGAATAGCTGGCGAGATTTGTATATGGAAAGACCTCTGCTTATACCTTTTTGGGATATGTAGCTCTATGCATGTAAGAAATAATAGATTATGATTCACCTAACCATAGCCCCGTTATTCGCTTCTCCACAATATTATATTCTATTACAGAGCAAAGGCTTTCCTACTTCCTTTCCGACTTAATATCAATAATTCTAAAAAAATCTCCTATTTACCATACTGCTGCTTTAGAGGCTACCATCAAATTTTATTAAATCTTCTTTCTTTCCTTTTCGTGTGGTTAGTTGCCAACCTGTTGTCAAAAGTTGTCCAAGCCGCCTGTAGGCCTCTGACATGGCTAAACGACTGCTGTCAATTTAACAACAACCGGGACCGACTTTTTACCTGCCCTCCGAAGCACGGAGACGCTCAGATGAAATACCACTAAGCGGTCACCCATCTATAGACTGACCGCACCCATCGTTGCTTAACCTCACTAATCGTTTACCGATCAGTAAGTGCAACTGGCTATGAGCGTCTCTAATATTTATTAAATGAGTATGTTCAGTAGTAATTCATGGAGAAATGGTTGCAGCACCTTACAGCTGTTATGATTTGTAAACGAAAAACTTGGCGATTAAAAAGAGTGGCCATGAGTTTCTAGCCCGTTCTTCTCATGAGCCCTACACCCATGCTTTGCTAAACGTGGCAGTAAATGTAAATTCACAGAAAAAGAATTCTGTCACTTTGACATTCATAAGTGTTACCTTGTAACCTAACTTGAATAAATTTATTTTGAATTTTGAATTTTGAAATTTAACCGCTAAGCGACGAACCGACAAGCATTTTATAAAGGAGTCCAACTCATCTCGCCGTCTCCATCTGAGTCTGTCGCGATGTCGCTTCTATTTTGAGAGAGCCTTCGGATCGTAAGTTCGAGCCTTGTTAAAAAAAGGGAATATTTATGCTATATTCTTATTTATGCTACGCAGAGGTCTCAAGTTCGATCCCAGGGCGCGCATCTATGACCATTTGAAGTTATGTGCGTATTAAAAAGTTAATTATCGCTTGCTTTAACGGTGAAGAACAACACCGTGAGGAAACCTGCATGTCTAAGAGTTCTACATAATTTTCTCGAAGACGTGAAGTCTGCCAATCCACACTGGGCGAGCGTGGTGGACTATCGTCTAACCCTTCTCGCATTGAAAAGAGGCCCGTGCCCAGCAGTGGGACAGTTTAATACAGGGCTGATATTATATTATTATTATTATTATTTCTATCACTTATACCAAGACAGTGTGACAAGTCTCAAATAAATATCAAGTTTCATACAAAATCTCGATATTACTTTTGCATTGTTTACGATTCCTAAATAATTCATAATCCTCCACACGAGGCGAGTCGTGAACTGTTAAATCCCTATAAATATTTCAATAGATTAACTTACCACCAAACATAGAAGGTTTCTAGAAACATGTTACTTCCATTAATCATAAAATACCGATAACTTATCTTTACGGAAAAGGTTCTATTTTTATTAGCGTCACTTTATTTATTGCCTTCAGAAGATTTGATAGAATTATCTAAAAATGTGAAGGATCGTTATAAAATATTTTTTGTTTAAAAGGGATGTGTGCATATCATGTGGGAGGGTGTTTGCGGATGAAAAGATTAATTGAAATTCATTTGGGGAAGTATAAACTTGTCTCGCGATGCTATGTTTTTGCGAGTATAGACCCTATTCGCAACGTTAAAACCGGTAAATTTTATACGAGTTGAAAAGCCGGTAAAATAACGATAACACAAATTTTAGCGGTTTTAAAGAGATGATTATTTATTTATTTTAAACTTTGTGCATAAAACAATACATCGGCGGACTAAATGCCAAGGGGGTTCTCTATCAGTCAACCGTAGGGTGATGCAGAGATGAATTGAAGTAGGTGCTACAGCAGCATGGAATTTGCCTGGAAAATTACATAATATTTGCTTCTGTTTACGCGAATATTATTCATTGAAATTAAACTACTATATACGGATTTTATTGCGTTGTTTATTTGACACTTTATTACATAATTTTGAAAACTGTTACACTACTACTACTATTAAACTTTACTAATTGTTAAGCTAATTGAATTATTATTAAAACTATTAAAACTATTTAGATTTAATTTAATTTTACACTTTCCCCGACGTTTCGGTTGCTTTTCAGCAGCCATGGTCATGGGGAGACTAAGATGGTAATTGTCTCAATGTTCCAGTGTAGTTATTTCAAAGTACAAAAATAAATAATTTAATGGTTGGTGTTTCCATTAATAATATAATAACGTGTCAAATAAACAACGCGATAAAATCCGTATATAGTAGTTTAATTTCAATAAAAATTACAATTTGATAGTATATTATTGTTTAGGTAGTATGTCTGAATCGTGTTTGTCGTTATTTGTCCTGTTTATGCCATCTCTACATTAATATTTTATGCATAATCTACCAAAGAAAACAAATAATTTATTATTGATATTATTTATGATTTAAAAACTATAAACTAGTTAAGTAAAAAGGGAGGCCGTGTGTTACTTGGAGTTACCAGGTGAGTCATTCCACGGTAAAGATTGACCTAGCAAGTAACCAGAATGTAATAAAAGTAAAATAAAGCATGTTTATGAGGAAAATAAAAATTGAAATTTATATAATAATAATAATATCAGCCCTGTATTAAACTGTCCTACTGCTGGACATGGGCCTCTTCTCAATGTGAAAGGGTTAGGCCATAGTCCACCACGCTGGCCTAGTGCGGGTTGGCAGACTTCACATATCTTCGAGAACATTATGGAGAACTCTCAGACATGCAGGTTCAGTTTAAAGATCTTTATTTCTCAATAAAACACATACGTCATGTCACTTATATGAGAACATCATAGATTTTAAAGTTAATTTACATTAATAAAAAACCCGATATAGGTATTTAGAAATAAATAGTCCGGGCGTCTGGTTGCGAGTTCGCTGCAAATAATAAAAGTGAAATTGCCAATCGAGCGGTCTAAGTTACAAGCTATAATTTTTAAATTTTATTTAATATATGATCACATAGCTTTTTTTTAAAGATGTTAAGCGAAGTCGCCTTTTCCACGTCATTTGGAAGTGCATTATATAGTTGTGCTCCTGCAAACGTTAAACTATTTTTACCGTAGTTTGTTCTAATGCTTGGTAAAACTAGGTGGTTCGCGCGTGGATGTGAATAACTAACTATTTAATACGCACATAACTTCGTAAAATCAGAGATGCGCGCCTTGGGTTCGAATTCGAGACATCTGCGTGACATTCCAACGGATTCCCACGATGCTAACGCTGCTTTGAAACTTAAACTTACAAATGATTATGATTTTAATTTATACGCTTAACCATTTCGTTTAGCTCATCCCCGTAAAAAACCAGACCTTAACAAATCTCTTTTCGCAGAACATATATAAGTCTTCGCAAAAACCTAATCTGTTTCGTTTTCTAGAGCAAATTTTCTCCACACGAGACGTCAGTAAGGATCGACTAAATTACCTTTATTTAGTCGCTCCGATATACCCGCCACATCCACAGACGTAACCGAAGCCTTTCAATAAAGGTATTTCATATTTTTATTTGATTGTCTGTGACACTGGTTCTCAAGCTTTTTCTTTTGATATTGGCAGCTGGTTCATAGTGCAACGGCCACAGCATAACAGCGAGGGCTTCTTATCATCTTAAGGCTAGGGTTTCGAATTCTATATCATTTAGTTATAGGTATCTTGCTCACGATTACCCCGAAAAGATTATATCTCTCCCAAGAGGTCACGTATATACTTCGTGTTAAATATATGTTAGCATAAAATATGCATACTCAGATACTCATAGTTTTTTCTCTTTCAGATTAACAAAATAATCATTATGATAGTAATATCAGCCCTGTATTAAACTGTCCCACTGCTGGGCACGGGCCTCTTCTCAATGTGAGAAGGGTTAGGCTATAGTCCACCACGCTGGCCCAGTGTGAGTTGGCAGACTTCACATATCCTCCAGAGCATTATGGTGAACTCTCAAACATGCAGGTTTCTTCACGATGTTTTCCTTCACCGTTAAAGCAAGCGATAATTAACTATTTAATACGCATATAACTTCGAAAGGTCAGAGATGCGCGCCCTGGGATCGAACTCGAGACCTCTGCGTGGCAGTCCAACGGTTTCCCACTAGTCTATCGCTGCGTACAATAATCATCATTACATAGTGCATATTGTAAAAAGATTTTACAATATAATAATCGTCATGCATATACAATGCATGATGATTATTTTGAAGTTGTACAAGAAAAACCGCTTTTAAATTTTACTTATTTATTAGAAACAGGCTTTTCAGCGAAACTTGCTCATACTACTAGAATACGAATAAACTCTATACCACCATCCTACCTCGACATCCAATACACAAACCATCGTATTTCAAGGCACAAAAGCTTACTACTTTTTATTTTCATTTTCTTTTCCGATTGGTTCTTTTCTTTTCTAATTGGTTCTGGTACAGTTTGGGAGTCACTGGATTGAGTACCGACTCTCGGCGTTTCGCCTGCGTCCCTGTTTATGAAGCCGGTAACGATCTGCGATTGCGTAAAAGATAATAAACGAAGCCAGTGCTCGTTATGTTATGATTTCTTCACAAAGAACAGGAATACTCCCTTTGATTTTTATGTTTGGGGCCTTTTCGATTATGAAATCATTTTTGTTGTTTAGATGTGTTTCTTTATACGTAGGATTCTGTCGTTATTAATAGCACTGCTATGTTATTTTTAGAAAACAATCCTATCTAATATTATAAATGCGAATGTTAGTTTGTTTGTTAGTTATGCTTTCACCCCTAAACTACTCGACCGATCATCATTAAATGTTGCATACATTTTCAGGGGTACAGATAGGATATAGGGTACTTTTAATCCAGAAAATACTACTGTTTCCTAGAGAACGAAAATTTAATTGAAATAATTTACGCGAGCAATGTCGTGGGCAAAATCTAGTGAAAATAAGAAAACGTTTACAAAATATTGGTTAAATACAAATAATAATTATAATGAAAAAGAAAACTTAACGAAGAGTTTACACATTTCATATACATATGTATTTATGTGTTATCAATACCTATGTAGCCTCGCCAACCAGTGGTGACTATAGAAAACACCGAGTTTTACTCTCGTAAGGTCCAAGTAAAAGACGAACAGTCTAGAAACCCGCAACAGATTTAATCAGAAGTATATATGCACAGCTGGTTTGGATTCAAACATGTATGCAGACTTTTCATAGTCAGTTTAGTCATCTGATCTTTTCCATCCAAACCCATTAAAAGGCTTACTTAATTAAGTAACAACCATTCAAACACCTTCACAGCCTTCCACGTTTATAACGAGATGGGTGTAAAAACCCAGGATTCAACCTCTTCGTCATCAAGTGACTATTTCATTTTTCATCAGCTTTTTGTAATGTCCCACTGCTGGACAAAAGTCTCTCCCTTGGACTTCCAAATCACTCTGTTGCTGGATATCCTCTGACCCTATGACCTTGTGACCCCTATATCTCGGGGGTCTTTTGACCCACAGGGCCCATATTCAAATTCGACCGAGGGATGACTCCAAGGTATCTGCACACCAAGTTACAAGTCAATAGGTCCAGTGGTGCCGGAGCTATGCTTGTCACTTACTATGCCTGTCACTAACAGACAGACCCACATAGTGTTTTCATTAACTTCCTCGAAGAAGACTCAGAGGATTTACAAATCTAAACGCTTATAACATCACTCCCCACTTTTGAGGTACTACGATCGATTCTCAATTTCCCGGGAATTTTCCTCAAATTTCCCGGTAACAGCTTCGATGTCTTAAACAAATACCTGTTTATATTCAAATATTTAATATTTCTTTGAAGTTCTATCACATGTCAACGTATTTTATGTAAATACAGCTTAAGTAATTCAATGGAAAGTTATCGGGAATGGGAAATTACATATTTATGAACAACTTTTCTGGAATATTTTTGGTAATTAATATAATATCAAAGGTAGCAATATATATAATTATTTGTATTTCTTCTGTTTAGTTTCTTTAGGATGTTAAAACTGAGCTTAGAGCATGTATAGTGTAAAATGTTGGTATTGTCTCAGTAATGTCTTCTGGCATCTTTTGGACTTCAAACTTTTCATTCATACAATACCACGAATCCATACAATTCCGAAGAATATTATAAGTATAAAAGTGATTTTTACCAGTGTTTGTGAAGTTTTCACTAATAAGCTTTTATTTTGAATTTGCGGTCAAGAGATCGCGGGTTCAAATCCTTACCGCTAAACGTAATTTGCAATCTAATTTCCTAGTAATCTTTAAAAAAGAATCAAGTTTTACTTTTAATCCTTGACGCAAACGCATCATAATTTTAACTTGTGTATCTGTCTGTGACATTGTAGCTCAAATGGATAAACCGATTTTGATTAGGGTTTTTTTTGGATTGTTACTTTAACGAGAATGTTCTTAGCTATGATGGAAGAAACTCTGTTCAGACGGTTGAAAATCTTTTCTAGATGATGACGGAATGTGAGCAATTTTTACAGGTCTGATCAATTTCAAGTTTGGTAGTCCTTTACTTCAGCGATTTTCTGATAGATGTATCAAGATTTTTTGGTCGGTATTTTCATGTTGGCAGTTCTTACAGTCTAATTAATATTAATAATTATGCTTTTACTTTATAAAGCAAGCTTTAAAAATAGAGAACAATATAAGGCTATGTTAAATTTAATAATTTCTTAGTCGTGTGTGCGCCAATTGTAAAACATAAAAATTCTAATAATGTATATGTTAATTTCAAAGTCAATCAAATTCAAGCGAGCGCTTCTTACATTTATATATCCCAGTTAATTATAATGACTATATACATATGTTGTACCCTGGAACCCTTCATGCAATCCCATCGACATTCCCTCTGTGCCACTTATCTCATCATGCCACTGCTTCCTGAATTTTGAAATGCCACCGAACCTTCATATCCGGTAAACTACCCTCAACAGTCCCCTATACGGGCGAGGGTGCAACTTAAATATTTATTTATGGCAACACACGCTGATTACAAGTACCGAAGGTTTTCAAGCATACGTATGTCAACATTACAGAGAATTGCCAGAGCAAATAATATTTATGTAATTCGGGGGAAAGTGCACCTGAGGTTTGTTCCTTTTGAAGATGATAAGTTGTTCTTGTTTTTATTTTTGTTATATATATTACAACAATTTGTATGTGAATTACGAGTATTCTTCTTCCTCGAATTAAACAAAATGCTTATGTTACGAGTGGGTTCCCGTCGGTAGTGCAAGAGGTGGAGATCGATCCATTTGCCTAAACTTAGCAACTTACATTTACATTTGCTTTAAAAACTCACAAAAAAATAATCTACTTGGTTTATAAATGTTGCTTTGTTCTTAAGAAATCGACGTAGCATTATTTCAGCATCTCATACAGGGAGTAAGTGTTGCCGATTGTGTTGCCTTTCGCTTTAATTTATCGTTTATTCATTTTCTTTAGGGTTAATAATTATTTCGACATTAGAAAGCCAGTTTTTCCAGAAGCATCATAGGCTATATTACAACACGCCACTAGTCACGAGAGCGAACCAGTAATCATAAACGCGGATGATAGCGGGCGGCTAGTGCATTACAAAAGCTCCAATTCTCAGCCTAACAATAAAATACGTAATATTTCACCCCCGGCATTACATTTTCAAAACAACTTCAAAGAATACTTTTAAAGCGCAGAACTCGGAAATTAAACTCGCCTGTTAATAATCTTGTTTTTTTATTTGGTATACGACGCAGCTGTAACTAAATAATATCATCAATCTAGCTCAAAGGGGGCGAGCAGAGCCGCAAGATAATCCCCTATTAAACTAAGATGTTTTGGTTGAAAACGGCCAGCCAAGCTTGATTTATTTCCCTTCATTCGAAAGGCTGTATTTTGTGGAGAGATTGTTGGAGATTTTGACTTAGATCATCGCTGTCCTTGACAGGGGTTTAATCTAAGTAGCTATACTTGTATATGGCAGCATTGCTTCTTTTTTAACGTTTGCTTCTTTTTGTATGAGTAAATGCATTCCACCAAGTTATAAAAAGTCCGGAGGAAAAAGTGCAGCGGTGAAGTTTACCTGGAAAAAGAAGGTACGTCCCGGGTGCTACCGCTTAAGCCCACCACGGTGTGCCAAATGGTGAGAATACCTTGCCTTGAATGGTGGATGGGTCGCTGGAACTGAAACTATACCAGCGACCCACCTAGCTGTGCCCAATGCAGTCAAGAAATGCCTTGACAGCATACCTACCATAACTACAATACAGACTGGTATAAATAAATATTTTCTCTTCGTGTTGAATCTTACTATCGCACTCGGCAACATTTAACGATGACCTAGCCTTTCAATTGTTGGGATAAACGTTTTAGACTTTTATAGACTCCTTTCTAATATTACTTATATTATAATATATTTACATAATAAGAGCAGCCATATATTAAAAAAGAAATATCCCACTGCTGGGCTCGGGTCTCTTCTCAGCGTGAGAAGATTTAGGGCCATAGTCCACCACGTTGGCTCAGTGCGAGTTGGCAAACTTCACATATCTTCGAAACCATTATGGAGAACTCTCAGACATGCAGGTTCAGTTTAAAGATCTTTATTTCTCAATAACAACATATGTGTTATATGTCATGTCACTTATATGAGAACATCATAGATTTTAAAGTTAATTTACATTTATAAAAAACCCGATGTAGGTATTTAGAAAGAAATAGTCCGGGCATGTGGTTGCGAGTTCGCTGCAAATAATAAAATTTCCTCACGATGTTTTCCTTCACCGATAAAGAAAGAGATAATTAATTATTTAATACGCACATAACTTCGAAGAGAGCCTTTGATCGAACTCGAGTCCAGCGTTCACACAGTTGGACTGCCACGCTGAGGTCTATCATCTAGTGCAGCCTAGTGGCGAATTATATTAAATTGCTAGATATCATTGAAAATTTGTGTCTGGCTACCGCCAGGCTGTAGTCACTCAACAAGTTAAATGATTAGTAGTAGTATTACTTAAGGTGCACTATGTTATATCTCATGGAATCTCTTCAGTAATCACTTAAATGCCTCTGAATGGCAGCTAGACATTTCTGCTTACCCCACAAATGGCCTGCCACGATCATACCTGTTTAAGTTATACAAACGTTAATGAAATAGTTGTAACTATACTCGGCTGCTCCTAGCTCTACTCCAACTATAATTAATATCTGCCTTCAAGCTAGCATTATGGCATGATGAATTGTCTTGAGTAACGGAAAAAAGTAATTCAACTCGTAATGAGGTCGTTCAGGATGGAAATAAGATTTTCAGTGTTCTTTCAGCGCTATATATGCCTGTATAGTTCTGAAAGTGTCTTTTTTATATATTGACTTAAGGAGTAGGCAGTCCAGGCAGAAATATACTACCCACTTTCGGCCAGTTATAATGTAGTTCCAAGTAATACGAGGTAGTTTAATATTGCCTTTGTCTAAACATAAATTACTTTTATTTTTTAATTTATATATGTATAAATGAAAATAAAATGAAAAGATTTTTATTTTTGCACCATCATGACATCACTACTACACGCGATTTCCTAATAAACTGCCTCGTTGGTCCAATGGTAGTGTATACGACTGCGGATCATGAGGTCTCAGGTTCGATTCCCGGGTCAGGCTTGGAACACGTTATTAGACGATATTAGAATTTCTTAGTAGCAATTTATTAAGAATTACTGTCAAGAAGTTCTTAATAATTAGCTTGGAGTTAGGAAGTTGGCGGTGTTTCACCCCCGTGCGTCGGCAAGCATGTGAAACAGTGGGTCCCGGCTGTCATGAACATCTATGGCAGTCGTTATTGGGAAGTCAGTACCCTCACATATCCTGATGATTGGTCTAACCATAGAATGATGTTATCCTTCTGGGTTACGGAGGTCAGATGGCAGTCGCTCCGTGTAAAAACTGATATTCAGCTAAATCTCGTTAGACCATAAATAAGCAAGCGGACCCTGGCATAAGCTGGGATTAATAATCGCTAGGAAGAAGACACGTAATTTCCTAATGAAAAATCCAAATCCCAGTAACAATTTGGCTGACTTAGGAATCGAACTCCTAACAATCGTCAACACACAAGCGCACCAACTTATTTTATTTGTGAAGGAATAAGCTGAGGTGTCAACCCATATTTCGTCGCCTACTGTTTAAGGCTCGCTTAATACCTGGCAAGCCTCAGCCGTTCAACAAGCACATTTTTGAACCATGCTGGTTTTGACATAGGTGGCGAAAATTTTAAGAAATTTAGCCTGGCTCGGCTTTCAATTCCAGAACCTCACAACTGGCTGCAAAAACAAGCGCCGAATTACCGAGGCCATAGTTTTTTGTTTTAATATTTATTAACTTGCCTGCTATATAAGTTTATATATAATAAATAAAATAAAATAACATCTTCTAAAACAATAAACAAAACACAGAACAATTATGAGGCAGGGTTTTACATTATATCTCTGGCCGAGATGACCTTAATATCTCTTAACCTGCCGTAACTGTATTGCGGGGACGAGATTCAATTAATCCCATCTCGTCAAGTCGTCACGTAAATTAGTTAGGAGGAACTTAAAACTCTGAGAGAGTGGGATAGCGCAAGCTGTGACAGGTAGCGATTTATAGTACTGTCAATCAATCTCATGCATCTTCTTTGGTAAAAAGCAACGCCCGTGCCCAGCAGGACATTTATTACCCAGGGTATACCAGGTTCAGGATACACCATACCTTTCCACCACACGTGAGTGCGTCAGCTGTGCAATAGGTCCCGGATGCGAGCTTCGAGAACGCGAACACAAGTTGAACTAGCAAAAAGTTATTGAATTTACTGTAAATAAATTATTTATGGCAGCTCGGAGTTGAGAAGTTGGCGGTGTTGGCACCTCATGCCTCTAAGAGCACGTAATGCCGTTGGTCCTGGTCCACCTGATTTTTCTCCGGTCATGTTGTGTTGTCGTCCCATCGGATTATGAGAGTTAAGGAATGGAGAGAGTTCTTTTGCTAGCGCACACCCTTGCGCAATAATAATATCTTCTGCACAGATGGCCAGTCTTTATTAAGATTGGCTGCCGAGATCCAATTCGTATTCTTTTCTTACCTTTTTATCGTACATAATACGACGAAAAAAGCTAATGATTTCAACATCATCATATTAGCTTCATACAGGACCAGATTCAAACGCTTGAAGGCGCTATGCAACAAAGAGGTCAAAACCCAACACACATAAGACAGGAAAAGCGGAGCGGTAACGAAGGCGGTATATTTTGGTATTGTTCTAATTAGTACAAAACATAACACACATGATCCGTAGCGGAGGCGAGACGGTGCGGGACTCCTAACTCTTGAAGTATTTTTAGTATATCCTCTTTGGCATCCATTGGAGTATATAAGAGCGTAGCCAGGAAAGTAAATGTTAGAATTCAACTGAACATTCTAGAGCTTTATGTAAGCTTCGCTGTTTAGGCGCCGGGGACACTGTGGAAAATAACTGTTCTGTTTTGTCCTTTAAATAGACAACACCTGGACTAGCAACAATTTCTCAGTTACGGGGGACTTTACAAACATTCAAACAATGGACACAAAGAACACCCAGTACAACCATTTGTGGATTACAAAAATGATTGTCCCGTGTGGAATTCGAACCCACAACACGCTGTGCAATAGCAGTAGCGAGGCGACCATTGAAACCACTACGCCATCTGTGCAGAAAGCTGCACAGATGTCACAGCATGTAAAGACGTGCTCTATAGCCTTCCGCTAAGTACTCACCTACTTTTATATTAATAACCATATATTATTGAGTGGAAGCCGCATAAATATGAGTATCAATGATCAAGTAAATGTGCCTATTAATTTGGAATTATATATTATTACTATACACGGTTGAAATATAATATCTGTTTAAGCATTGAAAGGATTTATACGTGTAATATAATTATTTCAGCCTATACAGTGAAAAAGCCCGCTCAAGCTATTACCAATGTTTGGTGATGGTATGTATAAGCAGCCTTGTTTGGGCAATTTACTACTAAATTGCCTCGCTGATTATTTACCTGTAAGCTGGCTTTTACAGAGAATCAGCGTACAAGTAGTATTACTGCAACTGTGATTAGCGTAGTAAGAGTTCCGAAAACTCAATTACTTATGTTGCAGCTAACATAAGTATGTAAGTTTTTGGAACTTTTACTTATCGAAATATTAAAATGGGAGTAGAAGCTACGGCTCCCTGTCTTTTCTTTTCATCCGAAGAGTAAGAGGTTCTGATTCCATTCCATCCCAACGCGGGTATCGATATTACAATGCAATTGATCCTGAACTACGAGCTACGGTGACTGCTAACCAACAGACAAGCCACGATACCACCGAAGAAGAGAGAAGAAGGGCCGTTTGTTTTATATAACAAATTTAAAAAAAAGAAAATGTGAGTTTCTTTGTTTCTTACTACAGAACAACTACTCTTATACGGTTGGTGATTGTTACTCTTTCGGGCCTTAACTATTCAACCATGGGCACAGATAAGGACTTAGGTTACCTTTCATCTCGAAAAAAGGACTGTTCCTGGGCGAAAACGCGGACAAAAGCCGTCTTCTATAAATCTACTACGACAATAGACACACCGATAATCCTATGGCAAGTTGTATAAAGCTATATTTCCAACCAAACTTTTAAGCAGTTATTATCATTATGATAAAATACATAACAGGGAAAATTTAAGTGATATTTATTCACTAAACTACGTAACAACATACATTAAACATGGCGAAGTAACATAATTATTAGTATAGAACTGGTTTATCCCTTTGTAGTATGTTTGATTAAACTCATGTTAACCACGGCTTTGGCGGACTGTTTAAAGTGTATATAATATACTGTTGGTTGCGGAATGCGACGTAAGCAAGTAACGTCATGAATCGTCCGATTGAGCGGGTTATAAAAGCGTGCTCGGCGCGCAATGACTCACTTTGACATCGAGCGGCGGGTGGAACGGACGTGCTGTGTGATCCCTGTTGGGTGATATCAATTATCTCTTACTTTATATGTTAATGCATTTCTTGAATTATTCAATGATTATTTGAAGGTGAAAGTGCATCTGTTATTTTTTTTAAACTGTTTACCTTCTGATTCCTAACAATACTACTTTATATCATCAATACGCTTATATCCCGAAAGAGTAAGCAGGGGTGTTTAACACCTACATTTGGGTAAGTATGGTTTTAGGTACCACGTTATAGAAGGCGAATATATTGCCGTCTATGGAGCACGGTTTCTGACGCCGCATTACTACTGAAAATTACTTGACAGAAGCACCAAATTAAACTTTGCCTCACTCAGGTATCAAACCCAAGACCCCATGCAGAGTAGCAATATGTATAGTATGCAATCACTACCGCCACGTCATCGAGGCAGCTTTTTAATATTTTTCTTGCCCCAGGCTCCGAGCGTGAGTATGTTTGATATTGAAACAAAAATTATAATAAATTTTTCCAAAAATTTAATCAAATCATAATATATTTTAATATTTAAATAAAAGTAAACATTTGCCGTAATATAAAATGATTATTCATGTTATATCAGTTCATAGTCTGCCCCGCAGTTAAGTTTTATCAAAATCTGTACAACGTTTATGATATTAATAAATAATACATTAATAGACTTGTCTATATAATAGCCTATGGACGCCTGCAACACCATAGGCATCACTTGCGAGTTGCCAACCCTTTAGGAAAGGAAATGGGAAGTAGAAGAAGCGGAAAGGGGGAAAGAGGGGGATTGGGCCTCCAGCACTCTCACTCACCGAACGAAACACAACAGTAGGAATACTGCTATTTCACGTCGATAGTCTGTAAGAGGGTAGTCCTTCCCCGGTCGAGCCGGCCCATTCATGCTGAAATCAGCGAGGCTCTGCTTATACTCCAGCACACTGACGCAGTGCGGTTGGCAGACTTCACATACATTATCTTTGAGAAAATTATGGAGAACTCTCAGATATGCAGATTTTCTCGCTGTTTTCCTTCACAGTCAAAGCGAACGACAATTACTATTAAATACGCACATAGTATCAAAAACTACTGTAAAAGCTGTTTATGCCATGTTTTTGGAAATAATTATTGATTTGTTTTACAATGTCAGTGGTCTCTGGGGATCAAACTTGGGACCTCTGTGTGGCGGTCCAACGGTCTACCAACAAGGCTATTAGGTTAACGCGATAATTAAATAAACAGACACGTATCCGTTCCCTCATTTGATTCCCGTTTTATTTGAAACGCAGTGCTCTAAACCGACTTAAGGAAAATCTTGTGTTTGTATAAAATTATCTCAAACACGGCAAATTGAACATTTTCTTTATTATTCCGGTGGACCCGCTTGCATCAAGAAATGAGATGACGAAATGTAAATACAGCGAATATAGAATAGTAGGGGCGGTGTTACGCTCAAAAAGCCAACCCGTTGGATTAACAGGAAGAAAAGGACAGTTGTGCTTGTATTGATTAGGCATCAAACCTATTGCATTGCATTTAGTTTTAACTAGCTTTTACCTGTGACTCCGTACGCGTGGAATTTGGAAGTAGGACTATATTCTTCTTTGTTAATACTTGATTTCTAGGCAGCGTATCAAGATGAAACATGCGCCAGATTGTAAGTTAGACCGCCAGTAATACAACTGTGAAAACTGCATTCAATTTGATGCAGTAGTTTTTGCGTGATGCGCGTACAAACATACAGATAGACCGACAACAATTTAGATAATAATTGTGTTGTCTTCTATAGCTCTTGCAAAATCCTTCTCATTTTTTTAAATTATTTCTATGTAGAAACATGGACAACTTTTAATTTTGTTATATTTATACATGTAACATTCGCATAAAAGAAATACAATATCATAGTATTATTGTTTCAGAAGTGAAACGCAGATTAATTAATAAATATGCTGAACTGAACCGATGGCGGTGTGGTTTGATATATGTTATCCCGATTTAATCTCTTGGCCAATGCTCGGGCTCCGTTCCAGACACAATGCCTTTTTCATTGTGACTGAATACCAACGAATTTACTCATTATTGCTATAAACAGCAGTGTCAATTTCCAAATAACACAATTAAAATTTTGTTTGTATGTAACAATGTATTGTATGCGTATTGTCAAAGCCCCTACAATAATAATAATAGCAGCAAGTTCTATATACGGATAAATCATAATAAGTTTTTCAAAGTTGTACAATAATTGTTATTTAAATTGCCTTTTTTAATATAAATTATTTTATTAGTAGTATAATTGATTATTATTCGTTATTTATTCAAATAATGTATGTGTGTTTAACATAATTAATAAAAATTTTGGGAAGATAGGAACCCGCTACGCTCTCTCGGATTGCCCACCCCAATTATTGCAATAGAAAAAGATTGATTATACCAAACTCCTCTGGATAGGGACATACCCGGGAGTACTCTAACTTACATTATTCCGTTTTGAGCACAAAATATGCGTCGACACGTGCTTCGCCTCAACGCGAGGCATCTTCAGGGCCGTTTAGTAACGAATAAGCCTCGAATGAGTTCGGTATTGTCAACCTTTTTCTATAGCAATAGTTGGGGTGGGCAATCCGAGGGTGCGTTGCGGGTTCTTCTCTTCTCAATAATTTTATAACAATTGTCTTCCGCCAAGTAAAGCCTACTTCGATTCAATACAGTGTAATTAATCTCACTTCTTCGTAATTTCACAAACGAGCATAGATAAATATGTTTACGTTTTGTTAATGCATGCCGTGGCAGCCTTTAAGTAAGACCGCACTATGTAATCTATCCGTATTTATGTTTTTTTACAATGTTTTAGTGTATGCTTTGTTGGTTGTCAATAAATAAATAAATAAGTTTAATTTCAATGTATAACATTCGCGTAACTGTAAGAAAAATATAGCAACAACCGTATAAAACTGATAACGTTACTTAGCTACACCAGAGGATGTTTGCTTAGTTAGCAAATTTGTGTTCTTCTCTCTTAGCCTTTATTATTCCCAAGTCACTTGGGGTCAGCTTTTCTGGTCTAACCGGATTTGACTGGATATCAGTTTTTACACGGAGCGGCTAACGATACCCTAAGGCTAGACCAGTGTCAGAATATTAGAGGGTATTGACTTTTCCCAATAACGACTGCCATAGATCTTCATGGCAGCCGGGACCAACGGCTTAACGTGCTCTCCGAGGCACGGAGCAGGCGATAATTGTCAATCAATACGCACATAATTTCGAAAAGTCATATAGCCTCCGATAGTCAGAGGTGCGTGACGTGGGTATGAACCCGAGACCCTCTGCATTGCAGTCTGTTGGTCTCCCCACTGAGCTATCGCTGCTACTCTGCTAGCAAATTTGTATCTAAACAGTTAATTATTAGTAATATCAGAATAGGCATGTCTTTATGCAAATACTTTTCTGTCTGATAATACCTATACTGTCTTGCTTTGATGGCAGAAGAGCCAATAAACCTGATGGCAATCGGTAGTTGTCCGTATTTATATCTTAACTATTTATTTCGCCTAATAACAAAGACTTTTGATTATATACTATGATGGTCATAGACTTTTGTATAAGTAATAACTTTTCCATTATAAAATACTTATTGTGTAGTTCTGCCTGATTTGTCCAATAACTCTGTGTTTATATTTGTCGCCGAAGCTGAGGTACCGGCTTTGTTTCTCAATGCACAGAAATTTGTGATTTTCATCTAGTAATTCTCAGTAGCCGTAGTCAGTCAAATATCCGGCATATGAAATGAGCTTCCCTCTAATACGCAGAATCTAAAACATTGATAGCGTAATGTTCATGTAAAACACCTTTGTCTGCCTCTGCGGTATATAAGCATGTTTAAGGCCGCGTGTTTCGAACACAAAAGCTGAAATCTCATCTCTTGTACCGCGTCTGAAATATTAAATCCTTTACAGCTCCATCAAGCCAGGTAATAGGATCCGATATAAATTAATTTGTCAGAAACTTTGATATCCAGTTAAAATTGTTTGTTTTTTCCCATTGTCTTGTCTATAAACGTAAACAAGTTAATAACTTTATTGCTGAACAGATTATAATGGATTATACCAGCCACAAAGCTTTATCGCTGAAATTTTAGTTTTGTTTGTTCGTTTATAATAGAATATGGCTCGCCTTTTATCTTTTCGTTGATTAGTAGGTACTTTATTGGCCTTTGTGTTTTAGTATTGCAAACAAATATAATTTGCTCAAATCAAATGGTTTATAAAATATAGCAGACATTTTCTTTCAGTTTTTAGCGAGGTTATGATATTATAATATGGCCGCGTGGTTTAGTTATGGTTTTCTGTATATGTAAGTGGATGCTTACACAGAGGCAAGATTTTAATATCTAACATAAAACTATGAAAAGCTTAGAACATAAAGCGAAGATACAATTTGTCGGGGTCGCAGATTCAAGTGTTACATGGTCATTTCTTTTTCCTCGTTTATAATTTATATTTCTTGGATTAGTCAATTGATTTCAATTAAACTAACAGTCAAATCTAGAAACCATATACTCAATTAGTTATTGTAGAGATTAGAGTGCACAAATGCACAGAGAAACAATATAAATATGTTAATCATTAATAATAATAATAATAATATTCTACCACATACACACAACACCATCTAGCCCAAACTAAGCAGAGCTTGTACTATGGGTTCTAGACAATGGATAAACATACATATATACGTTTTTTTTTTGTAAATACATACATATTATACATAGAAACACCCAGATCAAGACAAACATCCATGTTCATGCACACAAATGTTTGACTTGTGCGGGAATCGAACCCGCGACCTCGGGCGTGGCAGTCGGTTACACTAACCACTACGCCATCGAGACCGACATTTAATAACATGTTTCGAAGGGGCAGTTTAGGTATAATATATATATATATATATATATATATATATATATATACATACATACATACATTCACGCCTGTTTCCCAGAGGGGTAGGCAGAGACTACGGATTTCCATTTGCTACGAGACTGACACACTTCTCTGGCTTCATTCACTTTCATCACATTCCTCATACACGCCCGTCGGTTCAAGGTGCTCTTAACCTGGCCTTTGTCAAGAACGCCTCCGATCTAATCGAGAAACGTTCGCCTAGGTCTTCCTCTTGCGACTGTTCCATTCATACTAGCCTTATAAACATTCTTAGTCAGTCTTCCCTCGTCCATTCTTTCTATATGCCCAAACCAGCTTAACATACCCTTTTCTATTCTTGTCACTATATCCACTTACATGCCGCATATCTCTCTAATCACACTATTCCTTATTCTATCTTTCAGAGTCACACCACATACGCTTCTCAGCGCTCTCATTTCTACAGCATTTATTCTGCTGTCATGCTTTTTTTGCCATACCCAATATATATACATATGTCTCTGTGCTGTTACTTATTTATTTATTTAAAACTTTATGCACAAAATAGTACATCGGAGAACTTAATGCCACGGACATTATCTACCAGTCAACCATTGGGTGATGCAGAGATAAAAAGTAGTAGGTGGTGCATACATTAGGGTGAAATACACATTTACATACGCTAAGCATATTATTATACTAAAGAATATCATAATAAAAAGGATATATTACATAATATATACAAACCAATAAACATATTTAATAAACTAAATAAAATATATACAAATATATAAATATATATAGATACATGCATACATATGTACATACGTATTATATTATAGTTGAGATGAATTTAATAAACTGTCAAGGAGGAGAGCACGTACTTTCACCTTGAAAGTGTTACGGTTTGTGGACATCCTGACTTCACGAGGGAGCGCATTCCATAGTAAAACGGACTGGACGAAGAAGAAGAAGAATGTAGGAAACCAGATTATTGAGGTTATTGGAAGAACGAAGATCTCTATCGTGATTGGCACATAGGTATTGGGAAAAGCAGGTTAAATAAGTTGTAACAGGAAAATCGAATAAAACTTTGCTTGACCTAAACTTCGAACAAGAGACATTACACCTAAACACACGTATTTACGACTTTGCGCCACCGAGGCAGTTAAACCTATTTCAATATCTAATTTAAATTAGCGAAAACGACGTGTAAACCGTACAGGCTTATCTTTCCGCCCAAGTAGATAGTATGATCCGAAATAAGGGATGATGGCCCGCGGCGGGGTAGCTGTCAGGGGTAGCTAAGGGTTGCTCGAGCTTTATTAGGAAAGCATTATCAGCTGTTCGTTCCCGCGGTTGTATCGACAACCAATTTTTGTGTAGGTGTTACGTTTCAATTTTGGGACCCAATTTCTTTCTTTATGTTGGTATCATTAAATGGTTTTATACCAAGTATATAAGAATAATATGTATTTTTTAAATTTATTTATTACAAAAATTTGCTCCTTCTATATTTTTACATAATTTCGCCAAACTGTGTAACAGTTTGATGGCGAACAGAAAACATTTAACAAATTAAAATTATGAATTTTGACACATTTAAGACATATTAGTTTGGGATTAAGTACAATATAGTTATTATTAATGCAATTAGTCATTTTAGAAATTAGCTTAACTTTGAGATACATACATTTAATAATAGTAAGGCTGTTTAATCTTCAATTTAATCATTAAATATTTCTAACAATATTTCTTTTAACTTTTTCTTAAATATGTTTAAGTTGAAACAATTTTCTGGGATCATTATTTTGTTTGTGGTTTTAGTATTATATACCTACATAAGTATTCGTTCACCGTAGTAATTACATGAAACAGGCTCTTTGTATTTATAGTGATATCAGTAAATGGTTTTATATAAAGTATATAGTCCGCCAATCCGCACTGGGCCAGCGTGGTGAGCTATGATCTAACCCAGAGGTTCCCAGACTATTTTCTCATAGACCACTTTAAAAATTTAGCAAGTTCCGGTGGACCCCTGCAGCTACATTTCTACCATATTCCTTAGCATTCGTATTTATATTGTTGAAGAAAGACCTCTTTTTTTTAATTCTCAGTACTGAATCTATCATTTTTTTAGGCCTCTCGTACTGAATATTGAATATGCAATTTTTTACAAGTAACAGTCACTGAGCTTCTTAGAATATTATCTGCCTACAGTGATAGGTGAAGTCTAACCAACATTTTAGTTCTGCATTATCGAAAGCAAATAAATTTTTGTGGACCTCCGCTTACGAATTGTGGACGCCCATTTTTTGTCACGCCAACGTAGACCCATGTCAAGTCTCCCGTGGACCCCTGGGGTCCACCTGGACCACTTTGGGAACTAATGGTCTAACCCTTCTCACACTGACAAGAGGTCCGTGCCCAGCAGTGGGACAGTTTACAAACAGGGCTGATATTATTATTATATAATTATATTTTGTCTCTGGCTTCGCTTGCGTAAATGTAGGTTAAGTTAGTCAAGTGCTTTTTCTTGATGAATGGTACTCTATATCCTTTTCTGTACCCTTGACAATGTGTATACGAAATATCATGATGATCGGTCGTATTGTTAAGGCGTAAAATCGTAACAAACAAACAAATTTACATTAGCATTTATAATATTAACTAGCTTTTACCTGCGACTTCGTCCGCGTGAAATAGTTACATAGCAGCATTTTAAATTTTTAGGTAACAATTTTGAAAAATATACACATACAAACTGCCGTGGTTTACAGCAAATAGCTTATTTCAATACATTTTTATAAGGTTTTGTCTTCGATAATGACGAATTCCCATACAAACTTTCATCCCTTATTTCAACCCCTTCATGCCCTTATTTTACAACAAAAAGTAGCCTATGTCCTTCCTCAAGATCTACTCTACCTCTGTACTAAATTTCATCAAGATCAGTTAAGTGGTTTAGGCGTGAAAGCGTAACAGACAGACAGAGTTACTTTCGCATTTATAATATTAGTAGGGATTAGGATGCCTGTTTATTTTTAAAGATTTTGACAGATATGTTTTTAATTCTCTATATGTGATCCCTATATCTCGGGGATCTTTTGACCTCCAGGGCCCATATTCAACCGAGGGATGACCCCAAGGTGTCTGCACACCAAGTTACTGTGTCACTAACAGAGACACACAGACCCACATAGTGTTTATTATTAGCCTCTTCAAAGAAGATTCAGAGGTATGTATCTTATGTGGGGGCCAGTCAGTGCAGACCGGCGACACTTCGATCCAGTGGGATCTTTTGTGTCGATACTGTCTCAATAACGACTGCCATAGATGTTCATGGCAGCCGGAACCGACGGCTTAACGTGCTCTCTGAGACACGGAGCAGGCGATAATTGTCAATCAATACGCACATAAATTCGAAAAGTCATATAACTTCCGAAAGTCAGAGGTACGCGACGTGGGTTCGAACCCGAGACCCGCTGCATTGCAGTCTGTTGGTCTCCCCACTGAGCTATCGCTGCTTATTAACTATTTCAGCTAAGCTACAATATTTGTGTTAAGAGTGGATTCACGTCATTATTGCAATAGGTGGGATTCGAATCCATTTAAAACAGTTCAATAAACGATGTCTCGATTTGGACATAAATGAAACCCTCGGATACGTTTTTAGCTTGTATTTCAATATTAATTTAGGTTTTTACAAAAGTTTAACGGAGCGAACGGACGTAGTAAAATGAATATAATAAAAAAAGTAGTGTGGGTAAGTTAAAAAATATCGAAGAAAAATAAATCTCCTAGCCGTTTAACGTGTCTGACGAAATAGCAATATTTGTTGCTAAGAGTGTAATGGTAGGCGCCAACATCCTCCCGCCGTTGAAATCTTCAGATTTCAACCTTGTAGTTCACTTGCAGTCGGCAGGGGACAAAGCCGAACTAGCGGGCGTCGAACCATGCCACGTTGGGTCTTCACATCGGCAACTCTGGAGATGCCGTCTGAGCCAGGAAATAATTTCATCACTCGCCCAAGTCTCCAGCACAGAGGAGGCGTGTTATCTTCCTTTAGAAGAACCAAATCACCGATGCTGAGGCCTGACTTATCGACTCTCCACTTGCAACGTTGCTGTAGTTCAGCAATATATTCGCGCTGCCATCGACGCCAGAAATGTTGATGAATTTGTTGTATTCGTTGGTATCGTTGAAGATTATTGATATTGCGGTCCTCTAGAGCAGGTGACGGAAGAGCCGTGAGAGCCCGGCCGATAAGAAAGTGACCAGGGGTAAGGCAAAGTAGGTCATCAGGTGTAGAGGACAATGGACAAAGCGGACGACTGTTAAGGATCGATTCTACATGTGCGAAGAGAGTTGTCAACTCTTCAAAAGTTAGATGCGAATTGCCCATCACACGTTTAATATGATACTTTGCCGATTTCACACCGGCCTCCCAAATTCCACCAAAGTGAGGGGCGTAAGAGGGTGAAAACTTAAAATTTATCCCTTCCCCGCTTGCAAAATCAGAAAGAGGATCTGCGTTAACCTTTAAAAATTGATTTAATTCCTTAGCACCTGATACAAAATTGCGACCATTATCGCAGAATACCTCCGTTGGCTTTCCACGTCGCGACACAAACCGTCTAAATGTCATAATGAAAGCGTCCTTTGTTAGATCACTTACAGCCTCTAGGTGTAAGCACTTATAAGTTAAACAAATAAAAAGGCACAGATATGCTTTAACCAACTTAGAACCGCGTCCTTTCCTATTTAATATAAAAAATGGACCGGCAAAATCTATACCTACGGTCGTAAATGGGAAGTTTGGCGTGAGTCGTTGGCAAGGTAGATTGCCCATCATAGGTTCCAAAGACCTAGCTTGAAATCGCCTACACTTTACACAATGACGGACAGTTTCACGAGCGACACGTCTACCATTGATGGGCCAAATGTAGTCTCTGATAATACCTAGCAACAACTGTGGCCCAGCATGTAAATTACGAAGGTGTTCATATTTAAAAATTAATTTTGTGAGATGATGAGATGCATCGAGTAACACTGGGTGTTTTTTATCATAGGGATATACTGAGGAATCGATACGACCGCCTACTCGAATTAATCTATCATTGGGACAATAAAATGGAGACAATGATAAAAGTTTAGATTTAGAATTTAATGGGTTGCCTTTGGCAAGCGTTCTGTACTCATGTGAGAATGACTGCTGTTGTGCTAAACGACACAAGGTAATGAAAGAAATATGTAATTCATTTGTATTTAAAGTTCCTGATACTATAGGTTGTTTACCTGATTTTAATTTTAAATTGTTTATATACCGAATCACGTACGCAAAAATACGTCTTAAGTGATCGTAACTTTGATAATTTTGAAAGTTGATAACATTTTCTGTCGTTTGTTTTAAATTAATAGTGGCTGAAATTTGCTTTATTTCTGGTAAATTGTTAACATTAATTTCATTACTGTTTAAAACTGGCCAACAATATTCAGGTTGTAATAAATATTGTGGTCCTGACCACCATAATTTGTTATCCATAATATAATTTGGGCTGACACCTCTGGATATGAGGTCAGCTGGATTAAGGGACGTTGGAACGTGACGCCACGAATGCACGTCTGTCAGTTCATAAATCTCTGAAACTCTATTTGCGACAAATGTTTTTTGGGTTTTAAAACTAGTATGAAGCCATGCCAGCACAATGCTAGAATCACTCCAGTAAACCTCGCTCTTTATATTCGTGCCTCGCAAGGAGTCTCTGACTGCCTTACACAATCTAGCAGCCAATAGTGCGGCACAAAGCTCCAAACGTGGGATTGTGGTAGGTTTAGTGGGTGTAATCTTGGATTTAGCGCACAACAATTTGACTGTGACTTCATTGGCAGAATTTGTTGATCGTGCGTAAATACACGCTCCATATGCACTTTGAGAAGCGTCACAGAATGTGTGAAGCTCTACAGATATTGGTTCATCACAAAGTACATGTCTGGGGATATTTATAGCTCTAAGAGCGCAAAGAGAATCAGAAAACTTAGACCATTCCTTAGAAATATCTTGGGGGATACGATCATCCCAGCCCAGCTTCTTCAGCCAAAGCTGTTGTAATATAACCTTTGTTTGCATGACACAGGGACTAAGCAAACCTAATGGGTCGAAAATTTTAAACAAGTTTGACAATATTGAACGTTTAGTTGGGTGCTGCTGGTTGTCCAATAAGAGTGAGGATTGTATTGGAAAGTGCAGTGTGTCTGTCATTGGATCCCAACCCAAACCTAGAGTGCTAGTAGATTCACTGAATGTTAATTTTTCATTGGTGTTTAATGCGGATGAGTCAAAAAGAGTATTTAAATTAGTTTTAAGTTTTCTAAGATTAAAACAACCTAACTTCAGAGCCGCCGTAACTCCTTGAAGGATATGTTTTATTTCATGTTCACTGTCACTCGAAGTAATCAAGTCATCCACGTAAAAATCGTGCTGAATTACACTCTTAATGAATTTGTCGGGACATTCCTCGCCAAGTTGCCACAGACAGCGTGTGCTTAAATAACTGGAACTTGTCATGCCGTAAGTAACAGTATTCAACCTTAGCGTTTTGATAGGGAGGGACTCGTCTTCTCTCCACAGTATGAGCTGGAGATTTCTGTCTTCTTCATTAATCTCCACTTGGCGAAACATCTTCTCCAAATCACCTGTTAAAAGGTACTTATGCTGTCTAGCTCGAATTAAAATGGAGAATAGAGAGTCCTGCATATTTTGACCTACCATAAGAATGTCATTAATTGACAACCCAGATGAAGTGGCAGTTGACCCATCAAATACAACCCGAATTTTTGTGGATTCACTGTTGTCTTTAAAAACGGCGTGATGACATAAAAAATATGAAAGACTAGGTTTTAATACATTAGACTGTGAGAGATGACCTAACTGTTCATATTCTCTGATAAAATTAACGTATTCTGTTTTAAGCTGTGGGTTCCTTCGAAATCTTTTTTCTAAATAGTGAAATCGTTTTTTAGCTAGCGTGTAAGATTCTCCTAAACAATTAGGCGAATCTTTAAGGGGTAATCGAACAGAAAATCTGCCGGTATTTAATCGTTCAGAATAAGTTAAAAAATGTTTTTCACATAGCCTTTCCTCATGACTTAATGTTGATTTTAATGGTACTTCTTCAAGCTCCCAGAACTTGGAAATTTGCTGATTAAAATCATTTTCTACTTTATTTGATGTTAAAGTATGATGACATTGGATATTGACTATGTTATTTAAATTATTCATTTTTATTGGGCCCACAATAAGCCAACCAAATTCAGAATTTCTTAAAGTAGGGTTATTAGGGCCTAGAGAACGTTGCTCGCAGCCAAGAATGTCCCAAAATAAATCTGCTCCGATGAGTAGATCAACAGCAGAGGATTGATTGAAACTAGGGTCAGCAAGGTGTACCTCAGTAGGTATTTGCAGTTGCTGAGTATTTATTGTGTATCTAGGAATGTTACTTGTTAGTTCCGGTAAAATTAAGAAAGTAGTTGTGACATGAAACGGTTTATATAAAGATTTTAATAGCGCTACACAACTTTCTGTGACTTTACTATTAACATGATTGCCAATTCCGACAATGTTTATAAAATTATTATGTAATGAATTACTTGATAGGCATAATTTGTCCCTAAGTGATTGCGTCATGAATGACGATTGGCTACCGCAGTCCAATAAGGCACGTGCCCTTTCCGTTTTATTCGTAGAAGGGTTGGACACTTCGACTAAAGCGGTAGAGAGTAGAATATGCTTCGAACCCTGTGTAGTATAATTAGCTACTGTTCCACATGATGTTGTGGTAGCTACAGTAGGGGTTTCTGTTACAATTGGAACGTGTAGAAGTACGTTGTGCTTCTTCTTACACTCACGACAAGGTCTTAGGTAGCAGTTTCGTGTAATGTGCCCCGACCTTAAACAATTCTCACAAAGATTTAATTTATTCACTTCAGCTATACGTTCTTGCACACCTTTGGCCTTGAAAATAGGACAATCGTAAATTCTATGTTCGCCTTGACAGACGACGCAACGTGAAGAAGTTGAAGAATTGGTTTGACAAGCAGCCTGACAAACAGACTGACATGTAAAAGATTTATTATGTGGCCGTTCGGATTTATTGTTGTTACCTTTGGATGACGTAGAAGCTGAAGGCTTATTGTTGCTGTTGTTGTTTGATGAAGAATGATTAAGCGATACGAGAATATCTGCACGATCAATCAGAAATTTATTAAATTGTTGGAGGTCGGGTACCACATTATCCGCAGAACCACGCCATTCCTCCCACTTGGTAAGAGTGCGGTTATCTAATTTAGAACTCAATATATGTATTAATAAAGGATCCCAATTATCAGTTCGTAAACCTAAACTAGATAACGCCCTCAAGTTCTTGGTGACGTGATCCACCATGAAACGAAGTGATTTGTCCGACTCGCGGGTCATTTGGTGTATGTTTAATAACGAAGTAAAATGATGACTTATTAACTGACGCTTGTTGCCGTATCGATCGCATAATAATTTCCAAGCTATACTATAATTAGAATTAGATACTTCTAAGTTGCTTACTATTCTAGCTGCATCTCCTTCAAGATATGATAAAAGATAGTGAAATTTATTTATAGGTGCAATGCGCTCATTGTCATGTATGACAGACTTGAAAGTGTCACGAAATTCAAGCCAACGGAAGTATGTCCCATTAAATTTAGCTATCTCCAAACGTGGTAGTTTGAAACCTGTATCGAGATTATCAGGATTAACAGGAGCGGATGAAACATGGCTAGTATTGAGTATGTTGCCAGATTCATCATGACGGTTGTTAGCTTGAATAAAACTTTGAGCATTTGCAATATTAGTGATGAATAATTGCTCGATATCATCTCTTTCATCAATCTCGTATGGTAAGTTACTAGAATTCAATACCTCAATTTGATTCTGCAAGTCATCGAATCTAACGGACAGTGACTCAAATTTACTAAGCTTAAGTGTCAACTCGGCTATCTCAATACGTGTAACAGATTCTTTTGACATTAAATTGTTTAAATAGTTCTTAAACTTAGTAATTTGGCCTTTTATCGAACTACGCTTAATAATAAGTTCCTGTAAGTCTTGCACTTCCTTTGCAGAGCTGTCATCTTTACCCATTGTAAATAAGTCAACAAAGAAACGGAACTTTAGTAAGTAGGTACCTACTTTCTAATTAACTAATGTATAAGGTGAGACTGTGCAAGACTACAATGAAACTAAAAATAATAATGTTTGTCTTACGTCCCTCTCCAGGTGTCACCTGTGGCTTGGAAGTACCGGTGCTGAACTCGACAATGCCTGTAGATGATGCTCGCTATGTTGTAGGCTGGCACTATGACGTGCCGACACACCGGTTTGCCTGGAATGTTCGGCGAAATAATCTTAATGACTTGCAAAAAATACTGTTTACTATTAAGTATTTAGTGGAGACTATGATAATAAACTTAATGTTTAAATTGTCTCCTTGTAGATTCAATACAATACAATTTATATGACTCGATAATTTATTAAGTTTAACAATTAAGTCCAAATAATTAACGTGTGGGTGTACTAAAATTAACAATTGTAAAGTGTAATTTAGAAAAATATCGTTATTTATTTACGTATTTATCTACTTACTTGCGTATTTATTTATTATGTATTGAAATAAGCACATGTAAAATCGAGGGCATTATTGATTACAAGGGATTATGAGGCAAAAAGGGAAAGGTCACTTAGCTGCATTGGCCGGGCTGATGAACGGCGACTTCGGTTGAATACCGCATAAATCTGTCTTGACCGTACACTAGGAGTAGGCTGCAATGGCTGAACCTCCAAATACTCCACAAATCAGTCCTTGAAGTCTTTGAGTCTCGCGGCGTAGTTGCTAACTGTTCGGACTTTGAACTTCTTGGTAAATTTTCGTTTGCGAATATTATTTTCTCGTGTCCTGTCACGGTCGCCAATTTTTATGTCTCGATTTGGACATAAATGAAACCCTCGGATACGTTTTTAGCTTGTATTTCAATATTAATTTAGGTTTTTACAAAAGTTTAACGGAGCGAACGGACGTAGTAAAATGAATATAATAAAAAAAGTAGTGTGGGTAAGTTAAAAAATATCGAAGAAAAATAAATCTCCTAGCCGTTTAACGTGTCTGACGAAATAGCAATATTTGTTGCTAAGAGTGTAATGGTAGGCGCCAACAAACGATTTCACTCAACAGTTACACTCACTGAGCAAACATAAATCTGTGAACGCCTCATCAATTCACACAAACCAACTAGTTTTTTCAATTAAATACAGAATAAAATGCAAAATACAGCCAGGTCTCCCGCCAAGCACACTTAGACGGAGCTAATATGAAAGTTCAAGTAAAAGGCGTTGCCGGAACTTTATCAAATCATTTAAATTTACTGTGAAAAATCCCTTTTCAGACGGAAAGCAGGTAATTTAGGGAGGCAACGGGGAGAGACGGGGTGGCAGACTGGGTGCGAGACACACGGGGTGGAAAGGTGACAAGCCTTACAAACTTTTGTCTTTAGATATTCGCTATGTTTTTTGGATGTTGTCTTCTGTTATTGAATATTGATAGGGTCTGCTACGCAGCGGCTATTGATCAAACGAACCATAAAGTTCATTGACTTTGGCTGTCAAGTTATTTTATTAATTGTTGTAAGTTATAGGTTAAAGTGCTTGGTATCAGTTGTCTTAATTTTTGTCGCTAGCTTTTCGTAAAGCGCGTCCGACTTTTTGTTTATGCTTCGTACTTAAAGTTTTATTTGAAGGTAATGTTGACTAGACCGCATTGCTTATTTTCTAGATTGTGTAACTATATTTCATGTTTGATTAAATTTACTTTATAATTATAATTGCTGATAAATGATTCTCTTATTATTTTACTGACATCGATTCCAAATACACAGCAATTTTCGATAATTCGACTGTCTGAATAGAAATTGAATTAATAATAATAATAATATTGTTTATTTCTCTCAAAAAGGTAAGTACATTGATATGTTTTTTTTTTTTTTTTTATTTTTTATTTATTTATTTATTTATTTATATCAACATACAATTCCCTTTACAGGTATCTACACAATACGACAATGTAGCTACATAAGTGACATATACATTAGAGTTACTCTTATGAATTCCGCCAATGTACAATTAAATATATCGATACGCTGAGAGACGTTATTTAAAATATTAAGTGCGCGCCCGACTGGTGAGTATTTTAACAAGTTAGTGCGAGCCACTGGAACATCGAACAATTTTCCTCGCGGCGCCTGCCGCAGCCTCGTTTTAGGAACCACTAATTTAATTGAATCTAATATTTGAGGGTTATTTAGTTTCCCACGAAACACTAAAACATGTATTTGGCTAGTGCCAAGTCTCTCCTAGCTTCCAACTTATTGTACCTCACCATTCCTATCACAAAAAGAGTAGGATACATCAAAGGGTAATAAGGGTAGACTCCATATTGTTTCATATACAGGTAACGGGTAAACTTATTCTGAATCTTCTCCACCATGAGACTATATTTAGTTTCATAGGGATTCCAGATGATAGCACTAGTTTCCAGCCTACTTCTAACTAGCGCATTATATAAAGACTTTACCGCTGATGTGTTATTAAAGTCTCGAGTTTCTCGAATGATAGGCTAAGCCTAGGTTTTTAAAAGACTTTACACAAATTTGTTGTATGTGAGTACGAAACATTAGTTCCTTGGTAAATAGAACTCCGAGATCTCTCACTGATTCTACACGTGGTATTGTTTGACCCTCGATCTGATACTCGAAGTGTATTGGCCGTAAAGCGCGAGTGAATGATACAACATTACACTTCGATACGTTAAAATGTAGCTTATTAATTAAACCCCACTTTGCCACATGATCTATATTTAGCTGCAGCCGTTTATGGTCCGTCATGTTGTTAATTTTGAGGAACAGCTTTAGGTCGTCAGCAAAGAGAAGGCAACCCACATCTTCGATCACTTCTAAGAGGTTATTTATCATAATAATGAACTCTAAGGGTCCTAAGTTACTTCCCTGACTCACCCCTGTTAAAGTGCGATACGGTCTAGAATGACAACCAGCATACTCTACAAATTGCTGTCGATTCCCTAAGTAACTAGCAAAAAACTTAAGTAAGTCTGGAGTAAAACCCATCTTCGCAAATTTTGTTAACAAAACATCATTTTCCACCATATCAAAAGCCTTCCGATAATCAAAATAAGCTACATCAAGCTGGGCACCCAGAATCTAATACTGGACATGCATAATTCATAAAGCACATCAGGTTTGAGTCTGTACTACAGCCAGCGCGGAACCCATGTTGTTCATCACTAAGTTGTCCGCTCACCTGTCCATAGATCGTAGTACACAATGCTGACTCAAAAACCTTCGCAAGTGCCGACAGTACCGCTACAGGCCTATATTCACTAATATCCGAGACCTTAGCACCTTTAGGAACCGGGATGACCCTGGTCAATTTCCACCCGTCTGGATACCAATGTTCCCTCAAACACAAATTAAATAGGTGTTGAAGTGGTCGAGCTAGGATTCGGCTGCAATCTTTTATTAGATAAGGAGGTACCCCATCTGGACCCACCGACCGCTTAGGTTTGATACGCGCAAGAGCAGCCGTCACTTCTCCCAGAGATAGCTCACCAACGTGCACGCGCGAACCTCTCTCCGGCGCCGCCTGCATAGCCGCCGCTGGGTCCAGACGCGGTATAACAACTCCGTATACCGAATGAAAATAGTCTGCAAACTCTTGCGCGCATATATTACAATAATAGGTACAGCATGAACTAAAACCTTAGTGAGAGCTGGAGTTTGTACTAGGTACGAAACCTGTGTGACAGATTCCCAGGCTCTCGCCTTTAGTAATACAAAAGTATGCAGCTAGAGATTGTAGAACGTGTCAGAAACAATATGTACTTCAAAGATACAATAAATTACCAAAAAGTGTGTGTTTGTGTGTGTGTGTGTGTGTGTGTGTGTGTGTGTGTGTGTGTGTGTGTGTGTGTGTGTGTGTGTGTGTGTGTGTGTGTGTGTGTGTGTGTGTGTGTGTGTGTGTGTGTGTGTGTGTGTGTGTGTGTGTGTTGTGTGTGTGTATATGTGAGCGTGTGTGTGTATGTGAGCGTGTGTGTGTATGTGAGCGTGTGTGTGTAAGTGTAATATATTTAGTAAATGAAAATGTTGCCATCGATTCCGATATTTTTTAATACTTAAGAGAGGCTTTAGTCAATATGTAGATTAAGTATTACACCACCGATATCTGCTACAACCTTAAAAATATGAATACCGAATCTAAAGGTTCTAAAAGACTCTTAGAACGTGTCAAAATCGAACTTATATCAAGTAATTTGATAGGCTGTTCCTTATTCCGTCAGCCAATTCTTGCAGTCGACATCGATTTGACCGTATGTAAGCAATTTTCTGTTGACCTGCCCATCAAAATTTAGAAGCATGAAGTTGACCAGCCCTTTAATCTGTGAATTTTCTCCACGGTTAGCTACAACACGGGATATTGGCCGGCGACCGCGGTCTAATGAATACAAACCACTCGATGTCCATACACAGGCACCCTTACGTCTACATAGAGAGTAGGCAGGGATATACACCTCTACATTTCCCTACCTACCCTACCAGTACCTACCCGAGTACGTGCTACCTGATTAAATGCATTGATATTGTAGAAAGGGTTTATTGAAAACGCGGCGATTTAGTTCGAGTGTTTTGATATGGATTGAAAGCACTTCATTATTTGCAATAGATTTGCTTTTCTTCGAAATATATTACGCATTTAAATTAAACTACTTTATATGACGATACAAACAAACAGCTCGTTAAAATTTGTATAAAGCATAATATTGTCTTCTGTTTACGTGAATATTATGTTGAATTATATACATTTATACATGCAAAAATTAATTAATTATTATATTTAACTATTTACAATTATTGCGCCTTAGTAATTGTATAATATAACATTATACAATATAAATAGTAGTCAAATACTTTACAGTTTGATTAGCTATAAAAGACGTAACAATACTGCTATCTATCACTTCTTGTTGTGAGCTGTAAGTGAACGGACATATAAAACTTCCTTGTGTCAAAGTATAAAATAAATAGTTAAAGTGTTTGTACAGTGTGTTATTTAATCCATAACCTCTAATAGGTTATGGGCTCAGTGCCGCGATCGAAAATTCTGTGTAATAAATAAATCACAACTACCCACAGTCTAGTGTTCAAATCGTGATTCTACTATGTCGTGTGAAGGAATGCGATATTCTTAAGTAATGGAACATTTAAAGCAAAAGAGAAATATTAAGCCATCTGATGGCGATAAATACAGTATCTGGAAGTTTCGAATATTCGAATATGTTCATTACTTAGTGAAATGGATATGATTGTGGACGCAAGGCACATGTTAAGAAGGATTGCGTTTATTTTAAACGAGCAAGTAATAAAAAAGATATGGCGTACAGAACGTGAACAATTCAAACAGTCAGTTTATCGCAAGAGTCAAAATCAGACAACTTTTCAGGTTATGCATTTATGACTGGAGAATTCCAACATGATGATAATGTAAACAAAATTACATTTTATGCTGGATTCAGGAGCATCCGATCACATTATAAACAGGGACGGTATTTTCATTACTTATGAACATTTACGTATTCTATAATATTCTATCACAAACACACAACACCCTCTAGCCCAAACTAAGCTATGAGCTATGGATACTTGACAATGGATAAACATACATATATAATTTTGTAAATACATACCTACATATTACACATAGAAGCGCCCAGACCAGGACGGGCATCCATGTCTGTGCACGCGGATGTTTGACTTGTGTGGGAATCGAACCCTCAGGTGTGGCGGTCGGTTACACTAGCCACGACGTCATTGCCGCCTGAATACCAATTTAAAAAAATCTGTTGCTAAACATGATTTATTTATTTCAGTTACAAAAGAGGTACAATCAATGTTGTAAGCAGCTATGGTGATCCAGGTGTTTTGGAGAATGTATTGTATTGTCCAGAGGTACCATATAATTTATTATCAGTTTCAAAGATGCAGCAGGCCGGATTGAAGCTTATTTTTTGATCAGCATGGGATTTTTCATTATAAAGGAAGGTAAAATAATTATGACGGGTAAGCTTTTACGTAATCTTATCATTTTAGATTTTAGAATACCTATTGAAAGGGGCCAGTCTGTTTCCCAAGCATGTCAGTGTAATTTAAATAATTATAGATTACATATGGCGTCAACACTTAGGTTATATTAGTAAAAGTAAATTTATTGAGTTAGTGTAATAATTTAATTAAAGACTAAACTGATTGAAACAATATTACCTACTGATGATTTATGCAAAGCTTGCATAGATGGTATACTGACTAGACTACCCTTTAATAAGGTTAAAAACAAAGGATAACCATTTGAAATGTATTTTTACACAATGTTATCCAATGTTCTCATGTAAGTGACTTTGTCTTTTTGACAATAAATTCTTTAAGCCGGAATACATTAAGCGACCATTATACATTCTGATGTATATGAACAATCACTCCGTCAACGTTTGATAATAAGAATTATTTTATTTTGTTTTTGGACCAGTTCACTTATTATTGTGTTATTTATCCCTTGACATATAAATCAGATGTTTTTACGGCATTCAAGGATTTTGTTGCAAAAAGCGAGTCAAAGTTTAAAAATTCAAAATGAGCTACTTTGTATAGTGATAATAGTGGAGAATCTGTCGACTGAAATGAAAGACTACTGTTAAGTAAATGGTATTAATTATCACTTAACAGTACCCAGAACTCCATGGTTAAATGATATGGCTGAATGTATGGTTCAAACCATAACTGAAAAGGCTTGTGCTATGTTAACTAGTGTAATTATATATAAACACTTCTGCTGTTCACTTATAAATATTACACCTACAAAAGCCCTAAATCAGTCTAAAACTAAATATGGGTTATGGCATGATAGAAAACCAGGTATTGAATCCCTTAGGTTGTTTGGTTCATCTGTGTTTGTCCAGTATAAAACCAATAAATGTAAATTTGATGATAAGTCATATTGGTGGGCTATAATCCAAATGGTTATAAGGTGTGAAACAAATAATGCGATAAATATATGACTGTCAGGGATGATGTAGTGGATGAGATTAGTTCTTTTGGTGACCAGGCCTACACTAAAGCCTGAAGGGAATAATTTTAAAAATTCTCAACAAAAAACTGATGTGGACCAAGTGGTGAAATCAGTGTCAAACGAATCTCAAAATATAAGTATCCCTAAATCAGATACTTTAAAATCTGACGTACAAGACAGTACTAGTAGAAAGTGATTATAATGATGACTATTTGTTTAGTGTCAATTCATTTACATGTATAATACCAAAATCATTTCAAGAAATAAAGTCACTTGATAATAGGTCTTAATGGGAGAAAGCTATTGAAGATGAACTAGAATCCTATAGAATAAATAATACATGGTCTCTGGTGCCAAGACCAGATCATAGAAATATTGTAGACTAGATGAGTCTTTACTATTAAAACTGATGAGTTTGGAAAACCTTTTAGATATAAGGCTCTTCTTGTTGCCAAAGGTTTTAGCCAAGAATATCTTACTGATATTAATGAAACTTTTTTGCCTGTCGCTAGAATAGCTAGCTTTCGTTTTATAATAAGTTTTGCAAATCGACATAAATTATTAATTCATCATATGGATGTCAAAACCGCTTTCTTAAATAGCGTTTTAAAGAAAGAGATATATATGAATATACCTAAAGGCGTCCTAAGATGTAAATTAAATAAAGCATTATATGGGTTAAAACAGGCTGCAAGGTGGGGGTTTGAAGTATTTGAGCGATCTTTTAAAAGGAGTTTTTCAAAATACATCGGTTGATAGGTATATATATTATGTTAGTAAAGGAAATGTCACGAAAAATATTTACATTGTATTATATGTTTATGATTTGGTTATAGTATGTGTTGACGTTCAAACAATGAACGAATTCAGACGTTATTTAATGACTGAATTTGAAATGACTGATTTAAATGACATATAAGTTCTTTCATGGCATCAAAATAATTAGTTATGCTGATATAATTACATTAGATCAATGTGCTTATATTCAAACAGTGTTGAATAAGTTCAATATGGTTGATTGTAATCCTGTGAGTACACTACTGAAGCTAAACTTAATTATGAAGCTTTAAATGTAAAAGAAAAATGTGATGCACTTTATAGGATGTCTGATGTACATTATGCTATGTACTCGCCCTGATTTAAGTATATCTGTAAATATATTAAGTCGTTATACACAAAATAATAATGTGAAATTGTCGCGTATTAAGATATCTTAAAGGTACTATGCATCTAAAGTTAACCTAGAAAAGAAATTATCATGATAATGTTTTGGTGTACAAAGAGACAAACTTCTGTTGCAGCTTCATCTATTGAAGCAGAATATATGGCCCTTTACGAGGCTGTAAAAGAAGTCTTATGGCTTAAGTCTCTAGCAGAAAGTATTAACATACGAATTAATAATCCTGTTGTTATATTTGAGGATAATAATGGCTGTAAAAGCATTGTTAATAATCCAACTAGCCATAAGAGGTCAAAACATATTGATATAAAATATCATTTCTCAAAAGAGCAAGTTAAAAGAAATATAATTAAATTAAATTATATTCCCACAGGTCAACGACTGGCTGTGATGTTTTGACAAAGATGTTACCAACAACTTCTTTCCAAGAATTAAGATACAAAATGGGTTTAGAATAAGTATTATTGCTGTGCATAAGTGTGTAATATCTAATTAACTTATGTAAGTGGTCTGATTAGGTTTTTCTGGGTTTTCCCTAATCCTAGCAACAAATGTTGGACCATGTTTATACAGTTGCCCAGTAAACACTTGGAGGTGATATATGATCTGTAAAGATATTATAAATATCTGCAACAATTATTCTTTTTTGAATTGTATAAAGCAGTGATTAATTTTTGAGGGGGCGTGTTGAATTATATACATTTATACATGCAAAAATTAATTAATTATTATATTTAACTATTTACAATTATTGCACCTTAGTAATTGTATAATATAACATCATACAATATAAATAGTAGTCAAATACTTTACTGTTTGATTAGCTATAAAAGACGTAACAATACTGCTATCTATCACTTCTTGTTGTGAGCTGTAAGTGAACGGACATATAAAACTTCCTCGTGTCAAAGTATAAAATAAATAGTTAAAGTGTTTGTACAGTGTGTTATTTAATCCATAACCTCTAATATATTATTCATTGAAATCAAGACTTCATGATACTTTCAGCTCATTCTGCGTAAATAGAAACACCAAAGATTAAATTATGTTCGGGTACTTTGAAATAACTACACTGGAACATTGAGACAACTACCATCTTAGTCTCCCCGTGACCATGGCTGCTGAAAAGCAACCGAAACGTCGGGGAAAGTGTAAAATTAAATTAAATCTAAATAGTTTTAATAGTTTTAATAATAATTCAATTAGCTTAACAATTAGTAAAGTTTAATAGTAGTAGTAGTGTAACAGTTTTCAAAATTATGTAATAAAGTGTCAAATAAATAACGCGACAAAATCCGTATATAGTAGTTTAATTTCAATTGTATAGAGCAGTTTAATTTCAATGTATCTACATATAACATTCACGTAAACTTAAGACAGTATTACGCATTTAAAGGCACATATAAACATATACAGACTTAAGAATGTTTATTCTCAACTACATAAGCCGAGGTGTCTGTCTGTTACGACCACGTTTTCCCACCTATATCGTACATTCAACAGGGCAGGGCAACAGGGCGGCACTGTCTAGTATCCACTTTACCAAAATCGTGTGACGCGGACCAGTCGTTGCTGAGCGGCCGTGCTCGCGACGCCCCTCCATCGGCTTTTCCTCCACAGCGGCGGCCCTTTATATTGGCAACGCGTCCCGGTGCCGGGCTCACGGGCTGGGAGCCCTCTGCGCTCACCCACAGTCCGCGTAAAGTTGTAAAAGCCATCTGAGGCTAACAACTAACACTCACAAAAAAATAATTGTGCCGGGCTCCCGCTGCGCTGCCTACCGAAGTTAAGTGGTCCATTTCTACCACGTAACAAGCCTTCATCTTGAACCACGCCCTGTAACACCACTAAATACCTAGTTGAATATAATTATAGTTCTGTTTATTCTCATACACCTTTTGTAAGTGAAAATATATGCGTATTGATCGCGTTGTTCATCTTTAATTTCTATTAAAATCCTAAGTCAACCACGCCTCTAAAGCTGGTTGACTACCATAACGTTACAATCGGTGCTGTTACTAAGAAAGATTCACCCAACAACCCTTTTTTTCCGTCAAATCTACTGTATGACTCTGATTGCTGACACATATACAGATTAACTTATGCTACAGAACTAAATATGCAGTCTATTTTTATTAAAGTCAACAACGGCACTCAAAAGATTACCCGCACTTTTAAGCCTTGTACATAAAAAGGCAAAATGCAACAGAATATTTGAGCGACCCTCAGTCGGTGAAAACTGTGACGTACACACGTCACTGGTAGGTAGATTGTTTGTTAGCGAAACGAATTGACAAAGGTGCTCGGCGTACTGACAGGTTTAGCCTGTCACCTGCCTACCGACCTGTAATCGCTTCACTTACTTCTTTCTGTGAAGAGGCTGTGTCAGACTGTCCATAAACTGGGATTAACCTGTTGTATGCCAGAATACCAGACATAATAGAAAAAGCATTGTGTCTCGCGCAGATCCACGTTCCGGCATACCAGAGGTTAAAGGAGCGATTTCGGTACTAGAATTATTAACTACAGAAATTATATTGTGTGAAAGGCTTTTTTATTGTTTTAAAAAACACTTAGGGAGCCTAAGGGACACATGCTAGAGAATTAGTATAACACAATTCAAAGAATGTTATATAATTGGTAAGCATACTATTGTCTTACGTTTACGCTAATGTTATATACCTATCGAAATTAAACTTCATACGATATATTTGCTAAACATTTAAATCTATACATATATATAAAACTCTTCCGTTACTGAGTGACTGACAGACAACGCACAGCCGAAACTACTGAACGCAAGAAGCTGTTTGGCATGTATTTTCTTTGCAGAGTGTAGGGGAGCACTAAGAGAGGATTTTTGGAAATTCCACCCCGAAGGGGGTGAAAGAAAGGGAACGGGACTTACGCGGGTGAAACCACGGGAAAACTACTAGTATTCTATAAAACCTTAAACTCAAATTAGTGGCTTTCATATTAAAAAGGACACAAATACATCATGATAAAAAACATATATTTATATCTGCACCTTTTTACCTATTACAAAAGAGCCAGGATAATACCTGTATCACCCGACTAAAGACACAAAGAACAGCCAGACCCGGTATGACTTTATTAAATAAATATGAAACGAGTCCTGTGCATATGAAAATAATCCACTTATAACCTCACCGCTCACATTCAGCTCGCCACAAGCTGCGGTTTATGACATTTTCAACATATTCGAACTAATATTAGATATAAATGCGAATGTGAGTTTGTTTGTTACGCTTTCACACCTTAACTACTCGACCGATCATTATGAAATTTCGCATACACGTTGTCAGGGGTACCTTTCATCCAGAAAAAACTGTTTCCGAGGCATCAATCTGAAAGCAATTCATTGACATAATCTAAATTACTGCGAGTGCGGGTAAAATGTAGTTCACAAATAAATATTAAAATAAATTCCATATTAATATTAATACATTTAAAACCATTATAATAATAATAATATTTTATAATAATAATATTTATTGTGTCAAATAATTTGTTAAAAAGAGTTGTTTTCGGAATCTTGTTTTAAGCAAATTATGCTTGTAGTAGAAAAATCCGCTCCTCCATATTTTACATTGCGTGATAATTAACACAATAATTTAAAATAATGAAATTAACTCTATACATTATTTTAAATTTACAATTTACAAAATTATACTTAAAAATTTGTGTGTGTACATGTGGGTTTGCCTGTTGTGTGTGAGTGTATGTGTGTGTGCGCGCGTGTGTGAGTTTGTGCGTGTACGTGTGCGTTTGTGTGTGTGTGTGTGTGTGTGTGTGTGTGTACCTATACATATATATATATATATATATGTACATATGCAACCTTTGAACCTTGTTTTAGGCATTTCGCGTGTACGAAGTATGATATTTCGCATAATTAAAGTTTATATGGACCAGAATTACAGAAAGTTAAATATTTGTAAATTTGAAGAATGACGGGAAATTTCCAACCATTAGTTATTTGTATAAACTAAATTATTAATTACTAGCTGTAACAAGCGACTTTGTCCGTGTGGATTTTAACTAAAAAGTGTTTGTTCAGTTCGCAAAGTTTACAAAAACTTAATATTTATGTATTCCTCGTATAAAAATGACCTATGCTAAAATTAATGTCATTCTTCTACTTTGTAGGTCGATTTTGATTTATTATATAAGGATTTCTATTGGATGTATATTAAAATTATTATTTTATATACATTTCCTTATTTGAATCGGAAATTGTTCACTATTTCATAGGCTTTAATTTTTTTTCTATAGCCTCATTTACTCCTTGTAACATCAGCTATCTGCCAGTGAAAATCCCGTCAAAATCGGTTCAGGCGTTACGGAGATTCGCCGGAACAAACAACCAAAAAAATATAGATTTTTTGTTATATATATATATTATTATATATACTTTCATATGCATTAGGTAAAAAGCTGTTATTTTGACATTACAAACAGACACTTTAGTTTTATTTATTTGTATAGATTAATCCTGCGGCTTTGCTGCTAGATGTTCAATAAATTTCTATTCCGCGGGAACAGTATTTTTCCTGTATGACATTGTAATTACAACACTAGCTTATGCCCGCGAATTCGCTTGAGAACAGTGCTCTTTCCTGGATGAAGGTACCCTATATCCTTTTCTGTACCCCCGACACATGCATGCAAAATTTAATGATGATCGATCGAGTAATTAAGGCGTAAAAGCGTAACAAACAAACTCACATTCGCATTTATAATATTACTTAGAATTAAAGTGTTCCCAAATTGACCTCTATGGATATCGTTTAACCCATTGAAACAAAATGGTCAGACTATTTTTTAATTGAAACGTTTACGATTTTGAAAGTTGTTAGTATTTTCAATCGCGGACAATATACAGTAACACTGTCTGCAGTAGGCTTTCCCTTGCCAATTAGTGTTTGAACCTCAGAGTTAACTGTTGAAATGAATTGAATGCCGGCTTCGCGGGGCACTGAATTAAATTATAGAGACGCGATTGGGAATCAAAGTAATTATCTCTTAAATAATGCGTTTTAAGGTTTCAACATTACATGAAAGAAACATTAAAGGCTTATTTTTAAGGCTTACGCATCCTATAATAAACTAACAGTCTCCTGCGATTTCACCTACTTTATGATTATTAGAAACACCCAGACCAAGACAAACATCTATGTTCATGCACACAAATGTTTGACTTGTGCGGGAATCGAACCCGCGACCTCAGGCATGGCAGTCGGTTATACTAACCACTAAGCCATCGAGGCTATTATTATTTTATGTAGGTATAATATGTTTACAACAAAAAAAAAATATATGTATGTTTATCCGTTGTCTAGTACCCATAGTACAAGCTCTGCTTAGTTTGGGCTAGATGGTGTTGTGTGTATGTGGTAGAATATTATTTCAGTCTCCGTGCTGCTCAGAATTTATTGTCAGAAAAACCCAATAACTCTTGCCCGATCCAGGCGTCAAAACCGAGACCACATGCACAGCAGTCGCATTCAATACCACAAAGAACATTTAAATCCCAGTAACACGTTCTCAATAGACAGTAAAAGACGTTAACGCATTCATCACTATCGTATCCAGAAACTAAAAGCCTGGACAAAATAATGTCCTCCAGACCGAATTTCGGTCACGGCGGCCAATCTTAACGGAGACGGGCCATCTGCGCAGGAAATATTATAGTGCACAAGCGTGTGCGCAAACACAAGTGCACTCTCTGCTCCCTAACTCTCATGATCCGACGGGACGGTGATCCGACACGACCGGAGAGAGATCAGGTGCAGTACCAACGGCTTTACGTGCTTTCCGAGACACGGGGGTGTCTTACACCGCCAACTTCCTAACTTCGGGCTGCTATTCAGATTTCTTAACAGAAATACCCAATAATTTTTTGTTGGCCACACCCGGGATTCGAACCCGAGGCCTCATGCACAGCAGGCGTATTCACTACGGCTGCGCCACGGAGGCAGTCAAAACTTGGACAAAACAGACATCACCCAAAAAAGCTCAATGGATGTATACCTCTAGTAGGACTTCATATCGACTTCATGTCGGCCTCGATGGCGTAGTGGTTAGTGTAACCGACTGCCACGCCTGAGGTCGCGGGTGCGATTCCCGCACAAGTCAAACATTTGTATCCATGAATATGGATGTTTGTCTTGGTCTGGGTGTTTCTATGTATAATATGTATGTAAAAAAAAGTATATATGTATGTTTATCCATTGTCTAGTACCCATAGTACAAGCTCTGCTTAGTTTGGGCTAGATGGTGTTGTGTGTATGTGGTAGAATATTATATTATTATTATTATATTATATCGACGCAGCTGTTCGTAAATACTGGATAAAAAACCCGGTTCCCAAAAAGCTAGTACTTACACACAATATTGTGCCGCGTCCCAGCCGACCTACGACCCAAACAATAAAGGCTTTCTCGCAATAATAAACTCGCTCCACCGAGTAATCCTTCAGTCATCTCTTAATACAGCCTCCCGAGCCTAATCTTATACTGTCTCGCTGAGCGATAAATTACTCCGTCATTCTAAACATTAATACATATAGCTATAGCACCGATGATATGTATAATCCTAACTAATATCATAAATGTGTAAGTCACTTTGTTTTTTACACTTTAACGCCTTAACTACTTGACCGATCGTGATAAAATTTCGCATACACGTTGTCAGGGGTACAGAAAAAGACAAAGGTATGTATGTATCTTATGTGAGGGCTAATCAGTGCAGACCGGCGACACTTCGACCCAATGGGATCTTTTGTGTCGACACTCTCCCAATAACGACTGCCATAGATGTTCATGGCAACCGGGACCGACGGCTTAACGTGCTCTCCGAGGCACGGAGCAGGCAATAATTGTCAATTAATACGCACATAATTTCGAAAAGCCATATAACTTCCGAAAGTCAGAGGTGCGCGACGTGGGTTCGAAACCAAAACCCTCTGCATTGCAGTTTGTTGGTCTCCCCACTGAGCTATCGGTGCTCTCAAGACAAAGTTAAAAGGTAAATCGTCTAGAAAATATACTGTACCCGAGGGCTTGAAAATTATTAATAAAATCTTTATTAGCAAGCGAATCTGCGAGTGAAATTTAATATACATATATCTATAGGCATATAGAATCAATCGCCGTGCGTTTGTCTCACAAAAGCTACAAAATGGCTTGACCGAATCGGATATATTTTTGTTATGTTCGCCACGATACAAGATTTAGGAAAAAAGAAAAATAGAAATAACCTATACAAACAGCAGAATAGCCGCAAATACTTTAATTGGTAACTTTGTATGGGGATTTTATTTTTACTATTAATATTTGTCCGCAGCAGCGATAGCTCAGTGGGGAGACCAACAGACTGCAATGCAGAGGGTCTCGGGTTCGAACCCACGTCGCGCACCTCTGACTTTCGGAAGTTATATGACTTTTCGAAATTATGTGCGTATTGATTAACAATTATCGCCTGCTACGTGCCTCGGAGAGCACGTTAAGCCGTCGGTCCCGGCTGCCATGAACATCTATGGCAGTCGTTATTGGGAAAGTCAGTACCCTCTAATATCCTGACACTGGTCTAGCCTTAGGATATCGTTAGCCTTCGGGTTGCGGAGGTCAAGTGGCAGCCGCTCCGTGTAAAAACTGATATCCAGTCAAATCCGGTTAGACCAGAAAAGCCGACCCCAAGTGACTTGGGAATAATAAAGGCTAAGAGAGAAGAAGATTTGTCCTGTACATAAAATGTCCCACTGCTGGACTCGGGCCTCTTTTCAATGTGAGAAGGGATAGACCATAGTCCACCACCAGTGCGGGTGAGCAGACTCCACACCCACAAACATTATGAAGAACTCTCAGACATACAAGTTTCCTAACAATGTTTTTCTTCGCCGTTGAATAATAATAATAAATTTTATTCAATAAATGAAAGTCTTTCCAAAACACATTACAGGCTACTTATTGTATTAAATTCACATTAAAACTATATTTAATCTAAAATCAAACATTTACAATTTTAAATTTTAAATATTGGACACAAATATTTCTTTATGAAGTCTGTTTTTACATTGTATTACCTGAACTAGGTCAGAGACATGTGTTTCAGGCTCTTTCTAATACAACATTTTTTTCTACTGTTAAAAAAAATAAGGGTCTATAAAAAACATTTATACATGTATGAATGGAGCGATAATGAACTATTTGATACTCACATAATTTTGGCAGTTGCAGCAAACAGTACGCACATTATTATTAAAACACTAGCTTTTACCCGTCACTTCGCTTGAGAACAGTGCTCTTTCTTGGATGAAACGTACCCTATGTCCTATTCTGAACCAACCTTCTGTGACAACGTGTGTGCGAAATTATGATGATCGGTCAATTAAGGCGTAAAAGCGTAACAAACAAACTTACATTCACATTTATAATATACTATGATCCGCGTAGGCTACGCAGGTAATATTTTTCTTTTTTTTCGCAAGTAGTACCACCTTGGGAAGAACCTTGGGAGAGCCACGCTTCGGCACGAATGGGCCGGCTCGACCGGAGTGACACCACGGCCTCACAGAAAACCGGAGTGAAATAGCGCTTGCGTTGTGTTTCGTCGAGTGAGTGAGGGTACCGGAGGCCCAACCCTTCTCCTTCCTGGGGTGGGGAGAAATTTAAAAGGCTGCCAGCCTTTTAAATTTCTCTCCACGCACTTGTGACTCCTCTGGTGTTGCGGATGTCCATGGGCGGTGGTAACAGCTTACCATCAGGCGATCAGTCTGCTCGTTCGCATCGTATACAATAAAAAAAATACACCTCAGTTAGATACATGTTTGCTAGGTAAACTAATACCGAAACCAATTTAATTCCATTAACCAATTCTCACGCGTCTCGATCTACTTTACTATTGATACAATTAGACCAGTGCCGTCCATCAATCTATCCAGTTGCGTAAACTAATGCCCAGATAGCGGAGAGAGCGACCCCATCTGATAACGTCAATTAATTGTTATCTTTCGGCTGCTGGTGCGAGTAGCCGCAGCCGGCGGTTAAGTAACAGATCAATTGAACAATAGTTTTACTGTTTTGTGTTGTACAAAGTGCACATCACGGCTGCATTTATTTGGAGGGAATGGCAGATGTGTTGTCCTAATCCTTTATTCTACTAATATCATAAATGTGAAAGTTTGTAGAGATGTATGGATGCATGTTTGTTACAATTGTTACACTTTAACGCAAAAACTATTGAACCGATTGCGATGAAACTTGGTATATAGTTAGCTAGAGACCTGGATTAACACATAGACTTTTTATCCCGATATTTTACAAAACTTAAAACATTTTAACATCAAAACCGTTCTACACAAAAGACCCATTACCATTCCGATCACAAATAAACAATGTCTTATCCAAAAGCCTTAATATCGATATGACGTCACAGTAAACCATCGGAACGCCCCTCTGACGCCATAAAGAGCCACATAACGATAGTATTGTGGACATTGAACATCTAAACGCTTCAATATCCAATCAATATTCTTCCAGAGATTACATTGCGATAGCCAGATTAAGAGGACTCTTGAGGCATTAGAGAACAGCCCTACTTAAGCCTTATCCACACTGTAGTACATTCGGTACGGTTCGGTCCAGACCGGAACGTACCGAGTGCCGGCCGAATCGAAAAAACAGTGTTGCTACAGCGTGGCACAGTCAGGCAATTAAGTAGTTGAACAGTGAACAAATTTACCGGAGCATCCATTCTAAGACTCATTTGGTCCAACGGCTATTCAAATATAAATAATAATTTCATTGATTCGAGAACATTTTATAAACTGTGTCTAATTTCGTACATACATCACACCGATTGATAGTCCGAACCGAATTGTATCAAATACACAATAGTATGTGTGGCATACACTACACTGATAATGATTCGGTATAATACAAGTGTATATAAATACACATATATAAGCGGTTGACAACAGGCGTCCATTTCCCGGACAATTTCCGCTTGCTTAAATATTGCTTCATATGTTCAATATAGACATATTAGGCAATAAAATAGGTCCAGATCTTCGAGAAGATTAGTCTAACAATCGCTTCAAACATTAAACCATATACAAAACTGTAGTAATCTAGATGAACATGGAAATTGTTCATCGCATCTTACATCATAATTCATAATATAATTAATAGGCTAATTTCTCATTAAATGGTACCTAAACACTATACCCTACTAAATGTATTACTTACTTAACGTACTACTAGAAACAATGTTTTAGATTAAAAACAACAACATAAGAAAAGGTTTAAATGACTGCTAAACACAGTCCCAACAAAATATTTTCTAGACATAAATTCGTTGACAAGGGCTTAGAAATGTCGCGGCGCTATAGTGTGGCCATACCCTCAGTGGTGTCCCCGAGCATTAGGGGACATCCCAGTTTAAGAGGGTAACGGGGTTACAGGATATTGGGCCGCCTACAGGCCCCATTTCACACGAAATGAGTTTTCCATTTTACGATTTTTTTTCTTCTCCTTTGTTCAAAATTGATGCTTTTGTTTATAGATTCTGGATTTCTAATTATTTTTTAAATGTGTTTCAATTTTCATGGCAACGTAGCAATAACGTAGTAAACCGTTGGAATGAACGTAGGAGTTTTGAGTTCGAAATCCAGCCCTATGTGCGTAATGAAACTAATGAATTATCGCTGGGTTTAAAGGTGAAGGAAAGTAAATTCAATTTTCATGTCTGAAATTTCTCTATACGGTTCATGAAGATATGTGAAATCTACCAACCTGCACTTAGCCAGCGTGGTGTGGTACGGCCTAACACTTCTCATACTGACAAGAGGCTGGGGACGGCTCCAGCAATAGAACCGTAAAAAGTTCGTCTTTATAAAATTAAGTTTTAAACAATTTTTATATCATTTTGTTATTGTTTTGTTTTATATTTTTTTTTATTTTAGTAGTTTTTATCTTATCTAAATTTGTAATATTATAATAACTGTGTGCTTCAGTGTTAAATGTTGTGTATACCTGTAATTGGCATATGTATCAGACCGTTTCCATGTCCCTTTTATTTTGATTTTATAATATGTATGCTGTTGGTGTACCTAATTAAATAAATAAAAAAAAAAAAAAAAAACTTATTTAAACAGGTTTGGTATCATTAAATAACAAGTATGTTTGAGTTTTAATATGCTTACTGTTATGTCCTAGTGTAGTAATACGCATAATGGGGACTTTCGTTTTTGGGCTTACCAGTAGTGCCTACTAGCACAAAGCACAAAGCACAAAGAACACCGAAACTCGGAACAACCATATGTGGATAACACAAAGTTTTGTCCCGTATGGGATTCGAACCCACAACACATGGCGCAGTCACAGTGGTGAGGCGATCACTTAAACCACAACGGCATCCGTGCAGTCATGAGCGAATTTTTTTTTCAAATGTTTTATTAACGATAACCTTTTGCCAAGCCCAATATTGGGTTCATAGACCATACCTAAACTTTACAATCCATCAATATAACAGTCATTAACACATAACAGCATGTCAATTTGAGATAACAAGAACTATGTCACAAGTGAAACTTTAGTCAGCAGTAACCGAAGCTGAATAGATAACTAACAAACTAAACGCCAAGTTTGAGATGTCGGTCCGATCTTTAGAACAACTCTGACGTTCTCGTACATGGCTTTAAGCAAATTGTCCAGCTCACTCCCGGCTTGGAACAATACCGACACACTTACATGAGAATTATGCTCACATTCTATTGCTGCTTTCTGTTTTATGTAAACTAACTATAAATAAATAAAATTTCGCGGTGCCCTCTAATTTGCTATATCTGTAAAAGCTCGGTAAGTTTCAATTAACTATTATAAACAATTTAAACCTAATGTATGTACACTTAGATTGCAAATAAATTATTTGATTTGAATGATTTACTTACGTATGTATATATTTATTAGAAATTTCCATCAAAGAATATACACAAAATTGCACAAACGAATAAACATTAGTTTTATATAGTGTACTTCTTCAGTAATAGGAGACCACAGCATGCACAAACATATAACAAAATATAAAGCCATTGTATTCTATAACGAGAACTTAAATTATCTGGAGAAATGTGGATAAGATGTTACTTTTTTGAAAGATCACCTGCATTAGGATTTATTCCTATGTAGCGGAGGATTTTACAATCAATCCAAGAACGGACACAAAGAATCCCCGACTTAAAATCTCCCCGAAAATTTGGTATTTGTGAATCTTAATACTTGCCTGGGAAGGTGATCGAAATCACCTACTCAATCCTTCAAAAGATATACAAATGTAATCCAATGTCATCCAACATCATAATTAAAGATGATGACTTTATTATTGACATACTCAAGAATTATTTGGGCTGTTTTATGGAAATAAAGATAACCGCTCAATTTTTAAATTGTTTATACACAATGTTTTAACATTTCTGTTACTGAAGCGTTACTTGGTAATTCTTAATAAGTGTTATAAAAAACCCAACCATCACTATGTTTTCACTGTTATTTTTACTAGTAAAGAGGCAAATAAGGAGAAACGCCACTTAAAAGTACTTTAGTTCGTCCAAAATCTGGTTCAAACGAGGATTCCATTCTTAAAGACGGACGGAGTAAAGATGCAAAGAATAATTTTCTTTATATCATATTTCAACTATAGTTCCTAATTTATTACATTGGTAGAGAATTAAAAAGTGGTACAGCAAAATTGTCTAATAGTAAATGAACGCCACAAAGCGAGGACATTATGTACTGCCAATGTTCACTTTACAAGTTATTATCTAGCCACATAATACGTGTATGGAGCATCCAAGCGCGTCTTGAATTGAAATTTCTCAACACTAGTTGCGTTCTGAAGTATGCACATTCCATTATAGTGAGGTATTCTACTTACTTGTGCGCCAGTTTTAGAGATTAGTTTCACGTACAGCTTAATGCAATACCTGCCTGCCTCCGTGGCGCAGCGGTAGTGAATGCGACTGCTGTGCATGAGGTCTCGGGTTCGAATCCCGGGTCGGGCCAACAAAATATTATTGGGTTTTTCTGTAAAGAAATCTCAATAGTAGCCCGGAGTTAGGAAGTTAGCGGTGTTAGACACCCCCGTATCTCAGAAAGCACGTAAAGCCTTTGGTCCTGCGCCTGATCTTTCTCCGGTCGTGTCGGATTGCCGTCCCATCGGATCATGAGAGTTAGGGAACGGAGAGTGCACTTGTGTTTGCGCACATACTTGTGCACTATAATATCTCCTGCGCAGATGGTCAGTCTCTGTAAAGACTGGCCGCCGTGGCCAAAATTCGGTCTGGAGGACATTATTATTAATACAATACGTGTATTTGACTATTCACATTATATAATGTAAATTTAAAACACATTTTATATAGTTCCTACCAATCGACAGAGGAGAAATATTCTAACTAGAAACGTTTTCAATCTAGCACAGTGCGCTTTCAGCCATTATTTTTCTTATGTATGTGCAGGCTCTGGAATTAACTTGCAATTGTGGTTTTACCGCAATGAGTTGACCTTCTTCAAATGAGGTTTAAAAAATGTACCACTTGATAGTAGCACTGCCCTAGCTTAAGATCATACGAACTACCTTTTACCGCAAGGTGAAACGCTAGCTGGTCTGTCAATAGAGATTATAAAACGGTACGACCTGAACCTATGTATGTATCCTATTCAGAATTCACCATATTTCTCATTGTCTATTGCATCATTGACTTTCCTTACATTCTTTAAGCACGCTCTTCTAATTGGGGTTCTCTTAACCTGGCCTTCCCTAGTAGAAACTGATCCTAACTAATGTTATAATTGCAAATATGAGTTTGATGTTACGTCTTCACGCCTTAACTACTGGACCGATTTTCATAAAATTTCGCATATTTACACGTTGTCAGGGGTATAGAAAAAGACATACTCGTACGGTAATTTTCATTCAGAAAAAGTTACTGTTTCTAAAGGGTCGAAATGTGTTGACAAGATTTAGGTTTATGCGTGCGAAGCCGCTGGCAATATTAGTTAAATATAATTAAGAATTAAGTTACTTCCTGTACGTTCTGGCTTATATTATAAGAAGTCGGGTTTCAAACTATTGACTATACTAAATCCATCAAATTCGCTTTATCAGTTTGCCGTTAAACCATCTATATTTTCGCGTTTATTATATCAGTATGGAAGTCACCCTTTTTAGCAAAAGCAGTGCTTAGCCCACACGAGGATCCACCGGGAGTTGTGTGCGACCAAAGATAAGCGGAATTAAAGTATTGTCAGCGAGTTTCGTCAAAGCCTTCGATGAATAATTCAGGCTTTGTTTGCTGTAACGCCTGAATGGAACCAGCCCAGCTGCTTACCAACTTTTTGGTGGTTAGCGCCCGTTTTCATAAACGCCATTTGTTATACATTGTTTGTTTAGAGTTCATAAGAGTTGTTGGAAAAGAATTTGTATATATTGTTTGGTATTTGGTGGTATGGTAATGTGAAATCCTCGTTCCAGCTTAAGTCGCAGCTTTTGTTAATAATGTGTTAATAATAGTTATATCTAATAGATGCGTTACACCAAATATACATTTTGGCAACTAAATGGGATTTTGTAAAAGCATGTTTTATTATGATGAAAGTGAATGAAGCCAGAGAAGTGTGTCAGGATCGTAGCAAATGGAAATCCGTAGTCTCTGCCTACCCCTCTGGGAAACAGGCGTGAATCTATGTATGTATGTATGTACGATTTATTAGTTTTTCATATATTTGTAGCAATTTACCCTAAACTTAATATGTGGTGTCCATCGCCTTATATATTAAATATACATACCACGCGTTTTGTAATTTTGAAAGGACGAATCCACATGCGACTTATTCGAATTCATTAAAATATTCACACAAGGTATATATGTATATTATTATTTTTTGAGAGGCTTAACGCAAATAGTTTTGTTTAACATATCTTTAACAAACAATCACCAGTATACTTTTAATTATACCTTTTCTGGATAAAAGGTACCCTATGTCCTTTTCTGTTCAGCTGACAACGTGAATGCGAAATATCATGATGATCGATCGAGTAGTTAAAGCGCGAGCAGCGATAGCTCAGTGGGGAGACCAACAGACTGCAATGCAGAGGGTGTTGGGTTCGAACCCACGTCGCGCACCTCTGACTTTCGGAAGTTATATGACTTTTTGAAATTATGTGCGTATTGATTGACAATTATAGCCGTCGGTCACTGCCATGAACATCTATGGCAGTCGTTATTGGGAGAGTGTCGACACAAAAGATCCCACTGGGTCGAAGTGTCGCCGGTCTGCACTGACTGGCCCCCACATAAGATACAGATACAGATAAGGCGTGAAAGCGTAACAAACAAACAAACTCGCATTTGCATTTATAATATTAAAGTTAGATTAGTTAGGATAAGAGAGTCTAAATATTTATTTTAATGAGAAATGGCGGCAGACAAGCTTCCTTAACAGCAAGCTTAATCGTTTTCATAGCTAGTAATCATTTGATAAAGTGTGATTGAACTTGGCACCCATTATATCTCAACTCATTTGTCAGCAACACCATCAACTATTGGGAACATTAATAAGTAAAAGTTTATTTTTGTAGGTCACAAAGTAACACTAAATTTATATTTACCTGTTACCATGTTCAGCAAAGCAAGGTCGTAGAACCAATAAGAAGAACAGGCAAGAAACTCACGGCCACTCTTTTTAATCGCTAGGTTTGCAGTATTGTTTATTTTACAAATATTTTCTGTAAAGATCTGCAGCCAATAAACCAGTAACTCATAAAACATTAAAGCAATAGTATCAAATTGGCCACGTTTTCACATTTACGTATTTGATGGGATTTATTTTACTCAACTATGGCCAAACCACAAATCACAGTCGTATCAGGAAATTAAATAATTACGGTATAAACAAAATACACCGCGGTTTGATCCGTAAATAGTATTTTAATTTCTATGTGTAAAATTCGTGTAAAGGAGTGCGAGTTTAATCTATACTAATATTATAAAGCTGAAGAGTTTGATTGTTTGGTTGAACGCGCTAATCTCAGGAACTACTGTTACGAATTGAAAAATTATTTTAGTGTTGGATAGCTCATTTATCAAGGCAGGCTATATCACATCTCGCTACGACCAATAGGAGCGGCGCATCAATGAAAAATGTTGCAAATACGGGGAAAATTCTCTTATGTGAAGCAGACGACGTTGCGCGGGTCAGCTAGTGTTTATATACATCATCACGCCTATATCCCTGAAGAGTTAACCAGAGGTGTAAAACATTCACATTTTGACAACTCTGGTTGTAGGTCTCAAGTACTTAACAGGGTCGGTCCCTTTCGTCGTCTACAAGGCCCAATTCCAAAAGTCTACGCTACTGAGAATTTCTTAACAGAAAGAAAGAAATCCTGATTGCTATACAGCTATCAGGTGGGCACAATGTGTATAAAGATAAAAATAAAAAATAAAAAGGAAGAAATAAAAACACAATAAATCAGGACTCCAGTTCAGCATTTGCCTGGCCTCAAGAACCTGGCACTGGTTTTGCACTGGAGCCTGTTAATGTGACGTACGGAAGCCAATAAGTAACAGAACAAACCCAATTAAACTTTGCCAGATCAGGAACCAAGTCCAAACGAGGCTTAATACCTAGCAGTTGCATTTATTACTCATGCACAATCCGGGCAGTATAGTGGTCCTTTTTGGAGATTTAGTGGACCACTCTAAAACAGCTGAGGCAAGTGACGTGGCGGCAAGTGGTATCGTCCAACATAGTACCTACATTGGACGATGGAAGTGCCTGAAGCTAAAGACCAGATTCCCATTCTCCCACAGCTAGCAATCGAGCACACTCAGCAACATTGGAAGACGTAGAAAAAAGCTTTTCTCTTACAGAGTTGCTAAGCGGCCCGTCCCACAGCAGTCTGTTTTTTTTATGTTGCTCGTCAAAATGAAAGAAAAAAAGGAAAGAAAGAAAGAAATGACCACCCTCCGCCTGATGGTAAGGAGTCATGTGATCTAAGAGCAGTGGCCTCCACACCGTCCTCTTAGCAGCTGAGGCGATGTTGAGGTCTCTACTTTGACGGCTTGAGAAGGTGCTTTTTCACGCCCCGCTTAAAGGATTAAAGGAAGAAAGAAACACGTGCCTTGGCAGAGAATTCCATGCCTTGATCGTTCAGCAGAAGTATGAGGACCCAAACTTGTTGGTGCGCGCTCTAATCGACTCTACCGTGTAAGGATGGCATCTGAGCCCAGCACGCGTTGTTCTGGATATGAAAGAGTAGGGCGGGATAAGGTGAAGTCACTCCTCAGAGCGTTCTCCGTGATATATTCTGTAGAAACATTCCAATTTACCAAATAAATATATGTAATAAATAACCAAATTAGGTTGTTTGGCAACCAGAATTCAGACAAGCCATTTGCCAGGCAGCCAGCATTTCTGAATTAACCAGTGTCACATATTATAACAATATGTAGGTAATAATAATTATCAATAACCTATTATACAATTTGTATTTACAGTTATATCGCTCAGTGTCTGCCTGTATTCATTGTTTCAAGCCGCCATAATCTCATGATGGTCCATCACAAATTATATCGAACTTAGAACACTATTCACTACGCTTAAAAGTACAAACACCAATACTATCACGGTAGTATAACTATTCTGATGCCGCTATAAATAGCCGCACTCGTCTATCGAGTCAATTTTACGCAATTCCCACGTTACCGGCCGCACCCGGGCGCACTGGTATACCGACGTATATATCGTATATCGACAAATAAATCAAAACAGCTTGATAGGATAAAAGCTTCCGCAAATGTATGTGTCCACTGTGTCACGAGATTGTCGTGACGAATGTGTAAAGAGAAGAAAATGCAGTTAAACTACCTTGTGTTACATAAAGTGAAGTCAAGCCATGCCAGTAATACCTGCTTTACGTCTCAGAGCTCAGGCAGGTCAGGCAAGTTCTGCGAGACAGCAAGCCGCGATCAACAAATCGCAATTCGAATCCCGGAAAGCCAGGCACAGTCTAGCCTCAGCCTGGTATACTTTTATTTGTACTTTACCTACTGACAATATTAGCTACTTCTTATAGTGAGATTTCATCCACACTGTCAAGCGCCACCTGTCTTTACAAGATGCAGATACCGATAAGATAAATTATAATGATGGAGTCTAATACATTGGCCAAACCAAGAGAAGTATAGGCACTCGTGTAAAATAATACATAGCTGATGTTTTATACATCAACACTCGTCGAATTCAGCTGTTTGTGAAACCGTACAACAGGGGACTAACGATGACCTGAGAGTTGTTAGACAGCAGATACATTTTGACCTGGGGGTGGCGGGCTTTGTGGGCCTGCCCGCCATCCGTTCAGCACCAGGTCCGAGAGGCGGCGTGCGTGTTCCCACGCGCGCCTCTGTGTTGAGTCCGTCTCCCCTCTAGGGGGGACAGTAGGGAGTGGTAGAAGTGCCTTTAGGGTAGGTCTTTCGTGTAGTGGCCTGCCGTTTCATACGGCGGGCCGAAACCTCGGCGGGGTCGCGACCGCATGCGAAAGTGATTCGCGCGGCCCCGTCGATAGTGGTTTTGTCGAGGAACACCGTGGTAGGTTTAGTCGGTATTCCGGGAGGTACTTTATCATCTTAACATCTTATTTTACCCCGGCGAGTCCGACATAACCCCTCCGCCCGCCCCCGCGGAGGGGTATGCGTCATGCATTCCCCCACGTAACAAAAAAATAAAAAAAAAATAAAAGCAGATACATGTAAAAGAACAAGGATGCCTGCCAAGGATGCTTTGCGAGGCTATTGGAATTAAGGAACATCATATTTTCAATAGAAAAATGGTAGAAAAATGTTCGATAACTATGAGTTACATGTACATGAAGACATCCAAAACGTCAGAGATGTTGTAAGTTTAAATAGTTTACAGTATAAAATAGTTCAATAATAAACAATATAAAATAATTATTTTTATATAGACTATGTCTTCTTCTCTCTTCTTCTCTCTTAGCCTTTATTATTCCCAAGTCACTTGGGGTCGGCTTTTCTGGTCTAACCGGATTTGACTGGATATCAGTTTTTACACGGAGCGGCTGCCACCTGACCTCCGCAACCCGAAGGCTAACGATACCCTAAGGCTAGACCAGTGTCAGAATATTAGAGGGTATTGACTTTCCCAATAACGACTGCCATAGATGTTCATGGCAGCCGGGACCAACGGCTTAACGTGCTCTCCGAGGCACGGAGCAGGCGATAATTGTCAATCAATACGCACATAATTTCGTAAAGTCATATAACTTCCGAAAGTCAGAGGTGCGCGACGTGGGTTCGAACCCGACACCCTCTGCATTGCAGTCTGTTGGTCTCCCCACTGAGCTATCGCTGCTCTATCATCTAAATAGACTATGTATTTAATAATAAATTGCGGTGAAATCCGCATAAAAAAGTTAATAGGTATATGTATATATTTTTATATTATTTTATTTCTGCACTGCTTCTTCTATAGTAAACTATATATTACTCCTCTGTGCGTACAATGTTCATAAAAACGTAAAACTTATAACGTTTCCTATACATTGATTATATATGTAGATAGCTACAATGGAGACAGTCCCCAACAGATGTGGGTCGTCCGCGCTGATAGTGAGATGAAAAGATGCTGTAACGTTCAATGTGTATTGTGTGTGACCCCATATCAGTATCAATATAACAGGAAAATTATATTTGATATCGTATTTGTTTGACACGCCGCTGTGATGTACTTTACATTATTCGACGTTATATTGTTTGACGTGCCATATGGTAGAATGGGAGAGGCTTATAAACCAGCAATCGTCGCTAGGCTGATTGATTAATGGTAGAATGTGCTGGAATGTCATATACAGGGTGTCCGGTAATTAATGGATAACCTTGAAATGTCCTATAGTAGAACTGACGGCCACTCAGAAAAAATATAAAAAAATATCTATCCTAACTACTACCTGAGATATGATTTTTTTTGTAACTACCATATTATTTAACTTTCTTGTACACTACGACCATAAATGAATGAATTCCATCGGTTTTTTGTTGTTTTATTATTAAACACAAATATATCTTTTTTTTATTTTTCTAAATTGCCGTCATTTCTACTACAAGACATTTCAAGGTTATTCATTAATTACTGGACACCTTGTATATGTATAGTCTCACGTCTATAAAGTAGGTAGACAGAGGTCTTCGTACGCCAAAATCCTGCGAGAACGCATGCCGGGATGAAAATGTAGGACAAAGCTAATTTGTATCTGTATATATGAAGTTTCACTTTGTATCCGTTATTTGAATGTTTGTAAAGTCACCCGCGATACAGGAATAATTCCTAGTGCCTAGAATCTTCGTAACTAAATTTAATATGACGACTCGTTGGCGTAGTGGTTAGTGTTACTGACTGCCACGCTTGAGGTCGCGGGTTCGATTCCCGCACAAGTCAAACATTTGTGTGCATGAACATGGATGTTTGTCTCGATCTGGGTGTTTCTATGTATAATATGTATGTATTTACAAAAAAAAAGTATATATGTATGTTTATCCATTGTCTAGTACCCATAGTACAAGCGCTGCTTAGTTTGGGCTAGATGGTGTTGTGTGTATGTGATAGAATATTATTATTATATTATTATAATATAATATTAGTAGTATATCAATAATAGGATTACCTAACGGCAAAATCTATATTATTAACACTTGGTTACATCAAATATCTTGAAACAGACGCTTACAACATTACTAGGCCATCTTGACCTTTACCTAACAATCTCTCCTCTATTAGTGTACATAAAGGGAGGGAGGCTCTACATTAATAAAGTTTCTAAAGCAACTATTTACATTCACAAAATAACGGCAATCAAACATTTAATTAACGCAACATAAACAATTCACCCCACTCTGCCACCCATCTCATTTTGAACGCCGCTCCCATTCACCCCCCACGCGCGAAAATATGAAACAATTGAAGCGAAATTGAATTAATCTCAAACATGTAACGCACTTAGATACAAAGCGCTTCCCCTAAAGGGTAATTTCTATTAACTGTAATATCGATATATTTTAATTGTAGTCAACCCGCTTTAGAGGCGTGGATGACCAAGGATTTTAATAGAAATTAAAGATGAACAACGCGATCAATAAGCATATATTTTCACTTACAACAGGTGTATGAGAATAAATAGAACTACAATTAAATTCCACTAGACATTTAGTGGTATTTCATGCCGTGGTTCAAGATGAAGGCTTGTTACGTGGTCCAGGTTAGAATGGACCACTTAACTTCAGTAGGCAGCGCAGCGGAAGGAGGCCGGCACCAGGACGCGTTGCCAATATATAGGGCCGCCGATGGGGAGGAGAAGCCGATGGAGGGGCGCCGCGAGCACAGCCACTCAGCAACGACCGGTCCGCGTCACAACATAAACATGCAAGCTATCAGACGATGATGATATCAAGGAAGAATATAGAAGAAGAAAGAAGAGAGCGAAGTGGAGAGCTACAACAATGAACCTTCTACATCTGCCTACCTTAGCTATAAAAGAGAGTGAGTCTCTCGTTCTCTTCCTAGCTAGGTTAGGTTAGACAATATTTCGTCAACTGAAATTTAGGTACCACGTAGGAGGGTACCTATTGCCACTTACTGGGCATAATTCCAGATTGCGTGCCACTACTGAGAATTGCTTAAAAGGAAATCTCAATAACACTGCTCGACACGGGCGTAGAAACCGAGACCACACGCAGTCGCTTTCACTACTGCTAGACTACAGGGGCCGTCCCTAGAATATCTAATAACATACAGACAGAGTTATAACATTTTACCAGCTATGCTTCTAACACCCACGTATTATTAAACGAGCCAACTATTTGGCACAGAAAATCCTAGCAAAATATATGTATGTATGCTTGTAACGGTTATCGAAAGACTGCACGCATACTTACGTAGCTAGTCTCAAACTCGCCACGGATCATACGAAGTCATTTCACTATTTTCCAATGACATTATTAGCTTTATTTATACCTATATATATTTATATATATGACGACTCGATGGCGTAGTGGTTAGTGTAAGCGACTGCTACCCCTAAGGTCGTGGGTTCGATGCCCGCACAAGTCAAACATTTGTGTGCATGAACATGGATGTTTGTCTTGGTCTGGGTGTTTCTATGTATAATATGTATGTATTTACAAAAAAAAGTATATATGTATGTTTATCCATTGTCTAGTTCCCTTTAGTACAAGCTCTGCTTAGTTTGGGCTAGATGGCGTTGTGTGTATGTGGTAGAATGTGAACCTTTGAAACCTTTTAAAGTTATACTAATTATAATAGTTCCTGCTTATTTTTATTTGTTGGTGACATTAGTGTTATCTAGTAACACATACTAATATAAATAACAAATAATAATATTAGTATATTGTTAAGTGCTTTTGTCGTAAATTCTTCTTTCATAGCAGTCCAGCAGACCCTATCTTGCGCCAGTCAAAGCAATTTCTACACTCTATCTTTTAGACTGCATTTATTGATATATTATATCTCAAGGCATAGGTAACACGCAAGTGATGGAGGCTTAAAGCGAACAAAAATATAATTCCATGCTCAACTAAATCATTGAAGCGACAAACTTCAGAACACTTTTATTATTTAAGAATTGCAGGCGTCAGGTTTTCAGTTGTAAACTCGAGCGAATCCCCAGCGAGCCGTAGCGAGCGAGGCGTGAACTTTCGCGTCAATGAAACGGCCCCTTAACAGCGATTTAGATAAGCACCGTATGTTTAATACTGATTATTTGTGAAAACGTACATTAAATGTAATTTTGTGATATTATATTACGAAAATGAAGACATTTTTGACGATATTACGTTATAATGTTTATATTTCATTTAGTATGAGCGTTGTTATATGATATTTTGTTTAAATTGCCTCGGTGTTTCAGTTTTTGTATATTCTACCGCTATGCGTTCGTTCTTGGCTTTGATTTCCGATTCGTTTCATGTTATTGGATTTATTTGTCAAGACTCTATTCTGAACTGTCTTAGTGCGGATCAAGGGTCTTTTCTCAGTAAGAGAAGGCTTAGATCATAGTCCACCACCTGAACTGGCAGAAAGGCAGCTGGCAGTCTGACACTGTGACCTTTACTTCATGGTACCATAAACTTTAGTTGACGAATTTTGGATGTAATACATACCTGCCTATAATACGTTGTACACAGTATTGTTGTGTAGTAGAGCCTCGCTGATTTCAGCATAAATGGGCCGGCTCGACCGGGGAAGTATTACCCTCTCACAGAATATCGGCGTGAAATAGCAGTATTCCTACTGTTGTGTTTCGTTCGGTGAGTGAGAGTGCCGGAGGCCCAATCACCCTATTTCCCCTTTCGCGCTCCTTCTCCTTCCCACTTTTTTTTTCCTAAAGGGTCAGCAACGCGCAAGTCATGCCTCTGGTGTTGCAGGCGTCCATAGGCTACGGTGACCACTTACCATCAGGTGGGCCGTATGCTTGTTTGCCATTATAGAGCTATAAAAACAAAAAAACATGCCTGTCCTGTCGGAAATATGTATAGTCGAGAGACTACGAATATAATATATAGAAACACATGTCCCATTTGGGATTCGAACCTAGCACTCAGCGCGACGGCACCGATAAGGCGTCTGTTTGCCCGTTGTTCTAAATATACATTCTGTATTTTCAACAAGATTTTGCCCGCGGCTTCGCTCGCATAAATGTGGTTAGCTTATGTTAGTAACAGTACATCTATACTAATATTATAAAGCTGAAGAGTTTGTTTGTTTGTTTGAACGCGCTAATCTCAGGAACTACTGGTCCGAATTAAAAAAATATTTTAGTGTTGGATAGCTCATTTATCGAGGAAGGTTATAGGCTATATAACATCACGCTACGATCCACGAAGGCAGCGCAGTAATCATAAACGCGAGAGAAACCGCAGGCACATTTAGTCATTTAATAAAATTTAGCCAATGTTTCTCTGTGATAATATAGCTTTCTAATGGAAAATAATTTTTATAATCGATTTAGTAGTTTTTGAGTTAAATCCTTACAAACAATAATTAAAGCCTTCCTCTTTATTTATTTATTTAAGGATTTCCTCCAAGGAATATAATATGACATACATTATAAAGCAGTAATAAAATTATTAGCATGTAATCCCTCAATTATAGGAAACCACAGCTTGCAAATTATAAGTACAACTAAACTAACAAACTTAATTTTTATATATATAATTCTACTGTACGTGTGTATGTCACTGAACTCCTCCTAAATGGCTGGACCGATTTTGATAAAAAAAAATCTGTGTGCATGTGGATTCGAGGATGGTTTATATTTGGGTTTTTTTTTTTCGTTTGTACCGGACAACCTCTGTCGGGAAAGCTAGTATGAATATAGAAGATAGACATGCACTCATCTACAAACCACACTGGTTAAAAAACGTTCTGTTTTATAAGCAAAAATGTATATTAGCTCGGGGTAAAGTAAACATGTGTGCTTTACAAACATGATACTAAGTTCAATTAATCGGCTTCTCGCTAGTACCATCCTTCGGCGTTGTTCGCTAGCAGCTATTCATTTCCTCCACACATATTGGTTTTGTATCAAGCAAATATTATGGAAGCGGCGTTGTATTATCCTTATATGTAAGTCTGTATACTTGACAGGGTAGGCAGAAATGTATTACGCCAGAATTTAATTGCACAAATGGCGTAATCTCCTCGCCTGACCACTGCTAATATGCCAAGTGTTGTGGGTTAGAATCCCACATGGGACTGAAAATTATGTGTACCACAAAATGGTTGTTCCGAGTCTGGATGTTCTTTGTGTCCGTTGTTTGAATGTTTGTAAAGTCACCGCGATACAGCAATTATTCGTAGCGCGGGAGTTGTCTTTTAAAAACCAAAAAACTCTTCTTCTTCATATTTAAGACTGTGCTGAGCAAGATGTACCAAAACAGGCGGTCACAGTTAAGTTAATAAAATCAACACTTTTTGTTTAATACAAATATAAAATATACATTTACCATAACAATTACATACATAACAAATTGAGGCGCTCATAGCCAGTTGCACTCACTAGTCGGTAAACGATTAGCGAGGTTAAGCAACGTTGGGTGCGGTCAGTCTATAGATGGGTGACCGCTTAGTGGTATTTCATCTGAGCGTCTCCGTGCTTCGGAGGGCACGTAAAAAGTCGGTCCCGGTTGTTGCCAAATTGACAGCAGTCGTTAAGCCATGTCAGAGGCCTACGGGCGGGTTGAACAACTCTTGACAACAGGTTGGCCACTAACCACACGAAAAGAAGAAGAAGAACCATAACAATGAATGTGTTTACAATTACTCCGTGTAAAAAATTTAAAATAATTAATATTATTTATATTTATATATTATAATTATTAATTATTAATTTTAATATTTATGACAAACAAAGTTCAATAGGGAGACCAACAGACTGCAATGCAGAGGGTCTCGGGTTCGAACCCACGTCGCGCACCTCTGACTTTCGGAAGTTATATGACTTTTCGAAATTATGTGCGTATTGATTGACAATTATCGCCTGCTCCGCGCCTCGGAGAACACGTTAAGCCGTCGGTCCCGGCTGCCATCAACATCTATGGCAGTCGTTATTGGGAAGTTAGTGCCCTATAATATCCTGACACTGGTCTAGCCTTAGGGTATCGTTAGCCTTCGGGTTGCGGAGGTCAAGTGGCAGCTGCTCCGTGTAAAAACTGATATCCAGTCAAATCCGGTTAGACCAGAAAAGCCAACCCAAGTGACTTGGGAATAATACAGGCTAAGGAGAAGAAGAACATTCGGAATAATACACATTATATAATACAATACTTAGGACATATGACTTTATTAATCGATATTATGGCAGAATATTTTTAGAATTAAAGATAATTATGTAAAACAAAATTTAAAATTTTCGAACATTATAGTTACTGAAGTTTATACCATACGTGTTATGGATAATGATTTTCGGACAAACAATTTTAGAAGAGGAAAGGGACTACCATTATTTTTGTAATTAACTCTAAAACGATACGACGTGATATAAAATCATGCTGCAAAGCACGGGAGCGGAGCAGTCATCATAAAAAGGGTGAAACTGCGAGCAAAATCTATTAATATACCCACATACCGAGGCAACGAGACAGTCGAAAAAGACTTGACAGCTTCAATCTGATGAATGGCAATGCTAGTTCCCAAAACACCTGAAAGCTTTTATAAGTTCTTGTTTTTAGTTGAGTGGACGTATGTATGTCTAACATTAGTTGGTAGTTTTAATCTTGAGCGACACCTCTTTGACGTAAAGCCTTTTGAATATTTTTTGCTGCTGCATATAGACATATAGTTTCATCCGATTTTAATTACGTTGGATTTTGAACCTTGAACATAGTATGGTTGTGGGAATGCAGGTTTCGTTGCTGAGAGCGAAATATGGTAATGATTTTCTGCCAGAAAAAGTTCAAAAGACCTTAATTTTTGCATTGGGCGGACGACAAAATAAGGCTCGCATGATACCTAAACTTATTTTTAATTGCTTTTCAAGCCTGCCGCACTAGGAATTGATAATGAACTTGATGTGTTCGTTGTGTCCACTGTTTGAATGTTTCTAAAGTTTCCCGTGGCAAAGCAATTACCGACACCTAGCGCTGGAATTGCTCGCTGTTTGACTGTTTCTGAAGTCCCTCGAGACACAGGAATTACTAAAGGAGAGGAGGCTATTAAAAAGTCTATAAAAGTTAATTAAGAAATATCTGTCTGCTATATATATCTATATTAAAGATTTTAATATGTAGTAAAATTGTATTTTCATATTTGACTTAGAACGATTATCCTTGGATAAATGATTATCCTAGAAGCCTTAATAAATATGGCAGCAGATTTATAAGCTCACACTCCCTCGGGGCGGTTCTATAACTAAAACGAGTAATTAACTGGCAACACGCCAAGTACGAAACAGTAGTTGCTAGATGAAAAAATACACAATAATAGATACAATTATGTTTATATAAAAATGTTAGAGTATTATTTATTTTACTAACCACTACTAATTGTTAATTTGTTTTATAAGTCCGTCTTTATAACATAGTGGAATGTAGAGAAATATTGAGTATTTGGTATGTATAGAATGTGATATTACTGTATCTGAAAGGTTTGTGTTTCCTCTCTCCTATGTTGTTGTGCCCGACAGGGTGCGGCACTGCGGCACCTGGGTATCCTGGTAGCAGGCTGGCCGACAGGTAGGTAGGGGTTCGCTAAATAAAGAACACGAATCTTTAGGAATTGAGTCTTTATTTATGCCAACTACTGTTGCCTAACCACGTCCAGACTTTGAGGTAGTAGGTAGTACTGGGAACACTGGCCTGAACTGTGGTGCAGCTCTGCTGGGCGGCCCAGCTCCTTCCCAGGTTGTGCTTGGGTCTTCCACTCGCCGCCAGATGAGAAAGGTCGCGTAGCGAGGGTCCCAAAAGGTAGAATATAAATTGAAATCCCCAGCGGGATTCCGAATAGTAATTTGTTTAGACAATTTAATATTAATTAAACACTATACAAAAGTAGGTCATCTGAGACCGAGTGACACAGCCGTCACGTCCGATGCGTTTAAGTAGTCTGGCCGTTGCCTTTTACGAATGCACCCGAAGCTAGCCGAGCGGTCGCGTGCGGCACGACTGGTTTTTAACTTATTTAGAGATGCTTAGGCGCAATAGATACGAGGACCTTCGCGTAAACATTAAATGGTGGGTTCCGTAGTGTATATATTTTTTTTATTAATAGTTTAATGTAGATGAATTATATTATATTTTAATTTAGTTATTTAAATTTGATAAGTTGTAAATAGTGTTTCTTATATATTAATTAAGGTGTTTTTATTGATAGTTTTAGAAATTCTAACTTAAGGCTAGCAACGTACAACGTTACAGTACCCCGTCGCAAAGTGAAGGATTTTCCGTACTTAGAATAGGAAAATCCGCTAACACTACCAACTGCACTTACTAATACGTTCATGCTAACATACATACTTCACGCTTACCTAAAATTTATCATACCGTCTTTAAATCTTTTAGTTTATGACTTGAGACCCTAACAAACAGAGTAACAATTATATAGTATCAATTGTTCTCATTAGTAAGTTTGTGTGTAAAAAACTAATTAGTCATTTAATACATAAGTTGAGTAGATCAGATGTTACTATTAAGACTAGGGTAGATTTATTAAGTTATGTTTTATAGTTTGTTATTTTAATATCTTTGATATGCCAGGAACCTAGTGGTTTTCCAGACATATCAGCTAATTCATAGACAAGAGGAGACCTTTTACCGATTATTTTACATTTTATAAATTTTGGTGCTAACTTTTTATTAAAATATTTGTCCTTGTCACTAAGGTAAAATGTCTTTTTCCACACCACATCACCCACATTAAATTCAGCCGGTTTTCGACGTAAATTATAATGTTGACAATTACGACTGTGAGCTTGCAGCAGTAGTGACTGAACTTTATTAAAGATAGAAGATAGGACACCTAAGTTCTCCGCGTAGAAATCGCGAGGTTGAAAAGTTAGATCGTCATCAGTATCAGTATCGATATAATGTGTACCGCAAGTTACTAGTTCACGTCCGTACACAAGAAATGAAGGGGTGTAGCCCGTAACTTCATTTACGGAACAATTCACTGCAAATTGTATTTTAGGCACTAGTAGATCCCAAATACGATGATCGTTAGAGATGAACGTAGAAATGGCAGTCATTATTGTTTTGTTGTAACGTTCGACTGTGTTTACGTGAGGTGAATATTTAGGTGTAAAATGGAGTTTAGGCACTTTATATTTCTCTAGCATCTGTTTTAGCGTAGTACTCACAAACTGTTTGCCATTGTCTAAAATCACAGTGGAAGGAATGCCATGTATTAGGAATACATGTTCCTCCAGGATTCTAGTAATAATCTCAGCGGTAGCGCGCTTGATTGGGAATAGTAAGCAGTACTTACTAAAACAACAAGTGACAACTAGGATAAAGGTGTTTAATTTCCTAGTAGGCGGTAGGGGTCCTACTAGGTCCATGCTAATAACTTGGAAAGGTCTAGTGCAATGTTTAGGTCTACCCATTTCACCTAGAACTGCGTGATTTTGGTGTTTGTGAGCGATGCAAGTATCGCAAGAAGTGACACTTTTCACCACATCTGCATGCATACCAGGCCAGAAATAACTAAGACTTAGACGTTTAAAAGTTTTAAAAATACCGAAATGACCAGCTGTTGGGTCTGAGTGGTTCTCGAGTACAATAGCTTGTCTTGACTCAGCAGGAATTACTTCCTTCCACTCAAACTCTTTTTGTAAAGGATTATTAGTTTTAGAATAACGAAATAAACGATTGTTCTTAATTAGGTAATTAGGAAATGATGTAGGAGAATTTTGACAACCATTAAATATATTTAAGTACCACTGATCATTGGTGTTAGGTAGAATATTATTAGCATCTATAGCCGAAATTTTGCATGAACGTGACAATGCATCAGGGATAACATTATCAACGCCACGCCTGTGTTTAATTTCAAAATTAAAAGCTGATAGACGGACACCCCAGCGAGCTAACCGTCCAGTCGGGTTGCTTAGATTTAGGAACCACTTGAGAGCTGAATGGTCAGTATAGACGACAAACTTAATACCATTATCAAGATAGCATCTCCAGTGCTCCAAAGCTACTAAGACAGCCAAAGCTTCCCGCTCCGTAATGCTATAGTTTCTTTCAGGTCCAGTCAAGGTTCTACTATAGTAGGCAATAGGGTGTTCAACTCCCTCTATGGTTTGGGTTAGCATACCTCCAACACCATAGTCGCTAGCGTCAGTCTGCACTTGAAAAGGAATGTTAAAATTAGGGCAAGATAAAATAGGGGCAGAAACTAGTAATTCTCTTAATTTATTAAAAGACTCTTCGGCTTGGGTAGTCCAAGCAAAAGGATTAGTTTTTTTATTAGTAGAAGTTAATTTATTTAATGGACCAGCAATTGAGCTAAAGTTAGGGACAAACTTTCGGTACCAAGAAGCTATACCTAAAAATCGTTTAACCTCCTTTTTATTTGTAGGTGTAGGGTAGTTGACAATAGTATCAATTTTTGAAGGATCAACATGAAGACCTTTAGAGTTGATCACATAGCCAAGATATTTAAGTTCGTTACGAAAGAAAACAGATTTTTCGAAGTTAATAGTCAAATTAGCCATTTTTAGTTTTTTGAGTACTTTTAGAAGTAGGGAAATATGAGTTTCAAACTCAGAACTAGCCACTACGATATCATCTATGTAAACAAATACAGAGTTTTCAAATTCAGGACCGTAGAATAAGGTATCAACCAGTCTTTGTTGTGTAGCTGGTGAATTTGTCAACCCGAAAGGCATAGTGACAAATCTAAAGGTACCGCGATGTGGAATATAGAAAGCAGTTTTGTTACGGTCAGTTTCAGAAATTGATATCTGCCAAAAGGCCTTAGATAGGTCTATACTACTTAGAAATTTAGCATTTTTAAGGTTATCTAAAATTTCTGAGATGTAGGGTAACTTGTAGGCATCTTTTTTAGTCACAGAGTTTAGTTTTCTACTATCAAGACAGAACCTAAGCTTACCATCTTTTTTAGGTATAAGTAAGACAGGTGAAGACCAAGGGCTCTCGCATTCTTCAACTACACCTAGCGCTAGCATTTCATCCAGTTCTTCAGATAAAATACGTTGCTTTTCTGGAGAAACGCGGTAGTATCTTTGCCTAATAGGTAAAGAATCTCCAGTATCGATGTGATGTGTGACTAGGTTAGTTCTACCCAAACCACACTTTTCAGTAGATATATCTTTAAACTGATCAATAACATTATCAGCGGTGACACGTTGACCTTCAGTAAGTTCATTGTAGGAATGTAAAATACTAGTAGGTTCAGAGACAGTGTTTACATTAGTGGGGCAATTAGACAAACTATGTAGCGAAATAGAATTAAAAAATTTTGGAAAGAGATTAAATTTTGTCCAAAAATCGACACCGAGAATGAGATTTGTTTTTATAGAAGGTATAACATAAGCTTTTAAAATATGAAATTGATTTTCAAATGTAACGGGTAAATTAACATAACCAATCGTAGGTAAGTTTTCACCTCCTGCAGCAGTGAAGGTTTTTAGGTCTTTATGAATAGTTAAGCCGATAGATTTTAGATATTCAAGACAATTGTTACCTAGAATAGTTGCTGCTGAACCAGAGTCTAGCAATCCACACAGTGTGACACTACCTACCATGACAGTTGCGTAGGGACGTATATCATCTATAGGTTTTTTATCGAAGATTGTTGTAACAAAATAGCTTGAAAAGAAAGTTTTAATAGTTGATAGCCAATTTTGCCAATCGCTATCATCGAAGTTTTTAGAATTTTTAGTTTTAGCTTTGTTGTTTATGTTACCACAATCTTCACTAGTTAGTTTTTTGAATTAGATTTTATATGACATTTAGGGCAATCAGGATATTTTACATTTTTAGTTCCACATTTAAAACAAATAGGATACCTATCAGCTTTACATTGACTCAAGGGATGATCAGAGTTACGACAACGAGGGCAGAAAACAGTTTTCGTATTTGAACTAGAAGGTGAGATAGCAGCTATGTTTGGTTTTTTATGAAAGTTATTAGAATTATTATAACTATGTTGATCTTTTAAATTAGTTTTATTGTAAGATGAATTGTTATTACATTTATTATTATATCTGTATTGACTGTAGTATTTAGGTTTATTTGGGTTAGTTTCAGAAATTTCTGAGAAAGCGAGATCAGGAGCTAAAGTTTCACCTGTAACTCTTGGCGGTTCTTTAAATTGCGAAGTTAAGGACTGTATCTTTTCAAAGTTTTTGCAGATTGTTTTTAAGCTATCTATGGTATTTATTGATGATGAGTTAGAAGCCAGTACACTAGCATAACTAGGTCGAATATTATGTAGTAGGATCTCAAGCTTTTCTTTTTCCGAAATATCTTTACTAAGCCTAGAAAATAATTCTTGCATTTTAGCAAAATAGATTGTGATATTCTCAGTATCACCTTGAGTGCGCTGCCGAATCTCAGACAGAAGCCGGTAGTCATAATCAAACTGACTGAAGTCCTCAACTAGTAGTGCTGTAAGTTCGTCCCACGTAGACACAGAGGCTTTTATGCTACGGTACCAGTGTAATGCATCGCCCGTGAATATTTCCGTGGCATAAGCTAATAATTTAGAGGAAGATATGTTCCTAGCCGTGCTGTACTCCTTTACTCTCTGTATAAAGGCGTGAACGCAAGATTTACCATTATATTTAAGTTTTTGTAAGTCACTAATATGTGAACGGTCACAATGTATCGACACGTTAGGCAGAACATCACTAGACGCAGTTGGATTAAAAACTTCTGCTACAGGCTCACAGCTAGTGGTAGGGTTAGCAGATTTATTTATAGAATTTAGTTTAGCCGAAAATGCAGTAATATTTTTAGACAGTGATTTTATTTTTTCTGCATATTTAGAATCGGAACTATCTACACGTTTTATACGGTGATATAAGTGATTGCATAAAGCCCTAGTACGTTCGAAGAGATTATTATCGAAATTATCCTCCAGCTTCTTTACGCGTGATAATAGTTCGCTTAAAGATGTGCTAGCACCCGAAATATCAACGTCCGGTTCTATGCCCGACTCGCAAATATCAGAAGTAGGAATAATAGGTGTTAGTTTATTAATTTGTTTACGGAGTCCAAGTACTGTTGACGCAGGTTCCTCGCCTCTAATAAGCACCTCGTACGCTAATTCATTTTTGTTTAGCAAAAAGAATTTAATAGGGTAGGTTTCCATGATGCTTAAAGTGCGGAAAGTAACAAAACGAAAACAGAAATAATTACTAACTACTAGATAAATAAAAATGAAATGGTGTTCTTTACAAACTACAAGTAACTACTACCTTTACTACGATGAGGTGATGAAAAAAATGAATAAACCAAAATAATTGAAATTAATTTAGAAAATAAATAGTGGGTAGGTGAAAAAATGATAGAACAGTACGAGGGAAAAAAATGTGCGAACTGTTACGTATTACAAAATTAATAATATTTAACTATTTAGAATTAGTTAACATTACAGCTTTAGTAACAATTTTCAATAACAGAATGTAATTATAGGTAACGTTAAATTTTCTCTAGTTTTATTTTTCTTTAACAAAATATTAAACAAATGTAGGTAGATTTCTTTTCTTCAAAATAATTTTAGTGTTATTTCCAAAAGCAACGTACACACCAATACGCAACAGTTAACAATAACACAAAACAGAAAACTAAAATAAAAAATAAAAAAACGACACAGAAAATAAAAGATAGAAAACATAAAATGAGTACAGTTAAATTTTTTTTCAAAGTAGGTACGTACCAGTTCGCCGAGTCACGTATCACCGTCACGTTCACAAGATGATGTAGGTAGGTACAGTTTACTAGCAGCTGACCAGAGACCTAGAATCTAGACGTGATAAGGGCAACAGAAACCACGGTAAGGGCGCCACTGCGGCACCTGGGTATCCTGGTAGCAGGCTGGCCGACAGGTAGGTAGGGGTTCGCTAAATAAAGAACACGAATCTTTAGGAATTGAGTCTTTATTTATGCCAACTACTGTTGCCTAACCACGTCCAGACTTTGAGGTAGTAGGTAGTACTGGGAACACTGGCCTGAACTGTGGTGCAGCTCTGCTGGGCGGCCCAGCTCCTTCCCAGGTTGTGCTTGGGTCTTCCACTCGCCGCCAGATGAGAAAGGTCGCGTAGCGAGGGTCCCAAAAGGTAGAATATAAATTGAAATCCCCAGCGGGATTCCGAATAGTAATTTGTTTAGACAATTTAATATTAATTAAACACTATACAAAAGTAGGTCATCTGAGACCGAGTGACACAGCCGTCACGTCCGATGCGTTTAAGTAGTCTGGCCGTTGCCTTTTACGAATGCACCCGAAGCTAGCCGAGCGGTCGCGTGCGGCACGACTGGTTTTTAACTTATTTAGAGATGCTTAGGCGCAATAGATACGAGGACCTTCGCGTAAACATTAAATGGTGGGTTCCGTAGTGTATATATTTTTTTTATTAATAGTTTAATGTAGATGAATTATATTATATTTTAATTTAGTTATTTAAATTTGATAAGTTGTAAATAGTGTTTCTTATATATTAATTAAGGTGTTTTTATTGATAGTTTTAGAAATTCTAACTTAAGGCTAGCAACGTACAACGTTACAAGGGTCCATAATGAACTGTCATATTATTTAAGTTACCACCTAAGCCTACATTGTGGAATGCAATAAACAATTGAATTGAATTGAATTGAATTAAAACCCTAGGTATAAGTACGTATTTTAAAATGAAAATAGGTCGTTTAAAACTAATATTACTATTCTATTAAACTATTTTCTATATAACGGCTGAGATATTCTGTATGAAAATTATACTAAAAAACATGTAATACCCTATTTAACAATATGTATTTTCACATATTTCTTTTAAAATTTTGTAATGATCATAAATAACCCGAATCTTTACAAAAGTCCCCGCCAAGCAGCCCCGCTACGCCCGTGACGCTTACTCGGAACTGCCAAGCCCAGATCTTCAAGGTCATTAGGCAATGTAATGCCTTTAACGGTAAAGGATAATATCGTCAGGATACTTACATGGTTGTTAATATAAACATCATGTTTTTTGAAGATGTGTGAAGTCTGCCAACCCGCAGTAAGCCAGCGTGGTGGGCTATGTACTAAGCCTTTTCATACCGAAAATAGGTTCGTGTGCAGCAGTAGGACAGCTTATAAACAGGATTCATATACTATGATGATTACAAGGAAGCCTAGCTTTTCATTCGTTAGCTATAATTGTAGAGCTCTACTTGCCCTACGCAGTACGTTGTACGATGCAGCTGTAAACTATGTCGCTTAAAACAGAACCAGTTTGGAGCACATACATCACAAGTTTGTAAACATCATTATCGTTTATGTCGGCCATAATTTGGACTTGTGGTTTGCCAGTTATTACTGCACATGGTATGTTAGGACATTCGAATTATTGCGTCCGAGTTGTTCGAGTGGCTTGAAAGCATCAGGCTTACTCACCATTAGTATCTTTGAATGGAACTATAAAGAGTTTTACAGGGTCACGTACTTACAGCCTCTTTTTTTATTTTCAAATTATTAATTTTGTCTATAGGTACTAATATTATAAAGCTGAAGAGTTTGTTTGTTTGGTAGAGCGCGCTAATCTCAGGACCTACTTGTTCGAATTGAAAATTATTTTACTGTTGGATAGCTTATTTATAGAGGAAAGTTATAGGCTATATAACATCACGCTACGACCCACGGGGACGGTGCAATAATCATACACGCGGATGAAACCGCGGGCACATCTAGTTTTTAATAAAAGGCAACTACCACACTAAGAATAATTCCTGAGTCGCGGGGGACTTTATAAACATTCAAACAACGGACACAAAGAACACCCAGACTTGGAACAACCATTTGTGAAACACACAAAATTTTGATTCAAACCCGCAACACTTGGTGCAGTGGCAGCGGTGAAGTGACTACTTTACCACTACGCTATCCGTGCACTCAAATAGATTTATTTCCACTTTAAAGACCTTTTCCATTTTTCTGTAACCGTTGGCATTTCAAGCTATCTTCGTTAACGGTAACTTTTAACACAGATGCTTGTTTGCCTAACCAATCCACCTCCATGGCGCAGCGGTACGGAGTACGACGATTGTGTCTCGAACCCGTGACTTCAAAGATCAGCAGACATTCACGAGCGCTCCGCCACCGTGGCCATCTTCTATTACGGGGCTGTAAACCATTCCTGGCGAATATATGCATAGGATACCACTATTTACTCCTTTTTCTGTCTACCCTACAGATATGAATTCATGTTGTAAAAAAAAACAAGTCTCAGATTTAGAATAATTCCTGCGCCGTGAGGCACTTTACAAATACTCAAACAACGGACACAAAGAACAGCCAGACTCGACACATCTATTTCCTGATCACACAAGTTTTAGTCGCGCAGGAATTGAACCTACAACACTCAGCATAGTGGTAGAGGTGAGGCATCCATTTAAACCACTACACAATCGTGCAGCCAAGTACCTTAACTTGCCACTCAGAAATATCACCTAAAAGATTGTTAAGCTTCTATCTTTACCGTCACAGCCAAACTAGCAAGTCTCATTTGGCAAGTATACGTTATGAAGTGAACTGGAATCGAAGCCAAGATATTGATAACGGTAAACGTTTTGGCACGCTCCCGCTACAATCAACGCTTTATTGGATAGGGTCTGTACCAACAATTTAACGATATTGAAAACTTAACGTTACTGCAAAATAACGATACTGTGATTTTTACATGCATATTTTGTATGTGATATTTGACTAGCCGTCCCCTTGGTTTCACCCACCTTTAAGATCATCGATCCGTTCCCGCAGCTCGTACCGTGATGTTATATACCCAATAACCTACCCGAAAAATCAGGCTACTGAATGCAAAAAGCTTTTTCCGACTGGTAGTTTCAGACATTAGCGCGTTCAGCAACCAAACAATCTCTATAATTTCTCTATTTTTTCTACTTTTCTGTTTTAAAGACAACTCTCACACTGTAATTAATACCTGTATCGCGGGCAACTTTCGAACATTTCAACAATGGACACCTTGACTCGAAAAAACTATTTGTGGTTCTGACAAATTTTTGTCCCGTGTGGGAATCGAACCAACATCACTCGACGCAGTGGCCGTGGCGAGGCGACCAAAGGCGAATTAAGCCACTACGCCATTCGGGCACCCAAAGCTTTATTAAATTATTATTGATCACTACGACCTATCTATCAAATTCAGTTTTATATATTTGATTATCATTCGAATCGTAATCAATCACGACTAATTGATCAACATTCGAATGCGTAATCGTACTAATGGCGAATATTCGAATTTATTTTCGTAGTGATTAGACATCGCTAGTATAAAAAACCCGCCCGGCTATTACTGTACTTTCTTCTAACCTTAACAAATAACTATAGCATGAATTTCAAAGTGTTACATCATGATGAAGAAGATTAAACGCATTGAGAGTCATTTCATTTATAATAATATATCTTAGAGTAACTCGGCGTGTAGAGAAAAAGGTCTTATATAAAGTTGGGGTGGTCAGGCGTCGCACAGTAAGAGCCTGGGTAAAATTATACAAAACAACATCATTCGGGTTTTTGTAAATCAGCTTATGCTAGGTTTGATCTATATCCATACCAAATTAGATAAAACTGATTCAGAGATTTAGTCTTGAAAAAATTACATGTACCTACCATCCTAACACTAACTAATATTATAAATGTGAATTTAAGTGTGTTTATTACGATTTTATGCCTTAACTACTCAACCAATCTTTATAAAATATTTGCATTCACATTGTCAAGGGGGCAGAAGGGACATAGGATACCTTCATCCAGAAAAAAGTACTGTTCGCAAGGGAAAGAATATAAATTAAAAATCTACATTAACTCGAGTGAAGACGCAGGCAAAATCTAGTCTATAATATAAGTCTGGATATTGTAATAATAGATTCTGTTATCCACAAAAATATACTAACACTAGATGTGCCCGCGGTTTCACCCGCGTTTATGATTACTGCGCCGCCCTCGTGGGTCGTAGCGTAATGTTATACAACCTATAGCCATCCTCAATAAATGAGCTATCCAACACTAAAAGAATTTTTCAATTCGGACCAGTAGTTCCTGAGATTAGCGCGTTCAAACAAATAAACAAACAAACTCTTCAGCTTTAGTGTAAGTAAGTATAGATTGCAATTCTTTGGACGCCTGAGTCCTACTGACCATTGGTAGACGAGAAAATTCGGACACATAGTGTTTTGGATTTCATTGTAAATAAATAGTATTCCTTATAGGTCTGCCCAATATTGCGGCAGCAAAGTAAAAACTACCTTCATATTGTCTGCATCTGCCTCTATGTTTTTAATTTGTGCTAGTATCCCACCACTACCCAAAACTTTGAAAGGAACTTGGGGGTATTTTTGTTTGTATTACCTTTTAAAAATGTTCGGTAGGTTCACTGCAAATAATAAAAAACTAACCCAGACGTAGAAAATTCAAAATAAATTTATTCAGATTAGGTTACAAGGAAACACGAAACACTTATGAATGTCAAAGTTACACAAAATTTTCTGTAAATTTACATTTACTACCACGTTCAGTAAAGCAAGGGCGTAGGGCTCATGAGAAGAACGAGCAAGAAAATCATGGCCACTCTTTTTAATCGCCTAGTTTTTGTTTACAAATCATAAGAGCTGTAAGGTGCTGCAACCATTTCTCCATGAACTAATACTGAACATAATCAAGGATTTGATGGTAGCCTCTAAAGCAGCAGTATGCTAAATAGAAGCATACACTTACATGCACATAAATAATCAAGACAAGGCATGATTGTAGTCCGTAGTTTAATCTAAAAGTTTAAATAAATATTTAGTAAGTAAATCATCGAATTTCACGATACCAAGGTCGACCAGCCACCGCAAGTAGCACGCGTTCATGAGTACGACGCATGGGCCAGCCATCGCCCCCTTCGCCATATTGAAGGGAAGGGATCGACCCGGACCATGATGCCACCACAAGCAATGATATTTGAGTGAGCATGACGGACCTTTGCCGTCTTTCTAACACAGCTATGGTGGAAAGGGCCGACATATATTTTTACATAAAGATTAGCCCATTAAATCTTCTAATATTAGTAATATTAGCCTATGGGCTTGGTACGGATAGATTTGTTTTTATGACGCATAGAGTCGCGGGTGAAAACTAATGAGTTCATAAATTAACCTGTTGAGTCGCAGTGGCACACCGGTGGCCGGATACAAAATATTTTTAATTATGTCTGGTATTCTAAGACTTTACAGATGAATATCGTTTAACAAAGTACTAAAACTGGAATAAAATGTTTAATAATTTCTGGAGAATACTATATATATATAATATAATACTATATATATACTATATTATAATACTCATACTAGGAATATAAATAGACCTGCTGTCATTTAAAAAAAAGACTAATGCCGCACAAGGAATAATTCCTATATCGCGGGGGACTTTATAAACATTCAATCTGTCCTACCTTTTACATGAAGAATTGCCATAAGAAAAAGCTGCCAAAAACTTATATATTTTTATATAATGTGTTATTTTCGTGTTTGTACCAAACTTATCATGTTGTGGAATCATGGAACCTTGAAAATATGTTGTTGATATTAAAGTTGTCCCCAATATTTTTCTCTTTGAGATTTATTGGTGGTGATATTACACGCATTTGTGACGCGTCTGTCAAATTTCTTTCACGCAATCGGTTCAATGGCTCTTCCACGATTGCCAATATTGTTTTCTATGTATTGTCATGGCTGCATGGTATTGTGTCATATCGAAGGAATAGTCACTGATCAATAAGATTTAGATTAATAATAATAATAATAAACCCCTCTGGGATAGTCGTTATCTCACCAAACAAACTCACATTCACACTTATAATATTAGTTAGGATATATCCTTGTGGGCGTAGATGTACATACATGCCTATATGTGTACGTACCCGACCTAATTTACGAAATGGTCGCGCTTCGTTGTATCGGGATCAATCTATCATCAATGACAGCACTATTGATGCCAATAAGCCCAGCATATTAGTGATGGACCGATTAGATCCATGCTGGTCTGCAGTGTAACTAAAATTGTGCCAACGGAAAATGTTACATAAATAAATGTTATTAGAAACATTAGTCTATTTATTAACGAAGACAAGGTGTGTCTTATCTGCTTTTAATGTGACTGGCCATTTTTTTTTTGATATGGCATTTCGTTAATAGGTAGTTCAATCTTTATGTGTGACTCTATAGATTAATAAGTATATATAAGTATATAATAAGTAAGCGCTCTACAGCTGAACCTACTCTACAAAAAATATTTTATTACAACCGTAAACTTGATTTAGTTGATCTTAATTTTGGCCATCACAATAGACTCCTTTTAGCATGCTATAAAATCTACACGTAAATGAGCACGCTTAACTCAAGCACCAGTTCTATACCCAAAAATTGGTATTGCATTATACCTATAGTTTTCGTTTGTTAAGGAAATTTTTGGTCACGGCTTCAAGAGCAGGATACAGTAAATTTATATGAACAAAGTAAAAAAGTGTCAAATAAACAACGCGATAAAATTCGTATATAGTAGTTTAATTTCAATAAACGAAGTATTCAAATTACACTCTTTGTCAGGACATTTGAGTCCATTTCATAACTGATTATTTCGTAAAACTCAATTTTAAAAACAAAACAAATTTGCTGTCAGTCGCAACAAAACATTTCCCGCGTAAACTGTCAAAACCCTTTGACAACATAACCTCAAAAACTCTTTGTTACATCAACGCATCAATTAACGAGATTATAACACAACCATTGTTTAAAACAGGAAAACAATAATCAAAAGTGTATTATTTAGCTATGGCGGATGTATGCGTATAATTTACAAGCGGATATCGCGTACATTGTCTCAATTCAATCCGTCTAATGAAGGCGGGAACGAGTGACGCGCGTCCGCCATGATGGCTTTGCATTAGGGTTGCACGCAAAACCTCAATTTAAAAATGGAACGTTTCATTCGATTAAGTTTATTTTAGTTTATCATTTGTTCGGTAAGCGTTTTCAACATGTAACAGAGAGGTGTTTTGCTGGTATATAAATAATCTAAGATCTTCTTCATTCATGTAATCTCTGGCAACACAACGTCACTTTTAAGAAGTATGTTTATCTAAATCACCTGCAGAGAAATAACCTTGAAAGTGGTCAGGTACAGCAATATAGCTGAGGTTTCAATCGATCTGAATCATCTGGATCCTCCTTGGTTACAGTGCTAACTAAAAAAAGAGAAATCATAAAATTATTCTCCTAGACTAAGGCAACTTGTACTAGCGCTGATAAAATACTGCTAAACCATTGAAAATCCAAGAAAAAGCGTGGTACCTCGCCAAAGACAAGACATAGCGTGTTTGTTTATTTTCGCAGCGCAGACACGCGTATTTGCATACAAATTGAATGAAGTAGCTGTCTCGGAAGCTCGCACTCGTGCAATCACATTCAAATCTTGTACAAACAGCCGCCCTGTGTACTCAACTAATACTGTCACCTCAATCTTAGTGTGTTTTCTACGGTTTTCTGCTTAGATGTTGTAGATGCATTTCAGTCATTGAGATGTTTTTAAGGTTTTAGTCACGTCGTATTTTGTTTACATCGCTTTTGCCTGCAGTTTTCCTCGCTTGGACACAGTACTATTTTTCTGGATGAAATGAACCCTATGTCCTTTTGTGTACCCTAAACAACGTGTATGCAAATCATATTAAAGCAATTTTATGATAATTGGTCGAGTAGTTAAGGTGTGAAAGAGTACTAAACAAACACACTCACATTTGCATTTACAAATTTTAGCTAGGATTCAAATCAATCAACCTATAGTGCCTAGTTGTATGAAGCCCAATATCAATTTGCGTCACAGCACCTGGTTTTCCTCATACTATTGATTCTAGCAACTATTTTAGGTCCTTTTTCTACCGGGCCATCTTATTTCAACCGGGAGGGCCGGATACCGTTTGTCTACATCTTGGAATCCAGACATCAACAAATGTAAACATAGCGACTAAATTTCTCCCATGAAAAAAATATTGAAACGAAACCGATTCTTTGGACTAAGTTCAAGCGTCGATAAAATCTATAAAAGGTAGTTAATTTAAATGTTTAGTACCTATTCAGGTAAAAGGTAAGACAATACATTTTCATTCAAAGTTACATAATAAAAAGGTACAACAAGTATTTCAGAGCAGTGAACGCGTACCACGTTTATCGCAAAAAAACAATTTTATTTTATCGCCATCTTTGTTGTAAAAGTTAACATAAAAATCCTTTTACGCTAGAAAATTCAAAATATTTTCTGCGAAAATAAGCATTGTAAAATGTACTTCTAAAAAGGTTAAACAAAATTTAAAAAATCTGCTTTAGCTTTTTATCAAGAACTGTTCTTTTTTATTAATTTTCAATTTGTTTTGAACGCTTGCAACCCTGGGTGACAATGGCGGGAAAATATTGACGTCAGAGCGCGTGTCCCGAGGTAGCGACGCAGTTTGCGCCATTGTAGTGATGCGCTTCGCCTCTTTCGCGATCAAGTCGTGCCGTTCAACACGTCCGATTAAAGTAGTGACACGGGTGATTGAAGTATATGGTACAATTTTCAATAAGTGCTTTTGATATAAATACATCTAAGCAAAATGGAAATAGTATGGATCGACATCGAAGCACAAGAAAGCTTGTAGCTGAATCGAAAGTTATTAAAAAATAGAGCGCAGGTTGCATATATGAATTGTAAATAGTTTAGTGCAGGTAGGAATAATAATAATAATAATAATAATAATAAAATTATATATATATATATATATATATATATATATATATATATTGTACGGTTTACGTACACTTAGGTATAATATGTATTTTAGCTGATTACGCAAATCGGTCGATTATTTTCCGTCGCAATAATTAATTTGATTCAGTGTGCACTTTAACTACCTAACGAACGTACCTATGTGAGAATCACTCTATATCATATTATATTGGATTTACGTAACTGGTGAATAATAAACTTTGTTATACTACGAGTAGAGGTTTCTCTTACCAGCACACTCGAAACTACATAACTTAAAAACTATTAGTAGTGTACAGTTTACTACACTGTACATTAAATGGTCCTTCGAGCCGGATGCTGAGTGATCTCTGTGTCTTATAAAGTGTGATAGCGAATCGGTTTGGCTGGCCTCCCACAAGCGGGTCTCACCAGTCCAGATTGAGAGTTGAGTGTCATCACGAGGGCACGGTTTTACTGAGCATCAACAACCTTCAATTTTCGACGGAGCTCGCGGACAAGACGAGTAACGAAGAAACATTGAAATTTGGAGACTAGTGGAACTAAGGACCTACAGTCTTCTTTGTATCCAGGACACAACTACCCTGGAACCTACAACTTAACTTAAGGTACTTACCTACTATACTTTAACTACTTCTAACTCAAAACTACTTAACTTAGCTTTTATACAAAACTTAACTACTTACGATGGAACTGCAACTTACCAAACAAGTCGGCATCTTTGAAGACATTAAAACATTGTGTACCAACTATAAGAAAGACAGCCTTACTAGAAAAACTGTGGATTACCTAGAAAAACGTTTGGCGAACCTAGAAAAACTATGGGTGAACTTTAACGAACTACATCAAATACTTTTAGAAAAAGTTGAGAACAAAAACATTGGATATTTTAATAACTGTATTTACGAGAAAACTAAGAACTTGTACGAGTCAACTAAGAAAAATATTTTGGATTTGCTGGCCTTCCAACGGAAACAAAAACAACAAAATTTAGATTTTGACTTAACCGGACTTATGGATGACGACACCGAGGACGACGTAAAAAAGCTGATAACTCAACAAGAACGCAACTTCAAGGCTTTGAACAAGGCTATGTCAAAAATAAACATTAATTCCATAATTGAAAAGTGGGAGTTCGAAGAACATCTCACAACCTTGAAATCAAAATGGGAATTGATTGACAAAATACACTGGGAACTGGAAGACGAACTAAAGGTGTCTAGTTTGAGCACAGAGTACAACGAAAAATACGAAGCCATTGAACAGAAATATGACAATCTAAAACGAGAGTTAAACAGCAAAATTTGGTCTACTATACATTATCAGCGTTCCGCACCGAAAATCGATGTCCCGGAATTTTCTGGTAACTATGTTCACTGGATTACTTTCAAGGACATCTTTGTTGAAACTATCCACAATAATCCGAGCATTTCCAAGGCGCAAAAAATGCAGTATTTAAAAACAAAACTGAAGGGTGAAGCAGAACGTCTCGTCCATCACCTGCCTATTAGTGCGGATAACTATGATTCATGCTGGGAGATATTATTACACCGGTATAACAACCGTCGACTTCAGTTCACATCGTTCATGAGTACCATGCAGCATTTACCAGCTATTCAGCAACCCAACGCCAACAACCTGAAACGCATGCACGATGTAATAACAGAGTGCCTGAATGGCCTTGGCAACATGGGAGTTGACGTATCGAGTTGGGGACCAATGATTGTTTACAATATGTCGCAGAAATTGGATTCGACCACTCTTAACGAATATACAAAAGAAACACAGAATAACAGGGAATTGCCGGACTTAGAGGAATTCCTGAGCTTCCTAGAACTCAAATTTCTCGCTTACGAAACTGCAAAAAGCTGCCTTAAAGACTCTACTGAAACCAAAACTCAAAGGCCTAACAATAAGGGCTGGAACAACAACTATAAGCCCAATAATTTTTCTAACAAACAACAAGACACGAAAAGTTTGGGTTACTCTAAAATTTTCCATGCATCTTATGGACAATGCCCTCTTTGTCATAAGGATCACGTGTTAATGCAATGTGACAAGTTTATTGATATGGGCATTGCGCAACGAAATAAAACTGTTGCAAAACTCAAAGTCTGCAAAAACTGTCTGTATAGCCACGGCAGCGCAGCTTGTAATTCGAGGAAAACATGCCGCGAATGTAATTCTAAACACCATACATTATTACATTTGAACAAACTTTCCTACAGTGAACCAAATGTTAAAAGGGATCATGACCGGAATTCGAACCCAGGTCCGTCAACATCTACTCAACCCGGCGCTCACCACTTGGCGACTGATGACATTGAAATCTTATTAACTACCGTTCAAGTCAAAGTGCAAGCTGCCGATGGAAACTATATAACTTTGCGGGGTCTCCTAGATCAGGGGTCCCAAACAAACTTAATATCGGAAAATGCAGCTCAACTACTACGCTTACCTCGAAACAAATTTGACGCCGCTATAACTGGAATCGGATCTACGTCGCGTAACTGCAACGGCCTTCTCCATCTTAACTGCAAATCAATACACTCAGAATTCACGTTCAATGTACAAGCATTGATACTGACTAATTTAACTAATAAGTTGCCCGGCTGCACTTTCCAGAGCACTGGTTGGACACATCTACAAAACTTAAAGCTTGCCGATCCTAACTACAATGTATCGGGCTCAATAGACCTCCTGCTGGGAGCTGATGTTTACGCGGACATCATTTTAGACGGAGTCTTGAAAGGTTACCAGCACTCACCCATCGCCCAGCAAACTCGTCTGGGTTGGATTTTGTGCGGGAAACTAAAAACCTTTAACTGTCACCTAACTTTAACAACGACGTCTGATTTGTCGAGATACTGGGAGAGTGAAGATATTACTCAAAGTTCTCAAGACATACAACGAGACGATCAATGTGAAATTCACTACCAGCAAACAACAAAGAGATGTCCCGATGGCAAATATATAGTAAAAATGCCCATGATCCAGTGCTATGAACAACATCTTGGATACTCAAAGTCAGCTGCTATTGCACAATTTTTAAAACAAGAAAAACAACTACATAAAAATAAACAACTGTTAACTACGTACAAAAACTTTATGAATGAATACCTGGAATTACAACATATGGAGCCGGCGTCTCGGACAACATCACAACAATCTGAATATTATTTACCGCACCACAGCGTTTTACGGGACGAATCCACCACAACCAAATTAAGAGTTGTGTTTAACGCGTCACAGAAAACTTCTAGTGGCAAAAGTTTAAACAGCCTAATGGAGAAAGGCGCCAACCTACAAAAGGACATTCAAGCACTCATCTTAAAGTGGAGAACTTACAAATATGGATTTACGGCGGACATAGAAAAAATGTACCGCTGTATATGGATTGCTGACGAACAAAAATCACTTCAAAAAATCATATGGAGAAACTCGCCCACCGAACAATTAAGAGAATACACCCTATGTACTATAACATACGGTACAAAATGCGCGCCGTGGTTAGCGATGCGAACTTTACAACAGTTAGCGAACGACGATGGTCACTTATATCCCGAGGCGGCCAACCTATTACGTAACGAGTTCTATGTTGACGATTTGATAAGCGGACATAACTGTCTCGAAACTGCTAAAAATCTACAAACTAACTTAATAAAACTATTACAACGCGGAGGTATGAACCTAAGAAAATGGTCCAGTAACTGTGTCGAGCTACTAGAACAATTGAACGAAGACCAAATTTCAAAAACCAACTTTGACTTTAAACACGAAGACTCCATGAAAACTCTTGGCCTTGGCTGGAATCCTAATTTGGACACATTTATGTTTAGCTGGAACATCAAACAAAATTCAAAAAAATCACTAACGAAGCGCTTACTACTATCGGAAATATCACAACTATACGACCCCCTTGGCTGGTTCTCACCGGTTACTATACGAGCTAAACTTATTTTCCAACGGGTCTGGACAGAGAAACTAGCATGGGATGAGTCATTACCTACTGACATACAGGATGAGTGGCTGAAACTGAAAAGTCAACTTGAAGAGCTTAGAACTGTAAAAATAAGTCGCTGGATTGGAAGCATTCAAAACAACATTAAATTACTAGCATTTAGCGACGCCAGCGAGAAGGCATACTCATGTGTAATCTATACACGTACAATAAATGAATGTGGACAGCCTGTACTAAGTTTGTTGGTAGCGAAAACTAGGGTTGCCCCACTCGCACAAAAACTATCTCTGCCACGACTTGAACTAAGCGGTGCCTTACTTTTGTCACAACTGGTTAACAAGGTTACTGAGTCTCTTCCGGCACACAACATAACTGTGTGGGCATGGTGTGACTCGAAGGTGGTTCTGGCCTGGCTACATGGAGAGCCGTCAAAATACGAAAAATATGTGGAAAACCGCGTCATTAAAATCACACAAGTGGTACCAGCATCCCAGTGGTTTTATATCGAATCAAAAAGTAATCCTGCGGATTGTGCAACCAGAGGTTTATATCCGAAACAACTTGTGAACACTCAGTTATGGTGGTCTGGTCCAGAAATGCTGAAAACATTTACGAGCAAACCCGAAGAACAACGTTGTCTTTTTACAACAAAAGTCGACGAAAAACGTAAAATGCCAGCCCTAAGCCAAACAGACAATATTATAAACAATTTATTAAATAAACAAAGTACATTGAGTATCGTTGCACGGATTATCGCTTGGATTACACGATTCAGTACAAATGCACGTAATAGCGCTACAACAATGAAGAAACTTGACGCCGTCCGACGATTGCCTCACAATTACTTGACAATACATGAACTTGATAATGCTATGACAATAATAACAAAACATATTCAACGCCTTGAATTCAACTTAGAATACGAATTATTACTTAAAGGTCAACATGTATCTACTAAAAGCACTATTCGCAAATTATACCCTTATTTGGACGAGGGGGGCATCATGCGTGTGGGCGGACGCTTGAATAAAACTAACTTACCTGTTGGAATGAAAAATCCCGCAATTATTCCGAGAAACAGCAGACTTACCCAGTTATTAATAAATCAAGCGCATGCCGCGACTTTACACGGGGGAGCCCGACTGACGCTCGCCTACATCCGGCAACTATATTGGATAGTAGGGGGTAATAGAGCAGTAAAAACTCAACTACGCCGATGTGTGCGCTGCCATCGATTTAAGACTAACGAGAACTACCAGCTCATGGCCGATCTTCCCTCTCAACGCGTGACACCTTCGCGCCCCTTTACTCACACGGGGGTCGACTTCACGGGTCACGTGGATGTCAAATTAAACAAAGGAAGAGGCATTAAAACATCCAAAGGATACATCGCGATCTTTGTTTGTCTAGCAACGAAGGCAGTTCACATTGAACTAGTTTCCGACTTGGGCACTGAAACATTCATCGGTGCATTTCAACGAATGTGTGCTAGACGTGGCACACCAAGCCACGTTTATTCGGACTGTGGGACAAACTTTATTGGGGCTTCGAAGATGCTGAACAACGAGTACGAGATATTTAAAACAGAACTGTCTCCCGACTTTTTTAACGAAATGAGTAATATGAAAGTAGAATGGCACTTCAATGCGGCTGCCTGGCCAACGGCAGGCGGGATTTGGGAGGCAGCTGTGCGTTCCATGAAACATCACATGCGACGCGTACTCGGTGAACAGAAGCTCACTTTCGAGGAGTTTTCGACCCTATTATCTAAAATAGAAGCGTGCATGAACTCCCGGCCGCTTTGCCCACTCACAGAGGATCCAGATGAGTTTTATAACTATTTAACGCCTGGACACTTTCTCACAGGTAGCCCAACTATGACGCTTCCACTATCGAACTATGAAGATGACCGCTACCTAGAGCTACGGAGAAGATGGCAGTTAACTGAAAATATGTTCCATCAGTTTTGGAAGCACTGGTCCTCTGAGTACCTAACAACTTTACAAACCCGCAGCAAATGGTTGAGACCCACACCTAACATCAAAGTCGATGATATCGTCTTAGTCAAGGACAACAACCTTCCGCCTGGCAAATGGGCCCTCGGTCGTGTGATCGAAGTCCATCCTGGTAACGACGGACACGTGCGAGTTGCAACTGTAAAAACGCAAGCTAGCATATTGAAGCGACCGATTACGAAATTGTCGCTACTGCCATTTGAAACCGTACAATAACATACAAACTATATTAAAATAAATTCATTAGTAACTTATCAGTCAACCGAGACACATTAGAATACAAGCCTAAAGACAATAGAGTCTACAAGATGTTAACAACTTTACTACTTTTTATTTTTACGGCTGCTGGAACAGACGGCAACTCCGTACCATCAGTCTTCTCTTCAAGTGTTCAAATCACAAGTCTGGGGAGTGATCGCCCCATATACTACGACACTGTGGGAAAAGTACAATTGATTCATAACGAATGGAGACTGCTGATGTACTACAATCTATCTACCTACTGGAGTGGAGTTCAAAAATTTGAAAACTACTTACAAGACATTCTGTACCTTTGTAAAAGCTTGGAACCGAAATATTGTGAAACTACAATACATCAACTTTCGCATGAATTGGACCTTGTACAATATTACAACAATATACTACTGGCCCCACACAAACATCTTTCGGGTCGAAACAAACGGGGGTTGATCGACGGCGTCGGTTACGTCGCGAACAGCCTCTTTGGAATTCTAGATCAGAGATTTGCTGTACAATATCAGAAGGATATTCAAAACATACAGAAAAACGAAAACTATCATCTAGAGCTCATGCGAAACCAGACTACTATCATCGAAATTGAAAATGAAATTTTGAAGAAAAATGAACAGAACATGAATAACCAGTTTACACTTATAAATAAATTTATAAACGAAACTGACATTAAATTTGCGAAGATCCAATCGGGAATCGAAGTGGCTATGGCAACCTCCTTTTTTACCTCGGCGTCGCTTGCGGCACATTTACTACTAAACAATTTGAAAAACATTCAAGAAACTCTTTTCAACACCCTGATGGACACTTATAAGGGGAGAATCGATGTTCACCTACTTACTCCAGTCAATTTGATCCAACAGCTCACTATTATCTCAGGACAGTTACCCAAGACATTGACATTACCGGTAGCCAACGTTCAAGATGAAATAAAAGATATATATGAACTAATTTACGTCAAGGCTCGAGTTACCGACAATTATTTTATGTATGAGCTTCACATTCCACTGGCGAGCGACGAAGACTTTTTTGTGTATAAAATCTTTCCTTTGCCTATGAAGAACCCATATGAGGCGAACAAGACAACAGCTGTTTCTGTGTCATCGAAATACATCGCTGTAAACTTGGAGAAGAATACTTACATCAGATTTAACGAAAAGGAATTAAATCGCTGCGTTCAACGGCAAACGGATAATTTCATCTGCATTTTAAACCTACCAATTTTTAATTTACAAAACAATAATGCACCATGTGAAGCCAAACTATTGGGACATCAATCAACTTTACCCTGTATTACAAGGCAAATGGAATGCAACACAGCCTGGGTTGAATTACACAACACGAACACGTGGCTAGTGACGTGCTGCGACTCGTGTAATATACGTACTGTGTGCGAAGGTGACGTTAGAATGCACGTCATCAATACATCATCTATAGTATCTCTAAAACAAGGATGTCTTCTCCAAACGAGTGACTTGAAAATACACTCTAAAAATCACTACTACAGCAACGTTAAGATGGATTACGACATTCAGATTCCTTCTCTGGATAGAACAATAAATGGCATAGTCAACACACACTCCACGACGCTGCTGAAAACGAACCGCAACGAAGACATCGCAGTGGTCGAAAATCGTCTGCGATACCTAAAGGATAAAGAACAAGTCCCAACGCCGACGTTAACAACTCACGACATACATCACTACGCCATTTCCTATTTACTATTGGCTGTTATTGGAGTCGCAATAACCATATGGATGGCGAATAAACGTGGTTACTGCATCAAAAAATCATATAATACCAGCAACTCTCCAGTTACAACTGAGGACATCGAGATGCAGTCCATCAAACCTACTACCGGGATACAGAAGTTGTTCCGGTCTCGCTCTGTGATGGAACGCTCGCATCCAAGGACACGAGATGAAGCGAAGGCGACGGTCGCTGCCGACTGTGCAGGTTCGAAGCCTACCCTAGATGTTGAATTTAATTTTTAGGAACCTAAACTTATTACTTTATGTTTTGATTTTACATGTTTACTTTATATGTATTTTTTAACTATTTTTTGCTTTGTACAGGTGATTCTTACATGGTCATACTAGTATTTTTTGCTACTTTTTCCCGGGTTGGGAATATGTACGGTTTACGTACACTTAGGTATAATATGTATTTTAGCTGATTACGCAAATCGGTCGATTATTTTCCGTCGCAATAATTAATTTGATTCAGTGTGCACTTTAACTACCTAACGAACGTACCTATGTGAGAATCACTCTATATCATATTATATTGGATTTACGTAACTGGTGAATAATAAACTTTGTTATACTACGAGTAGAGGTTTCTCTTACCAGCACACTCGAAACTACATAACTTAAAAACTATTAGTAGTGTACAGTTTACTACACTGTACATATATATATATATATATATACATATATATATATATAAAAATATTATATTTAAAAAGATAATAATTAGAAAAAAATAGTAATAAAGAGAATAATAATAAAAAGGAAATAGCAAGAATCTGGGAAGCCAACAAAGTCTATATTGTACCAATTGTAATATCCACCACAGGAGTTATTCCATATATTTACACCATAGCGTAAAACTACTTGAACTATAACCAAATACATTTATTAATATACAAAAAGCAGCTATAAGCTACTAAATACATGTAGGATTGCCCGAAATTTTATGCAGAGCGACGAAAGTGAAACAATTAATAATAATAATATTCTACCACATACACACAACACCATCTAGCCCAAACTAAGCAGAGCTTGTACTATGGGTACTAGACAATGGATAAACATACATATATACATATTTTTTTTTTTTTGTAAATACATACATATTATACATATAAATACCCAGACCCAGACAAACATCCATATTCATGCACACAAATGTTTGACTTGTGCGGGAATCGAACCCGCGACCTCAAGCGTGGCAGTCGGTTACACTAACCACTACACCATCGAGGCCGAATTAATATAGAACAAAAGCTCCCAACTCTATATTAGATGACGATTACTTTGTTTCTACCCGTAAACGTTATTAAAACACCGGCTATTAGCTGAGTATAAAAACAAGAAACGTTTAATAATAATATTCTATCACATACACATACTTAAACACTTTAGTATATCATACAATTATAGCTAGTAACTGTATTTATTTTCATTGAAGGCTGTAGATAAAGGTCGCGAAATGCTGTATAGTCTATCGAAAAAGATTTTAGAAAAAAAATAAAGTGAAGGGTGATGTTTCTTTTGGTGCACTGTTGCAAAAGCTGGTCGCGCTCGGGGCAACAGCATGCGAGTAATGTGCCTGCTCTATGTTTATGTGTACTCTAAGGTTGGTTACGATAGCACATCTGATGGCGATGTGCCGGATTCGATTCTAGGATCAGGTAAAATAAAACAGTTTTTAGCTAGAAATTTCTCAGAAGCAACACGGGTTCTAGAAATATGCGAGGTAGATGATATTAGGCACGTCCGCTTATACTTGAGCGAACGTTATAAAACTGTCAAAACATGAGTATAACATCTAAACAAATGTTCGGTGATATAAAAGCGTTAAATTTTAAAATAACCTACATGAGTATATTTCCTAAAAATGTATAATACTGTATGCATTACCTACTTTTACTAAAGTATAAAAATATCTGTCAGTAGCGTTACCTGCGTGAATCCAGAGAAAAGTCCTACTAGGTCCTTAAGAATCTAAGACATGTTCCACCGACATGCCAAGATTCAGCGAAATCCGTTCATCAGTTAACGCGTGTTCGAGTAACAGATATTCCAACATCTTTACAAACATTCATATATTTTATAATAACAATAGAATAACGTTTTTGTTAGCCCTTGCATTACTCTTCTTCTCGCTAGCCTTTATTATTCCCAAGTCACTTAGGGTCGGCTTTTCTAGCCTAACTGGATTTGACTGGATATCAGTTTTTACACGGAGCGGCTGCCATCTGACGTCCGCAACCCAAAGGCTAACTATCGCTAGTAAGGCTATCACCCTTGCCTTACTAACCAGTAATAAAGGACAGGCCACATCATACTCGTAACAAAGCCAATTGTGTTTCTGTTGCTTTCTAAACACCCTGCTCAAACACTAATAATATTAGTTTAGTTTCTTAGAGCAAGTCTCAAATAAAGCCCAAAATTAAATTGCTGGTCTCAGACTGGGAACTTGGCGCGGTTGCTTTCGGCTTAATTGGAACTCCGCAATCGCCAAATACTGCTGACTTTATCATCTTTTGTGTTTTATCAGAAATTTCATACTATAGAGGATTTTTTATTCTATATACAGGTGTCCGGTAATTAATGGATAACCTTAAAATGTCTTATAGCAGAACGGATGGCGGTTCGGGAAAAAAATAAAAATCTCTATCCTAATTACTACCTGAGATTTGATTTTATTTTTATTATCATATTTATCTTTCTTGTACACTACGACCATAAATGAATGAAATCCATCGGTATTTTGTTGTTTAATTATTAACCACTAATTATGCTAATAGTTAGTAGCTATCCATTAATTACCGGACATCCTGTATACTGCCTTTTTCCATAGTTCTTATACTTTTAAGCATTCTACGCAATTACTCACAACCGAAAATTTCCAGCTGTATACATAATCACACTTTTATAACTCGAAATACATATGTCGGTCTTTTCGGCATAATAAATATTATTTAATTATTATTTTACAAAATGTTGGCAAACAAATAGATGCAATAAGGATTTTAAATAAACATAAACCACGATGCATTATTATTTAAATATTACTCGTAAAATGGAGAGCGAATAACGAGTTATTTATAAATACTACGAATATTTTTATATTTGAGACTTATAAGCACCTTTATTTAAAAGAAAAGAACGACTGTCTTTTAAATCTGATACTTTTATAAAGACAAACGCTGGGAGAGGAAAGAATTTTATATAATAATAATAATATTCTATCACATACACACAACACCATCTAGCCCAAACTAAGCAGAGCTTGTACTATGGGTACTAGACAATGGATAAACATACATAATATATACTTCTTTTTTGTAAATACATACATATTATACATAGAAACACCCAGACCAAGACAAACATCCATGTTCATGCACACAAATATTTGACTTGTGCGGGAATCGAACCCGCGACCTCAGGCGTGGCAATCAGTTACACTAACCACTACGCCATCGAGTCGTCGATATGATCGAGTGTTTCCTGAAAGAGTAGATAAATGGCATAATCTGAAAGTCTGAACAGCAGCTCTTATCGCTTTCATCATACACCTTTATTTTATTTGGTTTTAATTCATTAATCTCATATTTAGCACTATAGCCAAAAAATATCTGTGTATCACAAAAAACACTATTCCTTTTACAATTTACTAGATCATGCCCGCGACACCACTGGCGTAATGTTAAGTTTGATTAGTAATAGTTTTTTTTACTGGATGAAAGGTAAGCCACGGTCAAAATCATATAACGTGAGCGGCTTGTGATTACACCCTAAGTTTTTTAAATAGATTTCAAACCAACCAGCCTTCGTCTATTAAAAAACCTACTGTTACCATTATAAAGTTCGTACGCTATTAAAATTATATAATAGGACTTAAAAGCACTTACATCATATTAAAGCTTTTACGACATTTTAAAGGTAACCCTGACGTTAAATAACTTTGTACATAAAATGTTATAATTCTTCAGTTACTCCAATGTTTTATTGACGTCGTAAAATTATAAGCCACAGTCTTTTATTTATCAATTTTATATTTACGTTTGTTTATCTCTGAAGTGGCATTTCGTTAGCTATGTCCTTAAATCCTATCTAATGGAGGACAGTCTTAGCTATAATATTTATTTCTAAAGATTTTAAATACCAAGCGTACAAGCGTATCTCGCCAAGAAACTTATTACTTGGCGAGGCGATTTCTATTAATATACCTAAATTTGAATATGCATCAATGATGTAAATTAAATACTGAGTTAACGATGCTACTAAAATTTACTAACAAAAATCCCGGTAATACTGTCGATCTGGGATTCTAATACAGCGCCCTGTACACGGTAATGTTATCTAACAGTATTCTGTCTTCATAGAAACCATCGGCACGCGAGTTATACCTACGCGCCTCGAGGTCGGTATACACTCGGTACACATGCAGTCGCGAATGCGGTGTGATGAACGGACGGTGTGATGGTTTTGTCAGCACTAAGCGTGCGACTTGTAAATATTTGATTCAAATAAGTACAAGTACTTACATAATAATTATGGCAAAGTGCAATTAATTGCAAACAAAAGTATTTTTAATTACACTTTTTATATCCGAATGCGGATATTTTTATACTATTAAATTTAGCAATAAAGCTTTTCTTATGTCTCAGTTGAGGCGCAAATATTTTTCAGTCACAAATATATAAGCTTGTTTTTTTATTAAATCTAATAATCAAAAACACAACAGGATTTTTAGTGAACACATACCATTAATTTTTTTTTATATAAGTCATGTTGTCTTTACTATCACTAAACTGGAAAGAAACTTAAGTAGGTAGAAGAAATTAAAATACTGTAGATGGGCAGCCCTCTCGCGTGTTTGCGGACCGCGCGGCGGTAGGTAATTATTTTAAGGACAGAGCCGAGTCACAATACTGTTAGATAACATTACCGTGCCCTGTATGTGCTGTTATCAAGATACCAGTTATCTTTGCTTCTTGCAGTGCTGGCATCACACACCCTATTTAAAGAATCAGCAACGTGCAAATAGTAACTGAAGTAGCAATCTTCCATTTACTTGGTAGCCAGTGGATAGATCTATATAAAAATAAATAAGTAAGTATAATTATTATACTATGATTGTTATGAACATACCACGGAACACGCTAGCTTCCTACTAAAGACATATATATGTATGTATGTATGTATCTTATGTGGAGCCAGTCAGTGCAGACCGGCGACACTTCGACCCAGTGGGATCTTTTGTGTCGACACTCTCCTAATAATGACTGCCATAGATGTTCATGGCAGCCAGGACCGACGGCTTAACGTGCTCGCCGAGGCACGGAGCAGGCGATAATTGTCAATCAATACGCACATAATTTCGAAAAGTCATATAACTTCCGAAAGTCAGAGGTGCGCGACGTGGGTTTGAACCCGAGACCCTCTGCATTGCAGTCTATTAGTCTCCCACTGAGCTATCGCTGCTTGCTTGCTTGCGGCTGCCACCTGACAGCAGACACAGACGTGGCAGCCGCTCCGTGTAAAAACTAATATCCAGTCAAATCCGGTTAGACCAGAAAAGCCGACCCCAAGTGACTTGGGAATAATAAAGGCTAAGAGAGAAGAAGAAGAAACATTTATTTTTGTAATAGTAATAGAAGTTCTTATTCTTTATTAATAAAGAAATAAAATATGATTACTTTTGTCTCTATAAAAGCTCGACGCGCATTCCGTATGTAGGTAGTTATAATAAAATTTATCAGTATGCACTATTCACGTAACTTTACCGACTACTACATCGATAAAACGCTTCCATTTCAGAGTATAGGTAATAGTAGAGAATGTATCAATGCGCTGAATGCCAATATTTGTACAATCTACTCAGCTATTACAGATCTGCGTATTTACTTTCGTCAGGGAGATATCCATACTATGTATCCGAGTATATTATTATTCTAAAAGACATTTGTAATATTCTGTGGCGGTAGTAAATGTGATTGCCACGCACGAAATCTTGAGTTTGATTCCTGGGCCGGGCAATGTGTTATCACTTCTTTTTTGTTTTTTCTTTTTTGAATAAACAACTCTCGCGTTAGACATAATTCCTGTGCCGCGGGGACTTTACAAACATTTAAGCAGAGGACACAAAGAACACCCAGACTGAGAACAACCATTTACGGTTCACAAAATTTTTTGTAACATGTGGATATCGAACCCACAACACTGCGGCGGCGAGTCGATCACTTAAATCACTAAGCCATCTGTGCAGTCAGTCACTGATTTTGTAAGATAGATTTTAGGCAAAGTGTTATCACTGACGTCGTACGAAGGAATTAACAAAAATTTTGAGGGTATAAGAAATAACTTACTAAAAAATATAGCATTTTAAATCCATAAAGCAAAATTATCCTTGTCGACCTGTTTTAGACGAAATGATTGAAAGGTGCTGCAATTGGGTATATTCCGGTTGCTACTTTTGGCGCACGTGTAACACCTTCATCTTTTATAATATAAAGGCTCACGGCAGCTGTATTTCACGTCAGCACTTGAATCCACCCAAATCACATTACAATATAATACAGTCCTTATACGACGGTAGTATTAAAAATCTGGATCGAATACCTATAAATATGAGGCTATCCAAATGATATTTAGTGTCCCCCAAGTCGAAGGTGAAGGACGAGCAATGAGCCCATATATTTCAATTTCAAAAAACATTTCTTTTTCAAGCTTTTAAAAGATTTGTCCACTTACTTGCAATAATACAGTCTGCCATCTCTCCCCGTGTGCACCGTCCAGCCCTCCTTTAGTTCCGCCTGCAGCCGCTCCAATGCGGCCTCGTCCTCCAACGCGGCCCTACCAGGCTTTGGACTCCCAGACCCAAGCCTCGGACTGCCATACTTCGGACTAGCTCCCAATTTCGGACTATTGGCGCCCAACCTGGGGCTATTCGAACTAGAAGCCCCATCACTCAAACTCGGACTGCCTGTCAGTCTAGTCCCAAAACTTGGACTCGGGTTCGGCCTAGGACTTGGAGCTAGCTTGGGACTGGCCGTGCCGCTGGGACCAGGCGACGACGACGCCTGCTGCAGCAGCATCGTCACGTCATCGTATCATGTTTTAGATTATGTGCATCTGAAAACAAGAAAAGCAACTGTAAACAAAAATAAAACGTAATTAAAAATATCACTGAGATTCCGAGACATACAAAACAGCAACTCTTAAAAAAGGACAGACAAATGAAACGCTCTCGACGGCGAGCGCTCTAAAATGGCAACACCGATTAAAACTGGCCGCAAAAAGTCCAATGGAAATGCCGCCAAAATTGCCGCGAAAAAAGAACGCCGTTGCCGCGCAAACCGTAATCGCTGGAACGCGGCGTACGAAATATGAATGAAAATGGCGGCTATTTTCGCGATGGCATTTTGTTTACGCGCGCTTTTTTACCCACTCGATAAAGTGGGGATTAGGCTATTTTTGAAATTAGGGTCGACCTTTACCGAGTTCGGTGGTTTAAGTAAATAGGCTGGTCGGTCTAATATCAGAATGTTTTCAACCAGAGAAAAGGAAATTATGGGCTTTTGCTTGAACACCTCGGTTTTTGGACGATTTTATACGTGGCCGAAATGCTTATTATTAGACGCTGGTTCAAGTAAACATTTTCATATTATTACCGTTGTTTACATTATATTTAAAAACAGAATAACACAGGTACTAAGTACAAAAATTACTCTTTATTATGGTTATAATGTTTTTTAAATATTTATATTTATACCATCTTCAAAATAAAATAAAAAATATCAACAAGCCCTGAACTCAATACAGAAGCGATAAATAAACATAATTGAATACATTCCCATTAAAAAAGAACATTCTACATCGGTATTCGGATCGGATTAAGGACAATCGACAATCTTTTTTTAAACGTTATAGGCGTGGAATTCGTAAATTGTTTCAATAAAACTCGAAAAACCATTGTCTCTGCACTGACGTGAAGGGATTAAGCGACGCGGCGACGCCATATTGGAGGATTGGCGCGAAATTTGTGTTTTCGTATTTTACATAATATATTGTAGCAACAGTGTCAAGTTTTGGATAAATATTTAGTTAATAAAAACACCCGATATACCATACCCGAGTAATGGCAAGGTGTTGTTGGGTTTTTTTTGACAACAATTTTTTTCTATCAGCACTAAGTATGAAACTGTATCCAGTAGACGATTATAGGCTCGCCAATAATTACGTGAGACCTCAAACCATAGCTAAAAAACGTGGGTGTAAAACCTCCACCCACCTCCTCTATGATATTTATTTTTTATTTCTTACTAGATGTGTCCGCGCTTTCACCCGCGTTTATGATTACTACGCCGCCCCCGTAAGTCGTAGCGTGATGTTATATAGCCTATAGCCTTCCTCGATAAATGAGCTATCTAACACTAAAATAATTTTTTAATCCGATCCAATACTTCCTGAGATTAGCGCGTTCAATCAAACAAACAAACAAACTCTTCAGCTTTATAATATTAGTATAGATTGTAATTTCTGTCGTACTTTTAATATAGGTAATATTGCGCCATCATGCCATCATACTGTCTATTTTAGATTTGTATTAAAAGATATAACTAGTCCCAAAATGTTTAATTTCTTTAATATTATTAAGTTATTATTGTTAATATCTTTCGTTTTTTAAAGTCAGTTGTATATGGTATAATGGCTGCAACACCTTATTGATATGAGTTGTAAAATACTGAAATTATATTTAATTGGCGATTTAAAAAAAATGGCCGTGAGTTTCTTGCAGGTTTCTTCTCATAGGCTCTAACCCTTTGCCTGAACCTAGCAACTAACCTAAATGTAGCTTCAGTAACTTAGTAAACTCACTAACCTATGTATTTTGACGTTCATAAGTGTTACTTTGTGACTTAAATAAATTATTTTTGACTTTAATTTATTAATATTGTAAATTAAACAAGACTTTCTTTAATTTTATGAATGATGTGTAGGTATAAGACATGCATATCAGAACAAGACCGGGCAAGACGTAAAACTGCCTTGCATTCAACAGGTACAATCGAATGTATTAATGCGGTTCTCTCCCGCTTTGTACATAAAGTCTGTTTCGGCAAGGAAGGCAACCCACAGCAGATATGCAGCGGGTTTGGCGGACTTGGCGGAACAGCACGGCAATTGTGAAAGGCCAAGGGCGACGGTAGAGAACGTATAGTTACCGTCGGCCAGACACATCATCCAAACTCTCCTCTAGTCGTAGCGGTTCTCCGTTCCACTAGAGATAGGAGGGGAAGGACGAGTGTGTGCACCTGTGTTTGCGCGTACACTTATGCACCTTAATATTTCCTGCGCACCTGACTGCTTCCGAACATGGACTCCGATTACAGCAAAGTCCTGTGGCGTTGGGTTGAGGTAGAGAGGTCTGGATTGATGCGAACCAGGCTTTGTCTGATGCCTGCACACGGGCGGCTCTGGGGGTGTATGTACGTATACACCGTGGTCGCTTTCGCTCTGCGCATGGGGTGACAGAATGGATTCGGCAGCACCCAGGGTGACAAAGCAGCCCTATTTAGGGAAGCACTGCTTTCCCTGCTCAGCCAGGGAGGGGACTAGAAAAGGTGTCCCAAAAAAATGCTCACCCCGAATTTAGAGAGGGTAGTAACCACGGCTGCCTCTGCATCTATTTCTATCGTGGTCGACGCTACACAAGTAATAAAAAGAAAACCCAACCATCATCCAATACTATGACATTTGGCGCGTGGAACGTTCGGACGCTTCTCGATAGTGATGCTAACGCCTGTCCTGAGCGAAAAACCGCTATTGTAGCTCGAGAACTTCGCCGCTATAATGTAGATGTGGCTGCTCTCAGCGAAACACATCTCGCTGACGAAGGGGAGCTGGTGGAAGACGGCGGCGGGTATACTTTTCTGTGGAAAGGTACTGCTGCCTCTGAACCGCGGCGGTCGGGCGTTGGTTTTGCTATCAAAAACCACCACTTGAAGCGTCTTCAGGAATATCCTGTGCACATTTCTGACCGCGTGACCACATTGCGCTTGCGTCTTGACCACGACAATTATCTTAATGTCATTAGTGTCTATGCTCCAACGCTGGACAAGTCTGATGACATCAAGGATAAATTTTATGAGGAGTTGACACATTGTCTCGAGCGCGTACGCCCCAGTGAACAGATCTTACTACTGGGCGATTTTAATGCCAGAGTCGGGCGGGACTATGAAGCCTGGCCTAAAGTTTTAGGCAGACACGGAATAGGCAACATGAACAGTAATGGCAGGTTGTTGCTTAGCCTTTGTGCTCAATTCGATTTGGCTATAACGAACACTATGTTCCGACTTCGCGCCAAGCACAAGGCTACGTGGATGCACCCACGATCAAAACACTGGCATTTAATTGATTACGCAATCGTACGACAAAAAGATATTTCCCAAATCCAAAAAACCCGTGTAATGCGGGGAGCACACTGTTGGACTGATCACCGGCTTGTTGTCACTAAATTGAATCTCTGCTTACGTCATCTCCGCAGATCAGGAAGAGTGAAGCTTGCGTGCTTAGATGTAGATAAGCTTCAGAATCTCGAGACTAGACAACAGTTCGCACAAACTTTAGCTAGTACGCTCCCATCCCTACGAAACAGCGCGGAGGGGGTTGATGCAGAGTGGGGAGCTTTATCTTCTCATATTTTAGACACTGCTCAAAATACTTTGGGTGTCAAAGTCCGTAAGAACGAGGACTGGTTTGATGAGAATGATGGGGTTCTTACGGATGCAATCGGCAAACATCGTGTCCTACTTAGGAATAGTAGCAGAAAGAAGCAAGGTAGAGGCGCTGCAGAGATCAAAAAGAGTGATCTGGAGTTGCGAAAACTTTCTAGGGAAATAAAAAATCGGTGGTGGCAAGAAAAAGCTCAGCACATGCAATGGCTTGCTGATACGAATCAGCTTGGAGAGTTCTACGGTGAGGTTCGAAAACTGATTGGTATGAGGAATTCGCTGAAGGTTCCTTTGAAGTCCATGGACGGCAAAGATCTTCTAGAATCTAAAGACGCTATATTAAAGCGATGGGCTGAACACTTTAGTGTCCTACTTAATGTTGATCGATCAGCTGATCTAGAACACATCAGATCGATGCCTCAGATGTCCGTAGCAAGTCAGCTGGACGAGCCACCGTCACGCAATGAGATCGTTCTTGCCATAAAACAACAGCCAAATAAGCGTGCGGCTGGCATGGACTGCATACCGGGAGAATTGATCAAATATGGCGGTGACGAGTTGCATTCAGCCTTTTATGAACTTTTTGTTCTTATGTGGGAAACGGAACGTATTCCAGCAGACTTTAAAGTGTCTCGTATTTGTGCCCTATACAAGAACAAGGGCGACCGTTCCGATTGTAACTCTTACCGCGGTATTTCACTTTTATCAGTCCCTGGAAAAGTCTTTGCCAGAGCATTACTAAGCCGCCTAATGACCCTATCTGAAAAGATTTTGCCGGAAACCCAGTTTGGCTTCCGACCTGACCGAGGCACTTGTGAGGCGATTTTCTCATTGCGTCAACTACAAGAAAAGAGCCGTGAACAGGGGCGAAAGCTATACCTGTGCTTCGTTGACATTGAGAAGGCCTTTGATAGTGTGCCTCGAGAAGCCCTCTGGATAGTACTGGAAAAGTTAGGATGCACGGATAAATTTGTGAGACTCCTGAGACTCCTGCATGATGGCATGGAGTGCTGTGTCGCTGTCGACGACGATCAGTCAGACTTCTTCCCCGTTACCTGTGGGGTGAAGCAAGGGTGTGTTCTGGCACCTACACTGTTCGCGTTGTACTTTGCAGTCGTAGTCCGCGAGGCCTTGCAATTATTTTCCGATGGAGTTCGCATCCGTTTTCGAACAGACGGCAATCTTTTTAATCTAGCCAGATTGAAGGCCCGCACCAAAGTTTCGTATGCAATGATCACTGAGATCATGTATGCAGACGACCTGTGTTTCGTGGCGGAATCCCCAGATAGCCTGCAGCAATTGATGTCCAACTTTCACGAGGCTTGCCAAAAATTTGGCCTGCAGATCAGTGTCAAGAAGACGGAAGTTATGTCCTTGGACAATAACGGTCACGAGACACTGACCATGAAACTCGGTGAGGACTCGTTAAAGCAGGTTGATAAATTCCGGTATCTGGGGAGCACATTAACATCGAAGTGCGACCTCGATGCTGAGATCAACGGCAGAATCGGTGCTGCTGCTGCAGCATTCGGCAAGCTGGATGCCAAGGTCTTCCGTTCCCATAACCTCAAACTGGCTACCAAAATATCGGTATATACGGCAATAGTATTGCCCAACATCTTATACTCCGCCGAGACGTGGACTGTATACCGTCGGCATATCCGCACACTAGACCAATTTCACCTTAAATGCCTGCGTAAAATACTTAAGATCCGATGGTCTGATCGTGTGCGTAACACCGAAGTGCTGCGACGAGCCAATGTTGGTGGCATTGAGACTTACCTAATGCGGCGACAGCTTCGATGGTGCGGTCACGTGTCTCGAATGGCGGAGGAGCGAGTGGCTAAGCGTATCTTTTATTCCGAGCTAAAGGAGGGGAAACGAAAGCAAGGCGGACAGTTCCTCCGATATAAAGATGTGCAAAAACGCCATATGAAAAAATGTGACATTGAGCCCTCATTGTGGGAAAGGCTTGCGGCCAACAGACCTGATTGGAGAGCTCTAGTCAAAAACAAAGTTTTTGACTTTGAGGAGCATCGTCGGTCAGAGCTTGACTCTAGACGTGACGTACTAAAAGCCCGACCACCTGCGGCGATCAGTTATAATTATAATAATGGTGTGCTCACATGCCCGCAATGTGCGCGGACCTTCTCAAATAAGATTGGCTACTGTAGTCATATGCGAGCACACCAACGACAACTATCTGTACGGAGTTGAGGTAGTCGCCGTGACCGAAACCGGTCTGGAGTCATCATCATCATCAGAACATGTCTCATTGTATTTATTATTCACCAGTATTATGTGTATGCAGTCGGCCTCGATGGCGTAGTGGTCAGTGTAACCGACTGCCACGCCCGAGGTCGTGGGTTCGATTCCCGCACAAGACAAACATTGGTGTGCATGAACATGGATGTTTGTCTTGGTCTGGGTGTTTCTGTATGTAATATGTACGTAATTACAAAAGAAAAGCCTACTTATATATGTATGTTTATCCATTGTCTCGTACCCATAGTACACAACACTATCTTATATACTATCTTATAGATAGTGTTGAGTGTATGTGATAGAATATTATATTATTATTATATTTAGGTGTAGGTACACCTAATAAATAAAAGATCAATTGCTCCTACTAGGCAATCAATAAATTTACACAAATTAAACTTTTTCACGTAAGCCATTTAATTTAGTAAAAGAGCTGTAATTAATAATTATAAAAGGTAAATGTTTATCGAGAACTAATCCGTGCGTTGGGTAGCGAATCACTTAAATCGATTAGTTTCGATTGTCATCCGAGCATTCGGGACAATCGTCACGGGTGCTTACAACCGTAACAATCTTCATTAATTACCCAGAAACAACATTTTTAAAGTTGTTAGAACAGTAAGAAAGAGTAGAAAGAAAATAATTTTATTTGTTCCACGCTCATAATATAAGGTAACAGAAAACACAACCAAAAGTACATATAGAACAAATAAGGTCCTGCGTCAGCAATGTTGCAGTATATCCACAACGCTGGTATTCTCGCAGACCCTGAATGATTTCGGTGCATGTAGGCAGTAACATACATCCATACAACTCAATTAAAAACAAAATATCAAAAAACAAAAAGAGTAATTTAAATAAATTAGGCAGAAGGTAGATGGCAGAAAGTAATTTCATACTAAATAATAATATTGGTATCTATATAATATAATACTTATATGTATACATACATATAGAATTAAAAGTACCTCGAAAATAATAAAAAACAGATAATATAAGATAAATAATACATAATAAAGACATTGTATCAATAAAAACGTTATATTACAACGCAGCATATAATGTTGTGTTACATTTCCGAACGACCCCCGGCTCTTGTCAACAAAACATGACACTGATTGTCATCGATGTCGTGTGGGTAGTAATAATTCTAAATATCAATTGCAAAATAAAATAAGCATCCATCGGCGTCTGCGCAATGAGAAAAAGAGGCTAGGATGATATTTTATAATAGGTTATATTTATACTTATCATGTATCAACATAAATTTTCACATAACAGACAGCTATGTAATGCAATCTACGTTTAAAGTTTAAAAAGTTTGTGTTTATGGACATGTATATTTAGGTTATGTCAACAGTGAAGCAATACTAATTTACAAATTATGACCCGGTATCATAAAGGTAAGTGGACATGCCGCTACTAAAATTACGTTAAAGTTCTTTGAGAACTTAACAAAATATGCTTAAGTTTGATTTGGAATGCATGTAACGATTTCATGTTCCAGAGTGGTGGCGGCAGGTCATTGCAACACTTAGTAGCAGCATACCTGAAACTACCTTTAAAAGCAGTAGTCCTATGCCTCGAAGTAACCATAAGATGTGATGAGGCTCGCGTGTTATATAGGTTAACATCTCGAGTCCAATTCAGCTTATTATAGAGATATTCAGTCATTCATTTCAGTCATTCAGTTCAGTCAGATATCAGTTCACTAGGTAGTAGGTTAAATTTTATGCAACAATATGCATTCGAAAAGCGAGTAGATAGAAAATTTTTGCAAAGTAATATTTCTTACTGCTACAAACTTTTCTGAATACCAGGATAAAATTGAAAATAAACATTAATATGTAGCTTCATTTCAATGTATAACCCAAGAATTGAGTTCAATCCCTTGGGCAGTAAACACAAGTTGTCTACACTGGTCCAACGAGACAGCTAGAATTTCAATATCTAATAGACGTTAATAGACGTAAGACCTAAAAACATATCTGGCGAAATAAGAGCGTATTGCACATATTCTCTCCATTAAAATAGGAGTGAGAATAGAGATTGAGACTATGTATGAATGTATAAAAGAAAAGAAAGTTGCAGTTGAAGGCATACAAATACCGCAATATGTTCAAACTAACAGTCTCCAATGACGCGTTATAAATGGACTAATTACATCATTCATGGACTAATAAACGCTTATTAATGAACAATTATAATAATCAACCAATTAGTTACCGTTTAGATAATTAGTAGAAATCTTTTTTTTATTAAATCTTATTTAGGTCAAAATAAGAAAACCATGCTGATGCAGCGGCAATCATATCATACCATGCCTATGTGTCCTCTGTACTACGTTACGGTATTATTATATGGGGAAATGCCGGGGAAATGGACAAATTGTTCATAACCCCAAAGAAATCCATTAGGGCAATAAAGGGAGCTGAGTTTACAGATAGTTGTAAACCTATATTTAAGCAATTGAAAATTGTTCCACTGCCATGCCTAATTATATCTATGAAATATGTATTTTTGTTAAAAACATCCATATCTATTTAAAAAACTGGGAGATATGGTAAATAGTCAGACGAGACACAAAAACAGGCAAAAACAGCTTCAAATTAAACTAGAACTGTTAAAGAGAAACACATATTGCATGTCTATAAAATTATACAATAAACTTCCAGATAATCTTTAAAACTTACCACTCACACAATTTTGCAGAAAGCAATACAAAATACTACAGAAAAATCTATTATCACGTTAATTAATACTTAGAGGACAAAATAATAATAAATCTGATTAAATGAACAATTTAAAAGGTTTGCATAATATACTACATTTTTACATTTATCTTCTGTTTTCTTTATAAGTTTACCCCTCAATAGTATCCTTTTGGCATCAATGATAATTCAATAATATAATTACATAATGTAATTTTTTTTACTTAGTGCTTTTTATGCTCTAAATAATTATATAGAATACTATAATTGTGTGACATCAAAATAGAAGAACAAATTTTGTATTATTTTTCAATATTTATGACTTTTTAGTTTTGGACATTATCAATATAATAGTTGATATAGAATAGCAGCGATAGCTCAGTGGGAAGACCAACAGACTGCAATGCAGAGGGTATCGGGTTCGAACCCACGTCGCGCACCTCTGACTTTCGGAAGTCATATGACTTTTCGAAATTATGTGCGTATTGATTGATTATCGCCTGTTCCGTGCCTCGGAGAGCACGTTAAGCCGTCGGTCCCGGCTGCCATGAACATCTATGGCAGTCGTTATTGGGAAAGTCAGTACCCTCTCATATCCTGACACTGGTCTAGCCTTAGGGTATCGTTAGCCTTCGAGTTGCGGAGGTCAGGTGGCAGCCGCTCCGTGTAAAAACTGATATCCAATCAAACCCGGTTAGACTAGAAAAGCCGAGTGACTAGGGAATAATAAAGGCTAAGGAGAAGAGAAGATCAATATAATAGTAGATATGACTCTGTCGATATTTTAACTGTGGAATATAAATAAATGAGAGGTATAATTTTTAAATTGCATGTTAATAATAAGAAAGTATTAAATAATTTTGATGTTTGAAGAATCTATATTTGCACGCCTGTAATGGCAGAATATGCTGTACAATATTTAATTTAAGAACATGTATATCATCATATTCTTGGAAATAAAGTTATTAGTATCATCTTTATTTATCACAAATATTTATTAAAAGAACACATTATTATTATTATTATTAGTAGATATGTGACCGATAGTGAAAACCCAGGTGCGATTTCAGGACAAAGTATAATTGCGTTTTTCTGTTAGAGAATTCTATCAGCACGGAATCTATAGCTCAGTGGACAAGGTATTGGACTTCGATCTTCAAGTCGTGGGTTCAAATCCTCAACATTACACTACCGACGTGAACTCACTTCTAATATGCATTTTAGCGTGCGTCCAGCAGTGGGACACTACTGCTAGATACGGTCCTCTTTTCAGTATGAGAATTCTTAGGCCCTAGTCTACCACACTGGACCAGTACAGGTTGGCAGTCATCACACATCTTCGAGAACATTATTAAGCACTCTCAGACATGCAAGTTTCATAACGATGTCCTTTTCTGTACACGAACGATAATTGATTATTTAATAACTCCAGATAACTTCTCAAAGAGGTGGGTGCCTTGGGATCGAGATTGAGAACAGATATATACTTATTATGTAACACAAACATTATAATATAAAATATTTTATCCTCTCTCCTGCTTTGCTGTAGTTCACAATGACTCATTTAAGCTAAGCACTCCACCTTAGTATTTATCGATGGCGTAGTGGTTACTGTAACCAACTGCCACGCCTGAGGTCGCGGGTTTGATTCCCGCACAAGTCAACCATTTATGTGCACAGACATGGATGTTTGTCTTGGTCTGGGTGTTTATATGCATAATATGTAAGCTTTTTCAAAAAAAGCCTATGTATTTGTAATAAAGTGTTAAATAAAAAACGCGATAAAATCCGTATATAGTAGTTTAATTTCAATGAATAACATTCGCGTAAACAGAAGACAATATTATATATATTTAGTTTAAGCTAGATGGTGTTGTGTGTATGTGATAGAATATTATTATTATTAAAGTAATAAGTACTGTGTTCCAGACCTCTGCGTGGCAGTTAGCAACAAAAATAATTACAATACAATACATGATTAGTAAGAAAGTACCAAAAATACTTACTTTTCGAAGTTCTCTTAGATATCGAAGACATTTGAGAAATAGGTAAGTATATTAGATATCAACAGAACTCTAATCTCTATTCCCTGGACGTAATCGCACGTCACCCATCGTGACACTGATATTAAGACCATTAATTTATACCTCGGCCGAGAGAGGGCGCCACCTGTCGATGTTCCCATGGCGGACCTAAAGAGACGTCCGGCTGAATTGCATGATAAATTATGTAATATACTGAAAGTATCTGTTTTTACAGGAATATGTTTAATATTCCAGATATACTTAAATAGTATTTTGTAGTTATTTTTGTCGTTACTTTATAGTTACAAATATAATTCACTGCGCTGATAGGCCAGTGGTTTAAGCGGCCGCCTTGCCACTGCCACACACGAGAGAAAAATTTGTGCGTTCCACGAATAGTTGTTCCGAGTCTGGATGTTCTTTGTGTCCGTTATTTGAATGTTTGTAAAGTCCCCCGTAACTGAGGAAAGATTACATGTGCGGTAGTTATTTTTAAAAATGAATGAAATAATAGTACTTATTAGCGATGCATTAGGTATATAGTTGTAACAAACCTCAAATGGATAGAGCTATGCTCGGGGTTTCCCTGCGGGACCGAATCAGAAATGAGGAGATCCGCAGGAAAACTAAAATTGCCGACATAGCTCTCCGGATAGCCAAGATGAAGTGGCAGTGGGCAGGGCACATAGCGCACAGAACCGATGGCCGTTGGGGCAGAATGCTTCTGGAGTGGCCGCCACGCACCGGAAGACGCAGCAGGGATAGGCTCCTCTCACAAGGTGGACCGATGACCTGGTAACGGTCGCGCGAAGCGCTTGGGTGTGGGTGGTTCAAGATCGGTCTGTGTGGAAAACCTTGGGGGACGCTTACGTCCACTAGTGAACGTCTTTCGGCAGAGATGATAAAGATGAATTTTTATCCCAGTATACTTCGGCTTCCATGGAATAAACGTAGGCAAAGCCATTGGCAGAATCTAGTACAGAATAATAAGGTTTAAAGTTCCAAAGTAGAGTCTGAAAATAACCTTTCCCATGTGCAAATTAGTTAAGCTAAACCGAGGAAAGCTGAGGAATTTATTAATATATAAAACGGAAGGCCCGTCCGTAGCTACTAGACTAATTCGTTAACTACCGACAGACAATTTACGGTGTCTGACAGACGTAATTACCGGCTTTTGGTAAGAAATATCTATGTAATGTAAGTTATATATATACATACATAGTAACACGCCTATATCCCCGAAGTGGTAGGCAGAGATGTATTGCACCAAAATTTTTCATAAATAGAGTAGAATATGATAGAATTTTATTTATCAAACATAGGTAGTGTAACTTTATGGTAGTCAACCAGCTTTAGAGGCGTGGTTGACTTAGGATTTTAATAGAAATTAAAGATGAACAACGCGATCAATAAGCATATATTTTCACTTACAACAGGTGTATGAGAATAAACAGAACTACAATAATATTTGACTAGGTATTTAGTGGTATGTCAGGGCGTGGTTCAAGATGAAGGCTTGTTACGTGGTCCAGGGTAGAATGGACCACTTAACTTCGGTAGGCAGCGCAGCGGAAGGAGCCCGGCACTATGACGCGTGGCCAATACATATATAGGGCCGCCGCTGGGGAGGAGAAGCCGACGGAGGGGCGCCGCGAGCACGGCCGCTCAGCAACGACCGGTCCGCATCACAGCAGAATAACATTTATGGTCTTATATCGTTCACAGTATGTAGTGCATGTTTTGCCTCAAAGGCATAAGTATATTTAATTGTCAACTTGTTAATAATAATAAAACTTAATAGTATAGTCTTCTCCCTAGCCTTTATTATTCCCAAGTCACTTGGGGTCGGCTTTTCTAGTCTAACCGGATTTGACTGGATATCAGTTTTTACACGGAGCGGCTGCCACCTGACCTTCGCAACCCGAAGGGTAACGATACCCTAAACTTAGACCAGTGTCAGGATATTAGAGGGTACTGACTATCCCAATAACGACTGCCATAGATGTTCATGGCAGCCGGGACCGACGGCTTAACGTACTCTTCGAGGCACGGAGCAGGCGATAATTGTCAATCAATACGCACATAATTTCGAAAAGTCATATAACTTCCGAAAGTCAGAGGTGCGGGACATAGGTTCGAACCTGAGACCCTCTGCATTGCAGTCTGTTGGTTTTCCCACTGAGCTATCGCTGTTAAACTTAAACTTAATAGTATAATAAAAAACATAATATGATTGAAAACAAATGGTAATTGCCATCTACGAGACACTGTACCAGACTCTTGAGAATTTCTTGACAGAAAAAGCTAATAACACTTTGTCTGACCTGGAACCCGAGCTCTTATGCATAGCTAATGCCAAATTTTAAGCTTTAAGTTTTTTTTATTGTAGGTATGTCTTATTTAGCTTTTTGCAAATAAACATTTTATTTATTTATCATTAGCAGTCGCATTTAATAGTGCTTAGTGCTAGTGCCAGCAAGACAATAAGGCTCTAGACAGATGGACTGCATTTCAACTACCTTCCAACTGCAAATTTGCAGTTTTATTGCAGCTGTACTAACTGCTTTCAAACTGCAAATTTGCAATCGGAGTGCAGTTGAAATGCAGTCCGTCTAGACCCTAAGATAAATGAAAAAATATTTAAATAATAAATTAAGCAAGCAAGCATTTGGACAAAGAATAATTAGAAGTTAACATTTGAGAGTACTTAATTATGAAATTTAAGACTGGAAGACAGCCTCGGTGTCGGCCCAAAACTTCAGCCACGGACTTAAATCAGCTCACCTTGTGGTTGTGGGTTCGATATACGCGTCAAACAAGGTGTCAATGGGATTGCCCTTTAGGGAACAAATAGCACAGACACATCTGTTTAGGCTACTTACACAATATTATATATTCTTAAGTGCAAGGCGAGCCTATGGGGGACCCTTACCAAACTTCGCATTACCACTAAATATTTTCCTAACAAAATATGTATATTAACACTGACATAGCCGAGAATCAAACCCCACAATCAGCCGTGCGAAAATAACCTACGCAACCATTGAGGCATTAGAACACACGCAACAATAACTTCATAATCCTAATCAATTGTATCGCACAATCCAACCGCTTCCGTGTTCAATATAAAACAGACACAGTGTCAATTTCCACACAGAAACCAAATACACCACCGTCTGAGCTCCTAACTCAACTATCTTGTTGGAAAACAACAATTAAGAACTCCTAACAATGCCTGTCAGTTACACGATTCTACGACGGAAAAAAAGAGATAGCGTATACGGAAACTCACATGCTAGAAGAGGGTAGATATAGATTTATGTGACAGGTAGCCGGTCGTTGAACTTTATAAGTATGAACGCATTTTGAGAACGCAACCCAGTTAGAATAGAAAAGTTTATTGTTTTAATAAAAAAATATAACAAAGGTGTTGTCTATGGGCGTTATAAACTAAACTTTAATGAGCTTAGCTCAGCTATATATTCCATAAGCTCAGCTTATGGAATTTGAAATGTAGAGGTGCAATACACCCATATTTCATCAGCGATGTGTTTAGGTATGACCTGGTATCTAAACACGTAGTATAAACAGTGTCCGGTAATTAATGAATAACTTTGAAATGTCTTATAGTAGAACAGATGGCCGTTCAGAAAAAAAATAAAAATCTATCCTAACTACTACCTAAGAGGTATGTTTTTTTTTAATTATCATATTTCACTTTTTACACTAAGACCATAAATGAATGAATTCCATCGTTTTGTTGTTGTTTTATTATTAAACACTAATTATGCTAATAGATAGACAGTCAAAAGTATGACTAGCTATTGTCCTTTTTTTTTTAATTTTATTTTTCATTTTGCATGTTTTTTTCTGAACGGCCATCGGTTCTATTATAAGACATTTCAAGGTTATCCATTAATTACCGGACACCCTGTATAATATGTCAGCTATATTATTATGTATGCTGGCAAAATTTCTCTTTACATGACATACATACAGGCGTGAATTTATAATAATGACCTAAAATGTTAATCGTCCAACAACAACTCTTAACCTTCCTACTGATCCCTTAAACAAAACGGACATAAGGACGTAATACGTCTCATACGCTTAAGTTAATATTACCCTATTAACCCTCCACGGCTGTCCTTTTCGTTATAAGTAACAATGGTAAAGGGCAGAGAATGTTACTGCCTCGGAATAATGAGAAAACAAGATGATGAATATGGTGTTGTCATTAAGAGCTGGCTATCTTAGTATGAAAAGGATTAGGTCATAAAATTATTGGAAAGTGAGGAATCCGTCACGCAACTTCGGATTGCCCACCCCAACAACTAGATAGTTACAGCCACGTCGTGGGATTCCACAACGTGGCTGTCCCTATCCAGAAGATTTCGGTTCTGTCAACCTTTGTCTGTTGTTGACAATTTGGTTCTGGTTGTGGTTTTTTTGTGTAATGGTTGGGATGGGCAATGCGAGGATTAAATGCGTGGCGGGTTCCTCTCTTCCCAATAATTTTATTACAATGCGTTTCCGACAAGTAACGCCTAATTCGATTCAATATACCGTTAGGTAATAGTCTACCATGCTGGCCTTGTGCGGGTTGGCAAATTTCAGACGTATACCAGAATTATATAAATAACTCTGGTATCCTTGCAATGTTTTATTTTCGCCTTTAAAGTGAAACACATTTAACAGTTTTTTGTTTGTTTTTAAATACAACTCCCGCTTTAAGTTTTAATCCTGTGTCGTGAGGGACACAAAAAACCTAAACTAGAACAACTATTTCTGGATTACACATTTTTTGTCCGACGACTTAAACCATTTTTTGCCATCCATGCATTTACACTTAACACGCACATGCCTTCAAAATGTCAAAGATGCGTGCTGTCAATTGGACTCGAGAACGTGCTGTCAATTGGACTCGAGAATGTGCTGTCAATTGGACTCGAGAACTCTGCGTGGTAGTCCAACAGTCTACCTTCTAAGTTAAACCTTCTTTCTGTATACTCAGAATACCGGTACAGCCTAGACTGATGTACATAAATTGATTAGTCTCGGTGGCACAGTGGTAGTGAGTATGACTTCTGCTATGCATAAGGTTTTAGAAGCAATTCCTGAATCACACCATCAAGAAATGTTTAATTGTTGTCAAAATAGCAACCTGGAGATAAAAACTTGACGTCGCCAACCCCCGTGCCTCAGTAAGCACGTAAAGGCGTTGGGTTTACGCCTGATATGTCCTCTAGTCGAATTGCCGTTGCATCCGATTATAAGGAAGGAAATAGACTACATTTGTGTTTGCGCAGACATCTGTGCACTATTATGTCTTCTAGGCAGATAGGTAATCCTAACTAATATTATAAATGTGAATGTGAGTTTATTTGTTACGCTTTCACGCCTTAACTAGTCGACCGATCATCATGATATTTCGCATAGGTGTTGTCAGGGGTACAGAAAAAGACATAAGATACAATTTATCCAAAAAAAGTACATTTACGAAACCTACATTTACGAAAATCAAAATCTAGTATTCTTTTCATATTCTTTTTATATTTCATATTGAAATGTTAGGTAAAAAACTTAGTATATCTGCATACGCTTTACACACTTTCATTCACATTATATACGGATGCTCTACTCACAGCGTACTACGGTTTGGTAGAAACTCATCTACGCTATGGGCTAATATTTTGGGGTAACTCGATGGAAAAAGAATCAGCATTCAAATCTCAAAAAAGATGTTTACGGGCGATGTTTAGACTTGAGAAGACAGATAGCTGCGTGCCCTATTTCAAAAATTACAAAATGTTAACTTTACCGTGCTTGTACATATTAGAAGTAGCTGTGTTTATTAAGTCGAACCCGCATTACTATAAGCGTCGAGCCGACGAGTTTCCACGCAATAGACGTGACAATAATCAACTTTGTCTCCAATCCGCTAAGACGACCCTGATGCGCAAAAGTGTGTACTGCATGGCACCAATTATTTATAACAAAGTACCAAAAAGTTGGAAGGAACTGCCTCAATCTATGTTTAAAAATAAACTTCGCACTTTTTTGACCGCCAGAGCATATTATAGCGTGACTGAGTTCCTTAATGAAAAAGAATTTGTATTGACATAATTAAATGTATTTAGACCTGTATAATAAAGCTGATTAATCTTATAATTTTAATATAAATTAATTAAATTTAAATAATTTGGACAAGAAAATAATATATTGTAACATGTATCTTTTTTTATTTTTTATAATTTTATATTCTAATTATTTTGCACGTCATACTGTGACAAACATGTCTGCACTTAATTTATTTTGTCATCTTGTATGTATGCACTTTCTTTGTATGTACACACACATGTTTATGCAAATAAAGCTTATCTTATCTTATCTTATCTTTATAAGTAGTCGCCGATGCCGAAATTGAATCTGGCAAACATTATTATTGAGAAGTAGTAAACTGACATTAAGTTCATTTGCGCATAATTACGACAGGCTCACTGCATATATTTGCCTTTTCCTGTGCGTTCATTACTCGGCGGTCACTACCGATGTCGAAACTACAACAAGTCCAACCAGCTAAAGTTGTGGGAAACCTGTGAACTTTGGAATATAGTTTATTAGATTAATCCGTTTCTTTAATACATGCATATCGTTGCGATTGTAAATCTCCTAAAGGTTAGGCGGTGTGGCAGAACCACATTTGGCAAGCTATGTTTAAGGCCCACTTAAAAGTGCGATTCTATTGCATTGTACCATGAGTGCACTGCAATAGATCTTACAAACCTTACAATTAACATACGTAAGAGCAATCTTCTGCACGAAAAGGCTTTTATTTATAATATTATACATAGTCTCACACCAATTTCCCTAAAGAGGTAGAGGCGTATTAAATACTCAAATTTCGTCAGCTATACTTTTAAAGAGAAGAGCCTTTTGCTATTTCATTGAGCCTCACTCTGTGCTACTACTGAAAATTCCTTGATAAAAAAACCCCTTAAAACTGTCAGACTCGGTAATAAAAATTTAAATCAGCTGACACAACTAAATCAAGCATCTACCTACAGCATGCTCATTAATTCTATCAGGAAGATTATCATCTAAACCATTGCACTAATACTGCAGTCAATCACTATAATTAATTTACATTTTGATTGATATCAACCATCCTATTATACGGCCCACAAAGCCCAATTTGAACTATATTCCGTATCTCCAAAGAGGTCCACTAATTACATCCCAATGAACCCCTTATCTCAAAACGTCCAACAACCATCCTATCTTCGTCAGTTCCGGGTAAAACTTTGTCGAGTAGTTGACCAGAATTTGAACTATTTGGTCCCTTGGAAATTACGGGTCGTCGAGGTTAGCGATCCCCGATTGTAAGATTCTAAAGTCGATTGTTCAAATATGACGGCATCGACAGAATCCTGAATAGCGTCCATTCGATAACGTCTATTCGATAGCGTACATACGCTGCCGTTCGACTCGGAACGTTGCATTCGATAAAGCCTTAAACAGACATGACTGTACTTTTTAAGCTTCAACGTAGCAACGTCGAAAAATAAAGAGTGCTGTAGACGCCTAAGGCTGTCTGTGGCTTCATAGCTTCTAAACGGGTGGATGGATTTCAATACGGTTTTTAGCATTGGTTAGTGATGATCCTCTGACGGCGCATTGGAAGTTTGACAGTTATAACTCTGGCTTCGTAGCTCCGAAATGGATGGACAGATTTCAAGACAGTTTTTTAGCCAATGCTAAAAATTGCTTACCAGTGGCAAGTGATGATCAGATGACGGCATCGGCATTGCAACTATTGCACTAATGTAACGCTAGTAAAACGTAAACGTAAGTAGTAACAATAGTCTATGAATATCTTATGTGGGAGCCAGTCAGTGCAGACCGGCGACGCTTCGACCCAGTGGGATCTTTTGTGTCGACACTCTCCCAATAACGACTGCCATAGATGTTCATGGCAGCCGGAACCGACGGCTTAACGTGCTCTCTGAGGCACGGAGCACGCGATAATTGTCAATCAATACGCACATAATTTCGAAAAGTCATATAACTTCCGAAAGTCAGAGGTGCGGCACCACGTGGGTTCGAACCCGAGACCCTCTGCATTGCAGTCTGTTGGTCTCCCCACTGAGCTATCGCTGCTCATGAATGCTTGTAACACCAAAGGCATAGCTCGCGTGTTACCAAACCTTTAAAAATTCTTTTGCTACCAGTGGAAGAACCCTATATCCCACCGGTTACTTGCTGAAAGAGCATCCTTTTATTTACATTTTATCAAAATTACCTCTAGTAATAAATCCTGTGTCGAGGGGGTCTTACAAACATTTTAATAAGTCTGCTGTTTTAATGTAAAAATTTTTTGTAATAAAGTGTCATATAAACAACGCGATAAAATCCGTATATAGCAATTTAATTTCAATGAGTAAAAAAAAACTACTAGGTATATCTTAAACAACTGTTCGTGGATCACACAATATTTTGTTCTGTCTGGGGATCGAACCAACACTCTGGGCAGTGTCAGTAGTGAGTCGACCACTTAATCTGTGCCTCAAATAACAACACAATACCTATGTATATAGATACTTACCAGAAACACAACAGCAGATAGCATGCCTACAATCTCCTTTAAGATATGTATCAGTAGGTTAGATTAGTGACAGTACTTTATCTAAGATGAAAGGGGTACCTTTCATTTCACTTTTTCTGGCTAAAAGTATTTTATGTCCTTTTCTGTTCTCCTGACAACGTGTATGCCAAAGTTCATGATGATCGGTCAAGTAGTTTAGAATTAAAACCGTAAAAAACAAACTTACATTCGCATTTTAATATTAGTTAGGATTTACACAATCGTACTGATCGTTGGATTGAAATTCTGAGCTACTACATAGTTCCTAAGCTATCTCTCTTATCCCTAACAGTACAAGCGTTGTACCGAGTTTACCTAAAGTGCCTAAAGCGACTCGATTACTGGAAGCCGTATTTGTGAACGTGCGGAGTAAAGCATTCACTGCACTCAGCTTGCAAGTCCTGAAATCCGATTACCTATGCGTAAAGGAAATTATCTGTTCTGGCTTTATCTTCTGTGTGGTCGAAATTGTTCATATGTAATCTTTTCACTTGAAATTATGTCAAGTGAATGTTTTGTTTGTTGGTTTGCGGCATATGTTTGCGATTTTGAGATCACAGGTGCGATTCTCAGACAAGGTTTTATTGCATTACAAATTCTGTACCATGACAGTGTCTAGATATGTGTCTGATTGACGCCTTGCTCGTCTTTATCAATTAGAAACTGACTTGAATCGGCGGGAGCCTAACGTGAAATGCAATAAAGTATTGAGTATTGAGGTCGCGGGTTCGAATTCCACTCCTAACACTGATATCCTTTTTTCTTTTTTTTAACGTAGAAGAGTGCATTAACACGTACCTCTCCGCAAAAAAGGGGAGCGGAGAGGTTATGCCGCGCTTACCCGGGCAAAGATGAAGAAACGTCCCTAGTACTACCGAATAAACCTACCTCGGTGTTCCAACTCGCTGCTTTGTATGGTAGGTGGGTCGCTGGAACTAACATTAACATACATTTTTTCTTACCATGGGTGAATGTATCAACATGGAAACAATGTATCAAACCAGTCTTATTACACTCGACTATCTTTGAAAATTAGAATGTCTCCTAAGATACAGGCCTTTTGGCCTAGTTTGGAGACAGGGTTTAGCAATTATATTGGCTAAACACTCTTTCCAATACACTTTTATTTACTAATGTACAAGATTATAAAATATTTTTTTGTGTGTTATAATAGTTGTGTAATTAAATAAATTTATTATTGTTGTCGCATACCTTTCCGCTGGAAATGGGAAGCGGAGAGGTTATGTCGGGCGCGCAACATTAACATCCTAGCTTAGCTGGAGGGGTTAACGAGAATACTATATTTCGTTTTCCTAAATTTCTATGTGTATTAACATAGCTAGTTAAATGTGACCATAATCCTTGCCTACCCCTCATATAAAAAGGCGAAAGTTTATATGACATGAGATTTTGACCCCGGCTTTGCTCGCGTTAATCTATAACACTTTATAATAAATTTATATTCCTTGAAAACAATATTTCTTCTTTGGATGAAAGATACACTATTTTCTTTTCTGCAACCCTGACAACGTGTATAATAATAAATAATAATATCAGCCCTGTATTAAACTGACCCACTGCTGGGCACGGGCCTATTCTCAATGTGAGAAGGGTTAGGCCATAGTCCACCACGCTGGCCCAGTGTGGGTTGACAGACTTCACATATCTTCGAGAACATTATTGAGAAACCTAAAACATGCAGATTTCCTCGCGATGTTTTCCTTCATCGTTAAAGCAAGCGATAATTGACTATTTAATACGCATATAACTTCGAAAAGTCAGAGATGCGCGCCTTAGGATCGAACTCGAGACGACTGACTGACTGCGTAGCAGTCCTACGGTTTCCCACTAAGCTATCGCTGCTTTTGACAACGTATAGGTATGCGAAATTTTGAAATAATGAGTCGACTTAAAATGCGTAACAAACAAACAAACTAACGCATTTATAATATTAGGAAGGCTTCTTTCAATTAATTACCGCCAATACTAACCTAGCTTAGATAAACAACTTGAGTTAATTAACAATTAGTTCACAACGGCCTGGATTCGAATCCCGTTAAGTAACATTTAAACCTAATTATTTATTTCATTATCATCTATTTCATTATCGCGGCTATCGTTTTACGCAACTTCCTATAAGTGGTGAAAAAAATAATGCAGTATTTTGTTCCCGCCATTTTAAGTGCTCCATTTGTACGCTGTATTGTCTATGTGTATTTCCATTGCGGAGTACATTTTTATAGTCTGTAACGTTATGTTAGTTGATTAAAATTGTTTTTTATTTGCTGAATGGTTTGTTAAAATTGATATTATTTTGTCTCGTTGGTTCGAAGCAAAAAGCAGCATAAGTGTTTGTTTGTTTGGTCGAGTAAAGCGATTTGTATTTTTCTGTTAAAAATCCTTAGCAGTAACATGGCTTTTTTTTTTTTTTTTTTTTTACTTTGGGGAATGCATGATACATACCCCTCCGCGGGGGCGGGCGGAGGGGTTATGTCGGACTCGCCGGGGTAAAAGAAAGATGTTAAAAAGATGAAGTACCTCTCGGAATACCGACTTAACCTACCACGGTGTTCCTCGACAAAACCACTATCGACGGGGCCGCGCGAATCACTTTCGCATGCGGTCGCGACCCCGCCGAGGTTTCGGCCCGCCGTATGAAACGGCAGGCCACTACACGAAAGACCTACCCTATAGGCACATCTAAGAACTCCCTACTGTCCCCCCTAGAGGGGAGACGGATTCGACACAGAGGCGCGCGTGGGAACACGCACACCGCCTCTTGGACCTGGTGCTGAACGGATGGCGGGCAGGCCCACAAAGCCCGCCACCCCCAGGTCAAACCTCAGGGTGGCTGGAGGTCGTCTCGCGCCCTCCGGCGCCCAGCTCTGCGGTTGGGGAGAGGGTTTAAACGCTCCCTCTCCCGCTCCGCCGCCTCCTTGATGGAAATAACTTCCTCACAAAAGGAGGCGACGGCGTTCCACGACCTCTCACTCCGGACCATAGACTGAACTACGGCCGGGAGCGAGAGGGCAACCAACCCGACTACCGCGACCAACTCACGGCGCTGCGATGCCCAGGCGGGGCAAACCGTCAAAGTGTGCAGCGCCGTGTCCTTAACTACGTCGCGGCAGTCGCCGCAGTGGTGACAACCGGGCGTCTCTTGCCGGCGTATACGACACAGGAACTGGCCAAAACAACCGTGGCCAGTCATTACCTGTGTCAGCCGGAAGGTGAGGGCGCCATGCCGCCTCTCCAGCCACTCCTTAAATACGGGACTTACCGCCACGATCGTGGCGTGCCCAAAACTTAGTGCGATAGCCCAAGTGATGTTTAAGAACCTTAACATCTCTTAACCTTTGTAAGTTTGTAATTAGTTTCAAGACTATCAAGACAGATTAATTCTGGCGGTCACTGATTACTTAATTCAGGGTCAAATAGTAATTTCTAATAGTTTAATAAAGTTCCATCTCAAAAGCTCACTTATAACAGGATAAATTAGAATGATTTTATTATTTGGTTAGTTACGTATAACTTCTAAAATATTGATTCTTTAAGACTTAGTGATGTGCAGTATTATATTCGAAATATCTTTATCTATACTAATATCATAAATAGGAAAGATTAGATCCTTTGTTTGTTTGTAAGGATTTAACTCAAAAAACAACCGATTTTTAATTATATTACCATTAGAAAGCTATATGATCACCGAGTAACAAAGGCTACAATATACGTTAGTAAGAGAAATCTAATCTACTTTTACGCGAGCGAATCCGCGGGTAAAAACTATTATTCGTATGTACTTGTGCACAATGCCTACTTTGTTTGTTTTTCAGGACTTTGTGTCCTATTGCCTGCTACAAGAGACATAATAATGCCTGCATTATTATGTCTCTTGTATAGTGCTGTCGATACATTCGAATAAAATATAAAATGGAATTACGCACATCGCTATTTCAAATAACGTTATGTCCATTTATCGGTCGGACACACAATACGAGATACGAAATTTCTGTAGGGTCAGTATGTAAATATGCGAATGTATCGACAGCACTATACAAGAGACATAATAATGCAGGCATTATTATGTCTCTTGTATAGTGCTGTCGATACATTCGAATAAAATATAAAATGGAATTACGCACATCGCTATTTCAAATAACGTTATGTCCATTTATCGGTCGGACACACAATACGAGATACGAAATTTCTGTAGGGTCAGTATGTAAATATGCTACGGCAGGTAGTATAAAACTATGTTATTATAGATCTTGAAGAGCAGCCTTTTGACTAAAACTGTCCTAGAATTTCTATATATGCTTACCCACGTAAACATTCTCCTAAATCCCCACGTATTTTCACCTTTAAGAACTAATGGATGTAACGTTATACTAGTCAACCCGCTTTAGAGGCGTGGTTGACCTAGGATTTTAATAGAAATTAAAGATGAACAAGCGATCAACAAGCATATATTTTCACTTACAACAGGTGTATAAGAATAAACAGAACTACAATTAAATTCCACTAGACATTTAGTGGTATTTCAGGGCGTGGTTCAAGATGAAGGCTAGTTACGTGGTCCCGGGTAGAATGGACCACTTAACTTCGGTAGGCAGCGCAGCGGAAGGAGCCAGGCACCTTTTTTTCTTTATTTTTGTAAGTTTTAGTTGTTAGCCTCAGATGGCTTTTACAATTTTACGCGGACTGTGGGTGAGCGCAGAGGGCTCCCAACCCGTATACGCACCAGGCACCAGGGCGCGTTGCGAATATATAGGCCCGCCGCTGGGGAGAAGCCGATGGAGGGGCGCCGTGAGCACGGCCGCTCAGCAACGACCGGTCCGCGTCACACGGAATTAAGAACCGTTGTCCAATATTTTATTGTGCCTAGTTTCGAATAATAATCGGAATTATCAGCGATTTATGTCCGTTAAACCACCGCGGAAGAAATAAAATAAATCAACTGACAATTTAGATGATTATATGATTATCTAGTCAACCGCGAGTTTAGATGTCGAGGTCACCGATCCGGTCGTGTCCGACGAGCGAAATTATATCTGTTGCCTATTGATAGCCAGGACAAAAAGTACAGCTAAAGATAGTATTAGTTTATGAGTAGTAGCGCCTCGCTGATTTTCAGCATGAATGGGCCGGCTCGTCCGGGGAAGTACTACTCTCTCAAAGAATATCGACGTGAAATAGCAGTATTCCTACTGTTGTGTTTCGCTTGGTGAGTGTGAGTGCCGGTCGCCCAATCACCCTTTTTTCCCCCTTCCCGCTCCTTCTCCTTCCCACTTTCTTTTTTTCCTTAAGGGTCGGCCACGCGCAAGTGATGCCTCTGGTGTTGCAGGCGTCCATAGGCTACGGTGACCACTTACCATCAAGTGGGCCGAATGCTTGTTTGCCACCCAAGTTGTATAAACAAAAAAGGTAGTATTGATCAACAAGAAGTATATAATGCATGATATGTAAATTCAGTCAATTTAGTTAACTCACTAACCCCGTTGTAAAAAAATCATTTAGGTCACAAAGTAACACTTATGAACGTCAAGTGAACTCATCACTTGTCAACGGGTGAGTGAGCTTACAAAATTTACAAGTGATGAGTGTCAACGGGTGAGTGAGCTTACAAAATTTACAAGTGATGAGTGTCAACGGGTGAGTGAGCTTACAAAATTTACAAGTGAGGAGTGTCAACGGGTGAGTGAGCTTACAAAATTTACAAGTGATGAGTGTCAACGGGTGAGTGAGCTTACAAAATTTACAAGTGATGAGTGTCAACGGGTGAGTGAGCTTACAAAATTTACAAGTGATGAGTGTCAACGGGTGAGTGAGCTTACAAAATTTACAAGTGATGAGTGTCAACGGATGAGTGAGTTTACAAAATTTACAGTATTTACAGCATTTATGTTAATTGCTAGTTCCAGGCAAAAGGTTAAGCATATGCGCAGAGTGCGGGCCAGCTCCAATACCGTTCTGAGTATGATAGCAAACGGGTTGGACTGTCCTTATGTGCGGCACTGTTGTGACAGACAAGTTACATATAGTGTCACACGTAAGAGACTACTGTAATTAATTGATTATGTGAATGAATTTGAATTAGTATTATTGGTCTATCTTATTTGTATGTGTGTTGATGTTGTATTTATTTATATGTATGTTGTAAGATGTAAGACGGGTTATGAACCTGAAATAAATGAATTTATTATATATTATTATATGAGAAGACCTGCAAGAAATTCACGGCCACTCTTTTAAATCGCCATCAAATTATGGTTTTAGTATTTTACAACTTATTTATGTACCAGGTATTGCAGTTATTATGCAATATATGATACCCGCCCCGTTCGTACAGGTAGTACAAAACCTTAACAAATTTTAGGTACACCTAACCCACTTACCCTATGAATCGCACTGTCTATTTGTGAAAACCCGAAACCGCATAAAAATACGTTTGGTAGTTTTTGAGTTTATCGCGAACAGACGTGGTGAGAGACATTGTTTTATAATATGTAAAACTAAAATCTAAAAATCGAACAATAGTATTATAAGATAATAAAATAATAATATCCTAACTAAAATTATAAATAAGTAGGCAATGAATTTGTTTGTTTGTTTGTCACGCTTTCAGACCATAACTACTCGACCGATCAACATGAAATTTGCATACACATTGTCAGGGTTATAGAATAAAACATAAGGTACTTTTTATGCAGAAAAAAGTACTGTTCCCGAGGGATATAAATTTATTGGCAAAATCGAGCGAAACCGCAGACAAAATCTAGTATTATATCCATGTAATATTACAAGACATAATAAGTCTAATCTTTAAGCTTATACCACGCAAATGCTTTTATAACAGATAGCTAACAAAAATCTCACCCAGTTATAAACTCAAGTACTTCCTCTGAATATTCCCGATGAACCGACATCGCTTTGAAGTTAGCTTGGCAGCTATCTGTGTCGACAGTACGACCCAATTCACTATTCATTGTTACTCGCCTCTACTTATAGCAGATAAGCAGTTCGTACTGCTACTGTTATCAACTATTTCACTGTAAAGCAGTTGGTTATAGCATTGTCGATATTCGTTGAATAGTTCTTAACTAGGCAACTGGCATTGTAGGAAACTTTGACATCAATTCAATTCAAAAATCCAATACTTTTTGCTGTTCTCAAAATACTTTCGTGATTTCATGGATCGTGTAAAAGAGATCGGTGTGACTGGCAGTGGTAATTAATGCGACTGCTGTGCATGAGGTCTCGGGTTCAAATCCCGGGTCGGGCAATATAAAAGTTATTGGGTTTTTCTGTTAAGATATCTCAATACCAGCCCGAAATTAGGCATTGTGTTGTGTTACACACCCTCGTGCCTCGGAAAGCACGTAAGCTGTTGGTCCGACACCTGATCTAGCTGTTGGTCCGGCGCCTGATCTCTCTCTGGTTTCGTTGGATTGCCGTCCCATCGGATCATGAGAGTGCACTTGTGTTTGCGCGCACGCTTATGCATAATATCTTCTGCGTAGATGGTCAGTCTTCGTTAAGTTTGACCGCCGTGACCGTAAGTCGGTCTGGAGGACATTATATTATGAATGTGAGAGTGTTCGGGATATATCGCTATAAAGTAATACAGCAGCTTATACCTATAAGAAAAATAAGTAAATAAATTAAAATTTGTATTGAATCATAATGTAAACAATTGGCGAGTAAAAGAGTGGTAACATAAGTTTCTTGCCTTCTCCTTCTCAAGAGAGCTCTATAATTTATTACGTATATCTATGCTAAAATGCTCGGAGAGCACGTTAGCAGACCGGCGAGACTTCAACCCAGTGGGATCTTTTGTGTCGACACTCTCCCAATAACGACTGCCATAGATGTCCATGGCAGCCGGGACCGACGGCTTAACGTGCTCTCCGAGGCACGGAGCAGGCGATAATTGTCAATTAATACGCACATAATTTCGAAAAGTCATATAACTTTCGAAAGTCAGAGGTGCGCGACGTGGGTTCGTACCCGAAATCCTCTGCATTGCAGTCTGTTGGTCTCTCCACTGAGCTATCACACTTAATGCTTCACTGTTCCCTGGACTAAGTAACAACCTGTATTCCACGAAACAGTGCCTTCTCCATATCTTAATTCTAAGCTTAACATTTATGTTTTTTATAAAAAACTATTTATGTAGGTAGGCATAGAACTAAATGTATGAACCTTTGATTCCTAAACTACGTAAAACCTGTACCTATCTTAGGAATCAGTAGCTTCTACCGTATATTGTGGTACAGTGTTAATAAACAATGCGATAAAATCCGTATGAACTACCTACATAGTTTAATTTCAATGTACTTTTAACATTCGCGTGAACGTAAGACAATCTATATATATAAAATATATATATATATATAGAAAGAAAAGTACCTAAAAGAAAGAAGTATGCGGTGTGTATGTCAGAAAAGTTATTTAGACCAACTTTAAAGATATCATAGTAAAAGTAATACAACATTTGAATAAATACATTGAGAATAATCTATATATAAAAAACTCTTCCGTTACTGAGTGACTGACAGACAACGCACAGCCGAAACTACTGAACGCAAGAAGCTGAAATTTGGCATGTATGTTCCTTGGAGAGTGTAGGAGAGCACTAAGAGAGGATTTTTGGAAATTCTACCCTGAAGGGGGTGAAAGGGGTGAAACCCGATATTCACACGGGAACGGGACTTACGCGGGTGACACCGCGGGAAAACTACTAGTATATTAAATAAAGACTTTCGGCTTGACTTGTTATATATCTAATAGGCACCTACAACACCCTTATAGATTTATAACAGTATAAACAACATAACTACACTGGAACATTGAGACAACTACCATCTTAGTTTCCCCGTGACCATGGCTGCTGAAAAGCAACCGAAACGTCGGGGAAAGTGTAAAATTAAATTAAATCTAAATAGTTTTAATAATAATTTAATTAGCTTAAAAATTAGTAAAGTTTAATAGTAGTATAGTATAACAGTTTTCAAAATTTTGTAATTAAGTGTCAAATAAACAACGCGACAAAATCCGTATATAGTAGTTTAATTTCAATGAATAATATTCGCGTAAATAGAAGACAATATTATAACATAAACATATCACCAAACCTAGCTCGCTATGAACAATAACAACAATAAGTATACGTGCTGAGTCACGCACTCACACGCGTGGGCTAAGGTCAACCGGCGCTAATGTACCATCTCTACACGGCGCGGTGACGTCACCGAGCGCTGCGTACGCGCCGCTATGGCGTTCTGTTTAGTTTTGTCGGCTTTGTTGTGGCATTGTTGTAAATATGCGTAGGTTTAAAGCTAGTATTTTGAATAGTAGACAATAGAGTTGAAAGGTAAAAGCAATTTCATACATAAATGAATTCTTATGGTAGGTAAAACTGCATTATTGCTTGCTACGATCACATCTAGGGTTGCGAACCGTACTTTTTATTAAAGTATTGTACGTTATTTCGGGTAAAAGTACTTTATACTATATAAGGAAAATAAAGTACGTAAAAATACTTAATTTTACCTATGTCATCTTTTACAAGTTTTATTCCATCGTTTACTTAAAGCAACGCTAGAGATTCCCAAAATTGAATAAAAACAATTTTTATCTATCTTAATATATACATAATTATACTGTAAAGAGCCGTTTAATACGTTCCCTTATAGTAAATACTAGATGTGCCTGCGGTTTCACCCGCGTTTATAGTTACTGCGCCGCTTCCGTGGGTCGTAGCGTGGTGTTATTTAGCCTAAAAGAATTTTTCAATTCGAAGTAGTAGTTATTGAGATTAGCGCGTTCAAACAAACAAACAAATAAATAAACAAACAAAAAATCTCTTCAGCTTTATAATATTGGTATAGATTTGTTAAAATATGGTTACAAAGAAGCAGGTTAAAAGATAATAAGTAGGTACTTTATTTTCAGATCCTGTACTTTATTTTTTTTTCAGGTAATAAATGTACTCTATTCATTCAAAATAAAGGTGGCAGCCCTAATCACATCTCTCTTGGTTAATTCAGTATCACCATATTTTTCTTGCAAGCCTTCAGTTTAGGAAAAGTACTTTTAACCTGCTTAGTCTGCAGCGATGGCGTAGTGGTATAAATAGTCGCCTCAAAAGAAAAAAACCGGACAAGTGCGAATCGGACTCGCCCACCGAGGGTTCCGTACAAATTTGTAGGTATTATTAGGTACCTACCTATACTTATAAAAAAGGGAATTTTTTTTTTTTCATTATTTGTCTTAAATCGAAAACTATACATCTCAAAAATGATTAAAAATCTGTTTAAGCTTGTGCCAATGAAGCCCTTTCATACGATACCACTCATGACACGGTTAACTCAATAAAAAATTTGGACCGCCGTTCCTTGCATAAAATGCAATAATATTGCTGTTTTTTTATTATTTAATTACAAATGTATAGTTTTCAGATTTTTCTATACTTGTAGTATAAGACGGTATTACTTGCCAAATTTCATAATTCTAGGTCAACGGAAAATACCCCATAAATTTTGATTACCTTGAGAGTGTACGTATATACGTTTTTCGCGGCATAAACGGCCGTATCTTTTTTTACGTTAGAAATTTGATTTTACACAGCTTCAAGAGACTGTAGACCTGAGTATATCGTTTTAATTTCAACTCGATACCTCCACGCGTTCCCGAGATAAAGGGTCTTGACAGACAGACAGACGGACGGACAAAAAAGTGATCCTATAAGGGTTTCGTTTTTCCTTTTGAGGTACGGAACCCTAAAAAGAATGTGTGGTGTGTTTTTAATTGATTGTACATGTTTCTTAAAAACTGATTATATATTCTGACATATAAATCCAAAGGGTAGGCAGAGGCACATGCCAGCTATGAATTTAGATCCTAATAAATAGAGAGCCAAGCGTTTACTGAGCACAGCTCAAATTCCATGATCCTACAAAATAATCCTTGACCAAAACATCCAACAAGATTTTGCCTATAACTGCTTTTAAGTCAACCTTTGGACTCTATCGCCCAGACACGATGCTTTTTTTATTGAATCTAGATATGGTCACATTAAGACTAGTGATAGATAAACAGCCATAGTGCCTGTACGTAGAAAGTGCAACGTTTCTCTGTAATAATGGGTGGAAAGTTGTCCATCTGGTCGGAGCTACATCGCACTACCATTAAAACCACTTCTGTACCAGTCGCAGGCTATTTATATAGCCAAAGACATTAGATGACCTATAGTAACGTCAACGCTTTCGGTCCAGAGGCATATGTCAATCTGCAAGTGAGAATGATGACCACTTTCACTCTTGAGAAAATACGCAAATGTGCCGACTTTATGCAAAAACAGAACTAGCTAGGGTCAATATATTTATTGATGACGCAACGACTAACTGCTGTCCGAATTACAGAACTATCTGTTATCTTCTTTACTAGCGAGAGTAATACACATAATCTGTATGGAGATTATGTAAAACTTTTATCTTTAAAGCGGTAAACCATTGATATCGGTTTTTAAAACCAACTTAAGATAAGGTAAAGTGAACTTAAGGACATATTTTTAAAGGCAAGATACCTTGTGTTGTATCCTTGTGCTGGATAGGTTACTAGGGCTCATAAAGAATGCATTATAGTGTCAATACTTTAAAATTGAATCTGGAAGCGTAGCGATTTCATTTAATAAGTCGGCTACGGATGATTTGTACCCCTGGTGGTGTATTATGTATGCGATGTGTATTAGGCTACGCTAACCGCTTATCATCAAGCGAGCCGTATACATGTTTAATAATATTATATTAATTAGCAACCATACTGACCTCCTCGATGGCGTAGTGGTTAGTATAACCGACTGCCACGCCTGAGGTCGCGGGTTCGATTCCCGCACAAGTCAAACATTTGTGTGCATGAACATGGATGTTTGTCTGGTGTTTCTATGTATAATATGTATGTATTTACAAAAAAAAGTATATAAGTATGTTTATCCATTGTCTAGTACCCATAGTACAAGCGCTGCTTAGTTTGGGCTAGATGGTGTTGTGTGCATGTGGTAGAATATTATTATTATTATTATTATTATACACATGGTTGTATGTTCCACTGTTGGCCGCAGGCCTCTTGTCGGTAAAGGAAGGGTTAAGCCATAGTCCACCATGCCGGCCTAGTGCGGGTTGGCAGACCTCACATGTTTTGAAAACACTGTGGCGAGGTTTCCTCACAATGTTTTCTTTTACCTTTAAGGCGAGCGAAGGTTAATGCATATACCATCGAAAAGTCAAACCAACACCAGGGGTACGTGCTGTGGGTTTGACCTCGAGGCTTCTGCGTGGCAGTCCAACGGCCTCCCACAAGACTTACTGTACTTACCTAAGAATTGGCTAGGGTTTAGCCCGGGGTGTTTGGTTTCGACCTAATTTTCTAGGATTTTATGTAACACATCGCTGTTAAGGGACCGGGTCTCCTCTGGAAAATAACCTACCTCAGATACGCCGATGGTAGCTTGGCATCGACCTTGTAAAAAAGTGGCGACGTTCGACGAGCGCCATCTATTAATAACTTAGGAACTAATGAATTGCTAAAATTATTTAAGTTGAGTGTTAAAAATAATCCTATGTGTCTCCATAATTATGTGCTTCCAACGAGGTGATCGAGTAACAAACTGCCTGACACCTTTACAAACTTCCACTATTGTAATAATTACGTAGTAAAATAATTGTGATATATATAGCAGCGATAGCTCCGTGGGGAGATCAACAGACTGGAATGCAGAGGGTCTCCGGTTCGAAACCAACCAACTCTAAGTTTCGGAAGTTATATGACTTTTCGAAATTATGTGCGTATTGATTGACAATTATTGCCTGCTCCGTGCCTCGGAGAGCACGTTAAGCCGTCGGTCCCGGCTGCCATGAACATCTATATATATCGCTAGATATATATAGATGTTCATGGCAATAATGACTGCTAAGTCATTATTGGGAGAGTGTCGACACAAAAGATCCCACTGGGTCGAAGTGTCGCCGGTCTGCACTGACTGGCCCCCACATAAGATAAGATAAGATCGCTGCTCTTGATTGCTACTACAACATTTTCCAAATATCCTGCCTATAAAAATCTTCTTTCATCTTATACGACTCTCGCAGATGATACTCCAGGAGTTAACTTAAACTACTGTCTATTCGAAGTTCCAAATACTAAGCTACGATAATAGCAGACTGTTATATCCGATCGTTAAATAAACCACTGCTATAATCTGTTAAACTTTAATTTGGACTATATAACATCAAGCTGAGGGTAAAACTTGTTGTGAGCCATCCACCGCTTATTAAACCCTGAAATTGCGTGCTTGATTCGTTTAGAAGCTGTTACGTTGCCATAGTTCACTGTTCAGACTATAAAGGTCGTAGTTTGATAATATAGAGGTTGAAATTATGCTATAAGGTTATTTTAAACCGGTTGAATAATTTTGTAATCTTTATATACAGTTTTTAAGTCCCACGACATGAAGTGTGTATATTTTGATGTGTACTGAGCACAGTTCCAGACTCAGTGAAGTTACTGAAAATTTCTTGGCCGTAAAAATCCATGCACACTTCTGCACGACCTGGAAATCGAACTCGAGTCCTCATACTCAATACTCAATTCTTTATTGCATTTCACAATGTATACTTAGGCGGTAGAGTTTAGCTTAAATAAGTCATTGTGAACACTGTCGGGCACAGCAAACTAGGAGAGACGATATGATAATGATATTTATTCATGCACAGCAGTTGCATACACTACCGGTGTAACATCGACCTAGTCTAATTATAATATAATGAAAGCATATGTCTAGATGGAAGAAAAGCGTGGACAGAATATAATCATAAATCTGTCAATTAGTGGAATGCCAGAAATAAATGAAAAAAAAATTTCAAGCCGCTGGAGGGCCGCTGCAGATTTAGTCAATAAATCTCTAACTTCTAATATCCCCCAATACTTTTTTTTACAATAAAAGTACCCTATTTAGTATTCTGTACCCCTGACAATGTGTATGCGAAATTTCATGATGATCGGTTGAGTAGATAAGGCGTGACAAGGGAAACAAACTCACATTCGCATTTATAATATTAATCCTTTCGCTGCCCCGTAATAGACACAATAGAAATTCTATTGTTATGTATCATATGTGATCAGACAGGGTACCTGTTAAGTTATGATATACATACATTATACATCACACATCATCGATATTGGCCATTGCTTTTCCCCATAGCATTATATATTTACTTGCGTTTCTCCGCGAGTTCTCATGGAATAAAACCTATGAGGCATATAAACTCTCTGTATACCAAAAAACGTGGCATTCCGTTGCGGAAAAATATATATGAATCAATAAACACAGTTTTGCATTTATCATATTATATGTAAAAGTGAAGAATTACAAAAACGTGGTCACCGTAAGATATGTGATACCAGGTAGCAAGTGCTGCTAAACCTGGAAATAAAATTCACTGTGTTGGACAAGGACAAAGTCAGATGGTCGCTGAACCAACCGCTTGACTTCTTGAGGTTCTATCATCACAGGAACACAACGCCGCTTCTTCATTTAGCCATGGTCTTCTGTAAAATGGAGGTACATCCTAGCCGGATTATTCCAGGCCAAAGAAGAAATCCCGCAATGAATGTTACTTCTTATTGCAAACTTCTGCCCACGGATTTGCTCGCAAGAATGACACGGAATGCACACTGGGCTACATTAAAGTATCCTACGTGCTACTCCAGAACATATACAGTAATATCAATAATTTGGTCATCCATGGGCATATGGTGACATAAGTCGGGTAAATGATAGATGATAATCTGGCCAGTCGACAGTTTCAGGGTTATCCATTATTTACGCCACACTCTGTATACTTCAAATCCGTTCTAAGGTTTACGCGTGATTTTTTAAGACATGCAAAAATTGCCCAATGGTAGTTACACATCATGCATATTGTTTAGGCGCTTGACGTTTCAGCCAGGTTGCAGCAGACACAGCTTCTAAACACGGCCTTTTAAAATTTATCATCTAAACATCCTTACAAACTTTCACATTTTAATAAAAGGAAATATGCATCTTCGCAAGATGGTTGAATAAACTTTCTCCTTCGATTCACACGCCCCTACCCAACTAACCTTGAATTTATTTTATCACACTTATCATAGATATGCCGATACCCTTTTTAAGGTTCTCACACTATGAAGACAAAATCTAAAGGTCATGAAAAACAGGGGTGATAGCCCCATATCAACCCCATAATCCGTTACCCGCAATAAAAACAACATAAACCATTTTAGTGTAAAGAATAAAAATGGTGGGCTATAATTCTGCCATATTTTGCATGTATGACGTCACGGACGTTTGCTTCGTTCAGTAATAAAGTGTCACTTTACGACGATATTCTGAGTGTTTCATGGCTCCCACAGGTTTTTACGGTGGTTTCCATACTTGACAATTTTCTCAAAGTGATTTTTGGATAACTTAATATGTATGGTTTATTTGTCCAATGGGATTACTGGCGATCGTGCAAAGTCCGTTCCCCAGTCTAGGTAAATGTGATTGCTTCATATAGCAGCAATAGTAATTGCAACTGCTATGCTTAAGGTTTTGAATTCTAACCACAAGCCGGGTGAAATGGCTTTGCTCGCCTAAATCTTCTCCTTTAGCCTTTATTATTCCCAAGTCACTTGGGTTCGGCTTTTTCTAGTCTAACCTGATTTAACTGGATATCAGCTTTTACACGGAGCGACTGCCACCTAACCTCCGCAACCCGAAGGCTAACGATACCCTAAGGCTAGACCAGTGTCAGGATATTAGAGGGTACTAACTTTCCCAATAACGACTGCCATAGATGTTCATGGCAGCCGGGACCGACGGCTTAACGTGCTCTCCGAGGCACGGAGCAGGCGATAATTGTCAATCAATACGCACATAATTTCGAAAAGTCATATAACTTCCAAAGTCAGAGGTGCGCGACGTGGGTTCGAACCCGAGACCCTCTGCATTGCAGTCTGTTGGTCTCCCCACTGAGCTATCACTGCTTTGCTCGCGTAAATATACAATAGATTAGATTAGTTACAATACTTTTTCTGGATGAAAGGTACCTATGCCCTTTTCTGTTTCCCTGAAAACGTGTATGCGAAATTTCATGATGGTCAGTCGAATAATTAAGGCGTGAAAGTGCAACAAACAATCAAACAAATAAATAAATAGACAAACAATCAAACTCAAAAAATATCTATCTATTTGTAGTGAGGCCGAGAAGGCGTAACAAACAAAAAGACATTTTCACATGCGTTTTAGTCAGGATTATAAATGCGAATGTAACTCTGTTTGTTTCTTTTCATGACTAAATAGCTGAACAGATCTTAATGAATTTGACAAGGAGATAGATGGTAGCCTGAGAGAGGTACTCTATAGATTTATTTACTTCTTTATATATCATATAGCTGTATACCTATCTATACTAATATTATAAAGCTGAAGAGTTTGTTTGTTTGTTTGAACGCGCTAAACTCAGGAACTACTGGTCCGAATTAAAAAAAAATTCAGTGTTGGATAGCCCACTTATCGAGGAAGGCTATAGGCTATATAAAATTACGCTACGACGAGTAGGAGCGGAGCAGCAATGAAAAATGTTGCAAGAACGGAGAAAATTCTCTTATATGAAACACGAAGTTGCTCGGGTCAGCTAGTATACATAATATATACCTTTTATATCGGTGTGTTTTACTGTGAGATAAGAGCGTGAAGTGAAGCCATAGACAGACAGTAGTATTGTATGCAATATAGTGTACAATACAACCTCCAAAACACTGGACCCAAATATACAACAGACGTTATACCAACCAGACTTCACCTAAAAAATAATAAACTAGGTCGGACCGTCTAAGTGAATACTACGAGACGGTTGTTATTCCGCAGGCGAACGAAACTTCTAGTACAAGTAATATATATAAAAGTTTAGCCTGATATAGTTAAGTTTCATGCCTAGCTAAAATAAAGTTACATCTTTCAATTCTAGACTATATTGGACTATATACATGAATATACTCGTGCAGACTATAAAGTCTGAAGATACATTGCGATTCCCGATTAAACATTTGAATTATGATTCGACTGTATTGTATTATACACCAGATATGTTACTTCCATGGTAATGGACGTCGAAATTATGATCTAGATTATTGAATTACTAATAAGATAGATTTTATTCGCGACTTCGCTAGATTATGTTAGTAACAGTATTTTTGCTGGATGAAAGGTACAGTAAGATAAGGATATGTTACTTTCTGTAAACCGGACAACGTGTATGCGAAATTACATGATGATCGGTCAAGAAGTTAAGGGGTGACAGCGTAACAAATCAATTTACATCCGCATTTATACACAATATTAAACTAGGGTTAAGATTAGGATTGTAGACGTGTTGACGTTTTAGCTAATAAGTAGCGAAATTTATATGGAAAGATATAGCTATTATTCTTATAATTACGCTTTAACTGTTTTGGAAGGGATTGTGTGAACCGATTTTGTTTTGAGATTAGTAGTATCTTCATTTTTCGGATAGATTATAGGAATACGTAAACAATTGTACAGTTGAAAAGTTACTTGAATTCTAATACAACAAGTAGAAATAGATCACCAATGTTTCGGCTGGAAAACCCCGCACTAAAATCGACGTAGGATGCGAGTTTGATCACCATAGGAAAAGAAAATATCACCGTAGACAGTTGAGTGTATACTACAGCATTGAATGTTCGAATATTTGTAAAGGTACCAACGTTATAGGAATAGTACTTACCTTAAAGTCAAAACAGACTACTTAAAGAGTTGCTGTACTTTTAGCCAGTTTCACTCACTGATCGGTAAACGATTAGCGAGGTTAAGCAACATTGGGTGCGGTGACCCCTTAGTGGTATTTAATCTGAGCGTCTAAACACGTAAAAAGTCGCACCTGGTTTTTGACAAATTGACAGCAACCGTTAAGCCATGTCAGAGGCCTATGGGCGGCTTGAACAACTCTTGACAACAGGTTGGCCACTAACTAACACTAACACTAACACGAAAAGAAAGAAAAACCAGTAATATTTTACCTTTGCGCTGGAGATAGCAAAGTTTTTTGGAGAGTCGATATCTGGTATCCCTAGTATTGGAAGCGTCCAGGCTATGGTAGCTGCTTACTAGGCAAGCTGTTATCGTGTTAGCGACGTTGTCTTTATGAAAAGATAAAGCACTACTCTAACAAATCTTCCTTTCTTCTTTCGATCCTGGGTCCCTCAAACGGGGCGTGAAAAGCATTTCCTTAGACTGTCAAAGGAGAAACATCGGCACCACTTCATTTGAGGACGTGGTGTGGACTTCGCTCGTGGACTAGACGACTGCTTACCATGAGGCGGCGTGAAGTCAATTTGACCGGCAATACTAATAAAAAAGGAATCCAATACCCTACATCCATTCCCAAACATCACAGCTACTAACTTACGGACAAGACTATCCTCTTCCAATCGAACCTAACAATAAATAAGACAAATCTTTTACAGGGACGTGGGCAAATAAAAATCGCGTAATATATGGCAGCTGAAGAAAGAAGGTAGGTCGAATGTGCCGGGGCATTGAACGTGAGGCATTCGCAATATCTACATCGCTAGACATTTTATTGTCCGGAACACAGGTGACGGCACAAAACACTTTTAATGTCCCTCCCCAAACGCCTCAAAGTGCCTCCTTCCTAGATCGGTTTCTGAAGACCTAAAATGTTTTGCTGAAATACAACACAATATAGAAGGTTTCTTTCAGTGACCTCGAAATATTGGAAAGGAAAGCTTTTTGGGTTATCCGACCCAATTTTTAGGGTTCTCTAGTTCTGTAATGGAAGCTTAATCTGTTTTACTTTGAAAGATTATTTTTTTGGCTGTTCGACAAGTCTATGTTTACTTAAGAACCTAGCTGAAATTTATGTCATTGCTTATGTAAAGGTGTATATAATGTACATGGCCTGAAAAATTAAGCTATGTTTTGAAGTAAAATTTAATATCGAAAAGAAAATATACCTATACTAAAATGAAAAACAAGTATTTCACCATGATTCTTATAAACGTCAAAGCTTGGAGAGTTCATTAAATCATAAACGAGGACAAAGATAATCCCTTGCAGCCGGGGCTGAACCTGTCGCAGGTTCAAATCCTGTGTCGTCATAATTGGTCGAGATTGCGGGTTCAAACACTGCTTTAGCATTCGTCCTTTTCAACCTTGCTTGCTTACAAATTGAATTAACTAAAGTTTCATTTAGCTAGGTTGAGCAAAAGGTTGAACCTATGAAGAGGTTCTTAAACATTGCTATTAAAAACAAGTGAGAAACGGTTATGAATAGCCGTAAATCTTAGAGTTCGAAAAAATTGTATCACGTGACCTTGAGGTCAGAGGACAAAGGTCATAGTCATTTCAGGGATATATCGATTATGTTGAGTCGAATGGCGTTAACCGCGAGTCTCTAGCTCTTACGGTTCTTGAGTTGAAAGTTGTATAACAGACAGACGGGCGGACGGACGGACAAAGCTATTGTATAAAAGTTTTTCCGAAATCTTAAAACAAAACGAGATACGCCTCTTTATCTAAAGAGTAAGCACTAAGCAGGTAAGTATCACACCTATGTTATAGTCTAAAGATCAAAAGTTAAAATATATTGACTGCACGGCTGGCATAGTGGTTTAAGTGGTCAGCTCGCCATTGCCACTGCGCCGAATGTTGTGGGTTCGAATCCCGAACGAGACAAAACTTTGTGTGATCCACAAATGTTTGTTCCAAGTCTGTGTGTTCTTTGTGTCCGTTGTTTGAATGTTTGTAAAGTACCCCGCGACACAGGAATTACACAGAGTGCGGCAGTTGTCTTTTTAAAAATTGTAAAATATTAAATTAATTATATATGATTTACCTATATACTAAGAACATGTTTTACCTATATATTTAAATATTGTTTGTTTAAATACAAATGTATACACCGAAGTCACCTTGTCATTGTTGAGGGTCACTTGGTGTGGTAGGTAACATTCAATTAGGCTTTTGGGTGACATAATTTCTATTTTTAGATTATCTACACATAACAGAGGGGCCGTGATGCAATCGAAATCCATCGTGTTATAGCAGAATTGCTACGATTCCGGTCAGCAAAATAAGTAGCTGAACATTTATTAAATGTTTTTATTAACCTGTCGAGTATTGGAATGCCAGAAATATTTAAAATCTACTGTCTTTTGCCGCCGCCGTTGTGCCTGCCAGTCAATAGGTTAAAAGAATCCTAATTAACATTTTGTATTTTTCACTATAATTAAATAAATCTTTAACTATTACTGTTTTAAAAACTAATGTAAGATATAATTAAAAAATGGAAGGAATCTAAATCTTTTAACTGCGTATCCAGTTATGTTGCTGTCGGTACAACAACGATTTTACAAACGAGTTGGTTTATAAGTTCAAAAGATCTCAGGTTTCAACTTCCATTTCAGGTCATTTCATTGTCGGGTTTCCCTGACGCATAATTATGAGTAACAGATCGGTGTTTGGAACTTTGAACAGTGATCTGTAAACAACAATTGGCTAGTCTTATACGTAGGACTACAAAACTAGTGCGAAATCTGTAGATGTTCCACATCTGTAGAGATGTGGAACATCTACAGATTTCGCACTAGTTTTGTAGTAGCATAAGAGACGATATAATAATAATAATAATAAATCGATGTTACCATTCCGCATGACGAGAATCTTGTGAAAGCAGAAAAAGAAAAAAGAGTTGAAATACTTGGACCTAGCTCACGAGATTGTCGACATCTGGCGTGTGGACTCGGCGATCATTGTGCCGATAGTCATTACAGTCAATGGTTTAATACCTAAGAGCCTCGACCACCACCTGCAGAGGCTCGCGTTAGATGGCTGGATCAAGTCCTTGATGCAAAAGGCAGTACTACTCGACACGGCGCGTATTGTGAGGAGATTCCTCTCTCTGGGGCCCTAACCACCGGCAGCTTGGACCCTGTTCCCGATGTCTGTGGGTCATATCAGTTTTTATATTTTTAAATATGTATAGATTATATTTATATTTAAAAATGTAATTATTAGAGAAAAAAAAGAGTAATAAAGAGAATAATAATAATATCATCCATAGTTAGCAATATACCGGTCCACCAGACACCCATACCCATAGCCCATATATTACAATCCATACGTAGTAATAGTCCTATGCCTGCTGTGGCTAGTGCCGCTGTAGGTGTTCCACCCACCTTTAATTAAAACTCTCGAAGGGCCTCTTCACGTTGAACCCATGTCTCCGTGTAAGCCTACCAAAGGGCCAGGTATTTTCTAATATAATATGTTAGAAAGTACCTGTGATAAGAGAAACATATACATAATAATAATATTCTACCACATACTCACAACACCATCTAGCCCAAACTAAGCAGAGCTTGTACTATGGGTACTAGACAATGGATAAACATACATATATACCTTTTTTTGTTGTAAATATATACTTATTATACATAGAAACAGCCAGACAAGACAAACATCCATGTTCATGCACACAAATGTTTGACTTGTGCGGGAATCGAACCCGCGACCTCAGGTGTGGCAGTCCGTTGCACTAACCACTACGCCATCGAGGCCGACATACCTCGAAGCACGATATGATAAAATGCACACAAATAAGAATCGAACCCACGACACGCGCTAAAGAGGCTCTGATTACTGAGACCACAGCATCACTCGTTCAACAAGTTTGTATACAATAAGTCACAAATTATTATATAAAGTCTTCCTCCCTAGCCTTTATTATTCCCAAGTCACTTAGGGTCGACTTTTCTGGTCTAACCGGATTTGACTGGATATCAGTTTTTACACGGAGCGGCTATCACCTGACCTCCGCAACCCAAAGGCTAACGATACCCTAAGGCTAGACCAGTGTCAGGATATCATAGGGCACTTGACTTTCTCAATAACGACTGCCATAGATGTTCATGGCAGCCGGGGCCGACGGCTTAACGTGCTCTCCGAGGCACGGAGCAGATGATGATTGTCAATCAATACGCACATTATTTCGAAAAGTCATATAACTTCCGAAAGTCAGAGGTGCGCGACGTGGGTTCGAATCCGAGACCCTCTGCATTGCAGTCTGTTGGTCTCCCCACTGAGCTATCACTGCTATACATTTCACAATTATTTTACTACATAATTATTACAAAAGTGGAAGTTTGTAAAGGTGTCAGGCAGTTTGTTACTCGATCACCTCGTTGGAAGCACATAATTATGGAGACACATAGGATTATTTTTAACTCTCAACTTAAATAATTTTAGCAATTCATTAGTTCCTAAGTTATTAATAGATGGCGCTCGTCGAACGTCGCCACTTTTTTACAAGGTCGATGCCAAGCTACCATCGGCGTATCTGAGGTAGGTTATTTTCCAGAGGAGGCCCGGTTCCTTAACAGCGATGTGTTACATAAAATCCTAGAATATTAGGTCGAAACCAACCACCCCGGGCTAAACCCTAGCCAATTCTGAGGTAAGTACCCGGAAAGTAATCCCCACAATTTTGAGTTGAAACATAATACCAGGGTACCAGGCAGTTCTGGAGTAAGTAAGTCCCACCAGAAAAATTCGCCATTGCAGGCTACCTTATATATCGGAATAACAAAATGATATTTAAATAAAATCAAGCTAAGTCGCGGCCGATCACGAGGTGGTGTTGAAGAGATGATCCCTATTACGTGCTGCGTTTGACCTAAACACTTGACGCGATTGTATGGCTTCACCGTTTTACCTGCATAGTGCAGGTACGTTTTACTGCTATGCGTTTATGAAGAGCTTGTTCATTTTGTTCTGGTTCAAGATTTGGTATATAACAGATAGGCATAGATAGAACACACTCAATTTTCACCAGTAATCTTTGTAAGTAGTAATCTAGATTTCATGCTACTATAGAGAATTTCCAAATATCCATAAGTATATAGGTATAATAATATCAATCCTGCTTATAAACTGACCCACTGCTGAACACAGGCCTCTTCTCTCACACTGTGAGAAACGTCAGGCCATAGTGACTCAGTGCGGGATGGCGGCCTTCTTCGAGAACATTCTTGCATTCTCAGCTTCACCATATTTTCATTTAACGTTAAAGCGAGCGATGATTAAGTATTTTCTACAGACATAACTTCGAAATATCATAGATGCCTTCGAGATCGACCTTTGCGTGACAGTCCAACGGTCTCCCACTAGGCTAAAGCAGCTTGTCGGAAAATAAAACAATAACATAATTAATATTGTTCTAGAATACACGAAATATGTCCTAAGCATTGTCAAATTAACCCAGCTGACCTCCAGACATTCATAACCGCCAGCAACGTGATATTTAATCTAGCTGTTATTACTTTTAGACCTCTAGATTAAATGTCTAATGTTTACTCGCCATGTTATGACATTTCGCCACAAATTACAAACATACAGATGCACTCTATGTACAAAAATTGTTAGTGCTGCTGAGAATTTCTACGACGCCAAACCACCCACTATACTATAATATTATTGTGCCTTTCCTTTCTATTTTTAGAGTTCGAAGAAACTCTTATACAACAGCTTTGTCCGTCCGTCTGTCTGTCTGTTATACAACTTTCAACTCAAGAACCGTAAGAGATAGAGACTCGCGGTCAACGCCATTCGACTGAGCATAGTCGATATACCCCGAAATGACTATGACCTTAACCCTCTGACCTCAAGATCACATGGTATCACGTGACCTTTGCATATTACTTGAAACATTATTTCGAAGTCTAAGATTTACGGCAATTCATTGCCGTTTCTCACTTGTTTGTCATATAGGTATATATATATATTATGTTTAATATTTAACAGTGTATATCTGTCAATATAATGTTTCAGTGGTAATAATTGATAACATTAAATGAAAATCTTATTAGCCACTTCTTTTTTCTGTTATTTGCCTGAGTTACTGGCACACGATATTCAAAAGGTTTTCGAACGACATGTCATCTTCAAACTCATGTCAAGTGTTTTTATTGATTGTTAAGTCATAAGTCATAAGTCATTTATTTCAGAACAAATTACATTTGTGTTGAAAATAATTTCGCATTTAGTAAAATAAAACCGAAACAAGCACATTAATATTATGACAAAGTTAAATACAATTGAATATAACATAATAAGGTCAAGAATAATTAAAAAAAACAATCCCATTCATTTCATGTCAAAAAATAAAATAATATATAAAAACCAGTCAGAACAATGTAAAAAAAACCTTGCTACCTCAGTCAGCGAATCAGAGCAGTTGACATGCATACGACTGCCTGTTTTCTGTGTTGATCCGTCTTTAAAGAACCGGTGTTTAAAAGCCGAGTTAAAAACCACTGTCAGCCATTCTTCTGACACATGCTGAACTTGTAGGTTCTATTTGTACACTCTTCTTTTGTTCTTTTTATTTCGCTTTGTGTATTGTTTACCGCAATTTATGTTAACTTTTACTGTGTTTATTATGTACCGTCTCTATATTCCTACACATGCATAGATTCTGTGATTTTGAATCAATCGGACATTTTGCTAACATGATTCTTGATTTGGCCTTGTATACATAACTGTTCTGTAGACATATCATGCTGCTTATTATTGTAACAATATCGCTCTTACGTCAAAGAATTATTGAAGGCGAAAGATGGCCTACAGTTTAACATACCATTATTATACAAATTAGATAAACATATTGAAGAAATATCTTGAGTAATCGAATTTCGTTTCAATGACATATGTACATATGTAAAACAAGTAGACTTTTCTTGACAATGCTTTGAATGCCAGAGATAATTAAAAACCTACTGTGTCTTGCCGCTGGTGTTCCGCTGCGACTTAATAGATTAATCCTAACTTCCTAACTAATCTTCTTTCCTGGGTTTTTTTCTTTTTTTTTTACGTGTTCCCTGTTTCCAAGAGTTATTCAAGCCAGTACTCTGACACGGCTTAACGACTGCTGTCAATTTGACAACAACCAGAACCGACTTTATACGTGCCCTCCGAAGCACAGAGACGCTCAGATGAAATACCACTAAGCGGTCACCCATCTATAGACTGACCGCACTCAACGTTGCTTAACCTCGCTAATCGTTTACCGGTTAGTGAGTGCAACTGGCTAACCTAACTAATAGTAGGTATAAATGCGAATGTCAGTTGTTTTGTTACGTTTTAACTCCTTAACTACTAGACCAAACACCATAAAATTTCGCATGTCACGTTGTTAACAGTACAGAATAGGGCATAGGGTACCTTTAAAGTACAAAAAATATTGTTAATAATAAACCTACTAATAATAAAACTAGTTATCTAATAAATTATATTAATTGATTGAAGTATGAAGAGCAAACGTATCATACACTGCTCTCCCCTCGCTGCCTTATCAAATGACATTCGCGTTGACGTTAGCGGCTCGCCCGGTTGATACGTAGGCGATAGTGACAGCAAGTGAAGGAAGATACATTTTGCGCATGTTCTTGTATATATATTTTTATTAAGATATAATATTTTTATTAAGAATTTGCATTTACTTTGTTCTTTAAAAGGTTTTTGTTAATATAAGTTCTTGTTGTACACTTTGTTTCGTTTGTGATATTTTTTTCTAGTGTGTCCCCTTCTCTGGCGCAATAAATGTTTCTTTCTGCTGTCTAATATTGAAATTTGTTTAATGAGAGTAAGTTTTATTACTTATGTTTCTAACGACATGTTCAACGAGTGCCATTATCTTGTTTAACCAGTCCCGCTGTATATTATCGTTTCACTCCACAACTCGTAAGGATAAGAATATGTTCAAAACCATATATGTATATAAGATACTAGATGTGCCCGCGTTGTCACTAGCGTTTATGATTACTGCGCCGCCCCCGTAGGTCGCAGCGTAATGTTATACAGCCTATAACCTTCCTCGATAAATAAGTTATCCAACAATAAAATAATTTTTCAATTCGAACCAGTAGTTTCTGAGATTAGCGCGTTCAAACAAACAAACAAACTCTTCAGCTTTATAATATTAGTATTTATAAGAACACTAGATATGCCCGTAGTTTCACCCGCGTTTATAGTAACTGCGCCGCTCCCATGGGTCGTAGCGTGATGTTATATAGCCTATAGCCTTCCTCGATAAATAGGCTAACCAACACTAAAATAATTTTTCAATTTGAACCAGTAGTTCCTGAGATTAGCGCGTTCAAACAAACAAACAAACTCTTTAGCTTTATAATATTAGTATAGATATAAGTGTACCCTCTTTCCACGTCGTTTAATACAAATTCCACTTTATTTCCTCATTACATGTTCTACCACATGTCAGAGTTACAAGTTCGTAAGTAATTTCGGTAAGTAGAACAACTTTGACATTGAAACACAAACTCTTTGTTGGCATTTGCGTGTCTACTTGTCTTTTTGGATATTAAATTGTGCTACATTTGAGATGTGTTATTAACTTATTACTTAGTAAGTTAACCGACAACCACGCGAATTGTGTCAAAGGTGGGTTATGAATTTTCACGATTAGAGTTTTTGCGATCTTGGGTTTTGGGTTAATTCAAATTGTTTTTCTGTTTCTACTGTGCATGATAACTTGCTAGCTTCCCTAGGGAACAGTACACAGTTTCTGGATAAAATGTACTCTATGTAATTATAAAAGTAGCTTTTACTGGTGTCTAAGCTAAACTAATGAACTTTGGTACGGAGATTGATCTTAGGAATAATGTATGTGCATACTTTTTTGAAAAGATACAAAGATCTGTTTCTACCTTTTTGAAGTAGTATTTAGAGACCTGAAGGCCTAAATTAAATTAGATTAAAGCTACTTACTACGAAAAAAGCAGCGATAGCTCAGTGGGGAGACCAACAGACTGCAATGCAGAGGGTCTCGGGTTCGAAACCAGACTCGACACGGACTTTCAGAAGTTATATGACTTTTCGAAATTATGTGCGTACTAAATGGGCAATTGTGAATGACGACTCGATGGCGTAGTGGTTAGTGTAACCGACTGCCACGCCTGAGGTCGTGGGTTCGATTCCCGCACAAGTCAAACATTTATATGCATGAACATGGATGTTTGTCTTGGTCTGGGAGTTTCTATGTATAATATGTATGTATTTACATAAAAAAAGTATATATGTATGTTTATCCATTGTCTAGTACCCATAGTACAAGCTCTGCTTAGTTTGGGCTAGATGGTGTTGTGTGTATGTGATAGAATATTATTATTATTATTAATTATCGCCCGCTTGAATGGTGAAGGAAAACTTTTTGAGGAGACCTGCAAGTCTGAGAGTTCTTCATGACGTTCTTGAAGATATGTTATGTTTCTCCAGCGTGGTAGACTGCGGCTTAACTCATCTCACGCTGAGAAGAGGCCCGTGCCTAGGTTACATACAGAGCTGTTACTATTATTATGTTTATATATATATATATATATAATTTAATAAGTTGTTGCTAATTCTATAACTATTATGTGTTTGATCGTCTTTTACCAGTTTCGTGATTATCTACCTTTCAACAAAAAAACCGGAATTACCAAAAGGTCTCCAAGCCACTTTAACCAGCAGAGAAATAATTAAACAGTTCCTACTCTGTAAAGGAAACCAACAAAACCGTCAAGAATACTCTGGGAACACAATAAAAATACCATCTACTTTCCATTGTTTAACATGGAGGCGCACCATAACCCTCGACGTTTAATTAGACGCGTTGTCAGAACACAAAGGGTCTGGACAACAATTACTGTATTAATAACATTGTTTGGACTAACTTTTCGCAAGCAATAAGGGTCCCGAGCCTTGTTGTCCCGGATCTCCCTGATTAAGCAGGATTTTTGTCAAGTCAAACCTTTTACCGTATGCGGGTAGATGGAAATTGGTTAATTACACTTTATCGCGCGGTAATTATAACAGTATGGCGCTTGATGGTTATGGGGAGCCTTTGGTTTAAGGGATCCAATTATGCGGAGAAGTATTTGGTGCAGTTGACAGTTAAGGAGTATTTATTTTTCTTCCGAATATGTCCATCGTTGGTTGTTTAAAATAGTTGATCAATTCAATGATATGAACGTAAGTGTAGATTTGATGATCATGAAAGAAAAGAGTATTTTTGTTACGAACTAATGTGGCATGCCATGTCTGACGGTAAGTGGTTACAGCTTATGAACATTTGCACAGCACAGTGACCATGTGCAAAGTTCGATCCGCCCGTTGATAGCGCCTCTTTAAAGAGTGCGAGAAAACACAAGAGAACTTTATTTGGCGAGATTTTCTATAGGGTTGGCTTACTAGCCCAAATACTGATAAGCGGCAATTAATTCGCCCTCTTTTTTTTCCACTAAGTTGGCAAACAAGCATACCTGATGGTACCTGATGGTAAGTGGTCACCGTAGCCTATAGACGCCTGCAACACCAGAGGCATCACTTGCGCGTTCCCTACCCTTTAGGAATAAAAGGAAGTGAGAAGGAGAAGGAGCTGGGAGGGAGAAAGAGGGTGATTGGGCCTCCGGCACTCTCACTCACCGAACGAAACACAACAGTAGGAATACTGCTGTTTCATGTTGATATTCTGTGAGAGGGTAGTCCTTCCCCGGTCGAGCCGGCCCATTCATGCTGAAATCAGCGAGGCTCTACGACACTATTATCATATTACGTAAGACTTTAATATAACCGAACACATCTGTGAATATAACACATCTCTGACTGACCTTTTGGGCTCCAACCAGCGTGATGTCATAGAAGTTACACAGTATAGATTTATACCACCAACTTGATAATTTCTCACTAACATAGCATTTCACACATACACGATACCACACAAGGACAAAAGCTTCACCCACACATAATTAAATTAGTCGACGTTCATCATTAGCAACGACGAGCTTTACTGTACAAGCAGACCTGATTTTAAGCGGTACCGGCCTATTGCAGCACAAGGGGTAGCTCACCCTTTCATCTAACTAATATTATAAATGCAAATATGAGTTTGTTTGTTTGTTATGCTTTCACGCCTTAATTACTTGACCGATGATCATTCAAATTTCGCACACACGTTGTTAGGTGGAAAGAAAAGGATATAGGGTACCTTTTCCTTCTCATCCAAAAAAGTACCTACTGTTACTTACCTTTTTTTGACCCAGTAAAATCTTTTATGGAAATCCTTTCCCCCGGGGGGGTGGGCGGTTATGTGAGACTCTGCGCCCCTGAAGGGGGTCGGTATACACACTATAAACCTGGGGTAAGCAATCCCTAACTTAACCTACATTTACGCAAGCCAAGCCGCGAGCGAAACCTAGTCTTTAATAAAGAAATCACTATTCATATTCATATTCATATTCATTTATTCAATAACAATTTTTACATCGTGTTTGAAAATTATTACATAAAAATTATAAAAACTACAGAATGGCATTATAAATTCAAATCATTAAATTATTTAAGATAAACAGTCACTTACTCATATTATGGATATATTATATTACATTATTAAATCAGAAAGAAAAAAAAATAATAATAAAGATGTCAATGACACATTATTTATAAATCACCAACTGAATAGTAACACCCCTTCAAAAGAAATGTTTTTAGTTTCATTTGAAACTCGGACTTGTACAATAATGTTTTTAGTTCGATAGGTAATTTATTAAACAACTTGATCGATCTATGAGAAGTACTATGCTTAACAATATTCAGATGAGGAACAGTTTTAGACTGAAAGTCTTTCCTTCTCGTATTCTCCCTTGTTACTCTATCTTTCATATTCAGATATGTGTTTTGCAAAATTGGTGAGCAATACCAGAATATACAAACTCGGTACAGTCAGTATCTCTAAATCTTGAAAGTATTTTCTGCAAGATACATCTTGTCTAATACAAACTATAGTTCTAATTGCCCTTTTTTGTAGTATGAACGCCCTTTGGATAATATAGTCATAGCTCCCTCCCCAGAACATAATACTATATCTAAGTTTGGACTCTATTAGAGCAAAATAGACTTGCCGAAGATGTGAAACACCGACTACGTTACGCAGACTTCTCAAAACATAACAAGCCGAGCTAATGGACCCTTCCAGAATAGTAAGTTCTTGTTTCCAGTTAAGATGTTCATCAACGTGAACACCGAGGAATCTAGCCGAATGTACTGAGCTGACACTCTCGCCGTTAGTAACACAACATATATTGTCTTTCTTTTTTGCCGTAGACCGGAACAGCATGACATTTGTTTTGCTAGGATTTACATTGAGACCGTTAAATGTAAACCAATCATGAAAAATCTGTAAAGCAGCATTGATTTTTACGTTAAGACCATCAGTGTCATTGGCCGAGACAATGGCATTAGTGTCGTCAGCAAACATTATTAATTTTGCGGTGCCCATTGATAATTTAGTTACGTAATTAACTAGATCATTGATGAAAATAATAAAAAATAATGGACCTAAAACTGAACCTTGGGGAACACCACGTCTCATCTCAGTCATTTTAGATGTATATGGTTTCTCCCATCTACTTCTGTAGTCTGTAGTCTGTAGTCTTCTATTTACCACAAAGCACAAATATTATAAGACCTTTGACAGCACAGCGCTTCTTTAAAGAGCCTGGAAATCAGGTGGACTGCCCTAATTGTAATAAAAGCCTAGCATTCGGGACCTGACAATTATTAAAATGTCAAACACAATTGTTTCTGGTCACTGGTGTGCCGCTGCGACTTAATAAGTTGAACAATCATTGTTATTCTAACGTCACAAAATGTCCTTTGAGAAATAGCCGTTTAAAGCCTTATTGTAAATCGGCCCTTAATGTAATGTACTCTGTTTTAATATAATGGGTTATTATATTTGAGTTAGTGTTTAGACAGCGTGTGTCCCTTATCAAGCCCGTACACTTGAGTAGAGGGCTCAGTAAACACTGATCCCTATTATATTTGGTAAGCATTCTCAACTGTCAAGGTTGTGCGTAAGTTTATAATGTTAGCCAGTTTCATTATTGCTAATTGTTTTATTGACTTTAATTTGTAGTTCATGTTTCTGCTGTTGTTTTTAATGTGAGACTTTGAAATTTCTTTGGTGTTTTCTCTATTTTTTTTTATGTGATAGGAGGCAAACGAGCAGATGGATCGCCTGATGGTAAGCGATTACCGCCGCCCATGGACACCCGCAACACCAGAGGAGTTACAAGTGCGTTGCCGACCTTTTAAAAAGGAGTTCACTCTTTTATTGAAGGTTTGTAGGTCGTATTGGTCCGGAAATACCGCAGGCGACAGTTCATTCCACAGTTTAGTTGCGCTAGGCAAACATTTCTAGAAAAACGCACAGTAGTGGACTGCCAACCATCTACATGATGGGGATAGGAATTCTGTCACGTAGGACGATGGCGAACAGAGGCGGCAGGGATCAGTCCGAACAATTCCTCGGAGCACTCCCCATAGTAAAAGCGATAGAAGATGCATAGCGAGGCTACATCTCTAGGCAGCCCCAAGGGGTGTAGCCGATTTGAAACAACCTGACAGTCGACGATTCGACTATAAAATATTATAATAATGTCCTCTGGACCGCATTCCTGTCATGGCAGCCATTTTTATTGAACAGGATAGTGCACAAGTATGTGAGCAAATACTAGTGTAGTCTCCGATCCAAATCTCCTACAACCCGATGGGACGGCAATTCGACACGACCGGAGAGATCAAGTGCAGGTCCAACGGCTTCACGAGCTAAAGCACAGGGCTGTCTATCACAGCCAACTTCCTGACTCCAGGCTACTACTATAATTTTAAGCAAAAATATTCAATAACTTTTTATTGGCTTGACCTGGGATTCCAATCCAAAACCTCATGCACAACAGTAGCATTTATTACCGCTGCTCCACGAAGTGATTATCAAGTGAAAATGGCTACAGATGTCAAAATGCAGGTGTAATATGCCTCTAAATACTTCTGCAGAGATGTATAGACAACTCTATATATCATAAAAACTGGAATTATTTCATTTTAGTCAATGTGTGCATTGAATTCAAAACGCATTTATTTGCATACGTTTCGCTAGAAAAAAGTAGAACGATCGGTCAATAGTACTTTAGGTCAATGAAATGCAAGCAACATGTACGGCAGAGTAAATATGGAGCAAAACTTTTTACAAAATCGAGCCAGGTAACTTTAGAAGTATATTATGGAAAAAGTGTTTTTGCTCGCGTTTATGTTGATTTTGTCATTAAATTGGGATCCCTCGAGACCAGCACTTTTTCTAGATGTACCCTATGCAGTGGTCTCGAAAGTTGAAATGCGAAATTGGTAGATCTACCGAGTAAAATCGGTATATTTGGACCAAAAAAATCGTTAAATTGAAGAAATTTGATCAATTCTCTATATTTTAGGCCGGCTGACATTTTTTTACCTACTGAACCTACCACGGTAAGCGAGTTAAAATTAAGAAATTTGATCAAATCTGTATATATGTATATACATATATAAAACTCTTCCGTTACTGAGTGACTGACAGACAACGCACAGCCGAAACTACTGAACGCAAGAAGCTGAGATTTGGCATGTATGTTCCTTGGAGAGTGTAGGGGAGCACTAAGAGAGGATTTTTGGAAATTCCACCCCGAAGGGGGTGAAAGGGGTGAAATCCGATATTCACACGGGAACACAAATTTTTGTCCCGTGTTACTCGAAGCCACAACACACGGGAAAGGGGCAGTGGCGAGTCAACCACTTCAGTCACCGAAACTTCACAATACTTAATATTACTCAGGAAGTACAAATAAACTGTATTTCGCATGAAATCATTTCAAAGTCAAAATCAAAAAACATTTATTCATTTAGGTCACAAAGTAACACTTATGAACGTCAAAATATATACGTTAGTGAGTTTACTAAGGTATTTCATAATCATAATTGAGTAGTGTTGTGAATTGGTCATAACTCATGCGGCAGACGACTGTGTTAACAACTAATTAACTAATCAGATCAGTTGACAGAACGCCGTGTTCGAATCTAATATGGTCGAGAATAGTATTTGGCTTGGCTGCCATCTTCTGTGGAGTAATAGCTTAATCACACCACGCAACGTTAGGATGTATTCCTGAGACGTTGTTCTGACTGTCTCGGCAGCGCAGCGGTAGTGTTTGCGAGTATGTGTCACCTCTTGAGTTCGCTTTCGGCGTTGAGAAGAGTGTTAGGAAAGTGTAGGCTAAGTTATGTTATATTTTTTTTTCGGATGTAAGGTACCCAATATCCTTTTCCGAACTTTCGGAGCGGATTTGCCAACCAGGTTGGGGTGGGCGACCAGTTATGCCGGGCCAGTTTTGGAGTGCCATCCTGCGGCTGCGCGCTTCCCGCTTGTAGACGGGGTACGCGGGGCTGCTGGCTGTGTACTGCCCCTTGCAGTTGACGCAGGACGGGGGTTGCTCCTGGTGCAGGTGCTTTCCGGGCACGGATGCTTCGGAAAGTATTTGCACCAGATTGCGAGACGGGAGGCGACCCCGGCCTGCCACGAGTGTGGGGCTCCGGAAGACACGGCGCTCCACACGCTGGAGGCGTGTGCCGCGTGGGGGCCGCAGCGGCACACGCTTTCGGCCATAATAGGCGGAGATTTCTCCCTGCCGAGCGTGATCAACGCCATGCTCGGCAGGCAGTGGTCTCCTTCTGCGAAGCTGTCATGGCGCAGAAGGAAACCGCGGAGAGGGTCAGGGAGAACAATCTCCTCGCTGACCCTCTCCGGCGCAGACGGACGGGAGCAAGAAGGAGGTGATTTGCCCGCCTTTTCGCTCCTGTATAGTGGGGTCACTGGTACAGAGTCGGGGGACTCTCTACCGGCTTGCACGGCCCCACACGTCTGAGGGATGGCCTTGGTGAGCAAGGCCTTCCCTCCACAGGTGCTGAGGCCCGGTCACCATCAGCCGGGCCAACCGCCGGGGCGGGATGGTGATTGCTAACGCGACCCCATCCCGCCCCACTCCGTCGGTGGAGGGACTGCTCACCCCAGGTTTTTAGTGTGTATACCGACCCCCTTCAGGGGCGGAGAGTCTCACATAACCACCCTTCCTCCCCCCCCCGGGTGAGGGGGTTTCCAAAAAGGATTTCCCTGGGTCAAAACAAAAAAAAAAAGGACGGGGGTTGCTCCTTGGGTTGTGGGCATTCGTGTGCGTGGTGTCCGCCACCGCACCGCACGCAGGCCAGTGGCCTGTGGCAGTTCTGGGAGCTGTGGCGGAGTCCCTGGCAGCGATGGCATTGCGACGGGCCCTTCTTGCCCCTCCAGGCCTCAACAATCACTCCGGACATGAGAAGCACCTCATTAATTGCGTACGCGGTCTGTGCGGTGGCACTCCCTTGCCGGTCAAGTCTTTGGTGATTTTCTGACACCCTGACGACGTGTATGCGAAATTCATGCTGATCGGTGGAGTAATTTAGGCGTTAAAGCGTAACAAACAGTCAAACTCACATTCGCATTTATAATACTAGCTGCACCACCAACAATCGGTTTAGTAGCTTCTGCGTGAAAGGGTAACAAACATCCATTCATCCATCCTCACAAACTTTCACATTTATTACATTAATATTATTATTATTATCAGCCTGTATTGTCCCACTGCAGGGCAAAGGCTTCCCGCTTTTCCATATATCCATTTTATGCGCTTGTTTGCACATAATAGGGATCTAAGGGTCTCTCCTGGTTTTATTACATTAGTAGGATTTAAATGTAACGTTGCAAAAGGTGTCCAATTCAGCATTTGCCAGACCGCTAGGCTGGGGCTGGCGCTGGTTACCTACTGGATCCCAATGTGAACACGCGGCTGTCACACTAGTCATGATAAAAGCATGTGTCGGATCACTGGCGTCTGTCTAAATAAAGGAAAGATGTTGAAATGCGAATAACTACAATAACAGCGAATATCAGCGCTGTATTAATCTATCCCACGGCTGGGCTGTGGAGGAACAGGGTGTGATGCCCCTTTAATACAAATGCAGAATCCTCCGACCAGGCTGGTTGATCGTGCCTGGCGGGCCGCGGCCCGACGGTTGATGTCGGGAGCTCGTTTATATAATGAGCTGGGTAAATGTCACTTGTGCGATTCAGCATTGTGTGACGTCATGTTTAGCGCGATTGTATATAGCGCCATCAGTTAGATGTAGGCTGAACTTCTTCATCTGTGCGGAGTCGCCATGGGCAGTGTGAAAGGGTTGGGCCGTAGTCCAACATGCTGGCTCAGTGCAGGTTGGTAAACTTCACATATCTTCGAGAACATTATGGAGAAATCCAGACATGCAGGTTTAAAAAGTTTCGAAAAGTCAGAGATGCTTTCCTTGGGATCGAACTCGAGACCTCTGCGTGACAGTCAAACAATTTTCCACTAGGTTATCGCTGCTATGCTAGCATTGGCTACAACTATGCATGTATATGCAAACATCATAAGTCATTAGTTCAATCTGGAGCTGGCATACATGTACATGGCGACGTTTAGCGAATACTTGCGCACTCGGCATCTGTCAAAGCGTCTCTCGGCACAGCGAGGGTAATGAAATTCCACCCGTCAATCTAACCAGCTAGTACACGAGACATAGAGCAATACTGATTTGGAGAACGTATTGTTTCAACACGTATTCTCGCTGAGATTTTATACAAGACTAGGTTTTGCCCTCAGCTTTGCTCGCTTAAATGTAGCTTAGTAGAAGTACTTTTTCTGGATGGAAGGCACCCTATGCCCTTTATACAAAGTGTATGCAAAATGTTATAATGATCGGTTAAGGCGTGAAAGCGTAACAAACAACCAAATAAACAAACAAACTCACATTCGCAATTTTATAACATTAGTTAAGATTGGGATAACGATAGCGATAGCTCAGTGGGGAGACCAACAGACTGCAATGCAGAGGGTCTTGGGTTCGAACCCACGTCGCGCACCTCTGACTTTCGGAAGTTATATGACTTTTCGAAATTATATGCGTATTGATTGACAATTATCGCCTGCTCCGTGCCTCGGAGAGCACGTTAAGCCGTTGGCCTCGGCTGCCATGAACATCTATGGCAGTCGTTATTGGGAAAGTCAGTATCCTCTAATATCCTGACACTGGTCTAGCCTAAGGGTATCGTTAGCCTTTGGGTTGTGGACGTCAGGTGGTAGCCGCTCCGTGTAAAACCTGATATCCAGTCAAATCCGGTTAGACTAAAAAAGCCGACCCCAAGTGACTTGTAAATAATAAAGGCTAAGGGAGAAGAGTTAAGATTGGGATAAACGAAAATACAAATCTTTTCTCTTTTTATATTAGTGTAGACGTAGATTACAAAGATTTATGCAAATTAGACTGCGCCGGTGGCATAGTGGCCTGGCAATTGTCACTGCCCTGAGTGTTGCGCTTTCGATACTCGCACGGAACAAAAAATTGCGTGATCCACATGTACATTGTTGATCCGAGTCTAGGTGTTCTTGGTGTCCATTGTTTCAATGTTTTAAAGTCTTCCTTGGTAAAGGATCTAGTCTAGAATGATTATTTATAAAGAAACTAGCTGTGCCCACAGTTTTACCCGCGTTTATAATTACTGCGCCGCCCCCGTGGTATTATATTTATAACCTCTAGCATTCCTCGATAAATAAGCTATCCAACACTAAATGATTTTTTCAATTCGAACCAGTAGTTCCTGAGATTAGCAGGTTCAATCAAACAAACAAATTCTTCAGCTTTATAATATTAGTATAAATTATTAGTTTCGTGACAGGTGTACAAAGTTGCGGTTCAAAAGTCGGGTCGGGCACTAAACAATTTTTTGGATTTAGAGAGCTAACGGCGTTTGATCCCAGTAAATCAGAAAGCTGATTTCGCAATTGATATTCGGTCGTATCTGATTACTGTCCCATCGGACTATGAGAATTAGGACATAGCGAGTGCACTTGTGTTTGCACACACACTTGTACACTAATATCTCCTGCACAGATGGCTAATAATTCGGTCTGGAGGACATTATGAGCTGAATCACAGATCGACCGAACTGCGCGATGCCAATAGGTACGTTTAAAGGCCTCACACGGGACGTTCTATTTTCATCTATTTACCAACCACATCACATTCTTATTTATGCTATACAATTGTAAATAATAGTTTAATCGTCGACTGCCAGGATGTTTCAAATCGGCTAGACCTCTTAACGCTGCGTAGAGATGTGACCTCGCTATGCATCTTCTATCGCTTTTACTATGGGGAGTGCTCCGAAGAATTGTTTGGACTGAACGCGACAGCATTTTAATCCCCATCATTTAGATGGTTGACAGTCCACAACTGGGCGTTTTACCAGAAATTTTCTGCCTCGCACAACACATCTGTGGAATGAACTGTCGCGTGCGGTATTTCCGAACCAATACAACCTTCAAAACTTTAAGAAAAAGCGTACTCCTTTTTAAGAGGCCGGCAACGTACTTGTGACTCCTCTGGTGTTGCAGGTGTCCATGGGTGGCGGTAATCGCTTACCATCTGGCGATCCGTCTGCTCGTATGCCCACTATAATCCATAAAAAAATATAAATTTTCAGTACATGACAATAACGGTGTACATAGTATACGATATCTATATAATATATCTACTCTATAATATACGAGCTGTGCCCTGTGGTTTCGCCCACGTTTATGATTACTGCTCCGTTCCCATGGCTAGTAGCGTGATGTTATATAACCTATGTTACTTCCGGAAAAAGTAGCTCACTAGGATAAAAAAGATTTCGAAATGCATTTAGTAGTTTATGAGTTTATTTATATAGAGGCGCTCATAGCCAGTTGCACTCACTGATCGGTAAACGATTAGCGAGGTTAAGCAACGTTGGGTGCGGTCAGTCTATAGATGGGTGACCGCTTAGTAGTATTTCATCTGAGCGTCTGCGTGTTTCGGAGGGCACGTAAAAAGTCGGTCCCGGTTGTTGTCGAATTGACAGCAGTCGTTAAGCCATGTCAGAGGCCTACGGGCGGCTTGAACAACTCTTGACAACAGGTTGGCCACTAACCACACGACAAGAAGAAGAAGAAGAAGTTTATTTATTATAAACAAGATCATTTATCACAAATTTTATTTATTTTATTTATTTAAACGTATAAAAATACAAATCTTTCCTCTTTACAATTTTCGTATAGATTGGCTGAGTTGTTAACACTTATATGCAGGTAAGGAGAAAATACAAAAAACAAAACATATATTTTAAGAAACACAATTAAAAATTAATACTACTTAGATACGTTTTAAGTTGCAGCCCTTTCATTTTGCGTCTAAAACTATTGACACTATTACGAAACACATTTAGATCAAGTAGTCCTATAACTAAAGAATGGTATTCAGTGACAATTCTATTGATGGGAGATTGCGAGCCTAGATTTTTCATACATTGTAATAGACACAATAACAATTACAGTTCTGATACCTACCTCTATAGGTTTTTACGATCCTATTCAACAGATAGATCATGACTTAGTTATCATTGTTACATGAGAATGTTGTAACACATTGTTGGTTCTATAGATCTATTTATATGACTAAAGGCACGATTCCATTAGGCAAGTTACTTGTATGCAGGTTGCAAATACAACTTGTACAAACCTGCATACAAGGTACAACTTTTATGGGGTAGTTTGAACTTGTACATATTTTTACTCAAGTGACCTGCAAATTGAACGCGCAAACGTTAGTTGGACGTTTCGAATTTCGAACGAGAGACGTGTACGCACATACATGATATCTATCGCTGTACAAATTCTTCTCTCTCCGCCTTTATTATTCCCAAGTCACTTGAGGTCGACTTTTCTGGTCTAACCGGATTTTGACTGGATATCAGTTTTTACACGGAGCGGCTGCCACCTGACCTCCGAAATCCGAAGGCTAACGATACCCTAAGGCTACACCAGTGTCAGGATATTAGAGGGTACTGACTTTCCCAATAACGACTGCCATAGATGTTCATTGCAGCAGGGACCGACGGCTTAACGTGCTCTCCGAGGCACGGAGCAGGCGATAATTGTCAATCAATACGTACATAATTTCGAATAGTCTTATAACTTCCGAAAGTCAGAAGTGCGCGACGTGGGTTTTATAAATACTTACTTGTTATGTGGAAGTTTACACGGGACAAAAATGTATGTTATCGATAAATAGCTGTTTGCGGGTCTGGGTGTTCGTTGTGTCCGTTGGTTAAATGTTTTGAAAGGTTTCCACGACACAGGGTTCACACCTAGAGCGGGACTTGTAGTACAAAGTGCTTTGGCTGATCCACGACATGCGAGTAAACCGAACATGGAACTGCTATGGCATGCTATTTCTAGTTTCATACATTCATACATACATAGATTTACGCCTGTTTCCCTGAGGGGTAGGCAGAGACTACGGATTTCCATTTGCTACGATCCTGACACACTTCTCTGGCTTCATTCACTTTCATCACATTCCTCATACACGCCCGTCGGTTCAAGGTGCTCTTAAACTGGCCTTTGTCCAGAACGCCTCCGATCTGATCGAGAAACGTTCGCCTAGGTCTTCCTCTTGCGACTGTTCCATTCACACTAGCCTTATAAACTTTCTTAATCAGTCTTTCCTCGTCCATTCTTTCTACATGCCCAAACCAGCTTAACATACCCTTTTCTAGTTTCATAAGCACATTTAAGGGCAGTATGTGGCTATAATATATATAATATTATAGAGTTATACTGCCATATCGACGTTGCCAAAAAACCGCGTATACAAACTCAGTTAAATCAATGTTTTCATTAATATTAACAGAAAAGTCGATAATAATTTCGCAACAGATAATCCCCGCGAATCTCTCAACTTAGTCCAAATATAATCTATCAGTAAACCTGTCAATGGGGATGGGGATAAAAAGATTATAGGGATGAAGGGATTAAGTCTATCCCTGGCGAGGATTGCTACGTTATTGAAACGAGGATTGTCGCGCCAAAGTCTTAGAGGTAATAAGTTTTTGTAAATGTTTTGAACAGCTTATAAAGGGATAATGCACGGATGGTGCAGTGGACTGAGTAGTCACCTTATCTACTACCAAGGGGTTAATTGCTTCCAGTGGTGTATCACACTCACATTTGGCTAGCTATGTTTTTTGCAAACCCATTCGCACACTGATATTGAGAATTTTCTAACAAAAAATCCAATAATATTTTTTTCCGTTTCATGAATCGTAGCTTACCTTTGAGGATGAAATTGTGAAAGAAAACTTCGATCAGTAGGTAGGTACATTACGGTTAGTGTAGATTTGTGATTTATTTTAAATCACAAATCTACACTAATTATACTTTTAACTAACACTTTCTTTTTTAATTGTAAGTACTTATAAACCGTCTCGTTATATGTATTGTTACCTTCTAAAAGGATTACCAGCTTCATAGACGTCATAATTAGCTCAAACTGTACCTGTAACAGAAATTAACAATAATTAAATAACTGACGGATTTATTAACTATGTACGGATCAAGCGTGCGAGCAAGCGGTCGCCCAGCTGCCGCGCCGAGCGTTGTGGGTTCGAATCCCATTTTTACATAAAATAATTATTGAGACAATCATTTATATAAAATAATTGTTGAGACTTTAAGCACGTTAAGCCGTCGGTCCCCGCTGCCATGAACATCTATGGCAGTCGTTATTGGGATAGCCAGTACCCTCTAATATCCTGACTCTGGTCTAGCCTTAGAGTATCGTTAGCCTTCGACTTTCGGAGGTCAGGTGGCAGCCGCTCCGTGTAAAAACTGATATCCAGTCAAATCCGGTTAGACCAGAAAAGCCGACCCCAAGTGACTTGGGAATAATCAAGGTTAAGAGAGAAGAAGAAGAATTGTTGAGACTTTGTGTCTGTCAATTGTTTGTTTGTAAAGAACCCCGTGACAGAGGGCTTGAACAGGATGTGAGAATGTTTTATATTTACTAGCTGATCCGCGCAACTTCGTCTGCGTCACATAAGAGAGAGAGGGGGAGGTAAGAGAGAATGGGTCGTAGACAAATTTATTACAATTTTAAAGGAGCTCCTTTAAAATTGTATTATAGACCTGTCTTTGTTTTATCCGCGAAGTACTTGAGTACCATTGAACAAAATTTGATACAAATTTGGTATATACAACAAATTTGATTAACAAAGAAACTCAAATTCGTATTCATAATATTTTTTTACGACATATTTTTGTTTATGATACATTGAAAATTCACATTGAGAGTATTTTAATTTTTAATTTATCAGAGAACGAGATTTAAGCCATTTGAATACCAACTATCAAACGCGAGTCCTCTCTGCTTGTGAATACTTTTAAAAAGGTCTGTAAATACCTCGCATTGTCCCGTTAATATCCGTTTTTTGTTACATAAATCATGTCAACGTGAAAATAAGAGATCTTTTTTAATACAACATAATAAAGTAATTTACTGTTTTGTTGTTGACGATTCATGTCAACGCGTATTGACAGATAGAATTAGTTTATAACAAGTGAGAAACAACAATTAATTGCCGTAAATCTTAAAGTTCGAAAACTGTTTCAAGTATTATGCAAAGGTCACGTGATACCACGTGACCTTGGAGGTCAGAGGTCAAAGGTTATAGTCATTTCGGGGGTATATGCTGATACTGCTATGCTGAGTCGAATGGCGTTGACCGCCAGTCTCTAGCTCTTACGTTTCGTGAGTTAAAATATGGTATCACGTGACCTTGAGGTCAGAGATCAAAGGTCATAGTCATTTCGGAGGTATGTCGACTATGCTGAGTCGAATGGCGTTGACTGCGAGTCTCTAGCTCTTACGGTTCTTCAGTTGAAGGTTGTATAACAGACGGACGGACGGACGGACAAAGATCTTGTATAAGAGTTTTTTCGAACTCTTAAAATTGGCTTGGTGGCGTATCGCTATTGAATGCGACTGATGTGCAGCGATCTATCCATCTTCTGTCAAGAGATTCTCAGTACGGAGTCTGGATCTGCACCCGGTAAACGGTAATAGATTTGCTCCCTACGTGGGACCTATTATAACTAGCAATACGTAAGTGTTATGCACCTCTGCCTACCCTTTCACGAATAGAGGCGTGAGGCTATGTATGTGTAATATTAACTTATTGAGTCGCAGTGGCACACAGGTGACCAGACACAAACAGAGCTCCTTTAACATTGTATTCTAGGTACCTTAGACCTGTCTTTGTTTTATCCAGAAGCACTTGAGAACCATTGAACAAAATTTAGTAGGTACATACAACAGATTTGACTAGGTACCTAAAATACATTTGATAACCATAAAAAAAGGTTATAGTGAGTCAAACTTATACTTTTTTTTTAAACTTTTTAAGAAGAACAATTCCGTCAAACATGATTATTGCGTAACTTTAACCGTTTACTGCGCAACGGAAAGTCTCAAAGGGAATAAATTTTCCCCGTTCTTGCAACATTTTTCATTGATGCTCCGCTCCTATTGGTCGTAGCGTGATGTTATATAGCCTATGGTCTTCCTCGGTAAATGGGCTATCCAACACAAAAAGATTTTTTCAATTCGAACCTGTAGTTCTTGAGATTAGCGCGTTAAACCAAACAAACAAACTCTTCAGCTTTATAATATGAGTATAGATATAAGTACTTGGACAGAAAAGACCATAAGAAAGCTATAAAATGGTTCCATATTACGTAAGACTTAAAGACAATAGGTATATAAGTATATTAATATACTTTAACCTATTCCAAGTTCAGAGTTATATGGGTATTAAATAATTAATAATCTTTGTTGTAACGGTGTAAGTTATACGTCGTGAGGAAACTTGCATGACTGGGAGTTTTACAAATCGTTCTCGAAGATATGTACAATCTACCAATGCGGGTTCATTGGATCAGCGTAGTGGAGTATTGCCTAAGCCTTCTTATACAGAGAAAAGGTGCGTGCCCAATGATTATTAGGCAGGTTGTTATTATAATTAAGTACAGAAAGCTACAAACCTCATAAAAGTATTGCAATTATAATAAATAATCCTGTCAATGTACTCGTCAAGTATAGTTGAGATTGCCGTATATAGTTGTTGCTGTAAAACCGATGTTAATCCAAGCTTGGTTCCTTCATCGGATGCACCAGATAAAGCCAACTACACACCACAATTCCCTAACGTATAAGCTTAGTTAATATTGTCTTCTGTTTACGCGAATGTTATTCATTGAAATTAAACTACTATATACGGATTATATCGCGTTGTTTATTTGACACTTTTTTACATAATTTAGTAACTACTACTATTAAACTTAACTAATTTTTAAGCTAATTAAATTATTAAAACTATTAAAACTACTATACCTATATATACTATACCACAAATGTTGTGTGCATGGACATGGATGTTTGTCTTGGTCTGGGTGTTTCTATGTATAATATGTATGAATTTACAAAATAAAAGTATATATGTATGTTTATCCATTGTCTAGTACCCATAGCACAAGCTCTGCTTAGTTTGGGCTAGATGGTGTTGTGAGTATGTGGTAGAATATTATTATTATTTATTAATACTTTCACGTTGTCAAGATTTATGTAACAAAAAACGGATATTAACGGGACAATGCGAGCTATTTACAGACCTTTATAAAAGTATTCGCAAGCAGAGAGGACTTACGTGGGATAATTGGAATTTAAATGGCTTAATTCTCGTTCTCTGATAAATTAAATAATAAACCGTTTTAAGGAAAAGATCGAGAATGCCCGTACACTGATAAATAAAAAATTTTAAAACGGATTTATTATAATGACTACCAAAAATACTAATTGCACAGCAAAATATGCTTACTAAAATATATCGTAACGAGCACCTATACGGCTCAAATCTCTGCATTCCGTCTCGAAACGGTTAGGTTATGTTAGGTTCCTTCTTAAACCCACCCAAAAATAAGAGCCTCCGTCGACTTAATTTGATCTCTTTAAAATATTTTAGTGAGCATATTTTGCTGTGCAATTAGTATTTTTGGTGGAACAAAGGCAAAAAATTGAGGAACAGTTAAATACTACCCATTTAAAAATCCTCTATGTGAATGTTTTCAATGTATCAGGAGCACAAGCTTACATTTATTTCTGTATCCTAAGTAATATTATAAATCCAAATATGAATTCGTTTGTTATTGCTTCAAGCCTTAACGCTCAACCACTCAACCGATCATCATGAAATTTCGTATACACTTTGACAGCGGTCAAAATAGGACATGGGAAAAAATTACTGTTCTCGTGCAACCGAAGCCTCGGGCAAAAGGTACCAGAATATTTCTTAACATACCTATCATAGGGCGAGTCGAATGTACAACATGATATGCCACGACGTAGATATCGACCCTTTCACCGCCAGTGTCGCGAAAATGAAAAGCACCCTCAGTGATCAGTTTTTTGATGACCATCACGGCAACAATCGCTTGAAATAATTGATGTGTACATAATTATATCCAATTGTGTTTCCTAATTGTTAAGTTGTACGTTCGCTAAAGGTTAAGTTACATAATTGTGTACATATGTGAAAACTTGTTATTGGCCATATTTAGCTATCAATGCTCTATCTTTTTTTTAATTCAACTAATGTGACAAGCAAGCATACGGTTCATCTGATGGTAAGTGGTCACCGTAGCCTATAGACGCCTGCAACACAAGAGGCATCACTTGCGCGTTGCCGACCCTTTAGGAAAGGAGGAAGTGGGGAGAAGAAAGTGGGGGGAAGGGGGAAAGAGGATGATTGGGCCTCTGGCACTCACATTCACTGGATGAAACACAACAGTATGAATACTGCTATTTCACGTCGATATTCTGTGAGAGGGTAGTCCTTCCCCGGTCGAGCCGGCTCATTCATGCTGAAATCAGCGAGGCTCTACTACTCAAAAATCTATAAAAATCTAAATCTGTATTTATTAGCTGTAAGTGGTCCAAAAATAATAAAACAAAATACCTAAGCTTAATTTTTTTTTATTGTTTAGTGGCAAACCGGCCGACGGAGCGCCTAATGGTAAGCGAATACCGCCGCCCATGGACACCCGCAACACCAGAGGAGTCACAAGTGCGTTGCCGGCCTTTTAAAAAGGAGTACGCTCTTTTCTTGAAGTTTTGAAGGTCGTATTGGTCCGGAATTACCACAGGCGATAGTTCATTCCACAGTTTTGTTGTGCGAGGCAAAAATCAGATCAATACAAGCGTACATAATAAATGGGACGAAAGTGAAAGAATCAAGAGAGATATTTATTTATTTATTTAGGTTCACCAACGTTTGTATACACAAAAAACAATATTAGAATATACATTTACAACAATTATGACATTAGTGCTACAAACACTTAAAGGTAAACACCGCATGCAAACAATATATCTAAGAATTTTACAGAAAAAGAAACATAATATGTACAAATCAATTAATTAACAAAGTAAATTTACATATATTTATTTATTCATTTATTCAACAGCAGACATATAGCAATATTTAAAAAAGAAAAAGAATGGAAACGGAAGCATAAAAATGTTAATAAAATCTGTAGTAAAATGAAAATCATAAATTAGGAAGGCTATTCATGATGGTCGTCTTTTGTTTCGCTACAGAGTCGGCATGCAGATCAATTATATCACTGCAGCTATTAATAATTTTGCATAATCTAGCATACGGCGAATTAGCTCCTAATACTGTTCTTCGGAGTGGCGCATGTAATGGGGTAATAGGCACCCGTGGTAATCTTACCGGAACACGAAAGTTAAACATTGCCAGCAAAAGTGATGAGTCAATTTTATTTTTCAATATTTTGACAGCGAACATAGCATCAAGAATTTGTCTACGTTGGTCTAGAGATTTCATGTTAAAATGTAATAATCTTTTTTTGTACGATGGTATATCCCTACACAACCCAGTAGAATACGTCAGATGCCAGAGAAAGCGCTTTTGCACACGTTCCAGTCGTAACGAATGTACTGCATAATGCGGCCGCCAAATTACACTACCATACTCTAAGTGACTTCTGACAAGGCTGTTGTAAAGGATTATTTTCGCTTTAGTGTTCCTAAGTGTTTTACAGTTTCTTAACACGAAACCTAATAATTTTGAAGATTTTTTAATTATACTGTCAATGTGTGGCGTAAATGTTAATTTAGAGTCGAATATTATACCGAGATCTCGAATTGTATCGACCACTTCTAGTTTATGTCTATTTATATAGTAATTAGAGTTAAGTGTATTATGCTTCCTAGAAAATTTTATGTGAAAACATTTACTTGGATTTAAATGCATTTCATTTAACTCACACCACTTGATAAGCCCATTTAAATCACTCTGCAAATAATGTGCATCTTCTTCATCCTCAATTATTTTAACAAATTTGAGGTCATCCGCATACATAAAAATCTCTGAATACAAAAGAAATTGAGGAAGGTCATTAATAAAATAATTAAACAAAATTGGCCCCAGGATTGAGCCCTGTGGGACACCGGAAGTGAATATGCCAAGATCATGGCGAGTGGAAACCGTGGTATCTGCCTACCCTTCCGTAAAACAGGTGTGACTCTATGTATATACATAGAGATAACATCCTTTTCGAGATAACGATTTAATTGGATATATATCCAATTAAATCGTTATCTCGAAAAGATAATCGATTCGACACGTCAATATATTTTCAATCGATGCATCGTAAAAAAATAGGTAGCCGTTTTTATGGCGTTCCGCTGTTTAATGAAAATCACAATCAAATTATGTTTTTTGATACAAGTTTCTTATAATCATTAAAAGGTTTCAAGCTAAATATAATGAGAAAATATCTTCATTATTAATAATAATATTCTACCACATACACACAACGCCATCTAGCCTAAACTAAGCAGAGCTTGTACTATGGGTACTAGACAATGGATAAACATACATACATGTTTTTTTTGTTGTAAATACGTACATATTATACATAGAAACGCCCAGACCAAGACAAACATCCATATTTATGCACACAAATGTTTGACTTGCGCGGGAATCGAACCCGCGACCTCAGGCGTGGCAGTCGGTTACACTAACCACTACGCCATCGAGGCCGACAAGAGACTTGGACTACTTAAACTGATAAACTACTTACTACACACAATAAAATAAAATTAAAAATATATATATACATATATATATATAAACTATCTGTTAACAATCGTTGACAAGTGACGTAGATACCGTCTAATAAAGCAGTTAAACGGTATTTACCTTGCCGTGTTAACCTGGAATATGGGTAATTGTTTCAGTGTGCAACACTGTGAATGCCGAAGGCATTTCATTTTTCAAAGCTTTGTTTAATAAAATCTTCGATATTTGAAATGAATATACCTACACCTCTAGTTCAGAATAAACTCGTCCTAAGGCGCGTTTCCTTCAGCGTTGGGATTAAAGAATGTTTTTCTTTTAAATTGTTCATCCAGACACGGACGAATAAATCCTGTAGATAAACAGGCTGGCTAAGAATTTAGTCTTACAGTATAAACGAATAGTACGTTCCGTTTTAATTGTTAACACCTTTTAAACGACTTAAGATCGTAACTTACTAAGTAACTAAAAATAATTTTACTTTTGAGTCGTTTGGAATTTAGTATAGCATTTTACGCAAACGCAGTCAGGGGTGGAAGATTATGTATTAATGATTTGATGTTTAAGTGATTAGTAATATCGATAGGCTCAAAAAGATATGGGGAAACCAGAACATCAGAAAAGGCATCACCAAATTAAGGCAGCATTAGACAATGGTCCCTTGTATGAGTGCACCATTTCTGGTGCACTCACCAAAAATGGTGAGCTTTTTTGCCTTTCGGCAAAGGTGCGTGAAGAGTGACGACGGATTGTCAAGCATGCAACCTTAAAGATGACCACGACTACTCTGTCAAGAGTGAAACGACGTAGAATAATATCGATATATTATCATATCTATATATGTATATAAAACTCTTCCGTTACTGAGTGACTGACAGACAACGCACAGCCGAAACTACTGATCGCAAGAAGCTGAAATTTGGCATGTATGTTCCTTGGAGAGTGTAGGGGAGCACTAAGAGAGGATTTTTGTAAATTCCACCCCGAAGGGGGTGGAAGGGGTTAAACCCGATATATTAATACGTGAAAAGAAAACGATGTACTCCTTTTTAAGCATATCGGGCGCACGGGCAGTGGGTTCTTTAAATTAAAGACGTAAGAAACAGTCACAACTGTTAACAAAATGGTTATCAGGACAAAGATAACGATTTACAGTCAAATTAAGAACACATCTATCGCTTCTTTGGTTTATGGCCTATTCATCCGCATTTTTATGTACATGTATGTATGTATCTTATGTGGGAGCCAGTCAGTGCAGACCGGTGACACTTCGACCCACTGGGATCTTTTGTGTCGACACTCTCCCAATAACGACTGTCATAGATGTTCATGGCAGCTTTTTATGTATGTACATAATAAAAATAGAAATAAGCGCCATATGTCAAATCTCTATCTCTGGTAACCCAAATAATCCAAAGATAGGTTATAAATTTTGACATTTAATCAAAACGCGTTAAGCAAATCCGATAATCATTCAAAAATAAAAACAATCACGTATTGAACAAGATTCGAATGCGAGATCGTATTCGCAAATTTTTTGTGTGATACGATAGATCGAATCATTAAAAGAAGTAGTGGACTGCGAGAACGGGGAAGGCAAGAAACGATTCTTTGGGTATTTTTGAAAGGTATTGGCCCCATTGCAGCAGTTGGGAAGAAGCAGAATATACTTCTGCCCTACAGTCAGACAACAATTAGGGTAATTACAACAATTTCACATCGCTTTAAAATGACTACAATTAATTGTCAATATAAAGGTGAAACTCCATCACCATTTAAACCCCTTTACTTTAATACATAAAACGAAAAGGTTTTAACTACAAACATCAAGCTTTGACTATTAAAAAGATATTACACGGAGTGTAATGGTGTTCCGATATGCATTTAAAACAAACTAATTAGTATGGCAGGTCTCCAAGTAATTGTTGTTTAAATCGATTTCATTGTTAAACTTTTACAATACATACGATAGCCCGTTATTAAAAAGCAAACGGTCATTAAGACGGCGTCCTTCGTCCTGAAGCGTAAATTTTCGGTTTTGCGTATTGGGCTTTTCAGTAGCAATGACTTTGGTTGTGTCCAGGAGACGGTAGCAGGCACACCCTATATTACGTAAGACGTAAAAACATAGCTGGAAAATGTAGTTTCATTACACCTCTGCCTACTCTATCGGACAGACATTCTATGAATATATGATCAACAGAATGTATGAGGCCTATGTCTTGCAATGGACGTCTTGCTGCTGAGATGATGATGATTATTATTTCTAAAATAGTTAGCAAGCGCCCTACTGATTTAGTGTCTGATAATGATAGATAACGGCATTCCTAATTCAAGTAGTTTTCTTTGGTTGATCAATCAATACGAAGTTTCTAAATAACAATAGAGAGTCTTTGAAACTCGGCTGTCCTGGTATATGGTCAAAGCATGACCACGGATTCAATACATAAATTAAGCTTAATTGTTTTAGGTTGTGACATACGTATGTATGTAGTATACGCACGCCTGTATAATCTCGAGGTCGACAGGATCAGGATACATCCACACAACGCCAGCTGTTTCAGGTAGATTGATTTACGTGATGACATGCTGTCTTTTTAAATACCGCTAAAAACGAATTAATCTTTGTCTATTCCGACAATCGAACCATAACTTTCTTTACTTTACTTAAACTCAAAATACCACGGCAGTCCTGGAATTTCCATGACTCATACCATGGGGTCAATAAAACCGCTACCGTTGCGCGTCCGTGACCCCTACAGGGGAGTGAAGAAAACTCGTTGTGATTGGTCGCGAAAAAAATACCAAAGATTTCCTTGACTACCCCGTATGGGGCACAGACGCACAACGGCGTCAACGTCCATGATTCCACCGTAGGAGTCGTGGACGTTTCAAAGGTTAACAAAGCAAATATCCTGCCTCAACTGTGTATTACAAAATTCAAAGGGCCAAAGACACCCTCATCTAGGCCAACATACTTTCATTACATTTGACAAGACACACAGCCACGTGTAAAGTTTCTTCGCGGTAACACAATGCCGCGTTGCGAAGCTTGCGGTCCGGCTTATTCTGAAACTCGAGTGCGATATGCGAAATCCCGGGACACGGAATATGATGCTGGTGGAGGTTTTTAATCCTTTGTAATCTACCTAGCAAAGGGATGATGGTGTTGGTGACGTTAAGGCCTATTTAGTAAGGTATATTGTTTTACACGTGCATTTTAGCCGTCTGTGGCGTGCCTAGGGTTTCAGAATAAGTCAAGCCCAGTTTATTATGTCTAGTAAATTTATTAATATTAGATGTGTTTGCTATTTTTACATTACTTGCATGTGTTTGATGACCTTATCGAAGCACATCGCATGCATGCTGGAGATCGACTTGAGTTCGCCCAGTGATCGAAATACGACCATAATAATAATTAATTAAGGAATACATAACTTATTTAGGTTAAAAAGAACTAAATATGTTTAATGTTCTTATTGATAATAATAAAGCTTGGCAATAACTGCCAAATAAAACAAAAAACAAGCATATTTAATGACAGACAAAGGAGAAAATGGTACTGCACTACGCTGAATTAAGCGTCGTGGTGGGCGTGCATCAATGGCTGCGTTTGATATATCAAACAAAGCATAGATGTTACTGGACAGTCTAGCTTTTTCATAACTAAGCAATTTTGGAATTAATTCTATTGTTTTACTCCATACATACAAACAAACAAAAATGTCCGCTCCTCCATTAAAGCTTTAAAATGATTTGTAACAAATGTAAAATAAAAATTAAATTTCGTTCATATCGTTTGTAACAAAAGAACCAGTACCGATACCAACATTACACTTTAAAACGTCATAAAACGTTGCCAACATTGCAAAGTTATAAAAGTCAACTAAGGCAAAGATGTAGACAGTTTAACAGCCTCTCACTATCTGAACACTATTGAAATTCTTGAGCCAAAGTTATTACTTAATATGCTATCGTCTAGGATAGAGGGCTTGTAAAATTTTCCTAAAGTAATATTATGTTTGAAGTGACATCGTAGCAATATGAGCGTTTAAGCCTTTGGGTTTAGTCATAATTACAATATGGCTTTCATGTTTAACGGATAATGCATGTTATTTATAGGTAGAATTAGATATCCTTTTATAACTTTAATTTTTTATTACGATTTAAGGAAAATAAATACGGATTTCTGGATGAAGTAACCCGATTGCTATACCGTAAATGCAGCTTAATACCCTTGTATTGTGTTCTGCAGTTAGCAGGCTTCCATGGCTCCTTACGAGATTTAGCTTCATCAGCAACGCACCAGGAAAGTGCATATCGTAGCTAAGACTATAAATGCGAATAGGGGTTTCTTTGTTAGTTTGTTGCGTTTTCTTGCCATAACTACTCGACTGACCATCTTGAAATCGCATACACATTGTCAGGTGTACCGAAAAGGACATAGGGTACCTTTCATTCGATATAAAGGTCTGTTTCCGAGGCATAGAAAATTTACATAATCAACATTTATGCAAGCAAAACCATGAGCAAAATCTAGTATATTATACAATAATAGCATCGTTTACAGTCTAAATACAGCCCCTATAAAAAATATACCCCATGTCAAATATTCAATTGACAACTTGACAGTAATAATTGATTGACACACGACCTCGTTCTAAAAAAAATAACACACTGACACCCCATTGTACTTTGACGGACGCAAAGGCATGCACCTCAAACTGCCACGCACAAGTGTGTCATTGCACTTATTCAACGTTTAAATTCAGAGCGCGTTCGATTCATTGACAATTAAGTTAAACAGTGAAAACAAATCTTTTGGAAAGCATGACTAACTGTTTAATTTATCGGCGGTATGTTAATGTTATTGAGGAAAGTTCGCATTGTTTATATGTAAGGTTTTGCAATTAATTCGTTGGTTTTATTAATGAAGCTTTTACCTTGTAATTTGTATCCATCCAGGGTGGAAGACGCTAGCGACTGTGAAACAGTTTATCCTAGTACAATCGTCAACGCATTTCTCTGAGATAAAAAATCATTGTTATGTGTATATATGTAAATGTAGGTTAAGAGAATAACTGTAAATATAGATTAAGTAAAAAAAAAATTATTCTGTTCTACCTTAACGAATGCGTGTAAAGAATTTGATCAGAGCGAAATGAGGCATAAGGTAAGTACGTGAAAAATTATAGCGGGTGAAATTTCATATTCTGTACTTTGCGAGCTCACGTATTTGTTAATACCATGTAATTAATAAGTACTTAAGTATAAATAAGTGCTTTATAAAGCCATAGTTAATAGATAGTAGTACTTTTTTAATAAACACTGTGGATATAGACTCTATTGCCTTTGCAATTTCAAATACTTGTAAAAAACTGTAAGTGTATAACTCAATAATAGTGTTACTTTTTTTATCTCGTAGCAGTCGTATGTATGTATCTTATGTGGAGGCCAGTCAGTGCAGACCGGCGACACTTCGACCCAGTGGGATCTTTTGTGTCGACACTCTCCCAATAACGACTGCCATAGATGTTATGTTGCTTAACGTGCTCTCCGAGGCACGGAGCAGGCGATAATGGTCAATCAATACGCACATAATTTTGAAAAGTCATATAACTTCCGAAAGTCAGAAATGCGTGACGTGGGTTCGAACCCGAGACCCTCTGCATTTGTAATTGTAATTGTAATTGGACTCCCTTTTCCGCATTTGAACTCTAAGTTGGTCCATTATGCGTGAGAGTCGGCCGGTTACGGAGATAGCCAGCCCAACTCCGCCCAGAAGCGCAGAAGTTTCCTGGGGTCTTCGCAGGCTTCGCGGAGTGATCTCGGGTTGTTGATGATTTCCTTACGTTGTGCTGTTACTCCCACACATTCCAGGACTACATGCGCAGCAGATTCTTCTTCGGTCAGACATCCCCTACAGAGTGGGCTGTCTGCTGCTCCGATGTTGTAGAGATGTTTGTTCAGGGGACAGTGTCCTGTTAGGATCCCCACGATGGTCCGAAGGTCCAATCTTTGTAGGCTGAGCAGGCGGTGCGTCAGACGTGGTGAGATGGCCGGTAGGGCTGCTCTCGACTGTCTACAGTCCGTTGTACGTGCCCAGCGTTTATTATGTTGGCTCCGAGTGCGAAGCCTCTGCATTGCAGTCTGTTGGTCTCCCCACTGAGCTATCGCTGCTCAGCAGGGAGCAGTATAAGTACTCGCAATATTTGTGCCTTGGTACCGAGTTATTTGTATTGTATATTTTCGTTAAATATAGTCTGATTAAAATAACAGATTAACAAATTACGGCTGTTTTAAAAGCTGCATACTCTTCTTATTTTGATCAATACGCACACACACAAATAATATATTACTGAAAAATGTATTATTACTCACATATAGGCATAAATAAACTCTGTAAAAAGGAAAGCGTTAATAGTACAGAACACATAAGACGACGTTAGTCTAATGTTTGAGGTATTGGACTTGCGATTGAAAGGTCGTGGATTACCCTTAAGTGGGTTATACGTTGGCAGTACAATAATACTAACGTATAACCCACTTCTACCATAGACAAACTTCAAACATAGAGCTTATTTGAAAGAATAATCAAAAATACTAGCAAACCGCAAAATGAAAAAATTAAAACACATTTAAACCAATGAGAAACGGCAATGAATTGCCGTAAATCCCAGAGTTCGAAAAAATGGTATCACGTGACACGTGTCACGTGAGGTCAGAGGTCAAAGGTCATAGTCATTTCGGGGTATATCAACTATGCTGAGTCGAATGGCGTTGACCGCTAGTTTCTAGCTCTTACGGTTCTTGAGTTGAAAGTTGCTGTTCTATAAGAGGTTTTTAAAACTCTAAATATAAACATTAATTTAAAAAAACAGTTTTCAATTAACGTACTTATTTTTAATTTCTGTAAGTATATCCGATTAAAACGAAACCTAAGTATCCATTATATTCGCATTTACAATTTAATTAAGTTGATCTTTGTTTATTTAAGTAATAAGATATTACCGCACAAAGTAAATTATACCTCGAGGTAAATAAATAAAGTCGGTGCAATTATAGCGTAGGTATCTTCGTGGAGTAGCGAGAAATTAATTTCTGGTTAATGTACACAATTCGTATAAAACGCGACATAATTTAGTTAACATTATAATACTGGGCCATTAATAAAATAATTTTTTTTTAATCACAATAAAAAAATCTTATTTTAATTCTTCATCTATCATATAATAATAACAATAATTGTTTATCTAAGCTAATAAAGAGGAAAATGTTGGTTTTTTGTTAGTTTGTAATAATATAACAAAAACTACACAACTGATTTTAAAAATGATTTCACCCTCAAAAGCTATTTTACCACCAAGTAACATAGGCTGTTAAATTTAAAATAAAAAATTTTACTAACATAACCTAACCTAAACTTCTTACTTATACGCGAGCGAGGCTGCAAAAGCTAGTTACTACATAAAAAGACAATAAATGCACATAAATATAGCATGTTGTACATCAAAATCAAAATGAATTAGATGCGTACTAGCTGACCCTTTTTCAATACCCTATGGTCTTTCTCAGGATTAAAACTACATACCATGTTTCATTAAATTCAGTACAAAGGCTTAGTTACTTGTTAAAATTAAAACCTTCAAAAGCACGTGAAGCCACAAAATTTAATCAATTATATCCTGTATTGCACACGAACTCATTGAATTATTATATATCTACAATATACATTCACAAATTCATAACACACCTCACTTCAAATTTAATTAAAACTCTTTCAACCATTTTGCTGCCAACCTCACAGCATAATACCTTGTTCATAAACAGGAAAAAAAGGATTTCATGAGTAGCCTGTCATAAAATTAATTATTCCTACTTAGTACACAAGCCAAAATTATAATAATTAATGTTATTTTTAATAAAGCTCGTTACACTTTTTTATTCTGTCAACTCCAATTTAAGTTGCTACCCAACTCTCTTCGAACTGTCATGATTTGCATTTACATTTATTCAAGAACGCAACCCAAAGACTATATCTTTTCATCCTTTCATTCTTATTAAAATATCCACATAGAGTTTTGAGGAACTATTCAAAAATTATACTTGTACAGCTGTTCCAAGTGCTCACTTAAGCAGAAAAGACGAAAATTAGACAATTACTGAACCTCCGCAGTCTCAAGAACGTCGGGGACTCTATTACACTCCACGACATTCCGCCTCACGTCCATAATCGTTCACAGCTTTTGTGTTACCGCGGGATGGAACCACTGGCGCGGAAAATGGCGGACCGGGTGAAACGAGTATTTTATAAAAAATCTGATGAAAGCTTCCACTCCAATTCCGTCCACTATTAGATGAAATTAAATCTTCAATTTAAGTCCGTTGCGTAAATCGCTAAGTGCTGGTCTTACGGAAAGTAAGGCAAATCGCATTAGGGCACAATAAAATTCTATTTTGGGCAGGCCCATACACGGCGTACAAAGCGGCTCACACACGATAGAATTTCTTGCCCTTAGGCTTGACGCATACATGCTATTTTCAAAAGCTAGGTCGGCTTATACTTTTATTTTTTTGTAATCCTAACACTGTTTATAGGGATCCACATTTTATTTGATGAAAACAAACAGCTCTGACTGATTTATTCAGCATGTATCGATGTATTTTGTAAAATGTACCTTGTTCTACTTGCAACACAATTCTAATGTAGTACAACACAAATAGACACGAAAAACAAATAGACACGAATCGCTTGTTTAGTCAAAAGCGTTACGCGTTACAAATTGAGCTATTGCCAGATACATATTTGTTCGACTATTGAGTCAACAAGAATTGAGGTTTGATTTTATTCTCAAGCAAGTGCGTCGTGTATCATATTTATAATCATAAACATTGCCTTAAACTTTGACATACTATAAAGTATTTCTTCGATTAAAAATAGTAAGTATGTGCCTCGCCTTACGGTGAACCGAACGCGACAAGCGCGCGCATTTCGAAAAAGGAACGTGACCTGATTACTGACGGAAGCTGTCAGTTGTCTATGGAGCGCCTTAAACGTCACAGGTGCTATAACAAGCGCTACTTGACTTTGAACTCTATTTTAAATTGCACAAGTTTAAAAATGGAATGTAGTATTTTCCCTCGCAATTTGCTCTATGAACAGTTTATTGTTCGCGAGAACGCCATTCCTTCACACTGCTCAGTAATAGAACGACTTAAACGACCTGACTTTATTATTTCCAGTTCAATTGAATTGTTTCTTACTCAATTGTAGCCTTCGTTAAAATAAATCCCTTGAGATAGGAGCGCCACGAGGGTCCTCCTTAGCACGACGTCAGAAAGGTAATGAGTTCTTATTTAAAATCACGGACTTCCCTTAGATAACCTTTCCTGTTTATCTCTGTTAAGTTAAATTAAGTATTTTTTTATCTGCTTTCCTTTTGTATTTTGTTTAGCTCTTAACTGTTATCGGGGTCAAAAGTGTCACACCTGAGCATAATAATAAAAAAAACAAGTGTTAATTTTATGTTATATTTTAGGAAAAAAGAACTTATAACGTAAATATTAATTAAATTTTTGACATATTTTAACAAGAGATCACAATATGTCTTATTTCCAAAAAACCCACACACCACTTATGTTGCCTTTTCTAGCGATAATAGTTATGGGTCACAGCTTGTGTTGCCAACAATGTAAAGCGATGCATCCAATTGCCTAATATAAAAAGGTATAATAGAAATTCTTTAGCTTATTAACACTGTAGTGCATTCGGGTTTATAGACGCCAACGTATGGAGCCAAATTTAATATGGAACGATAAATTTATTATTATACTAGCTTATGCCCGCGGCTTCGCTCGCGTAAAAGTAGGTTAAGTTATATTAGTAACAGTCCTTTTTTTCTTCAATAAATTGTCGCCTGTGTTACTCTTTGAAAGAAAGAATTGCTTAAATCGGTTGAGCAGTTTTTGAGTTAAATCCTTACAAATAAACAAACCAACAATAAATCTAATCTTTCCTCTTTATAATATTAGTATTGATTTGTCTCAGTAGCGGCATAGATTATCGAGTTGCAGTGGGTATTTGGCAAGGCTGATGCCTTGCCCCCTATTATTTGAAACATGAAAATAACTAGCAAAAACTAAGTACATTTATATTAAAAGTGAGAATTCTGCCTTATGCTTTGGAATTACAGGTGTAATGCTGCGTAATAATACAATTGCTGTTTGCTACATCAACAATTATATAAGCCAAATAATGGATAACTTCATACTTGAAAGTAGTATTCCATTGTATAAGTGCGCACAACATAATTTGTAACGTTATTAGTAAATACTTCGAATACCAAACTTACAAACAACTCAAAAATGGCGGCGATTCTCCGAACGCGTTCCAATTTCAAACAATAATTGTTGTTGGCGCGAAAATAGTTCCAACGATGTGTTATCGATGAAACTATTTTATTCCATACAATTAACATACCATTTCTTGGAATGCCAGTTATAAATGAAATTCATTTGTGTCTGGCCGCCGGTGTGCTGTTGCGACTCAATTAGTTAATAAATTTAACGCTTAACTCTGCTTAATCCTTTAAGGGCAGACTTACGTGATACTCTAAACAAAAATTTGTGTAATCCACAAATGGTTGTTCCCACTCTATCATCCGCGACACAGGAAATACTCCTAGTGCGAGACATGTATTTAAAAAAATATCATGACTGCAACACTTGGTCTTGCCTAATACATAGTATTTAACAAACAAACAGCTTTCAGCTCAATTATACTTGCATAACGCCAAAAACTACTAAATACACATAACCTATAAGCAATATTAATTAGCTCAACTCTTACTCGCATATCAATTAGTAAATAACTCAAATACCGAACTCACAAAACAACTTAAAAATGGCGTCCATTCGAACGTTACAATTTCAAACAATAATTGTTGTTAGTGCGCAAATAGTTTCGACGATAAAACGTCAAGAATTCGACGCAACAGTAAACCATAGAGTACCGTAGCACACGTAGACGCATCGATCACGGCTGGCACTAACTGCCTGTAATAATACAACAATATAAAAGGAAAAAGAGTGTAATGAATGTTCAGTTTGAAAACCGTTTTTAATTCGATTTGTTACGTGTTATAAGTAATGTTAGGAATGTTGCGGGCTGCTGGGTAATATAATATGATTGAGTGAGGTCTGACACCTGGTATCTTAAAGATAAGTTCAATACTTTGATAATAGACGGTCAAACAAATAATTACAGCTGTGATTAAGTGAATGAATTAGCGGCAGCTAATTTATAATAATGTCCTCCAGGCCGAATTTCGGTCGCAGCGGCCAATCTTAACGAAGACTGGCCATCTGCGTAGGAGGTATTATAGTGCACAAGCGTGTGCACAAGTGCACTCTCTGTTCCCTCACTCTCATGAACTGTTGGGACGGTTAGCCGACACGACCGGGGAGAGATCAGGCGCAGGACCAACAGTTTCACGTGCCCTCCGACGCATGGGGGTGTCTAACACCGCCAACTTCCTGACTCCGGGCTGCTATTGAGATTTCTTAACATAAAAACCCAATAACTTTTTATTGGAAGCCAATTTAACTGGATAGATGGCGAAGACGTTTAGGTATTCGCCTCATCCCTGTCACTACGCTAAGTATTGTGTGGTTCAAATCCCACAAGGGACAAAAATATGTATCAAAAGTCTGAGTGTTTTTTGGGTCCGTAGTTCGAATGTTTGTAAAGTCCCCCGCGATACAGGAAACATTCCTAGAGAGAGAACTTGCTCCTTTTACGTAAGTCTATAAACATAGCTGACAAAACGTGAGTGTAATACACCTAAATCTAAAAATACACATTAAATAACGGTAAAGCACATGTCATAAGTTTGAATTTGATAATTTTCAGAAACAAGGTGCTAGGCTTTTCTTAGAAAATTTTCAAAACGACGACTATCATTCATACTGTCTCTCTGACGGTATAACCTAATAACATTGGTAACAACAGAGGTATCACGTGTTGCCCAATGCTGTGCTGACATCGCAACGTGAAAAATCATATTGGTTAACATAGCACAGCGCCTAATTAAGAAAGCCGGCTAATCCGAAGAAAGGCTACTCAACGTGGGAGCATAACATACGGTTTTCTAGCTACAATCAGCCACCCTATAGATGATCACAGCTAAACAATCGAACAGACAGGTGCAACCTCCAGTCAGGTGCTTCATTTTGAGGGCAACTCCAGGTTTAAGTTCTTTTTCCGCGACTTGACGACTTGTTTGTTACTATAAACTTATATTACTAAACTGTAACACTTTTAGTATGTTTGTGAATGCACGGAGGGCGTAGTGGTTTCAACGGTCGGCTTTCCAATGTCAATGCGCCGAGAGTTCGGGGTGATTTCTAAAAAAATTTTGTGTTTCACAAAGTGTTGCTTGAGTCTGTGTGGATTGTGTGCATTGTTTGAACGGTTGTCATTTTCTTACCATACGGAATAAATTCCTAGTACGGGAGTTGTCGTTTTTAAAACAAAAATGGATAAGATAAGAAGCAAACCACAGCTAGACTTCATGATACTCTGAGCTCACTCTGCGTAAATAGAAACACCAATGATTAAATTATGTTCGGGTACTTTAAAATAACTACACTGGAACATTGAGACAACTACCATCTTAGTCTCCCCGTGACCAGGGCTGCTGAAAAGCAACCGAAACGTCGGGGAAAGTGTAAAATTAAATTAAATCTAAAAAGTTTTAATAGTTTTAATAATAATTTAATTAGCTTAAACATTAGTAAAGTTTAATAGTAGTAGTAGTGTAACAGTTTTCAAAATTATGTAATAGGTAAAGTGTCAAATAAACAACGCGATAAAATCCGTATATAGTAGTTTAATTCCAATTAATTCCAAAAAATGGATAAGTATATTAATTAATAAAGTAAACACATCTATACTATTCATACTAATATTATGAAGTGGAGATATTAGATTTTTTTATTGTTTGTTTGTAAGGATCTTACGCAAAAACTACCCAACTGATTTTAAAAATTCTTATACCATTTGAAAGCTAAATTATAACTGAGTATAAGTTCTTTAAATTGCATTACCTAACCTTCTTCTACGCGAACGAAGCCGTGGGCAAAAGCTAGTAATGTATAAAATATTTGCACATATATTAATGTTTATTATTTTAGTTTAAAATAACATCCACAGCTCAAAGAATCAAGACCTATATGTCATGAGGGACACACACATACATTGTACAAATATACAGATAACGGGAAAAGGTACCTACGTCTAGACTTGACACAACAATTTGTGGATCACACAAAATGCGCAGCATGCAAACGTAAAAAACGACCATGTTGAAATTTAAGTTAATAGAACTGTATAACCATTTTACTGTACCCACAATCTTTGAACCCAAGACTTTTGAAACAATAGCGTATTATACAATAGAACCATCACGACAAACTCCGTACATACATATATACAAATATACCGCTTAGTGGATTTCATCTGAGTGTCTCCGTGCTTCGGAGGGCACGTAAAAAGTCGGTCCCGGTTGTTGTCAAATTGACAGCAGTCGTTAAGCCATGTCAGAAGCCTACGGGCGGCTTGAACAACTCTTGACAACAGGTTGGCCACTAACCACACGACAAGAAGAAGAAGAATATTAGTTACAAGGAAAAATCCTTTTTAATTGGCGCGCAAATGAGAAAACGCAATAAATATTCATATAAGAATGACAGATTCCAAATTTAAATGTAATTATTTTTTTTTGTATTGTAACGGTATTTATGGCCGGGCTCAGTATATACGGAACTAATAGCAAAAATCAATTTTATTTTTTTTGTCAGTCTATTTTCTCCGGCTAATCTCTGAAACGGCTAGACCGATTTTGACGAGGTTTGCACTGGAAGATAGCTGATATTATAAAGAGTAACTTAGATATCATTTATTTTAGAAAAAATTAGATCACTGCGAAAATATATATCAAGCGGACGAAGTCGCGGGTAACAGATAGTCGTAGATAAGCACGGTTAGCATCGTGTGCGGGACCCGTTGTGGCTGTCACATAACATCACGTGCAGATTGACCTCTTGTTCCCTCATAAGACCTCTAAGAAAAGCTTTCGCTAATAGATTTTGCATTAGAGGTATAATTTAGGTTTAATTTAGTTGTTTGTTATGAGGACTTGTCTGTATGTTATAAATAGTTCTTCAGAATAATGTGTGGTTGAGCCCGTAGTGAAGCGAATGTTCATGTTTGTAGGCGACGTCACGGTTGCCGTTCTCGAATCAGGCGAAATACTACTAATATTATTTCAGTAAAAAAATTATCCGTTAACTACTGACACTTGAAAGTGCTTTAAAAACCGCAATAGTGTCGCTGCCTTATGGCATTATAAAATATATAACATAACAATTAATAAAAAAAATATTTTGTTGGATAGACCATTTATCGAAGAAGGCTATAGGCTATATAACATCACGCTACGACCAACAGAGGCGGAGTATAAATGAAAAATTTTACAAAAACGGCGAAAATTTTCTTATGTAAAGCAGACGAAGTTGCGCAGATCAGCTAGTAGGTAAAATATAAACTATTAACTAGCGAGCTACTAACTAATCAGAAATAAAACACGTATAAACATTACTCAACGTTGAGTGTTAGTTAAATAATAGTTAGGTAACAGTCGAGCCGTTGATCATAGATTAATAATCAATCAAATAACGATCGAGAACTTGAGAGTTATCCAAATAAAACGTAATAATAATAATAATATATTAGAATCTATACGTAGCAATAGTCCTACGCCTGCTGCAGCTAGTGCTGCTGTAGATGTTCCATCCCACCTTTGATTAAAACTCTCAAAGAGCCTCTTCACGTTGAACCCATGTCTCCGTGTAAGCCTCTCAAAGGGACAGGTATTTTTCTAATATAATATGTTAGAAAATACCTGTGATAAGAGAAACATAATAATAATATTCTATCACATACACACAACACCATCTAGCCCAAACTAAACAGAGCTTGTGCTATGGGTACTAGACAATGGATAAACATACATATATACATATACATCGATATATATATATATATATAGGTAGCAAAGTATAAGATAGCGCTATTTTTATAACACTGGTAGTTAGCAAAGTATTTAACTATTCAAGCATATCGTTCTGCAAGCTTTAACTAGAGATTAAAATAATTAATTAACCAAAGTCCGAAAGTAACAATGCTAATGAACATTAAATGGATAAAAAATATTCCACTTAGCAGCGATTGTTCAGTGAGTGGTTCCCAATTAGTTTTGCCGAGTACCATGATTCGTACCAAGAACGATTACTTCCCTCTTAAAAAACTTGATCCTGTGATCTACTTGCTGATCTTTATTTTGCTTGTCAAACCGAACATAAAACAGGGCACGATAGTGTAAAATTTTCAATAGGAGTGAGCGTAATAATACATTAATTATGATAATGATTTTTCTTTCTATAAAAAAAACAAATCTAAGAATTGTTTTTTTTTGTTCCTTGTCAAAATGACCACACTCCGCCTGGCGGTAAGCAGTCATGTGGTCTAAGAGCTGTCGCCTCCACACCGTCCTCATAGCAGCTGAGGCAATGTTTAAGGTCGCTAAGTTGACGGACTGAGAAGGTATTTTTTCATACCCCGCTTAAAGGACCCAGGATTAATTCTTTAAGAATAATTCCTGCGTCGAGCGGTACTTTAAAAACATTAAACAAGTGAGCATCGGCAATGAATTGCCGTAAATCTGAGAGTTCGAAAAATCGTTCAAATAATATGCAAAGGTCACGTGATACTACGTGACCGGACGTGACGGTCTGAGGTCAAAGGCCATAGTGATTTCGGGGTATGTCGACTATGCTGAGTCGAATGGCTTTGACCGCGAGTCTCTAGCTCTTACGGTTCTTGAGTTGAAAGTTGTATAACAGACAGACGGACGGAAAGACAAAGCTGTTATATTTTTCGAACTCTAAAACAAAAGACACAAAGATCGCCCAGATTTGGAACAACTATTTGTCAATCGCACAAATATTTAAAATTTACTCCAACAACGCTAACGCCAACGTTGTGTGTCGGATTAGAACCTAATGTCCAGAATAATGGGCATATTTAAACATAGGAGACCGCTTCTACAGTTTAAATCTATCAGAATAATCATTTATTAATTCTATTAAATCTAATCAGAGTAGATCAGCCTCGCTGATTTCAGCATGAATGGGCCGGTTCGACCGGGGAAGGACTACCCTCTCACAGAATATCGACGTGAAATAGCAGTATTCCTACTGTTGTATTTCGTTCGGTGAGTGAGAGTGCCGGAGGCCCAATGACCCTCTTTCCCCCTTCCCGCTCCTTCTCCTTCCCACTTCCTCTCCTAAAGGGTCGGCAACGCGCAAGTGACGCCTTTTGTATTGCAGGCGTCTATAGGCTACGGTGACTACTTACCATCAGGTGGGGCCGTATGCTTGTTAGCCAGAGAAGATGTATAAAAAAAACTTTGATACGAACCTACTATAATGTGTCAAGTTGAATGAAACTCGCCCACACACTATCATAGAGCATGACGTCACTGACGACAACTAATGGAGTGCTCTATTTTTTGAAGAACAACACTTTTTTTGTACCGCCACTAACCGTGTTCCCGAAATAGATGTTCATAGACAATAAAACGGAAGATCCATTCGTTAAAAATACTCAACAAATACGTATTGTCTAATTCAAGGCATTTTATAAAGACGAAAGTCGGAGGAGACAGGAAAATTATGCCATTTCAAGCTTCTCAATAGTGATTCTTCTCATTTAAAATAGTTATTTACAGAGTATTATTTTAAATGTTAAAAATTATGTATTTAATAATTTCAAATCATTTATTTCGAGCTGAATAGGCCCATTGAACCTCAACCTAAATTTACATATTATAAAATTTTATAATACATACACACAACACCATCTAGCCCAAACTAAGCAGAGCTTGTACTATGGGTACTAGACAATGGATAAAAATACATATGTATTTACTTTTTTTTTGTTTTGTGAATACTTACATACATTTACTTTGTAATAAGTTATGATGGGGTTGACTATGCATTAGGCGCACAATGCCACACTATCAAAATGACAAGATTGTTAAAGTCACTTAGTGACTTCTTGCAGTAGACCAATGATTTATAAATAAAAAATAGTATCTACAAATTTAATTATTGTAGTATTTAATCACATTATTTATTAATTTCCATTTATTTTAACATAAAATATATTGATAATGTAGACTGAAATTATGAATGCCGCTGAGAATCACAACACAACACTTAATAAGAAAATATAGTAACGAAAAGAGCATCATTTTTTGTAACTACATACATGATAGGCATTATCCGCTTAATCCACACATGGATACATAATATACGTATAGGATAAAAACCCCAAAATAAAATAAATATGAAGAAGGATGTATATTAGGTTGATGTTTTCCTATGAAAGAACTCTCACCAGCACACAGAGTCTGAAACTATGCCCGTTTGACTGCGATAGGCTCACCTTCTTACGTAAGCTCTAAAATAGTCATACTCATAGTTGACAATATTTGGGTGTAATATACCTCTGCCTACTCTTTCGAGCATAATAGCGTGATACTATGTAGGTATATACATATACTTCAAATATACTATTATTTTATATTTACTTGACAATGAATAAAGGCGTACCTGCAATGTCTCTGCTTAAAAGACAACTCAACGTTTACTAGCATGACGCAAAGGTCAGTCATTGATAACTGAACGTGACTGTAAGCCAAGTAAACGTTACTTTCCTTTCCATTGCATAAGATCTCGGACACATATTGTAGTACAATGACAACCACAATACGTATATCTTTATATATATAAATCTTCTGTGCGTGTGTTTGTAATTAAACTCCTAAGCGGCTGAACCGATTATGATGAAATTTTTTGTGTGTGTTCAAGTGGATTCGAGAATTGTTTCGGTTTTTTTTCGTGTTTACAGGACAACATCTGTCGGGACAGCTAGTATGTATATAAGAACGTTCTTTTTGGCGTACAAAGTAAATTGTCAAATAAACGAGATGAAATAAAATCTTTCTTTGCAGCTTATACAGACCCTTACATTACTTAACTTCAACAATGGAATAATCATGGAATTAATAAGTACTATTTTCATAACCTTTTTATAAACCAATTTTATGTTATCCTTGACATTAGAGTATTATGTATTGTGTGCCATAAACCTGAATATATTTTAAGAAAAGTCACCTTGTTGTTCCCGAGCATGACGCAAAACCCGCCATGATTGTCCAAACTTGACAGAAAATTACCTGAAAAGACAAAGAAAACAATATATTAGTCTTCATATCAACGTAGAAAATGAATTAACCTCAAAACTAGGCAGCTATCCAGTTTCATAACAGTCCCACGCACCATCTTAGCACTGACGTCACTAACGCCAAGTAATGGAGCACTCTATATTTAGAAGAACAACAAAACGTATTTGTTTCATCACTTACTTTAGCGAAAATAGACAAAAAATATGCCAGTCTCAATTTGTACTAATCTAACGTGTTGGCTTACAAGTAATATTTATTTCATTCTTAACTAATTCCGAGAATGGCCGCTCATGACGGCAGAGGAACCGCAATTCCATTTATCTTTAAATACATCACGTCATGCAAAGAACGTACTATTTTTATGTCTGCTTCACTATGAATAAGGCCAAGAACAAATCCTCAATATGATCTTTGTTTAAAATACAACCGCAAGGAATCTCTGTGTTAGGTTTTATTTCGGCGACTATTTTCGGACCAGGATTAGACCATATTTTATCGAGAATGGAGCAAAGAAGATTTTAGCCCCGTTAGTCTCGCAGCATAAATTGCGCTTATGGTAATAGATCACGAGAATCTGACTTGAATACCACAATTGGAAGGCGTTTTATTATAGAAAATCCTCTGCAGCCGTTCTGCTAAAGAGGATTTTCTACAGTCTAGCAGTGATCCTGATATAGTAATAGTCTCATTTCAAATTATGCAGGACATACATATGTAAAATATGGATGACTATAAAGAAAAGAAAATAAAATCTTGTGATACTTATTCTAGCAAAGACCAGTCCCGTATCCAAAAAGCTACCCTTAATGTATAAGCACTGCTATCCAACATGGCTATGCTGCCAGACTTCTGGACACTGTACCAATTGATAAATAGGCGAAGGAATTCTATGACGAATGTTGGAGATATGCATTTATTCGAATACAATTATGCCTATTAAAACCTATTTATGTATGTGTGAAGATTCCAGGATCGTTGTGAAGTAAATGCGTATTCCCTGCACTTCCTTTCAAGGAAACAATCTCTTTATAAATATTTCAGGAAAGTCAGTGACAGATCATTAATAGCTGTTCCGTTGAACGTGTATAACAATTCGGACAAGCAATGTAGTAGTTACAATATTTCTGAGTACATTTTGCGGATTTACGTATTAGGTTTCTTTGAACTTTATTAAACGCTGACTATACAAAAGAATAGAAAATTCTAACTACGTCATAAGAAAATATATTAGTTTTAACAGAAATGTTATGAAATAGTAACGAATAGAAAATAACATAATTTTAACATTAATTCCAATAATAAGAATTTTGTGTGTTTGTGCGTATGTGGATGGCAATCGCTAGAGACCCGCGCCGTGCTTCGTCACGGACTCGCGGGCGCCCGCGACGGACTTCCGCCTTTCGCAGCGCCGGCAGTAACGAAGCAGCGCTCACTGATTTCCTAGAAACAAGTCCGCTCGCGTGCTCCATCGCGCGGTCAATTTGTCCGCGAGGCGGGCCCCGTCGCCCGCGCGGCGTGCGACGAGAGACTCATGATAATAGAAAACAGCACACCGCGCGGGCGTCCGTTCCGTGCACCCGCCTAACGCAGCGGACGGCCTTAGAAAACATATTTAACTATTTTAAAGGTACATTATTCGAGATGGACATAGGCTGCATACAGTGTTCAACCCAGATGAATTCGAATCAAGCCGCTAGCTGGTGACTAAGTAGCTTCTAAATATCCAAACCAATCATCGCTAAGCTAGGAATAAGGTATTCCGACTGCTTGAATAATCTGACACTTAGAACTAATGTAGGTAGATTTTCCAGACAGGAACTATAATCAGCTGAAATATCTGACACTAAATAATATAGTTAAGTTTTTTAAAGAAACAGCCAACCATAGATTTTCTCTATTCTCTATAACTCGCGTCTCAGGGAAAACGGTACACATCGCCTCCATTTGTCAGACACAGGCGAGTGATTCAGACAAGGTGGAGGCGTATCTTCCCCTCTGATATTTATAAACAATCTCAGATAATGACTTCTTATATTAACGCGGGAACCGCTTTTACGATTACATCGGAATGAAGTGAAAATGCTTCCACTCGTGCTTGTTAAGATGTTGTTATAAAAGTTATTTGTTGGTTTACATAATATTGTCTTCTATTTACGCGAATATTATTCATTGAAATTAAACTGCTATATACGGATTTTATCGCGTTGTTTATTTGACACTTTATTACAAAATTTTGAAAATTGTTACTCTTCTACTACTATTAAACTTTACTAATTTTTAAGCTAATTAAATTATTATTAAACTATTTAGATTTAATTTATTTTTACACTTTCCCCGACGTTTCGGTTGCTTTTCAGCAGCCATGGTCACGGGGAGACTAAGATGGCAGTTGTCTCAATGTTCCAGTGTAGTTATTTCAAAGTACCCGAACATAATTTAATCATTGGTGTTTCTATTTACGCAGAATGAGCTCAAAGTATCATGAAGTCTAGCTGTGGTTTGCTTCTTCTTGGGTTTGACTATTTTTATTACTGGATCCCAAGCTGGTGGTACATTCCAACCATCTTCTCTATTAAAATTAGGATGTTTTTTGATTTCAATAGCCTCGCGAAGCATCCTTGGTAGGAATCGGTGTTCTTTAGCGAGAATCTGTGGTTTGTCAAATCTCAGATAGTGGTTGGTCCCCTGTTGCACATGTTCACACACAGCAGACTTCAACGAGCGTTGGTGTTTTACATCAGCTATGTGTTCTTTTATGCGGGTGCCTATGTTTCTCTTGGTTTGACCAATGTATGAGAGTCCGCAGTCACAATCTATTTTATAGACCCCTGCATCTTGTAAAGGTAGTTGGCACTTGACGGATGGTAAAAATTGACTTATCTTCGTTGGCGGCTTGAAGTATGTGTTGATTGAAGCTCGCTTCAAGATGTAGCCAATCTTGTCAGTGACACCCCTTACATAAGGCAGTATAGCAGGCTGGCGCTCGACTGTGGCTGGCTTTTCTCGGGATCTGTGACAGCGGCGCGGTTGTTGGAGCTTGTTGTCTTGCAGTACTTGCTTGACATGTTGAAGCTCGGCGTCCAGGTGTTTCTTGTCACAGATCCCATGGGCTCTCTGAAACAAAGACATTCCCACGGTAGCTAACTGTTTAGGATGGTGGTGAGATTCACCGTTTAAGTACCTATTTGTATGGGTCTTTTTCCTATATACAGTGTGGCTCAAAGTATGATCAGGATTCCTGATGACAAGTACATCTAAGAAAGCTAATGAATTATTTGCCTCTAATTCCATAGTAAATTGGATGTTATTATTAATGGAATTAAGATGTTCTAGGAATACACTTGCACTATCTGTTGGTAATATTGTAAAAGTATCATCTACAAACCTCTTATAAATCCTGGGTGTGATGGGGGCAGTATGTAAAGCTCGAGCCTCGAAGTCCTCCATATATATGTCAGCAACGACAGGCGATACTGGGGAGCCCATTGCGACACCATCGAGTTGTATGTAGAATTTATTGTCCCACAACAGATAGCCAGTTGTTAAGCAATGCTTAAGTAGTTCTGCATATTCCTCAGGCATATTGTACTGTATTAGCTTCCTTTTAGCTTTTCCTTTTACCTGCACATGACTGTATTGAAATAACTAAAAGGAAGCTAATACAGTACAATATGCCTGAGGAATATGCAGAACTACTTAAGCATTGCTTAACAACTGGCTATCTGTTGTGGGACAATAAATTCTACATACAACTCGATGGTGTCGCAATGGGCTCCCCAGTATCGCCTGTCGTTGCTGACATATATATGGAGGACTTCGAGGCTCGAGCTTTACATACTGCCCCCATCACACCCAGGATTTATAAGAGGTTTGTAGATGATACTTTTACAATATTACCAACAGATAGTGCAAGTGTATTCCTAGAACATCTTAATTCCATTAATAATAACATCCAATTTACTATGGAATTAGAGGCAAATAATTCATTAGCTTTCTTAGATGTACTTGTCATCAGGAATCCTGATCATACTTTGAGCCATACTGTATATAGGAAAAAGACCCATACAAATAGGTACTTAAACGGTGAATCTCACCACCATCCTAAACAGTTAGCTACCGTGGGAATGTCTTTGTTTCAGAGAGCCCATGGGATCTGTGACAAGAAACACCTGGACGCCGAGCTTCAACATGTCAAGCAAGTACTGCAAGACAACAAGCTCCAACAACCGCGCCGCTGTCACAGATCCCGAGAAAAAAGCCAGCCACAGTCGAGCGCCAGCCTGCTATACTGCCTTATGTAAGGGGTGTCACTGACAAGATTGGCTACATCTTGAAGCGAGCTTCAATCAACACATACTTCAAGCCGCCAACGAAGATAAGTCAATTTTTACCATCCGTCAAGTGCCAACTACCTTTACAAGATGCAGGGGTCTATAAAATAGATTGTGACTGCGGACTCTCATACATTGGTCAAACCAAGAGAAACATAGGCACCCGCATAAAAGAACACATAGCTGATGTAAAACACCAACGCTCGTTGAAGTCTGCTGTGTGTGAACATGTGCAACAGGGGACCAACCACTATCTGAGATTTGACAAACCACAGATTCTCGCTAAAGAACACCGATTCCTACCAAGGATGCTTCGCGAGGCTATTGAAATCAAAAAACATCCTAATTTTAATAGAGAAGATGGTTGGAATGTACCACCAGCTTGGGATCCAGTAATAAAAATAGTCAAACCCAAGAAGAAGCAAACCACAGCTAGACTTCATGATACTTTGAGCTCATTCTGCGTAAATAGAAACACCAATGATTAAATTATGTTCGGGTACTTTGAAATAACTACACTGGAACATTGAGACAACTGCCATCTTAGTCTCCCCGTGACCATGGCTGCTGAAAAGCAACCGAAACGTCGGGGAAAGTGTAAAAATAAATTAAATCTAAATAGTTTAATAATAATTTAATTAGCTTAAAAATTAGTAAAGTTTAATAGTAGTAGAAGAGTAACAATTTTCAAAATTTTGTAATAAAGTGTCAAATAAACAACGCGATAAAATCCGTATATAGCAGTTTAATTTCAATGTTATTTGTTGGTTTAGTAGGAAAGAATGTTGGTCGTCTGGTTGCGGGTTCGATTCTCGGGATATTGAAATATTTTGGTAAGTCTCACTTTTCAGTAACAACATAAAATCAACATAGAGTTTACGGTTCGTGCAGATATGCTCGCTATGCTATCCTAACTAATAATATAAATGCGAATGTGAGTTTGTTTATTCGTTACGCTTTCACTTCTTAACTACTCGACCGATCATCATTAAACTTCGCATACACGTTGTCAGGGGAACAGAAAAGGACATAGGGTAGAAAAAAGGACTGTCACTAACCTAACCTAACCTACATTTACGCAAGCGAAGCCTCAGAAAAAATCTAGTATATAATAAGAACTAGATGTGCCCACGATTTCACCTGTGTTTATCGTTACTGCGCCGCCCCTGTGGGTCGTAGCATGATGTTATATAGCCTATAACCTTCCTCGATAAATAAGCTATCCAACACTAAAATAATTTTTCAATTCGAACCAGTAGTTCCTGAGATTAGCGCATTCAACCAAACAAACAAACAAACTCTTCAGCTGTATAATATTAGTATAGATTATTACTACACACGCGTGTCTACGTTGTCCGGGATGAAAGTAGGTAAGTACAGCCCGAAGGAAATTTAATGGCGGCTCGGAAGTTAGCTGCGAGTGCAGGTGTGCGCAGGTATAACTCACACACACTACGAGTGCGGGTGAAAGAAAGGGCGCGCGGGGAGGTGCCCTGCCGCCCTGTGCCGCTACGTCCCGCCGACACCTAATATTGGGTTCTGCGCAATGACTCGTACAATGTTCAGAGCCGCCATTAAGTTTGCATCGGGCTGTACTAAATTATATTTAAATTACATCACTATAATTATAACTTTTGAAGCACGTTTACATAGTTTCAATTTTAAGTTAAGTACTCGTAAATACAAACGTATATAATATTGTCTTCTATTTACGCGAATATTATTCATTGAAATTAAACTGCTATATACGGATTTTATCGCGTTGTTTATTTGACACTTTATTACAAAATTTTGGAAATTTTTACACTACTAAGTACTACTATTAAACTTTACTAATTTTTAAGCTAATTAAATTATTATTAAACTATTTAGATTTAATTTATTTTTACACTTTCCCCGACGTTTCGGTTGCTTTTCAGCAGCCATGGTCACGGGGAGATGAGAGTCTCCCCGTGACCATGGCTGCTGAAAAGCAACCGAAACGTCGGGGAAAGTGTAAAAATAAATTAAATCTAAATAGTTTAATAATAATTTAATAAGCTTAAAAATTAGTAAAGTTTAATAGTAGTACTTAGTAGTGTAAAAATTTCCAAAATTTTGTAATAAAGTGTCAAATAAACAACGCGATAAAATCCGTATATAGCAGTTTAATTTCAACAAACGTATATATTTTTTATAGTTTCTAATTTTATTTTTCCTCTGAATGTGAATTAGTTGACAATGGCTACATTGCTCTATGCTTATTTTTTTTTAAGTATTTCTGAACACATCAGTTAGCCGGGAACCAGACACAATTAGAAAAATATCGTGTCTGGTGCCGGAGGTCTGTGGACAATGATAAAGATAAGGATCTTCGAATAATTTATGTATTCAAGAAATACTTTATAAATAAATAAGCAAAGAAAAATATTACCGTATTCAACTCAAATTCGAATTCACACTCAAAAGAAGGACTGAAATTTCGTAGCTTGTAAAATATTTGTACAGTTCAATATAATATATAATATTCTACCACATACACACAACACCATCTAGCCCAAACTAAGCAGAGCTTGTACTATGGGTACTAGACAATGGATAAACATACATAGATACATTTATTTTGTAAATACGTACATATTACACATAGAAACACCCAGACCAAGACAAACATCCATGTTCATGCACACAAATGTTTGACTTGTGCGGGAATCGAACCCGCGACCCCAGGCGTGGCAGTCAGTTACACTAACCACTACGCCATCGAGGCCGACAATATGGCTATTCATATTGACTTATTAACCTGTCAAGTCTTGGAATACCTTATTTAAAGACCTATTGTGTCTGGCCGCCGGTGTGCCGCTGCAACTCAATAGATTAAAGTTATTTTAACGCCTTAGTTCTGAACTTATCAAGAGATGTAATTGTTTAAGAATGTCGACACTTTTTTACACAGGCAAAACTGTAAGCAATGGTTAGTGTTACCTATAAATAGAAGCTACGAGAAGAATATTACTTTGACTCTATTATTTCCGTCGTAAAAATCTTATTACTTAAAAACAGACCACCTTTCTCCGACATTTCGTTTCTGCCAACTACCCAGCGAAAAATAACAGTGAATTGTAACGATTTTAATAAATTGTTATTACTTTACGGTTGGTATAGTACACTCTATAAAAAATAGACTCACGGTTGCATATCTAAGGGGATGAGCAGAGATAAATAACATTTGACGACTCGATGGCGTAGTGGTTAGTGTAACCGACTGCCACGCCTAAGGTCGCGGGTTCGATTCCCGCCCAAGCCAAACATTTGTGTGCGTGAACATGGATGTTTGTCTTGGTCTGGGTGTTTCTATGTATAATATGAAAAACAAAAAAATTATATACGTATGTTTATCCATTGTCTAGTACCCATAGTACAAGCTCTGCTTAGTTTGGGCTAGATGGCGTTGTGTGTATGTGATAGAATATTATATTATTATTACACCAATCTAGTTTTCAGGATCTACCATTAGCGTATATAAAGGGCTGTGCCTTCTGAATTTTCTGGTATCTATCTCAGAATGTAAAGTGCCTACATCGAATTCCAGCGCAGTTTGGTTGGTTGATTTGGTTTAGTGTGTAGGGCCGGAGATTTCGTGGAAAATAACCCTAAGCAAGCTAATAGGATCTCCTTAACGTTTTATGTCGCAGTGGCACACCGGTGGCCAAATACTATAGGTTCAATGATGTCTGTCAATCCAACAATTAACAGGTTATTAAGATTGAAATTAAACTACTATATACGGATTTTATCGCGTTGTTAATTTGACACTTTATTACATAATTTTGAAAACTGTTACGGTCACGGGGAGACTCATGGCTCATGGCTGCTGAAAAGCAACCGAAACGTCGGGGAAAGTGTAAAATTAAATTAATTCTAAAAAGTTTTAATAGTTTTAATAATAATTTAATTAGCTTAAAAATTAGTAAAGTTTAAAAGTAAAAGTAATGTAACAGTTTTCAAAATTATGTAATAAAGTGTCAAATAAACAACGCAATAAAATCCGTATATAGTAGTTTAATTTCAATGAATAATATTCGCGTAAACAGAAGACAATATTAGGTTATTAAGATCTTATGGTAATCTACCAGGAATGGAGAGAGATGGAGTAGCCATGTTACTGCTAAGGATTTTTAACAGAAAAATACAAATCGCTTTACTCGACCAAACAAACAAACACTTATGCTGCTTTTTGCTTCGAACCAACGAGACAAAATAATATCAATTTTAACAAACCATTCAGCAAATAAAAAACAATTTTAATCAACTAACATAACGTTACAGACTATAAAAATGTACTCCGCAATGGAAATACACATAGACAATACAGCGTACAAATGGAGCACTTAAAATGGCGGGAACAAAATACTGCATTATTTTTTCCACCACTTATAGGAAGTTGCGTAACACGATAGCCGCGATAATGGCTGCCGAGCACCGGTCGGTTTACCGCGCGAAAAATGCGTGAAAATCAATTAGAACGAGCCTTACGCAAACTTAATTACTAAGTCATCATTAACTTGGGTAATGGCGAGATTGTGCGCATACTACACTTCAATTAATGCTTTATTGTTCAAAATATGCATACTTAGTTGCACGTCTGTATCTACAAAGAGGTTGATAGTAAAGTATTAGACTGACATTTTGCCAGATATACCCGTAGTATCAGTTTTTATTTTGTACTTCTAAGGTAGCAAACAAGCATACGGCCCACCTGATGATAAGTGGTCACCGTAGTCTATGGACGCCTGCAACACCAGCGGCATCACTTGCGCGTTGCCGATCCTTTAGGATGGGAAGTGGGAAGGAGAAGGAGTGGGAAGGGAAAAGAGTGTGATTGGGCCTCCGGCACTCTCACTCACCGATCGAAACACAACAGTAGGAATACTGCTATTTCACGGCGATATTCTGTGAGAGGGTAGTTCTTCCCCGGTCGCGCCGGCCCATTCATGCTGAAACCAGCGAGGCTCTACTACTCTAATCAAATGATCCAACGTACTCTTAATAGGTCTGCCGAAAACAGTTCTATTCTATAAGCTGCTACAGTTTCTTTTTGTCAGAAAATACATATGTATATAGCAGTGCACAGTTAATTAGGAAATTACTTCGGAATTACGCATTTATTTGTCAACTACATTTTGCTTCGCTTCTGTTTTGTAAATATAGGTTAGGTTAAGTTAGTTGCAGTACTTTTTTCTGGATGAAAGTATAATATGTCCTTTTGTGTTCCTGACAACGTGTATACTAAATTTCATGATGATCGATTGAGTAGTTTAGGCGTAAAAGGGAATCAAACAAACTCATATTTGCATTTATAATATTAGTTAGGATTACATAAATGTAAATTGATGGATCAGATCATTTTTTAACATGGGTAGGCCTAATCAAACCACTTTATTAGACAGCACCATCCGTGCAGACTAACTTCCTGCCCTTAAGTTGCAAAAAGATAATAAATTTAATTTATAATCCAATATTGTGAGTCGACTATATTCCTGATGAAATAATATAAAATTTATAGGTTTCCGGCCAATTCTCTTATTTTGCAACGTTAGTGCAATGAATGATGTCTGTTCCACCAAGCAGAACTGTAATATTATAAATGTGAAAGTTTGTGAAGATGTTTCGATGTTTGTTATGCCATCACGTTTAACTGTTGAACGGATTTGGATGGAATTTGACATACAGATAGACCATGTCCTGGATCAACAAAATTTTTCGCGTCATGCGTTCGCGCCAGATTAATATGTAGGATAACGTCTGACAGAAGCTACTGTTAATTAAATAGAATATAATGTTTACGTAATAGAGCTCATCGAATCCCCTAGTATGACAAAAAAAACACGACAGGGAAAGTACCTCCACCCTACACAATATTGTGGTCAAGACAATGTTGTATTTCCAGCAATAAGTAGAATTGGTGGGCTTTTCTTCTCTTATGTGGGGGCCAGTCAGTGCAGACCGACGACACTTCGACCAGTGGGATCTTTTGTGTCGACATTCTCCCAATAACGACTGTTATAGATGTTCATGGCAGCCGCGACCGACGGCTTAACGTGCTCTCCGAGGCACGGAGCAGGCGATAATTGTCAATCAATACGCACATAATTTAGAAAAGTCATATAACTTCCGAAAGTCAGAGGTGCGCGACGTGGGTTCGAACCCAAGACCCTCTGCATTGCAGTATGTTGGTCTCCCCACTGAGCTATCGCTGCTCTCCAGGATTGGTGGGCTACATGATGTGACGTGGTGCTGTTCGTGTGAGAGCAATGGTCTTCCTCTCTTGTACGTACTTGTGGTACCTCTAGCAAGGTATGGTAATCGCTTACCTTGGGACAGATTGTGAGTATGTTTGTCATCGTGATTATAAAAGTAAAAGCGTAACTTCATGTACACAAGAGGTGTAAAGACAGGCTTAGACTAAACATCTATGTGTGCAGGTGTGCAGGGTAATGAGGAGGCTGACGAATTGGCCAGGAAGGGCTCGGAGCAACTATTTGTTGGCCCCGAGTCATTTGTAGGACTCTCTGAGAGTACCGTCAAGGCAGCTATGAATGCACATGGCAATGATAGACACAGGCGGGAGTGGATGGCCCTTAGGGGTCTGGAACACTCCAAGAAATTCATTGCAAACAGAGCCACGGGCTTCACCCGGAAGTTCTGCGAGTACAACAAGGGCCAAATACGCCTGCTCACAGGAGCGTTTACTGGTCACTTTGGCACCAATGACTTCCTGTGCAGATTGAGTTTGACAAACAATTTGATCTGCAGAGCCTGTGGTGAGCGGGACGAGTCCATATTACACCTACTGTGTGAATGTGACGCGTTGGCTGGACTAAGGATGGGTCTGATGGGGTTGACATATCCGAGCCCTGAGGACTTCAGGCTTCTCCCTCTGAAGTGTACGCTGCGATTGATGCAGTACATTCATAGGGAGATAGCTAAGGTATAGATCTCGGGGCCGACACAAAAGATCCCACTGGGTCGAAGTGTCGCCGGTCTGCACTGACTGGCCCCCGTAACAAGATAAGATAAGATAAGATAAGATAAACATCTATGTGTTATCATATACTTTAGTTCACATTACGTAAATGAAAGGCCAAAACCTGAATCCAGAGTTCCAAACTCCGTGTTGTTTCGGCGAATTTCCTGACAAAATAACTATATTTGTTCCCAGAATCAAAAGCTCACAGGAGACTGGCTAGATACAGTCGTTCGCATATTAGTTCCATGAAGCAGACACATACACGTTTCACAGAAAAATAACGGACTAGCTTTATAAAATTACAGTTTTAAAACATAGATATGTATGTAATCGCTTGCATGCATATCACATAATAATTAGCCAACAAATTTTAATATTACTTACTAACTTTCACTATTGCATTTCTTCAGATAATGTTCCACTAACAACAACTAACTAATAATGTAAAGTAATAAATATTTATGTAAGAAAGTATCTTAAATTATACAATACTTGGTAATATTACGTCTTAAGAATAACAATAAGACTTTCTTGCGATGAAAATATTGTGCTTACAAACAGTGTCGTGACCTTCTTCAGATAGTTACCAGATAACTGTACGTTGGAGATTTCCGAACCGTTCGTAGCCTTCATTGCTCGTCAGAATATTTTGATGCTAGTGGATTTCTATATTTATTATCATGATACGTGTGAATTAACTGCTTTACAAGTTTTGTGTGTGACAAGTGCTTCTGCAGAATTAATTAAAATGTCTCAGGACTACTTTCTCCGCTGAAGCAACGATGCCCGAAATACCAAAAAACATTAATATCAAACGTTATTGTACTAGAAAATAATATCGTAGTTACAAACAAACTACCGGAGTAAAGTAACACCTGGCAAAAAGAAATTATGATTTTTGTCAAAGTCACCCTTACATCTGTTGCAAGCCCAATACTTTGGCTGTAGACGCAATAAATCAGAACATCACCGCCCGAAAAAAAAACGAAAGGCGGGAAAAAACTGTCATGGCGGCTGAGCCGCTTAGACGATTTGTTATTTCCTCTTTGAGTGAAAGGACCCGTCAAAATTGTTTCAGAGTGTTGAAAAATTTATGTGTGCCTCTGTGTCAGAATGATAAAGATTAATTAAAGTTGTGTAAACACTGACAAACTCGCTCCATTAAGGTACTTACATCATTTGTAAGCATTTTTTATGTATTTCGTCAAAATTGTAGGTAATAAACTGTCATACTTAAAAAAGGTCGCTTACGGCAGCTATTTTAAACCCCACATAATAACGATAGCCTAGTGAGATACTGTCGGACTGCCAGTATTTACACGCAGAGGTCTCGAGTTCAATCCCAAAGCACGCAAGTTAATTATCGCTTGCTTTAACGATAAAGGATCGATCGTGAGGAAATTTGAATGTCTGAGCATTCATCATAATCATCATACGACATAACAAGATCACAAGTAAACATAGTGGAGACATAATTTTTAGTCCACTAGTGCGACTAGCCAACTTATAGACAGATATAATTGAACTATACATTTTAAAGTACAATACTATTTCCCGCGTATGAAATCACAACCACAGCAGCGTTCATAGCATAATTATTGTTACTAGAGCACAGCCGCTCTCTCAAAAGACGAATCGGAGATGTCAGCCCTAGGAAAAATTACATCTATCAAAGCCAGTGTCATCTCTGCTCTGGGAATAAAGAAGGGAAACAGAACACACATTCGTTGCCAAACGGTTCTGAAGATGCCTCGGGCTGAGGCGAAACACGTGTCAATGCATATTTTGTGCTCGAAGCGGAATACTGCAAGCTGGAGTACGCCCGGGTCCCACGACATGGCTGTCCCTATTCAGAGGAGTTCGGTATTTTCAACCTTTTTCTATTGCAATAGTTGGAGTGAGCAATCCAAAGGAGGCGGTTTCCTCTCTTTCTAATAATTTTAAAACAGAACACAAGCTTAATTGACGCCGACCTTCTAGAAGTACGTAGACATACTTCCTCAGTCGTGCTCTAATCTCTAGGTTTAAGAGGAGACGACGGTTAATAAACCTATACATATAAAATACAATTTCATCTAGCTATACTTACTTCAAAACAAGGCCCAACACACAAGTCGCCACGTCTAATTACGCAGCATGATTGCAACATGCCCATTACGCTGTTTGATGAGCCTACGAGCAAACTCTTTAATGAAATCAATTAAGTACACGATAGAAGTACTTCCCTGGGGAGTGACGTGGGTATTACAAAAGTATAACACGCAACTACCAACGCTTAGAGACTGGAAAGATTGACTTGTCTGCCATTACAAAGTGGCGCAAATGTTATCACATTAATTGATACCACATATACTACATGGTATTGTAGTTTATGTATATAGCAGCGATAGCTCAGTGGCAAAACCAACAGACTGCAATGCAGAGGGTCTGGGGTTCGAAACCATGTCGCGCACCTCTAACTTTCGGAAGTTATATGACTTTTCGAAATTATGTGCGTATTGATTGACAATTATCGCCTGCTCCGTGCCTCGGAGAGCACGTTAAGCCGTCGGTCCCGGCTGCCATGAACATCTATGGCAGTCGTTATTGGGAGAGTGTCGTCACAAAAAATCCCACTGGGTCGAAGTGTCGCCGGCCTGCACTGACTGGCCCTCACATAAGGTACATACTTTTAGAACATCGATGTCGAATAAATTTTCTGTTGCTTAGGATATCAGTGATTGCCAGAGTTCTTTAACATGGTTGGTTGGTTAGGTGGCTTTTCCCTAGAAATGACACGTCCGAGTCGTCTTTGAAAAAGCGTCTATGCCCTAAACAGATATTTGAAACATCTATTTGATATAGAAGCTGTTGACCATATAACGGAGTATTTGCCTGTTCGACACCTCAATTATAACAAAATCGATGTTATAACCCCTAAAGAAAACAACATTAACTACGCGTAATACTACTCGAAATTTGATTACACGCCATTCAGAATTCTTAACAACTGTATAAATACTAAACATATACAATCAAAAGTTATCTTACACTATTCTTTGGCAATAAACTAACGAAAACAAACGTGGATTCTTCACCATTTAAGAGTAACATGAGATTAAAGTTGCTTCTAGATATATAAACACACCCAAAAACCAATCTAACTAAGTGTTAGCCAGCTAATCTTTCAACAGAGCGGTCAGATCTAAACGATGTTCTACTGAACGTAAACAAGTGCGTTCGTCCGACGCATAGATAAGTAACTAAACTAACATACAGGCAGTTAATACAATTAAGACTATTTAAATATAAAAAATACTTGGGTACCATAAACATTCATATCGAATTTAAGACAAAATAAAAATGAAAAATGTTTTTGAATTAAGAACATAAAAAAAAGGAAAAACATACATACATAGATTCACGCCTGTTTCCCAGAGGGGTAAGCAGTGACTACGGATTTCCATTTGCTACGATCCTGACACACTTCTCTGGCTTCATTCACTTTTATCACATTCCTCATACACGCTCGTCGGTTTAAGGTGCTCTTAACCTGGCCTTTGTCCAGAACGCCTCCGATCTGATCGAGAAACGCTCGCCTAGGTCTTCCTCTTGCGACTGTTCCATTCACACAGTCTCATAAAAAAATATTAAAAAATTGCTTTAATATTAAAGAGTTTATTTATTGATGCTTCTCCATAAATGTTGGTCAGCATATAAAGGAAAATATAAAAAAAGCAATAATAAATATATTATTTAAAAAATATAAAGAACAATGGCAGAATTTTGTCTAGTGTTTTTTTGACGTCCGTAGATTTCATTTATAGCAAAGAAATTAAATTAATTTACTAAGATTTATCAAATATTTATTAATTTTTCTAAAAGCCGTAAAGCTTATTTATGTTAATAAAAGTATTTTAAATGACGTATGTACGAATTACGAATTACCTTCAAAATGTCAACCATACAAATAGGGGTGTAAGTACATGTAGTTTTCTATAGTAATCGGTATCGATTAAATTAAACGAATGATCGATATGGATTAATTGACTTTATTTGAATCTTTATTAATATGCACTGTAATTCTTCTATTTTTGATTAAACTGGTGGTAAAAAATTTTTGTTTGATTATTACGACAATTGTTATATTCGTACACAGTTCGTAACCTAAACAATTCAAACCACAATATCTAATTTATTCGGCTTTCCCCAGTGAAAATAGTTTCACTTATAGAGTCTGGAACTAACGCCGAATTTGACATATTTCTCATGACAGGACGCTGCCATTTAATCCCAGACATTTTTTAGTATGGAGACATGCCATTGTTTTTTAACTTACTGACATAAATTATAAAGGAAGTATATTGTCGCGTAAAAAATATTCGTGAACAAATACTGAATTAAGGTGACACAAAAACTGCACGTCGTTTAATATTTCAGGCTGGCAGAAAACATATTTCTTTTTTTAAATATAATCATTGGAACAATGTAGGTACACCATATGTAACATCGTTTATAAAATAAAATACGCCGCGATAAAATCTGTGAAAGTTATTTTATTAAAAATATAACGAGAATAATGATACGCGAATTAAAATAATTGTGCAAGCGATTACCGTTTTTATGCAGAAAAACGTAAGTATCGTTAAAAACATCAACTTTAACAATTATAATGCGCAAGTATGTAACATTAAGTGAAAAAACTGAGCAAGTATCACGAACAAACGTGTATTGATTATAGCAAATGCTCATTTTCCTGTCTGTCGACATTACATTCGCGCATAACACCGCATAACCTCCGCTTCGTTAACTAAATAACAGCATCGCAAGAAGACAATTGCTCTTAAACATTTACAAATATGGCGAATGGCAAAACATCAAATACCCGACGATCTCAAGAGAGCTCAGTAAACGGCTTCATTGAAATTCGAACTACGACGACATTACACTTGAAGCATCTTTAAGATATAGAAATAGAATTCAGGAAAACATAGTTTTAAGCCAATGTCGCCGAAAGACACCCACGTTTCCCAAACTATGTTTTAGATATCACGTAAAAGGGTCTCCTAATGTTGTTTACCAAGCACAGTTTTAGACACAAAGCACTACTGAACATTTCTAGACAGAAAAAACAATTATCTTTACAATTCTCCTACTATATTTCAGATAACATATAAAAAGGGAGCGAACCTTTTGTTGTCTGCCGGGCGAATTGTCAGAATCCGTATTATAAAAATCCTGACATAATCCGAACGACACTGTGCTTGACTCGGGCGTCGACCGAAAACATAGCTTATGGTAACAGAGTTAATTTTATTATAATGATCAAATTGCCAACTGCCAATACCGATTCACAACGTAAAATTATTCGCCTATCTTCATCCACATAATAATACGTCTGTCGAGACCAGACATGTGCGCTCGCTAGATAATCCATCAAATCATCTATGGGCACTCATGTACCATAACCACAATTCCTTTGACGTCTGTTGTTCGTTCGAATCACCGCATCCGATGCATTAAGCACATAATCGATGACTCTCGATCCGTCAACGCGTCCTGTCGTCGCTTCAAATATATGTGACGTAAAAATCCAACTCCTTTCGTTACGAAACAAAAACGGAAACGTCGAATTCCCGATTTGATTTAAATGAAAATCGGGCTAGTGATGTGCTTAACAGGAATAGAGAGGGGGATCCGCGGCCGTCGCATCTAATTTTAGCCTAGAATGATGGCCAGATTAAATTTTTAACGCGGCCCGACTCAACGCGGGAAACTTCATAGGATTGTACGTATAAACTTTTTGGTACCAACACGAGTATTCTTTTTTTAATTAAAAGTTTGACATTGTTGAGCAAAATGAAAGAAGATTATGTTCATTAGCTTTTTGAATGGATATTACTTTTAATATTTTACAACTGGATCCTTTAGATATGAGAATGATAGTCGAGTAGGTAAATGCAAATGGCGCTTTAACTTATTGTAAATACAGTCCTAGAGCAGCCGCTGTTTTAACAAGGACTCCTTTCGTAGAAAGTTTTCTAGTTATTTTATGCCAGATATTATTGTTTTGTATTCTATTCAAATACGATTCAGTTCTGGCAATGTAAAAACATTTCTGTCTGTCTTTAGTTAGTGTCTTTTGAAAAATAAATAAATATTTTTCTGTTGAAACAATACAATACCAAAATCTGATTCTATCAAGTTCAAAATGGCACTGCAGTTACTACAAAAAACCTTGTCAATAATTTACATTTTATTTAAAACTGGCAAGTTGGACGTGAGTTATGAACTGAAATTACCTGAAATTATAATTACAGGCTGAAGCGAGGGAGGCGGGTATAAAAAGCCGGTCTCTCTAGCTATAACAAAGTATGGGCGGTCTTTGAGTTCGCTCAGTAATTGTGCCCGAGAGTTTGAACGTGGCTCTAACGTTGAATGATGAAATATGCTTCAGTAAAATTGTTTTACATTGGAAAAAGCGCTTTTAAAATGATCTACTGATGTATTTTTGACATTGATATTCTTTTAATGAAGTATTTAGTAGATACTCTTTGTCATAGAATATCTTTTGTCCTTGTTGTTACAAAAATTGTGCACGGATGGAAAAATGGTTCGACTAACAACGCTCAGAGTTCAATCTTCATATGGAGTAAAGCTACTAATAATTAATATTAAAAGATCGGACGTTTTGTTATTGGTGCCACCCTTTTTTTTTTTTTTTGGCCTTTGCGGTCCTTCAGTCCTTCTCCCCGTGACACGTAATTATCCATCGTGGAAAAAACTCCGTTTTAAACAGAAACAACATGCTGACGTATAACTTATAATGATACCTTATAAAAATCTTAAACATGCTGGATGGTGACAACATATATTCATAAATCGTTCACTTGATATATTATCTAAAATTATTAATGTGAAGTGGCTGTATAATTAAATTATGACCCTAATACCCATTTAGCAAAAAGACCCTTGGTCGCCTTAACACCCACGGGAAGAAATGGGCACTTCTTCTAATTTTAGCTAAACCCACACGCTATTAATAAAATTAAAATCTTTTAAACCCGGCCAGTTTTCATTAAAAGAGCATAATTGAAACACCCTCGACGACCTTTCGCCATCTAGCGGCATATATTTAAAACCCCGTAACCGCAGGATTGACCCGATTGACCGTCAGTTTAATCCCGTCGATCAAACGAGCAGCACGTACTCAAACATAACACGATATCGACATTCAATATCGTTATAAGCTTTTGTGGGCTAACTTTTAGCAACTGAATACCACAAAGAGAATAAAAACATTTATTTGTCGTTGATATTCCTGTAACTACACTTTAGTTTATTTCGGTAGATGTTTAATTCAAAGAATAACACGGTTTATTCAAATTGAGGTTTGCGGTTTCGAATAACATTTGTGTGGCTCAGCGGGTTTGTTTACAGTCTTTGTTTAGTTATCTTACAGTATTTACTATACACGAAATAACCTAGTAATAGTCGACATTTTGGTCTTTATTGCCCAACTAATTTTATTTTCAACTAAGTATGTCCTTTGAATAGAGAAAAAGTTTGATACTCTTAAGAACTTCAAAATGACTGAATGATTGCACGGATGGCGTAGCGGTTTAAATGGTCGCCTCGCCATTACCTCTACTTTGAGTGTTGTGGGTTCGAATCCCACACGCGACAAAACTTTGTGTGATCCACAAATGTTTACTCCGAGTCTGGGTATTCTTTGTGTCCATTCTTTGAATGTTTATAAAGAACCCGCAACACAGGATTTACTCCTAGTGCGGGAGATGTGTTCTTAAAAAGAAAGAAAGAAAGAAAATGCTTGTTTTTGATATTATGAAAATATCAAACATAATGTCCCCGAAGGGGTGGGTAGAGTTGTATAACACCTACATTTTGCCAAGTATGGTTTTATATCGGGCACATTTTCAGTGCCCGTGCTTCTACTGAGAATTTCTTCACAAAAATCCATTTACACTTTGTTCAGGATATAGATGTGTGTGTATGAATATATTAACTTTATGTTTTCTTTTTTTATCTAAGTTTATAATATTTTAAGTAAATTTTATATTAAATATTGTCAAACGTCTTAGTTATTAAGTGCTACCGTCCCTATACTTTAATGGTGCATCATGTGACACCTTAAAGAGTTGTACATTAAGTGTTAGTATTGGTAAATTAAGCATTAATATAATAACTACGGGATGTCTAAACTAATAAATAAATAATTTAACCAAACTTTAAACATAAAAAGACTGAAAGAAGCCCTATTATACCTATGTAAACAACCGTATAATTAACACACATTCGCATATAACACGGTTCTCACAGGCTCTTTGCCATTTAATTGTCGTCAGACGACACAATACGTAACTTGCGCTTTCTTCGCCATCTTACTAGTCGGTGACACGGTCGATATTATTTACACAGATGTACTCCAATAAGGCCGATCAATTATCTTAACCTTATTATTCTTAAGTGTTTTGAGGTTAGCTGCCAGTCCAATTCTTATACATCTACGTAATATTTCTTTGACTTGAATCAACTATAATTATTGTATAAGTCTTTATTGCATAAATCGATCGTTGACGGTATTCTTGATACAGAAAAGCGTAGTGAACAGACTAACAGTAATAGAAACAGAACTAGCCTTAGTTTTAGAATTTAAATTGTTATGATTTATTAACAGTGTTACTGTAATATTTATAAATGCTATAATAAATATCATAAAATTTTATTTTATAGGTTTTATAATAAAAATAAAACTCACCATGTACAAGTCGGGCAAGAATTCTGTAGTACGAGTGATGTGTAAATGTGTAATGGTACGAGCACAACTCACACTTGCCCGGATGGTAAGTGAGTTTTTTAATAACCACTTCAAATTTAAAGCCTATATATGTTAAACTGCTAAAATAAAAAAACTTTTCATCATCTCAGCCGAAAGAAGTCTACTGCTGGACATAGGCCTCCCCCAAGGTTTTCCACACAGACCGGTCTTAGGCCATCCGCATCCAACTGCTTCCCGCGACCCTTACCAGGTCGTCGGTCCACCGTGTGGGGGGCCTACCCCTGCTGCGTGTTCCGGTGCGAAAAAGCTTTTAATAAGATCAAATGGAGATCTACTTTAAATATAGTCTTTCGTTTTAATAATTATTTTTAGACATGTATAACTTCACCGATTCGACATATTTTGCCAGACAAAGTATTTTTGCAACTTCAATTATATATATCCTAACTCAGATTATTATACGTAGCCTACATAATTATTTATATTGTACTTATTATGAGCTAAGGCCTTTTACCTTATTCATTAAAGACTAGTTCGTGACTGCCTTACCGAAAACCTACCAATATCTTTACCTAAATATCTAAAAGCATACTGACTTAACGAACAGCCTACTTAAAATTCCGTTCATACCCTAACAATAAAATGAACAATAACCATCAAAACAACGACAGACAAAATTTTACTACGTGAATTTAATAAAAATGTATAACACGGGTACATCAATCTTTGTTGAAGACAATCGCATGCGAAGCTACAACCACTATAAAATTATATTAGCAACGTTGTGACTAGACAAGCCCGTAAAATTTTGTGATGGCAACCCAGAGCCAGTGTTGTGAAAAATTGATAGAGCGCGCTCTAGTCGATCGATTGTAACGCTATTTTAGTCGAGCACGACGCGTACAATCAAATTATGTTGGCAATTGTGTATGACTAACGAGAATTTAAGTGAATGACGGTTACAATGCAGCTTGTATTTTTGATATGGCTACACCAAAATACAGTATCGCACCTGCATTTCGTCTAATATGTTGAGGTCCCTAAGAAAGCTTTGTGATTATATTCTGGCAGTTACAGACTATGTGTCGCTACTAGGAATTACCTGACAGAAAAGTTCAATAACACTTTGGCCGGTCCAGTTTTCTTGCCTGGATCTAAATAGTCATAACGGGTGGCCAAAAGTTTTACTGAATTAACAAGGTACTTTTAGAATAGACCACATAAAGCCTTAAAAATGTTGACCTGGCTCCACGGAACAGACGAATCTGATTATCCTGGCTCAGGCGATGGTAGCCCGTACCGTGGACCGTTAGAAATTGTCGTAGAGACCAAGTACAACCATTTCTGTGAACCAGCAATAATCACGTAGTAGTATCCCCTTTGTCAATATGTATTTGTAACCGCCCCGGTCCTTGTGCCAAAAACCAAACAGATATAATTTATGAAAAAAATGCAGTCATTAGAAATACATGTATAAAGTGCAGTCTTACGTATATGTAGGGCATGTATCGTGCAGGTCTCTGCCCCAGTGCGAAATGTAGGACAAGGGCAATTGGTGTGAAAACTCGAGACATGAACTAATTTGTTTATTTTTAAACTCATCTTTTATTCATTGTGGCGCATTGCATTTGTTCCAGTATTGAATAAGTCTCGCGTTGCACAGCTGCATCGTAAATGTAGCTGCTTATAAGGAAGATTTACGATTTGATTGTTGGGAAGAGGCATTAATTAATTCTGTTTATTTACTGTTCCATTACTGAATACAATGCTCATCTCAGACTGAGATGGTTTAGGCTATCGTCCACCACGCTAGCAGACTTCACACGACTTCGAGAACATTATGAAGAACTCTCAGGCATGCAGGTTTCTTTACGAAGTTTTTATACAACGTTTTATTTTTTTATTTTATTTTTCTTACTTGGGGGAATGCTTTGACGCATACCTCTCCGCGGGGCGACGGAGAGGTTATGTCGGGCTCACCGGGGAGAGATACCCCGGTAATACCGACTAAACCTACCACGGTGTTCCTCGACATATCCATAGACGGCGGGGCCGCGCGAATAGCTTTCACATGCAATCGTGACCCCGCCGAGGTTTCGGCCCGACGTGTGAAACGGCAGGCCACTACATAAAAGACCCTCTACTGTCCCCTTGTAGTGGGACAAAAACACGACTCAGAGGCGCGCGTGGGAACACGCACGCCGCCTCTCGGACCTGGTGCTGATCGGGTAGCGGGCAGGCCCACGCAGCCCAACACCCCCAGGTCAAACCTCAGGGTGGCTGGAGGTCATCTCGCGCCCTCCGGCGCCCGGATCTGCGGTTGGGGAGAGGATTTAAGTGCTCCCTCTCCCGCTCCGCCGCCTCCTTGATGGACATGACTTCCTCACAGAAGGAGGCGACGGCGTTCCACGACCCCTCGCTCCGGACCATAGATTGAACCACGGCCTGAAGCGAGAGGGCAACCATACCGACTGCCGCGATCAACTCACGGCGCTGCGATGCCCAAGCGGGGCAATCCACCAAAGTGTGCAGCGCCGTATCCACAACATCATCGCGGCAGTCGCCGTAGTGATGACAGCCGGGCGTCTCCTGCCGGCCTATGCGACACAGGAACTGGCCAAAACAACCATGGCCAGTCATTACCTGTATCAGCCGGAAGGTAAGGGCGCCATGCCGCCTCTCCAGCCACTCTTCAAGAACGGGACTTATCGCCACATACAACGTTTAATCAAGTTAAATAATCAACTATTTAATATGACTAAACCTTTTGCAAAGTCAGATGTGCGAGCCCTGGAATCAGACTTAAAGCCTCTGCGTTCCCTAATAAATTTATAGACTACCTATAAGATTTTTCATTACTCTTCCTTCAAAATAATATAATAGCAGGCTTGCCTTATGATTTAGAGAACGCGAAAAGTACTAGCTGTCTCCACAGTGATGGCCAGGCTTTAGAAAATAATATTCCTCTTCAAACATCCAGACAAATGGTTTTAGCATCAGAACGGGGCAAGAGTGACTTTCTAATCTAACTAGATTCGACTGAATATCATTATTTTCACTCCATCTGCAAGCCTTACAGATAACAATATTCTAAGGTCCAATCAAGTATCAATATTTGAAGGTACTGACTGCCCATATCGACTGTCATAGTTCTTCATGACAGCCAAGACCGAGGGCTTTACGTGCTTTTAAAGCAGATAGTACCATGACCTTTCGTAAAGGTTCATCTCGAATAAGCCTGATGGTCGATCGGTCTTCATAGTCACCACTATTTACGGTTCTCTTGCCATTCTGTCATGTAAATAAATATCACATGATAATGCATTTGATTTTAATTTATTCCTTTTGATGAATTTGCCAGAAATCAGAGTGCCAAACATGAAACAGTAATACTACAATGTGATGGATATGGTGTTATGCTTCATGAGTATAACTAATGTTGGCGAAGAAAATGGTCTACCTGTTTTGACAAAAATTGTTGTGAGATCTAATTATCGATAAGGTTTTCGAACAATTTTCATTGTCATAATATTATTGCAAGGGAAAATCGACCTTGTTGTTTCATGACGTTCAAATGAACCACAACCTTAAGGTGGTACTGGTAGACCACATTCTTGGCCCACTGTACATTACACTATTCATGCCTATATTTTATATATCTGAACGAATCTGGCGAATGTAGAGAGAATAGGCACATCCTATTATATCTACATTCGTCAACCATGTTAGAGGACCCACGTAACAGACGATGATCCTAGAGTCTTCTTACAGACATGTTTATAGATATCGAACGTTTACTGTAAATGTCTTAATAAAAGCATATAATAATAAATTGCCCTACACGTAAATCGAACTTAGGTGTTTATGATTGTATGCAATCTAAACCTCTGTAACTCAGCTGTGAGAGTATAGATATTATAAAATATTAAGAGGATATGATAATATCCACAATATAACATAACACAGATCCATTAATTAAAGGGAATTAATTAGATTATTTATTTATTTAAAAACTTCATGCACAAAATAATACATTATTCTTGACCAGTTAAGCGTACGGTGATGCAGAGATAATAAGAAGTAGGTGTATACGCATACAATAGCATTATAAATATACATGTATTTAAACTAAAGAATAACACAAAAGTAATGATATTTAAATAATATATACATACCTAAATATGTCATATAATTTAAATAATATATATACAAATATATACGTACATATAAATATATAGTCGCCTAAAAACATACCTATATACATACATACACACGTAACATAGTGACGAGAAGGAACCGATAAACTGTCGAGGAAAAGAGCACTTTTAACTTGAAAGTGCAACGGTTTGTGGACATCCTGACTTCATGAGGCGCTCCCTCATGAAGTCAGGATGTCCACAAACCGTTTTAACCATTCCAAAGTAAAATGATGTTATTTAAAATATAGTTTATTAGATACTAGATTTAGCCCACGGCTTCTCACGCATAAATGTAGACCATACCAATTTTCTATTTTTCAGAAACTGTAGTAACTTTTTCTGGATGGAACGTATCCTATGTCCTTTTCTGTATCCCAGATATGTGTATGCGAAAGAACGCTGGCGAGGTTGGACCCACAAAATATAAATTAACGAAGTAGTTCAAGTTCAAATATACGTTTGTTATAACTACAGGATTATAAGATTTTTATATAAAAAATATTGTGTCATTATAAGAAGGGAATAAAAAGTTATAATAGATTTTAATTTATAAAAATGAGTTATTGTGCACTTACAAAACGCAACTTGTGTAGGATTACGTTCCAATCTACAATACTTTATATTTTTTTTACTTTAGATTTGATTTTAAATAATAATAGGTATCTCTATTTTAAAAAAAACTTACTTCTAAGAGTAATAACATGAATATTACATATGTAAATAAATATGTAAAACGTCTGCAAAATATTAAATTATAAACTATTACTATACTCATGGTATAACGTAAAACAGAATGTTTAACTGGCAATATTGTCTGTCAGTTGTCAATTATAATCTGTCTTCATTGGAATTAAACTACTATATACGGATTTTATCGCGTTATTTATTTTACACTTTATTACATAATTTTGAAACTGTTACACTACTACTAGTTACTATTAAACTTTACTATTTTTTTAAGCTAATTATATTAAAACTATTTATATTTAAGTTTACACTTTCCCCGACGTTTCGGTTGCTTTTCAGCAGCCATGGTCACGGGGAGACTAAGATGGTAGTTGTCTCAATGTTCCAGTGTCATTATTTCAAAGTACCCGAACATAATTTAATCATTGGTGTTTCCATTTACGCAGAATGTATATAGTAGTATGTATATAATAGTATATAGTAGTTTAATTTCAATGAATAACATTTGCGTAAACAGAAGACAATATTATATAATCTGTCTTATTTCATATTATATTCCTATTATATTGTATCTTTTTTCTCCCAACTACTATAAACTACTTTCTATTTTATTTTTTGTTAGTCTTATATTGTTCCACAACTATTAATGAGTTATCTTAAGGCACGTTATCTATAAGATTGGGTCCCAAAAGACATGAAAACCGCCATTGTTCTTTGATGATGATTGGTCGAGTAGTTAAGGTGTGAAATTGTAACAAACAAACAAACGCACATTCGCATTTATAATATCAGTTAGGATATACCAGATGTACCTACGATTTGCTTTATAAACAGTAAAAGAACGACGCCTGCAGCATGACATCAAATAGTTAATTATGGTCATCTGCTCAGAATCATGGCACGCACATACTGACTGTATATGTATTTACTACTCCGTAGTACCTACCGATAATGACATCATCGAGAAATAAATTAAGTTACGTAATTATTGACACGAGCAGTGATATCAACACATTCCCTTTATAATTAATTTTATACTAATTATAATTAGTTTAAAATTAATTATAAAGCATATTATAAACTGATCACGAACTTCATTTAATCTATGGTTTTATACTGTAATCTGTTTGTACAATAACTATGTAAAATTAACTATGTATAGTTAACTTACTAGTTTAAATATTTGACTGAATAAATGCTGCAAATAAATTGTATTTAACCGCAAACATATTTTAAATCATATCATCATCACTATATTTTGATCGCACGAAAATAAGTCCACCATGGGAAAAGTGAGCACACATTACATACACATAGAAAACGATAATGTACAATTTTCAATATCCCTAAGCGTAAACACTTTTTGGAAAACCTTAAGGTTTTCCAAAAAGGGTTAAGACTATTCAGTAGCTTCTTAACAATTTTTCGTCTATATGATATATAATAATAATAATAATATTCTATCACATACACACAACACCATTTAGCCCAAACTAAGCAGAGCTTGTACTATGGGTACTAGACAATGGATAAACATACATATATACTTTTTTTTTGTAAATACATACATATTATACTACATAGAAACACCCAGACCAAGACAAACATCCATGTTCATGCACACAAATGTTTGAAATGTGTGGGAATCGAACCCGCGACCTCAAGCGTGGCAGTCGGTTACACTAACCACTACGCCATCGAGTCGTCAATATGTCTGTTTGCTCCGGCCGGCATCAAGCATAAACGACTGAACTGATTATGATGCGACTTTTAGGTATGCATTCATAGATAGATTCACGCCTGTTTTCCAGAGGGGTTGGCAGAGACTACGGATTTCCATTTGCTACGATCCTGATACACTTCTCTGGCTTCATTTACTTTCATAACATTCCTCATACACGCTTGCCGGTTTTAGGTGCTCTTAACCTGGCCTTTATCCAGAACGTCTCCGATCTGATCAACAAACGTTCGCCTAGGTCTTCCCCTTGCGATACAGACTGCAATGCAGAGGGTCTCGGGTTCGAACCCACGTCGCGCACCTCTGACTTTCGGAAGTTATATGACTTTTAGAAATTATGTGCGTATTGATTGACAATTGTCGCCTGCTCCGTGCCTCGGAGAGCACGTTAAGCCGTCGGTCCCGGCTGCTATGAACATCTATGGCAGTCGTTATTGGGAGAGTGTCGACACAAAAGATCCCGCTGGGTCGAAGTTTCGCCGGTTTGCACTGACTGGCCCCACATAAGATACATACATCCATAGGTACCTATAATTTTCATTTAATCATGTCTACTATCCGCTTTAAAAATTTAGGGGCAGGACAGGACAAACAGAAAAGACGTAAGACGAGGACGCGTCGCAGACGCGGCGCCCTTTCAATAAGTTTTCATACAAAATATATAGAAGCGTCGCGACACAAAACAAACAGAAAAGACGTAAGACGAGGACGCGTCGCAGACGCGGCGCCCTTTCAATAAGTTTTCATACAAAATATATAGAAGCGTCGCGACACAAAACAAACAGAAAAGACAAGTCGCGGACAGGGTGCGGACGAGACCCGGACACGACGCTTCTATAGATTTCGTATAAAAATTGATTGAAGGGGCACCGCGTCTACGACGCGTCCTCGTCTTACGTCTTTTCTGTTTGTCTTGCCTTTAAGGCGCAAGGCAAACAGGAAAGATACGAAAACGAAAAGACAGGGCACGGACGAGACGCGGCCGCGCGGACACGACGCTTCTATACATTTTGTATGAAAATTGATTGGAGGGGCACCGCGTCTTACGTCATAAGTATTTTCTGTTTGTCTTGTGCCTAAGATTCAATATTCGAAGCTAACAACATATTTGTCTATATAAAATCACATACGAACACAACAGGTACAAAGTAACCATAACGAAGACCATCGCTGTTCACACGAACTTTAAAAATAAACAGTCCGTATTCAAATAATGAAACATGCATAAAAATTCCTTATTACCGCCGCCACTTCCTGGCATGAGGGTAACCCCTCTATTTTCAATCCTTGACAGACGAACTTCAACCCTAATCTCAGTAAAATAAGCTTTAGATTTGCATGTGAGAAGTAATCACGGGTTTTACGCCCGCTATGTGAGGCGCTCGTTTCTTTAAAATTTATGCTGACTTAGAAAAATCTAGTTTCGCCTTCTCATGCTCTTGTTGAGTTTTTTATGGAGTGTTAAGAACTGTGCTGTTTAACTAATGTACCTGTATATTTACTGAGCCTGTTACTATGCAAGTTTTATTAATTTGCGTATATGTGTACAGTATATTGTGAGATCCAGGGTAAAAGTCAACCAAAGTGTTATTGATTATTCTTAAATTCCTAATAATACAATGTTAAATATGTACGTAATAAATTGTAATTAGCGACCCACCCCGGTTTTGCACGGGTAGTACAAAACCTTAACTCTGTCTATTAGTAAACAGCATGAAAATCTGTTCAGTAGTTTTTGAGTTTATGGCGAACAGACAGATAGACGCGCCGGGGGCTTGGTTTTATAATATGTAGTGATACGTAGCTAGGAAAATGTCACCCACATGTCGCCAGCTATGAGCTATAACACGCCTCTGCATGTACCTTCGGGATATACTTATAGATATGAGTATTCGTATGGTAAAGCATGGAAATACTTTTAAGGCCTGATGTAAAACACTCACAGAAAACAGGCGTGAAATAGCGCAGCGCTTGCGTTGTGTTTCGTCGTGTGAATGAGGGTACCGAAGACCCAACCGCCCCCTTCTGGTGAGGGCAAATTTAAAAGGCCGGCGACGCACTTGTGACTCCTCTGGTGTTGCGGGTGTCCATGGGCGGCGGTAATCGCTTACCATCAGGCGATCCGTCTGCTCGTTTGTCTCTTATACCATAGAAGAAAAAATACCCTCATTTGAAATTATAGTCACTAGGAATGTCAAACTACGTTCGCCTTATTGCTTAAACAAAGATTAAATTCTGGCTAACCGTATAGAAATTCCGGCATCATATGCTATTTGATATTACCATCTGCAGTGCTATTCAGAAAGATCTCACAACTAACTCACTTTTAAATCCACAGCTTCGAAGGTGAAAACTTTTACAGAATATGCTATGCCTCATTTGATTTATATGCGTGCAACGTTATCTATTTAATTCCCCAATTATGTACATATATTTCACATTACCCTGAATACAAAAGACTTTCACTTGAAAGTACACTTCAAACCTGCGGAGAAAAAACTAATTACACTTTTAAGGTTCTATTCGAGTTGGAAGTGTATACTTATAGACAGCAATAAAAAGCTAAAACTAATTTACATTTAAAAGGCCTAAGTTTTATTAAACACGGGCCGAAGATAAACAATGAAGAGAATTACTAGATTAACAACATTTTAACCTAATAATATTTAAACAAGTGAGTAAATCTCATAGTTCAGAAAACAATATATGCAAAGGTCACGTGATACCATGTGACCTTGAGGTCAGAGATCAAAGGTCATAGTCAATTCGGTGGTATATCGACTATGCTGAGTCGAATGGCGTTGACCGCGAGTCTCTAGCTCTTACGGTTCTTTAGTTGAAAGTTGTATAACAGACAGACGGACGGACACACGGACAAAGCTGTTATATAAGAGTTTTTTCGAACACAAAAAATGGTGTGATCCACAAATTGTTGTTCCGGGTCTGAGTATTCTTTGTGTCCGTTGTTTGAATGTTTTTCTAGTCCTCCGCGTTACAGGAATTAATAGAGCGGAAGAAATTTTTTTATTTTTAGAAATAATAAAGAACCCACACGGTCGTGTGGAAATCGAACCCACAGCACTCGGCACAGAAATGAAGCGACCACTTAAACCACTACGCCAGCCGTGCATACAAAAATTACTTAGTTATTAATGATTATTTTACAATAAATATTAGCTCATCACAAAATTCAGACGCAAGACTTAACCTACAACTGTCCCTGTTCTACGTCATAAACTCAATTATCCAGGTCTTGCTGATCATGACCTACATGTATTGAGCCAGATTTATTTAAGTTTATTTTCATGACCCGATATTGAGCGCGTAATCTAATTAAAGCATTAAAGTTCTGCGTAATCCAGTCAAATTGAGATTTATTATGGCGAACTGGAGTGATAGAACTGTGTCAGTTATTTAAAATATTTAGTTTTGATTTGAGAACAGTATATCAGTCAAGTAATGATTTAGTTAGCATTATGATAGAAAATATGTTGGCTTAGAGTCTTCCCCCGTAGACTCTTAGACCCTACTGGGTATTGAGCTTAAACTGCTATATACGGATTTTATCGCGTTGTTTATTTGACACTTTATTACAAAATTTTGAAAATTGTTACACTGCTACTACTATTAAACTTTACTAATTTTTAAGCTAATTAAATTATTATTAAACTATTTAGATTTCATTTATTTTTACACTTTCCCCGACGTTTCGGTTGCTTTTCAGCAGCCATGGTCACGGGGAGACTAAGATGGCAGTTGTCTCAATGTTCCAGTGTAGTTATTTCAAAGTACCCGAACATTATTTAATCATTGGTGTTTCTATTTACGCAGAATGAGCTCAAAGTATCATGAAGTCTAGCTGTGGTTTGCTTCTTCTTGGGTTTGACTATTTTTATTACTGGATCCCAAGCTGGTGGTACATTCCAACCATCTTCTCTATTAAAATTAGGATGTTTTTTGATTTCAATAGCCTCGCGAAGCATCCTTGGTAGGAATCGGTGTTCTTTAGCGAGAATATGTGGTTTGTCAAATCTCAGGTAGTGGTTGGTCCCCTGTTGCACATGTTCACACACAGCAGACTTCATCGAGCGTTGGTGTTTTACATCAGCTATGTGTTCTTTTATGCGGGTGCCTATGTTTCTCTTGGTTTGACCAATGTATGAGAGTCCGCAGTCTCAATCTATTTTATAGACCCCTGCATCTTGTAAAGGTAGTTGGCACTTGACGGATGGTAAAAATTGACTTATCTTCGTTGGCGGATTGAAGTATGTGTTGATTGAAGCTCGCTTTAAGATGTAGCCAATCTTGTCAGTGACACCCCTTACATAAGGGCGCCTACTGGGTAGTTATAATTCCAGCTGTCGACCCACTAACGATAGCAGATCTATGTTTTTTGTGAGTCTGAAGATTATTTGTGTTAGTCATGTACGTTTGTAAAGATCCCCGCGGCACGAGCTTCGTCACATTTGCGAAATATGATTCGTTGATTATTCTTACTTTATTTTTGATCACAGCTAGCTTAAGCTCTGGTGTTCCCGCGGAACCGAATTCCGAGGAAAATGTGTTAATTCAGGACATAATATATCTGTGCTAACTTTCACCCAAATCCATTTAGCGTAATTACGTACCGAGCATCCAAACAGCTTCACAAACTTTCACATCCAATATTACAAAGATCTAAACATCTTTCAATACCCACAAGCATCCATAAGCTACTGCAACCGTTTCCCCTTAAGATGTATTCTTGTTTACAAACGAAATGGTTAGTTATAAATGTTGTTTATTGTCTTCAAGGTTTAACAGCGTTGTCGAGCCGTGTACCTATTCCATTTTAAAGGATTAGGAAGCTTAGATCTCAAACAGTATCTCGGTTTAACACTTAAATACAGCTGAACTTCAATTAGAAGTGTACGCTCTTAATGCTGTAAGCATCGCACACGTATTGCCGACTACATGTTAGGGAGGTGCCTCATTAGTGCGTTGCGTTGCGTTGCGTCGTCGCAGCATCGACGCTGCGTTGTTTTCCATATATTTTTTGTGACATTCCACATTAAGGGTGATGCCTCATTAGTGCGTTGCGTTGCGTTGCGTCGTCGCATCATCGAAGCTGCGTTGTTTTCCATATATTTTTGTGACATGCCACATTGTAATTACATTGCGTTGATCCGTTGCGACGACGCAACGCAACGCACTAATGAGGCACCTCCCTAATGCGTTGCGTCGTCGCACGCGTCGTTCGACAGTTGAGTCGTGGACAGACGAGATACGAGAAGCGTGGGAGAGGGTGATGTGCTGCGATGTCGGAGTTCCGGTGCGACAACCGACGGTGTTCCATTCTATTGTGGAATAAAGACTGGAACCAACAGCAACTAAGACGCCTGCGTCGTTGCTCTTTTGCCCTGCGACGTCGTGTGTCGTCGCAGCGCAGATATAAAATACAATGCGTTGATCCGCTGCGAAGATGCAACGCAACGCACTAATGAGGCACCTCCTTTAGGTGTAAAACATTCGGTATAGAATTAGTTAGGAGAATCCTCACTAATTTAATAACGTGAAAATATGTATGTTTATGTTACTTTGTTCTTAGTTGAGGTTGTAACAATGTTATTTTGTTAGATAAATGAAAGTATCGATGGAGGTTTGTGTTTAACTTGGGTAAATATCAAATCTAATTTAGCCACGAGAGTTATTTTCGAAATGTTGTTCGTTTTATATGTATTTATGCAAGAAAGAAGTAAAACAAAACGATGAGATTTTTATTTATGATTGTTGGCAAGTCTATATTGATGCTGTGATTTAAAGTTATAACCTTGCCTCCGTTTTATGGCGCTGGTTGGATCCCTGTATGAAACATTCGTATGACGCATTGATGCTAAACCGAATCTGGGTGATATTAGTATTTGTTTAATAGTCTTGGGCCGTAGGAATTATCCGTTGTACAGAAGTTGAAGAATGTAAAATAGAAGTTTGTAATAATATCTCAAACATACGAAAACATCGTATCGATAGGGACGACGCGCAAAATTTTATTATGCGGCCTCTCGTTTCCATTTTTGAATAGATATACTTCGTGAAGACAGGGTGTGTGCTTATATACAATTGCCTATACCTATGAAGTTAGACACTAGCTGATTAAATGACTGACTAGATTAAAAAGTGATCTTCAAGCTACCACATTTAAAGCCAATCACTGGTTTGTGCTTGAGGAAAGCACAAACAGCAGCCAGAAAAACAACCATGTTTTGGATACAGTCGGTACCAACTAGTTTTTTAAATATAATAACATATCCAATTTCAAGAGAATCTTGTAAGCTTTTTGTAGTGAATATAATATTATAATTTCAAAGATTACATTTATAACCTCAAATTCCTCCACATATACTTACGGTTAAACCGGGTTCACCACAGACATAGGATTTAATATAACGACGTGGCTGAACAATTACCGAGTACAATTTCGATGTCGACGCTTAATTTAATTTTGAATTACATATGAACAGATTGTTATCTTAATGAGTTTAAAGGCGATGAATTTACACAATTAAATATATAATTATGGCTGCATGAAGAACATACATTGACTTACGCTTATAATCCCCAAGAGGTAAGCATAGATATATTATATTTAACCTTTTGAGCGCATCGGTCTTGCATAGAAAATAAATGTTTCCGTGCCCTCCGCGCCACGACTTTATTAGAAGACAATGTCTAATCGTAACATTTATTAAAAAACAATACATAAAATATAGTTTGTATTATTTGGTGCGTAATATTACTATTGCCTAAAACAGTATTTTTACATTTTTATTTCAATGGGAGCCTTTGTTTATATTATAAACAGCAAAATTGAAGTAACCAAAATTCAACTGATATATGTAGATTTATTGCTTGGCGCTGGAGAACACATTGCAATGTTGGGTGTTGGGTGACGAAATAAAAGTTGTTAGTTCGTTTAAAGTCAGAGCTATAATGCTTCAAATACAATGAAGTTAATTAATATATATATCTACTTAGTAGGGACGGCGAGTCACACACTACAACATCGCGTTCGGCATAGATTGACGCTCAAAAGGTTAACTACGTCTACCTAACACAATTTTAGACATCGTGCAGCAACTGAAAATTTCTTGACTGAAAAACCAATAACGCTTTTTTTTTTAACCTGGTTCAATGCTTTGTCTCATACCTCTCCGCGGGGACTCTCCGCGACGGAGAGGTTATGACGGACTCACCAGGGAAAGATGGTGAGCAACATCCCGGTAATACCGACAAAATCTACCACGGTGTTCCTCGACATAACCGCAATCGGCGGGGCCGCGTGAATCGCTTTCACATGCAATCGCGACCCCGCCAAGGTTTCGGCCCACCGTATGAAACGGCAGGCCACTACACAAATAGACCTGCCCTTTGGGCCATCACTAAATTGTTCCCTACTGTCCTCCTGAGGGGAGGACGGACACACGATACAGAGGCGCGCGTGGGAACATGCACGCCGCCTCTTGGACCTGGTGCTGATCGGGTAGCGGGCAGGCCCACGAAGCCCACCACTCCCAGGTCAAACCTTAGGGTGGCTGGAGCTCGTCTCGCGCCCTCCGGCGACCGGCTCTGCGGTTAGGGAGAGGCCTTAAGCGTTCCCTCTCCCGCTCCACTCTAAGGAGGCGACGGCGTTCCACGACCTCTCACTCCGGTAAAACCGGACTCCAACCCAGGCATTAATCTTTAAACCTCATGCAAAGCACACGCTTCTCTACTTCTTTTCCTCTATCACTTTCACTTTACTTTTTTAATACAGGTAGATACTATTAGCTAACCTTGATACAAATCGTCTTTTGTACAGATGCCGTACTGTAGGAAAACAGATCATTTAAATCATTTTAATTAATTTAACTAAGTCAGTCATCGGCCTAGATGTTGTAGTGGTTAGTGTAACCGACTGCCACGCCTGAGGTCGCGGGTTCAATTCCCGCACAAGTCAAACATTTGCGTGCATGAATATGGATGTTTGTCTTGGTCTGGGTGTTTCTATGTATAACATGTATGTATTAAAAAAAAAGTATATATGTATGTTTATCCATTGTCTAGTACCCATAGTACAAGCTCTGCTTAGTTTGGGCTAGATGGTGTTGTGTGTATGTGGTAGAATATTATTAAAAAAATATATACATATATATAAATATTGATGAAATAACCATTGTGATATTTTCTGTCTTAGGACTTAAGACATCCCTCCTTGTGCCACATATTGCCATACTAGAATATTACAAGAGGGTAGTTGAATCTCAATTTTAAATTCAAACAGTTAGATGATTTACAGAACTTATCCCAATTTGCCCTTAGTATTTAATTATTATTTTAATTACATAAAATAAATAACTACACTAATCCTTTTTGGGTAAAACTAGTACAGTGTAAGGCTTATACTAAATCGTATTAAGTTCTTAAAGCTACAAGTACCTACTTTTACACGTCAATAATAGTAGGCAGTAACTACTTACCATCAGGAAGAATCAAACATCTTTTACAAACCAGTTATTAAGACTGCGCCGAGCGAAATGTGCCAAAACAGGCGGTCACAGTTAAGTTAATAAAATCAACACTTTTTGTTTAATACAAATATAAAATATATATTTACCATAAAAATAAAATTGTGTTTACAATTTCTCCGTGTAAAAACTTAAAATAATTAATATTTTCGCCCACAAAATTACGTAAATTTGCTGGAAAATGCAAAAACGTAACCTCGTGTTACGTGATTTTCAGATTATTACAAGTAGACATCTATCCTATCTTACAGCTTAAACGAAATATAAATAGTTATATTACAATTTGTCCGTCCCAAATATTTAAGTTATTGGTTGACAATAAAGATACATATTTATCAAAAAAGCACTTCAAATCCTCCATACAATTTGACTATGGCGGCCGCGCGTCGATTTGAATATGCGCCGCACGAGCTCTGTCATTGTCTTACGCTCGGCGCAGTCTTAATATCTGAGTGTCTAGTGCTAGTTTATTTTACGTTAACGCGATCGACACGTTTATGACGTTCGGCGCTCCGATTGGCCCGCTCCAAGCTCTTAACCAATCAGAGAGCCAAACGCGGTAAACGTTTCGATCGCGTTATCGTAAAAACAACTCGTACTAGGCACCCTGAATATGTAAAGTAACATCTCCAAAACGTAAGGTAATTTACTATTCATAAGCAACCCTATTGGTTGCATGTTACCTATACCCAATTGAGTCAAAGAGAAGCTTACATATTGTATTCTTTATCCAGAAACGTCAGCTTTCGACAGCTGATATGAAATATGGCCTTGCGGACTGACAACTAAATTGATGCAAAAATGTTGCCTTTTATTGTATAAAAACCTTGCATATTTCTTGAAAATATATATTTTATATTGCTTTGTTCGTGTCTCTTGGAATAAGTATGTATCTGTTACCCTTGGAGAAAGTTGCTCTGCCATGCAGGGGCCTCGAGTTCACCCTGAGAAACACACCTCTGACCTTTTGAAGTTATGTGTAAATTAAATAGTTTAATGGTGAACCTACAGGTCTGAGAGTTCCCCAAGATATGTGAAGTCTGCCAATCCACACTGAGCCAGTGTGATAGCCTACATCCTCTGATGCTGAGAATAAGCCCGTGCCCAGCAGAGGAACTGTTTATCAATAGGGCTAATATTATTATACAACTACTTACCAAGCACACGTCCCGTCTATCAATAGCTGATTCTAAAGAAAATTAATTAAGGATAGGATAAGAGGAATACGAGGAGTGTCTCGATTCTCGACTGAAGGAAAGTACGATGGGCTTTATTATTAAGATATTTTAAGCAGTAGTGCAAAGTAAAACCAAAACTCAATCTCCTTCAGCCGTATATCTAAAGAAAAACGTTACACTATACCCAACGCGGAAAACAAAACCGGTACTTCACGATCGACACACAAATGTTAACACTGAAACCACTGAACCAATGAGATAGCTGTTAAATAACCAGTTACATTGTAGAATACAAAAGCACCACTCAAGCATCCAACAAAAAAGAACAGAAATATTACCAACAGGCAGCCGTACATGTTTTATATCAAACTTGAAAAGATACGACGAAAATTTTGCTTACGTGCCAAAAAAATACCATAGATAAATAAATAAAGCAACTCTTCAAAAAAAGAAAACGTAAGGGATATGGAGCTACGTGAAAATATTGATATTCTCGACGCAAACCGACCGTAAAATTTTAAGAATACATAACGACGCCTCTCCTGTACTTTAAATAGGTTATTTCCAGGTATTTTTCCTCTAAGCCAGCCATCCAACTTGATTTCAAATGATTACTCGTTAAATTGAAATTATAGCGAGTGATTAACGTGAATTTATATGGAGGACTTCATCAGCCCCCTATAAATTACACTGCTTATGACATAACGTCACACTTACACTGACGTCTTAAGCTACATTAAGAAGGGTTATTACCGCTAGTCATAATAAAAAAAATACTGTTAGGATAATAAAGGATTATTCACTGAATTTAGTGACGTCATCTCACGATTGCTATAAAACTGAGGTTAGTTCGCCTGACAGATCACTTGTTGGTTGGCTTTCGTACGGGAAGGTTGTCGTGAGGTGTCGGCGCTATTTACAGTGAGTCGTTGTATTGTGTTGACTTGTGATTAATTATTTAGTGTAATTAACGGCTGTTTGTCAATTACGATTATTTAATATTACTTCATTATTCTGCTACTGTTAAAATTAGCTTGAATTAAAACATAAGAATAAATTATTGTACTTTGTGATACCCGATTGTCTTATTTTTAATAAATTCCGGCTTCTTAAGCTAAAAATACATATAATGCCTTTGAAAGAACTACAGATAAATTTGCAAAAACTATTTGTGGTATTCCTAATCCCTATACCTATTCTTTGTAAGTTTGGGAGTTGCCGTCTTGACAGCTTACTGTAATTATGTCAACAAGCCAGACTATCATGCCAATTAATATCGGCCTATCTATTCAAGTACTATGTATATATAATTTACACAGCCGTGTTCCTAGTCGCACCAGGTCCCACTCTACAGATGATCGAAGCCAAATTTCTAGCGATAACGTTTACACAATTCTAGGCAGCGTTGTGCTGATACAGCAGGAACACACGGTTTTTTTTTTACCTTTTCCTTTTACGAGGGTAGTATTCTGTTGTTACTAGCAACTAAAATTAGGCATTCCGTATTATTTGTAGCCAAGCTAGGTTTGCCCGCAGCTTTGTTCGGTGCCTGTGCATAATTTTGGATGAAAGGTACCCGACGTACTTTTCTGTTGCCCTGACAACGTGTATGCGAATTCATGATGATCGGTTCAGTAGTTAAAAAGTAAAACGTAACAAACAAACAAAGAAACTCACATTCGCATTTATAATACTTATTTTATTAGTTAGGTTTATTTATTACTGTAGCACTCATACTGTGGTCTCACTAATAATAATCTTCTTCTCTCTTAGTCTTTATTATTCCCAAGTCACTTGGGGTCGGGTTTTCTGGTCTAACCGGATTTGACTGGATATCAGTTTTTACACGGAGCGGCTGCCACCTGACCTCCGCAACCCGAAGGCTAACGATACCCTAAGGGTAGACCAGTGTCAGGATATGAGAGGGTACTGACTTTCCCAATAACGACCGCCATAGATGTTCATGGCAGCCGGGACCAACGGCTTAACGTGCTCTCCGAGGCACGGAGCAGGCGATAATTGTCAATCAATACGCACATAATTTCGAAAAGTCATATAACTTCCGAAGGTCAGAGATGCGCGACGTGGGTTCGAACCCGAGGCCCTCTGAATTGCAGTCTGTTGGTCTCCCCACTGAGCTATCGCTGCTTAATAGGCACTGATGACACAATATTATGCGCAGAGTGAAACGTAAACAAAGTGATCGACCTCAGCGTTGATGACTGGCGGCTATTTGTATTGTTTTGTTTGTTTTTGTATTGATATTATTATTTGTATTCGGATTTTTGATATCCGGATTTTTGATTTGATTGATTGGAAAGTCAGTACCCTCTAATATCCTGACACTGGCTAGCCTTAGGGTATCGTTAGCCTTCGGGTTGCGGAGGTCAAGTGGCAGCGGCTCCGTGTAAAAACTAATATCCCGTCAAATCCGGTTCGACTAGAAAAGCCGACCCCAAGTGACTTGGGAATAATAAAGGCTAAGGGAGAAGAAGTGCCTATTATGCAATGACTTTTTTTTATTTGTACCTGCCCCCTTTATTTATTTGATAGTGACGTATTTTATTTCTACCTCTGCTCTCATATTTTAAAATGTACCTATCTCATTTATAAACATAATTTAATATTCGTTTTTCTTGTGTATCTATGTAGCAGAACCACATTTATTGTATTTTTGTTATAATGTTAAGCATTTGCCTCCGTCCGTGCATCAATTTGTATCGGGTGACCAACTGAAAACCAGCGCTAGTGCACTCAATTTGGGTACCCAGCTAATGCTGAGGTGGTGACCCTTTTCGGCGAGGGCATACACATTTTGTTTTTAATATGTATAATACTTTTTGTTTCATTTGTTTGTTTTAACTAATTGTGTGTGCTCTATACGAAATAAACATGATGTCTTTCTTTTTCTTTTTTTCTTTTAGCAAGAAAATAAATGCATCTTGGCTGTTAGTTCACAATCACTGCCTCAGTATCGTTCTGAAATGTTTAGCTGTTCTATTGTCTATTACGTTGCGAATTTCACACATTTCAAAACTGCAATTCCAAACAGTATTATTTTGAAAGAAAATACAATATTGTTTCACATAATAACGTAGCCATCTTACGTAAAAGACAACAATAAAATGGTTTCGGATCACAAAACCCAAATGTTATGTTATCAAACACAATTCAAATGTACGAAGCACGAATTGTGAAATATTTAGAAGCACAAGTATGTATATTAAATAAATAAAGAGATTATTCTCTCATTTGATTCAACTGACCCGTGACGGTTACGTTTTATAGTTTTCCCGCCATTGTCTATGTTTCGTAACGACGCCATAATGTTATGCCAACGAACACTTTCTTTTAAAGCCACAGATAATACTGCTTATGCTATGCCCAGCTTTAAATGTTACTTGAGTAAGAATAGCGGACTAATTCTGAAATAAAATGGTTCTTAATTATCTAACATTAAACAAAGCAAAGAACCATTATATTCCCGAAACCTAAAGCAGAGCTGTTTTATATCACGTTTTAATATATTAATAATTGTTATAAGGTTTACAATAGTCGCCCTGCCACAACGTCAGTCACAACAATCTCACAATTTTTATACCCCATAATTAAAAATGGTGAGATTCACAAATGTATTCTCAGTTTAGGGTGTTCTCTGTTTGAATTTGTGTAAAATCCCTCACGATATAGGAATTGCTGATTTCAAGTTTTTCTAGCACATAATCCAATAGTTATGTTGTGATCTAACATGTTGTTAGAAGAGGCGTATCTACCAATTTCGTTGCTCGAGTATATTACCAAACTTTATACGTGATAGTAGGCATAACCTGACAGAAAAACACTTAAGCCTCAAGAGATAATAAACCACACCATCCACAAATCATATAGATATATTAGCAACACCTAAAAAGTTCTTCGAACCCTGTTCCAAACAAAAGAAAAAATATTCGCAACATAAAAAGAACAATCGAAAATTCGTTACAATAAAAAACATTATTTATGAACCAAATCAAGTGTAACAATAAGGGCATGCGCCAAAAGGTAAGAAGGAAAAATTAAAACGCCCATTAAAATCCCCCTTAATTTTTCTTCAAACGCACAGCTAACAAAGGGACCAACATTTATTTCCCGCCAACCTCATTTGACATATTAAATTGTTGAGAGCATTTTCTCTGTGGTTATATAACAGTCAGCTGTCAAATGAAACAGAAAAGCGCGGGAAACATGGAATAGGGAACACAAAGGCATTGGCATACATAATATGCCATGCAAGTACTACATGCCAAGTGTCTATTAGACTACATGCTAAAAAAGATGATCTATAATAAAAGAAATAGAGCACAATTTTGAATAATAGCCTAAACAGCGGCATTTATTGACGAACGATAGTTTGGAAATAAGGGTAAAAAAAATTAAAAATGTCATTCCATAGTACTTTTGGTTGATTTCGCTGTTGCAACCAATTCTTGATTTTAGTTTGACCTAATATTTTTTCTCTTTTCTCTTCTTATTGCTGACCGTTAATGCAGTCTGGTGCTAGTAGAAAAGACCACCCACCCATTACCTATCATAGCAAATGTGGCATAGCAGTTATCATACTGACGATCTTTAGCTAATGGTATTATAGTAGTATATATATTAAAAAGACATAAATCTATTTTACCCGTATCAAAAACAAAGAAGAACAAGGAACTGAAGCACTATAGTTTTTAGATAACCATCTCATCTCTTCTTCTCTATCTATGGTATCAATGATCTTAGGCGATTCATTGTCACGACCAGCTTTAAGATGAACCAGAGACAATATTAATTAATTAATATCGTCTCTGGTCGCCAGTGTACCGCTACAACCTAATAGGTTAAAGAACACGATGTTGGTTCCCATACTTATAAAGTTTAAAGCAATATCCATTTCTCCGTTTTCTTCCTATTCCGTGGTCGTGTCGTATGTCGTAGGCGAGATACGAACTGATTGATCGTGTTCGCCTTCAAGCGTGTGAGTCTCGATTGATTGGCGAATGTAACAAAAAATATTTTCCGTTACGTACTACATTGAAAAAGGGTTTGTGAAAAATATCAGCTACCCTCGTATATACTGGGCCTGTGTGTAATGAAAAGTCAAAGTAAAGTTGATATGGGTAGCTAAATCAATTATAATTATTTATTTGCTTAAATAACTAAGTTTGCCATTTTGTATGAAATTTTTTACTATACAAATTATTTAATCAATTTATTTTTAGCTAACCTTTGCCTGCTAAATTTTGCACACTAAGACAATAATGTGGATCACATATACATACTATACTTACTAAATATTATAAATGTGTAATGTGATTTTGTTTGTTACGCTTCCACGTCGTTGTGAAGGTCATTGACAAAGACACAGGATACCTTTCATATAAAAAAATGCGGGCGAAGCTGCGTACAAAAGCTAGTATACCATATATCAATTTCTATTGAACGGAATTCAACAAACATGCAATGTAGCTTAGGTTTCGATTTGAATCTCAAGCTACTTCGTTATACAAACCGCATCAAGAACAGTTATGTTTATGCGTGACGCAGCAAGACATAGTCAGAAATTTAAAAAATGCTTTCTAAAAAAGTCTTTCAAAGTTTAGAATAGTATACAGCACTTACAAGAGTAAATACTTTAGACAGGACAGAAACACCAAGATGAACATTATTGGACTAGACCAGAGCCTTCCCAGAGAAAGGCAAGGTTGAGAGAACACTAAATAAACGAGCGTGAAGAATGTGATAAGGGTGACCAGAGCAGGCAAAATATGCTAGGAACGCAACACGTGCCCCGCCAGCCAACGGGCGTGAATTGATTATAATATGTTCCTAAGTGAAAAGCTGTCCAAGTATGTATAACCCTAACTAACATTATAAATGCGAAAATGAGTCTGTTTGTTACGCTTTCACGCCTTAAATACTCTACCGATCATCATGAAATTTCGCATACACGTTGTCAAGTGATCAGAATAGAATATAGGATTCCAATTATCAAGGGAAAAAGTACTGTTACTAACTTAACTGTCAAGTACGCGAGCAAAACCACGGGCAAAATCTAGTAAAATCATAAACGTGAAAAACGTGGCCAAGTTCGGTACTAACAAACGACGCCAAGGTTTGCCGATAAAAGAGTTGAGATGTAAATCGCATTTGCTCAATTGATAACTAGCATTGAAAACGATTATATAAATTTGATAACTTGGCAAATTCATCATCAAAACTTGAAATGGTTTGTGTAATAATAATACACACTGCCCGTGCGTCACTCGCATCTTACTAAACTTGGCGGACCTAATTCTTTTTTATACTACTGTTACGCCCAGTGACATCTCTCGGCATTGTGGGAGGGACTCGGCGGTTCCGTCTAATAGTTTACACCGCCATCTATTGACATCTTACGGAACTGCATAGTACGGTACGAGAATCTTAGAGAGAATGCTGGTACTTTCTCGAATCATCGTGCTGTTTACACGCCGAGTACCGCGTTGCTGGAAAGCTCTAGAAGCGCTTTAGCCGCGTATAAATAGGGCGCACGCGCACCGCCAGTCAGTTTACAATCGTAAGCGATCAAGTGTTCATCGAAGCGAACGGAAGCGGAAATACTACGGAGTTTGAAGCAGTACAGTGAAAAAGTGTGGTATAGTGTTTATTGTGTTTTAAATTGAATTGTGTGTTTGAATAAAAGTGTTTTAGTCGGTAATATTGTTTATATTCTTATCCGTCGAACCCAGCACGTAACAATTGGTGTCAGAAGTAAGGTAAGAATATGCCAGTACTACCGAAGGAGGAAGTGGAAGGGGTGCGTACCAGGAACCAGCGCCAGCAAGATGTGGACCAGAGGCGCTTTGGAGACGCCCCCTCGCCGACGTCAGGTGAATCACGTGACTCCGCGGCTGCAGCGGAACCATCTAGTGCAGCTCACTCGCCGGTGAACCCCGACCTCGCGACTCTGATGGCGTTTATGCAGGAGCAGGCACGCCGCCAGGAGGAGCAGGCACGCCGCCAGGAGGAGCAGGCACGCCGCCAGCAGGAGCAGGCACGCCGCCTCGAGGAACAGCTGCAACGCGATAAGGAAGAGGGCATGCGCCGCCAGGAGGAGCAGGCACGCCGCCTCGAGGAACAGCTGCAACGCGATAAGGAAGAGGGCATCCGCCGCCAGGAGGAGCAGGCACGCCGCCTCGAGGAACAGCTGCAACGCGATAAGGAAGAGGGCATGCGCCGCCAGGAGGAGCAGGCACGCCGCCTTGAGGAACAGCTGCAACGCGATAAGGAGGAGGGTATGCGCCGCCAGGAGGAGCAGCTGATGATGTTAAAAGACCTCAGCGCAACGGTTGGCAAGGAGGTGAAGGAGGTGAAAGAGCAAGTCCAACGCCACGAAAGTCGCATCGCCGAGGTGGAGAAAACGATACGTGGGCTCAAGGCTGGCGATGGGATCCTGGCACCTGCGGTTGTTGCGTCTTCACCACGAGGCTTTAAAGTCCCACCATTCGACGGATCATCGTCATGGTCAGCCTACAAGATCCAGTTCGAGGCCGTCATGAAATCGAACGGGTGGACGCAAGAACAGGCTCTGACCGCTCTCACCTTGGGGCTTCGTGACCAGGCCTTGACCGTGTTAGAGGCGCTTGGTCAAGACATCACGTACGAGAAGCTGTTGGAGGCATTAGAAGCGAGATACGGCGACGCACATCTGGAACACGTGTTTCGCGCCCAGCTGAAAGACCGATCGCAACGTGTTAGTGAAACCCTGCAGCAGTGGGCCCTGGAGGTGGAGAAGCTGGTTCGAAAGGCGTACCAGTCCTCACCTGCACTCATCGACGGAAACCTCGTTCAAGCTTTCACCGACGGGATCCGAGACCTGGAGGTTAGGGCCGCAGTGAGACTCGGACATTTCAAAAACCTGAAGGACGCCCTAGCCCACGCTCTGGAAGTGGAAGCAGTACGACGGGATGATCGAGCTCACCGTATCAGGGAAGTGTCGACTTCGCCCCGGTGCTATAGCTGCGGTGAGAGAGGCCACATCAGGTTGAGCTGCCCGAAGCGAAGGAGTCCACGCAGCAGTAACCAGTCGCCGGTAGAAGGAACACCTGATGTGCCTGCCGGGCAACAACAGCAGGGAAACGAGTAGACGCCAGGACTACGGGGCGGGTGCTGGCTGGTGATAGGAGAGCCCCAAGGATCTCGATCTCACAATCGTGTGACGGAAACAGCCTGATTATCGAAGGCGAAATTAACAGAATGCCGTGCAAGATGACATTGGACACTGGAGCTTCTCGGACAGTCGTCAGTTTCCGACTAGCAAGACGGTTTCTTGGGGACTACTACGGGAACCATGAATGTATACATCTAAGAACAGCTACCGGTCAGCACATAACCGTCCGAGGTGAGAAGGGGGTGGATATGAAACTAGGTAATAAAATTTACCGCCACAACGTCATCGTGGCTGACATAGTGGACGACTGCATCCTGGGTTTAGACTTCTTACGGAAGCATCACTGTGAGATCGACGTTAGTCAAGGAGTATTGAAGTGTGGCTCAGAAGAAGTATTCATGGAGGGCGCATCATCAGGCAAAGTGTACTGCCTGAAGAAAGTAGTACTTCGTCCGAGGTCGGAAACAATCATACCGGTTTGTCTACCAAGGTATTCTGATCAGGAAAATCGATGTGTAATTATAGAAGGCTTGGACAACGATGCTTCATGGAAGATTGCACGCACTCTGACTAGAAATACCAACGTTACATCGGTACGTGCACTGAACCCAAGCGACAAAGAACTGGTACTCAAGAAGGGCACGATATTGGGCACCTGTGAAGGAGCAGTTTGGATGCGTAGATGCCATGAACAGCCTACCAACGCCAAAGTTCAAGGGGCAAGGTACGACGTATCTTCTCTCTTGAAGGACTGCCAGAGTAACCTGTCGAGAGAAGAAAAGAACAAGGCTGAGACGATGTTAAACCGGTTTGCCGACATCTTCTCGACAAGTGATGCTGACATAGGCAAGACTGCCCTAGTTCAACACAAAATAAACACAGGAAATGAGGTACCGATCCGCCAGCGACCAAGCCGTGTACCAGTGGCACGGGAACATGAAGTTGACACTATGATTGAGGGTATGGTGAAAGAAGGTGTGATTGAGCCTTCGTCCAGTCCATGGTGTTCACCAGTGGTTTTGGTTAAGAAGAAGGATGGCAGCATGCGCTTCTGTGTGGACTATCGTCGGTTAAATGACATCACAAAGAAAGACAGTTACCCGTTGCCAAGGATTGACGACACTCTGGATACGCTAACGGGGATGAAGTGGTTTTCTACACTAGACCTAAAAAGTGGCTACTGGCAGGTCGAGATACATCCTCGAGATAAGGAGAAGACAGCATTCTCCACAGGCAAAGGATTGTGGCAATTTAACGTCATGCGCTTTGGATTGTGTAATGCCCCTGCCACTTTTGAGAGATTGATGGAACGGGTACTTACTGGACTGATTGGAGACGCCTGCCTGGTCTACTTGGACGATATTATCATAGTAGGACGCACCTTCGAGGATCACCTTAGCAACCTGGAACGCGTTCTCTCGAAGATTCGAGGAGCCAACCTGAAGTTAAGTCCAAAGAAATGCGCGTTGTTCAGGCGGCAAGTGAACTTCTTAGGACATGTGGTCTCCGAAGAAGGCATCCAAACGGACCCGGATAAGATCATTGCTGTCAAGGACTAGCCAGTTCCGGAGAACAAGACACAAGTCAGGGCATTTCTTGGTTTGTGCTCCTTCTATCGACGGTTTGTAAGGAACTTCGCTGACATAGCCCGGCCTCTGCATAAGCTCACCGAGGATAAGATAAAGTTCTGCTGGAATGAGAGCTGTGACGTCGCATTTCAGAAGCTGAAGGAACATCTGTGTAATTCACGAATTCTAGGCTATCCCGACAATGAACATGAATTTATAGTAGATACAGATGCCAGTAACACCGGCATTGGTGGCGTGTTATCTCAACGTAAAGGAGAGCATGAAGTTGTAATAGCGTACTTCAGCAAGGCCCTATCCAAACCTGAAAGGAACTACTGTGTCACACGAAGGGAACTTCTAGCTGTCGTAAAGACATTGCAGCACTTCAGTAAATACTTGTTGGGACGGAAATTTCACCTGCGAACTGACCACGCTGCATTGAAATGGCTACTACAGTTTAAAGACCCAGAAGGACAGGTAGCAAGATGGATTGAACAACTACAGGAATTCGACTTCGTAATACAGCATCGTAGTGGCAAGTCACATGGTAATGCGGATGCCCTGTCACGTAGACCGTGTCCCGACCAGTGTAAGCACTGCGCCAGGCAAGAGGCTAAGCAGGAAGGACTAGTGAGGATGTTGAGGACGGATCTTAGCGAAGACTGGAAGGAAACTTTGCAGAGAACGCAACAAGAAGACAAAGACATAAGACCCATCCTCGAATGGAAGAAAACAGGTGTATCGAGACCTCACTGGAGTGAAGTTGCGGCAATGAGCCCTACCATCAAGAGTTATTGGGCACAGTGGGAAAGCTTGGTTATCCAGGATGGAGTTCTGTGCCGGAAATGGGAGAATGCTCGAGGTGACAAGTGTCATCTGCAAATGGTCGTGCCAAAGCTCAAGGTACCGGAAGTTTTACAACTCTATCATAATGGGAGTTCGGGAGGTCACATGGGAGTTAAAAGAACTCTGGTTAAGATCCGAGAACGATTTTATTGGATCCATTGTCGAGAAGACGTTGAGGAATGGTGCCGTAAATGCACGAGTTGTGCTGCCGTGAAGGGGCCACACACTCGCAGCAGGGGTGCATTGAAGGTGTACAATGTTGGAGCCCCGTGGGAACGTATAGCTTTAGATGTTGCCGGACCGTTTCCTGAAAGCCAAAGTGGGAACAAGTACTTCTTGGTGGTCATGGATTACTTCACAAAGTGGCCGGAAGTGTTTGCGATTCCCAATCAAGAGGCATCTACGGTCGCCGACAAGCTAGTCCACGAAGTCTTTTGTCGTTTCGGGGTGCCCTTAGAGATACACAGTGACCAAGGTCGGAACTTCGAGTCTGAAGTATTTAAGGAGACATGCCGGGTGATGGGTACCCACAAAACGAGAACGACCGCTTATCATCCGCAATCAGACGGCATGGTTGAACGATTTAACCAGTCTCTGGAAAGATATCTGGCAAAAGTTGTAGAAAGCAAACAAAGGGATTGGGACAAACACATTCAACCATTTCTCCTGTCATACCGTAGTGCCGTTCACGAAAGCACATCAGTAACACCTGCTTTCGCTAACTTCGGAAGGGAACTACGATTACCTGCAGACTTGATCACCGGCATCCCACCTGAATCTCCACGCAGCATAACAGATTATGCGAATGATTTGCGCAACAGGATGAATGACGTATACGAGCACATCAGACAGACCGGTCAGCAGATGTCTGAGAGGATGAAGACCCGTTACGACCGGAAGGCGAACAATAAAGGCTTCGAGGAAGGATCGCTGGTGTGGTTACATAATCCGGCACGCAGCAAAGGAAAATCTCCTAAGTTGCAGGCAAAATGGGATGGACCCTATCGCATAGTCACTAAGATGAATGACGTCACCTACCGGATCCAGAAAGGACCACGAGGTACACCAAAGATCGTTCATGTGGATCGATTGGCACGCTACTACGGATCCAACAATGTTCGGGACGAACATGTCTAAGAGGGGGGCAGTGTTACGCCCAGTGACATCTCTCGGCATTGTGGGAGGGACTCGGCGGTTCCGTCTAATAGTTTACACCGCCATCTATTGACATCTTACGGAACTGCATAGTACGGTACGAGAATCTTAGAGAGAATGCTGGTACTTTCTCGAATCATCGTGCTGTTTACACGCCGAGTACCGCGTTGCTGGAAAGCTCTAGAAGCGCTTTAGCCGCGTATAAATAGGGCGCACGCGCACCACCAGTCAGTTTACAATCGTAAGCGATCAAGTGTTCATCGAAGCGAACGGAAGCGGAAATACTACGGAGTTTGAAGCAGTACAGTGAAAAAGTGTGGTATAGTGTTTATTGTGTTTTAAATTGAATTGTGTGTTTGAATAAAAGTGTTTTAGTCGGTAATATTGTTTATATTCTTATCCGTCGAACCCAGCACGTAACACTACTATGGTGACAAACAAGCATACGGCTTACCTGATGGTAAGCGGTCACCGTAGCCCATGGACGCCTGCAACACCAGAGGCATCACTTGCGTGTTGCCGACCCTTTAGGAAAGGAAGTGGGAAGGAGAAGGAGTGAGAAAGGGGAAAAAGGATGATTGAACCTCCGGCACTCTCACTCACCGAACGAAACACAACAGTAGGAATGCTGCTATTTCATGTCGATATTCTGTGTGAGGGTAGTCCTTCCTCGGTCGAGCCGGCCCATTAATGCTGAAATCAGTCAGGCTCTATTACTCATAAAACACTGCCGTGTCTCGATAGCCTGTAAATCGCTACAGACGCATCTGCAGACGATCATTTTCCGTAACGCTCCGGTGCGAGCTAGTGCGTGGTTATCCGAAGAATCACGCACCGTCGGAAAGCTTTAAGTTTTAAAGTAGATCCCCTTTCCTTTTCCTTAAAATTACTAGTACTTTGGGTAACAAATTATTGTGTACAGCTAAGCTGATATGCTTGTATTAGAAGTGGGTCCACGTTCACGTCGGTGGTGCAATGGGTGGGTTTGGAACCCACTCGCGAACCGTTTGCAAGACCGACGCCTTATTCATCGCAATACTCTTCTCTTCTTAACTCTGCTTAAATTTTCTTTTCTACCGTACATCTTTTTGACTGAGCACTGTCTCCCAAAATACAGGCTACAGCCTAGTTTGGAAAACAGGACCAGTACCGTTGTAAACATAAAACGACATTGGTAACTCATTTTTTTTAACAATTACACTTTTCAAATTTTTTTTCTTTTTAATTTAGAATTCAATGACATTTTAAGAACCGGAACGAAATATAAGCACTGGCGCAAGATATCGCACCACTAAATTATCGAGACAGTCATCACTCCGTCAGACAAAGCAATACATCTCAACAAAAACAGTACTTACATATTTTGTAAACACTCCTTTCTAATAGCATTACCTTCACCAAACTTTATCTAAGAGCTTTCAACCATAAACAATATCTTGTTATTTTCTTTTGTACACAAAAAATACTTTACAAAGCAAATTACAAGTTTAGTTTCGTTCAAAAACATAAAGTAGGTACCCTTGTTAGGGTACTTAAACGGTTAACTTTAGGTACGCTAATAATAATAATAGACTGAAATAAGCTCGGGCCGACCCACGGAGAGTTTTAATAACTTCAGAATAGCTTAGCAAATAACTAGATATTTTAAAATTTAAATTGCAGACTTTAACCGGGTACTGTTTAAACAAAATGCGTTTTATTTAACCCGGGCTTTGACGATTCTTTTTAATTTTAGAACGAAACTTGAATGTTTTTGAACGTTATATTTTACTGTTATTATGCTGCATACCACAAATAAGATGAGCCAGAAGCGTAAGGGCGACTAATTAAAAGTGGTTTGTCGTCATTACTAACTTTTAATCTTATTAGCTTATGATTTTGGACAAATATAAGACATATGAACCGATGTATGTAGGTATATCTAAGTTGAAATTATTTAGATTTCTGTTAAATACAGGCGTGAGTATAAAGTCTTATATATTCCCAAAGGGCGGGGCAGAAGTGTATTATACCCGCATTTCGCCAGAAATGTTTAAGGTCTCACTTAATGTGGATTAGAGTTTAATCATCTCTGCCTACCACTTCGAAGATATAAAAAATATTAATAATTAAACATATTCGTGAAACAAATGATATAAAAGGCGTTACCGTTTTATTATAAAAAATATATATTTTTACTGGTATAGTTAATAGCCGTGGGTTCGACCAGTCCAATACATAACCCGTATGAACTCACTCCTTGACAGCTAATAACAATACTAGCAACTTAACCTGAAATCCTCATACCTATAACCCCTCATTTTTTAGAACTTTTCCATTCTAAGTATTATACAAACATACAAAAGACACCCAATCTCGGAATGAAGTTTTTCCGAGTCTGGGTGTCTTTTGTATGTTTGTGACACACATTTTTTTGTTGCCTGCGTGATCAACACTCGACACACAACCGCAGCGTGACAAAACAAACCACCGCACACACAAAAAAAGGCGCCCAGATTTTGATACACGCATCTGCTCCCAAGCAGTCCATTAGTTACCCAGTTCAAGCTATTACCCACCCAGCACGGTGTACGGCGGTCGCGTGCGGGACGCCAGCTCTATCGTCGAGTACATTAATCACGCTATCGATTGATCGATGTGCCCGCGGTCCGCGTGGCGTGACGCGTGACGCGTGACATGCTATCGGCACGTCACCAACGTAGTATATGGCGCATACCTTTAATGTCGCCTATTGTCATTAATTATTTTGATGTTGCATTTTTAATGGAGGTGTCTCGTTTTTGTTTAGTGATAGCTTATGTGACCTGTTTGCGTGATATGTGGTTAGAATTTACATAGACCTACGATTGATCTCCGAAAGAGTAGGCAGAGATATTTTATACACACCCACATTCCGCTAGCTTTTTTTTTATTTTATTTACTCGTAGTTAGAGCCTTTGTCTACCTGGACATGACTTCGTGTTTAAAAATTTCTTGACAGAAAGCCTCAAAAACCATTTCCTTAATATTATCCGAGAATTGAGCTCTTGAACCGGATTCAAACGCATTTTATCCCTGAACAACGCTACAGTAAGAGTTTTCTATTAGTAAAAGTACCTGTTTTAAGAATAAGTTTAGGTGTTTTAGGAATTATTTCTTAGATATTAACAAAGAAATTTTACTTTTTTATAATATCACTGCTACAGTGTGTGTTACGTATTTCTGGATTAATTAGTGTTCTAAAGGCGATCTATCAGCTCGTTTGCAGCTTATAAAATTAAAAAAAGAAGAAAGAATTTTTAAAATCGGTTGAATAATTTCTGAATCGATTTATCACAAACAAAAATACAAATCTTGCCTCTATACAAATTAGTATAGAATAAATGATATCCGCAACTCAATACGGCCTCGAAAGGATCGAATTCCTTTTCTCGGCATTCAAACTCCCATAAACTAAATATCATGAAAAAGGTTTGATCGTGAAAACGTAAAATAGACGCAATATCTTTCGCATTTATTTTATCTATATATAAATAGACAAAGGCACACAGATCAGTCCTATACCTTTGTCTACTCTGTTTGTCAATCGAAATTAATCGTTTTTTGTTTAGTAGCTATTGACGCACTAATGTATGAGAGTAGGAAAAAAAGTTGGAAAATGTGAATAGATATAATATGTTTCTTCAATTTCCTTTCTTTTTCCTTTTCCTTCGATAATGATTGGTCGCATTTCGACTACTGATAAGTATATAAGTACCAGATTTTGCCCACGGCTTTGATCGCGTAAATGTAGTTTTGATTAGTAACAATACTTTTTTCTGGATGAAAGGTTTGTCCTTCTCTGTACCCCTGACAACGTATATGCAAAATTTTATAACGATCGGTCGAATAATTAAGACGTGTAAGCGTAACAAACATACAAACTCACATTCGCAGTTATCTTTACTAATATTATAAAGCTGAAGAAATTGTTTGTTTGTTTGCGCTAATCTCAGGAAGTGCTGGTTCGAATTGAAAAATTATTTTAGTGTTGGATAGCCTATTTATCGAGAAAGGCTATAGGCTATATAACATTACACTGTGACCCACGAGGGCGGCGCAGTAACCATAAACGCGAGTGAAATCGCGGGCACATCAAGTAATTTATAAACAGGATAGGATAAATATAAAAACGTACCTATTTGTAAAAAAGTTTTAGTAATGTTTACTTATTCCCCATTAGGTGTTTTATGCTTCAAAAATACTGACATAACATGCAGAACACCCAGACTCGATAAAATGATTTCTAGCGCTACTTTAATATTTAAAAAAACTACTCCCATCAAATAAAAAAGATAATAGTTAAAATAAGCCTTGTAGTGTATTGAAATTTTATCCTCCATTTATGTGTAATCATCCTCGCAATAATTACGGTTTCTGCATCTATAAATAGACAAATTAAGTGATGGGCGTTGCGACAAGCTTAATTGCAATAATTGAAAGCGAGATTCTAGCTCAGTTAGTATGAAACCGAATAGTTCTATGTTCGAATTTTAAACATTTCGATGTCTGCATATCTTACATGATGAAAGTAGCTGAATAAAGTATATGAAAGTATATACTTTCATATGCATTTAGTAAAATCTATTATTATGACATTATAAACAGACACTTTCAATTTTATTTATTTGTATAGATTTTAGGAATAGAAAAATAACATCAAGAGCCTGAGCGAACTGCCAATGCCGTAAAAATATTCCGAATATTATGGCAAACCTTTCCCTCAGTAACTTGCGTTGAATCATAAGCAGCCAAACATTCAGATTTCATTTCATACCACGATCAGATTGAAAAAGGGAAATATTTGTATGTATATGCCTTCAAAGAGACGGCATATGTAGTCGTATACGAAACCAGTACGTGTGTATGGGGGACCGTTATTGCATACATTTTGCCCGAGGCACCGCATGTATCACTGGCTAATTTACATTCGATACACTATCTTTGACATGTTTTGATAAGTAGAACGTGAATGTTGTTTTTAAGCCTCGTATCCACAAGGCAACATTTGAAGCGCGACATGTTACACAACATTGTTGCTCACGGTAACGCGCAATTCAATATTCAAAATTCAAAATAAATTTATTCAGTTTAGGTTACAAGATAACACTTATGAATGTCAAAGTTACACTATTTTTTCCTGCGAATTTACATTTACTGCCACGTTCAGCAAAGCAAGGGTGTAGGGCTCATGAGAAGAACGGGCAAGAAACTCATGGTCACTCTTTTTAATCGCCAAGTTTTTGTTTACAAATCATAAGAGCTGTAAGGTGCCGCAACTTTCTATAGCAACGTTATCTGTCTACACATGACCAGACGTCGGCAACATGTCGCCAGAGGAACTACACAGTGTTGATTTTAGCACACTTTCACTACACCACACTATGGACATTTCTGCGCGTCACGTCTCCACTTGACAACATTTGATGCTCAACTGCATGTTGCGCGGAAACAAACAACCAGCCGCGCGTCATGTTGCGCAGCAGCTGGCAACGTCGCGCGTTGTTGTGCAACGTTGCCGATCTTCACGTCACGTGTTGTGCGTCAATTGTTGCCTAGTGGATACGAGGCTTTACTTGTGATGCGAAATGTACGAAGAATGATATAGCAGCGATAGTTGCTAGTTTGTCTGCACTGTCTGTGTTGCTGTTTAGGAGGTCGCCTCGCCGTCGCCACTGCGCCGAGTGTTACCTATAAGTTCTAGGACAACTTGACTTCTTGAGTAGTAGAGCCTCGCTGATTTCAGCATAAATGGGCCGGCTCGACCGGGGAAGAACTAACCTCGCACAGAATATCGACGTGAAATAGCAGTATTCCTACTGTTGTGTTTTGTTCGGCGAGTGAGAGTGCCGGAGGCCCAATTACCCTTTTTCTCCCGTCCCGCTCCTTCCCCGCTCCTTCTTCCCACTTCCTTTCCTAAAGGGTCGGCAACATGCAAGTGATGCCTCTGGTGTTGCAGGCGTCCATACGCTACGGTGACGACTTACCATCAGGTCCGTATGGTTGTTTGCCAAGATAGATGTATAAAAAAAAATTTGTTCCGATTTTGGGTGTTTTTTTCCGTTGATTGAATACTTGTAAGATCCCTCGTGTTACAGGATATATTCCCAGTGCGAAATATATCTTTAAAAATCGAATGGAGGACCGTTGGACTGCTAAGATCTTGATTTCAAAACCGATTTTGTAAGTTAATTATCACACGGTTTAATGGTGAACATACTAAAGTGGCAAAGTCGTGAACAAACTCGCAAGCTATGGTATTATAAGCTATACAGCGTGTAACAGAAAGGTGTGGTCATATTTAAGTATCACATAATATATCCCCTGTACAATTAAAAACCGCGACAAACAAATTAAGGTACATTATTTTTACAAAAAAAAAAGAGCAGCGATAGCTCAGTGGGGAGACCAATAGACTGCAATGCAGAGGGTCTCGGGTTCGAACCCACGTCGCGCACCTCTGACTTTCGGAAGTTATATGACTTTTCAAAATTATGTGCGTATTGATTGACAATTATCGCCTGCTCCGTGCCTCGGAGACCACGTTAAGCCGTTGGTCCCGGCTGCCATAAACATCTATGGCAGTCGTTATTGGGAAAGTCAGTACCCTCTAATATCCTGACACTGGTCTAGCCTTAGGGTATCGTTAGCCTTCGGGTTGCGGAGGTCAGGTGGCAGCCGCTCCGTGTAAAAACTGATATCCAGGTTAGACCAGAAAAGCCGACCCCAAGTGACTTGGGAATAATAAAGGCTAAGAGAGAAGAAGAAGACATTATTTTCACAAAGATACAGCATTTTCTTTTATATAAGTTTATCACTATCATATATTCTAACCGATACTTAACAACATAAACAGCTGACTCGGCTGATCACTGTGAATCTGAAAATGAACAGGCTCTATATGGACAGTGATATAATGCGTTTGTTTCGATGTTTTCATAAAAATATAAAAATTGTTGAACATTGAAATTAAACTGCTATATACGGATTTTATCGCGTTGTTTATTTGACACATTATTACAAAATTTTAAAAATTGTTACACTACTACTACTATTAAAGTTTACTAATTTTTAAGCTAATTAAATTATTATTAAACTATTTAGATTTAATTTATTTTTACACGTTCCCCGACGTTTCGGTTGCTTTTCAGCAGCCATGGTCACGGGGAGTCTCCCCGTGACCATGGCTGCTGAAAAGCAACCGAAACAAAAATAGTAAAGTTTAATAGTAGTAGTAGTGTAACAATTTTCAAAATTATGTAATAAAGTGTCAAATAAACAACGCGATAAAATCCGTATATAGCAGTTTAAATTCAATGAATAATATTCGCGTAAATAGAAGACAATATTATGTAAATTGTTGAACATTTTAGTAAACCTTAAAATTTTGGGTCTGGGAATAGTACACATAGGTTATTTAACAGATATACATCACGGCCATAAAATATGAACACACCTTTCTGTTACACGCTGTAGATGTTATTGTGTTACTTCCATCATATAAAATGGCGTCCAAAATTTAGTCTCGCCGCATAAAGTAGCACGTTTCTCCAATGAGTACCTGTTTTAACAAAGAAGATACAAAAAACACGAAAGTAAAAGTGATAGCTGTATTTAAACTATATCGCTTTAATTAATTCATGTCAATGGTGCAACACGTGCATTCGATGTCTTTATCGCACCTGTGGGGTAATATATTTGTTTGTCTTGCTCTGGGCAACTTTTAGATCTTTCTTTTGGCATGCATTATTAATTTGATATGGTAAGACTGCTCGTGCGGCGCATATTCAAATCGGCGCGCGGCCGCCATAGTAATATTGTACGGAGGATTTGAAGTGCTTTTTTGATAAATATGTATCTTTATTGTCAACCAATAACTTAAATATTTGGGACGGACAAATTGTAATTTAACTATTTATGTTTCGTTTAAACTGTAAAATAGGATAGATTTCTACTGTTATGATCTAAAAATCACGTAACACGCGCTTATGTTTATGAATCTTTCGTGCAAATTTACGTAATTTTGTAGGCGAAAATATTAATTATTTTAACTTTTTTACACGGAGTAATTGTAAACACATTCATTGTTATGGTAAATGTATATTTTATATTTGTATTAAACAAAAAGTGTTGATTTTATTCACTTAACTGTGACCGCCTGTTTTGGGACATTTCGCTCGCCGCAGTCTTAATACATACATACGCCTCTTTACTACATATAATATAACTGATTGCTTCTACTTGTACCCGTTAGGTATTAAATATAGGTAGGTATATTATGCAACGTGAAAGTTTAAAAGTTATTATTTATGAAGATGTGAAAAATCTACTAACTAGTATTTTGCCAGCGTGGTAAATTATGGTAAAATTCCTATATAGGAAATATAAAACAAACATAATAATTATGGACTGCTGTGTCAGAGGTTTGAATCCTCTCTTATTGACGCACAACATGGACTAAGCGAAATTATCAGCATATTGAAAGGTAATTATTGCTTTTAAGAAGGAACTGGGTAGCACAGTTTATTAAATAATGCTGATATTAAAATAAAATCATTAACATAAGTTCAAGAACATATTTATATAAACGTCTGTTCAGTATTAGAGCAACAACAAAACAGTATTCGAAATTCGAACTTTTCTTTTATATTTCTATCACAATCACACACTTAGAACTTTTTCCTTTCGATAAATAAGAAGTTATATTGAACAAACAAAAAGCGTAAGACTGATCCCAACCTTATTATACTAGGCTGAATAAACTCCACCAAGCGCCGGCTCATCGAAATGTTTACAAACTTATGTAAAGACTGTATATTGTCAATCTTATACAAAATAGAAAACTCCGCCGGCCATGTTCTGCTTTTTTCGCGCGTTTTATTCCGTCAGAATGATGTTTAAAGTTTCGTGTAGTAATCATACAGTTGTTGTTTATGGTATCATTGCGTAATATGTCGTAGGCGTGATTGCTAGCCTCGTGAAATTAAATGGTAATAAAGTAATAGTGTTTGCTGGTAATTTGTCAGTATTTATGTTAAATTCATGGGTCATATGGCTGCCATTTTATGATGTAAACTACGTTTTATTACTTGGTGTTGTATGAATTTCGTTGCGTGCACGCATATCATATATAACTGGTTTATTATACTAGTGGGTTAGTTCATATCGTTCATTCATATTATTTCGTGCATGTTTTGCCGTTATAACATGACAAACGGATATTTTTTACTATTTTACATCGGGGAAATACAACTGTAATATGAAATGCAAAGATTTATTTAGATTAACGCCACTTTTTTTAGAATAAGTACTAATTCTTCCACGTATCATACAAGCATACGGGATGCCTGGTCAGTTGTTACTACATTAAGTGCTTACTATCAGACGAAGCTCTTTTTTTAAAAGATCAATAGCCGTACCCATTGATCGCTTGCCATACCTCTTAATCACTCAGGTGTTAGCGTTCATACAATAAGGAATTGTGTATTGTAATAGCGGCCATGGTGATCTTTGTACCTTGAGCTGAATTAAGATACAATGATCAACATTGCCCATAGTAACACTACAGCTCCTTCTCTAGAAGCCAATCCGTAAAAGACCATCTTTTGAGATCATTCCGTGCGTCAACTGAGAATTTTCTGAGAAAAGGATGACATAATACTACACATACATAGACTCACTCCTGTATATCCCCAAATAAATATCTGCAGAAGTGTATGAGACTCATATGCCGTACCTTTAACCATGTTTTAAATCCCAGGTTATAGGGAGCGAGCTAATGGCAATCTACTTATTTTATTTCCACAATTCGTGCTGTTTTCGTGCTTTCACCCACAACCCAGTAACAGTGGCCCATCCAGCACAGCACCAGAGATCTCATGCTAACTAAAACAGGATCAACAAGACAGTCAGTAACATTATGCGATCTAGAAATGAAATTTGAGACTCATACGATCACGAATCGCTGATGCGATAACGTCAATGAAACAACAAAGTAATCACTAGTCAAGCAAATTGTAATCCATTTACGATGATTCTCAATTACTGATCTAACTGTTGTTCTCCTTACCAGTTATAAGGATTTGAGATAATTTATATCAAGCTTATATAAAATTTCCATCTCTAGTAAGAAAACGCAGTTGGTCTGCCAGTGCTTGTGGCGGGCCGATGCCTGTTGTAGTCACGGAGCAGTCTAAAAGGAGTCCTGGGGTTCTTTCCAGAAGACCGTAGCCAAATAAAGTTGTGATGTGTTCCAGTGGTGGGTAGAGTGTACAGGCTCCTTGCAAAAATTGTGCAGTAGGGCCAGAAATTCCCTGCGTGTACTCGTAACGCAGCAAGAATTAGCATCTGGTGATACCTACTATGCTGCAAAGGTCCATAGGCTACGGTAACATCAGGCGGACCGTATGTCTACCACCTTAAAAGTATAAAATGAGAGAAAAACAAATGGCAATTCCTTAGTGTGAAAGAGTAGGATAATTTGCCTCCGTAATTAAGAACGGCTAAGAAGACTGTGGCGAGACCTAATTAATACAAGTTTCTGACCCAGTAAGGTTTTAATGAAAGAAAAAACTGCTAAAGCAAAGATCTTTGAATCTTTTGAACAATGCCACTATTGTTGTAGTGACACTTTCAAAAATTAAAACGTTAATTACTTACTAACGCATTTCAGTTTTTGTGACTATTAGTGTTTTGTTCGTTTAGTATCTGTATACAAATACAAAGCATTTACTATTAATTTCTTTAGTGATCCAATGATCAGAAAGAACATTCAGCCTCAGAATAATTTGTAGATCACATAAACTTTTGTCTCCTATGGGGATCGAACCACAAAACTAGGCGCTGATGCAATAGCAAGACGATTACTTAAAAAACTTAAGATAGGCTTTCTTTAACAATCAACCTTACATCATCTCGTAAGATTGGAAAATCTGTCTCAGATTGCAATCTACCCAAATTTTCGCAAGGTTTCGGTTTAAGTTATTCTACGACACACACCATAACCATAAGGTTGAAGAACCCTAGAACACTTCATATCTAATCAACAATACATTGAATTGCTTCTTAATAAGGAACAATAATTAAACCATATAGAGAGCCGTGACCTCGATGTGAATGTCCTGTAGTAGAGTTTTATCTGCCCCTATGAAGCAAGCAGATATCACACTTGAAAGTAGATAACTTTGAAGAGCGTTATATATCTTCACGTTAAGGGCTTTTATGGTGCGAACAGAGATTCAAGTGATGTTTAAGTGAGCAGCTGAAAGCGAAATAAGGCTTGGTAGGGGTTTGAATGAATATGGTTCGAAAAATTGTTTTATATGCTTTCTGGTGCGGTTTTGTGTTATTAAATAGAATGTGTTTAGCATATAACTGCGTTCATATCTATATAGTCTGCTTATGTAGTCTTTAAAGGTGTGTTATTAGTTATAACAAAAGGAGTTTATTTTAATATACGTATTTAATGTAATTTTTATATAACAAGGAAGGTTTGCAAGAATCTTGTCCGCTTGATGGTAATGACGTATGCATGTATGTATATGATCCTAAAAGTACATATATATCATTTTATTGTTTCTTTGACGTACTCTCCTACTTTGGCACGTAAAAATAAGTCCACAATTAAAGTCAGACCATAAAAACAATACATACATACATAGTCTCATGCCCTATTGCCTCGGCGAAGTAGGTAGAAGTGTACCTATGACCACATTTGGCCAGACATGATGCTCAGTCACTCATAATTTGTCGGCCTCGATGGCGTAATGGCTAGTGTAACCGACTACCACGTTTGAGGTCGCGGGTTTAATTCCCGCACAAGTCAAACATTAGTGTGCATGGACATGGATGTTTGTCTTGGTCTGGGTGTTTCTATGTATAATATGATATATGTATTTAGTCTCATTATCTAGTACCCATAGTACAAGCTCTGCTTAGTTTGGGCTAGATGGTGTTGTGTGTATGTGGTTGAATATTATTATTAATTGTGGACAAGCCTATTGTCATCTACCGGGCAAAACTCCAAACTCCGTGCTGCTACAGAAAATTTCTTGACAAAAATCCAACCTCACTTTGCCCCTAAGACGAAAATTAAAACCTCAAGACCAAGACCTCATGCACGTCAATCTCATTCACTAACACGACGAACTGAAGTCGACAAAAACACATTTTATTAATTAATGGATAACCAACAAAGCATACACTAATTACAAACATTGTGATAACACATAAATACGGATACATTACGTAGTGCTGCCTTACTTACAGGCTGCCACGACATGCATTAACAATAAAAAATATATATATATTTATGCTCGTTTGAGAAATTACGATAAAGTGACATTACTTACATTGAACAAAATACAAACCTATAATGGTATTAAAATAAAAAATAAACTAATAAGAATTGTGGGAAGTTTCTTGAATAAAACAGTGATCTTAGACCGGAATATCGTTTATTAAAATATGCACAGCCTAAGTACAAACTTTAGTCATACAACGTATATCCATACCAGTCTGCCAAAATATAAAATCTACCAATCATAGAACTATCTACTTGGGATGATGTTCGGCGACCGCTGGCACCCATCTCGCTCTCGCACGCACGTTGCGTATGGCATCGCCTTCTCGCACAGTATAAAAATAGCGGTCCGCTGCCGGGGGCCGCCAGTGCCCGATAAGTCTCAACGCTGGTAAGTTTTCTGTTGCCGTTACGAACGTGACATGACGATACATGTTATGTGGTTCCCACATAATCATTACAAATTGCATGCATAGTGTTTACTTATTAATTATATTAAAATAGGAAATTTATATGACAATAAGTTATTAATTATTATAAAATTTGAAAATACTTAAAATCTTAAAATGCTGACAGTAATTATCATCAAATAATGTAATATAATTAATACATTTTGCCAACGTTTACTCATAAAAAAAATCTATATACACCTTGGAACCGAGGTATCTAAGCTTACACAGCCCCACAAACAACATCGTTATCACAGCATACGAACACAAATCCCATACCTGCAGTTGTATATCCCATGTTATTCCATAGAAAAGCCATTATTACGAGGCCTACATTAAATCCTCCAGGGTATAAACCCATCTTTGACCTTCGAATGTACGTGATTAACAGAATCCCAAGGCAGGCGGACGACAAATGAATCACGTTACTTGTGACATTAGTTAAAATTCATGTCACGCAGACATGATTCTTGTGCTCCCGCGTCCCTTGCGCTCGCGTGACACGTGACGTCGTATATGGATGAGCCCTAAAACGTGACAGTGGATTGTTAGCACCTCATATTTTTTATTCTAAAATTTGAAACGGTCCTTTTTGAAAAAGATCTTAAAATACGTTATCCTTACTTAATATTTTATATTCGAAATTAACTCTGTCTGTTTGTTACCTCTTCACAGGTAAACCACTCAACCGATATGGATGAAATTTGGTACAGAAATACTTTAAAACCTGGGGAAGGACATAGGCTTTTCATTGATGTAGGTACCAAGCGGGCGGCGCCGCACGCAAAAGCTAGTTAGTTTATAATATAGTTTTTTTGACTGCCTTAATCGCGCAGCGACTGGTAATGAAATTGCACGAGGTCTCGAGTTTTATTTTCGGGTCTGGCAGTTTTATTGGGTCCGTCAAGTATTACTTATTAACAGAACGGAATCTAGAGCTGTCCGGTAGATGGCAATACAACCGCCTCGAAAACCAAAGCTATTATACAACACTGGCCTATCCTAACTTATATTATAAATGCGAATGTGAGTTTGTTTGTTACGCTTTTACGCCTTAAGCCTGCGCCGAGCGAAATGTGTCAAAACAGGCGGTCACAGTTAAATGAATAAAATCAACACTTTTTGTTTAATACAAATATAAAATATATATTTACCATAACCATGAATGTGTTTACAATAGTTTCATGTGAAAACTTAAAATAATTAATATTTTCGTCTACAAAATTACGTAACTTTGCACGAAAAATGCAAAAACGTAAGCTCGTGTTACGTGATTTTTAGATTATAACAGCAGAAATCTATCCTTTTTTACAGTTTAAACGAAACATAAATAGTTATATTACAATTTGTCCGTCCCAAATATTTAAGTTATTGGTTGAGAATAAAGATACATATTTATCAAAAAAGCACTTCAAATCCTCCATACAATTTTACTATGGCGCCCGCGCGCCGCGCCTATTTGAATATACGCCGCACTAGCTCTGTCATTATCTGTCTTACGCTCGGCGCAGTCTTAACTACTCGACCGATCATCATGAAATTTCGCATACACGTTGTACAGAAACTAATCTAACTCACATATACGCGATCGAAGCCGCGTAAATCTATTACACAATATAACAAATATTTGTCCGACCTGTAAATCGAAACCGGGACTGCCCAACCGGCCATCAAACTCACTCCACGGAACTATGAAACAGTCGTAACAAACAGAGTTACAAACACAAGTAATTATAGCGAACGAGCGGTAATTAAAACCACGTTCCGCGTAATGGCGAATTGTTTATGGTTGACAAGTTTCGCTCACCATAGACAGATTGTCTGTGTCTGTCTATAATTTATTTGTACTAGCTTTTCCGGCTTTTCCGGTATCTGGTTTTATATTAATTTGTTGTGACGCCGCGAGGTCTATGCTATACAATTGCTTTGTATTATGGATTATAGATTCTGCACGCGGCTTCGCTTGCTTAATTGTAGGTTACAGTACTTTTTTTTAATGAAAGCTGCCCTATCTCCTTTTCTGTTCTCCTGACAACGCGTATATGTAAGTTAGATTAGTTTCTGTACAACGTGTATGCGAAATTTCATGAGGATTGGTCGTGTAGTTAAGGTGTAAAACCGTAACAAACTTGTTTCGCATGTATAATATTACTAAGGATACTGCAGGTGTTTGAGGATTTTTGCGTTAGTTTGAGCAGTTATAATAGAATGTCGAGACTGTTTTAGGGACATAGTGGTGTTTGAGGTTACGCTTATTGCTTAGTGCGGGATCCTAGGTTCAATTTCTGATTTAGCCATAATTCTTGAAAACATTTATTTGCGTTTGTAAGTCTATCATCGCTGAAATTAAACTACTATATACGGATTTTTTGCGTTGTTTATTTGACACTTTATTACATAATTTTGAAAACTGTTACACTACTACTACTATTAAACTTTACTAATTTGAAGCTAATTAATTTATTATTGTAACTATTTAGATTTAATTTAATTTTACACTTTCTTCGACGTTTCGGTTGCTTTTCAGCAGCCATGGTCACGGGGAGACTAAGATGGCAGTTGTCTCAATGTTCCAGTGTAGTTATTTCAAAGTACCCGAACATAATTTAATCATTGGTGTTTATATTTACGCAGAATGAGCTCAAAGTATCATGAAGTCTAGCTGTGGTTTGCTTCTTTATTCTTTATTATTATGTAATAAAGTGTCAAATAAACAACGCGATAAAATCCGTATATATAGTAGATTAATTTTAATGAATAATATTCGCGTAAACAGAAGACAATATTATCTATCATCACTGTTCTTTTTAATCTGTAAATTCTTAGAATACCAAATAAAAATCTATTGTCTGGCCGCCAGTGTGCCGCCACATCGGTTTTAAATGTGACTGCTGTACGTAAGCTCTGGGGTCCGATTCTCGTGTCGACAAAGTGTTACTGCGTTTCTCTGACTAATAATTCTTAACAGCAGCACGCCGCGACGTCTGAAACTGTATCCGATTCCTAGGCTCGCACCCTATTACGTGAAACCTAGCACCATAGTGGAGAAATGTAGCGTAATACACTTCTATCTCACTCTTAGGATATAAGCGTAGACTATAATATGTGTAATAAACTATTAATATAATGTTTCTTAACATTACCAATACATATTTTTACACCAACCAGTTAACACACACAAAAATTTTAGCATTTGCACGGATGGCGTAGTGGTCGTATGAGGTCGCCTCGACACTGCCATTGCGCCGAGTGTTGTGGGTTCGAATCCCACACGGGACAAACATTTGTGTGATCCATAAACGGTTGTTCAGAGTTTTTGTTTGACTGTTTGTAAAGTTCCTCGCAACACAGGAAGTATTTACAGTGCGGGTGTTGTTTTTTAAAAAATAAATTTAAATATATCATAATTATACCTGTAATCTAAACACATAAACATTTTAGCTCACAGATAATCAGATTCATATATCAAACGATTTGACCTGAGGGACAGACGGACAGATTGATTGCGACCCCATCTAGTTTACGAGCCATCAAAATCAGGGACACATTCACTATAGCAGCTTACGAATTGTGACGTTACGGGAACTATGATCTATACTTATATTAAGACTGCGCCGAGCGAAATGTGCCAAAACAGGCGGTCACAGTTAAATTAATAAAATCAACACTTTTTGTTTAATACAAATATAAAATATACATTTATCATAACAATGAATGTGTTTACAATTACTCCGTGTAAAAAACTTAATATAATTAATATATTAGCCTACAAAATTACGTAAATTTGCACGAAAAATGAAAAAGCTCGTGTTACGTGATTTTTAGATTATAACAGTAGAAACCTATCCTATTTTACAGCTTAAACGAAACATAAATAGTTTTATTACAACTTGTCCGTCCGTTATATTTAAGTTATTGGTTGACAATAAAGATACATACATATTTTTCAAAAAAGCACTTCAAATCCTCCATACAATTTTACTATGGCGGCCGCGCGCCGATTTGAATATGCGCCGCACGAGCTCTGTCATTATCTACGCTCGGCGCAGCCTTAATACGGGAAGAGAAAACTTTGTAACCATTCTAAGTATATTGCGTGCAAGAAGCGTGTGATTTGGCATAGTTAAAGATTTAAAGAAGAAGAATTGCAGAGTGCTACAATTTATAAAGAAGTCCCCAGTTTGATCCCAATGCCTCTGAGTTTTCGAAGTTATATGCGTATTGAATAGCTAGTTATCGCTCGCTGTAATGGAAGACATCGGGAGAAAACCTGTTCTGGAAGATATGTGAAGCTGCTAGCCTCCAATGGACTGACGTGGTAGACTACGCCACCTAACAATACTTACATTGAGAAGGGGCTTGTGTCCAGCAGTTAGATAAATTATTTATAGGGCTTCTTTAATACATTCACACATACATTCTTCTCCCTAGCCTTTATTATTCCCAAGACACTTGGGGTCGGCTTTTCTAGTCTAACCGGATTTGACTGGATATCAGTTTTTACACGGATCGGATGCCACCTGTCCTCCGCAACCCGAAGGCTAACGATACCCTAAGGCTAGACCAATGTCAGGATATTAAAGGGTACTGACTTTCCCAATAACGACTGCCATAGATGTGCATGGCAGCCGGGAACGACGGCTTAACGTGCTCTCCGAGGCACGGAGCAGGCGATAATTGTCAATCAATACGCACATAATTTCGAAAAGTCATATAACTTCCGAAAGTCAGAGGTGCGCGACGTGGGTTCGAACCCGAGACCTTCTGCATTGCAGTCTGTTGGTCTCCCCACTGAGCTATCGCTGCTGTTCCTAACATTTTTTAATAATATAATATTCTACCACATACACACAACACCATCTAGCCCAAACTAAGCAGAGCTTGTACTATGGTACTAGACAATGGATAAACATACATATATACATTTTTTTTTGTAAATACATACATATTATACATAGAAACACCCAGACCAAGACAAACATCCATGTTCATGCACACAAAATGTTTGACTTGTGCGGGAATCGAACCCGCGACCTCAGGCGTTGCAGTCGGTTACACTAACCACTACACCATCGAGGCCGACAATGAAAATAAAACATGTATGTGTGCATGTACATTCACACATACATGTTAGGAACAAAACCTGAAAAGTTAAAATGCATAAATAATTACTCTGTCTTGTAAACTTACTTTACACCGATTGTAAAAATACCGTAAGACCTCTTCACACCTTTCTTTATTTTTCTTTTCTTTGATATATTCGCTTTCATTGGATCATTTTCAAAACAAGAAATAAATGCATTAAAATCGATACATTTTTTTAGCACCTACGATAACACAAAGAGATACTCTTCAAACATATAACACATTATTTTATTCGCCAGAATACGACATAACAACATTCAATCACGCTAATTACGTCACACCAACCAGCCCTAGTCGCGTTGGGGTTGGAATTCCAACCCCAAATCCCATGGGTTAACGACCACAGCTTAATATCACCATAGCCTGCTTACCCTCCGTGATATAATCTCTTGCAAGCATCATACGACACCCAGGGGAGGTAATGCTGTGGTTTATAAGGCGATTTAGTATCACTTTGCATACAACGAGAATAGCTGATAAACTGGTAAGGTAGGTGGCGCCTGCAGCGCAACGGGTAAACAAACGGCCATCTTGTTTTAGAACTATTTTCAAAAGTTATATGTTTGCGCGGAAAAATTGGATGTATCTACATAAAGTTTAGCGGGATATTAGAATGCATAGAAACGTGCTTATCGCCGAAGGGTAGAAGGTGTATTACTCTTACATTTGAGAATTAATTTTTAAGTCTTGTAAGTATAAAAGGAAAGTACTCACAACACATAGTGAATCCATGTAAACCACCACAACCACCAACACCGACTTATTCAAGCAGGAGCTAAACAAACGAGATGGTTGTAAAAACCCAGGGTTCAACCTCTTCGTCTTCATGTGACTTTTTCTTTTCATCAGCTTTTTGTAACGTCCCACTGCTGAGCAAAAGCCTCTCCCTTGGATTTCAAAATGATTCTGTTGGTGGATATCCCCTGACCTTATGACTTTATGATCCCTATATCTCAGGGGTCTTTGACCCACAGGGCCCATATTCAAACTCGACCAAGGGATGACCCCAAGGTGTCTACACCAAGTTACAAGTCGATCGGCCCAGTGGTTCTGGATCTATGCCTGTCACTAACAGACAGACACACAGACCCACATAGTGTTTTCATTAACCTCTTCGAAGAAGACTCAGAGGTTAACAAACGTATTTCAAATCACTGGAGCGACTGGCGAGTGCCGGTCAATGCATGTCGTTCCACAAATGTATCGGTGGAGCATGGAGCGTCATCAATCATGCTCGGATGCTACGGAAAATAGCGTTGGCGTTTGTGTCAAATGCATAGAAGACGTTTTATGATTTGTGACGTTTACAATAGAGGATAATGTTATTGGAATAAGGAGTATTCCGTATTACGTTTCTAACAGCAGTGACCAAAATTCGGCCTGGAGGATATTATTAGTATAGACTAATAATGTCCTCCAGGCCGAATTTTGGTCACTGCGGCCAATCTTAACAGATACTGGCCATCTGCGCAGGATATTATAGTGCACAAGCGTGTGAGCAAACACAAGTGCACTCTCTGTTCCCTAACTCTCATGATCCGATGGGACGGTGATCCGACACGACCGGAGAGAGATCAGGCGCAGGACCAACGGCTTTACGTGCTTCCCGAAGCACGGAGGTGTCCAACACGGCCACTTTATACTACCGCTGCAGTTATAGCTATACTAATACACGCTTTGTCTGCGACCAACAGTGAGGTGCTGGGTTTGACTCCTTCTGAGTGTCAAGTGTCAAAATAGTATCACTGCATTGTTACGTTAGATACGTGAGAATTAATCCTTAGTACCAGTACAAGAATAGGGCAATGTGTCCGATAGATGGCAATAGTTAAAGTCGTTATTACGTCTGCTGGATCCTAATTTAATTTCAAGCTAGTGGTGACAATTTCTTAAAAGTAAATCCCAAAATACTTGACCTAACCTAAGAATCAAAGCCAGTATCTCGCGATTCTTGCACAAAAACCTTATGCTGCGCAATCAGCGGCTCAGTCGCAGAAGGTATTGAATTTTGAAAAATTTCTACAGTTTGCAAAATGATCCGTCCGTAAAATGTACCTTACGCAGAATGTCCCTTTTGCAAAATGTCTCTTTTTTTTTAATTCCTTGGTAAAACGGATAAAACGTTCAAGTACGAATCAGACTTGCGTAGAAAGGGTTCCATAGTAATATATTCAGATAAGTATAACAAAAAATACAATAAAGGACATACGTTACATAGTTTACTTATTTTGCTGTTTTATATTGTATGTATCATTTGTTGAGTATAAAATAGTTGCCAAAATAAATAATGTGACATACATTTATTGTAGTTTTTATGTCACCTATCTGAATATTACTATGGAACCCGTTTTCGTGATCCGTGATTGACTATTTGCTCACTGATACAAAGGAATTGGAAACGGGGAACATTTTGCAAAAGGAAAATTTTAAGTCCTGTACACATTTTGCGAAGTGGACATTCTGCTATTGAGCGAGATCAGCACAGTAGTCAACAACATAATACATCAAATAAAATGACTCTTGCGCCATTTTTCAATTTGCTTACGTATCACAAGTGTGATACCAAATGGCTTATGGCCGACGCTCAGCCAATTACCGAACGGAACAGGTCTGTGTCTGAGCTCTCAAATTTTCGAGTTATTAACCGTCTAGAAATAAAACTTTAATGTACCAGTTGATTATATAATTTGGAATTAACTAGCCTCTTCGTGACCATGGCCGTTGATAAGCAACCGAAACGTAAAGCAAAATATGTATCTTTAGAATAATACGTAAAGAGAAACTTTGGATCCCCGTTTTAAGCATATTGCAAGCACTAAAGGGAAATTTGAGATTTATCAGAGTTAAACTTTATATGGAGAAGGAGTACAGAAAGTATAGAACAACCAACCGAAACGTCAAACGGAAAACAGTTGTAATAATTTAAATAGCTTAATTAGAAGTAAACAGTAACTAGTAAAAGTGCTTAACAATTGTAGTTTAAAGTTTCAAAATTATGTAATAATTTCAATTCAACTTTTTCGAAAAATGTCTATTAACGCTTGACTAGGTGACATGGATATTTTTCTTATTTTTTTCATTACTTCCTTGGCCTCTCGCCCGATACCAGGTTATCGTTAAGTTTGGGGCACCCTGTATATTTGTACAATATTATATATTGCGGCCCGAAGGTCGAAACATGACATAATTAGTGGTAGCAACACAATTAATTAAGTAATGTCAATACGGTAGTACACTGCGAGCCAGAATAATGTGGTCACAATTAATTATTACATTTATTTCGAATATCGGCTAATGATTTCACACAAGAGTACACTGGTATAATTTTAATGTAAAGTAATAATTTTGATTCGCTCGTTTATTTTTTTTATATTAGTAGTCTCATTATGATAATTTGGTAATTTTTTATAACGACTGCCCGGCGGTGATTCATCACACATTCACTCACACACAATTCTGCACTAGATGGACTTGAACATACAAATATACTTAGATAATTATAGATTTAGGAGTACATACATACATAGATTCACGCCTGGTTCCCAGAGGGGCAAGCAGAGACTACGGATTTCCATTTGCTATGATCCTGATACACTTCTCGTACATATACAGATATACATGCATATGTATACAGCAGCTTGGCAACTCTAATCACCGCAGAAATGCAACACAATGTTTTTAACTGCAATCATCCGTAGGGTGAAAGTTACTTCGCCAGTCAAACATTTCAAGATTAGACAAAATCCCAGATATAAGCAGCAAACTCCGCCGTGCTACTCCTATTATATCTCTTAAATGGCCACCTTAGTAGCATAAATAGCTTAGCAAAGAATCTCCCACATATATTAGGTATACACTACATAACATTTACCATTGAATAAGTATAATAGTTTTGAGAGTCTCGCCGTAATTCGAATTTAAATAATGATGTGTAAAAAGCGTCTTCATTAGCCATTGTCATCACTGACAGACTTGTTATAATTAAGTGAGTAAAAGAAAAGTAGATAATGTGCAACGAAAAAAGAATTAACGAACGAAAGATAAAGTGTAATCTTTGCTGATATTTTAAATGCGGTAGTGTTGGTTAGTTTTTGTTGCGCAGTGATGGAGCAACGGTTTATGGTTCAAACGGAGATAGTTTGTAAGGCGGTGTGTGATTTTTCACGCACTGTGAATATCTGCATTTTTGGTGGGATAGCTATTTTTCAGGTGGTATTAAACCATAGGGCGAATTCGCTGGTAAAAAGAATTCGACTATGTTCTATGTTAGTTAAGAGCTAAGTCTTAAAAAATCTGGCTTTATAATAATAAACACAGCTACTATTTAGATCAAGATGCATTGTGCGTACTGTAAAATATACCGTATTGGTGGTATAGTTTATAAAACTATAAGAAAGATGGCGGTGTCGTCGAGCTTTTGAAATTATTGACTCTTTGGTCAACTTGACCATCAATTGCCGTTTTATAAGATGGCAAATAAACATATGCCCTGCTTAATTTTACGTGTGTATAAACGGTTTTCTAAGCCTATAATCGCTAGTAACCAGAAAACCAACCCTCAGAATAGGAATTAAAGAAAGCATAAAAGGAATGTGAAAGGTAGACAGGCGAGCCTCCGCCTCTTCTGCAAACGTATTCTATATACCTCCTACAAAGTATATTCAGCGCTCCTACACAACGCCCTAAAGATATACGAAGATCCAGATCTATTGAATCGATACCCTGGATAATAACTTTCTTATTCTATTATTAGCAGGAAACCAAAGGACAAAAACAATTTACCGTGACATCTGTAATCCCAGAAAGGGGTTGGAAGTGTTACCGTTACCCCAACAATCGTCGATAACGATATAACGTAAAAACGTGTTACGGAACGAGCGTATAGCCATTTATCCAATACATTTCCGGGCCATAACTACGGATCAAACCAGGGACATCATAAGAGGGTTATTTCCACAAGAGTAGTTATGCGGTAGTATTGTATTTCTGAAGGTTTGTTTTATATGAGAACGTCAATCAACGACTACTATATAAAAGTCTAAGGACTTATGTAACGTCGACAACGAAATACAATACTGATTTTATATGTATAACCGATTCACGGTTAACTAAAGTCAACCAAAATATCGAATTCATAAGTAACACTGCATATACATACGAAGTCGTTTATTTGGTCAGCAAAAGAGCTGATTATAAATGCGTCGAACATTGCTGGTTAAATAGGAATTCGCCAGACAATTCTAACGTCCAATCACAGTAGTTTGCAATCTGGCTGTTCTTGTAACCTTTGTTAAGATGGTTTTCTAGCAAAACAAATGTATTTTAAAGAAGAAAAAAACATATCGCAACGGCTGGCCATTCCATTGCTTACCTAGACAATCGCGTCATACTTTTAAACGTCAATATAGCCAACTGGAAACCTCCTAACATCACAGCCCACCATAATATTATCATATTCGGCGAAATGACGGTATGCTTAAAAAATATACGCCTCGGGAAATCCCGAGCCAAAATAACAAGATTATACGTAGAGTACACGTTTAATATTAATAACGCAAAGACAACGGCGTCTAAATGCGTTAACCTTTTATTGGCCTCCAGTGTAACTAAGTCAGCTATTAATTCAATGGCCGGGGTGGGTGAATTTATTGGCTGGAAGTGTAACGTCTTGTGCGTTGTAATTTGCAAAGTCCATGTTCGTGTTCTATGGTGCTTCGTAGCTGAATGGTAGTTTACTGAATTGGGGTCCTTATTTTCGTTAAAAGATTACATTATATTACTTACCGAAACTATTGCCTTGGTTTCCTAATAATATAAGCATAAGTTTGTTTGTCTAACTAACTATTTAGATAAGTATACTAATACCAAAGTAATACTATAAATTATGTTACAAGAAAAGTTATTTTGTAATAATAAGTCGTTGTTCAGTTTCCCGCCAAGAGCTTATTTGTCTGTTGTCATAGACAATTGGAAGAAATTCTTTTTGACTTTCAAAAGCAAAGGCAACAAGCTATTATTCCTAGTTATCGTTATTTTCCGACGTAGACTCGTCCAATTTGCACGCTGTTGTGCAGTCTCAACAGACACAATGTTGGCTTTTATATTGACTTTCACTATCTAAGCAGCAGCTTTTTAGATTTCACTGGGTGGCTAATCGTAATATTTATATTTTTATGCCTTCTTCAGGCAAAATGGACATAATATTTTTAAATTGCCCTTGAAGAGACAACATAAGACTTAACTATAGTAGTTGCGTTTACTTCATTATTTAAAAGGAGCCACAGATAAAATAAAATAAATGCATCACGTCCTTTCTCCAAAGTAGGGACTAACTGCGTATTTCAAAGGATGTTATTTAAACACCTGGCGTCTTAAAGCTGGATTGCAATTGTAGTTGGTTATTCCTATGTTGGCAAGACCAAAACGGAAAGCCTACAAGAGTCATCATAACACATATCGCAGATATAAAAATCCGTCAATTCAACAAGTTTACTGTAGCTGAACATTAGCTGGAGTCTGGACCAATCCACTGGATAAACCACACCAAACACCGATCGTTGCCGTCGCTCTAGGATATCTTTAGTGATATGTGTTTAAGTACCGTAAATGCAAATGTAAATAATAATAACCAAGTGAGGTTTGTTGCCAAAACCCGCACTTCACGAAGGCATAACTGAGCACACACCAGTCAACCCGTGACCACGATCGATGCAAGTCGGTAAATGAAAACCCCGGTGTCGCAAACGCCCATACATTAAACGCTTATCATCCGACGGCACGTATTGTAGTCAGCCATTATAATACAATATAAAATGGAATTTTAAACATTATTAAATTCCCGTGTTACGAAATATGATAATAAAAATATGATGCTAACTTTAAACTCTTGTTAGCGTATTTAATCTTCATAATTCATAAACCATTCACAAAAAGTAGTCTCTAATTTGACTAAAGATTTCTGATAAGCGTTTCTAACAATGATGAGAACTCAAACAAGTTTTAAAATAGAAATGACTAGGTATGAAGCACGGACAAGATATCGCAGAATTCAAAATGGCGATTATTGTAGATAAAGACTTTGTTTGTACCTATTTCCTGTGCCACAATAGAGTTGTGCAAACTTTAAGGTGTGAACGGAAGAAGGAAAAGGCTTGGGAAAATATCTTAAGAAATAGAAGTAGGTACCTACATTAAGTAAGGTAAGCAAATATAACCCTATACAAACTAGATCTGTACATCCCCGATTAGGATCAGCCACAAAACTAAACGATGCGTTAAGCTAACTAACGTGGACGTGATCAAACTGTAAAAAAAGTTAATCTTGCATAAATTAGACCCTATTTTACCTAGTTTAAAAACAACAACCTATGCTAACATTTTATTAGTAAAAGTGTTTAGTTTCCCGCCAAGGTCTTAAATGACAGCTGTCAAAATCAATTAATCGTTTTTTTTTACTTAGAGGCAAAGGTAACATACTCTTCCTCCTTGGAATTGTTTTCTAACATAGGCTCGACCGGTAGATATTCAGTACGACAATTCAGTACTCTAAAATATTCTGACATCGGTCTAATTTGAGGATGGCGTAATTCCTTTGAGTTATAAAGGTACGACAATAGTAACTTCTTGGATAAAATATATGCAAGGCGTATTAGGATATGGACCCAAGATAGTTGGAAAAAGGGCTAGCTAGAAGATGGAAAAATATGACTAACGGTCTAAACCCAGCGTGAGAAATACCTGTTATACATCTTTGCCTACCCCTTCGCCATCGTGATCATGCGTATGTAAAAGAATAATACATCTACGTATAGTTCCCACGTATCATTAATTTATAACTTCATTAAATATTCATATCAAAACTGCCTCTTTTGCGTTGTTTCGATCTCCTTTCCTGGCTTGAGATAAAGTTATACTGCGTTTTTCTGTTAAGGAATTCTCAGTAACAGCTGCATTCAATCTGCATATATTAGTAGGCAATAAATAGGCTTCAATATCATGTGGGTAAAACAACACATAAAAGTCTTTAATCAATAAACAATTCAATTCAGTTTTTGATAGTCAACTCCCGCACTAGAAATTATTCCCCTATCTCACTTTACAAACAACAAACACAAAGAAATCCCAACCTCAAGACAACTATCTGTGGATTACACTAATGTTTGCCTGGTGAGGGAATTGAAACCACAACACTCAATGCAGTGGCAGTGGCTACTTATACTAAAAATATGTCGATGCATTAAATCGATTGAAATTTATTCTTAAATAAAATCGATTATTATTTCAAATTGAGTCGATAACGTGTGAGGGTATCACTAATTTCGAACTGTCTCGAACTTTCAAAAACAAAATAAACAGATGGACAGAGTATAGGCGTTTCGGCTATGGGTTAATTGCCCGTAACCAATTTGATATATTTTTCATAGAATATGTGTCAATAATTTATTGTCCATAAGTAAAATGACTCGTTTCTTAAATATAGGAATCGTCTTAAGCCACTACGCTATCCGTGCAGTACACTTCTGCTTACCTGGTGTACAATATTGCCGTCATAAGAATAAGAAGTATCTTTCATTCGGTGAGTGAGAGTGCCGGAGGCCCAATCACCCTCTTTCCCCCTTCCCGCTCCTTATCCTTCCTACTTCCTTTCCTAAAAGGTCGCCAACGCGCAAGTAATGCCTCCGGTATTGCAGGCGTCTATAGGCCGTAGCCTGGTCACCGTAGTGACCACTTACCATCAGGTGGGCCGTATGCTTGTATGCCATATAATTAGTATAAAAAAAACGAAATTGAGGTTTTTACTTATTTGGAGTCAGTAAAAAAGACTCATCTGCCAGTATATTACAAATAAAATTCTTTTTTTGGTAGATATATAATTTTTTCTTATGTTGGCAGTATACAGCCGTTGATATGTATTAGTTTACTTTACAAATATGATATCATATCCTAATCTATTTTGCAGGCCTTTCAAACATTTTACGTTATAATTATTCGCTCCATGCAAGCGGTATGCACGTAGCGTGCGCCTAGCCGGTAACAGGCGATAATGGTGAGGCAATCTCTGTCCGAAGCTCAATAATCGAGCCAGATCAGACTAGATGACCTAGTAATTAAAATATTACCTTGTTACCCTCTTAATTGGTATTGCAATTACTTTATGGATATTACATTTTATTTATATATAAGCCCTGTATTAAACTGTCCCACTATTGGGTATGTGCCTCTTCTCAGTATGAGAATTGTTAGGCCATAGTCGACCACGCCAGCCCAGTGCGGGTTGGCAGACTTCACATATCTTTGAAAACATTATGGAGTACCCTCTGACATGTATGTATCCTCACGATGTCTACCTTCACCGTTAAAGTAAGCGATAATTAACAAATTAATACGCAGATAATTTGGAAATCTGAGCGATGCGTGCCTTGAGATCGATTTTGATATCTCTGCGTGGCAATCCAATGGTCCCCACTAGGCTCTCACTGCTTCATTTTATTTATGCTGTGATCATTTTGTAGTGCCTTCATCTTTACTATGGCTGTACCAGCCCGCTAAGTTTTATGTACCTATTCTAAAATATTTAATACTTAGTGTAAGTACACTTAGTTAGCAAATAAATTATTATGATTTACGTTATCATAAACTCCGCCTGCTTCCTGAAGAAGAGATTACGTTTTTGCTCATTACATCATTCATACACGCTCTTCAGTTTAAAATCTTCTTTACATAGCCTTTCTAGGTTCTTAAATCTCACTCCAACATTTTTAAAGATAACTTGCTCTTGTCCCATTCTATTTACTTTTCCACATTTATTGTTTTCTTTCCTTCAAAAAGACTACTTCCGCTCTTTGGCTTAAAAGATAATACCTTAATCTCGAGACTCTCGAGTCTCTTTATAAATATTGAAACAACGAACATGACGAACACCCAAACTCTGAATAACTACATATTAATATAACAATAATGCCACACTAGCACTAACACTTGTTCTGTTCAATGACAAATGTCCAATTTTGTACATATGGTAATAATTTATTACCCTGGAACATAATACATAAACCATTACGCCGAAAGGATCTTTATCATAGAAAATCATTTTAAATATTCTACTGATTCAATTTATTACTACAGCAAAAACAAATAATTAAATCTAAAGAATAAAAATATCTCTGAAAATCAACATTTTACAACTACACACTAACAGGTTATTTATTTTCTACTAGATTATGTCCGCGGTTTCACTCGCGTTAATGTAGATTTTATCAATAAATGACTATCCTTCGACAATAGTAATTTTTCCCTAGTGTATGCAAAATTGCATGACGATCGGTCGAATAGTTAGAGCGTGATGGCGTAATAAACAAACAACCTTATATTCACATTTCATTTAGGATAAACATCACAAGTGATATAAATGCGGCATCAATTCCACCATGATTGATCTTGACAACGCGCGCTCGACCAGACGGAACAAAAAGAATACGGAACTACCTTCCTGCAGAACCATAACGACCATTAACACTCCCTATCTGCAGAATTTCCGTCCTCCACAGGAAAATTCATCGCCCAGAATCATTTAAGCACTTACGTTCCTTTTGATATGTATTTCTCTGCACATTTTCGCCATTTCGGGACATAGTTTAATTTGTTCGTATCCGGGTCAGATAGTGTCTGTGTGTACCTATGTATCTTTCTACACCATTATTTCAGTAGTGCAAGTGAAATGAGGTTTCCGGTTCGATTGCAGAGTTACAAAATAAAGGTTTTTTATTATAAAGATATTGTCGTGTTTTTTGGTAAACCAGAGGATTTCGCTGATATTGGAGCATCCGCACCGAGGAAATTTATTCCACCTTATGTTAGATAATCCAGATCAGATGTTTCTGTGGTAAATAATGTTTTCAGCCTCGTTATTATGATGATGCCTATTGTTTTAAATCTATATTACATTACTAACGTTTTTGTTCACATTGACACGCCAATCCTATTGTATCTTATAACATTATTTCACAAAAATATATTGATATATGACACTAGCCAAAGAACATAATATCTTTGCCAGCTCAGTCTTTGGATATGATAAAATACACTGTATTAAATTCATATCTAATTTGTTTAGTTCAAATATCATTATCAATTATATGCTTTTAGAAGAAAGAAATGTCTTTCGTTCATATTGAGTTGCTGTACTTTGAACAAACAACTTTGCCCTAGCGTAGCTAGCAACGCGTGACTAGTACTTCTGGTGCTGCAAACGCACAGGCTACGAAGACCGCTCGCCATTACGACTTACCAATTAGGATAAAGGACTTTATGAACACTGAAACAATTGACACAAAGAATACTTCCCAGCAAACATAAACAGTCTGCGATACAAAAATGATTCCCCTGACGATTGATCCTGCATTAGCAGATTGGTTACAATCAAAACAAAAAAAACAAAGTATGTTCTGTGATACAAAACATATTCTGCCATTGATAGATCCCACACTTGCCACATTGTTTATTTACTGTTGAATTCATCTAGGAAGATCAGACATTGAAAGAAAAGGCAATCGACCTTGGCTAAAGACCTAGTCGTCGTCGGTAAGGTTATGGATGAATGTAACAAAGCCCACTTGTTGTCGAACCTGTGGCTTCGTGCCAAGGGATTACCATAAACATGGCTTAAACGCTCCACTGGCTCCTCGGTGCACGATTACGTGCTGGTTACCTGAAGGTTGTTTGTGGAGTACCCAAGTACTCAGTGGTATGTACGATGTAATGTTTGCGGCAGATTGCAGTTTATACAAGTTTAGAAATGCTGTAATTTTAACTATTAAAGTTGGAATATCAAACATGACAAAAACTGACTCGATGACCTCAAGAAAGAAAAGATTCTGATGCGCTATAGCACCAACAGACTCGAGCTTTATATGTGTTCGCTGCGACAAGAAATGCTTTGGTGCAATAGGGCTACATAACCATCAACTTATGTTGTGGCCAATGACAATAATTTCAACAGAAAATTCATACTTTACAAAGTAATCTTTGTGAATGTTAATGTATACTTTGCATGCAATTTCTTCCATTCCTGTTCTTCAATCCCATAATTAATTAAATCTTTTCCTTAGGGGGTAGCACGCGACATATACTTCTAGTATAGCAAGCGATTATAAGTAACGGCTTAACGTCTGACGGGCTGCATGCTTGTGGCCACCGAGGTTGTTAAAAAAACAATGATGCGTAAGACAGCCACGCTTCAGCACAAATGGGCCGGAGTGATACCACGGCTTCATAGAAAATCGGCGTGAAATAGCGCTTCCGTTGTGTTTCGTAGAGTAAGTGAGTGTACCATCAGGCGATCCGTCTGCTCGTTTGCCTCTAGTACCACAAAAAAAAAGAGAAAAATGACCAGATATTCCATTTACACAACGAACAGTCCACCTACGAAAGTAAATAACCTCACTCTACAAGATCGCAGCCATATAACAATATATATGCAACATTTCCAGAGTAACTCGTGCTTGCTGAGCTGTGCTACGATTAGTTTTTTACAAGCTTAAGCGCATGTAACCGCTGTGTTGCAAATATACATAGATTACAGTAATCCATCAACTAGGCTGTATATATAATTGTATGGCACCTGAAACTTGAAGAAGAGTCTTTACCAATTATTTGGTCAAGGTATTATGGGATACCCTTCTCACACTAAGAAGGGTATCCGTGCCCAGTAGTAGGACAATTTAATACAGGGCTGATATTATTATGCGAAATCAGCATAAAAAAGGCTCACATATACATACATATTTTCTTTTGTTCATACCATTTTAAATTCCTTTTCCGTAGGGTGTAAGTGTGAATCTGGTATCGTCCACTACTTCTAGATGGGTCAAATTCAAGTGGGTTGTATTTTGGTAAGATTTAAATCTTTACTAATATTATAAATCCGAAAGTAACTCTGTCTGTCTGTCTGTTACCTCTTCATGGCTAAACCACTCAACTGATATAGATGAAATTTGGTACAGAGATACTTTAAAATCTGTGGAAGGACATAGGCTACTTTTTATTGATGTAGGTATCACGCAGGCGGCGCCGCGCGCAAAAGCGAGTCCGTAATAAACCAAACAACTTTAATTGGAGTATCTAATACTCCAAAACTAATGTTTTCATATTCGCGCATAATTATTACGCTAGCTGACCTTTCCAGCAGCAGTAAAACTTGTGACGAGGAGGTCTACCACAACGGATCAATGAATCGGGCTTGAACTTTAGACTTCAGGCGTTGAAAAGGTCGCGAGTGACTCGAGGGAATTATCTGTACCACTATACGTATAATAGTATTTTGTTATTGAAGAGGATTGTTTAGTAAGTAAATGAGATCTGGGAAAATAAATCTTTTATAACGTAATGGTTTCTGTCCCCGGCTTTAGCCACGTTAATCCCACGGAGAACATATATCGGGATAAAAGGGCCTATGTTCTTCCACAGTAAAAAAAAATCTGTATCCTTGCCAAATTTAATTAAAATCGGGTCAGTGACATAGCTGTAAAGGCGTGAGAGATAGACGAAGATAATTGCGCACTTAAAATATCAGTGAGGATTACCCTACTCACATTATGAATGTAAAAGCTTATGGAGATGTTTGATCACAAGCACGCGGTAAAAGTCGAACGTATTTGGATGGACACACAGATAGAACATATACTGGATATTCTTGTTGGTCCGGTAGCTTAAACTTGCTCTTATGTTTGTAGCCGACTGAAACGTTAAGTTAAGAGTTTATTACCAGCGTTTTACAAATTATGATAGTGTTTAGCTGTTAGGCGTCATTGAATAACAATATGGAGGCTGGAAATGTGCTTGGAAGACGAAAATAAATTCACCCTTTATTACATTAGACTCTAAATCAGATGGTGGAATGAGAATGTAATATATCTCTACCTATCCCTTCAGGGACATACAGCCCTATGTATGCAAAGCTAATTAATAGCTGTTTTAAAATCAGTTAATTTATTTTCCCGCCCTTTCATTTTAGCTTCAATACTTCCATGTTTACGATCTTAGAAACGCTGAAAATTCGAGTTATTTTCGCATATGATGTCATGGTACCAAAGCTGCACAGATGGTACGCAATTTCAGCGGTACGTATTGACCAGGCACCGGCCATGATTACAGAGTACGCTTTTAGCTCGATCGCTTTGTTTCTAATAAACTACCAGGAAAACCGTTCGACCAGTATGCCGAGAATAAAGAACAGAAAACAATGGCATAAACCATCATTAGCACGCACAATTCATTAGATTTAAAAACCACACACATTTTGTCATCTACGGTTTTAAATAATACGTAATAGCCCCAGTCTATTGCCGCTGACTGAGAATAGTTCCAAACTCCATATTGCTTAGGTATGATAATATCTTGATAAAAAAACCTCATGCACAATAGTCAAATTAACTACCGCTGAAACATTGAGACAGACTACGCCCTAATATTAAATTAAATAAGGTTAAAACTAAATATCCTAATCCAATATAAAACGTCCCAAAATATCCAGAACTAAATGAGGCAATTTAGTTGATGCCGACCAAAATAATTTTAACCGAAATTGAATTTGTACTTTTCAAGTGAGGCTAGCAAAATATCAACACCGAGCGGAATTTTCTCCCGAAAAAAATCCGTGCATTTAAAACGAGAGTAAATTGGAGCTGTATGTATTTTAAAATGTATTTCCCGCCGCCCCAAACCAACGAACTGGACCCATTCAACCAACGTTCACTCCGGTAAAATCAATCCCTTTGGGAGTGGGAAAATCTTAATTTCACGAAAGGTAAGCGAGAAAAATTCCCTCAGAAACTTTGATTTAGCTTACAAAAAACCTTTAAGAGATATATCTAGTTACTTACTTACTCTTAATGTTGGTTTATTATATTATATATTGAATAACAGAAACCAGATTTGATAGAATAGCATCTCAATACACGACTTAATAAATTTGATAATCAAGTCCCTAAGTAATTATAATATCAGCATCGTTTATGGCGCTCATAGCCAGTTGTACTCACTGATCGGTAAACGATTAGGGAGGTTAAGCAGCGTTGGGTGTGGTCAGTCTATAGATGGGTAACCGCTGAGTGGTATTTCATCTGAGCGTCTGCGTGCTTCAGAGGGCACGTAAAAGGTCGGTCCCGGTTGTTGCCAAATTAATAGCAGTCGTTTAGCCATGTCAGAGGCCTACGGGCGGCTTGAAAAACTCTTGATAACAGGTTAGCCACAAAATAAGAAGAAGAAGAAGCATTGTTTATAAACAGTCCCATTGCCGGAGTTCGGGTTTCTCTTTAGTATCAAAGCTAAGCCTTAGTCCACGTCCAGTCTAAGTTAGCCTAGTTCAGGTTGGCAGACTTCACACGTCTTTAAAACATTATGGAGAACCAACATCCAACCTCCTCTACAATGCTTTTCTTCACCGTGAACGCAAACGGTAATTACATATTTAAAACGCGCATTAAGATTAAATGTCAGAGGTGGGTGCTGTGGGATTGTATTGACGACATCTGTGTGACAGTGCAGCCGCCTGCTAGGCTGCATATATCTTAGGTATTAGAAAACTTGAGAGTAAAATTAAGTTTAAAATAAGACGATCCTTTTCGCTAGGAAGTTGCCCTAAAGGTAATATTATATTATATCGGATCGAACACGTGTCAAAATGTAAAATTTCTCAAGCGAAATATTTCAAGCAAGGTAATATTCGCAGACAGTGATGTTACTATCGAAAAAGAGAGTCCAAAATTAACTCGATTTTCCTTTTGCAATCATTGGGCTGTCAATCTGAGAGCACATAGATTCTTCTTCGTAACCATTACTAAGCAAAACAGTTACATAAGGAACGAAACAAGTAGATATCGACAATCTCTGCGTATCGTTTAAAAGACAAGGTCTAAATATGTAGATATTTACGTCATACTATTTGCCGCTAAAGCAACTCCATATGATACGATGACAAGTCTATTTCACCCCATTCATTGTGATGTATTACGGCTCTGGGTGAAACGAAAGATGACATTTATCTTTATTATATTTTAAGTGCCATCTTTACGAAGTACATTTTTCGTTACTTCATTTTTCCTTATAATAAAAGGATTGATCTCAGTGACAGTCCATCTTTTACGATCTGTCAGTTGGCAATTTTGATGTGGAATAGTTTGGTGTGTTATAGTCCACTGCTGGGCACCGCCGTGTTACTTTGTGCGACAACATCCCGTCCATCACCTTTCTAGATTTCTACTATCACCCCCAGAGTCTAATCATGTCTGAATCACACAAATTATTATGCCATGCGGTAATCGTCTGTCCATGACATTCGTAACATTGGCAAAATGACAACACAAATAGGTGTGGCGTAAGTGTATTATTAATTATCCCAAATATATACAAAGTGGCGCAAATGTTATCACATTAATTGATACCACATATACTACATGGTATTCTTTGACGATTTACAAATTATGAACCAAATGTATTCAGTAGTTTAGCCACAGGACATTTTTTTTGTTTTCATAATTTAGAACATCATGTGTAATGCAGAGATAAATGTCGAAGAGCTCAAGCAGCGATATTAAAACAAAACAAACAAACGAAAAAAACACAAAAAGAATAAAAAAAAACAAAAGAAATAAGGTCCATAATCTTGTGTCGAAAAGAAATAGGTTAGTGTGTGCTTATTACAATGGTGTTCCAATTTGTGTCTAAATTTATTTTATTTGGTTTGTTAAAAAATATAATTTCTTAATTTCTGCGAATATAGGTTTTTAGAGTTCGAAGAAACTCTTATACAACAGCTTTGTCCGTCCGTCCGGCTGTCTGTTATACAACTTTCAACTCAAGAACCGTAAGAGCTAGAGACTTGCGGTTAACGCCATTCAACTCAGCATAGTTGATATACCACGATTTCGTGGTAGTAGTAATTTTACTATGACCTTGACCTGACCTCAAGGTCACGTGGTATCACGTGACCTTTGCATATTACTTTAACTTTCTTTTCGAACTCTAAGATTAACGGCAATTCATTGCCGATTCTTACTTGTTTGTTTATGTTAACCGTCTTATATCAACCAGCTTAAGGCAGTATATCATTTAATGTGATAAGTTTTACGCTAATTATATCTTAGCTGTTCCTTCGCTCGTGCTTCTTCGGTAATGTTAGAAGCAGTTAATTTTTTTGAATAAAATATTACTAATGTTACTCGCTGATAATATAGCTTTTTAATTGATAAATAATTTTTAAATCGGTTATGATGTTTTTCAGTTAGTTAAGATATTCGGTTGTTGGTTTCTCGACCACGTAAAAACTGCTAAACTTATTTGGATAAAAATATAATGCCTTTCCGTGGCATACTCACGAAGCCGCGAGCAGAAACAAGATACTTTACAATCTTTTACTTATTTCTAAAACTTATTTATTATATACTGTGAATATACCATTTCTTCTCGCAGTATGCCCGTTGAAGGACATCACAGCTATCGATTCTTAACCCAATATTAGCCGTCCCAGTTCTCAGCTACCAGTATCAACGGAATAGAGATTAAATAGCAGGCTATTTAATCTCTATTCCGTAACGGACAGGTCCCTTGCTAAAATATTTAAAGTGTGAATGTTAATCCGTACTCAATTTGTTAAACGTATGATATCCTAAAGTAATTAAGGTTAAATATGCATAGGTTATTGAATGTATCTAGATTAAGGGAAGCGAACTCGATTCGGATGTTTTAGGTCTAGAAAAGTTACTCGCTGGATGCGTAATATATTAAAAACAGATATTTCAATCGTCACATAAAAGTTATTCATAGGAAAAATAAATCATAAACAAATTTAAAATGTCAGTCTAATAAACAAAATAGTTCAATGGCTTTTGCATTCATATCTAATCAGCTTATAATTTATTTCATAGATAACTTTTATCTGCTGATGGAAAAATCAGTCTTTAGTTTATTACTTATTACACTCTATCTATAGATATTATTATTATACGTAACAGGTATGTTAACTTATTTTTAAATGGGTTTGAGTACTTGAAGAAGTAGTCTGAAGTCAAAAGGTAACTATTTCGACCGTTTGTCGAACTGGAAAACAGAAAAAATATTAACGTCTGTTCCCCGCTGTTTCTTTAAGGGGATGAGCGAGAATAAAAAGTAACAAGGACGTTCGTTATCAATTTGAGTTAAAATAATAGTCAAGTTTGGCAGTATCGTTTTAAAATTATGAAATAATTGTGTTTATAAAATAAACAACGCGATGAAATCTGTATAAAGTAATTTCATTTTAAAGTTTTACTTATTATGCTGTAAATAATGGATAACCCTGAAACTGTCGACTGGTCAGATTATTATCTATCATTTACCCCACTTATATAGTTACGTTAGTATACTAGTACTTATTATTTACGCCACACCCTGTATATACATTTTTAATCTGAAAAGTAGATAGCAATGAAAGGCTTGATCTATCTCTACGTCGGCGATAGAAGGACAGATCAAACTTTATTTCTATTCGCTCCCTAAGAGGACAGATTAAGGGGATAAACAGGAATAATCCCTTTGTTCCAACATCACGTAAAAACCACAGAAAGGATTATCATCGAGTTTGGTAGCTGCAGTTTCAACTTATAATCTAAACCTATTAAATGGTCATCCAATTCAGTGCAGTAGAAATGGAAATATGTTGCATAATAATTATAATCCATTTAAATAATCGCCACGCGGACGAAGTTAGAAAACGAGAACAAAGCAGAGTAAATAAAAATATTTTATTTCCGTCTCTTGGCACGGTACAGGCTCTTGATAAAAATTCCATAAATTAAATTAAATCCTTACTAACATTATAAATGCGAATATGAGTTTGTTTGTTACGCTTTCGCGGCTTAATTACTCAACCGATCATCATGAAATTTCGCATACACGTTGTCAGGGGAACAGAAAGGGACGTACACACAGTACTTTTTTATCGAATCTGAACCTACGTTTACGCTAATGAAGCCAAGGGCAAAACATGTAAATACTAAAAATAAAAATTAAACTAACAGATATTATAACTTATTATGCCAAGGTCTTGCCGCAAAGGCTAGTCTAGTATTCGATACAATAGAAGCTTGATTGAATGACGCGCGGTTATATAAATTACGAGCTACCTTGTAAGAGCGTCATCCTGATTATATTGTTTTAAATAGGACATAGACAAATTAGTTAACCTACTAAAACAACTATGACACAAAGGACAGTAATTGAAAACCAATCCTATAATCATAATTATAGTAAAAACCTTAAGGAGTATGTATTGTTTTCTGCACGTTTGTGTACGTTAATCTCCACAATTACTGGCCCAATTTGGATTTGATTTTAAGTGATGTATTGGCACACCTAACTAACATTTAGAGACTATTTAAATATGTAATAAATACTTATGTAATAAAAGCAATAATAAAGTGCATTACATAACATAACTTTATTAATTCGGCTTTTAATACATACTTTATATTACCTATGTCATAGATTAATATAACAAAAATAAAAAGTGAACGTCTGTGGTCGTGCGTTACATGCTGCTAGTGATGTGAACGTACCCAATTTGAATGTTGTAACGGTTTTATAAAAACGATTATTACCGTCAAATATGAAATTTTACGGTAATCCGTGTCACTGTTAGGTTTAACTTGTGTACAATAACGACTAGGCTCACGCATTTTACTTTGTTTTTGTATTTATTGTTTGCCACCTGCCAATATGTCGTACTCTGGTTTCGATTCCCGCACGGAATAAAAATAATTGTGACCCACATATAGTTATTCCCGAAGGTATCTATTCGGAGTTCTGTGTTCATTACAAACCTGATCTGACAGTCCGTTTTGCCAATATTTGCCAATTCTCGCGTATACGATAAAATTGTTCTATTAATATTGTTTACTAGTTTTTGCACGCGGCTTCGATCGCGTAAAAGTTGGCTAGGTTATGTTAGTAACTGAACCTTCTTTTTTTAATAAAATATAGTTAATGTTACTCGGTGGCAATATAGCTTTCTTATGGCGCAAGAATTATTAAAATCGGTGGAATAGTTTTTAAGTTAAATCCTTACAAACAAACAAAAAATTAAATAATTCCTCTTTATTGTATTTATTTTATTTTATGGTCAAACGAGCATACGGATCGCCTGATGGTAAGCGATTACCGCAACCCATGGACACCCGCAACACCAGAGGAGTTACAAGTGCGTTGCCGGCCTCTTATAAAGGAGTACACTCTTTTCTTCTTCTTTTCTTTATAATATTTAGTATTTTATTAGTATAGATTATATTGCTTTTAAGCGGATACGTAATTATAAATAAAAAATAACTTGCCTTATTGGTCGTTATAATCATGGCGTAAGTTTGTGCTAATGTTTGTGGCCATAAGGACATGGGTCCGATTACCAGACCAGACAAAATGTTTTTAGGGTTATCTATAAAAAAGTTTTAATAGCAGTAGGGCAGCATATGTGTCCGGTAGACGACAATAGACTCAACAGTCAATACGTGGGTTCCAAAAACACGTCACATTCATCATCTTTATTTATACATTTAGACTAGCGAAATATGTATAATTATTATTAACTAATTTTAACTTAATTTAATTGAACTATTGATTCTTTTATGTAATTGATTGAATTAAAAAAATAATAAATAAACTTTAATTGTAATTTACGTATATAAAATATTTAATTTTGAATTTTAATGTATAATTACAATCTTTTTATCTTTTGACATGTATTTCTCTTCTTGACCTAGCCGCCCTTCAATTGTAATTTATTTTTTTCAAATGCTACGATCAACCTCAGGTCTTAAATGAACATGTTATTATTTGTATTTTTAATTTGATATCTGTAGTAGTGTCTATTTAATAAATAAATAAATATGGTTGTAAGTCTTGTTGACGACTCGGACACAATATATTCGGACGGTGACCGAATCGACACATTTTAATTTCAATATTTTTCCACTGATGATTATGACACCAATAAAAAAAGCTGTTTTGATACCGATAAAAAACTTCCAACGATACCTTCATTGTAAAAATCTGGGTTTGTGCCGCAATTGCCACTACGTTACGTCCCACGTTCAAAAATGTTCCTCGTTCGTCGCTCTTTTTAAATGATTCGTTTTTCGTCCTACATTTTTGGGCATATGGTTAGGTTAAACAAAACATGGTTAAAATGCCATGCTTAGTTTTGATATCACTTTTTTTGCATATATTATATTTTAAAACTTTTTATCTGACTGTACTTAATAGCTTCAATAAGTTGATAATGTCCGAACTGTCAGTTAAAATATATTAAAATTAAAATGTGTCAATTCAGACACTGTGTCCTAATATATTGTGTCCGAGTCGTCAACAACGCGGTGCCTACGCCTTCGGAAATACACAGTTAAGTCTTCGTATGAATAAAAACCATTGGCAGGTGACATTAAACTCACTTAAAAAGTTACGTCATAACAACTGGGCGTGTAACAAGTGGTCAGTTACACCGGTTTGGTTCGAGCGTCTGGAAGTTACGCAAACATCGGCGATTTCTAACGTTGACTGGCCGGAGACGTGAACCCGGTACTTGTGTTTTGTAAGGACGTTGTTGTTGCTGTCTGTTTTGTCTTGAGGCTAAGCGTCTATGGTGTTTATACCGAGGACTTGGCAACGCAAATTTTTGCAAGCCTGTATTGTATAAAAAATGTTTTGTATTGTAAGCACCTGTATTCAATCTATACACTAGATATTATGTCTATCGTGACGTATACGTCCCGCTTTCAGACTGTCTGTCCCTTTGTCCCCATCCAGAGAAATATTGTTATAAAACTGTACTTGATTTTAAAATTTGATAAATAAGTAACGTAATTAATAACAAAATAACATACTTCAAAAATGGCTATCATAATTGTGCTTTGATTATTTTTCAAGGGATTTTGTATTTAGAACCATAAAAAAACTATCCAATTCGGTCGTTTCTGAGACTTCACGTTTCAGTAGGTATATAATATCATTACATATACTGCATTTACAGCCTATCTAGTAAAATAAATAATACAAATTCAAAATTATTTATTGACATTAAATTATTTTAACCACGGAAACGACACAATTTAAAATAATAGAAGTAAATAGGAAATAATTGAGTCTTGGAAGTAAGTATGCAAGTAATAATTAAAGATTAATGTAATTGAAACAGAAATAACTAATGTTATTAATATAATAGTAATATACTGCGATATTATTATCCTTCCTGATCTTTTTATTTACAATAGGTATGTTGAGATCGTCTTTAGTTTAAACAGGTAATAATATCAGATTTGCACAAAACGTTCTGATAAACATGCTATAATTAATTTACATCATATCAAAGATTCAAATAATAGATGTGCCTACAATGTTTAAATATGGCTACCTCTGTGAACGTTAAGTTGTCAACCGACACACAATGTCAACATGACATCTGAATTATAAATACAGCACTATCACGCTCACCCATATTGAAAATTGTATACCATCGTTCTTTATCATGTGAATGTATGTGTATGCATCATATGCCATAGATTCCAAGCTACATATGTGTACAACGCAAACGTTTTTGAATATCTGATTTCTATATTTATTATTTTGAGAGGTTTGTAAGACCAAAAACCATGGCTTCTAAATTATTTTTCTGTCTGTCTGTCTGTGTCATTATTATATCAAAAACAGAACGGATTTTGATGCTACGGTGGGTCGTGAAGGAATTTAATGCATGCATCTAATTCCGTTAAGTAAAACCGGAGCTGTTATGCATAGCGTTGTCTAAGGGCAAAATTAGAAAATACATTTATTGTCTCACGTCTATCCCTGAAGGGTTACAGAGGTGCAATACACCTAGATTTCTCCATCGAGTTTTTAGGTCCCATGAAATAGGGGCAAGGTTAGTGCCGTACACCGATATTTGATTTTCTACTGGTGCCTTTCTTGCCAGAAAACCCCTAATAATGTTTAGTCTGACCCAAGACCTTATGCCTAACAGTCTTGACCTTAAAATAATAAATCAAAACTCAACTAAAACGATTTGTGCATTATTTATGCATGTGTGTGTATACGAAAGTCTAATTACCTAATTGATTGTGTGTGTGGTAGTCTAGTAATGTTCCGACCGCACGCGATCATACATCTTCTTAATACATTATGCTCTATATAACATAACATCACGCTACATCCTTGACGAGGTAGCTAGAGATGTTGGTAACCTATATTTTGTTAGATTTTCTTTCCGTAATATGGTATGATGATATGAGATGATTTAAATTAAACTAGTTTATACGGATTTTATCGCGTTGCTTATTTAACACTTTATTACATAACTAGCCGACCCGCGCAATTTTGTCTGCATCTTATAAAACAATTTTCGCCGATTTTGCAACATTTTTCATTGATGCTCCGCTCCTATTAGTCGTAGCGTGATGTTAACCTATAGCCTTCCTCGATAAATGGGCTATCCAATATTTTTTCAATTCGGACCAGCAGTTCCTATTTTTTTTTTAATGTGGGGGATTGCTTTGACGCGTACCTCTCCACGGGGCGACGGAGAGGTTATGTCGGGCTCACTAGGGAAAAGATACCCCGGTAATACCGACTAAACCTACCACGGTGTTCCTCGACATAACCATAGACGGCGAGGCCGCGCGAATCGCTTTCACATGCAATCGCGACCCCGCTGTGGTTTCGACCCGCCGTGTAAAACGGCAGGCCACTACACAGAAATACTTCCTCCACCGTCCCCCTGGGAGGGACAAAGACACGATACAGAGGCACACGTAGGAACACGCACGCCGCGTCTCGGACCTGGTGCTGATCGGGTGGCGAGCAGGCCCACGCAGCCCACCACCCCCAGGTCAAACCTCAGGGTGGGTAGAGGTCATCTCGCGCCCTCCGGCGCCCGGTTCTGCGGTTGGGGAGATGGTAGTAATACCAGTAGTTCCTGAGATTAGCGCGTTCAACCTAACAAACTCTTCAGCTTTAATTAGTAAAGATTTAGAAACTGTTATACTACTACTATTATTAAACTTTACTAATTTTAAAATTAATTAATTTATTATAACTATGTTATGATCATGGGGACCATCATGCCATGTCTCCCCGTGGTCATGGCTGCTGAAAAGCAACCGAAACGTCGGAGAAAGTGAAATTTTAAATTAGTAAAGTTTAATGGTAGTATTGTTACGTGCTGGGTTCGACGGATAAGAATATAAACAATATTACCGACTAAAACACTTTTATTCAAACACACAATTCAATTTAAAACACAATAAACACTATACCACAGTTTTTCACTGTACTGCTTCAAACTCCGTAGTATTTCCGCTTCCGTTCGCTTCGATGAACACTTGATCGCTTACGATTGTAAAACTCACTCGGCGGTGCGCGTGCGCCCTATTTATACGCGGGTAAAGCGCTTCTAGAGCTTTCCAGCAACGCCGTATTCGGCGTGTAAACAGCACGATGATTCGAGAAAGTACCAGCATTCTCTCTAAGATTCTCGTACCGTACTACGCAGTTCCGTAAGATGACAATAGATGGCGGTGTAAACTATTAGACGGAACCGCCGAGTCCCTCCCACAATGCCGAGAGATGTCACTGGGCGTAACAGTATTATTTTCAAAATTATGTAATAAAGTGTTAAATAAACAACGCGCTAATATTCGTATAAAGCAGTCTGCACGTCTTCGAAAGGGACTGGCACGGAATGTCTTCGAACAGAGTGCTTTGGAAGTCTAAGGGAGAGGCTTTTGCCCAGCAGTGGGACATAACAAAAGGCTAAGGAAATGTGGAGTCTATTGTCATGTATTCGGTTCAGTTCGAAATACCGTGCTGGTGAATTTCCTACCGAGATTTAATTTAAAAGATAGGTACCGTGACAGTTCACCATCAGAAAGCTATATTATCACCGACTAACATGGGTATTTTTTATAAAGTAGTTTTTTTTTAATAACATGACATAGTTTACCGAGATTGAACCCGGGTGCAAAAGCTAGTACTTATGTACATACATACATACATACATAGATTCACGCCTGTTTTCCAGAGGGGTAGGCAGAGACTACGGATTTCCATTTGCTACGATCCTGACACACTTCTCTGGCTCCATTCACTTTCATCACATTCCTCATACACGCCCGTTGGTTCAAGGTACGCCTCGATGGCGTAGTGGTTGGTGTAACCGACTGCCACGCCTGAGGTCGCGGGTTCGATTCCCGCACAAGTCAAACATTTGTGTGCATGAACATGGATGTTTGTCTTGGTCTGGGTGTTTCTATGTATAATATGTATGTATTTACAAAAAAAAAAAAAAAAAAAAAAAAAGCATATAATAATATGTATGTTTATCCATTGTCTAGAACCCATAGTACAAGCTCTGCTTAGTTTGGGCTAGATGGTGTTGTGTGTATGTGGTAGAATATTAAAAAAAAAAAAAAAAAAACCTGGCCTTTGTTCAGAACGCCTCCGATCTGATCAAGAAACGTTCGCCTAGGTCTTCCTCTTGCGACTGTTCCATTCACACTAGCCTTATAAACTTTCTTAGTCAGTCTTTCCTCGTCCATTCTTTCTACATGCCCAAACCAACTTAACATACCCTTTTCTATTCTTGTCACTATATCCACTTTCATGCCGCATCTCTCTCTAATCACACTATTCTTTATTCTATCTTTCAGAGTCACGCCACATATATTTCTCAGCGCTCTCATTTCTACAGCATTTATTCTGCTCTTATGCTTCTTTTGCCAGTACTTATGTAATAAGAAAAATAAAATCATAATTATTAAAAACGAAAAACGTCGCTCGCTAGAAGTTATTACTCCACAACGGGGCTTTAATTGAAACAACAGACACCCAGACTCAATACAATAATCTGCAGATCATTATTTGTTTTGTGGGGATCTTGTAGAACACGCAATATTAAATGGTACCGACAATCTTTGCAAAGGCATTTACATCATAAATTTGGACGACACAACGTTCCGCATCGCTTCTTGCCTTCGTTTAAGTGCTCCATGTGTTTCTCCGCATCGATGTCACTGTGGTGAAGCCGTCGATGGCCTTGGCTGGAGTGCCGGTCATTTTTCGCGGCACGCCATCCTTAATGACATTATCCGTCGTGCTCTTGTCACCGCCGACGTGCCAACTCATCTTGAACGTAACGGTTTGGCACGTGACGATGGGAAGAGACCGGACGGTATGTCATTAATGCCTTGGAAGATGGGTAGGCCCTTGGTGTGAGACGCAACGTGTGTCGACCCTTGCGATATCACATCTTCCCAGCACGGCGGGTTGTGCTGGCGCTGCTGCTGCATCCGCGAAGACTCTCAAACGGCGCAGATACAAAAACCTGGCAGGGGATTATGTTTTTGAGCCGTTTGGGGTCGAAACGCTAGGGTCATGGGGTCCCAGTGATTGGGCTCTCTATAGAGACATAACAAAAAGGTTAATCGACGCTTCCCGTGACCAGAGGGCTGGCCTTTATTTTGCGGAAAGAATAAACATTGCCATTCAATGTGGGAATGCCCCCAGTCTTCTGGAAACACTACCAGTCGACTGTGATGCGGAGGAATTGTATGACGCCTATTAGAGAGTTTTAGTTTTCCTTTTCTTTCTGTTTTATAATATTTTAGGTATAAATTATTTTTAAAGAATTGTGTTTATATGTACTTACATAGTCAATAATTTATCATCTTATTAGATACAGTGTTAAATAAACAACGCGTTTACAACATTGTCTTATCCGACAATCAAACAGGAACCACACAACAGCAAACACAAGCGAAAATTCTAACTAATATTATAAATGCGCATGTGAGTTTATTTGTTACGCTTTCACGCCTTAACTACTCGACCGATTAAGATGAATTTTTGCAGACACATTGTCAGAGGTACAGAGAACATAGGGTATCTGTCATCCAGAAAAAGTAAAATCAAAAAAGAAACATCCGAGGGATAGGAATTTATTGACAAAATTTAGATTAACTCGAGCAAAGCCGCGGGTAAAATCTAGATTTACTAGCGAACCTGAGAGAAGTTGGCTTAAGAATAGAACGCCACATACCAGTTGCAATTATTGTAAATCTAAACCATCCAGGGATATACCAAACACACACACAATAAATTCACCAAAATCAGGCCAGCCGTTTATGAGTTCAATGACATACACATACAGAAGAATTATTGTAAAGTAGATGTTGTCCGCGAGTTCGCTCGCGTAAATGTAGGTTAGGTTAGTAATAGTATTTTTTTAATAAATGGTACCGATATCCTATCCTGTTCCACTGACAACGTGTATGCAAAAGGAGACCGACCACCTTGTATGGGACCCTGGTCTCGGCGTGAACAATTTTATATTGTAATAACAATATTAATTTTGAGTAGCCTAAACTAAGTAGAAAACATTATTCTATGAAGTTCAGTATCACCTTCGTCAAATAATAAAATAAACCACATTGTTTAAAATAGATATTTATTTTCAAGTGTCACCATCACCTTCATAAGTTATTAAAATATTTTCCAAAAACTGGGCTGATGAAGTGACATTTTCATATCTTGCCCAGCTTAGGTACCATATTACAGACATTATGTGAGCACAGCAACCAACAGTCCTTCAGCCAACTATGCAGTTGCAGTAATACTGCCTTATTGCTTCCAGACTGTGTATGTCATACTACTGGATAGTAACCAATATTTATTATATATTAAAAGAAAAGTTTTAATATTTTACTTTGTTTATAATTCCATTGTCCACATTCAAGCCAAATATGGACGGTCTCCTTTCATGATGATCGGTCAAATAGACTCTCATTCGCATTTATAATATTAGTTAGGAAATAAAGATTAATGAGACACATAAGTCATTGAATGTATATGATAGTTTACAAATGTTCTAAACACACGAAAACTCCATCTTATAATCCAAATGCGAGGAAATGCACGAGAGGACATTTTATATAGCTATGCGTGCTTGCTTCATAAGAAATTTTTAACCTGTCAGCTTAACGATTTCAAGACATAATGATAAAAGCATTGTATCTGGACAGTGTTTGTATGCCGATAGACGAATTAAGATGTAATAGCGATAGATTAGTGGTGTGGTGAGACCGTATGAGTGCTACAGCAATGGTCTCAAGTTCGATTCCATGGCACACGTCTCCGGTTTTCTACCTGCTTTACTACTAAGGAACTAAGACCAGTGATTCTCTTGGTGACAGCACAGATTTACAAATCCTACACGCTACAAATTAAATACATTACTGCGTAGGTGAAAAGTTAAACTGCCAAAATAACATGCGGGGCAGTCTTTGGGGACTGCCGATAGAAGTGAAAACTAAGTAACTTATGAATTGTATCGTCGAGCTATTAGATTATTATTTTTGAATTTTGCATGCGTTCGGTGACGATGACGAAGTGCTCAATGCGCTAAAGAAGTTTTCACTTCAAAAATATTTTAGTTTGCTTATTATCTATATCTACCTATGTATATAACATTTTATTGTCACAGTCCGTATACTCTAAAGTAAACCAGTTAGTCTCAATTAGAAAGGAAATTCCCATACCTTTTGAAAATGTACCACAAGTCTTATGCCATTTATTGCTCAGAATGTTTCAAGCTACGGGCAATTGCCTGGCAGACAAACTCAATAGCACTATGCCCGACACATAGATCGAAGTCGAGACCAAACGATGCATACGCCATTGAACCACCACGGCCATCAAACACGGGCCGACAAGTATTACAATTCAAGAATGAATAATTTATTGACAATACGAAGAGGTAGATATGTTGAAAATGAACCCATGGAGAATCAGCTACTTATAATTCCTATTAAGTTTGCATGAGTCAACAGAGAATAACGGATTAGCCGAGAACTCGTAGGCGATGAGTTATTAATCTTTTACTTTGTACCATGCATTATTACGCAGTGCCTACCCGCTGTTATATTACTGTTGGTATACATACACCTACTTATTGCAATAATATTAGTTAGTTTTGAAATAATTCATGACAAATTACAGCTTAATACTCGTTTCAGATGACGTTAATTGATTTTATAATCTGTGTTGGCTGCACGATTGCATGTCTTTGCGTAATACCTAACTACATGTTCTATTCTATAAAAAGTACCAAAGGAAGGACCGCAGAAAAAATGTGCTACAATTGTATTAAGATTTAAGATAAAAGTTATGCCGTTAATGTATTTCCATCGGGCACGAAATATTAAGAACTGCGTAGCTAACTACTTATCTAAGTTTGTTATAGGTAGGTATGAAAACACAATTCCATTGTAAAACAAATGGTGAAAGCAACAATTGCATATTTTTACCCACCTACCTACTTAACGTTTACTCGCAAGTTTATTCTTCGTGGCTTATCGTAAATATAATTTAAGTTTAATAACATTTCGACAACTTCTTAATAAGAATCAAAGGATGCGAGAATCGTGCATAGATTCGAATATTTACAGACGTCGGCGCTGTGTTCCTGTACTTAGACCCGGAAATGACGTCGCGTAAGATTTCTACCCACACAGACATGTTTCAACTTAATAAATAGAGCGCGTCATTTAATTTGTGTTGAACAAAAACAAAACTTCAATCCGACAATACGAATACGATAATTAGCCGAACACAAAAGAAATCGGAAACGGACTTTCAATTGCTCCGTAACGAGTAGAAAATCATTTCCAATCCATAAAAAGTAAAGAGAAATTATAGATACATGATTTGAATATGACATTATCGTTTATTATATTTATAGTAGTTTATGGCACACATTAAAAATATTACACGTATTTCAGACGCGTACGAGAATGCCGCTTATGGCAGCCTCGCATTTAAGGCATGTAAACACGCATAAGGAATAAATATTGCAAAAGTCCAGTTACTGGCGAATAGAGCGTTAAGCACTCGGACTGTAGCCAATTTAGACGTCTAACACAACTAGTTTAACTCAAAACATACATAAATAAAACACGCCGATACTGATCATCCAAAATAGAACATGATTTTTAAGAAAACGTACCTTATGAGCCGTCCTTCCTCATAATCGGGTTTATAAATCCATTCACAATACGAAACAAAAACCACTCGAGCACTTTGCGAACACAAAAATAATAACGAAACTTAGGGCCTGTTAAACATAATATGTTGGGGCATAAAACACACACATCCTTTTACATATGTTTTTAGGGAAACAATAAAAAACTTGCACAATATTTGAACAGATGGGCTATTTATTTTGGTTCACGCGCGACACAAGATTCTGAGCGGGTGTGACGTACACCGTCCTCACGGAGAATCACGGCACTGACGAAGTGACGAGCCGGAACACAGCGGCACGGCGGCTGGCGGCTCGCAGCGTTTGTTTGGAATTGCGCCTTCCCTTTCTAATAGGAACTTGACAGCAACGCCATCTTGTAAGAACTGCTCGAATCGCGTTGTGTAATGGCTGGCAAGTTACATTAGTTGTGGTATTACATTTACGACCCTACGTGGATAATCTAGTAATATAACAGTTTAGTGTAATCGAGCCAGCAGAATTTCCAGTAGTTATCTGTATTACCGCAAAGACAGTAAATTGTATTATACTCTGTAAATATAGTAAAAAATATACCAATGCAATAATTAAGCTATGTATGCCGAAATACCGTCTTATATAGACGAGTTTTGCTCTTGTCGGTGGAGTATACGCCATTTTTCTCCATTTTCGGCCAATAGCTTGACCTCCTTATAAGACATGACCTTCGCCTTTTCTTTGATTTCATCTGTGATTATTATCCTTCTGGGTGTGCCCCTTCCTCTCTTGCCTTCCACTTTTCCTTCTATGATATATTTTATAAAGTCGTCATGTCTTATAAGGTGGCCAAACATCTTTCCTCTTCTGTTTTTAATTGTCGTCAAAATGTTGCGTTCTTCTTGGACAAGGCTCAGTACTCGGTGCTTTTCTTTTCTTTCCAGCTATTTCTTTGCCTGCGCCTCCAGCACCACATTTCGAAAGCTTCCAGTCTTGCCCGGAATTTTTGAAATGTGTTGTTCGCGAATTTTATTCTGACTAATTCATGCGAAACGACATCTATGGCGTAATTTTAAAGTAGGTCTTTAAAATTACGGCATAGCGAACGACACTTTTCGAAAATTAATATATTTTTCCGTGTCGGTTCGCACACATCGTACCAATTTCAGTGCGAAACGACCCCGACAGAAATAGGTGTTCGTGCGAAACGACCACTAAACCAAAATGACGGATCGATAAATTACCTACCACCGAAGTACATATTTAGTTGCAACTTGTCCCACAATTTCAATGGTGTTTCGATAGGACACGACAAAAGCAATTAATATCCATCCAATAAATGTTATTCTTCGGAGGCCAGTGCAGTAACGAAAACTTACAACCCGTCGCGGCTTAGTGTTCGTTTTGCACGAAGCTGTTCGCACGAATTGTGCGAAACGACGCTTTTACAAAATATTTTCTAGGTGTCGGCCAAAGGGTTAACGCAGGCCGCAGCTAAATTTTTTAGAAAGATGGTACACCGCACCCCAGTGGAATAAAGGCGTAAGAAGAATATGCTAACTTTAGAGAAGAGCAAAAATACTCTTGTCTGGTCTGATATATTTATTATAGAAAGTACTTTTATAATCTTTTGTTTAATTTAGTGAAACAAAGACATAACGTAAGATTAGGTGTATTTTTATCAAATTTCAAGTATTTTAGTATTTTTATAGTCTTACCTATATGATTGAAAATATCATTCATCACATTCACAATCTTACCTATTTGACGCGACAAATGTTTTTTATTTTTTGTAAGTATAAAGCATTATTTTTTGTCAAATCACAACGTAAACAAGTGACTATTATACAGCCTTGGCCAAAAGTATTAGGCACCCCCAATATAGTATCACATACCTGTGCTATTTGAACAATTAAACAATATTCTATAGAACTGCGATACCGGTGTCATAAAACACTATTTAAGACAATAGGCGGCATTTTTTAAGCAGTCGTAAAACATCTGGTGCGTCAAAAATAAAATTTTATTTTTCCAAAATTTATTTTTAATGTTTCGTCAGTTACCATTTGGAAGTCTTAGTGTAAAGACAGTGCATTTGTGGTTTTGTGAATTAATTGAGAAGAAATTCATTTGAAAATGCCAAAACGAAACGAAATTAGTATTGAAAATCGTGTAAAAATTCAACTTTTACATGAGCAAGACTCAAAAAGAAATCGCGAAGTTGGTGAAATGTTCGCGATGCGCCGTTCAATCTGCTATCAAACGTTTTGTTGAGACTGGCTCTCATGCAAATAAACCAAGAACAGGCAGAAAACGCGTGACTACTAGCCGTCAGGACAGAAAATTTATCCGAGAGTCTGTGAAAGATAGAAAAAAAACTTCTTCGGAGCTTGCTGTGGCTTTAACTGAAGAGACTGGACATCCCATAAGCGCACGAACTGCAAGACGAAGGCTAGTAGAAGCCGGCTTAAAAGGTTGCAAAGCTAGGAAGAAGCCGTGGCTATCCGCAGACAATAAAAGAAAACGACTTGATTGGGCTCTGAGACACCAACATTTCACAGAAGAGGATTGGTCTAATGTGCTGTGGTCTGACGAATCAAACTTTGAGGTAAGTTTTTTTAGTGAAGTCTATACCACAATTACAACGATCATTGTTGTGTTTGTCTTCAAACTCAAATGTTATAAAAGTTTGTAATGTGTGCTTTTTTTTGGAATCTACAGGTACTTGGAACACCAGGTGTGACGTTTGTGAGGCGACGCAAAGGCGAAGAATATCACCCAGATTGCGTAGTACCAAACATAAAACACGGCGGAGGCAGTGTAATGATTTGGGGTTGCATGGCTGCGGATGGAGTCGGCAAAATGGTTGTTTGCGAAGGTCGCATGAACAGTGAAAAATACATTAATGTACTGGAAACTGCTCTCGTACCTTCGCTTTCGTGTATTTTTGGTGACACTAACTTAAATGGTGTGAAATTCCAAGAAGACAATGCTCCGTGTCACAAGTCAGCTACTACGATGCGCTGGTTTACTGAAAATTGTATTGATCTGTTAGATTGGCCTGCCCAGTCCCCGGATCTAAATCCTATTGAACATTTGTGGAGTATTTTGAAGAGAAAAATAAAAGAGCACTCGATAACATCAAAAACTGCTTTAAAAAACGCGTTAGTGCAAGAATGGGATGCAATTTCTCCAGAGGAATGTGCGAAACTTGTACGTAGTATGCCCCACAGAGTTGCTGCTGTCATAAAATCAAAGGGTGGCCCAACAAAATATTGATGTTTTTACAATATTCTAATGGAAATAAAGTACTTTAATCATTATAATTAGTTTTATTTCTCTCTAAGCCTGAAATATGCAGTAATTTATAGGGTGCCTAATACTTTTGGCCAAGGCTGTATATATACAAGTGAAAAATATCGACGTAATTGAACTTACGTCTTTACTGCACTGGGGTCGCGATATACTCTACTCTTCAACTAACCTAACCTTTGTGACCAGCTATTCCAACTCGTCCACCACGTCGCGAGACGCTCGCTTTCTTATTCTACAATCTAACAAACCGTATACAATATCTCAATTCCTAATTTCCGACACTTTATACAGTAATATGGCTAACAAGGCGCGCATTTTACATATAAACACATTGGCTCGTTCCTAGCAATGCTCGTACGAAAGATTTATACGCGGGTTGCGGCACGCCGCGCCGCCGAACTTCCGAACGCCGCCGGAGTCGTCGCAAAGACAAGGCCGGAGGCCTCGCGCGCCAGCAGCATAGGCAGTCCCCGCAGACGCAGAGCATTATCCTCGCTCCTCGTTGCAGTCGCGGTAAACCTCGATGGCAATGATAAATGCCTCAAGGCCATAGAATAGAATATAGTTTATTTGCAAAAATGTAGATAACACACAGTAGTTGTTAAATACAGTTATATGAATCCTTGTACATTTTGCCACTAAGGCAAGCAAATCTTAATGTTACAGAACAGTGATAAAATAGGAAAACAATATTAGTATAGTACATCAAAATAGTTATTGAAGTCTATGGTACATAATTATATTGCTTAGATAATAACAATCAAAGAGAATTTATAGTCGGGGTGGGTCAGTACAATGATAAGAGCTTTGTACATACATACATACATAGATTCACGCCTGTTTCCCAGAGGGGTAGGCAGAGACTACGGATTTCCATTTGCTACGATCCTGACATTTCTCTGGCTTCATTCACTTTCATCACATTCCTCATACACGCCCGTCGGTTCAAGTTGCTTTTAACCTGGCCTTTGTCCAGAACGCCTCCGATCTGATCGAGAAACGTTTGCCTAGGTCTTCCTCTTGCGATTGTTCCATTCACACTAGCTTTATAAACTGTCTTAGTCAGTCTTCCCTCGTCCATTCTTTCTACATGCCCAAACCAGCTTAACATACCCTTTTCTATTCTTGTCACTATATCCACTTTCATGCCGCATCTCTCTCTAATCACACTATTCCTTATTCTATCTTTCAGAGTCACACCACATATATTTCGCGGTCGCGGGTTCGATTCCCGCACAAGTCAAACATTTGTATGCATGAACATGGATGTTTGTCTTGGTCTGGGTGTTTCTATGTATAATATGTATGTATTTACAAAAAAAAAAAGTATATATGTATGTTTATCCATTGTCTAGTACCCATAGTACAAGCTCTGCTTAGTTTGGGCTAGATGGTGTTGTGTGTATGTGGTAGAATATATTATTATTTCTCAGCGCTCTCATTTCTACAGCATTTATTCTGCTCTCATGCTTCATACTATAAACTTGTATATTTGAGACACACACATAACATATTACAAGAGCAAACTTATATCGTCCGCCATACTTAGTAGTAATCCCCATACTCTCTCTTAAACACTATTGGTCGCTGCAAGGCGCATGCGCGGAAGTGCGTTTGGATACGCACCCGCGAGTTGGCGAGTAACGCGTAGGCGCCTTGCCACGGCCGACGACTAGGGAGTTGTCGACGTTCGGATACACATACATCCGCTACAAATTATCATTTAAAAAGTCTGCCATCGAGTAATAACATTTACCATTTAAAAGGTTTGTAAAATGTTTCTTAAATATATTAAATGGTTGTTCTTTAATATTACTGGGTACCTACCTTATTATTATATACAGTAGGGGCCATACATAACAATTTCACTTTTTCTCAACAATGTAGTTTTGTATAATCCAGTTGAGTATTTTGGTATTGAGATCTTATACTCATTCTTCGTAGATCCATTGGAGCATGACGTGAATTTTGCGAAATTGACTGATCGTCTGTGGGCTCGCTAATGTGTACGCCACTTGTTCTTGATCGTTATTAGCCAGTATGTTCTGTATTAAAACTCGGTTCGCCTTCGGCTAACTCTGAGTGATACTGAACAAGGGTTTGGAGCATATTCTTGATCATGGTAATAGTGGGCGATGATACGACCGTGATTTCTAACTCGTTGTCGGTATCTGATACATTATTCTTCCCGCTAGCGCATGTTTTTGGCAGCATGGCAACGGCAAATTCTCCTGCCCGGAGGCGGTAAACAATCTGTATCTCTCTACAACTGTAAAGACGCGTGTTTTGCCGCGCGTATTTGGGTAGGCATAAGCGACGCGTGAAACAGACTCGCCCTAGTGTTTTCACTGGTTTGCAGATAGTTTACGTAAATAGCACTATCGCAATGAGTTGACAATTATGTGTTTGCACGACAGGTCACCAGCTCTTAGTTTTACTATTTTGATCGTGACCACGAGTTGGGCGCGACTACTAGGGTACGTGATCTCAGGGGTGATGTTTTATGAACATTTATAAGTTCAAAGCACTGTAATTGTTATAATTACACAGATAAAAACACGAAAAACAAATATAAATGCAAAACAAAGAAAATATCACGTCGCGTGTTTCGTGGCTTGCAAAACTGGCGGAAACATTCGTATGTCCCTTTCGCCCACTGGCAGTCGTCGGCGGAAGTGCGTGAGTTTACTGACCGTTATATTATGGATTTATGAAAAGCTTTAGCATGTGTTTCTACAAACTATAAACATAATTTGGAAATTAATAACTAGGTAAGTTTGAATTTTAATGAGATCGTAACAATCAACTGCTTTGAAAACACCTGATTAAATAAACGAATTCGGTAATTCGTCTTATTAGAACGTGTATAAAACTATTCGGGAAACATTGGAAGCCACCAGCAATCCTTTTACTATGTAAATTATTCGGTCAGCTATTTACAATGCATAAAGTACCTACATAGTCAAATAACTACTATATTCCTTCTATGAAACACTTTTACCTTTTAGTTTATATAAGTAGTGTATTAAAACGTTTCGAAAATCAAGCCTATAAAAATAACTGCAAAATATGACACAAATTTGCGATGTTGTCATCACAAACCCTATATATGGCCAATTTTTTGGTACGTACCTACCATAATATTTATTGCCAATATATTTTCTTATTTCATTCGCCAAACAGCTTTGCGTGCCGACTGCCAAGTGAAATAGCCGTCCCCAGTCCGACATTTCTTACGAGTTACGGTACGCAATTGCTTAGTTACTTCTGCCAAAAAGAAAGTCATTTGCAAGTGTGGCAGTTGCCACTTACCTTCCGACAAGTGGACCGCTTGCTCTTCAGCTACCAACGGCAATAAACAAAGTAATACTAACCTTCCTCTCTGTAAATAATTCAATCAAGTCTATCTTCGACGTTGCGGTTGAAACATGACTTTAAAAAATAAAGTACTTACCTACCAGTAAATAAGTTTTCAAATGAAACAGTCAAGCTGCAAATATAATATGGTGACAGGTGACTAAATGAGGCGTCTCGCTCGTGGTATTACGACCATCTCACTGGCTGCCGATGTAAGAGATATAACACTGGTGCTGCGTTTTGCCCAGTGAGTAACAAACAACAAACCCGAAACCAGAAGCTCTCCTATTTCTTACCAACTTTAATTTCGATCAGCAATGCGCGAACCATACACACGTGGTATGGTCTGCGCTGACGACAGACTAATTTAAACCTAGAACCACAAAATACATCGCAGTGTGCCTCTAGCACGTAATACCGATGTATATAATGTACTTCAATACTAGGGACAAAAGTAAAAGGTACCTAGGTAATTCGTCCTTCAGTTCAATAATATATTATTATGTCAAAATGTGCCATGCTAACTATAATATTATGAATGCGAATGTGAATATTTTTTGTTACGCTTTCACATCTTAACCACTGGTGAGTGGAATCATTAAGAAATTTCGCGTAAAAGTGTATGCGAAATTTCGCGATGATCGGTCGAGTAGTTCACGTGTACAGAAAAGGACATAGGTGTACCTTTCATTCCAAATCAACGCTAAAATGACGCCTGATACCAGTCCGTATATCCAATATCTATCCGAAACTTCGGGATGAACGAAATATATACACCATGAAGTTTCTTCAAATTTCTTTCTTTCCAAGTGGAATTTCTTCGTAGCTCGGTCCACTACATTAGGTTACAGGACGATTAAATCTTAACAGAATTGTTTTATGTTTCATAGTACGAACAGCACGAATAATCAGTCCAGATCCTAAAATATGTTAAAAATCGAATTTTTCGTTTAACATTCATTAAAATCACGTAACCACGCAAACTAATCTCCCGAAAGTTCACCGTGTTACATATAAAAGTCAGATTATTACTCCTGTATTCAGATGAGATACTGCCTAAACCGAAAATGTTATGTATAATCTACATCGTAAACCTTGAAATAAGGTAAGGCTATGAATAAAAACAACACCAAGAGGGATAAAATCCTAATTTATTAAAAAAAAATATTCCGTGATTTAACACTTAATGTAATTAACCTATCATAACTTTACATGATAGTTGCGTGTCTGTTTGTTCGGCAACCACTTTGATAAGGTTGCTATTAGATATAACATTTCTAGGCTGGTAACCCGCTGTAATCCACGAGTCTAATATTTCCGTACTTGGCAACATCGTTCTTAAAGTATTCCTTATGTAAATATAGGCCTGTGGGGAGTACTTGTAGATGCCCAACGCGAAATTCTTTAAATCATCTGTCTGTCGCATTGGCATAGCTAACACCAGACCAGTCGTGTCTTCCTTAATCTTATCCTGCAAAGACAACAGGATTCTACACTTTTTCTTCCGTTTCTGATTCAAAACCTTTTTCTTCATCTCTATGATTTCTTTTATTCTTTTTAAGAATCTATTCTGTCTGTTGTGGACCTTCATGTTGTATTTTAGTTTTTCTTTTAGCGCGACAGCCTGCCTCTGCAATCTTTGGACTTCGGAGAATAGTTTGAGCAGTTCGATATTTTCTATTTCTTTCTGAGGTATGTTAAGGTCTAGCGATGGTGCGGTGGTCTTCTCTTCGTCTTCGTCTGTGGTCATGTTGTCTTCGTAATCCTCATTGTCTAGGGTTTCTTCGTCAATGTATTCCACCTGGTGATCAAAAAACACATTTAAAAAAAGATCCTGTTCTTACAGAAGTGGTCTTTTCTACTAACATGTTTATACCACAACCAGATATTATGATAAATAGGATATGATGGTCAATGTTCTTAGGGCCAGACCACATAGCAAAAGTCATGTCGTAAGACCAAGACGAGGATAGGAATTCGTCGCAATGCTTAACATACAGGAAAGCTGGAGTGGAGTGCTACGTCGCTTACCTACTATGTGCCGCAATCGATTTTATATAGTCTTATAGTAACTCAAGGAAAGTAAAGTGAAAATAAAGTAATGGGAGGGCCAATGTTCCAGCCCCCTCTTACTTGCTGGGTAAAACGCACAATGCGTAACAGATTTATCGCTTATTACTAGTGGTACTTTGCATGTTCATAGTTCGTATCAGTAACGTTGTAATTATGTGCTTCATTTTAGATTTTGAAGAGCAATAGAATTCTTATATACTCAATATAATAATAAGTATAATGTTTATTTCCCTTTACATAAAACAGTCTTAAATCTATATCTCCGCCTTTCAGAAAAAAGTTGTATAGAAGACAAATATTGACTATGCTTGAGATAAAAGGTTAAACAGAACAACTTGAATACAATGGATGAAGATCCATATGATTAAAAATTACCTGTTGCGCTTATGTTCGTTGTTACAAACCGGCCCCAGCATGCAGGTGCATATTGACCTTGAGGTCTGTTTAAACAAGGCTTTATGCACCTGTAGAGTAGTTATAACCGAGGATAACAAAACATACGCTTTAAGCGAATATGCTTAGCGCGTTGCTTTGCGCCATATTGCTAGGGTTTCAGAACACGGCTCCATATGACTTTAAGTTAATTAAATCGATCTTGATTTCTCTTTATTTTTTAATTCCGCTTTCGTCAGTGGGGTAGCGTGAGTGTCAGCCGCCCGGGCAGAAGAAAACTTTAACTCTCTTATTCAGGTATTTCAATGTAAACGAATATAATATACAATAATTCTAAAGAACTTTTCAGCAAGAATAGTCATCATTAATGTGTATTGTACATCTGCCCATTCCTCTCATTCGTTGTGAAATAATTGAAATATTAAAAAAATATTATTGATAAAAATATAATTTTATGAAATTTTGCCGCTTCCTAAAAGTTCCGCCCGGGGCGGGCTGCACCTGCCGCCCCCACTACGCTACGCCACTGCTACAAGTTAGTGTTTTTCCTGGAGTTTCCTTGTAAGTCTGACATATTTATTCAACAGTAAGCGTTATTACGCTTACTATTAAGTTAAGGGACAGGCAGAGTTGTATTAGACCTACGTTGAGTGAGCTACGATTTTACGTCCCAGGTAATAGAGAGGCGAGCCTACTGCTATCTACTGACTGCTTCTGGTATAGCTACTAAGAATTTCTTGACAGAAAAACTTAATAACGCTTTGTCTGTTCCGGGAATTAAACATGAGATCTAATGCACAGCAGTCGCATATAGTACCGCTGAGCCACCTAAGCAGTCAAAATTCATTTTGTTTGCTGTTTATTCTTCAATTTCAGTTGTATGTTGTGTTAATGTACTCAAGTAATCAAAGCACACTGAAGTTAAAGTAGGTACCACCACTGATGGCATATGGCAAGATGATCATAAAAACACTTGAACAACAAACCTCTAAAACATGTCTAGGCAACTTGAGCGATGGCACTGCCTTATCAATGAGCACCATCTGGTCATCCTCGTTAACCTTAAAACAGTCTACCGAGAAGTGCTGTAGGCAAATGTACGAATAGTCTGTTGGTGTCCAGTTGTTTCGTCCTGTGAGGTCTGTCCATATCTGCCGTAGGTTTGGGTCTTCTGGAAATCTGTGTAAATATAATATTTGCCAGATTATTATTTTCACTACTGAATGTGAGATCAAAAATTATAACCCCAGTTGGTGTAAATTGTTGAAAAAATTAGTACCAAAATTTAGAGAGCTTGTTTATATAGACACAACTTTCTAATATGTTGCTAAAACATTATTTTTTGTTATTCTTTTGCAGGATGTTGGTTCTCTCTTCAGGTATTCTGACTGTGGTCGATCTTTGGCATTCTCATCTCCATCACTACTATGTATATACAGTGTATGCTACCCTATGTCTATATAAGGTCTAATGCTAGTGGTAATGACAACTGCTGCATGCCAGTACTTATTCTGTCAACTATTCAGTATTTACATCTATATTCAGTACATACTTTTTATGTTAATACATAAATTATAGTAGAATAGTAGAAACAGCAACGATAGCAGTCATCATATCAGTGGGGAGACTAACAGACTGCAATGCAGAGGGTCTTAGGTTCGAACCCACGTCGCACACGTCTGACTTTCGGAAGTTATATGACTTTTCGAAATTATGTGCGTATTGATGAACAATTATCGCCTGCTCCGTGGCTCGGAGAGCACGTTAAGCCTTCAGTCCCAGCTGCCAAGAACATCTATGGCAGTTGTTATTGGGAAGTCAGTATCCTATAATATCCTGACACTGGTCTAGCCTTAGGGTATCGTTAGCCTTCGGGTTGCGAAGGTCAGGTGGCAGCCGCTCCGTGTAAAACTGATATCCAGTCAAATCCAGTTAGACTAGAAAAGCCGACTACAAGTGACTTGGGAATAATAAAGGCTAGGGAAAAGACATAAATTATAGTAGAATATAAACAATTACAATTTTTTAACATTGGGCAGTCTTCTAAAAAATATTTATGTACACTCTTTACTTGTATTATCATATTAATGATTATTATCTTTAATATGCACATCAGTTATTTCAAGTTATTTCACCACAAGGTATATTATACCATTCCAGTATGTGGTTTGCTAGTACCTGACATAAAAGCTGGCATAAAAACTTACTAAACATATTATGGCTATCAATGTATAATACAATGTTATAGACTATTTCATTCCAATTTAATAGCAGGATGGCTATTCTTGATCCTGCTTTCTTTAAAACAAACAACAACTTGTTTGGGTTTCATTAATGTTTTGCAGTAGCAAGGTAGGCCACCAAAGGCAATATAAAAACAAATTATATATGAAGGTTAGTACCTAAAAAAGGACTCTGGGTCTAAATTTTTGGAGTCTTCACACCCCAGTACTGCACATGTTTTGGTGATCTCTGTATCAACATCTGGGTTTTGTTTTAGTTCTGGGGCCACCATAGCTGTAGAAAACAAAAAAGAATATATTACTTATGGTACATGTACCATAATATGTAAGATATTTCGTTAGTATAAATACTTTTGTTTTTATAATATGAAGCTTATACTGTCAAATTGCTAGCTGATACAAATATACAAGTGACTAAATGTATATCATAATATACTTTAAGGTATGAAATGCTTCTGGATTACACGAGACCAGCAGTATAAATAGATCACATTCCATTAAAACATAATGCCTACACAAATCTATTAACATATTTTTATTACGAAAATTTAGGCGCCGTTATTATATATTTATTTACATACTTAATACCTACCAATCGGAGTGGATTTAACCTTTCCATCACTGTTCTCAGTCGCATTTTCCTTTATTTTGTATCCTTGGCTAGCATTCATCTTACAATATTATATATCTGGAAAAATAAAGAACAATATTTATTCTTCAATCAGTCGCCTCTACCATAATTCATAACTCGTGTATGTGAAATTTGTATTTTGGTAAATGAATAATTTAAGGTATCAGATAGTAACGTCATTCATTTACCTTACGATGTATTGTAATTCGTTTTTACGAGCTGGAATGGCCGGCAGAGAAAGCCCTATGGAAATAGGTTAATTGTCTCATTTAATAACACTATGACAACATTTTGATAACAATAATATTACACAGTTGCAATGAATAAAACTATAACACTAAGTAACACTATAACGTTGAACAAATTACACAAGAGCGAGTATTTGCTTTACTTTTTTAAGTTATCTACAATCACCCATTGAAAATTTGTGGCAATGAATGATTGATTGAATGACATATAAACAATTCAATGAATCTGTTCCATTCCAGTCACAAATTCATTCATGAGAATGATTTGAATAACGGAAATCGGTACTATAGGTATTACTATTAGTAAGTTATGGGCATTTTTATAATTAGTTTACGGTTAGCTAACAAGTAAATGCATATTAAATTACTCTTATTATTGCGAAATAAGAAATAATGTGTTAAAATTGTTAGCTAAAGGAAGATTGTATTATTATTTTAATTATTTCATAGCGTTCGTCCAAAAACCGGTAAATGATGTAATAATCATAGACAATCTAGAAAAAACAGTGTTATGACTTGATTGACTTGACTGATGTTTCTTGTTTGTCTTGTCATTTTTTCTATTGTACGTAATTTTTGACGAGACCTTTGTTGCTATCAATTGATGTTATTGAAAGTGCAATTAAAAAAATGGTCGATCCAATATTTGATTATCAGTTTAGGCTTATCCTAATTGGTGATAGTACAGTGGGGAAAAGTTCTCTTTTGAAATATTTCACAGATGGGAAGTTCGCCGAGGTAAGTACATTCGCCTTTGTTTTGATGTTATTTATATGAATTGTGATGTAAATTGCGCGTTAATTTTCAGCTATCAGACCCTACAGTGGGTGTGGATTTCTTTGCGAGGATCATAGAAGTACAAGATGGTACAAGGATTAAACTGCAGTTGTGGGACACAGCAGGACAAGAGAGGTTTAGATCTATAACAAAATCGTATTACAGGAATTCAGTTGGTGCGTTACTAGTATACGATGTTTGTAATAGATCTAGTTTCGAGCACATACCTCTTTGGATGATGGAAGCAAAAAGGCACATAGAACCTCACCGGCCAGTGTTTGCATTAGTTGGTTGTAAGGTGGACTTGGTGGGCACAGATAATAAAAATGGTGCCAGAAGAGAGGTTTCATGCGAAGAAGCGCGAATGTTTGCAGAGGAAAATGGTGAGTTGCATGAATATTTTACAACATCATACATATTTTGTATAAGTTTGACATACAAATACCTCTCTTATCACTACAATGTAGGTTAATAGTATGCTAACATGTTTTGATAAATTAGTTCAATGAATTCTTTTAGGTTTGATATCATTCATTTGTCTATTGCTAAACATAGTATTTTAGTTATTATACAAGATGCATACTGCCTCATTGGACAAGTGCGGGGACTTGGATTTGATACCTTAAAAAGATATTATGCGATTCTTATTTTACAAAATTCTGGTTGACAATAAGAGTTAGAAACTGTGCTTAGTAAATTACAATACATTGGCCCATATTACATATGCTCTGAGCATAACCATTGACATGTAGGTGAAATACCCATTACCTAGGTTCTATGTGCATTATTAATTTGATATACTTTAAAGCATTATGTTTCAACTGACTGCGCATAATACTATATAAAATTAAAAAACTAGTGATTTGAACAAACCTCTTTGGTTAACCAAATAGTATTAACTTCATGGCCACAAAGGTGCACACATATTGTGTTTCATCCTTTATATTGTAACAAAAGTCAAACATAAAATTAAACATGTTTTTCATATAATTTGGCAATTAAATATTTATGTATATTTAATTTATAATTTATGAGCTGATTTATTTTCATTACATGTTACATTACATAAATCTTATGACCTGCTTTTTATATCTAAATTAATGGTTGTGTATTAATAAGGATCTACATTAAATTAATTAACCTTTCAGTGTAATAAAGATTTTATCTAAAACATACAACATATATTTTATAAATTAAATTAGTATAATTATACACAGGAAAATACATGGAAGGATGATTCCTATAATGCACTTTCCTGTACCTAATTTCCATTATTTAAACCTATTTAGTGATTTGTCTAACTAATAACATAAAAAGCCATACAATCCATAATTAATCTGACTGCTTTTAGTCATGTTAAGACTTGAGCTTAATGAGTTGATTAATGTCATGTTAGAAATAAACACATCATAATGATGCTAATTTTGTGAATATTTGTAATATAAGCCATATTATACTCCATTTGGTTAGGTATTTAACTGAAGGTAAACAATCTTGATGTGTCTTTTTTATATATTTATCTAAAAACTCAGTCCAAGTATAAAATGCTGCTAAAAATCAATGTAAATACAACAATGATGATTACTAAATCTATTGAACTGTTAGTTTAAGCAGTAGTTTATTTGTTTAATATGTGTAAAAAGTCACATCAAGATTGGTTACCTTTAGTTAAATACCTAACCAAATGGAGTATAGTTTTGATATTCCATAGTAGTTATAAGAAAAAGTATATTGCATAATCCATGACATTAAAATTATATAAAAAGTATTATTAGGTATTTTAAGTGAATGTGTTTTTTAATTTCTCACTTTTTGTACTAAACACATTTACACTTTTAAAACAAATAAATTATAGTATACAGTTTTAATCTATTCTGTGGTCTGACTACCTCTTTAGCTTTAATGGTTGTGCGGTCCTCAGTTTGATTCCCCATTCAGTCAGTGTGGTAATAGGCAATGCTTACCCCTTTACAAGCACAAGTCTATTACATAATATTATGTAACATGGTATAAAATAAGATATAGGTATAAAATCACATTCACAGTTCCTTAATATAATAATAGATGTTATTATAGACATTGTTGCATAATATTGACTGCTTATTATAATAATATATTAATGAACCTGTGTAAAGTATTTATGAGTCACTTATTTATAAATAGAACATTGAGATCTTTCTGGTTCTTATCTAGAAGCTAATTATGAATAAATATTTTACTATCTTACTAATATTGTAAATGTAAAAATTTGTAAAATTGTTTGGTTACATAATATTCATTACATTAAAATTTGGCACACAGATATTTTCTGTAAAATTTGTGTAGGTGAAACTGAGGGCAGAAACTAATTTATTGTAAATGATAAATTAGCTTTCTATATAAATGATTAAAACTTTAATAAATATAATTAAAGTTCTTATTTTTAGAACATTTTAACTATTAAGGTCAATCCTAACAGTAATTGATGCTGTTGCTGATATATCAATAGGACTTCTGGTGTTTTGTTTACAATAACAAATTTATTGAGATTTTTATGGATTATCATATACCTTTTGTCCCCATATACATTCTCATGGTAACCAAAATGTAGGTAAAACTGAATAAACTAATAATTGACTACACTAATAGTTTAGTGGTTTAAAGGGTTACTTGGCCACTAACAGTTCACTGAACATCGTAAATTCGGTCTGTATAAATATCTGTTATACACAGGAAATTACATCAATGTTTCAAGTCTGTTCTTCTTGCATATAAATTAGGAATACAATTTATAAATACTTTACATTGTTTTATGATTTATACAAAATAATTCATATTCTTCAATCACCTTGAATTTTGAACAGCGTTTTTACTTCATGCTTTATCCATATTCATATTATAGACATTTTAAATAATTTTCATCCAATGTAGCAACTTTAGAAAACCTGCTTTATATAAAATACATATATGCGCATTTTACTGCACAAGGTTCTACTTTCGCAAAAATGACTCGTCATTGTACCATACAAAACAATTTTTTCAAATATTGTTAACTTTATTTTGCCCGCGGCTTCGCTCACGTTACTCTAGATCATTAGTTCCCAAAGTGGTCCAGGTGGATCCCCAGGGGTCCACGGGTCCATCATATACTCGACGAGGACCTACGATGACGTGACAAAAAAAAAGGGAGCCACAATTCGTAAGCGATCCACGAAAATTTATTTGCTTTCGACAGTAGACTAAAATGTTAGCTTGACTTCACCTATCAATGTAGGTAGATAATATTGTTACGTGCTGGGTTCGACGGATAAGAATATAAACAATATTACCGACTAAAACACTTTTATTCAAACACACAATTCAATTTAAAACACAATAAACACTATACCACACTTTTTCACTGTACTGCTTCAAACTCCGTAGTATTTCCGCTTCCGTTCGCTTCGATGAACACTTGATCGCTTACGATTGTAAACTATTAGACGGAACCGCCGAGTCCCTCCCACAATGCCGAGAGATGTCACTGGGCGTAACACTGCCCCCCTCTTACACATGTTCGTCCCGAACATTGTTGGATCCGTAGTAGCGTGCCAATCGATCCACATGAACGATCTTTGGTGTACCTCGTGGTCCTTTCTGGATCCGGTAGGTGACGTCATTCATCTTAGTGACTATGCGATAGGGTCCATCCCATTTTGCCTGCAACTTAGGAGATTTTCCTTTGCTGCGTGCCGGATTATGTAACCACACCAGCGATCCTTCCTCGAAGCCTTTATTGTTCGCCTTCCGGTCGTAACGGGTCTTCATCCTCTCAGACATCTGCTGACCGGTCTGTCTGATGTGCTCGTATACGTCATTCATCCTGTTGCGCAAATCATTCGCATAATCTGTTATGCTGCGTGGAGATTCAGGTGGGATGCCGGTGATCAAGTCTGCAGGTAATCGTAGTTCCCTTCCGAAGTTAGCGAAAGCAGGTGTTACTGATGTGCTTTCGTGAACGGCACTACGGTATGAAAGGAGAAATGGTTGAATGTGTTTGTCCCAATCCCTTTGTTTGCTTTCTACAACTTTTGCCAGATATCTTTCCAGAGACTGGTTAAATCGTTCAACCATGCCGTCTGATTGCGGATGATAAGCGGTCGTTCTCGTTTTGTGGGTACCCATCACCCGGCATGTCTCCTTAAATACTTCAGACTCGAAGTTCCGACCTTGGTCACTGTGTATCTCTAAGGGCACCCCGAAACGACAAAAGACTTCGTGGACTAGCTTGTCGGCGACCGTAGATGCCTCTTGATTGGGAATCGCAAACACTTCCGGCCACTTTGTGAAGTAATCCATGACCACCAAGAAGTACTTGTTCCCACTTTGGCTTTCAGGAAACGGTCCGGCAACATCTAAAGCTATACGTTCCCACGGGGCTCCAACATTGTACACCTTCAATGCACCCCTGCTGCGAGTGTGTGGTCCCTTCACGGCAGCACAACTCGTGCATTTACGGCACCATTCCTCAACGTCTTCTCGACAATGGATCCAATAAAATCGTTCTCGGATCTTAACCAGAGTTCTCTTAACTCCCATGTGACCTCCCGAACTCCCATTATGATAGAGTTGTAAAACTTCCGGTACCTTGAGCTTTGGCACGACCATTTGCAGGTGACACTTATCACCTCGAGCATTCTCCCATTTCCGGCACAGAACTCCATCCTGGATAACCAAGCTTTCCCACTGTGCCCAATAACTCTTGGTGGTAGGGCTCGTTGCCGCAACTTCACTCCAGTGAGGTCTCGATGCACCTGTTTTCTTCCATTCAAGGATGGGTCTTATGTCTTTGTCTTCTTGTTGCGTTCTCTGCAAAGTTTCCTTCCAGTCTTCGCTAAGATCCGTCCTCAACATCCTCACTAGTCCTTCCTGCTTAGCCTCTTGCCTGGCGCAGTGCTTACACTGGTCGGGACACGGTCTACGTGACAGGGCATCCGCATTACCATGTGACTTGCCACTACGATGCTGTATTACGAAGTCGAATTCCTGTAGTTGTTCAATCCATCTTGCTACCTGTCCTTCTGGGTCTTTAAACTGTAGTAGCCATTTCAATGCAGCGTGGTCAGTTCGCAGGTGAAATTTCCGTCCCAACAAGTATTTACTGAAGTGCTGCAATGTCTTTACGACAGCTAGAAGTTCCCTTCGTGTGACACAGTAGTTCCTTTCAGGTTTGGATAGGGCCTTGCTGAAGTACGCTATTACAACTTCATGCTCTCCTTTACGTTGAGATAACACGCCACCAATGCCGGTGTTACTGGCATCTGTATCTACTACAAATTCATGTTCATTGTCGGGATAGCCTAGAATTGGTGAATTACACAGATGTTCCTTCAGCTTCTGAAATGCGACGTCACAGCTCTCATTCCAGCAGAACTTTATCTTATCCTCGGTGAGCTTATGCAGAGGCCGGGCGATGTCAGCAAAGTTCCTTACAAACCGTCGATAGTAGGAGCACAAACCAAGAAATGCCCTGACTTGTGTCTTGTTCTCCGGAACTGGCCAGTCCTTGACAGCAATGATCTTATCCGGGTCCGTTTGGATGCCTTCTTCGGAGACCACATGTCCTAAGAAGTTCACTTGCCGCCTGAACAACGCGCATTTCTTTGGACTTAACTTCAGATTAGCTCCTCGAATCTTCGAGAGAACGCGTTCCAGGTTGCGAAGGTGATCCTCGAAGGTGCGTCCTACTATGATAATATCGTCCAAGTAGACCAGGCAGGCGTCTCCAATCAATCCAGTAAGTACCCGTTCCATCAATCTCTCAAAAGTGGCAGGGGCATTACACAATCCAAAGGGCATGACGTTAAATTGCCACAATCCTTTGCCTGTGGAGAATGCTGTCTTCTCCTTATCTCGAGGATGTATCTCGACCTGCCAGTAGCCACTTTTTAGGTCTAGTGTAGAAAACCACTTCATCCCCGTTAGCGTATCCAGAGTGTCGTCAATCCTTGGCAACGGGTAACTGTCTTTCTTTGTGATGTCATTTAGCCGACGATAGTCCACACAGAAGCGCATGCTGCCATCCTTCTTCTTAACCAAAACCACTGGTGAACACCATGGACTGGACGAAGGCTCAATCACACCTTCTTTCACCATACCCTCGATCATAGTGTCAACTTCATGTTCCCGTGCCACTGGTACACGTCTTGGTCGCTGGCGGATCGGTACCTCATTTCCTGTGTTTATTTTGTGTTGAACTAGGGCAGTCTTGCCTATGTCAGCATCACTTGTCGAGAAGATGTCGGCAAACCGGTTTAACATCATCTCAGCCTTGTTCTTTTCTTCTCTCGACAGGTTATTCTGGCAGTCCTTCAAGAGAGAAGATACGTCGTACCTTGCCCCTTGGACTTTGGCGTTGGTAGGCTGTTCATGGCATCTACGCATCCAAACTGCTCCTTCACAGGTGCCCAATATCGTGCCCTTCTTGAGTACCAGTTCTTTGTCGCTTGGGTTCAGTGCACGTACCGATGTAACATTGGTATTTCTAGCCAGAGTGCGTGCAATCTTCCATGAAGCATCGTTGTCCAAGCCTTCTATAATTACACATCGATTTTCCTGATCAGAATTCCTTGGTAGACAAACCGGTATGATTGTTTCCGACCTCGGACGAAGTACTACTTTTTTCAGGCAGTACACTTTGCCTGATGATGCGCCCTCCATGAATACTTCTTCTGAGCCACACTTCAATACTCCTTGACTAACGTCGATCTCACAGTGATGCTTCCGTAAGAAGTCTAAACCCAGGATGCAGTCGTCCACTATGTCAGCCACGATGACGTTGTGGCGGTAAATTTTATTACCTAGTTTCATATCCACCCCCTTCTCACCTCGGACGGTTATGTGCTGACCGGTAGCTGTTCTTAGATGTATACATTCATGGTTCCCGTAGTAGTCCCCAAGAAACCGTCTTGCTAGTCGGAAACTGACGACTGTCCGAGAAGCTCCAGTGTCCAATGTCATCTTGCACGGCATTCTGTTAATTTCGCCTTCGATAATCAGGCTGTTTCCGTCACACGATTGTGAGATCGAGATCCTTGGGGCTCTCCTATCACCAGCCAGCACCCGCCCCGTAGTCCTGGCGTCTACTCGTTTCCCTGCTGTTGTTGCCCGGCAGGCACATCAGGTGTTCCTTCTACCGGCGACTGGTTACTGCTGCGTGGACTCCTTCGCTTCGGGCAGCTCAACCTGATGTGGCCTCTCTCACCGCAGCTATAGCACCGGGGCGAAGTCGACACTTCCCTGATACGGTGAGCTCGATCATCCCGTCGTACTGCTTCCACTTCCAGAGCGTGGGCTAGGGCGTCCTTCAGGTTTTTGAAATGTCCGAGTCTCACTGCGGCCCTAACCTCCAGGTCTCGGATCCCGTCGGTGAAAGCTTGAACGAGGTTTCCGTCGATGAGCGCAGGTGAGGACTGGTACGCCTTTCGAACCAGCTTCTCCACCTCCAGGGCCCACTGCTGCAAGGTTTCACCAACACGTTGCGATCGGTCTTTCAGCTGGGCGCGAAACACGTGTTCCAGATGTGCGTCGCCATATCTCGCTTCTAATGCCTCCAACAGCTTTTCGTACGTGATGTCTTGACCAAGCGCCTCTAACACAGTCAAGGCCTGGTCACGAAGCCCCAAGGTGAGAGCAGTCAGAGCCTGTTCTTGCGTCCACCCGTTCGATTTCATGACGGCCTCGAACTGTATCTTATAGGCTGACCATGACGATGATCCGTCGAATGGTGGGACTTTAAAGCCTCGTGGTGAAGACGCCACAACCGCAGGTGCCACGATCCCATCGCCAGCCTTGAGCCCACGTATCGTTTTCTCCACCTCGGCGATGCGACTTTCGTGGCGTTGGACTTGCTCTTTCACCTCCTTCATCTCCTTGCCAACCGTTGCGCTGAGGTCTTTTAACATCATCAGCTGCTCCTCCTGGCGGCGCATACCCTCCTCCTTATCGCGTTGCAGCTGTTCCTCAAGGCGGCGTGCCTGCTCCTCCTGGCGGCGTGCCTGCTCCTCCTGGCGGCGTGCCTGCTCCTCCTGGCGGCGCATGCCCTCTTCCTTATCGCGTTGCAGCTGTTCCTCGAGGCGGCGTGCCTGCTCCTCCTGGCGGCGTGCCTGCTCCTCCTGGCGGCGCATGCCCTCTTCCTTATCGCGTTGCAGCTGTTCCTCGAGGCGGCGTGCCTGCTCCTCCTGGCGGCGTGCCTGCTCCTCCTGGCGGCGTGCCTGCTCCTGCATAAACGCCATCAGAGTCGCGAGGTCGGGGTTCACCGGCGAGTGAGCTGCACTAGATAGTTCCGCTGCAGCCGCGGAGTCACGTGATTCACCTGACGTCGGCGAGGGGGCGTCTCCAAAGCGCCTCTGGTCCACATCTTGCTGGCGCTGGTTCCTGGTACGCACCCCTTCCACTTCCTCCTTCGGTAGTACTGGCATATTCTTACCTTACTTCTGACACCAATTGTTACGTGCTGGGTTCGACGGATAAGAATATAAACAATATTACCGACTAAAACACTTTTATTCAAACACACAATTCAATTTAAAACACAATAAACACTATACCACACTTTTTCACTGTACTGCTTCAAACTCCGTAGTATTTCCGCTTCCGTTCGCTTCGATGAACACTTGATCGCTTACGATTGTAAACTATTAGACGGAACCGCCGAGTCCCTCCCACAATGCCGAGAGATGTCACTGGGCGTAACAATATTTTAAGAAGCTCAGCGACTGTTACTTGTAAAAACTTGCATATTTCATATTCAGTACCAGTGGTCTCAAACCTACCGATTATTCAGTACTAATAGAATTTCTAAAAAAAAAAGAAAGTTCATCCCGTTGCAGTAACTAGGATTAAAAAAAAAGTAGAAATGTAGCTGCAAAGGGTCCACCAGCACCTGCTAAATTTTGAAAGTGGTCTGTGAGAAAAAGAAATCTGGGAACCTCTGATTTAAACACTAATGTATTTTTTTTGTATGCGCCTTCGTACACACATGTGAGCTCCTGTTTTGATTTTTATTTCCGAATCGGGCAGAGTTTTTGGATTATTAGCTAAAAAGTTTTTAGTAGCAGTAAGAAGTCTAAAAATGAGCCTAGTAGACGGCAATATTGCTTAAGCCATATATTATTAAGTAGGGACCAAAATATAGCTGCAGAAACGAGTATAATACGCTTCTGGCTACCATTCAGGCATAAGTCGAGTATGTGCAGCATATAATTCCACAATAGTACGTATCTACGTATAGCGTATGGTGTAGCGCGTGGGAATTGAATCCATGACATAACTATAACACAAAGGGAGGGCGCGCTGCTACTGCATCATTGTCGTATAAGGAACTATTCAATCACGTATTCCACTTAATTAGATAACAAAAAGGAAATTAGAATTCTCCTATTCGTAACTTTCGAGAGCACAATTTAAATCGCAAATATTATCTGCCTTTTAATAGGTGAAGTCAACCCAACATTTTAGTTCTTCACTATCGAAAGAAAATCATTTTTCGTGGACGAATTGTGGACCCCCATCTTTTTGTCACGCCAACGTTGACCTCCGTCGAGTCTCCCGTGGGCCCCTAGGGGGCCACTTTGGGAACTAATGGTTTAAACTAACCGTAGGTTCACGCTTAAATTCCCAAGAGCATAGGCAGGGGTGTATCGCATCCAACATTTCGCCAGCTATGGTTTATCTGCAGGTAACAGCAAAAAGACCTATTGTCGTCTTCCGAACACATTTTGAGACTTGGTGTTGCTACTGAGAATAGAATTGTAGACTAGTAGAGCCTCGCTGATTTCAGCATGAATGGATGAATGGACCAGCTCGACCGGGGAAGGACTACCCTCTCACAGAATATCGACGTGAAATACCAGTATTCCTACTGTTATGTTTCCTTCGGTGAGTGAGAGTGCCGAAGGCCCAATCACCCCTTTCCCCCATTCCCGCTCCTTATCTTTCCCACTTCCTTTCCTAAAGGGTTGGCAACGCGGAAGTGATGCCTCTGATGTTGCAAGCGTCCATAGGCTACGGTGACCACTTACCATCAGGTGGGCCGTATGCTTGTTTGCTATAATAGAAGCATAAAAAAAAATTGACTAAAACCCCAGTACTTCTGCCCGACTCGGATCGAACCCAAGACCTCATACGCAACAGTGGCATTCACAACCGACGCTTTTAATAAATAAACCACAATAATATAGATTAAAATTAACCTTTCAAACCGCGGTGGCACACCGGTGGCCATACAATATATTTTTAATGATGTCATATATTCTTAGACTTGATAGACTACACTATTATATGTATACGGATATTAATAAGTCGAGGCGCTCATAGCCAGTTGCGCTCACTGTTTGGTAAACGATTAGCGAGGTTAAGAAACGTTGGGTGCGGTCAGTCTATAGATGGGTGACCGCTTAGTGGTATTTCATCTGAGCGTGTCCGTGCTTCGGAGGGCACGTAAAGAGTTGGTCCCGGTTGTTGTCAAATTGACAGCAGTCGTTAAGCCATGTCAGAGGCCTACGGGCGGCTTGAAAAACTTGACAACAGGTTGGACACTAACCACATGAAAAGAAAAGAAGAACTATAAAATTAAAACTTTCCCTCGTCGGTCGTATTGTTAGTTTTTTACAATAAACCTCGCTAGAATCCTTTTAACTTTTTAAGTATACACAGTAGTTTTATTTAAACGCACCTATAACATTCACATTAACGTAAAGCAATATTAATAAAAGTTAAGTAAGTAACCAAATTATCCTCACTAAATAAACAAAATAAAAACAATTGAACATAATAACAACAGTTTTCGTAGCTGCGTAGGTAAATATTTACCACGGTCACCCACACTAATACAAACGGCGCCTAGTTGCTTGACCTCGGTCGACGACCGTTTTCGTTACCACAAGCCACGGCGCGTCATCCGATATGTGATATGTCCATCGTTATGTAAAAACCGGCAGTATTGATTTTCGTACGATGCGACCGATTAACTGTCCGAGTTTATTATCGAACCAGTTAAATAGGGTTGACTCTAATGCGTTATCTATATCAAGGAGGCGGCGGAGCGGGAGAGGGATCGCTTAAACCTAAATCCCCAACCGCAGAACCGGGCGTCGGAGGGCGCGAGATGACCTCCAGCCACCCTGAGGTTTGACCTGGGGGTGGTGGGCTGCGTGGGCCTGCTCGCCACCCGATCAGCACCAGGTCTGAGAGGCAGCGTGCGTGTTCCCACGTGCGCCTCTGTATCGTGTCTTGTCCCTCCCAGGGGGACGGTAGAGAAAGTATTTCTCTGTAGTGGCCTGCCGTTTTACACGGCGGGCCGAAACCACGGCGGGATCGCGATTCCATGTGAAAGCGATTCGTGCAGCCTCGCCGTTTATGGTTATGTTGAGGAACACCGTGGTAGGTTTAGGGCCGTTCCCAATAACCTATCCTCAGTAAAAGATATCTTGCTATCAATGATAAACAGTATATTTCTAACTATCGTTAGTTTGCGTCCCACAAGTAGCGGTAATGGCTATCTATTCATCGACATCGATAGGTAGGTTTAGCTATCTGGCCCTCTCTTGCGTTTCGTAACATCAAAACCTACTAAAAATAATAAAATGTAAAAACTATCATTTTCACATATTTTTCCGGAATCAATTAAAATTGATTAATCAGTAGAACTAGCAATATGTTAATATTAAATAAATTGTTTTTAGTTAAAGTTTGAAATACCTTATTGATAATAATATGTTGCCAATCGCATTTTTGGCGCGCATATTTGGAAGAACAAAACGCCCGCAAATGTCACTTCAATCGAGAAGACTGGCGCTCGGCTCGGACGCATCGACCTTGTATTGTTGTTTATTTACATCGTGTTCGTACGTTTCATGAATGGTTAAATAAGTGAATTGTATTTGAAAAATATGTTTTATGAAATTCGTCTTCACAATCACTATCCTAGTCGGATAAATCCATTAACATTGACAAATCACTTTCACTAGACTCGGACATTATTATAAGCAAACAACAGAAACTATCGACTTGTTTTATTTATATAAATCACAGAACATTCATACTTTATATATAAATACACATAGATAGACGACTACTTATCGCTGCTTTTCGACGGATATACAATATCATTAACTTTAGTATTGATATTTACTGACAGATAACTGTCAACGCAATATTGGGACGCTCAGTGACGTATTTTAATACAAAAATCTATCGTTAGTAGGCGATAGAACCTCCCGTCGATAAATAGCGTTGGGCGGTAAAACATCCTATCCTGTAGTAGGTTATTGGGACATTACAACCGATGATAGATACGTTTTACTATCTTTAGTAGGCTAAAAGTGACGATAGATAGATTATTGGGAACGGCCGTTAGTCGGTATTACCGGGGTATCTTTTCCCTGGTGAGCCCGACATAAGCATAAGCCCGATATAAGCATTCCGCCTTTACGTTACGTTAAAAAAAAAAGAAAAATGCGTTATCTATACTAATATTATAAAGCTGAAGAGTTTGTTTGTTTGGTTGAACGCGCTAATCTTAGGAACTACTGTTTCGAATTGAAAAAATATTTTTTGTCGGATAGTTTTTTTATCTAGGAAGATTATAGGCTATATAACATTACACACTACCCACGGGGGCGGCGCAGTAATCATAAACGCGGGTGAAACCGCGGGAACATCTAGTCTATACTAATATTATAAAGCTGAAGAGTTTGTTTGGTTGAACGCGTTAATCTCGAGAACTACTAGTTCGAATTGAAAAATTCTTGTTGTTGGATAGTTTATTTATCGAGGAAGGCTATATAACATCACGCTACGACTCACGGGGGCGGCGCAGTAATCATAAACGCGGGTGAAACCGCGGGATCATCTAGTTATTTATATGGACACAAGAGTTTTGCTGCACTGATGGCGTAGTGATTTAAGTAGTCACCTTGCCAATGTGCCGAGAGTTGTGGGTTAGATCTTCACACGGGACAAGTATTTGTATGATCCACAAATATTTGTACCCAGGTGATATTTTTGTCCGATGTTTGAATGTTTGTAGAGTCCCATACGGGTGCTGCCTGTAAGAAAAAAAAAACTTGTGTCTATAACAGCTGAACAGGGTTCGCCAGTTCAAATATCTTGGGCACTATGTTACCGACGGTCTTGAAGACCAAACTGATATTGAAAGGGAGCGGAGGGCATTGGCGATCAGGAGTAACATGTTGGCCCGCAGATTCGCTCGCTGTAGTAAGGAAGTCAAAATTACGCTTTTCAAAGCATACTGTCAAACTTTCTACACGAGCAGCCTGTGGGTCAAATATACTCAGAGGTCTCTCAGTGCCTTCCGCGTCCAATATAATAATGGCTTTAGGGTGCTATAAGGGTTGCCCCGCTTTTGTAGAGCCTCGAAAATGTTTGCAGAATCGAGAGTCGATGGCTTCCATGCTATAGTCCGCAAACGGGTGGCTTCCTTACTTACAAGAGTGAGGAGTAGTACTAATGGCATCTTAAAGGTCATTTCGGAAAAGTATGACTCCCGACATAATGAAGGGGTTCATTCGAGTCTTGGTTTTGTAGCTTGATCTTTTTTAAATATGCACTAACATAGCGTAAGAAAAATTGTTACTAACATTATGGACTCTGTCTGAATAAATAAATATATTATTATATTATAATATAGTTGGAGATAATATTATAAATTCGAAAGTATGTATCTTACGTGGGGGCCAGTCAGTGCAGACCGGCGACACTTCGACCCAGTGGGATCTTTTGTGTCGACACTCTCCCAATAACGACTGCCATAGATGTTCATGGCAGCCGGGACCGACGGTTTAACGTGGTCTCCGAGACACGGAGCAGGCGATAATTGTCAATCAATACGCGAATTACTCTGTCTGTCTGTTACCTTTTCACGGCTAAACCGCTCAAGCGATTTAGACGAAATTTGGTACAGATATAGGTTAAAATCTGGGGAAGGACTTTTTAATTAAGTAGATACCACGAGGGTGAAGCCGCGCGCAAAAGCTAGTATGAATATACAAACACTTTCAAAATATTAAAGCGCTATAACTTTATATATATCGTTGGATGGCCTTACTGAGATCTCGAGTTTGATCTTATCACACATCTGTATTTTTTCCTTGTTTAAAAGACAACTGGCCTTACAGTCGGTTGCATATGTTAAATTTTCTATACTAATAAACTGTTTATTCAAAACATTCCAGATTCTGCCTGCAGGTCTTATTTGTCAATCGGTAAAGGCTTGCGTCCAGGCACTACACTTCATCATTATGCCTGAATATAGATAAGCTGTCATATTAAATTGCCTAATTCGTTAAATAGCTAACTCGATGCAAGCACATACTGAGATAAACACTACACTCCTATATATGCGACATATCGCCGCTTAACCTTGACTCTTGCCTTGATACTCGATAAAAACAAAAATATCCGGCGCCGTATTTCTTACCAGAAGTTACTTTATAAGTCTATGGACGTCGGTGACAACATTCTTTACCTACCATTATATACGTATAGCTGTATTTCCGCTCGCATAATACATGTCTCCTCCGTTTGTCTCTTGTTTGATATTATTTAATGATGCTTGACGAAAATTCCGCCGTATTTCTGTCGCAGGGCATGTATTACTTTAATATTTGTGTAGACATTATTGTTAGTTTGCTTAACGTTAGCGGTTCTTCACGAATTAAGATAATATTGTGTTGGAAATTAGGTCAAATTTAATTGGCAGTGTCGTGTAAAATTTATTGCAGAATAGTAACGCGCGTAATTGCTTTCGAATGATATTCGAATACTTCAGAGTGCCTAGTGCGAGTTTGTTTTACGTTGACGCGATCGACACGTTCATGACGTTCGGCACTCCGATTGGCCCCTCCAAGCTCTTAACCAATCAGAGAGCAAAACACGTTAAACGTTTCGATTGCGTTAGCGTAAAAACAACTCTCACTTGACACCACGAGCACTACTTTGCTTGGCTAAAGTTGATGCGCACATACTTACGTATGTCTGTTTCTTAAGATTACTATTAATATTGTTAAGCTAGAATATTTATAAAGTATTTCTTTTTTTTTTTATTTACGTCTTAAATTGATGATGACCCTTTTCAAAAAGCTCCCCATATAACCTAATATGCTCGTATTATGAACTGCTTTACGTCGGTATTTAGAATAAACCCTAAGAGCACTCTACTGCAAATAAAATTTCTTATAAATGGTCTATCGCCGTTTAATTTAGTCCGATATGCAACACATCGCACGTCACAGTTAAATTGAATTAAGTCGTAAATCGATTATTGTGTCAATATAACTTCATTAATAGATTTAGCCATTTCGCAAGATTCCATAATCGCCAGGCCTAAACTTAATTACTACAGTAAAAGCTAAGTTATATGTGTAGGTAAACAATATTGTTTGTATGTAATGTAAATGTGCGTAGCCGTATGTACACATAACTAGCTACAAGCTGAGCAACTTTTTTTTATTTTTTTTTATTTTTAACCTGCATAAAGATCTCCTCCTTTTGGGGTCTCAATTCGACTGTATGTTTTTTTATATGTATGTTTGTTACGCGATTACTACGCGACGTATTATTTTTTTGTTTGGTAGGTCACACTTCAAAGGTGGTCTCATATAAACGTTATCGAAAAAGATTTTTGAATATCAACTCAAATAAATATATTATACATTGATGACGTTTTGGTTTTTGTGATTCCATTCAGCAAAAATTTTCTACGTTTTATTTTAAGTTTGTATATGTAGGTATAGTCTTGAGATGGTTTTTGTTTTATTGTTCTAAATATTAACTTGATAAGTGTTGTTGTGGTCGTATCATCGATGATCTGTTTTCGCGGGCGTACAAGCCCTGGCCCAAACTGCCTATGTCTAGCCACGTAATTTGTTCCAATATTATACGACTCTACGTAAGTGGAATAATCTTTAATAAAGTGCATGACGGATAATGGCATCCTGTATGATTACAATGCACATTGAACGTTAGAATACTAATCGTATTTTACACACGCCAATGGCCATTGTTACTAACTCCGGCTTATAACAGCGCCGCACCCGATTTTTACATATAGACTTGTTCCGGCATATCCTTGCGCTCGCGAGTTGTATTAAGTTTCACGTAATAGGGAATTTTTGACTATCCACTTCGTTGCTACCGAGTTTTTGTAAGAGAAAACCGACTAACGCTACACATAGCATTAGTAGGTTTTGTGTTAGAAAGTAAGAGTCTTACTTTCGTCTATGATATTATAAATGCGAAAGTACGGTTGTATTGCCCTTCTTTCTCTTGGCAACGGAAAAACACATCGACATGACTTTTTGCACTAGGAAATAAGCCTTTATAATATTGTCTTACGTTTATGTTTATGTAACATGTAGTATACAACTGTTGCTGCAGTTTTAAAATAATCCGCCCTAAAATTCGATTTAAGTAGTTTGATTTATAAAGTGGCCTATGTTATTCTCCGGCTCAAGTTTATGCGTCTGGGCCATAAACATGAGCTGAAGCGTCACAAAGGCATGGAGCCTCTATACGTTACTCCCAAAAAAAACCCCCGTTGGATAATTATTTTCCCTTAGATCCAGAAACTAGTTAACAATAAATCATAGTTTAACGTGCTTTTTCTTTTTTTTAGGTTTACATCACGTGGAAACATCAGCGAAAACAGGCTTGAACGTCGAAGAGGCGTTCGTTTTAGTCGCCCAGGAGGTATACAACCGTATACAAACAGGTGAATACAAGGTGGAAGACGGATGGGATGGCATTAAGACTGGTTTCAACCGACCCAACGGTATGGACTTCAATTTGCTCGAAGCTGAAACAGTACAGTCAACATGCTGCTGAGTAAAAGTGTATATATGACTCACCAGTTTAGTTATATACAATGTGTAAGCATAATTTTATATATAACGTCCTTTGAAAATACCTGCTCAAATTTTATATGACTCAGGACATGTCTATGGTTAAGATCGAAAATACACTCTAACGTCTAAAGCGTCCCTTTCAATTATGCGTCAAACGTTGCGTTTAACTCATTGCTGCATACATATGAAGCGACTGGTACGCTTTCATTTATGCTGAACGCGGCGTCAATCGCAGCGTGAAACGCGGCGCTTTAGCCGCCAAATGAACGTGTAAATGAACCGAGTGTTTAAAGGTACGAACGGAACTACGGATCGCTATACTAATATATTTTTGCTTCTGTGATATAAGATGAAACACACTGCATAACATCGAAACTGCGTTATTAGGTAACTTAATTGTCACGCGTCATGTCGCTCTGTTTACTGCAATGCAGCTCTGCATTGTGCGGTCTTACCTTTAATGTTTTCGCACTTATATCATCCCGGCATTAGTATCACTTAGTCTCTATCCGCTTGAAATTGTTTTGTATAAAATTCTAACTTGACTTATCGTCTCTGTTTTGTTTGTGTTGACTGGCTATATCGCTCGGTCTTGCCTCTCCAGGTCGCTAAAGGCATAGGGCACGATGCATTGGTGGTATATCTCTTTACATACCAAAGCTCACTCAAGTGACATTAAGCCGTCAATGAACTGTCATTCAGCTGTAACAACGCTGATACCTTGGTGATAATGAGCCGATGACTATAGACATAAAGGCTAACCAATAAAAAAGGTATCCGATCTCTTATTTGGGTGATATTGCAAATCAATATTAAAGATAAATACATTTTAATTGTGATTATTTTCAGTTATACGCGTTCTGAGTGCCTTATTTGAAGCAAGTATTTTCAGAGTACTCTATATACTTATATAAAGATGTAGATTAGGTGTGTCATCTGCTGTATAACTCATGTGCAGGCTGGGTATTGAAGGTTTTAGGGACATGATGGACTTTCAGAATAATTTTCTTCCGATATGGGCCCGGCCAAAGATGGCCACTAGAATGAAATGTCAACTGCCGCAAAATAAGTTGATGTAGAATATCCTTTCTGTGCTATTAGTAGAGCAGTGGTTTTAGTCCCTTGAACTGCTGCGCGCAGTGACTCCATATTTTTTTTTTTAGTTTTCGACCCTCTTTGTTTCTCCTAATCGTGCTACCACTCGCAGACCATAATAACGTGAACATATTATGTTTGTTCCCCCGTCTGAATAAAAACCAGGAAAATAAGCCTGGAACTGAACATTATAGTTCGAATCAAGATTATTTTTACTACGAAACTAGCTTGAGTGACAAAGCTGTATAAGCGTTGAAAGATCAACATTGCTATTTTTAGAATATCATTTAATTGATGTTGATCGTTCCGCATTCTATTCCGAGAACTTGTTCAGTATAGGACGTCCCGCTAGGTGCGCACGTGCAGACATTGTGCGCAATTATCAATTACGAGAACTATCTTTTATTTCATGTTTATATTTTTAATATCAATATATGGTCGGAAACAATTAGTATTTATATGGTCTGTCTGATGCTATATGCTTAAGGATGCTTCATACTCGTGTCGCCGATCCTTTAAAATCCATCTTTGTTTTTAAAGATGATGAGAATAATAGCGTCTGTTGAGGGACGCATGACAAGGAGTCATTTCATAACTGTCTGTACAGGGGTTACGTCTGTAGAAGGAAATACCTATAACTCGTATGTTATGACAGTTTTATTTTTTAATTCCGCTGTGTCTGTAGGTCTGCCATATATTCTGCCTGTATCATGTCATTTATAGTTTTACTTATAAACATTATTTTAGTTTTTGATGGTCATCAGCTTAGCTATTTTTTTAACGAGTCTTGGTAGTATATGGTTTGTTTTTATAAGTATCTGGATATGGTTATTTTCTTCTGGCTTATGACCGTCACACCGCATTTGACCTAAAGAGTAATAAAATTATGCCATAGCAATATGTGTAACATACAATAAAATAATGTAATCAATTATAACGATTTAGGAGATTAGCGTTCTGATAAATGAAATCAAAATAGTTCATATAATTAGATCAGAATAATTATTAACTAATTATAATTTTAAAACTCGTGCATATATTGAACGAGGTCTGTATAGATTTGCCATTTCAACATAATTCTCAACATTACATAAATAAGATTATTTTTACATTTTTTAATTTATGCTATTAAAATAATGTTTATAAGCGAACTGTCAACATGCAATTTTACCTTACCCAATCCGTACCACAGAATATATTCGAATTAAAAAAGTACCTACCTACTATTTATTCATTTGCTCAATATAAAATGATGAGCTAAAACGTTAATAACTTATCATTGAACTGGAAAAACGTCATTTGCAATGCAAATATGAAATATTTAAATATGCAATATATTCGTTTGTACAAGGTTTATTTATGGCAATCGGTAGAAATACGTCGATACACATTTCCTGTGTCTAATCAACCAAAAAGTGTGATCAATGACGTTTGTGATAACACTATGACTAACCGGAAGTTGAATGAATGGTTCTTTCATTCATTCAATATGGCAGCGTTTTAGTAACAAGACACCCAACTGGGTAACATTGGCCATGCATAAAATATATTGCAAAGAAATGTATACCATTTCTACTCAAAAAATTAAAACTATTTTTAATAACCTTGTAATACAGTTTAAATGTAATAGCATTTTGCTATAAAGAACTCGATAACGAGGTGAATGTAAATATTGTAAAAAAATATATAGCCCATATTATATAAAGTATATTGTATAAAATTTATGATCCAAATGCCACACATTTTGATTGGACCAACTTACTAGGCACGCCTATGATTTTAAAACGAGTCGAATTTTTGTCAGTGGTCGCTTGTATTTAATTTTAAGCTTGAAATACGGGTCGTTAGCATATGCTGACGTATACTAAGAAACACACATATGTTTTAATCTGTTGCATTTCCGCACGTCATGAATCGCTCAATCAGTGCAAACCGTGACTGGTCTTGATCGCCACCCACTCCCTAACGTCTGACCCGAACATAATGATGACTCAAAAATGTTTTTAACTTTACCTGTATTGTGGCCAGCTACATAACAGCCAACAAGTGAGAAACGGCAATGTCACGTGACCTTGAGGTCAAAGATCAAAGGTCATAGTCATTTCGGAGGTATATCGACTATGCTGAGTCGAATGGCGTTGACCGTGAGTCTCTAGCTCTTCGGTTCTTGAGTTGAAAGTTGTATAACAGACAGACGGACGGACAAAGCTGTTGTATAAGAGTTTTCTCGAACTCTAAAAACATATGAGACGCAAGACTGCACAAATTTTATTAACAAAGCATGTGATTTGTTAATAAAGTTTGTGCAGTCTTGCGTCACGTCAGACGGCGCACGAGACAGCGAGTCCGCTCGTATTACACGTGCTTGGGCCATGGTCATTATGAACGATAATACCACAAATATATCGAGAGAAAACATATTGCTTGATATTGAATTTAATGTATGAATAGCAACCAGTAGATTTAAATATCGATTGACCACACAGGAACGTGCAAATATACAATTTACCAAATCGAATTTAAACCTGTCAATTCTTGGAATGTTAGAAATCATTGAAAACCTATTGTGTCTGGCCGCCGGTGTGTCGCAGCGACTCAATAGGTTAACAAGATCGGTTAATACGAGTCCCATCAAAAGTGGCATTTGGACCGCTTTATACATTGCGCATGTAATTGGAACCAAAGAATTCGAAAATGATCCCTACGATATTGTTTGTTTCATACTGTAGTTATACTTGTTTCAATATCATTTACTTAAACGTAAGTTAAATATAATACTGTACCTGCAACAGCCTGTATAATCGTAAAAATGTAATTAATTTAGTCATAAAACCAATATAGGTTATGGTTATGATTATCTATGGAATTTGACTTTGTCATTCTTCAAATAATCTCTTCAGTGTTTTAAAATGGAGGCATAACATGTAGATTTTCTACAAATATGATATGTACCTATGTGTGTTTACTAACCCTATTTAAACTGAAATATTGGGCCCCTAAAATAATCTCTCACGCATATACCTATACATATATATAATTATTTTTATACTTAAATTAAAGTAAACTTAGTAAATCTGTAAGAGATTGACCTCTTACAGATGTAATCTATTAATTTTATAAAAAAAGTAATGGCCGTCCTTATATTTGCGGACATTGATAAAATATACATATGCGTGACTTTTTTTAATGACTTGAGTTTTAAATTTCGAAGACAGGTGTTACCAACTACATAGGCTATTATTCGTTCTATAACTTCACAAAAATGTAATTAAGTTATTAATTTAGTTTTATTTATAATTAATACTTTTCATCCACCTACATTTAGTAGAAAATGGGTTAATGGACTATATTAACATAGGCAAATAATTAGAAATTTCTCGATACTAAACCATGATTTCAGCGCAGCACAAAACACCTTTCCTTGCGCATATTCTCACAGTACATAGTTACATACATCTCAGATCTATTCACAAGTTGTCTAAAACATAGTAAATCTCTTGAAATTTCATCAAAAGTAAGGCACTGGTATGCGTAATACAATTTAAGAAATGTTCTGCGTAACATTCGCAAGTTACATAATTTTGAATAACTAAGATCATTGCGTAAGACTAAAAGATAACAACAATAATGTATTCTAAAGACAATATTTAGGATTGTCGAAAAAAAAAATGATTTGAATGTTATATTTTAATCTTATGTTCACGGTTTGTTTTATTTGAGTAGCTTATAATATGCTGTTATAATAATGCTTTATATGAAGTAAAGATTTTTTGTTAGTTACTTGTTATTTTATTAAAAGATTATTATTTTCACAGCCTGATTTTCCTTTAAAATGCGTCATTGAAACATTCCTACTTAGCGCACGGCAGTAGTAAGTATATACTCAACCGAAAACATCCCACGAAACAATGCAAGAAAAAAATGGCGCCCTTCTTCCTGTCAGCGTAATCGATTACTACTGAGTCTTTTATTATTTAAGCCCAGCTTTACAGCTCCTGTTGTCAATAAAAATAAATAATAACATAACGCATGCTTTAGACACTGATAAATTCGTCCATTAACCCACGGAATTTTGACTTAAGATGTCACCTAGTCTGTCAAAATGCCTTGGTAGCGCTATTGTAGTGAATGCGACTACCTATTACTTATTCTCTATTCATGGGTCAGGCAAAGTTCTATTGGATTTCCCTGAGGAATTTTCTGTATCAGTACGGCATATGGCAACGTGTAAATCTATACTAATATTATAAAGCTGAAGAGTTTGTTTATTTGTTTGGTTGAACGCGCTCATCTCAAGTTTGAATTAAAAAAATATTTTAGTGTTAGATAACCCGTTTATCAAGAAAGGCTATATAACATCGACTAATAGGCGCAGAACATCAATAAAAAATTATACAAACACGTAAAAAAATTTCTTATGTACCTAAAGCAGACGAAGTTGCGAGGGTCAGTTAGTATGTAATATTTTTTATATTTCTTTTTGTCCTGCATGGAGGTCATCCGTGATAGCGTAGAGGGAGACCGTAAGAATGCTATGCAGATGCCTCAAATTCGATTTCAAGACACGCACCTCCGAGTTTTCTAAGCTATGTATAAATCGAAAAGCTTTATCACTCACTTTATCGGTGAAGAAAATCATCGTTCTGAAACCCACATGTTTGGTAGTTAGCCGTAAAGTTCTTGAAGATTTATTAATTTACCTACTTCATTAGAACGGCCGCAGGCCATTTATATTAAATCCTTACACACCGACAATATGTGCTTGCATTCATCCGGAAATATATCACACTGAGTGTTGTCCACAATGAGAGCGTTGAGTGTGGCGAGAGAGAGAGACATATCTTCGCCTATACCTAGGATACAGTTAGTGGGAGATCACACTCACAACTTATGACGCAGTAATGGGTAGTAGCGTAGTGCAATTTTTATCGTTAGCTTATCAATGTAGGTACCTATTTTCCTGTGGTTATCCCCGACGATATCCGAATATGCGCAGTGGAATCATTCAGACAGTAGATAAGTTTGTGTTACTTAGATACAATTACATAAATTGCGCATTAGTAATTAAGATCATAACGCCAGACAGTGGGTCAAGTAAATGACCTAATTTCTATTAGGCGAGAGTTATTAGGGCATAAATGTAAGATATCATGTGTGTATGCCATTCAGTAACATACACGTAATGTGATATTATAGTATTCATATCATTAATTAAATCCTTACTAATATTATATGCGAATGGGAGTTTGTTTGTATGTTACGCTGTCTCGCCTTAAGACTGCGCCGAGCGTAAGACAAATAATGACAGAGCTCGTGCGGCGCATATTCAAATCGGCGCGCGGCTACCATAGTAAAATTGTATGGAGGATTTGAAGTGCTTTTTTGATAAATATAATAATAATAATAATAAAGTATTCATTTCTCAACTTTACAGATACATTTGTACTACAATACAAAGTAAGTGTTAATATAATACGGTGAAATTGGTTAAAGTTGTAGATAACAATTAGGACATGCATTTATTTTAATTTTGAATTCCTTACAAGCTAAAAATAAGAGGGAAGGTAGTTGTAAATAATTTGTTTACAAAAAATATTTACTCTGCACCTTAACTAGGCTTAGCCTGTGTCTTAAGAGACAGTGATCGGTATAAGTTTCACAATAATAAGATTTGTACAATGACTTCAATATGATATAATTAGGAAATCAACATAGAAAAGGATTAAGGATTAAAATAATGTGTGTGCGTGCGTGCGTGCGTGCATGTGTGTATGCGTATGCGTGTGTGTGTGTGTGTGTGTGGGTTGGCGTGTGTGTGTGTGTGTGTGTGTGTGTGGGTTGGCGTGTGTGCGGTTGTGTGTGTGTGTGGGTTGGCGTGTGTGGGTTGGCGTGTGTGTGTGTGTGTGTGTGTGCGTGCGTGCGTGTGTGTGTGTGTGTATGTATGTATGTATGTATGTTTAAGTGCGGGAGTTAGAGAGTGTCATACACTTTTATTAAGCGATGTAGCAGAGTAGGCTTTCTGTGGCGGTGTAATCCTGGGCTAGCAACCAATCGGATAATTTACTTTTTAGAGAGTGAGTGTTTAAATCTAATATATAAAGCTGTTTATGTATTTTTTTGTAAATGTATGTGCATAGTATGTAGAATTGGTGCTGAACGAATGTGGTCTTGTGTTTGCTACTAAGAAGAGTATGCCTTCGTTGTAATGGGTCGGATGGCCGAGTGGTCGTATGAGTCCTAAGGACACATCGTAGTATAAACAATTGACAAACAGTCAAAACCTTACAATCAGAGTATAAAAGTGCTGTATCTTTATTGTCAACCAATAACTTAAATAAATAATAAAATAGGATAGATTTCTACTGTTATAAGCTAAAAATCTCGTAACACAAGCTTACGTTTTTGCAAATTTACGTAACTTTGTAGACGAAAATATTTATTATTTTAAATTTTTTACACGGAGTAATTGTAAACACATTCATTGTTATGGTAAATGTATATTTTAAATTTGTATTTTAAAAAAAGTGTTGATTTTATTCACTTATCTGTAACCGCCTGTTTAGGCACATTTCGTTCGGCGCAGTCTTAACTACTCGACCGATCATCATGAAATTTCGCATACACGTTATCAGCGGTACAGAAAAGAACATAGTGCCTACCTTTAGAAAATATCAGCACAATTTACATGAACGCATGCGAAGCGGCAAGCAAAATCTAGTAAGTAGATATTTCAATTATATTAATATATTTAACAAGCTGCGCGCTGCGGTTTTACCATATATATAGTCCACCACGCTGGCCCAATGCGAGTTGGCAGACTTCACATATCTTCGAGAACATTATGGAGAACTCTCAGATATGCAGGTTTCCTCACGATGTTAACCTTCACCGTTAAAGCGAGCGATAATTAATTATTGAATACGCATATAACTTCGAAAAGTCAGAGATGCGCGCTTTGGGATCGAACTCGAGACCTCTGTGTGGCAGTCCAACGCAACGACTTCCACTTGGCTAATTATTAAAAAAATGTTTTAGTAACGCAGTGTAAATGAATGTGACTGTTCCCTACGCTTGAGGTCTGGGGTTCAATTCTCGGTTTGGGTAAATTCCTATAGAGGTGTAACTTAAAGTATTTAAAGCAGCAGCATTGAGTTTGGAACTGTATTCGGTAGACGGCTTCAGGCTCACCCCTGTTACCTTGGACCTAAAACCTTTATCTAGCGAAAATATGGTGTAGGTAGGTAATACATCTCTGCCTATCTCTTCGGGGATACAGGCGTAAGTAAGCCTATGTATGTAGAAATTAAGGGTTGAACGTCACGTGATAATTAGGAGAGCATGTTTAAATCAAATGAGCCCTGGGATTGGGCAGCATTGTTCTATATCTTTGCGTTCATGTTTATTGGAATATCTAATATGTTAGTCTGTTATCTATAGGTACGGAAGGTGACACGCAATGGCCACCAGTCACGAGCTGACTACCGACTGCACAGATGGCCAAATTTTTAAGTGGTCGCTTCACCACAGCCAGGTATTGAGTGTAATGTTGGATGTCCGAACCTCACGTGTGGGATTTTTTAATAATTTCTGTGTCGCAGTGTACTTTACAAACATTCAAACAACGGCCACAAAGAACATCCAGAATCTACTCATAAAACTTATAGTAAGACCTGTCTACTTAATGTGGCTAAACTATATGTACCTACCTATATGTATCTCTCTGTATCGTGTATATGGTTAAGCTTACTGTTTAAATTGGTTATGGTTACGATTGTGGCGTATGTAGGTATATACGAACAAACAACATAATTATAAGTTTATGAGGACCTGGAATCGAACGGAGCTAAACCGTCAAACAGTCCATAGGCCAGCCCGCTTCACGTCGTTAAGAAAAAGGATGGTTCGCTACGCGTGTTTGGCGATTACAGAAGATTGAACGCTGCTACAGTACGCGATCGCTACCCTATTCCGAGAATTCAAGATTTTACGTACCAGCTACATGGGAACAAAATCCGTTCAAAACTAGATCTTAAAATGGCGTACTTCTGGATACCTATCGAAAAAGAAGAGGCTGCGAAGACGGCCATAATAACCCCCTTTGGCCTCTTCGAGTTCAACTGTATGACGTTCGGCTTACGCAACTCCGGCCAAACATTTGAACGTTTCATGCACGAAATACTACGAGGGCTCGACGACAACGTATTCTGTTTCGTCGATGATTTACTAGTGCACTCAGAAAACCCAGAGGATCACAAGCGTCACTTACAACAAGTTCTCGAACGACTTAACAACTGCGTCACTCTAAACACCGATAAATGTGAGTTCGGCAAAAGACAAGATACAGTTCCTCGGCTATGAAGTTACACCGGACGGAATCAAACCCGCAGAAGAACGCATTCAAGCCATACTTACGTTTCCCAAACCAACTACAGTGCAAGAGTTACGAAGATTTTTAGGCATGATCAACTTCTACCGTAGCTGCCTACCCCATCAAGCCGAATACCAAAATTTACTAAACAAGTATCTACACAATAGCAAGAAAAACGACAAAACACCTATACAATGGGCACATGAAGCTGAAAAAGCCTTCGAGCAATGGCGACAAAGCATACTAGAGGCCACTATATTATCGCACCCAATACCTAACGCCCCGTTATGCTTACTAACCGACGCGTCTGACACTAGCTTCGGCGCAGTCCTACATCAGAAAATAGACAACGTGTGCAAACCACTCGTTTTTTACTCAAAAACAATGAGCGAGACGCAGAGAAGATACAGTGTATACGATCGCGAACTTCTAGTAATGTATACAGCTGTTAAAAACCTACGCCGACTGATAGCGGGCAACGAACTCATTAAATGTACGGATCACAAACCATTGACGTGCGCACTAACACGAACGCCGAGTAGCAGCGACACCCCGCGTCGAGAGCGACAACTTCATTACATAAGTCAATTCTGCACTAACATCAAATACATTCACGGTGATAAGACCGAAGCCGCTGCCGCGTTATCACGTATCGCGGAAATCAATCTACTGAACACAACGATGGACTACGACAAGTTATCTCAAGAACAAGAAATAGACGCGGAGCTACGCGATTGCATGAATAACCCTAGACTGAAGTTTTCCTGCGTAAACCTACCGGGAGTCAAACGACCTATTTGGTGCGAAACATCGACAGCGAACATTCGACCATACCTACCATTACCTTATGTAGTGTCGCAGCCTTCAAAGCACAACACGAACTAGGTCACCTCGGCGTTCGTACAACAAGAAAAATAATGACAACAAAGTTTTTCTGGCCATCTATAAACAAAGATATAGGCATTTGGGCCAAGACGTGCATCAGCTGTCAACGTGCGAAAGTTCATCGACACGTCATTAGCCCGCTCGGCGAGTTTCAACAATCATCCCGTTTTAAACACCTGCACTTGGACATAGTTGGGCCTCTCCCGCCGTCAGATGACTATAGATACTTAGTTACTATGATTGACCGCTGCACTAACTGGCCAGGGGTAATACCTAAACGTGACGTCACCGCCGAAAACGGTCGCGAAGGCCGTGTACGAGGGATGGATACCGTGGTTTGGATGTCACCTGCGACTTACTATCTGTAGTACACTTACTAACTATCTCCCTTGGTCTGCCAAGGGAGGCAGTTCGAATCGTCTTTATTTCAAGCTTTAATGAAGAAAATAGGCGTCAATCGAATACGTACTACTGCATTTCACCCGCAAGCTAATGGGAAAATCGAACGATGGCATCGATCTCTGAAAGCGGCACTGATGACAAGAGCAACCGATAACAGATGGATCAGTGAATTACGTACAGTATTACTAGGACTTCGCACCGCCCTACGTGAATACTCAACCGTAAGCCCAGCCCTGATGACATACGGATCAACAGTACGCGTCCCATCTGATTTCTTCGCACCTACCAAGCCAAACATTGAAGATGCGGCATTTGTCCATCAGCAGACTAAAACAATGTCGTCATTATCACCAACATCAACAAGGCGAGCGTCAAGGTCAAACACATTCATATACAAAAACCTCGGGACATGTACACATGTGTTTGTGCGCAACGACACCTTGCGCAGACCTGTCGTACCACCATACAACGGACCATATCAAGTACTTCAACGCAGTACCGATGGCAAGCACTTCACACTACAACTTTCGCTTCGCACCGCAGTAATTTCAATCGACAGGTTGAAGCCTGCCCATCTACTCAACGATGAAGACTCGCCAGAAAACACAACATCAACAAACACGCCAGCCCCGGACTCATCACCCACACCAATGCGGACAGCTTTATCACCTTCACCGCGAAATTTCTACGTCACCAGATCCGGCCGCGCGGTGAAACAAAAGGTACGCTTCGCTTAGGCGGGAGTGATGTGGCGTATGTAGGTATATACGCACAAACAACATAATTATAAGTTTATAAGGAACTTGGAATCGAACTGAGCATCATTCGTCTAACCGCGCCGAAACCAAGCGACGCGCGAAGGCGATCGAACGGAGCATCATAATTCATACGCATATAGTGTATGATTAATACGTCTAGCCGCGACGAAAGCAATCTACAGACTAAGCGACGCGCATCATCGTGATCTTCTCACCTTCATGGAGTGGGGGGTGGAGAGCCTTTAGAAGTGTGTCTCCTTAAGGCGGTTTTCACCGCGGCCCATTACAATGGGCCCGTCCTTGGAGTTTCTCGCCCTCGAGGCTGGCCAGCCGAGTGAGTCTCTGTTGAGAGAGGCCCAGCTAGCCGCCTACGAGAGGGCTGCGGTTCGCCTTCTGCGTGGAGTAGAGGTGACGACGCCCCACTCGAGGGAACTGGAATCAGCTCCCGAGCGGGTCGTTTCTGTCTCCTCCTTACCCACGTTGTTGTTTCGGGATGGGGCAGGGGAGCCACGTTGGTCAGGTGGGTGTGAGCTGAGCAGTCCGCCCGCTCAAACATCCGCCCTGCCAACCCGCTCACGAATCCCTCGATCGGCTGCCACTTGAGGTCCCGGTAGATGGTGGCGTTCCGTAAGTACCTGGGCGCGTCAACCACCCAGCGTAGGCAGATATTCTCGACGGTCTGTAGGCGTTTCCGCGTCGACCCCGCTGTCAGGTTGTACCAGGCCGGCCCCGCATATGTGAGGCGCGACCTGATGTACATATGTTTTGTAGATTGCGACTTTCGCTCGCAGCGGCAATCTGGAGGTCAGCAAGAGACGCAGCTTCGCCCGCGCTACCTTGGCCTTTGCGGCGGTCGACCGTACGTGTTGCACCACCATCATCAGGTTTCTGTCGATGGTGACGCCCAAGTAGCTGACCGTTGGCGACTAGGAGATTTCCTCCCCCATCAGCTGAAGGTGGTTGGACTATCCGTCCAGTCACCATCGCCTGAGTTTTCGACACGTTGCACTTGAGCCTCCACTTCTTCAGCCAGCCCAGAAGCGCTTCAAGTGCCCGGCTCATCTTCCGTGCAGCGTGTCTGGCGTTCCTGGAACTGGACAGGTACGCGGCATCGTCGGCGAAGAGCACCAACTTGACGTCGCCCACTACCGGGATGTCATCGGTGTAGTGGATGTACAAGGTGGGGGAGAGGCAGCTTCCCTGTGGGACCCCGGCCTGGATGGCTTTCTCCTCTGACGTGGCGTCCTTTACGGCCACGTGGAATGTTCTTCCTTGAAGGAAGGAAGCGATGACCGTGACGAGTCGTCGTGGGAGAGTGGACGTCGACAGTTTGTGGATGAGACCGTCATGCCACACCCTGTCGAACGCCTTCTCCATGTCGAGCATCACGGTCACCGTATACCCGCACTTATTCATCCACGTGGCCATCTCGCCCAGTACGCGAGTCAGCTGCAGCGTGGTGGAGTATTGGGCCCTGAACCCAAATTGTTCGGGTCTCGGCGTCAAGTGGGGGTTCATCCTCACCAGCAGTAGCCGCTAGAAGACTTTGGAAGTCGTCGAGAGGAGAGTTATAGGCCGGTAGCTCTCCGGCTTCCTGAGGTCCATGCCGGGCTTTGGGAGTACAATAACCCGACCCCGCTTCCAGATGGTCGGGAAGTGGCCGGTCGTCAGGATGGCGTTGAAGAGCTGGGTCGTCGCCAGCAGTGCCTTCCAGGGAAGTCGATGCAGCGCGGAGTTCGGGATACCGTCCTCACCAGGGGCCTTCCGCAGGTTGGTACGTCGGATCACCGCGGCCACCTATTGCGGGGTCACCAGCAGTTCATCCGATGGGACGAGGGGAGTCGAGAGGTAGGTCCGAACTGAGTCCTCTACCTCTTGTGAATGTTCCTCGTCCTGTACCTCGTGTGGAGTGAACTGCTGTTCGAGGCTGCACGCGATGATCTCAGCCCTGTCGCAGGAGGCCGTACTGCCCGAACAGGGCACGCGTGGGTTGGGCTCCACTGACAACTGCCTGCAAAGGCGTGTCAGCGAAGCTTGGTCTTCTTCCAGTTGGAACAAGCGATGCGCGAAGCTGTTTTCTATTTTTATACGTGGCATTATTTATAGTCGTTGCGCCGCACGCACACACGCTCAAGAATTCCTCGTAACATTGTATAATGTTATTTACTTGTTGCTGATTGGTGTAAACGATTATTGTACACATTAGTGCTAGCGTTAGGTACTTGTAAGAACAATAAATGGAATATAAGAAGGCTTACAACTTGTAAATATATTCTTTGTTGAATCAGTCTACGTGTTTCAATATAACCCCAGCTACGGACCTGGCTTATGCCTGTCGGCTAATCTATAACGCTAACGGTTACCAGCTACGGACCTGGCTCATGCCCGCCAACTGTTAATGCGTTAAACGATGAATACCCACATAATGCAACACGAAAGTAAAAAAGAAAGAATATTTACAGCCCAGACATTTACTTCATTTTTAATTAACTAATACCTCAAGTGAGTAAAGTACTTGTTATCTAATGAAACTAGGTAACTGCGGCACCTACATTTCTTCAACAGTTAATAAATTATGTTGCGTAATTAGTATTCAACTCGCACTCCAGTTTTCTGCGTGCCTAGCCATTGTAACGAATAAGATAATATGCTACAATCGTTACGTAAGAACGAGAGCTTTCTAAGCTTTCTAAGTCTTCGTTACTTTCGTGAATGTAACTTAAATATATTAATCCAGTGGTGGCAGTGGTGTGACCCGCATGCACGACTGGTGATAGTAAGATACGGCTTTCGATTCTCGATATGGCAAAATAATTTTGAGATTTTGTATAAAGAAACTCTTTGACATTAAATTTTTAATGGGTTTTAAAACGAGGAGTCTTTTATAAAATAAAATAAAAGTCCAATGTATTATCCGCGTCAAAGATATTGTAGAACGAATATCTTTCGCGACGCACTATACTCCATAAATAGGGATGGCCCTACGACATGACAGACATCATCCGTAACATCGAATTACGTATTTCAGAACGGTATAAAATGTTAAAAAGCAATATTATTCTTTATTTAAAAAGAAGTGTAACAATAGTTACGTTCCTTGCCTTCTCGCGTTATCAAACATAACCACAGCTTAAATCAGGATGACACATTTTATTTATGAATGAATGTGTGAAATGAATGAATGAATGTCCGTGACAAGAAAACTGTTTTCAATTATAAATTGTTCTAAAGAACGTGTATTAAAGTAGTAGGTACTTTAATACACGTTCTTTGTACAAATATAAATTTAAGTATTGTTTACTATTTCTTTTGTTTGATTTATAGATATAATATAATAAATTACAATAATTATACAAAAAGCAATGAGAATAATAACATTCATCGATAATTTATAATCGAATATAGTCAACATAGTCCGGACCCTCGATATAAGTGTCACAGGTGCCAAGCTATATTTTACGGAGTATAGGGTTATTCCTGTGTCGCGGGAGACTTAATATTTAAATAACGGACACATAAAACACTCGGACTCCGAACAACTAATTGTGGATCACACAAATTTTTGTCCCATGTTGGGATCGAACCCACAACAGAGGCAATAACTTAAACTAACAACTACGCCATCTGTGCAGTCAAAAGAACTGTGTGGGATAGAATGATTTCTAATAGACATTCAGGCAGGTACTTTTAAAAATTACACTAACTAATATATTTAGCTATCTCCGAACTGAATAGCTGTCAAGTCCTTGATCACTAATTAAACTTTGATTAACGGCCTTTCGCCGTTACTTGACTGTTATAGTTATGTTTATAGAAACATTTCATTTTCTGATTATTCGCTAGTTAATATTTAGCTACCACTTAAATATTTGAGATAGTTTTATGAATACATGTGTATATTATGCAAATTTCTACTAAAGGAACGTATCCAAAACGTAAAATTTGTTACCTAGGGATTTTGCCCATACCACGCGACCCATTTTTCAATTTTTACCCCGTCCTTCCCTTCGGTGGTAGTATATACCAAGACAATAATAATTAATATGGTTATAAACATTTTTTTACAAACAGATTGTTACAAAACATTAATTTACTGATATTTGTAAATATAGCTCGAAAGAGCGCGAAATTTCCACAGATGTTTAATGAAAAGCTAAGACCCGGGTTTGGCAAAGTAAACAATTCTCAGCAGAGAGCTCATCGCCCATCGGGCACGTGCCAAAATGTTGTGTTGCACTTGCAGATCTCAACATGTGCCCGATAGATAGACATGGGATCGTTCGCAAGTAGCTCCAAATAATATCTATCCGTTACAATGTATGCATAATAATTATAATGCCTATCTGTCGGGGATACGAGCACATAGACGGACGATATAATTATGCGATTATGTATACACTTTAAAAGACACACATTATTTAAAACGTCACAAAAAGCAGATTACGTTACATGAAGTAAAGTAAACTTATAAATATATTGCATTTACAGTATTAGCATTTACAGTCTTTTCGGTTTTCTACATCGACCGTATCTACTATCTAGTTTGTAATCTATACCCATTACCCCTTTACCCAAAGAAATTGTCATTCTGACGTTTGTTAAATTGACACTCCTGGCATTCCGTTTCCGAACTAGTGTTTGGCTAATTACATAAGAATGAGATAGAGGAATACGCTCACCCATAGGTACAAACAAAACAGAAATAGGCAGTGCTTAAAATCTAAAAAATTGGAATCAATCAAAAACAAATTTAATTCTTCGTTTTCGTGTAGCTAGCTTTTCCTGGTGAAAATAAGTATTTTATGTTGCTGTAAGCTTGTAATTCTATGTTTTAGATATCGCATTACATTAAGATCTTAATAAATTATAAACGCGATGTCGTCTAATCGTTCAAAATCCTCGATATTAGACAAACCTCTGAGTAAAGGCAAAGGGGAGGTTTCATTAGCATTCTATGCGCTTTTATTCTCGGAAATAGTGCAGTACTGTCAGAACCGTTCACATTCCATTAATGAACTACAGAATAAGTGAGTACTCCAGCATTTTTTAAGGTAATGCACAATATAAACTTCAATCATCAGTTCATCTTTATGGATTGCAAAGAGAGCCCATATAACTATGCTGTCTAACAACTAATAAATATGACATGATATGACTTTCTGCGCTACCTATAGTCAGAGGCTAGCAATCTAAAAGTCTTCTTCTCCCTTAGCCTTTATTATTCCCAAGTCATTTGGGGTCGGCTTTTCTAGTCTAACCAGATTTGACTGGATATCAGTTTTTACACAGAGCGGCTGCCACCTGACCTCCGCAACCCGAAGGCTAACGATACATTAAGGCTAGACCAGTGTCAGGATATTAGAGGGTACTGACTTTCTCAATAATAACTGCCATAGATGTTCATGGCAGCTGGGACTGACGGCTTAACATGCTCTCCAAGGCACAGAGCAGGCGATAATTGTCAATCAATACGCACATAATTTCGAAAAGTCATATAACTTCCGAAAGTCAGAGGTGCGCGACGTGGGTTCGAACCCGAGACCCTCTGCATTGCAGTCTGTTGGTCTCCCCACTAGCAATCTAAAAGTGCTAGCAATTATATTATAAAGTATTGCTATTATCATTCACAATTAAAGCTGTGTTAGTTTATATATCTTTTACACAGCTATAGACTAAGTCATCATTACCAATGCTAAGATTTCTACAATTAATATGTAATATAACAATGAATTCATACTTGCTACTTTAAATTATGGGCTATGCCTTTTTGTGTTAAGCCTTGCAAATTAACAAATGGCTTACTGTAATGCTAAGCTATTCAGAAATTAAAATTAGATGTAAAGTAAATTTACATTTAAAATTTATTATTAGTTAGGATCCAGGCTTAATGATGATTTAATGAAAAAAAATGACTGCCACGCCTGAGGTCGTGGGTTCGATTCCCGCACAAGTCAAACATTTGTGTGCATGAACATGGATGTTTGTCTTGGTCTGGGTATTTCTATGTATAATATGTATATATTTACAAAAAAAAAAGTATATATGTATGTTTATCCATTGTCTAGTACCCATAGTACAAGCTCTGCTTAGTTTGGGCTAGATGGTGTTGTGTGTATGTGATAGAATATTATTATTATTATTATTATTATTATTATTATTGGTTGGGTCCCAGGATTTGATCACAGGCCAAGGGCTTAATTATTACTACCATAGAAATCTCAGCTTTGCTAAAATTACTTAGTTCTAGCATCTGTGCAATCCTATATTATTATAATAGTGATATAGTCACAGTTATGGCAATTATATATCAATTGACTTTTTCAACAGGTTATCAGACATAGGACAAGATGTAGGCACAAGGCTACTTGACTTGTATTTTGTCAGAGAAAGAAATAGTAAAAGGGAGATTAAACTTCTTAACATGCTGTTGTTCGTGAAGTCTACATTGTGGAAGGTAGGTACTATAAACATACATTTTTACTATTCATCATCATCATCTCAGTCATCTCTGTGCTTCAGAGGGCACGTAAAATGTCGGTCCCGGTTGTTGTCAAATTGACAGCAGTCGTTAAGCCATGTCAGAGGCATAGGGGTGGCTTGAACAACTCTTGACAACAGGTTGGCCACTAACCACACGAAAAGAAAGAAAATCTCAGCCAAAAGACGTCCACTGCTAGACATAGGTTTCCACATAGACCGGTCTTGTATTAATACATATCATAATATGTAAAGTGTTAATCCTAATTATGTACAGACCTTAATATCATTATTCTAAGGCCTGCTGAATAAAAATAAAGTCTCTTCTACTAGACATGTTTTCGAAATCTGTGTTGTCATTGAAATTTTCTTAGTCCTGAAGCCATATATAACACATTGCCCAACCTGGAAATCCTACCCAAACTACTGTACACAAACAAGTGCAAAATTATATGATAGGATCAGCATCACCCTAGTTTACGTTGGGGTCTACGTTGGCGTGACAAAAAAATGGGGGTGCACAATTCGTAAGCGGGGCCTACAAAAATTTATTTGCTTTCGATAGGGAAGAACTAAGATAAAGAAGCTCTTGTAAAAACGTACCATTGGTCTCGAACGTACCGATTTTTAGAGAATTTATAAAAAGAAAATAAAGCTCAGCCCACCTACCGTGGTAGGTTCAGTCCAGAGAATTAAAAAAAAAATTTCAGTCTGCAGAGATTTGAACAAATTTTGTAATATAGAAATACGAATGCTAAGGAATATAGTAGAAATGTAGCTGCAGGGGGTCCACCGGAAACTGCTAAATTTTTAAAGTGGTCTATGACAAAAAAGTCTGGGAACCTCTGGTATAGATTATACAACATGTGATAGAAAGGTATGGTCATAATTAAATGGCACATAATACAGCCCCTGTAAACAACAACAATTAAATCTGCATACATTATTTTCACTCTTGGTTAGCACAGATAGGTTATTTATCAGATATGCATTAGGGCTCTAATATATCACCACATATTTCTGTTACACACTGTAGTTTTTATTTTATTTCCTATTTTTAGGTATTATTTGGGAAGGAAGCAGACAAGTTGGAACATGCTAATGATGATGAAAGAACATATTACATAATTGAAAAAGATGCACTGGTGAGTATCATAATTACTTATCTGACTAGGCGTTAATGTTTTACTGCCACATTCCAGCAAATGCTATATTTTAAGACTTAAGTAATACATACATACATACACACACACAGATTCACGCTTGTTTCCCAGAGGGGTAATCAGAATAGGCTATAATAGGCTACGCATTACTTAAATGATGCATAGCCTATTAGAATCTACCAGAATCTGGACTGCTACTATGAATTCCTTTTGGAAAATCTCAAAAATACTGCTTGGCCTGGGAATCTGACCCACAACCTTGTGATCGGCTGAACCATGAACGTGCTCACCGATCATATTTGATCGTGTGGTATCCAGTACGCCGAACAATATTACCGGTACGCTGGTTCGATCGCTTGTACATTGAACTCGATGCGGCAATGGAAATAATATGACAGTCCGTGGTGCGGTTCGTAAGTGTGGCGTGAAGAGGGCGCCGTATCGTGCGTAGGTTCGGCTGCACCATGTTCTGCTCTGCTCTTTAAACCCAGAGGTGAGATAGCATCCATGCGAGTAGGTCTACCATAAAAATGTTTATCCGAAACTTCGGATAGAACGAAGATATCTTACAACTAGCTTTTGCTCGCGGCTTCGCTCATGTAAAAGTAGGTTAGGTTATGTTAGTAACAGCACTTTTAAAATAAAATATAGCCTATGTTACTCGTTGATAATACAGCTTCCTAATGGCAAAAGAATTTTTACAATCAGTTTAGTAGTTTCTGAGTTAAATCCTTACAAACAAACAAAAAATCAAATCTCACCTCTTTATAGTTTAGTATAGTTATTAGATTAAGATTTTACTGATTTCTATCTACCAAAATTAAACTATTGTTTGTCCAAACAATAGTTCACTTCACAAAAGACTTTAGGATAATTAAGTTGTTGCGTACCGAAATTTAGGACGTATTTCGGAATATACGTGTTTCACGGTACGCACAATTGCCCCGAAAATTCGGTGTTTACGTTTCATGGTAGGCCTACAGATGGTGACCACTGCAAATTTCTTGCGTACAAAGCATGAATTTTACGCTTCTTCTAAGCGCTTCGAGTGCAAACACTGCTACCAATTATATTGTTATTATTATAGACAAGATTTTGCCCGTTCGCTCGCTGTAATGTTTTTGTCAATAAATTTCTATCCCTCGGGAACAATACTCTTTTCTGGATGAAAGGTACTATAATTGTTCTATTCTGTAGGTACCCCTGATAACATGAATGTGAAATTTCATAATGATGGTGTGAATAGTTAAGACGTAAAACCGTAAACAAAGAAACTCACATTCGCATTTATAATATTAGTTTGGATTTTACTGACTAGCAATATTGATGATTTTCAGATTAACAAGTTCATCAGTGTACCCAAAGACAAAGGTTCACTTAACTGCGCCACGTTTAATGCAGGGATCATAGAAGCTGTGCTCACTAAGAGCGGATTTGTAAGTATGCTTAGTACTTTACTATGGATATAAAAATTATCAGTTAAAAAAGTCGATCTCTTTTTTTTATAACAATTTTATTTTACTGCTCACATCTTGAGTATGTAACCGTTACTAACAAAGTGGCCACAAACATTGCCAAACCACAACACGAGGTAGTCGCGATTTTCTGCATGAAGGTACATACTTCCCCAGTTGATTTGCTCCAGTTTGAGCAATATCCTAGATACTAACGCCATTTCTAGTCTTTTCGCGTCTGGTAATGGTTATCTACCTTTTTTTTCTTTTTTTAACGCAGTTAGATCCTTTATGGATACCCCTTCCCCCGGGGGAGGAGAGGGTGGTTATGTGAGACTCTCCGCCCCTGAAGGGGGTCGGTATACACACTAGAAACCTGGGGTGAGCAGTCCCTTCGGCGACGGGGTGGGGCGGGATGGGGTCGTGTTAGCAATATCCATCCCGCCCCGGTGGTTGGCACGGCTGATAGTGACCGAGCCTCAGCACCTGTGGAAGGGTGGCCTTGCTCACCAAGGCCACGTCCAGACGTGTGGGGCCGTGCAAGCCAGTAGAGAGTCCCCCGACTCTGTACCAGTGACCCCACTATACAGGAGCGAGAAGGCGGGCAAATCACATCCTCCTCGCTCTAAAATGGTTATCTACCTGGTTAGACCCCTACCAACTAAGCTAATTTACTTACCTTCATGCAATCATAGTATCTTCATAGTCTTAAAAGTCTAGCTCTCTTTACTAAAATACTTAAGCCAGAATATAAATAGATTACATAATATAATATAGCACTACCATTTCATTACATGTGTATTTTGAAATTAAAGCAAGAGCCTGATAAGGTGATGTTTCTGCATTTATTATTTAAAACCATATTGGTCTTACCAGGTCTTATTGCGCTGTTCCACTCAAGATCTTGTTTGGAATAATTTATTTCTAATTATTTTCAGCCTGCTAAAGTGACTGCTCATTGGCACAAAGGTACAACCTACATGGTGAAGTTCGATGACTCCGTCATCACAAGGGACAAGTCGTTGGACGACCGCTAAATTATATACGCCTTCAATATGTCCGCTAATCTTAATAAATTAAATACTCTATTATGTAAAGTGTTTTTATTTTCTTTAGTAAAATAACTTAATACAAGTCCTTTGGCAATCGGGTGGCTTCGTGTTTGCAACGCGATCATTGACTACCTTGCTCATGCCGCTAACGCCGCCTCCAAATATTATATAGGTCATCATGGCTACGTAAAAGTGAATGCATCTAACGTATTCATTAATTCATTGGCCTTCTATGTCTGTTTCAGACGATTTAGTCATTCTCCCGTGGACATCCACTTAGTTTCGTAAGGAAATGGGAACATTCTTAAACCATATAGACTAGTTACTTCCAAGCAGCATTGATCCTGATTTTCAAAATTGTATCTTCAACAAACTTTAAAATAACGTTATTTGACTCAAAATCACATACCCAGTCTACTTTTGTGCGGATTAATTAGCTACCTCTCTTTTAGATACAATATACAATGCTTCTATAGACCATATTTCGTGACTTCCAATCTTTACAGAGAGCAACGCCGCAGTTTATGAATTATATCAGGCTAAACTAAAGTCATGACTAATTTAGCCTGAAATAATTAATCGGAATGTGGAAAAAGGCATTATTTTGCCAACAAATATTTCCCTACATCCAAGCAAAGCTAACTAAAAGAAGTGGCGGATATATTAATATATTTATTGAAGGATTTGACGCGAACTGCTGGAAAATCTAACATAATTTGAACAATCTATCGCGATACCGAATTACACCGCAACGGTATTTCCACTCTAAGTTGGTTCGTTGCGTCCAGATCGCGTATCCGTAAACGATCATGGGTAGCACGATGGTACAAACACCAAACCTTATCGTCTTAAAGCTGAAGTGAAACCTTTCCACTTGAGTATCCTTCATGGACAGGAATTTTTGAATCGCCGGGTCAAACTGTAAGAAAATAGCATGGTATATTTAATAATTTTGATGGAAAATTAGCAGCCATTAGTGCTATAAAGTAGACTGGATTGATTCGATTAACCTGTAATTAATAATCAATTTATTCATTTGCGTGTCTGTAAAATATTAGAACGCCCGACATAATAAAATTGTTAAAGATTTCTTTATAGATTAATTGTTATCTTTTTATTTATTTTTTGATCTCGCGTAATCTTTTTTATATCACGATGTGTTTTTCTGGCTGATGTGTATGAATTATTATTGCTTTTTATGTTTCTTGTTTTTTGTTGTTATTTTTTGTCTCTGTTCTTTCTTTTATTTTTCGCATTTGTTTAGTTGTAGATACGATAACTAACTCGTAGGAAATCAGAGTAGTTATACAAGTGGTGTACAAATTATTATGCGAAAGCTTGTAATTAGCAACATGTATACCTTAATTGTAACTGATCAAATGTACTTATTAGACTGTAAGCTTTCCTAAAATAAATAAATTAATAATTAAAAACCTATTGTGTCATTATTATTGGAAGAGTGGGATCTTCGGACACAAGTATTCATATACTTAAAAGAAGGCCTCTACAACGTTTGTGTTATAACCTGTTGATAACGAAATAAAGTATCAATTTTATTTATTTTTTATTGTGTCTGGCCGCTGGTGTGCCGCTGCGACTCAATGGGTGTACTATTAATAAATTTTCTACTTATTAATAAAACATTACGAGATTTCATAGCTCTTCGTGCACTTCAAGTTGAAATTGAGGTACCTACTACAAGATTTTCGATATGTATGTATCTTGATTAATTCATCGACATTGCCGATGGAGGCGCTTTTTGCTAATGTTTATGAGAGCTCATAGTAGACCAAAGTAACACGATAGGTCTATCAATAATCATTCGTTTTTAAAAAAAACAACTCCTGCATATGTATTACTAGAGACAGTAGCAATGGCGAGCCGGCCATTTTAACCACTATGAGAACCATATTATGCCTACCTATTATCAGTTTGTGAATTATCTATCCGTAGATGCGGAACCAGCGTCGTAACGGATTCGCATTCTCTCGTAAGGCCTGGTAGAGGGTAACTCGCACCAGACTATATTTTGCTACGTACAACTACTACTAGTTTCTTGATACCTATTCTAATAAAACTCCACTAATCAATTACAAATAATAAATCAACATACAACATAGCCAGCCTCTTTAGAATGGAGGCAAGGATCAGTTCTGGCCTTCAGAAACACTTCTCTACATTCTTTGCGTCTTGCTATCTGGTCACAAATAATTTTATATTCTAAATCTGACAAACCATAATCAGATGCCTTGTGGGTGTTGTTGGGCATAGTGGTAAATTGTTACAAAGTTTATTTATTGATAAAGAGTTAATTCTCATAAAGTGACAATGTCAGTCAGTTATTTTTAAATTATACTTATAGGTTATATAGCTCTTTATGATAGCCAGCTAGATACAAACCTCTTTGGAATAAGTACAGTCAGGGACATCATTCTTGAGTCTTTAATGACTAGGAATTAAATTAAAAAATATGTGGTTAAATCCAGTTTAATAAATAAGCATGAATTCTGTAACATAAGCAAGATAATAATGAAACCAATTAACAATTTAAATAATTTTATTTCTACATGATTTTAGTTCACATTGGTGTACTTCACAGAATAAAGAACATTTACGCAAACTTGAATAGTCTATCCTTATATTTAAGTTCTCCACTCCTGATTTGTGCCTCACGCTGAGTCCTATGTTTCCAAAGGGCATATCCATAGGCAAACATGGGTAAAATAATAGCACCCACTCCAAACAAACTAGTCCTTGTGTTGGCAGTGAAGTAATCCAACTGGGTTACTTTCATTGACAAAAACTTTTGAATAGCTGGGTCAAACTGAAATACAAATCATTAGGTTTAGTAAACTGAAGTAAGATTACTAAATAAGTGTACTTAAACTTTGTTTACAGCCCTTTTTTCAATAACAAAATTACGTAATTTATACTTACAACATAGCCAGCTTCAGCGGCATGTTTAAAAGGGTTAGTCTTTTGCTTGATGAATTCCTTCCTCAAGCCAGCACGCTTCGCAGCCTGCTGTTTGATGAGGTTGAACTCAGCATCAGATACACCGTAAGGATTGGTCATTTTGACCACAATTCTCGTAGATTACGAGAATTGTATAGTCCGCAATTGACTTAGCAAGTTGGGTTATAGAAATGTCATTTGATTGTGACATAAGTGACAACTTCTGATTTTATTATGGAGTGATAACAATAACCCAGAGAGAATTTTAGTAATAAACAACGGTTTTCTTGAATACCAACCCTAGTGAATGATAATCGACCATAGACCTAGAAGAACGACCACTGAACGAATACGCGCCTTCCGGCTACCATCTTTTTCGTTTCTCTTGTTGTCGTTGTCAGATCGGCGATTTTATTAAAAAGCCGCAACCATGGGTCGTATGCACGCACCTGGGTAATTTCATGTGTTATTTATGGTGCACGATATTATGTTAACGTTTAAGCATACATTTCACGTAGTCTGAACTTTCAGTGACTGCAACATAACCTTCTGATTGTGTGGTCACCACATGGCTTTACATCAAAGTGTGAATTTTATGTTTTCAGTAAGGGTATTTCCCAGTCGGCGCTGCCATACCGCCGCAGTGTCCCAACATGGTTAAAACTGACCGCTGATGATGTAAAGGAACAGATTTACAAACTTGGCAAGAAAGGCCTCACTCCCTCCCAAATCGGTAAGTGCCAGTGATTCTCAATTTTACGTAAACTACATATCAATATGCTTTGTATTTCATTCCTAGAGGGATTTTAACATTAATTCCATATGCCATGGCTAGAGTTGCATGTATATGTTCAGATCAGTGCATACAAGTTTCTATAAGTATATTAGTAACTATCTACATAAGTTATCACTTCTGTAAAGCAATCATTATGATTTCCTTAAACATAGAAAATATTCATCTTATCAGTTTATAAGTAATTGCGCATCATGTAAGACGGGCTTCTAGATTTTTGGATGAGTTCAAGCAGAAGATGTAATAATTGCTGCCACTTTTGTAGGAAATTTTAGGTTAGATTATTGCTTACATTTGATATAATGGACAGATTAGGACACTTGTATTAATCAAGCATGACAACTTCACATTGTAATATATGAGGTTATGTGTATGGTAAACAAATATAGTCTTCTCAATTGTTCTAATATATTGTATCATTATTCCTTGAGTATATTTTTATGTGTTTATCATAATTTACGCCACATTCATATTTTTCATTATCATCATCTAATATGCTTGATGAACATTGGTGAACATAGAAGTCTTGGAGATTTCTATAACCAATACTGTATTGCTATCTAGGCAGTTGATGATCGAATGGGACACTCCACTTTAATCTTCCATCATTATACATTTTCTATTCTAATTCAATCAGAATGAATGATATACATACAATAAAAATATAAATTGGTTATCATTGCTAATAATTATTTATCAAAATTAAGAAGGATAAGCATCAGTTATTAAGTCTCCTTCTGTAACTACATAGTCTATCAACTCTATAACTATAGTGTAGTAACCCCAGATGTTAATAACCGAGCAAGCCACCAAAAACTTTAGCTTTCAAGCTATGTAAGCAAGCAAAATTGGATCAGTCTCTCACCAATCCTATTTTGACTTAATATAGTATTATTTCACTCATAATTTCGAATTATAATACAATTAGAATGAATACTTCAAAATCTGGATATTAAAACACTGAAAATGTCACCATGAGCATTGTGTTTTGATCCTGATACAAGACAGTGATTTATGGGCACATAGAAAATTAATCAAACTTATTTAATTCCAGGTGTCATGCTTAGGGATTCCCATGGTGTTGCACAAGTCAGATTCGTCACTGGCAAAAAGATCCTCCGTATCATGAAGGCTATGGGTCTTGCCCCCGACCTCCCTGAGGATCTCTACTATCTGATCAAGAAAGCTGTAGCCATGAGGAAGCACTTGGAACGCAACAGGAAAGACAAGGACAGCAAATTCAGGCTGATTCTTGTTGAGTCTAGGATCCACAGGCTAGCCCGCTACTACAAGACAAAGAGCGTGCTCCCACCTAACTGGAAGTACGAATCAAGCACTGCTTCCGCCCTGGTGGCTTAAGTTAAAATAAACTAAATAAGTTTACAAAGATTTGTTTTATTTAATGATTTATGACACAACACTGCCAAACATGTCATGCCAATCAAGCAAGCAATTATCATTATTCTTACTATTCCTAACTAAATTAAGGTTTGTTTTCTACTCTAACCAATTAAAGGCTGAATATCTATGTGCTTTTCCATGTTGTAACTGACATTGGGTGTTAAAATATTTTCTGACGTCATAGGTCGGCCTCGATGGCGTAGTGGTTAGTGTAACCGATTGCCACGCCTGAGGTCGCGGGTTCGATTCCCGCACAAGTCAAACATTTGTGTGCATAAACGTGGATGTTTGTCTTGGTCTGGGTGTTTCTATGTATAATATTTATGTATTTACCAAAAAAGGGTATATAATATGTATGTTTATCCATTGTCTAGTACCCATAGTACAAGCTCTGCTTAGTTAGGGCTAGATGGTGTTGCGTGTATGTGGTAGAATATTATATTATTATTATCTACTTATGTAGAGGTGGTCAAAAATAATAATAATATTCTACCACATACACACAACACCATCTAGCCCAAACTAAGCAGAGCTTGTACTATGGGTTCTAGACAATGGATAAACATACATAGATACTTTTTTTTTTTGTAAATGCATACATATTATACATAGAAACACCCAGACCAAGACAAACATCCATGTTCATGCACACAAATGTTTGACTTGTGCGGGAATCGAACCCGCGACCTCAGGCGTGGCAGTCAGTTACACTAACCACTACGCCATCGAGGCTGACAAAAACATCTACATGTTATTTGTACATTGAAGGGTTGGAATGTAGTAAAGGGTATATTAGAAAGTTATGTGTGGCAGAAATGAAAATACCAAACGTATCAACGTAATGCACCACCGACCAGAACGGCAGACGCCTCTTTTTTATATCCATAACTGCGTGATCAATATAACAATACATCTTTAGCATTCACACATAAAAATAAACTAAACACGCCTATATTCTTAACAATAATCTAGTATGAATTATAAGTAAGTAAAATAATTAATTAATCTAACATTAGTATTAAAATAATAGTCAGTTCGTGCGATGACGTAGCGGAAGTTAAGGTGAGTTCTGATACTAAGGAGGCGGTAACAGGTATGCAAGTGGGTCGGGAAGATTTGGGGAAATTCTCATAAAGCTTTGATTTTAGTTCTATCATATAAAATGACTAGGTACCTACCTAATAGTAAGACATATCATCACAATTTTTTGTCTACGAGGAGAGGTAAATAAATGTTCAAGCGCGACACCTATGTTTTAAAAAATATATCATAATGCATTGTAAAGAGAGGATGACATGGAAACATCTTTCCCTCTCGTAACTTTCGCTAATATAACTGTTTTACGGATAATGAAACAGTTACTACACGCCTTGGGGTCAAATTGATCGTAAAACGGTCGGCAATACCGAAAAAGTTACCTATAAGAAAGAGGGTCAATTGCGTATATTTCATCATATTTATTTTAATAAAGGACTCCTATATTTGATAAATATATAAGCACTGCATGTGCAGTATTGCATAGGTTTACAATCAATATGTATTGGTTGTAAACCTATGCAACCCTCACATAATTAGAAGTGAGCTTAATTCTGTCTATTTCTATTTTCTAGAGGCCATGCTTGCTACTGAGAATTTAGCAAGATAATAATTCCAATTACTTACCCTACCTGATCTGAAAGCCGAAATAATAAAAATACAAGCTGCTACTTTGCGAGAATCAGTTAACACATTGTGCAGGTTTAAATGAAGTTATAGTTATATGTATCGGTAGCCCAATAGATAAGGCATTGGACTTGCGATCGAAAGGTCGCGGGTTTGAATCCTACCCATTGAACAAATTGACATGAACCCACTCCTAATACAAGCATTCTAGCTTAGTTGGAGAGGTTAACAAGTTTGCTAGTAATTTGAAAACCAAATTGCTAGAATCTTAAATAAAAATCTGCAGCAAAGTTCGCCAGTAATGTATGTAGTTTAGGGGTTGTAGGTGTGATACATAATCTACTTGGCTGTCAACCCATGTGAGCCACATATACTATAAGTTTGCATTTGTTTATGTATGTGGATTATGTTTAAGGCACGTGATGGCTTCAGTCCCCATTACTAGTGCCAGTTGTAGGTTTTAGCTTAGGGCGAATTAAGCGGCTGCCCCAGAGAGCAAAACCTCTGTGATAAGAAAAATAATCTAAAGCAAAGGATAAGGATCATAATTGGAGCTTGTTCCATCCTACAACTTACCTTTATCTGACACTACCCTTTACCCTTGTTGTTATATATTATATTCAAATAATATAGCAGGCATTTGTACCTACCTAATAAGGCACATTATGTACCATTACGTACCCATCTATGAGCTGCAAGTGTGGCATAGTGGTTTAAGTGGAGCTTGGCTCCTGTTACTGCCAAGCGGTATGGGTTTGATTACCACAGGGATCAAAAAATTTGTGTGATTTATCAATAGTAGTTCTGTGTCTGGGTTGTAATTTGTCTGTTGTATGATTGTTTGTGAAGTCTCCGGCAACACAGGAAAAATTCTGTTTGTGGAAAATGTCTGTTTAAAAATAAAATATGGATGTATGGCTTTTGGCAAACAAGACCAATCTCTTCACTTTGACAATTATTAGACCTTGCATTGCAGAGCCATATCCTTAACTTTTTACTGCCAGACCACAGATATACGTAAATATGCAATGCTTTTTTATGGTATCAGATTCTAGCAGAAAAAGTGTAAATTTTCATAGCATCATTCATTTGCATAGGTTCAATAAAACAAAGTTTGTCACTTAACAAGTATATTTACATAATTTTTTACATTAATTTAATGTATCACAAACAATATTATAACTTAATTTTCAGATATAAACAATGTGTTCAAAGAGATTATTCACTTAAACTTAGCAACTGCAGACTCCTTTCGATCAATGAGACCAAATCCACAGTTTGTATCCAGCTCTGCACCACTGTCGCTCCATACCCATTCATAATCGAAAAGAAAGTATGTCATACAAATTTTAATAACAATAATTACTTGATTGTAACTGATTTATAAAACCAATTCATTTTAAGTCTAAACATAAGGATTCCAATTACTACCATCCTCAGGATGTAAGCTATTTGTAATCAATAAAACAACGTCTACAATCCACCATATGCCTAATCCTCCTAATGTAAGTAGCTTGCCTACTGCAGTGCCTGTCTGTCCTAGGCAAAATCTATCCATTCCTAGAAATCCTAATAGAATACTATATATCAACGTCGTCGTAAAATAGTGTCCAGAGTACCGCACGCAAGGAAAACCATCTCTCAAGAAACTCCTGCTGCCGAAACACTCGATCCCATCGAGCGCTTTGCACTGCACTTTAGTTTTTTCAACTTGATCGTATCTTACGCCACCAAATTTCACACAGCCGTGTCCTATCGCATCTCTAGCTGTATGATTTCCTTTGTGGTCGATTGGTTCGTCGCAGTCTAAAAATTCCAGTGGTAAAAAACTGCATTTCACTAGTGGACTGAGTGGTCGGTATGGTTCTTTCGAATAAGGGTCGCTTTCTGATAATGTTGTAGGTGTGCATGTAATAATAATTGATAATACAATTATTGCACTTTCTGCCGACATATTGAGACGATTATTTATTTTACATTTGATTTAGTATCATTAGCTCATGTACAAAAACAAATCGTGACATATTTTTGACATTTCATTATACTATTGACTTTATATTACAGTTTGCAAAGTTAGTTTGTGAAATACTTTTCAATTTGTATTTGTAGCCTAATAAACACTAATAATAAATCAAAGACAAAAGAATAGGAAGAAAGTAATAATAAAAAAGCTAAATCAGAAATGTGTCTGTGTATAGAGAACTTAAATTCTACAGTTGAAATAGCATGAATGAACCTATTAAAAAACTTTATTACAACCAAATCCATAAATGGTCTGGCATATACCCATTTCCACAGGTAATATTACTCGGTTTAGTACCTGGATATTTTTTAAATTTTATAGTGAGTAATTGCTAGCAATATTACGAAACACAACGTTTCAGAATCTTCTATATGAATTAATACGATTTTATTTTTAAAGAAGCATTTTGTATCTATTCTTCAGATATTTGTGATATTTTACATTTTGAACGAATTAATAAATGTCAAACTGTCACTTCATGTCCGTACATTTTTGTCTGGCTCCGTAATGATTTTTATTTTTGCAATACAATAAAAAGTTAAAGTGATTATCAAACATGGAGGTGTTTAACAAGTTCTATTCGTCGGTCAGTAACACAGTTTCGCAGTTATCAGGCGTTCTTCCCGGTAATCCAGTAACGAGGGAGTTTGAAGCTACACAATTTATAGCTAGTGCTGGGCCAGGTAAAATCCTTGATATAACTATAATTTGTATTGGAACATAACTAATAAGTATTGTGGGCCATATAAACTTCAATACCCGGCTATTTATTTACACAGGGCACATATGTTCAGGCTTATAATAATAGGCGTATTATGTTGTTATAAGAATATTCTGTTATTTATTTACGTTTTATACTTAGCCGTTGATGATAAAAACAAAATCCATATGAAGAAATTTAACTTATTTATGAAGTAGTCATTAAAGTAAACTTGACATCTTGGTTTATATTTTTTATAATAACTAAATGGTATAATTTTATATTGTGTTATAACTTATAACTATATAGCTTGTAAATTATATTTCTATTTACTATACTACACTAAAAAGTTCAACATCATTTTCATTTAAGTATTACTTTACTGCAACACCTGTAGTGAATCATGAATGTAGATTTGTCATAATCTGAGCTTAGATAGGTTTTTGTGAATTATTTATTTGTCAGCTCTGCACTGATCAAAATGTTAATAGTTTTAATGCCTGCTTCGTTGATGCAGTTATAGAGAATGCAACTGCTGAACATGAGATCTCGGCATCTTTTCCTGAGTTAAACAAACTGTTTTTAAAATCTAAGAAAATCTCTGTATTAGTACGGAGATCATAGACATGTGACAGTGTCTGGAACTTGGATGCAGAATAATGAAAAGTTTCCTTGAGTATAAATACTAGTTGTGTATTTATTTGGTTTTAATTTATGAATCTTTTATTATGAGCTTTCATTTAGTTACTGATGTACTTGTTCAAGTAAGATGTTATGAATTATGCTACAATTTGATATGCTCTATAAATAAAATAAATTGTGATCAGATCAGTAAGCTTAATTTCTATTGTAAGATTATCATGATGGGCATAAAACATTATTCATTCACAGTAAGGTTGAAAATTAAGATATTGTGCATTTTGTAAGCAGAATAGATATCAAACATTAACCTGTCATGTCTTGGAGTGCCAAATATAATTAAAAACCTATTAAACCTGGCCACCGGTGTACTGCTGCAACTAAATAGGTTAAACTGCAACTTGTAATAAAATAAGTTTGAGTTTTGACTTTCAGTGATATGGGTAGATGGATTTGCTTATTATCATTGCGTTTAATGTTTAGCGTAATGAATAGTTGTGAAGCAATAACAGAAAAAGTTTAAAAGAAATTAAGTACAAAGGAAAATACTAATTTCCCAGTGATTAAAACCGAAGAAACTAAAGAAATGTGTTTTTGTATACGTATAGTCTCCCACTAATATATCTGTATTAATAGGCAGAGGTATATAACATCCACACTTCGCTAGTTTTAGTATAAGTTCCTATGTTATAGGGTAGAGCCTCTTGCCATTTACTGGATATATACATTTTTATTTCAATTTTAGGTTCTCTTCCTTGTTCATTGCATCAACTCACATGATTTCAGATAACCCATACTTTGCTTATGATCCAGCAATAATACAGGCAAAATAAAATAGATTCTCATAACTATTTCATCGATAACAAAGAAATTGATGAAATAGTTTGTCTAAAATAACCATGATATTGATTTTCTACATGCAAAACAACAATTTAACCTACAGACCTCATTATTTTATTACATCTCTGCCATTACAAAACTGCAATATCTTTATTCTGTAGATGCTATTTTTGTGAAACCATAAGGAATTGACTGTTTAGACTTTACAGTTTTAAAAACTGAAACAATAGATTTTACAATTTTGTGTGTTCGTCAATTTCGGCTAAACATTATTCTGATTTTTAACTGCTGACTTCGCCCTTATAGCCGTGAGTGAGAGTTTGGGTTGGTCCATTCCTTGTAAAATCTCCGCAATACGGGGGTTATTCCTAGTGAGTTCATAGTATAAACAAAAAAAAACATTCTTAACAGTCATATATGTTTTTAGATTTAGTTTTAATACAGCTAGTAAATAGTATTATATCCATTGACTCACACCTTCTACTAGGGTGGTAGGAAACTTTCCATTAGCGAGCAGGAAAAACACGCGAAAACGGGAACAGGTTTAGTATTTTACTTTGTGTAATTTCAAAATCTTTCTCAGTGCCTAAGGTCTTGGGTTCGATTCCCAGGTTAAGGAAAGCTATTATTTATGTCAAGAAATTCGCAGTAGCTGCATGGAGCCTGAAAATGCCCGGCAGACGACAGTAGTTTTCTATAGTAGTCATTTTTAGTATCTGTACATGTGCTTATCACTTCCCATTGATGTTTCATAAAACAAGTACAGATAATTATCTACAAGATAGAGTAAATATCTGTTATCTGCTCATTGTATCTGTCTGCACCAAGTTTCATAAAGCAACACCATACTAACAACACACCTATTTTTTATCAATCGTCCTCTGATTCATAAACTTACCGGTTTTTTTATATCTATCCTAATATTATAAAGAAGAAAGATTTGATTTTTTTGTTCGTTTCTTTGTTTGTAATGGTTTAAGTCAAAAACTATTCAACCAATTTAAAAAAATCTTTCACTATTTGAAAGCTACATTATCACCGAGCAACATAACTATATTTTAATTAAAAAATAGTACTGCTTCACCTAACCTAACCTCCTTTTACGCGAGTGAAGCCGCGAGCAAAAACTTGTCCTAACTAAAATTATAAATGCGCATGTGACTTTTGTTGTTTGTTAGGCCCGGTATCCACCAAAGCAGAGAGTAGAGGAAACGAGAGGAGATGTGTTTTAAATAAACCAATCAGATTTCGTTATTTCCACATCTCTCCGCTTAGCTTCGGTGGAAATTGATCAAGCAGAGTGGAGAGGAGATATCTCATTTTTCTATAGAATTTTGTGCCGCGAGCGAGCAAGCGATGCGGCAGAGCGGAGATGTGTGTAGCCGGGCGGCCGGGCGGCGCGCTTTTGAAATAGTGTGGCATATTCACCAGGACTGTTACATTTTATATGGTTTCTTATCTCGATTCTATGATTCCGTCGATAATTTAAATATTGAAGAATTAATTGTATTTCTTCAACCTCTAATTACTCTTCCTTAAGCAAATTAAGATATAAGTTTTGTAACGACATGACGTCTTCCTTTCGTAGACAGCACTGGACTGGTTTCGAGCTCTCACAGCTCACATCTCCTCTCCGCTTTGGTCAAAATAACCCACCAGCTTCGCAGCTTTTCTCTCGTCTCCTCTCCTCTCTGCTTTGGTGGATACCGGACCTTACTCTTTCACGCCTTAACTAATCGACCGATCAACATGTAATTTGGCATACACGTCAGGGGAACAGTAAAGGACATGAGGACCTTTCTATCTAGATCTAAAGAAAAGGTAGGTACTGTTCTTGAAAGATAGAAATTAATTGACAAAATGTACAATAGCGCGAGCGAAGCCGCGAGCAAAATCTAGTAATCTATATTTAAGCAAGTATTCTGGTGTGTCTTACCTCTTCGACTGAAATTAATGTTTCACGTCGAATGTCTCCTTTCAGGTTTACTATGGAAAATCTACAGAGGTTACAAAAAATCAACAAAGCAAGAGGCATCAATATTCGTCTTCGAAAAGAAACACATGGACAGATGGTCGAAAGGTGACCGAGACATCATGCTGGAAACACTAAGGCGCGGTATAATTCAGCTCACGAAACTGCGTCACCCCCAAATACTTACAGTTCAGCACGGTCTAGAAGAAAGTAGGGAAAGTCTTGCATTCGCCACAGAACCGGTTTTCGCCAGCCTAGCAAACATCCTGGGCAATACAGAAAACATGATGCAACCAATTCCACCTCATTTAGTCAACTATAAGTTATACGAGCTCGAAATTAAATACGGGTTGATGCAAATCGCTGAAGGTCTCTCCTTCCTACACAACGATGTAAAACTTCTTCATCACAATATATGTCCAGAATCCATTATAGTTAACCAACAAGGTGCTTGGAAAATATTCGGATTCGATTTCTGCATCTCCAATCAAAGTGCTTCAGGCACTGCACCGTTTTGGCCGTTCAATGAGTACTGTCCAGCAATGCATCCGTTGACTCAGCCCATTCTTGATTACCTGGCTCCAGAATACGTTCTTTCGGCATCCCATTCGCCTGCGAGCGATTTGTATTCTTTGGGCATGTTGATTTATGTGTTGCATAGTACGGGGCATCAGACGTTGGGTAACGTGGGGACGGATTATACAAAGTTCAAGCGTTTTGTGAATGAACTGAGGAGTCTGCCGGCGTCACGGCTGTCATGTGTGACGGATGGATTGAAGGAGTACGTGAAGTTGATGGTGCATTCTACGCCAGAGCTGAGGCCGGATCCTCATCAGTTCTTGAAGGTATCTACCTAAACATTTTCTTAAATGATTACGTACTAGTTGTCAAGAGAACGAACGTCAGTTTAATTCAGAGCCAGTCTTCTCAATTTGACGATGATTATAAGCTTGCTGGTTTTGAGGTTTTGGGTTCGATTCCTGAGAGTAAGAGAAATGCTATTAAGCTGTTCTATTGGGAAATGGTTAGTAGCGTAAAGTATTGCATTCACTGTATTTTGCTAACTGCCATTATTACGTGTGACCATAGCAATTGTGTCTAAATGTGGGTGTAATACACCTCTGCTTATTTAAATTTTTTGGGGTTATAGGCGTCACATTCATTTAATCATAATTATTAAGGAAAACAATATGTCTTTATCTACAGATACCATATTTTGAAGATGTCGGCGTGAAAACTCTGAACTACCTAGACTCCTTATTCCAATGGGACAACCTCCAGAAATCTCAATTCTACAAAGGTTTACCACAGATAATACAGAAGATGCCACATCGTATATGCATATACAGAGTTCTGCCATGCCTCGTGAAGGAGTTCGTAAACCCTCCCATGGTTCCTTTTGTGCTCCCAAACGTTCTACTCATAGCCGAAAACTCATCCAAGGAAGAATACATAAAATACATATTACCTGTGTTAAAACCAGTGATGTTAATTCAGGATCCGATCCAAATACTCCTGATATTTATGCAGAAGATGGAACTGCTGTTAAAATTGACCCCTGGAGATGAGGTCAAGTCAGATATCCTACCAATGTTGTACCGAGCGTTGGAGTCTGATGCCCAACAGATCCAAGAATTGTGTCTCTCAGTATTGCCAACGTTTGCCTCTTTGATAGACTACCCAGCGATGAAGAATGCTCTGTTACCTCGAATCAAGAAGTTGTGTATGAGTACGAATTACATATCAGTGAGAGTGAATTGTTTGCTGTGTTTGGGCAAACTGTTGGAGCATTTGGACAAATGGTTGGTGCTGGACGAAATTATTCCGTTCCTGCCGCAGATTCCGTCTAGGGAGCCGGCGGTGTTGATGGGAATTTTAGGTATGTATTTGTATTATTGAAAGACTAATTTTTTCACAGAAATATACTCAGTCCTCTATGTAGAAATTTTGAAATGTTAGATCCATGGTCTATGCACATAGGTATCTCAGTAATACTCTTGGTAGCAAATAAGTATATGGTTCAATTGTTGGTAAGCAGTTGGACACACTATGGATGCTAGGCACACCAGGAGCATAACATTAGTTTCGCCCAGTAGAGCCGAATTCACAAGAGACAAAACCACACATCTTTTTTGCTGACAGCATAGCACTTTTAGGAAATCTGAAAACTCTACAGCCAGCAGGCACATAACTGCTAGATCATGTACGGTAGGAGGTAATTTCCGGAAGAGTAGTAAGAATCTTGGTTTCGACATCTCTGAAGCCATTTATGTACAATGGAGAATCAGGGAGCCTCACAAAGCACAGGATAAATGTGGTGATCCCAATCAAACCATGTCACATCTGTTGAAATGCACAAATTGTCCCTGTAGGTGCTCCATTGAGGACTTGAAGGACACAACTGCTGTTGCGATTGCCATGGCTACAAATTGGGCAGGACATATTTAAAATAGTTGTACCACTGACTCGAGAAGAAGAAGAAGCCATTTATGTTTTATGCCATTGAAGGTCTCAATAATCAAAGTATAACTTTCTTCTAATTTTAGGCATTTACAAGCTAGCAGGCAGCCATTCAAAGCTAGGTATAACGAAAGAAGTAATGGCTACGAAGGTACTCCCGTTTCTCATCCCGCTGTGCGTGGAGAATGGGCTGACACTGAACCAGTTCAACGCACTGATTACTCTGGTGAAGCAGATGATATCCAAAGTGGAGACCGAGCATAGAGCCAAGTTGGAGCAGCTAAACTCTATACAGAATGAATCTAAGTAAGTCTCTTTTATATTTCTCAATAGCTTTTGCTGGCGGCGTCGCTCGCGTAATAGTAGATAAGTAACAGTACTTTTTAAATAAAATACAGTTACGTGGTGATAATATAGCTTTCCAATGCTGAAAGATTTTTTGAATAGATTGTGTAGTGATCGAGTTAAATCTTTACAAACAAACGACCAAAAAGAAAATCAAATCTTTCCTCTAATAATATTAAGTATAGACAAACTTCTTTTTGTGGTAATCTTCATGTTAGAATTTTACAAGAGGCTTGAAGGCCTAATATTTATAATAATAATATTCTATCACATACACGCAACACCATCTAGCCCAAACTAAGCAGAGCTTGTACTGTGTGTACTAGACAATGGATAAACATACGTATATATACTTTTTTTTTGTAAATACGTACAAATACATTTAATTTTGTCCAAGTTTTTACTGTTTTGTTTGTTTGAGCCAATTTTGCCAATGACGGGCGGTAGAGATGTCAAACACCTATATTTCATCACAAAACTATTGCCGTCTACGCTTTGTTGCAACGAGAAAATAAATTAATATGATTTGTTGAAATTAAACTGCTATATACAGATTTTATCGCGTTGTTTATTTGACACTTTATTACAAAATCTCCCCGTGACCATGGCTGCTGAAAAGCAACCGAAACGTCGGGGAAAGTGTAAAAATAAATTAAATCTAAATAGTTTAATAATAATTTAATTAGCTTAAAAATTAGTAAAGTTTAATAGTAGTAGTAGTGTAACAATTTTCAAAATTTTGTAATAAAGTGTCAAATAAACAACGCGATAAAATCCGTATATAGCAGTTTAATTTCAATGAATAATATTCGCGTAAATAGAAGACAATATTATATTAATATGATTTGATTTGATGAAATGCCGCTACTGAAAAATACTTTACGAAAAAATCAATAAAATCGTTATTATTTTTATTTGTCTGCACGGATGGCGTAGTGGTCGTCTTGCCGCTACGCCGAGTGTTGTGGGTTCGATACCCATACGGGACAAAAAATTGTGTGATCCATAAATTGTTGTTGCGAGTCTGGGTGTTCTTTGTGTTCGTTGTTTGAATGTTTGTAAAGTCTCCCGCGACACATAAAGCATTACTCGAGCAGATGTTGCCTTTTAATAAAAGAATTAAATTAGAATGTTGTGTTAAAACCCGAAATTCAAGTCCAAGGTCTTCATTAACGCGCCGTCACTACTGTTGCGCCATCAACGCAGTGTTTATGTTATTGCGTAATTTTACAATAATAATTAAATTTTAAATATATAATTATAAAACAAATAAGAAACGGCCATGAATTGCCGTAAATCTTAGAATTCGAAATATGGTATTACGTGACCTTGGTCAGAGGTCAAAGGTCATAGTCATTGCGGGGGTATATCGAATATGCTGAGTCGAATGGCGTTGACCACGAGTCTCTAGCTCTTACGGTTCTTGAGTTGAAAGATGGTATCACGTGACCTTGAAGTTAGAGGTCAAAAGTCATAGTCATTTCGGGGGTGTATCAGCTATGCTGAGTTGAATGGCGTTGAACGCGAGTCTCTAGCGCTTACGGTTCTTGAGTTGAAAGTTGTATAACAGACAGACGGACGGACAAAACTGTTGTACCTATAAGAGTTTTTCCGAACACTAAAAACACATTTGAAAATATAAAAACTACCGGCATCAGGAACTGGGTTTAAGCTACCGGTGGTGAGGCTCCAGCGAGAGAACTTCCTCACGATACGTGTCGTGTCAAGCAATAGAAGGCCTTCTGCATCATAGCCGTCTAACTAAACTTGACTTAGACTTTGATACGACTATCGGTACAATGATCGCCGAATCCACATCCCACATGTCGACAATCTCTCCCGCCAGATACAGATGTCTTATTATTTCTAGGTCTTATTACTATTTCTATTTTCCAGAGTCATGGAGCATGCATTATCCGCATCAGCGGACACGCTAGTCCCAGCCGCGCCTCCGCAGACGGACTTGGACAAAATGTTCTCTGGTTTAGGCGTTAACCCCTTCTCCTTCAGTCAGCCTAAGGAAAAGCCGGAACCCTTACCAGCAGTAAACGAGAACAGATCACTTACAATGGAAGAGAAGCAGAGGTATGTGATATATGGTTAGCTTCTTCTCTATTCCTGCTAAAAGTTTGACTTATAGATGTGTCCTCACCGCATTTAAATCGCACGAAAAAGTGTCCATACTAAGAAGGCTGAGCTCACAAATTAGATAGCGAACGATATTGTATGATTTTTTATGTGAGTGAGCGTGGTAATACTATTTATTTATAATTCAGACTAGATTTTTAAATGTGGGTTATTTAAGTTTTATATTCCTCGGGGACGTGAAAGCCTAACAAACTCACATTCGCATTTGTGACATTAGTTATTAAGTCATGTTGGCATTGTGTTAGGTGACAATCTAAAGTATCTAAACTAATATTATAAAGAGGAAGCATTTTGTGTTTTTGTATGTATGTTTGTAATGTTTCCACACAAAAACAACTGGACCGATTTCAAAAATTCTTTCACTATTAGAAAGCTGCATCTTCACTGAGCGACATAGGCTACATTACATTTTCAAAAAAATTAGGGTTTGTTAATAAAAATGCAATAATATAACCCAAGGTGTGAAAAAATTAGCCATAAAAAGTCTGTCATCGCGTGCGCTGCGGAAACTATTGATGATAGAGCAAAAAAATGTTCTACAGTATTATAGAACGTATCAATATCTACTAAAAAGTCGGCGAAGATACCATATGTATTTTTTGAATATATAGCTAACTACACCTATATAGGTGTAGTTAGACTTATTACTTTCTTTAGTTGTAGTTTTATATATTAAAATTAGATAACAAATTAAAAGTAGGTATTGGGTAATAAATTAAAGTCCACGCGGACGCAGTCGCGGGCAACAGCTAGTATGAAATATATATATGATTTGTGATTTTAATGTTTGACTACCGCTACATTTTTTTGTTCTCACCCATGTTGTGAATTTATTTCTTTTTAATTTTAGATATAAAACCTATTGCAGTGAGGGTTCCACAATAGAGTAGGATAGATATGTCTTTGAAACTTCATCGAAATTCGATTTTACACACTTAATATATTAACTACAGGTGTCACTCGCAGTTTCACTCACGTTTATGATTACTGCTCCTCACCCGTGACTCGTAGCGTGATGTTAATTTTGGATACAGAATCATTCTAATGGTGACAAAACTTCGTAATTCGGTTTAGTAATACTAATAATATCATATCTACAACCAGCGTAGTCCCTAAGAAACTTCTACATAGCCTGAGCATACTTGACATGGCGAAATCTACAATCACACTCATACAAAAAGCCGTTCGTAACACATGTCGCCTCACACGTAAATCTCTTGCATCATCTACTTCTTAACTTTTTTCCCTCTGGCATACTTGGCTAAGGCCCGTGTATCAGGTTTTTACCCCTTTGAAATAAAAGGGAGACCAAAAATAAAAAAATAAAAAAAAATTCTTTATTGACACAAATTAAGCTACAATAATTTAGAATACTCTGACCCCTGCACTAGTAAAAACTGTGTTGCAGGAGCCAGTGTCTTCCCACTATTAAAAGTTACAAATTATATTATGTCATTGAATTAATATTTAAGTTTATTAATTACATACAAAATAACAAATCTATCCACTTTGTAATATAACAAGACTTAAGAGACTTCGCCCGCGTTAGTTAATAGTACTTTTTCAGGTTGAATTGTACAGAATAGAACATAGCCTATTCTTTACATTTGACAACGTGTATACGAAACTTCATGATGATCGGGCGAGTAGCTACGGCGTGAAGGCGTTACAAACAACATTCGTTTTAATAATATTAGTTGGGATATCAGTACAGATTACTTTTAAAATATTAGAAATTCATTTAAATAAACACTTTGTTCATTACAGGATAGCACAGCAACAAGACAGCGTCAGAAAATTCGTGCATCAACCGCAACCAACTGCGCTACCCGCCCCTCCAAAAACCATTCACAAACCAGTAGACTTAACCAACTCCTTGCTACAATCTAATCTAAACCAATTATCAAAACCAGTTATTCAAAGTTCATCAAGTCAACATCCGCTAACCACAAACCAGAGCGCTGTATTACCAATCAATAGCAACCATTTCAGCTCACCAGGCATAACCAACGCCTCCAATTATGGTTACCAAAACCAATATCCAGGTTTCGATAACCAGGTAGCACTACCCTCAAGTAACTGGACAGCCCCCTCTGCAGCGAATTTCAACAATAAATGGGCAAATAATCAAACAAATCAGTCAAATATGAAACAAGACTGGTCAGCTTTCGAATCTCTTTTACCAACCGCAAATAGCAATACAGCCTCAAATAATAACAATGTCAAGAAACTCTCAGATAACGAAATGATGGATTTATTAAGTTAAATTACATATACGTGGTCGTTTTTATTTTAAATTGGCCAGACAAAAATTATGTTATAATCTGCGCATTTAGTCCCGATACAGTTCAAATTTTACTAACGTTGCACTCCATCGGCCCTTTTCTAATGCAGACAGAATATAGCCAGGCCGTCGCCGAACGCTTGACAAATAAAAAAGTGCTAAATCCGCGGGAACTGAAAACTATTAAACTGTCAAATTAATTTGCTTTTTAAAATCATAAAACTTGGAAAAATCACAGAATACATTACATTCCATTTATTTTATGTGTATTTAATAAAAAAATATTGCAATTATTATTTAGGTGTAACAAAAGTGAGGGTACTCGTAATTCTAATGTCGACAAAAAATCTTATTTATTTGAATTATAAATACAATAAAAATAGTATAGTTTTAAAAATATAATTTTATTTGTTTATTTCGGATAATTCAGGTTAGTAAGTGATTTCAGGAACTAAATAGGTATATTGTCGTATGGGACTTAGATCGGTAAAGGCAATGGTGGTTCTATTGTAGATATACTTACATAATGTAGTAGTCCCTTATAAGATTGTATCCAGTGCAGAAATCACTTACACATATATACATACTGTAATTGAATATGCATTTAAATATCTCCAACATGGGTGCGAATTGCGATATTATTGTACGATCGACCATCGAATATCATTGTAACTCAAAAACAAAGGTATTTAAAAGGTGCTGAAATGATTTTTATCAGTTTTTACTTCGGTGTACCTTGTAAACAGCGGCTTACACCCGCGGATCTATAAGAGAAGACAATTTGTATCAGTTTAAAAATTCCATATATTCCCCTATATACAGACGTGCAATTTTAACCTCTTTATAATTATGAAAGCGCTTAGATTTGTCTTAACACTCTTCTTTATAATTTATAGGTTACAATGCGTATATCAATGTGATATAACCGGCGCGATCAATTTCTCCAATAATCAGCCCTATAAATCAGTCAAATAAGGTCCAAAACTGTTTGAAATGCGATTTTTCCATCAGATTTATGCATATAATGCATAACGCGATGTCCATTTTGCATATTCAAGAACTCGGCACATAGTTATGCATATAATTCGAATGTGTTCTCAATATATTAAGATATTCGAATATAATTTGGAATGCACACACACAAGTGCATGTCGCTATTAGGTACCTCTGTAGTACCGATTGGTACTTTAAACCACAATAATAGCACCTATGTAGGAGACCCCATAACCACTTTGCTATCCTATTTATCTTGGCACCAAATTTATAAATCGATTTACAACACAAATTAAAATATAGTCAAATATATCAAGGTAATTTTTTTGTGTAGCATATGGCATGCATTTCTTTTAATGAGCTTTCATATTTACAGGTATGGAAAAGAATTGTCTTTATTTTATATCAAACAATATCTAAGAATATAGATGTGATATATATTTTATCTTACCGACTGCGACAGACGTGATCTCTTAAAATAAACAAGTGTAAAATACAATGAGTTTTATTTAAATAAATTCTTATATTTTGTGACAATAAATTAATATTTTTGATATGGCAACATATAGTATATATTTGGTAACCCTTTGGTTGGTTTAAAGCGAATTTACAAAATGGCGATTCGCTGTTTATTGCAAATGTCACAATATCAATCTTAGTGCAAATGTATGAAGTCTATGTTTATGTGTAGGTAATTAACACACTTACTTATGTCCAATACTTTTCTCCTTTTAATGTGTTTTAGATCCATCTTAAATGTATTGTATTATCTTTAAAGAACGTAAGAAATGCTAATGCGTACTGATTTTAGGGATTAGCATCTAGCATAAAGACTGTCAATGTCTTTTCACAAGTGACATATGATACCGGCTATATAAGGGGTTAGTCGGTACGTTTCTCATCCATGTTGCCCTGCAATTACCCGCACACTTGTTTCAGTGCAATGTACAGAAGCCTGTAGGATTACCTTTAGTCTGTCGTTTCTGAAGAAACATGCCGCAACCGAAACCAAAACTTTTTTTAATTTAGTTGTATGTATGTATGTTACTGCCTACATGCACCGAAATCATTCAGGTTCTGCGAGAATACCAGCGTTGTGGATATACTGCAACATTGCTGACGCAGGACCTTATTTGTTCTATATGTACTTTTGGTTGTGTTTTCTGTTACCTTATATTATGAGCGTGGAACAAATAAAATTATTTTCTTTCTTTCTTTCTTTCAACTCTGTCTTAATATAGTTTACTAATGTATGTATGTATGTATCTTATGTGGGGGCCAGTCAGTGCAGACCGGCGACACTTCGACCCAGTGGGATCTTTTGTGTCGACACTCTCCCAATAACGACTGTCATAGATGTTCATGGCAGCCGGGACGGACGGCTTAACGTGCTCTCCGAGGCACGGAGCAGGCGATAATTGTCAATCAATACACACATAATTTCGAAAAGTCATATAACTTCCGAAAGTCAGAGGTGCGCGACGTAGGTTCGAACCCGAGACCCTCTGCAAAGCAGTCTGTTGGTCTCCCCACAGAGCTATCGCTGCTCATAGTTTACTAATAGTATAATGTACATGCTATGTTGTTTTCTCTTATGGCTCTTTTCTCTTGTAAAAAAACTCTTAGAGTTAACTGTTACCTTAAGTTTGTAAAACTAGCCCGTCATTTCTAAGTCGACGTTCGAACGCCAGCGCAATAAACAAATTTCTTTTTTCCAATGTGTCTAAGTATCGTTGTATAGACTTATAAATATGTAACTTAGGTACGTAGGTACGTATTACATAAAATAAAATAAACGTACCTAATTATATTATATTATTATACTTATAACAAAATATATCATGTACAAATTCGATCCCATTATTTGCCGTTAGAATCTTTACACTTTTACAGACAGTTCTTACCTTTCTTATAAGCCAAATTATCCCACTGTAGTCTTACTTTATGAATTGTATTTATTACCGCCTTCTTCTAAACGACATAGCAAAGAACATGCAAGCAGTCACGACTTGCAGCAAACTGGCAGTCAAGAAACAGGTTTTGTACTCGTAATTGTAGGCAAGAGACCATATCATGATGAATATAGCTACTATGGTGTTGGATGCTGTCATGGTTGCTGTTGTATCGAACTCGTTCAGCGTACTATTGTATAATGGCTGTTGGAGTATGCTTGAGGCGGCTGTAGAGAAACTGGCGAGCATGCACCACACGACCAGTAAGCTTTTGCTTACAGACAGAGTTATACCTGAAAGGAGATTTTTTTTTAGTTTTCGGCTGTATGTACTCAGGTCATTGCCGCATTGGATTGGCTTTGTACTGATCGATTGATTGCCTCGTTGTAAGCAGCTGTAGACAAAGTATTAATGTGAATGGAATAGTTTGAATGGACAAGCGTAGCTACTTTACTATAGAGAGGCCTTTATGTGGTGGCAAGGCAGAATTGAATTAACAATGCTTTAAAAATATTAATTGTTTTGTTGCATTCAGTCTGTGCTGATTGCCTGGTTGTGATTTGTGAATAGCGATTGACCATGCAAGTGTAGCAGACACATAATTAATGTAAACGGTATAGTTGGAATGGGCAGATGACGCCGCACATTACTCATAATAAAAATAAAGGTAGGTAACGCATTGTCATTACACGCTCGAGAACCAAAGTGCGTGCTATTCTGTCGCATGCCATAATACTGCTTAAGAAATAGGGAATGTTAGAAAGGCTACTTATCAGTGACGACAGTCTAAAAAGACTACTTTAAGAGTAAATATCGAAAACTGATTTGTTTGATAAGAAGTTTGATAAGTTCATCAAGTGGAAACCAATAGTCTCTGCCTATCCCCAGAATTAAGTTGATGTGTTACCCATGTATGAAGATACTATCTAATAATGTAATATTGGTTACCGTAAAAGCCAACGGCGCCAGCAACGCAGAATGCAGTGCACAGTCGAGCCTTCTCATTGATGGACTTTGGCATCACGACGCAAAGCATTATGAAGCAGAGTGCTGATCCGTGCGCCACGGCTATTAATGCTGATACCTGGAGAAGACCAACTACATAAGCCACTAAAAACTAGAACATGGGCTAAAAGTTGACTGGGTATCATAATTTAGCAACCCCAAACATACTTGAACATGTCGGTGTATCTAATTCTGGTCAAACATAAGGCAAACAAGCTGCTGAAGAAGAATTTTATGTTACGTTACCACATATTGTTAAGTGGCTGGTAGGTATGCTTGTGGCAGAAGATCTTAAATGTATAATAAAAGTTATTTACTCTTTTGGATATTTAAAGAGACAAGATATTAATATTTGTATTGCGTAACACCGGCTAATTAAAGTCTTTGTAAACTCATATACATAGATTGTTACTCTGGCGTTTAGGTATGTTGCGTTTAGATATTCATATAGGTAACAATTTCTTCAGTTACTTACCGACCAAATATTCATCGAAGGATTCTGTTCCCAAATGAGCGGCGGGAAAATTAATCCTAGGATTAATATTGAGAACGTAGTGCAAAGATGTAGCAACGCATACAAGTAAAAATTGATATCCAGAAGCATATTGGTAATAGTAATAAAGTTCTTTCTCATAGATGCCGTTCTTCTAACTGTTCCTGGAGAAACTTCTGCTGCAAAAATTACACTGCTTTGAGGGGCGTTTAATGTAGTCTCCCTATACAAAGGTTGAGGATTCTGTCGGTCAATATTCTCCAGTTCTTGATAGCCAACTGTTGCATAATTGGTAATGTCAAGAGCGCCAAAATCGGAAGAAAAGCGGTTGCTAGGCCCATCGAACATTGAGCTGAAGTCTGAAGAAAATCTGGCCGGGTTAGAAACGCTCCCGTCTTCTCTTGTCTGTACAGAAGGATCTAGAATCTCCCTTGCATTCTTTCTGGAATTGAACACCACGACATCGGCTTCTTCGTCTTGTGCAGCGTTTTGAGAAGCTCCAGCAGGGACGTTGTTTTGTGGAGCTGGCTGTGAATTTTGCTGTTGACTAGCTCTACTTTGATTAGAGAATATAACTTCATCTTCGTCTTCAACAGCGTCTCTTAACATATTGTAGGTATGTCTGAGCACTCTTTCTATGTATATTGGACGCGAGTATGACGCTAAGAAGACACAGTTCTGCATGACAATAGCTCCATATATCAAGACAACGACATCCCCAGTGTAGACTGTGCACAGGTAGCCGACAAGGATCGGAACAAGGCAATTACCAACGGAGGGCGCCATTCTGACTATCCTCTGTGCCATAGTCAGTTTTTCTCTGAAGTAGTGTGTTATTATTACTTCTGTTTGCTGTCCTGTTATAGCGCAGCCGGCGCCTGGAATAAGAATTAATTTTTAGTTAAAGGCTAATTTATAATACCCTTATTTTATTGTACTGATCCATGGACATTGTTAGTGTAAAGCAAGGGAGGCAATTGCCTAACATCCTCTATATGCGTCACCATAGATATGTCAATTCGGTAAGATAATAATTATAGGACTTGAACTAGGGTAAGACCGAGAGCCCTAGTTCGTATTGATAGGCAATAGGTAGGTACGTATATTGCGCATCAATAAGACCTTTTTTAAATTGAGTTTTCGAAAGCGTTTTCACGACCGTTTTACCGAGGTTACTTGCAAATCGTTATCGCAAACTGAATTTTCAGATTAGCTTCAATATTTAATTACCTAATAAAAAAGTATTCCCGCGGTTTCGTCCGCGTAAATGTAGGTTAAGTTAAGATTTTTTAGATGAAAGGTATCCTACGTCCTTTACTGGTCCCCTGTATACACATATACACATTGTTTGCGAAATTTCATGACGATTGGTCGAATAATTAAACCGTGAAAACGTAATAAACAAACAAACTCACATTCACATATTTTATAATATAAGGTAGGATTACAAGATCATAAAATATTGCTTTAAAATTAATATAACTGATGTGACAACTGATAACGACTTAACTAAAATTGATTCCAACGAACCAACGATGTAATAAAGGTGCATCATAAATCCACTTATAAATACCTACCTACTAGAACGTTTATTGCCGGTATCTAGCTTAGGTGCGTATATTTGCGACATATTTTTATTTTATTTTATTTATTTATTTGGGCTCACCAACAAATACTTACACTAATACACTTTTCTTTTTCATAATTTACAAGTACATAATAGTATAGTAGCCTTTTACAGGCAAGCACAGCATGCACAAGTTTTGTAAAGTTAATAAAGCGAAATTTAGAAAATTAATTAAGATAGAATATGTATGTAAATAATCATTAAGGCAATATATAAATAAGAACTATAAAATTAATATGTAATCTAATAATATATTATATAACACTAAATATTAAATATTAGGTATACAGCAAATTTAGAGTTTACAACACTGATAATATTTTACGGAATGTGGCAAGCGAGTCTACATGCACATCTATTACATCAGAGTATCTATTTAAGGTTTTGTATTTTCTTTAATATAATTCTATTTCCATTCATGATATCAGTCAGGGTGATGAGTACATCCTTAGTTATCTTTAATCTAAGAAAGAAGTATAGACAACTACGTGTTTAATGTTAATGTATTATTTGTTTATAAAAATTTCCTTCTTGCTATAATATATGACACAGGGGCTTTAAACAAAGGAAGTAGGTAGAAAGAAACTGTCTCAGAGCTGCAGCGATATTGGATTTGGCTACTTTGCATGAGTTCTCGCATTTGACACTCAGATTCAGGCGATTCGGGCAGAGTTATTAGGGTTTTCTGTCACGAAATTCTCAGTAACAGCTGTAGCCTAAAACGATGGTAGGTACGTAGACAACAATATGCTCATCTATTATGAGGGACCGTAAAACCGTAGCGAAAATAAAAATGTGAGTCTAATACAGCTCTCTCTACATCTTCTTAGAGGTAGAGCTTTAGTAAGATCTTTTTATAAATAAAAACATACGTTTTAGGTCGCACGTAATCGGGGGTGAGCCTTTTTTTTATTGCTTTCATCTTTGACAGACGAGCCAGCGGCCCACCTGATAGTAAGCGAGAACCGTGGCTCATACACATGGCTGTGTTTTCTTAGCATTAAAGAAGAAATGTAAAAAAAAAATTAACAAATTAAAAAACCCGACTGCAAAATAAAGTGAAAATTAAAAATAAAAATAATAAAAATGTACGTGAAATTTAAAATTAAATAAAAACTGAACAGTCCGGACCCATTATTGTGACGATTTAAGCCGGTCTATATGTTAATGGGTCCCGACTGTTTAAGTCGCTATGATCTAGGCTTTTGAATTTATAATTCGTTTTATTTGTGTATCGATCACGAAATTATTGCTACGGTATCAGTTATTCAATAGCAGGTACTCAACATAATATAGATAGACTCGCACTTGTTTTTTCTTTTCGGTTTTATTTAATTTTCATTTTCACGCAATTTTATATTACTTTAATTTTTTAATTTTCAATTTTTTTGTTAACTTTTTTATTTGAGGTTTTCCAGTTATGTATTCAAAGTAGTGTTGCCGCTTCTGGAGCAGCTGCTCAGCCGGGTGTTAGAAGTAAGAAATCATTTAAAAATTTTGAGTTAATGTAAATTCTCCTCCACTATTGGATCGGAACCTAGAATAGATATGATATAGTATATTATACTATTTTAGACCGAGCAGTTGTCGATCTAGGGAGTGATACCATTCTACCAAATCTATTCTAGGTTACATAAGCGATAAATAAATGTGGTTTTAATTATCATTATTTTAAGTAATTCAGGGATGTTATACCTTTTTGGAATCCTTGTTATGAGTCCTTTAATTTGATACCCATTTTTATGTAACCTATCTAAAAACACTTGGACTAATGAGACAAATCTAATGATACCTTAATTAAAGAAATCCATTGAGTGGTTTGGAAGATATGAGGGAATAAAGAATATTACAAACAAAGATAGGCGCGAAAAACATAACCCTTTCCTTGCAGTCGTGTAAAAACAAAAAAGTCGCTGCCTACCGGAAGGAAAAGGGAAATGAAGCAGGATGGGGTTTGGGACGGGAAGGGTTATTTGGGCCTCCGGCACTCTCATTCACCGAACGAAACATAACAGATACTGTTATTTTACGTCGATCTTCTGTGAGAGGGTGGTACTTCCCCGGTCGAGCCGGCCCATTCATGCTGTAACCAGCGTGGCCCTACCACTCAAAAACCTCTCTATCGAGCGCATCTCCAGGATCCGTCTCCATCTTGTCTTCAGAGTGCTATTAAACATTCTCTATAGTAGGTTAGTACATATTCTTCTTTTGTAATGTCTACAGTGTGCCCATTTAAAGCAATATTATTTGTTTATTACTGAGTAAATATGATTTTATTTCCGTGTCAATATTTTGTTCGACCTTGATAAGTATACCTATTGTCAAAACTATAAGTGCGCGCTACCGTCCGCGTTCGTCAAACTCAACGAAAACGAAAACAATTCAGTATTAACCATTCAATTGTATGGACAACAATGATTTAGAGGTATAGTTAGTTATATTGTTAAACGATGATATCAATAGACAACTTGAATCACTTCATCAACTGTGTAAACTTGACAAGTTGATAGTATCTTAATCTAATAGGTAAAAACAGTCCGATTGTTCTTTGTTCAGGATTCGTAGTAAAATGATTTTTATAAATATACTTATACTACTATGTGTGTGACTTTTTTAATGCATCAAACTTATGTACCTACCAGATAAAAATATTTTATCTAGTAAGTACATAAGTTTGAGATCTGCTCTTTATACCCTTTTATAGACATATTTATCATACATTAATTGGCCACGGAGGTATTATATCGCTCAGTCCTATGCAACACTAGCAATATAAATCAGAGACCCTTCAAAAAAGAAATAGCTGTGTTACTAGCGTAAAGGCAAAATTTTACCGACCACAAACACCGTCTCTCGTTACCCGACCCAGTCTCTTGAGAGTCGGCCCTGGCGAAAAGCGAGAGAAGTGGTCGCTTTAGGCGCCAGGTGTCAAGCGAAAAACAATTTCCAGTGCAAGTTTGGATAAATTGAAGCGTAAAATTAATAATTTGGGAATTATTATTCATTTAACATAAAACGAAAGTAGAATTTACGCAAAGCGACAATCTCGCTCTACCCTGGCCATGTGCCACGGCCAGCGCTAAATGTCAAGGAGCCTGGCATATGGCAACCTAACGCAGTGGGTGTAACATTGAGTTATTTGGTTGCGATCTTTTATAGGGTGGCGGTAGGTTCTAGCTAGGCTGCTACAGTTTGGGCGTAATTAAAGTTTGTGCGAGACCTCGCAGTGCCCCGCTGTACCTACCGACTTAAAATTTACGGCTGTCTATACATATATTCTGGTGAGAATATCCGTATGTATTACATCCGTCCCTACAGTATTGATCAAGTAAACTACCTAGGTACTATGGTATTATAAACGCAATAGGCAGGTATTATGGCTAACGTAGGTACCTACCTACTGCACCTGAGCACGGTCGGTCCCGATTTGTGGAATGCTCAGTTTGGATTTCTGGAGTTCGACGGTCGAGCTATTATGCGCCTGAAGGCCGCGGCCGAGGAGGCGGTCGCCGGCGGCGGTGTTTTTTTTTGGCGGTGTCTTTAGACATCGCCAACGCGTTTAACAGTCTGTCATACAGCTATGTCCAGGGGGCGCTCCGATATCACTGAATACCTTTTTTCCTGGAGCCACTGGTGGCGGACTATCTGAGAGGTAGGAGTGTCCTTCTCGAAGTTCGATGCGAAGTTTGGCGGCGGCTCATGTCGTGTGGTGTCCCGCAGGGTTCGGTTCTTGGTCCGCTCCTATGGGACATGGGGCATGACTGAGCCCTACGTGCTGTACTATCCCCCGGGCTGGACGTCGTCAGCTACGCCGATGATACTCTCGTCACAGCCCGTGGGGGTACCTTCGAGGAGGCGGCCCGTTTGGTTACCGTGGGGGTTTCCCAGATGGTCAGGCGTATCGAGGCGCTGGGTTTACGGGTGGTTTTAAGCAAAACGGAGGACGAAACTGCGTCTGGTCCTGGACGGAAGGTAGCGCTTCGACAAGCACTTGAGACAGCTCGCTCCGAAGCTTCTCGGCACTACGTCCGCTCTTGGGCGGCTATTGCCAATCTTGGGCGGGCCCAGTGTCGGTTGCCGGCGGCTTTACGTGGGGTTTATCTGGTCAATGGCGCTTTACGGCGCACCGGTGTGGGCGGACTCCCTGACCGCTCAGTGCAAGACTCTCTTGTGGAGACCGCAGAGAGTCATAGCGGTCAGGGTAATACGAGGATACCGCACGGTGTCGGCCGACACAGCTTACGCATTGGCAGGGACACCCCCGTGGGATTTGGAGGCTAAAGTGCTCGCCGAAGTATATACAGTGAGTGAGGAAGTGCGGGAGGAGACGGGTTGTCGTCCCCTTACGGCAATCATAGCACACGCGAGAAATCGAGCCCACCAGGGCATGATTTTAAAATGGAAGACGCGGCTGGAGGCACCCGTGGCCGGTTTCAGAATCGTTGGGGCCCTCCAGCCGGTGTTGGAGCGGTGGGCAGGGCGGCAGCATGGGACTCTGTCCTTCCGGCTGGTACAGGTGTTGTCAGGGCACGGTTGCTTTGGCAAATACCTGCACACGGTCGCTAGGAGGGAACCGAGTCCCGTCTGCCACCACTGTGAATTTGAAGAGGACACGGCGCAGCACATGCCCGAGCAATGTCCTGCTTAGGCGGTGCAGCGCCGTGAACTTGTCTATGTTGTGGGTGAAGACGTCTCGCTGCTGGCCGTGATCAAAGCCATGGTCGATAGCGAGAGGAATTGGGCAGCGGTCGCATCCTTCTACGAGGACGTCATCTCGTGGAAGGAGGCGGCGGAACGGATCCATGAGGAAAGTATCCTTGTGGATCTGTGTCGCCGCCGGTGAACCGGGCAGCGCAGGCGCGCGTACGCGCGCCTTATGCCGCTATAGTAAAGGCCACGGGCGGGAGAACGGGGATCTCCCGCAGCCATTGAGACGGAGCGATGCCCGCCACCCATTGAGTCGGAGCGACGCCCTCTGTTGTGCCGGGACGTCGCCCAGGAGTCGTGGTCCTAATTTATTCTTGGACACTGCTGGGTGGATGACTGATGCAGTCTCGGTTCCAGTGACACATCCACTACACAAAGCAACGAGTTGGCACACCGTGGGGTTTTGGTCCGTAGGCCCGAAGTACGGGAAAGCTGGACATAACCCTCTCGCCTCCCCTTGTGGCGAGGGGGTATGCATCAGGTGCGTACAACCACGAAAAAAAATACCTACCTACTGGCTATGTACTTCTTAATAAATCTGCCAATCTAAATACAAGTTAATAGCAACAACTGATACCGAATTCAAATTGTTTTTAAAAACCTATTTTCGAAAAATGATAACATAATTACGTTGACTTTTAAAATTTAACATTGTTGTGAATTAAAAAGACATTAACGATGAAAAGATTAGGTAATAAGTTAGTAATCTAGATGATTTTATTAATTAATTTATCTAGTCATAATTGCCTATATCTACTTGCAGAGCTGTAAAACTTATACGGTGGCAGAAATAATTATTATAATACCAAACTAATTTGCTTGTTAATTAACGGTAGGTACACTTAGTAATGTTTACCGTGAACTACTTAGGAATGTACCTTAACGATAACAATACATTTAACAGCGAACTCATTCAATGTATTGAACAATGATGTATTTCACACAAGTATAATTACATTACAATACTACATTATGCCCGTTAAGTAAGTAATAAAATATAAAGACGGTTTTATAGTCTCTCTCTAGATAAATTAATTATAGATGAGACCTTGAAAATTAGCTATTTATCAAAATATAATTACCTGCGAATATACCAGAGAATATATTTATTATGTGATCGTTGCTGTTTGCATCTGTGGAGTGGCTCGAAAGTAAAACTCCAGCTACTGTGAGGCACAGACCAGAAAGAGCCATAAACCTTGGCATGTTGAAGATCTTCACCACCGCCCTACACCAGGATTCCAACAATAGTCTAATCACTACAGCTATTACAGGCACTAATGCAATATCCACTTCCCATATCTTCATAAGTTCATCTGGCTCATGGTCCTCTTCTCTGATTGCCTTGAGGATGATTATCCCGTACATGGACGTAAGGGCAGGTACTGTGATGTGGTACACCACCGCTGACACAACTATAAGCCATCCATAACCGCCGTCGGGAGGTGTGGGCCCTATCTCAGGTTGAGAAGCCACAACTCTGTCCAAATGTAAATCCTCCACTCTACTATCACCTCTCTCCACCTGATTTGAATTGGTATTCCGCTGGTTCTCCATGATTTTATTCACACAAACAATCACTTCATGTTGAAAAATAATGTTAGTCAGTGAGTTATCTATATGGACTGGGTGTGTTATCTTATCATTATCTTTTGGTATAATCACTTGCTCTATATTTTTGAAATCAGCGCCAATTAAGTATCACGAAATGGAACTCTATCACATATTTATGAGTTCTCCACTGGACAACGAGAAATAAATATTATTTCAGACACACAGAAAATATTTTATATATACAATTAAGTACATACACATTAAAACCTTGTCGCGCAAGGTTCAAAACGTATTTAATTTTCTGACTAACAAACTACTTTATCGTTTCTGAACGAACTAAATAAAATGTTAAACTGACAAATTGAGTAGGCGGGTAAGATGTTGCACATAAGTGAGAAAGAAATATAAATACTTGATGGTAAAAAAAGACTTCCGATGTTTGATTACTGAGTACAAAACAATTTTAATTGTATCGTGTAGTATAAAATGAATCCGTTTGATCGACATTCGGGAAAGACGCTCTAATAAGAAATTTTCCGTTTTTCTTTATAATGCAAAGGTATTTTGAATTAAATCTTGCATAGAATACAAAATTATGATATTACGGACGTATTTCATATGTGAAATGTTGTGATTTCTGTGTGAGATGTGGTTAATTTGTTGTACATCGTGTTCATAGCCCGTGAAGCATTTTAATTGCTTTTAATTTCGGGTTGTTCATTGTTGTGTGGTGTCTCAGGTGTTGTTGGTGCGGTGCCGATGGGTAGTATCGTGGAGCTGACGGTGAACAATGGAAACGGAGTCGGTGAGGTCTGAGCTGAGCAGCCGATCACGGCGGAGCTCGAGGCACCGGCAACACACGCATCGAAGCACCCGGTAGGCCTTCACGCTCGATTATTTACCCATTAGTGTACAAAACATAAATTCTGTTGGGGTTAATCGTCATATTTTAGCCATTGTAAGAAATAATGAGATAGTCCAACAATCTTGATGAAGTAGGAAGGGTGTAATTAAGATTCTTTACTCGAGATAATGTTTCCGCTAGTCTGAACCACTTACAGTAATTCCAACAGGAATAATTATCATTTTGAGTCAAGTCTAGGGATATAGTGAGGTCAAGGAACACTATGCCTTGAAGTACATTGGAAATACCCAATGACTAGACCAATGTTCTGACAACACTACTGTCAGAAATATCTGTATTAGAATGATATAAGTATGTCTGGCAGTCCATATAATAAGATTATTACAATTCATCCTATAGGCATACTATAAGATCAGACATATTTGATATCACAAATACATCACCATAGTAAATTTTACACATTCATTTACTGCACTGTAATTAGGGAATACCCATATAATTTGCTATGCTAAACACAACTACTGTTTGGATGTATATGCCAATAGTCACATAACTTTCTTGGTCTATTATACTATAATAATAATAATATCCTCCAGACCGAATTTCGGCCACGGTGGTCAGTCTTAACAGAGACTGGCCAACTACGCAGGAGATATTATTATAGTGCACTAGTGTGTGTGCAAACACAAGTACATTCTCTGTTCCCTAACCCTCATGGTCCGATGAGACAGTAATCCAACACGACCGGAGAGAGATCTGGCGCAGGACCAACGGCTTTACGTGCTTTCTGAGGCATTTCTTATACTATACAATAGATAGCAACATAAAAGTCTTTACGTGCTAAATTTAAAAGCAATGTTTACTGGCAGCTAATATAGTGGTTGGCTAGAAGTGCAGTTATTTTATTCATTTTCAAAATTATACTGGATACTCTATACTCTGTCTGGCTGCCGGTGGGTTGCTGAGACTGTAAGCTATTGTTCAAAATGCATGTGTATTTGAATAAAAGACAAACCTTATTCAGTTTTATTTTAGGCAATTTGTTTAGTTCTGCTCAAGTAGTTTATAATAATATTCTATTCTAATATAATATTCTATCACATACACACAACACCATCTAGCCCAAACTAAGCAGAGTTTGTACTATGGGTACTAGACAATGGATAAACATACATATACACTTTTTTTTTTGTAAGTACATACGTATTATACATAGAAACACCCAGACCAAGACAAACATCCATGTTCATATGTTCATGCACACAAATATTTGACTTGTGCGGGAAACGAACCCGCGACCTCAGGCGTGGCAGTCGGTTACACTAACCACTACGCCATCGAGTAGTCAGAGATAAAACCATAGTTTATTTATTGAATAAAACTATGGTTTTATCTCAACTTCTATTACATTAATATTTAATATTAATGTTTTCTATTATATTAGCTCAGTGGGGAGACCAACAGACTGCAATGCAGAACGTCTCGGGTTCGAACCCACGTCGCGCACCTCTGACTTTCGGAAGTTATATGACTTATCGAAATTATGTGCGTATTGATTGACAACTATCGCCTGCTCCATGCCTCGGAGAGCACGTTAAGCCGTCGGTCCCTGCTGCCATGAACATCTAATTGGCAGTTATTGGGAAAGTCAGTACCCTCTAATATCCTGACACTGGGCTAGCCTTAGGGTATTGTTACCTTCGGGTTGCGGAGGTCAGGTGGTAACTGCTCCATGTAAAAACTGATATCCAGTCAAATCTGGTTAGACTAGAAAACCCAACCCCAAATGACTTGGGAATAATAAAGGCTAAGGGAGAAGAAGACAGCTTGAATAGTGCAGTTTATTCTATCAAGTCTTAAAATGACAGACATAATATAATGGCTGCTGTTGCACTGCTGCAACTCAAAAGGTTAAATGGCAGACTCGCCACTGCCAAATGCCTTTCAAAAGGAAAATTTGTTTTAGTGGAATGGTAATGCATATGGGAAGACTTAATATTTAAAGTGTTTGAAGACAATTAAACAATTTACTCATTAGTACTGGTTTATCAATATTTTACAATTTCAATTTATAGAATATGCAATAGAGTAGTGGATACAGTCATAAACATGTTACACATTTTGTTATTCTTCTGTATAGCTAAATACAAATGCTTAGGAAGACAAAAATTTATATCAAATATTACTTTTTATTACAGGAGCACCAAATCTCAAAGAAAAGAAAGCAGCGACAACACTATGGCACCATTCCAGACCAGTGTAAACATTAGCCCAGAGATAGGTAGGGACGGTCAAGAAGTTATAGAAGTCCAGATCTTACCGCAAGATGAGAACTGGGGTGAAAACACAACCGCTGTCACTGGAAATACTTCCGAAGGCTCCCAATCTATGGAGGATGTTGGCAATTGGCCTATGGAATCAGACAACGGGATAGGCTTTGTCTGTTCACGATACTTCGGGACAACAATAGCCCTAGGGCTGTCGTTTATAGCCTTCGTCAGCCCTTTAACTATGGTGGTGCTACCAAAGATTGGTTTCTTCCCGGGATTGACAGACAATATTGCGTTACAACCGAGTCAGAGGATACAGTTGCTTGCTTGCACTGCAGAATGTAAAGGCATACTTTTGTCATTGGCATTTAAATTAGTATTACTTGCTATTGGTGTATGGGCTGTATTTCTGCGGCCACGGAATGCTATATTACCTAGAATATTCGTATTCAGAGCTATGACATTAGTAATCTTAGCGGTCTGTATATTTTCATATTGGTTGTTCTACATTGTGCAGATCACTGAAGCAACAAAGGCACTTGCCGTAGGAGAAGAAGCAATGGATTACAACGCATTAGTTTCTTATGTATCAAGTTTTTCTGATACATTATTATTTATACATTATATAGCTGTTATATTGATGGAAATAAGGCACTTAGAGCCTGTTTATTATATAAAGATTGTTAGGAGTCCGGATGGTGAAAGCCGGTCTTACTCCATTGGACAATTGAGTATACAGAGGGCAGCTGTGTGGGTTCTACAGAAGTATTATACGGAGTTTCCGATATATAATCCCTATTTGGAGAAGATACCAATATCAAAGTCGCAGAGAAAAGCACAGTCTAGTATAAAGTTTTATGAAGTGGATGGATCAACTAATGCACCACCAGGACAAGCTAGGTAAGTCTTATTTTTGTAACAAGATACTGATCTATGTATTTGTAAAGTCCAATATCAAAAATATTAATTTGCAACTTAGTCATTATCAGTGATAATAAATATTTTCATGCTAAAATACTATTAAAATTACAATAATATATTATCTATGCTATAATCTCAAGCAATAATATTTTTGATTGCTATTCATTCTAAAATAATGCTACCAAGTTCTCATTCGTAAAGTCAATTAAGCCATAAATGGCTCACTTTGACTGCGCGTATATCGTAGCGACTATTGACATTGAAGCCACATTGTCACTAGTAATGCGCTGACTCTGTGTTTGATCCGCAAACTAGATAACATTTTGTTATTAACCTTTGTGAAACATGGATCTTGTTTATGTAGCACTAATGTTTCTCACACTGAGAAGAGGCCTTTGCCCAGCAGTGGGACAGTTTAATATAAGGCTTATATTAATAATGTATATTCTGTGTAACATTTGATTAAGGATCTTTTTATCCAAGGATAATATCAGTCCCATTATTACAAAAGTACTTTAATATTAATAAAAATCATAAAATGAGAAATATTTAATAAGGTAATAAGACTCTGCACTTGATATTTGTGCTAGAATCTCATACATGCATATTCTAACATCCATTTTATAATCTGTGCCATAGTAGACTCTCGGCAAGCTTTTCAAGTCCGTTATTTCTATTTTTGTAATGCCCCCGCGAAGATGATCCTTTACGCACTTTGCATTTTAATAAACACTATACACACATTTGAATTCATATCATATTTCAATGAGTACACACTGTACGTGGATAAGGCATTTGACTGGCGATCGAGGCGTCGCTACGAATCCCACCCATTAAAGAAGATAATCTTTTTTTACTTACGTGAGTGCATTTAAACATCATCCCTGCAGGCATAGGAGAGTAGAGAGAGTATGTCGAGCACACCCGTGTAAAGATAGAAAGTCCCTGGTCCTACCGACTAAACCTACCACTTTGTCAACTCTGCCTTGGGTAGGTGGGTCGCTGGAACTGGAACTACATCAGTGAAATCGATGTGAACCTTAACACAAGCGTTTAGCATAGCTTGAGGAGTTAACAAGAGTATCAGTAATTTGTAACTTTAGAAAACAAAAGTATCAATAGTCTAGTCCCATACAAAGTAGCTACATGTAGGTATTAGTTGGTTTACTTACGTTGTGTGTGTATTTGAATTAGGGGCCGTTCAAGTATTACGTAAGCAGATTTATTACGATTATTTACTCCCCCATCCCCCTTGTCAGCAAAAGTAAGCAAAGCTCTTACCTCCCCCCTCACATGCTTACGTAAACATTGTTATATGCATTTTTTCTTTTAATGTATTCTGTTTTTTTCATTGATTCATGAGCAGCAGTTATAGTTCTAGAAATAAGAAAATAGATTTAGGTTAGAGGACTTTAACGTGTCAAGTGAATAGCGCGCGGTAATTCCCCTACTCGGTTCTAAGCGAGTTCCTAAATACATTATTTGTGGGAATTCTCGAAAATGCGTTTTTTTTTCAAACATAGACAATGTGTGGGTTGCCATATGTGTAAAAAAGTAAATAACTACTGATGGTAATCACCATCTAGACCTATCTAGCACCCCTATGTCATCAAAAATAAGCAAAGCAAAGACCCCCCGTCCCCCTATAGTGCTTACGTAATACTTGAACGGCCCCTTATCTGCAGTACTAGTTAAATTCCAATTTTACGGTGAGTTACGTAACGTCGAGCAAAAACCAGAACGATTAGATATCTGATAATAAGGGTTTCGTTGATAGTAGGTATATTTATGTATATTTTTGTTTTTAAATCTACAACTCCCACAGTAGGAGCAATAACATTTCGCGCGGACTTTACAAACCGTCAAAAATCGAACTCGAGATCTTTGCGTAGCTAGACTGCATGCTGCTATTAAAAAGTATGCAGAAAACTGCTTGAACTGGGAAACGAACGCGAATGACAAACGCGATTATCACGGGATCTTCGATGAAACATTTTTTGTTATTCCAAATTAATTGAGGAAGTTCAAATTGTAATGATTTCGGAATCCATGCGGCTTGATCGTCAGTCTTCATGGTGTAATCAATTACCACCGGCCGTATCGCTCTTGACCGGTAAGATAATTTACTGTGACGATAGTTAAAATTGTATCTATTACCCATTCCATTTAAACATGGTCGCTATGGTTTTTTACCGTTTTGTTACTGAGTTATACTTTTAACTTGCTGGTTCGGTGGTTTTGATTGCTGTTTGTGAGGTCGCAGATTCGATTTGGTTGAGAGATGTTATCTGTTAGGAATCTGTTATTGATTTTATATACTTAGTAGATATTGCCCGTGGGTTCGCTCGCGTAATTGTAGAATTCGATAATACATTTCTATTCCTTGGAAACAGTAATTTTTCCTGGATAAAGGTATATCGTTATCTGACAACGCATATGCGGCACTTCATGATAATCGGTTGAGTAGTAAGGTATGAAAGCGTTACCAACGAACGAACTCACATTCCTATTTATAATATTAATAAGGATTACTTACTGCCGCGTCGGTCGTAATCGCGTCTGATTCTCAGGGTACAGGTTTATTGCCGGGTGGGGTAGAGTTATTGGATTTTTCTATTAGGAAATGCTCTGTATCACGTGGTCTAGAAATGTGCCCGGTAGTGATACGTTAATAGCCTCTCCCCTTTAACATATGACCTAAACACATAATTCCCTTTGAGATTGGCTTGTCGTCACACTTAAAACACTAAATGAAAGCGTCGTGACGTCTACCTAGAAAATGTCCATCGGAAACTCCGAAACAAAAAAAATGTCAAGAAAGTTTCATCACATTTTCTTTTAAAATGACTTTACTCCGTTCTTTGAACTACTTCATGAAAGGGTGTAGGACAATCCAACGGTTTACGTACCGAAACACAGGATGAATTTCAGAATAAATGAGTTTCACGGTACGAATAGTCAGGCTTGAAACTTCGGCACTTACGTTGTATGGTAGGCCTGCCAAACTGCTTTTGACTGGCATAATTGATATATACGGCTTCATCATTTTATTGTGAAAAGCGCGTTCTAAAGAATTTATTGACAGATATTGTTGAAAGTAGTCATTATAAAAATACTATAAAAAGTACACACAGGATCATGTGTTCCTCAGGTCGACGACTGGGTCAATGGGCGGCGGCAGCACCCGGCGCCGCGACTCGGGCTCGGCCCACAACGAGCGCTACTACGAGGAGGCCGAGCGCGAGCGCCGCGTGCGCAAGCGCCGCGCGCGCCTGCTCTGCGCCGCTGAGGACGCCTTCGCGCACGTGCGCCGGGTGCGAGTGTCGGCCGCTAACGGTCAGTACGCACACAAGGTTCCCTTTTACACGACTTTTATTTTTACTTTACGCAAATGCTGTAACCGTGTGGAATTAAACAATAAAAGTGCCATGATACTCTACTTTTTTCCGAAATAAGTAGCCTTAAGTGACTCCTTATAACATTAGCTATCTGCCAGTGAAAGTCTTATCAAAATCGGTTCAGCCGCTTCAGAGATCTTTCAGAGATTTTTCTTATATGTATCCTATATACTTTCATATGCATTTAATAAAAATATGTTATTTTGACATAAAATATAGTATATTTTATTATTTGTATTGACGTGTGGTACTGGTGTGTTGCCTGCAGGCGGCGCGCTGGGCCCGCGCGAGGCGGCGCAGGCCGTGTTCCCGTCGCTGGCGCGCGCGCTGCAGAAGTACCTCCGCGCCACGCGCCAGCAGCCACGACATTCCGCTGATTCCGTGAGTCATGTTAACGACATCTTTTTTTCCAATAGCTTTTTAGTAATAATGTTCCCCAGACCCAATTTAGGTCACGGCGGCTAATCTTAAAGGAGACTGGCCATGTGCGCAAATACAAATGCACTCTGTTTTAATCCGACAGGACCGAAGAGAGATCAGGCGCAGGACCAACGGCTTTACGTGCTTGCCGAGGCACAGACTTGTCTCACACCGCCAACTTCCTAACTCCGGGCTCGTATTGAGATTGCTTAACTGAAAAACCCAATAACATTTTGTTGGTCCGACCCGGGATTCGAACCCAAGATCTCATGCACAGCCGTCGCATTTACTACCGTTGCGCCACGGAGGCAGTTTTTTTGTAATTGTGAAGGAAAACAATGTGAGGTAACCTGCATGTCTGATAGTTCTCCATAATGATCTCGAAGACATGTGGAGCCTGTCAATCCGCACTGGCCCATCGTGGTGGACCAAGGCCTCACCCATCTCACACTGAGATTAGGCCCGTGCCCAGCAGTGTGACAGTTTTATAAAAGGCTGATATTATTATTTTTAGTATCTCCCACTGCTGGATAAAAGAGTCTCCGTTGGACTTCCAAATTTCTTTGTTTTCTGATATCCCCTGCCAATCCCTTTCAAATGCGTTCAGGTAGTCACGTAATCTTATCAGTTTAGGTCTGCCTCGTCGCCGGTCGTGTTGCACCCAATTTGTGACGATTGGTGCCCACCTCTCTAATCAGAGAGGTACCACGTGCAATTACATGCGAAATCTTTCCTGTCAGCATTCAAGTTCCACTTCATAGAACAAACCTATTATTATCTACCAAGCCACACTACAAACCTTTGCTATTACTGAAATTTTGCTGACAGAAAATATCAACAAATTGAATAATTACCCCAATAACATCTTGTACCACCTTAGAATCAAACTCGTGAGCTCACAATCGTACGTAAATTTATCCGATAAGACCAACGAGACAACCACACACCTATTAGGACTACAACCACCAACAAAAACCTTATTCCACAGGTACTCGCCCATCTAGCGCGATGCCTATCACAAGACGCGTCGCCCCGAGCATTCCTCGAGCCCTTCCTAGTCGAAGGTCCCGTACTTTCAGCAGACCAGGAGACCAGACCCATCCAGAGATGGTCACTGATCTCCGACGAACTCCTCGCGAGACCGCTAGCAGACAACATCGAGTTCCAACTGCGGCAAGGTGATGTATCCCTCATTTGCTCTATCAAGCAACTGCCAAAGTTCAGTCTGACAGAAGAAGTCGTTGACCCCAAGAGCAACAGGTTCATTTTGAGGTTAAACTCTGAGACGTCCGTTTGACAGGAGGAGTATTGCAGCAGAGAGGATTTTAGGCTCGTATGACATTCGGAGTATTTTTAGGTTAGGTATTGGACATATGGTTTAGTTTGGTATGCAAGATGTGTTGTAGTTTAATAGGTTGATGTAGATCTACCGAATAACTTAGTTCTTACAAATATGCAAGGCATATGGTCCTTCCAAATAAATAATGGGTTTGCAATGTTTATGATGATATCTGAGGCTGAAAATATTATTATAGGGTTGTTGCCTTTTTATAATGTAAATTAATTTGTCCAATATCTCAGATAAGGTGAAATTGTTAAATCTATTTTGAAATAAATAAGATCGATGGTCTCATCATATCCGTGCAGGACGCAGGAGCAGGCGTGCAAGGGCGATATATGTATATACAAATTTAAAACACCAATTGCCGACTCTATTTTCACCAAAAAGACTTTCTTTGTATAGTTTTGGCGTATGTGCATAAAGTAGTATACAAACATCAAAACTACTCTATAACACTATTTATTAGAGGGACATAAGGAGATCTCAACCAAAAACTCGACTGGGGGAAGGGTTTCGCCCTATGAAAATTTGGAATCTAGCAGACAATTACCTTGTGTTGTGCTTTACTGTTTTGACACAGTCGCAAGGGACAAAATCTACTATGCTGGCAACATAGGGTACTTGTAGTCTGTCGCTTCCGCTGGCAACACAGTGATTTATTGCCATGTACGTTAGTTATACCTTTGGTATTGCAAGCGTTGGTAGACTACGGCAACCGCATATTACCGGGCGAGCAGCTCACATATTTACAGTAGCGGTGCTTCTCGTAATAATTTAATATACTTCGTCATCTTTTAATAACAGTAATGCTAATTCCCTGGCGGAGGAACAAGTTAATCGGTCGGTCTATATTGACTCATATTGTTAAAGCTGGCAATACACGTTGGCCCAAAGTTGCCGAGTGACAGCCAATGCCAACGTATAGACGGTGTATTTGCTTTGCCTTGCCAGTGCTTGGTATCACTCGTCTAGCTGTCCGAGTGAAGGCAAGCGCCAACGTGTGTAGAGCTCAATTGGCGTAGTTTGTAACAACTTGCAGTCGCTCGCGACCACTCGTCGCACTTCAGAGCGGTGTCGGTTTTTCTGCACAAATCAAAGGCGTTGGCCTGCGCTCGGCCAATAGCGTCCACATGTTGGTCCAGCTGCCATTTCGTGCTTGGCGAACATCGCCGTTATACGTACAAAATGTATTATTTTTACAAGTCTGCTATTGTATACACTGATATAATAATTATATGCGCTCATTAATCGTGAATAAGTCGTTGGAGTGCCCTAATTAAATAGATACTAGCAGCTGCAATAACTTTTACAACGTCCATATTGTTTTAATGCTCAATAAAGACTGACAGCGCCCAACGTGTAGACAGCTCCACAAAGCTCGTTTACATTGGCCGTTTGCTTTGCTTTTCTTCAAACTTGCCGAACGTGTAGACGGTAGTACTTGCCTTGTATCAGTTTGTCTTCGCTCGCGTTGGCCTACGCTTGGCCAACATGTATTGCAGGCTTAAGATATTGTACAGACTTATATGCAGCTGTATCTGGGAATTGTATTGTTATTTCATATAGCAGCTATGTATTTAAAGAGACTAATGTAAATAGTGATTTTATTTTAATTATTGAAGTAATCTGATATTACAAAATGTCGCAGTTCCACCTTCATCGAACATAATAGTCATTAATGATCTGGAAACTTATGGACTTAGACTAAGACTTTATATGCTTTTAATCCTAGTTTTTACAAGGTGGCTGATTACTCTCGAAATGAAATAGATCAGCCGGATATTAAATAATATATCTATCATGAATAGAGTGAAATAATTTATATAATAATTTATGTAATGTAAAACAGTGTATATAGAAATAAAAAAGCTTATATGTTTATACCCAAAATGAATCTTAAGAAATTAAAACAATAAATAAGTGCAATTGAAAAAAGAAATTACAAGTATCTCAAATAGTTTAAGTATTTAGTCGCCATTTTAAATTAGAAAAGACTAGACTGCATTTAATGTTTTATATTTATAATATTAAAAATAATTTGTACATTGTGTCATAATAAGCTACAAATGTATTAAGCACAATTTTGCGATAGATTTTTAATTAGAATAATTATTGTAAAAAGGCGTATCTACATATGGCGTATGTATAATAGCGTATCATATATGATACGTTTAAAAATGTTATATTTTTGGTTTACGCCTCTAATATATTCATGTTTGTCTATGGTGTTCAATTTTTATAATCCTATATAAGATGTAGTCTGTCATTGCCATAATTTTTCTTCTCTATGGCTTTTACTACAGTTTGTCCCACACTATGAGGTATATTGATATATAAATGTTGTCAATTTTAATTTTTTGTAGTTAATTCGTAAAGAGCTAATAAACAAGCTAACTTATTTATCTACACGTTTGTTTTGCCGTACTTGTCTGGCTATTACTGACCCAAATTAGGGTTTTATACCATAAGCAATGTAGTGTATTGTAATATTGTATAGACAATACATCACATAATCACATTACTCCATACAATATTTTTGTACGCGTATCAGATACGCACATTGACTGAAAATACGCATTCCAGAAAAACTCGAGTACGCTTTGTGTACATTCGCCTTTACTTTCTTAACCAGTGGACACACTGGGCGATGAATCTCGCAAATGTATCTGTATATTACTAGTTATAAATATACCATATCATAGGATATTTATTGTATGACATATGAACTTGCTTTACGTGGATTAAATATTTTTAAGTGCTGTATTCTAAAATGCTTATTTTCAAAGGTGACACTGGAAACTCTGGTCAGTTTTCTTTGGATATATATTTGTTTTGATAAACTACGCAAAAACGAGTCGTGTGTAACCGAGAAATATGATTGATGAGTCGTAGCCTTAACTATTATTCTTTAAAATGTTTACGTCCGCACTACGATACATTTCTGTTTCGCCGGGGACCTAACATACATTTAAACAACCGATACAAAGAACACCTACCCTCAAAACAACTACTTGCGTGTGGGGTCGAAGACACAACCACTTAAAATAAACATTTGTGTGATTCACAAATAATTGTCCCGAGTCTGGATGTTCTTTGTGTCCGTTGTTTGAATGTTTGTAAAGTCCTCCGCGACACATTATTTATTCCTAGTGCGGGAAATGGCTTCTGACAAAGAAAAAAAAACACAAAAGAAAGCTTAAAATTGTTTCAAATCCTGATCACATTAATTTAAGTAAGGCCATAGAAAATAAGCATTTCAAAATACAATTATTTTATAAAGCAGTTGCAAGATTGCTTTTCTACAAGTTTTCTAATGTTTTTACATGAATATTGCGAGTGAAAGAGGTTGTGCTTAGAACAATTATATAGATGTTCGTACGAGTGTCGCTGTTTGACCAAAGAGCGCTTGAAATTGTAGCTAATAGTAATATATCATAAGGTCGACATTCGTTTGGCATTACACACCTACACGTTTTGAATATACAGCGTGTAAAAGAATTGTGGGTCATATTTAAGCATCACGTATATAGCCCCTGTAAGAAAACCGTGAGAAATAAATCCGTATACGTTATTTTCACTAAGATACAGCGTTTTATTTTTATCGACTTATCAATATAAGCGCATTCTAGTCGATACTGAAACAACACTAGCAGCTCACTCGGTGACAAGAAAATGACCAGACGCAATTTTGATAGTGATGTGTTTGTGTTTTTTTTCGATGTTAGTCAAAGTCAAAAATAATTTATTTATTTAGTTCACAAAGTAACACTTATGAATGTGAAAGGGTTAGTGAGTTTAATTAAATAAAATGCTGGAGTTTTAATAAAATTTAATATAAATTGTTTTAACCCAGGGTTAGAGCACATAGGTTACTTTGAGATATACGTTAGAGTTCTAAAATATGACCACACCTTTTTGTTACACGATGTATAGAACATTTAATTTCGTGTTATTCTTTTAAACCTTGTGAAGTATTGCTGATATGTGCATAAATGTTCTCCTTTTCTGAATTTAAAATACATAATAATTAAATAAAAATACTGATCTCATGCATTAGAACATGCACCAAAACACAAAAGTATAGTGCTTACTTCATGCTTAAAACAATTACTTAACAATACGAGCGAAGTAATAAGACACGAAATGTAAAAAAAAGAAAACAGAAATGCCATTTGAATAAATGCCATGGCAAAAACAAATTTACTGTTTTTTTAAAAAAGGTAATAATTATGACCGTTTCCTTAACGATGGTGTATAGCATGCTAACTATTCCCCTATAACAATAGTCCTGTGATTATCCCAGTAAATTCTGTAACGTGGGAACGATCGTTGGCAGTCGTAAATAGGCTACGGCTAGACAGTGGTTATAGTAGCAAAAACATATTTACCCTTAAAAATAAAAAGAGTCCTTTTGTAATAGGAATATTTTATATCAGTAATAGTTTACGGGTGTTGAAATCTAATTCACCTGTTGTAGTAAAAAATAAAGGGAAAATTTCAGATTAAAATGGTTTTAAAAATGTCGACGATTTTACTTTTAAGGCGTGGTACAGAAGGCAAAATACATTTTTTTAAGGCGGATTCTTCTTGCCTTCTAGTCCATGGCTTGGTAAGAAGTGCAACATAAACTTTAGGCCTCACCAGGCCACGTTGATATAACGCTCAAATTGCAGCCTTTTGTAAAATGCTTGTGCCTGCGTAGAATTAAGTACCTACTTTAATATACTTATATTAGCTAATGCCAACGTTTTGATAAATATTTTAGTATAATAGAACATTTTTAAATTTTTACTATTTAGATGATTTTTGCAAATGGAGAATTTGGAATAGTGTCCCAATGTTGGGTCACTCAGACAGACATAAGTTGAATTGATGATACCAGTTTTAATAATTGCTGGTGGTCAATGACTTCTTGTTATTTTTTATGAATAGAGTAAAAGGAATAAGGCTTAGGCGGCATTGGATCCGTATCAGCGACTTACTTGATTTGAATCCTATAGGATTTTAAACAAAATTGAATTTATATTGGTTTTCTTAAAGTATTATTGGACCTTTGTACTTAGATTTGGGTTGTTTTGTTCGTATTTGTTTTAAATTTATTTAATATGCTCAGATCAGAGATTATTGACCACGAGCAAAAACTAAAATTAACGATAATAAAATGCTAACCCTCTTATTCATAAAACGTTTAAACCTTTTAAAACCAGTAATTGAGATTTCTCCATTCTCTCTCAGTTCTAACGTTTGCAATAGCAAATAGTTTTATACAATATGTAATAGTATAATGTAATTAACATAAGAGGAAATCGACATTGTCAAACTACCTTCATTGAAGTAATTTGGGTTGGTAATCCGAGACGCTGTTGATATTAATTCCTAATCAATATTGTACAATTAATTGCAGACAAGTAACGCTTTGTTCAGTTTAATGTTATAAAAATATTAAATATTAAAATCACATACTAATAAAAAATAAAATTATCTTTATTAATTGAAATATATTTATAACTAAGTCACATTTTCAATCTAATGAATCAGATCAAGACAAATAAATATGATCCTATCTTTTGCTCTGATTGGTTAGAGATGTCATGTGTTCATAATTTATCTATAAGGTTGTAAAACGTTTTATTTTTTTATGGGTAAGAGGGAATATGTAAAACAAGAAGGTGTGGACACAACTATTGCACAAAGTTTTGCCTGTAGACGTAACGAATGCACAATATCATAATCGTTGTAAACAATTTGTACACTTTTGTATTTTTTAAATATAAAGTGAATTTTGTAATTATGTATTTTTATTGTGATTATTTTTTCTTTATCTTGTCATTTGCAGCGCAGATATTTGAGATCCATTGTTGAGTAAAAGTTGGTATTTAACTTTGACTTTGTATGTATCTTATGTCCCCAGCCAGTCAGTACAGACTGGCGATACTTCGACCCAGTGGGATCTTTTGTGTCGACACTCTCCCAATAACGACTGCCATAGATGTTCATGGCGGCCGAGACCGACGGCTATACTCGTATTATCTAAAGATTTCTACTATTATATTTATTATTATATTTTGTTATTTTTATTTTTGGTCGTTGAGTTTGTTTACAATTTTTCATAAAATTCTAGAATTTTATGGAACAAGCTAAATCTATAATAATAATTAATCATAAAATAGTATGTTAACAGTATTAGGAAAATTGCTTATTTATGTTTCAACGAAGGCTAAGGCCGAACCATGGCTTGGTGTACCTTATTCTTGGTCAGTGCGATCTGATCCCGTGATCCAGACACAAAGTCTTATTCCTAGTGTCTGGATTCTGGCTATTCTTCAGACAGTTATAAATATATTACCCCACTTTTCGAATTACGGTCGGACACATTTCGGATGAGAACGCATATTAATCATCGTTTGATGCGTCAATAATTCTAGAACAAAAATTATACCAACTGATAAGTTGAGTGTCAATTTCAATAAACAATACATTGCTTAACCTGATAACAATATAAGTGTGTCTGGCACTCATGCGTTAGATATATTGTTTCATAATTGTTTGCAATTAATTCTACCTACTTATTATTATTCACTAGCTGCGCCCCGCGATTTCACCCGCGTAAGTCCCGATTCCGTGGAAATATCGGGATACAATTAATCCAGGTCTCCAGCTATCTACATACCAAGTTTCATCGCAATCGGTTCAGTAATTTTTGCGTGAATAAGTAACAAACATCCATACATCCATTCTCACAAACTTTCACATACTTATTTAATAATATCAGTAGGATATAAGTTGTCACGTAGATAAGCATGAGCTCTCTCGTCGCAGCCATGTTATCCCACAATTCATTTATTTAAAGACCTTATTTTAATTACTTAGACAGAAAAAATAATGTTAACTTTACACAACGTGTGAATCGATTGCGAGACTTCATGTATAGCGGTTGCATTCCACCACTGCGCCATAGAGGCAGTAAGTATCAGATGTTATAGAGCAGCGATAGCTCAGTGGGGAGACCAACAGACTGCAATGCAGAGGGTCTCGGGTTCGAACCCACGTCGCGCACCTCTGACTTTCGGAAGTTATATGACTTTTCGAAATTATGTGCGTATTGATTGACAATTATCGCCTGCTCCGTGCCTCGGCGAGCACGTTAAACCGTCGGTCCCGGCTGCCATGAACATCGATGGCAGTCGTTATTGGGAGAGTGTCGACACAAAAGATCCCACTGGGTCGAAGTGTCGCTGGTCTGCACTGACTGGCATTACACTGGCACTGACATAAGATACTTACATACATACATCAGATGTTATATTAGCAGAGCTACTCCAAATAGTAACGTAAGTACATCACCTCTATAGGATTCACGAAAGACCACTTACCTACTGTAAAAAGATATGAAAAGACCTTTGGTAAGTAACGAAAACTGTTATCATTGTAATCAGTCTACCATTATATGCAATCTGAATCGAATAAACCGAGAACAAAGATAGCACAATAATTATAATATAATAATATTATCAGCCCTATGTATCCTTACTAATATTATAAATTCGAAAGTAACTCTGTTACCTCTTCATGGCTAAACCTCTCAACCGATCTAGATGAAACTTGGAAAAGATGCAATTTAAAACCTGGGGAAAGACATAGGCTACTTTTTATTGATGTAGGTACCATGCGGGCGGAGCCGCACGCGAAAGCTAGTCTACTATAAACTATCCCACTCCACGCCTCGGCATGTTCCCGTTGCGTAACACCAGTTTGTGTCACACTGTTACTCAATTGGAAAAATATTCCCGAAAAGTAACACTGTAATTTATTGCAACGTTTTTTTTTCCTATAGGTAACACTGTAACATAACAGAATCTTGTATTCTCGTTAAGTAACACCTCTTTGTAATAAAATCATTGATGAAATACGCCTTCAACAAAATGTAACGTTTAACTAATATTGTGATTAGCCAGATAATTACGATATTAGTTATTTTGCACAACGACAATGAAATAAATTATGCAAAATAAAATATTCTTTATTAAAAGCTTTTGTCCATCCGTACGATTCCGACTCGGAAGCGGTAGGTTGTGTTAGGTTCACTTTTGTACACCCACCCAGAAATAGGAGCCCCGCGAAGCGGGGCTCCGTCCAAATCCCATTAGTTCTACCATAGAACTGAGGAATAGTGTAGAATTCGCCTAACCCATAAACAATTTTATTAAAAGATGTTGATTTTGGATTAGAATGATTTTATTTAATTTTTACCTAAACAATAAAGTTCTGGAACTTTTTGGGATATTTCGTCCGGATATGTAACCCTGTTACATACAAAAATTATAGTGTAAATTATTGAGGAAAAAAAACGTTGCAATTATTGACAGTGTTACTTTTCGGGAATATTTTTCCAATTGAGTAACAGTGTGACACAAACTGGTGTTACCCAACGGGAACAAAGGCACGCCTCTTATCGTGTGAGAATTATTTAGGACAAAATACAATTGTAAAATAAAGAACGGTGTAAATAGCAATAAAAGATAAGCATTAACTAAACGTATTTATTAATTACTTGTCTTATTTTCATATTATCACAGATATTAAACATTGCAAACATTCCGAAATAAATATAAAAATACATTGTTCTTTCTTATAAAATTATTTATTTGGCGTCAAACGCTTTATTTTTCCACTGATGTGTATTAAACACAGCAATGGCTATTGACTTAAAACTCATTTACATAAAACTTTCTTGCAGCAAGTATCGTACCTTGTGAAGTAAAAATAGGTAAATAGGCATAGTGTGACACTTACCTCATATAAACGGAGCTTTAAGAACACATTATCAAAATTGAGACTGGCTACAAAATAAAAGAAAAATATAAAATAATAAAGTTATGAGATCTTTATTTATTATTTTATATTTTCTTTTTTTAAATCATAATTTCCGCTTTATGATTAATTTCTGCGTAGCGGGGAACTTTACAAACATTTAATCAATGGACAGAAAGAACATCCAGACTCGGTACAAATATTTGTGGATTACACAAATGTTTGTCCCGTGTGGGGATCGAACCCACAACACTCAGTGCAGTGGTAGCGGCGAGGGAATCACTTAAATCACTACGACGTGCAGTCATTATGAATATTTTATCAATCTCAAATCGTTGTCAATCTAAAATGTCACAAGCTTAGTTCCATAGACACGATCCTTTATTTTGTAAACTTGTTTTCGTTTTAATAAATTCTTTTCATTATATATTAATTGATTACAGTGGAATACAGCTCCAAAATGTGGTCAAGTATCTAGATATTTGATCTGAAGATAGATATTTGTCTAGGCATGAAAACAATATTACTGTCGTCTTTTTATCGCTACTAGGTTAGGTACTGCTTTATGCTTGCCTGTTTACCTTGTAACCCAATTTGGTGTCTTTATTCATTACTTTTAGAAATGCTGTCTCTAATATGTCAGCAATTTATAGCAGTAAATTGTTACTATGTTTTGCCCTGTTACATAAATAATTTCAAATTAATTATTTTTATTAGTATACCTATCATATTTGTGGCAGGGATTATATCTTGTTATGAATGTGTATTACATTAATAGGTACCACATAACGTATTGCTTTAAGTAAAGTTTTGGTATTTGCTGCTGGTTTGATGTATTTATCAACTTATTAAGAAATGGCACGGGCAGTTCTTTTTTAAATTTTGCTCATTATTTATTTGCTAAGCAACTAAACAATGATTCTAAAAATGAGCAGAAAAATATATAAATAGAAAAAAGAAACACGATGTCATGTGTCTTGGCGTTTTAGAACTATAGTCAGGTCACAAAATAGCTTCAAGCATTTCACTTTGTTTACTTTTCGTTTTAATTTTCTTTTTTGTGTGGGAATCGAAACCACAACACTTGGCGGAGGGTCATCAGTGGCGAGGCGATCACTTAAACCTATCCGTGCAGTCAATACTTTATCAATTGTCTATACTAGCACTTATAGGCAGAACGGAGTACGCAGCGGATGGTGAATACATCTCCCTGATAAGTGAACCTCTACTCTGCCACTTAGGTAGGCAAAGGAACACCCATACAGCCACAGCAGCCAGGATTAAGCTCAGGCTGAACACAACTACCATGAAACCAGCATTCCGCTTCTCAGCTTGACAGACGAAGTATTTCGGCTTCAACTCGAAGATTTTTGCGTTGTATAGCGATGTTGGTGAACCACATCTGAAAATTGTTGAGATTTTGTTATTAGTTATTATGTGTATATTGGTAACAGTACGAATTATTTGGCTTAACTCAATAAGTAACAATCGCCTACAAACCGGGTTTTTAAATCAGTAATACCTACTGTTTTTGCGTTTTGTAAAGTAAGTAAAAGTTCCGGAATCATATCGACGTAGTGGCATGTTCTTACTATCAGGACATATGCCAGCCATATTGTTTTCCTATTCCTTGTTAAGAAATAGTGTAGTTTCGTTATTTCGTTAGTGAAAATCTTTTTCATAGTAAGCAATTTTACCTAGCAGCTTATGAACGCTTGCTGTCCCAGAACTATTCAAGTACATTCTTGACTTTAAAAAACCGAGGCGATAGCAACGCCTTCAAATACCACTGGTCGCTAGTCCTTCTAAATGAAGCGCCTCCTTCAAGAACTTGTACAAAGCACAGATAGTTCCCCAGTACGGCAAAGAGAGTTGAGCATCCTCACTGATTCTACTTGGCTTATTAATATGACATATCTTTCTTTTAAAGAGGGAGTAGGCAACATACATAACGATCAGTAAGGAGGTATGTCAGTTCTTCGCAGTAATCGCATAAACGTATATTAAAAAATATTCTAATACATTTGTACCTACACAACACGATATCTGCATCGCCAAGGATCTTGCGCACGTATTTATGTTTAGGGTTGTGCATTTGAATGAATCGAATGTAATTTTTTGATATCCGCAATTATATTTTTTGATGTATAGATCCTGGATTTCATAGGTGCCTATTAGATAGCCTAGTCATTATTGTATAACGGGAATAAAATTACTAATATGTATAGACCATGTCTATTGGTTCACTTGTTTTCAAATTGCCGCGTAATACCTAGATCTATTTGTCTAATCTCGGTTTTCGGACATATTTTCTGTTATTAAGTATGCCGTATCTAAAATCTGATTACTCTTTATTCGACTCGAGAATCTATCGTCCACACTTATAAAATATGCAATCTTTATTTATAAAATTTAACCTACTCATTTGAAAAATTGCCTTATAAAATTCAGAAACCTTGATTGCTTGCTTTTGTACATGCAATTACTCATATTAACTTATTTCAGCTATGCATAGCATTACCTCCTTTATATAAAACAATTTGTTTACATTAAAATTTGATCTACATCGTCCATGACCCTTGCTACAGATAAAGCTACTGTGTACAATACCTAGTTTAATCTGTGCTAAAACTGTAAAGCGGGATACAAGGTCAATGACGTCATAGTCCTCGAGCCAGTTTACGATCAAAGCGGTGACAACATCCATACAAGTTCTTTGTTATGTATTTATATGGATAATAGAAATAAATGATTAGCCTGCCTCTCTGTTATTTTGCATGTTTTATAGTTTTAATCGAAAATAATGCCTAAAATCAAGGTATATAACGGTAAATAAAGGATTTTATAACAACATTGTTCAACCTGTCTGATCTTTTCAAGCATTACCGAGAATAACTACATAAATAGCTGATTAATTTGAGTACTGGAATAGGTACGATACAGTTAGAAAAACATAATTAGTTGCTTCAAAACTTACCTAAGATGATCAGTATAGTATTCGGGTATCTGTAACCGCTTCACCCATTTCATATTACAGTCGCATTGCCACGGATTTCCTTGCAAATCCAACTCAGCCAGATGTCCGAATGGTTCCATTAATTCTTTATCTAACTGTGTCAATCGTGAGCCTTTTAACGACAATCTTTCAAGAGCAAAATCGTCAACATCTGTTAAAACTTCTTGACCAAAAGCCAGAGTACTGAATTGTGTCAGATTTCTATTTCTTTCCAACTCTAAAGTCTTTAAACCGTGTAAGTATTCGAAGGCACTGTTAGGGACTTCTGTTATTAATAAATTGTTCAATTTAAGAACTTTCAGAGCCGGTAAATCGGTAAAATCTTCAGCAGCTATTTCGGATATTGGGTTGCCAGACAGATCTAAGTATTCCAATGTGTAAGGTATTTCAAAGACGTCTGTAATTTTGTTGTTACTTATAATAAGTTTTCTTAAATCGTACGCGTCGACGAAGAAGTTGTCAGGTACTTTGTCTATGTTGATGCCACTAACACTGATGCTTTTCACCTTTTGTGTTAATCCATAACCACTTCTATCGAACATATTTCCTTGTTCCAAGCTCCCGCCAATGTTGTTATTGTTCAAAACAATCTCGTTCAAGTTGCTCAAGTGATGAAACATTAAATTCGTGAACGACGTAAATCTATTATTCGCCAGATTCAAATACTCCAATTTCTTCAATCCTTTAAACGATTCTTTGTCAATATATTCCAACAAATTGTAACTTAAATCGAGGCGTTTTAGTTCCGGCAACACAAAAGTGACATTACTAATTCGTTCGATGAGATTATTGCTTAGTAATAATTCTGCCATTGTTGCTGATTTGAGTAATGACGATGACAACACCACTGATATGTTATTCGATGACAAATCCAGTGAGTGCACCAAATCGGGCAGAGTGTAATTACTCTTTAACATGTCCGGATGACGGTATGAACACTGAATAACATCACCAATAAAGTCTTGATTATCCACATGTTTGTCCCAGCACACACACGAACTACTTTCACATATAGATGAGCAATTAACAAATGTAATAAAAGCGAAAATTACGAAGAAAGCGAGCATTTTTCTCATGTTGAAGTCAGGTACTGCGCGATAAGTATGAAAACTGTTATCGCGGCCGTAGATAACTCTTATCGATATATATTCGTTGGTCATTTCATTGTTTACGTGTTTGTGTATAAAGATACAGCTATCAGTGTTAATGAACGTATGAAATTGTTGGGAATATTTGCGCATTATGATGTTTGTACGAACATATGTATGAGTCATGTAGGTATGGGTATACGTTTATTTTTGTTTCGGCTGTGCGTTGCTCAGTTATCGATATGCTACATAGCACATAACATATCAACTAGAGTAATGTGGACACATGTGCGTAGTTCACAGAGCCAGATTATTGCACCTATGTGAAATAAATTTGTTTTGACTATGCCTGATTGTATTTGTGTGTGCGATGTAAAATACTTACTTTTGTGTCTGAAGCTATAAATTTTCTTTGTGTCTGTTGTTTGAACGTTTGTAAAGTTCCCCGCAACACAGGAATAATTCTAAGTGCGGGAGTTGTATAAATAACTAGATGTGCCCGCGGTTTCACCCGCGTTTATGATTACTGCGCCGACCCCGTGGGTCATAGCGTGATTTTATATAACCTATAGCCTTCCTCGATAAATTAAAATAATTTTTCACTTCGGACCAGTAGTTCCTGAGATTAGCGCGATCAAACAAACAAACAAACTCTTCAGCTTTATAATATTAGTATAGATAATATCTAGACCAAGGTTGACATTGTGGCCAAGATCGTGACTACAGAAATCGACATTGCAGGAGATGCTACTAATCTATTCATCATTCTACCTAACTACGGAGTTGCATGCTTTGTTGATATAAGTAACTAGAAATGTCTACGTAACAATTAATTGTTAAATATCGTTTTAACCTCGCTCTTACCGAATGTAATTAACTTTTTGTTGTATTCTTTATCTTTACGAGATGTTAGAATAAAGGTCTTTATTATCTACTATTACAACATTTTAAAATCAGATATATCACTACATATTATAAAACAAAATCGTCCGCCGCGTCTGTTTATCAGTAGAACGAATTTTTATGCGGCTATCACCAATAGACAGAGTGATTCCCTAGAAAGGTTAAGGTGTATAATTTGATAAGGTTTTGTACTACCTGTGCGAAGCCAGGGTGGGTTGCTAGTCCATAAATCTTTTAAACTTTCGGGTTGTATGATGTAAAATACGTATCATCAACACGAACATGCATAATGCTTGACGTTTTGACCAGGATACACCGGCCGTGGTCACAAGCTGACTGCATAAAAGTATAAAAAGTTTATTAATAATAAAATACATAATTACAAAGTTTAAACAGTTACAATAAATGAACAATGAATGGAATAGTGAAACTTTGTAAACAGCTTGGGAACATCTGCAACCGAACTAGGTGGTAACCTGTATGTCGGTATGCAGTTCCCCTTGCAAAAATTGTACAAATTTAAAAGCCAGTTTCTAAATGTAATGGTATCTACCTATCAAAAAAACAATCTAACAGGTTGCCGAAGCATAGGTATGATGTATATATAATATTTTGTGTGTGAGTGAGTGTGTGTGTGTGTGCGCGCGTGTGTGTGTGTGTGCGTGTGTGTGTGTGTGTGTGTGTGTGTGTGTGTGTGTGTGTGTGTGCGTGCGTGTGGATCATGTATATCCTGTACAACAACAATAATATTTAAATTACTCTGGAATACTGATTATTGCCTCAGTTTCATCATATGAGAGGCCCATTAGATAGTCCTGTATTCTCTTTTTGCAACTGAATTTATTAAGTGAATAGATATTGATAGCTTTGTTAATTTTATTGTATATGTAAGGTCCAAGGAAAACATAAAATCTTCTAATAAATGAGGTTTTTGGGGAATGTTTGCGTAAGCACACGTTATACTGTCTCCGTTTAAATGAAACGCTAGGGTCGTATATTAGTTCAGCATGTTGTTTAAGCAGAATACCTTGAATAAAGAGTTGACGAGCAGAAAGAAATTTACAAGATTGATACAGCAAAGAAGTAGGATAAAGAATAGATTTAAAGGTCATTATTTTTAGAATAGCACGTTGGGCAATTTCCACATTTATCATTACAGATTTTGGTGCACCTCCCCATGATGAAATGCAATACGAAATAATAGATGGGCACAGAGCAAAATATATTTGTTTTAACAAAGTAAAACCCGCAACATGTCTGAGATTCTTAAAAACATATATTAATTTCCGTACTCTACCACAAAGTTGTTTAATATGATTTTTAAAATTTAAGTGATTATCTATACTGATACCGAGATACTTTATGTTGTTCACACGCTCGAGAGATGTACAAGAGCATACCGCCCCATATATCTATACTAATATTAAAACTGCGAAGGTAACTCTGTCTGTTATGTGTTGTTGACTAAACGGCTAAGCGGATCCTAATGAAATTTGGCAAGGAAATTGATTATACCGTGGAGAAGGTCGTACTTTTTATTTCGGTATGTATTGCCGTGATTGGGATTCACGCGGGCGAATATTGTTCGAATGAAATTGTGCACATTGTTAGATATTGTGCATAAGGGTAAGAATATGTAATAATAGGTACGGTTAGGCAATTAGTAGGTACGGTTAGGCAAATAGTAGGCAGGTTAGGCAAATAATAGGCACGGTTAGGTAAATAATAGGTACGGTTAGGCAAATAATAGGTACGGTTAGGCAAATAATAGGTACGGTTAGGCAAATAATAGGTAGGGTAAGTTAAATAATGGGTATGGTAAGGGAAATAGTAGGTATGGTTACGTAAGCAATAGGTACGGTTAAGCAAATAATAGGTATGGTTAGGCAAATAATAGGTATGGTTAGGCAAATAATAGGTATGGTTAGGCAAATAATAAGTATGGTTAGGCAAATAATAGGTATGGTTAGGCAAATAATAGGTATGGTTAGGCAAATAATAGGTATGGTTAGGCAAATAATAAGTATGGTTAGGCAAATAATAGGTATGGTTAGGCAAATAATAGGTATGGTTAGGCAAATAATAGGTATGATTAGGCATATACTAGGTAAAGATATTTTATTATTTATCATTATTTAAATAATAGGTATGGTTAGGGAAGTAATAGGAATGTTTTAATTTTTTTTGTACATTCTAACAAGCTTACGGCCCACCCTTCCACCCACCTGCAACACCAAATACATCACTTGCGCGTTGCCGACCCTTTAGGAAAGGAAGTGGGAAGGAGAAGTAGCGCGAATGGGGAAAGAGGGTGATTGGGCCTGAGGCACTCTCACTCACCGAACGAAACACAACAGTAGGAATATTGCTATTTCACGTCGATATTGTGTGAGAGGGTAGTCCTTCCCCGGTCGAGCCGGCCCAATCATGCTGAAATCAGCGAGGCTCTACTACTCGCGCCATCAATATGTACGGTTAGACAAATAATAGGTATAGTTAGGCAAATAATAATAGAAGACGCCATGCAAACATTGACAGAAAACAACAATAATAATAATAATTTTATTCAATAATAATATATGAGTAATTTCCACCGCTAAAATCCTATGATGAGGCGAATGCCTGATTTGAGTCTACTTTTTATCGATATGACCTACATTCTTATTTTATTTAAAGAGATTTTAGTTAAAATTAAATAATTTGATCTTGTGTCATATTTTAAAGTGCACGCGACTTTTATTAGGAATATGACAAGTAAGTATGACATTACACAGTAAATCCGTTTAGTGCCCAGAAGTCACCATATGAGAACAAAAAATCGTTCGTGTGCTGTGTCGAGAAATCGAGTAGTGTGATGAGGGATTTTAACTCTGATGCATTAGAGTTAAAATCACTTTTGCCGGGTGCTCGGCATGGTCGCATGTCAACAATAGCTACGTATAGACACGACTCGGATGCGAGTTCTGGGCACAACAACGTTTTTTTTGTTATCATAGTGTGAATGCTGGACATTGAAACAGATTGTACTTACAAATATTTGAGAGTGTGGCAGGTTCAAATCCTAGTACTTTGTGTCTGTTAATTGTATCTTTGTATAATCCTCGCGACATAGAACTTGATGTATTTGCTGGAATTGTTTTCTTTTTAGAAAAATAAGTCAGTTATTCATCAGAAGAAGTCAGTCATAGAGCAAGGATTATATCACCATCTTCGTTATATTTGAAAGAGTGAGATAGAGAGTGAGAGATGACGAGATGACTTGGATGCCTTTGAAAGATACAGATTTGAAATAGCTAGCAAAAGAGGGACTTGGAATCCGTATGCCCTTACTGGGCAGACACACATAAAAGAACATATTTTAAATAACATCTACCACTCGCGCATTTATCAAATACTATAATTACATTAGGAAACTTTAGATAGGTAGGTACACACGGCTACACATCAAGTTAGACACCCTATATACGCATAACTACGCTACATACAAAATAGAGAATTGTTGGAAAGGGACGGTGCATAGTGGTATCGATGTAATTGTAAGGATAGAGCGTCGCGTCCCGTTCAGCATGAATGTAACAAAAATATAACGCTTTCTCTCGCACGATTTGCAGCGTTCAACTTCTAATAGTTCAAAGTCCAAACAGTCTAGGTTGATGTGTCGCCGAGTGTACTTACTTATTTTAAGCCGGGGAGAATAGACTGTTAATAAAATAAAATAAAATTACATTTGTAATTAACTTACACTTCTCATGGAAATATGAGATAAAAAAAAATAATATGCTTTTTTGTTTTTATTTTGACACTATAATTCCAAGTTTACATTTATTATACTCTAATTCTTATATCATTATTATGCTTACTATTAATTATTCTTAACAGATCATTATTGAAGTATCCACAGTATATACATAAATAGGGCTAGTATATAAATGTTAATATACCTAACGTCTAACATATAGTTCGCTCTAAAGTTAGCTATAGTTTGCGCAGTGCCATCCCTTCCTTACCCCACAAGTCTGTTTTTTAGAGTTCGAAAAAACTCTTATACAACAGCTTTCTCCGTCCGTCCGTCCATCTGATATACAACTTTCATCTCAAGAACCGTAAGAGCTATAGCGAGCATAGTCGATAAATCCCCGAAATTACTATGACCCTTAAACTAATTTTTTTTAAAAATTAATATTTAAATTTGCATATTACTTGAACCATTTTTCGAACTCTAAGATTTACGATAATCCATTGCCGATTCTCACTTGTTGTTATAGTGACTACACTTGGCTCAACTTCAGAGGAAACTGACTGTACGGATCGCGTAATGGTTTAAGTGGTCACTGCGCTGCGATGTGAGTTCGAATCCCACACGGGACAAATATTTGTGTGATCCACAAAAGGTTGTTGCGAGTCTGGGTGTTCTTTGTGTCAGTTGATCGTAAATTCCCCAGCGTCACGAGTTGTCTTTTTAAAAGAAAAGGTATGTAAACATAATAGAAATATATTCGAACAGGGAATTAAAATGGCGATATATATTTGTCTTATTGTCTAGTATTACGTGTAAAATTAATAAATATTTAATTATAGTTAGAATCTGCCGCGAGTCGCCTGCACGTTGCCTTTTGCGCTCGGATCCTCGTGGGCCTGAAATAGTCGTATTAATTTGTAAATGAGATATTTAAATCTATTACAATATACCACTGGCAAGAGGATCATCTGTCATTAAGGGGAAACCATAAATTACTTCACACGGTAAGACGGTGGGATGGGGTCGACGAAGTGTGACATTGTGTGACAAGGGGTGGGAGGAATCCTGAATTTTGTGACGTCATATTTCAAAATGTAATATATCTAAGTACATTAATAACCTATGTACTTTACGCGAGGGAAAGTAAGAATTCCTAAATGGAAATGAAACTAATTTTGGAACCACTGTTTTAATTTAATAATTTCTAGATGTAAAATTGCAAAATATGTGACGTCACACTAAGGAGGGGAGTCTCATAAACGTGACCTGTGATAAGGACGGGGGAGGGGTAAAAATCAGCTTGAATAGAGAACAGCGACAATATCATGAATAAAAAAAAGATAATAATACAAAAGAAAGGCATTAAAGAAAAATGGCACTAAATTTAATAAAAATACAATTATTACGTTTCTCTTATAACAAATATTTCTCTAACATATTAGAAGTTATTATTATTATTGTTACCTTGATAACGATGCTGGTCCTAGGCCCGGTGTTCCACAGCTCTCCGCGCTCGTCGACGAAGGCGGCCTCCACAGCCACCGTGTAGAGTCCGGGCGCGGTCACGGACACGAGCTGCTGCGCCGAGAAGAAGTCGCGCACCGGCGTCACGCTCTGCACCGCCGTCAGCACCGGCGGGATGTTCGTCAGCTCCACCGTCTATATCACGACAGATTAACGTTATTAGTAAGGAATACAGAATTTCTTGGGATAAGTTCACGAGCATGAGTACGTCAGGCTAGTAAAAGTTTGACAAATTATTGAAGTAAAAATTCCTTGTTTTATAAATACTGGTCGAACACTAGACCGCAGGATGATCTTTTTAAGCAATAGGACATTTAAAATATTTCTAAATAAATTTTAAAAACATACAATAAATTAAAGTAAAATAAACAGAAAGTATGTCCAGAGTCACAAATTGTTGTTCTTCAACAATTTGTGGATCACACATATAATCGCAGTGGTAGCGGCAAGGTTTTATCGTCCTTAGTAATATAGTAATTAAAAATACTTATAAGATGTATAAATTCAGTGCCTGGGAAAATTCGCAAGATGTCATTGCCGTATTCTGTGATCTCTCTAAAGCCTTTGACTGCGTTGACCATCATACGCTGTTGCGAAAACTCAGGCATTATGCATCCGAGATACTGCACTTGACTTAGTTGATTCCTACCTAAGCGATAGACTACAACTCGTTGATATCAATGGAAGTAGATCTTCTGGATTACCAGTCACAATGGGCGTGCCACAGGGCTCAATTTTAGGACCCTTTCTGTTTTTATTGTACGTAAATGATTTGCCGTTCTTCGTGCAGGATTTGTGTGACATTGTTTTATTTGCAGATGTAGACAGAAGAGCAACAAATTTAAATACTGTTAACGATTCGCTCGCGCACATCCTGGACTGGTTTACATCGAATAATTTACTACTAAACTCTAAAAAAACAAAATGTATCAAGTTTACATTGCCAAATGTAAAGAGTTCTAACATAAATAGAAATTTAAATAATGAAATTATTACTTTCGTAGAATCGACAGTTTTTCTAGGTTTGATGATATGATGATAGTAAAGATCACAAAGTTCAGTGGGGCGCTCATATATCGTGTCTTGCAGGGAACCTTAGCTCAGCCGCATACGCAATTCGGAAAGTAAGAAAGCTTACTGATGTAGGTACTGCGAAACTAATATACTTCAGTTACTTTCACAGTGTCATGTCCTACGGTATATTATTGTGGGGCAAGGCAGCTGATATTGAGACTATTTTTATTCTCCAAAAGCGTGCAGTACGTAGTATTTATAATTTAGGTCTACGAGTTTCCCTAAAATACCGATTTAAGGAAATAGGCATACTTACTGTGCGTCGCAATATATACTATGCGTCGCAATATATATTTGCTAACATTATGTTTATTAAACATAATATTTACTTATATAATAAGAATAGTGATATTCATAACGTAAACACTAGAAATAAGCATAAGTTAGTATACCATATCATCGTTTACATAAAGTTCACAATACATTTGCGGGATTCGGTATTAGTTTTTTTAATAAACTACGTATTAATATAATTAATTTAGCATTGCTTAAATTTAAAAGCGCCGTTAAAATACAGCTCATTCGGAAGGGTTATTATTCAGTCAACGAATACTTAAGACTGCGACGAGCGAAATGTGCCAAAACAGACGATCACCGTTAAGTGAATAAAATCAACACTGTTTGTTTAATACAAATATAAAATATACATTTATCATAACAATGAATGTGTTTACAATTACTCCGTGTAAAAAACTTAAAATAATTAATATTTCCGCCTACAAAATTACGTACATTTGCACGAAAAAGCAAAAACGTAAGCTCGTATTACGTGATTTTAGATTATAACAGTAGAAATCCATCCTATTTTACAGCTTAAACGAAACATAAATAGTTATATTACCATTTGTCCTTCCCAAATATTTAAGTTATTGGTTGACAATAAAGATACATATTTATCTAAAAAGCACTTCAAATCCTCCATACAATTTTACTATAGCGGTCGCGCGCTGATTTGAGTATGCGCTGCACGAGCTCTGTCATTATCTATCTTACGCTCGGCGCAGTCTTAACTGACAAAAACTCATGGCATTACTTGCTTGTTGCATTCAGGATTCAAAGATCTGTATTACCTACATGTAAGTGAATTTAGTAATGTAAAGGTACCTCGTGATTATATGTGATGTTATCAAGTATACTGCTTCTCATTTTAATTATTATTGAAAATACAAATCCACAACCGCATTTAGTTACGGATTGCCTTTGCATTGGTCACAAAGTGACAATGCAAAGGCAATCCATGCGCCATCATGCCATCCTACTGCCTATTTTAGATTTATATTCAAAATATAACTAGACCTAAATTATTTAATCTCTATAATATTATTAACTTATTATTGTTATTATCTTTAGTTTTTTAAAGTCAGTAGCATATGGTATAATGGCTGCAACACCTTGTTAATATGAGTTGTAAAATACTGAAATTATATTTAATTGGCGATTTAAAAGAGTGGCCGTGAGTTTCTTGCAGGTTTCTTCTCATAGGCTCTACTCTTTGCCTGAACCTAGCAACTAACCTAAATGTAGTTTCAGTAACTTAGTAAACTCACTAACCTATATATTTTGACGTTTGTTTTGACGTTTTCATAAGTGTTACTTTGTGACCTAAATGAATTAATGATTTTTGACTTTGAATGAAATAGGACGTTAATCTTGTCTCATCTAAAAGAAAAAGCCAATAAATGTAGTATGTCATTCAAAAGCATGACGCGTGATACATAATCGGATCATGCTCGTGAACGGATACTGCTCGTCAGTGTGTTTCTATAACTTAGTTTTCTAGAATGTAGCCAAAAACATTATCATGCAAATTAACATAAAATTTACTTATAATTTTAACATGTTAACCTTGGCACAGTATTTGTAGTATTGATTATGAAAATTAAAATATTATTATTATCATGTTAAATTATTATGATGTTAAAAACTAAGAAGTTTTTATGCACATGATGCTTGAATGTTTACGTGAACGTAATAATTAATATTAACATTAACATTGGAGCGGTTAAACTACTTAGATTAACTTATCAAAAATAGATGAATATGACATGCTGCGACATGATAGAATCTTAAAATTAGTAGAAAATATAAAAATACAGATACCTTTACCTTCTCATTGGTTCTGGGATGAGGAGTGGCGGTGACTGTGATCTGGACTCCTTTAACTTGACGTTGACGCTGACGTTTGCTGCACGACAAAGAATTCAATATGATTGAATACTTAAAACATATTATAAAAAAGTAACAGGGTCATACTTATCGCCCTAATGGTTAAAAACAGTGGTTGTGCGAAATGCTGTGCACACGCGGGCGACAGCGACACGCGGCACGCGACACAGTTACACGGCGTATACAGCAGACTGTGGCGCATCGAGTATATATACCTGAGCGGTATGGGCGGCAGCACGACCCCCTCCAGTTTGAGCGCGAGCCTGTGCGACAGCGGCAGCGTGGCGGCGTGGTCGGGCGGCGCGGGCGGGGCGCCGGCGGCGCGCCACGCGGGCGACAGCGACACGCGGCACGCGACACAGTTACACGGCGTATACAGCAGACTGTGGCGCATCGAGTATATATACCTGAGCGGTATGGGCGGCAGCACGACCCCCTCCAGTTTGAGCGCGAGCCTGTGCGACAGCGGCAGCGTGGCGGCGTGGTCGGGCGGCGCGGGCGGGGCGCCGGCGGCGCGCCACGCGGGCGACAGCGACACGCGGCACGCGACACAGTTACACGGCGTATACAGCAGACTGTGGCGCATCGAGTATATATACCTGAGCGGTATGGGCGGCAGCACGACCCCCTCCAGTTTGAGCGCGAGCCTGTGCGACAGCGGCAGCGTGGCGGCGTGTTCGGGCGGCGCGGGCGGGGCGCCGGCGGCGCGCCACGCGGGCGACAGCGACACGCGGCACGCGACACAGTTACACGGCGTATACAGCAGACTGTGGCGCATCGAGTATATATACCTGAGCGGTATGGGCGGCAGCACGACCCCCTCCAGTTTGAGCGCGAGCCTGTGCGACAGCGGCAGCGTGGCGGCGTGGTCGGGCGGCGCGGGCGGGGCGCCGGCGGCGCGCCACGCGGGCGACAGCGACACGCGGCACGCGACACAGTTACACGGCGTATACAGCAGACTGTGGCGCATCGAGTATATATACCTGAGCGGTATGGGCGGCAGCACGACCCCCTCCAGTTTGAGCGCGAGCCTGTGCGACAGCGGCAGCGTGGCGGCGTGGTCGGGCGGCGCGGGCGGGGCGCCGGCGGCGCGCCACGCGGGCGACAGCGACACGCGGCACGCGACACAGTTACACGGCGTATACAGCAGACTGTGGCGCATCGAGTATATATACCTGAGCGGTATGGGCGGCAGCACGACCCCCTCCAGTTTGAGCGCGAGCCTGTGCGACAGCGGCAGCGTGGCGGCGTGATCGGGCGGCGCGAGCGGGGCGCCGGCGGCGCGCCACGCGGGCGACAGCGACACGCGGCACGCGACACAGTTACACGGTGTATACAGCAGACTGTGGCGCATCGAGTATATATACCTGAGCGGTATGGGCGGCAGCACGACCCCCTCCAGTTTGAGCGCGAGCCTGTGCGACAGCGGCAGCGTGGCGGCGTGGTCGGGCGGCGCGGGCGGGGCGCCGGCGGCGCGCCACGCGGGCGACAGCGACACGCGGCACGCGACACAGTTACACGGCGTATACAGCAGACTGTGGCGCATCGAGTATATATACCTGAGCGGTATGGGCGGCAGCACGACCCCCTCCAGTTTGAGCGCGAGCCTGTGCGACAGCGGCAGCGTGGCGGCGTGGTCGGGCGGCGCGGGCGGGGCGCCGGCGGCGCGCCACGCGGGCGACAGCGACACGCGGCACGCGACACAGTTACACGGCGTATACAGCAGACTGTGGCGCATCGAGTATATATACCTGAGCGGTATGGGCGGCAGCACGACCCCCTCCAGTTTGAGCGCGAGCCTGTGCGACAGCGGCAGCGTGGCGGCGTGGTCGGGCGGCGCGGGCGGGGCGCCGGCGGCGCGCCACGCGGGCGACAGCGACACGCGGCACGCGACACAGTTACACGGCGTATACAGCAGACTGTGGCGCATCGAGTATATATACCTGAGCGGTATGGGCGGCAGCACGACCCCCTCCAGTTTGAGCGCGAGCCTGTGCGACAGCGGCAGCGTGGCGGCGTGGTCGGGCGGCGCGGGCGGGGCGCCGGCGGCGCGCCACGCGGGCGACAGCGACACGCGGCACGCGACACAGTTACACGGCGTATACAGCAGACTGTGGCGCATCGAGTATATATACCTGAGCGGTATGGGCGGCAGCACGACCCCCTCCAGTTTGAGCGCGAGCCTGTGCGACAGCGGCAGCGTGGCGGCGTGGTCGGGCGGCGCGGGCGGGGCGCCGGCGGCGCGCCACGCGGGCGACAGCGACACGCGGCACGCGACACAGTTACACGGCGTATACAGCAGACTGTGGCGCATCGAGTATATATACCTGAGCGGTATGGGCGGCAGCACGACCCCCTCCAGTTTGAGCGCGAGCCTGTGCGACAGCGGCAGCGTGGCGGCGTGGTCGGGCGGCGCGGGCGGGGCGCCGGCGGCGCGCCACGCGGGCGACAGCGACACGCGGCACGCGACACAGTTACACGGCGTATACAGCAGACTGTGGCGCATCGAGTATATATACCTGAGCGGTATGGGCGGCAGCACGACCCCCTCCAGTTTGAGCGCGAGCCTGTGCGACAGCGGCAGCGTGGCGGCGTGGTCGGGCGGCGCGGGCGGGGCGCCGGCGGCGCGCCACGCGGGCGACAGCGACACGCGGCACGCGACACAGTTACACGGCGTATACAGCAGACTGTGGCGCATCGAGTATATATACCTGAGCGGTATGGGCGGCAGCACGACCCCCTCCAGTTTGAGCGCGAGCCTGTGCGACAGCGGCAGCGTGGCGGCGTGGTCGGGCGGCGCGGGCGGGGCGCCGGCGGCGCGCCACGCGGGCGACAGCGACACGCGGCACGCGACACAGTTACACGGCGTATACAGCAGACTGTGGCGCATCGAGTATATATACCTGAGCGGTATGGGCGGCAGCACGACCCCCTCCAGTTTGAGCGCGAGCCTGTGCGACAGCGGCAGCGTGGCGGCGTGGTCGGGCGGCGCGGGCGGGGCGCCGGCGGCGCGCCACGCGGGCGACAGCGACACGCGGCACGCGACACAGTTACACGGCGTATACAGCAGACTGTGGCGCATCGAGTATATATACCTGAGCGGTATGGGCGGCAGCACGACCCCCTCCAGTTTGAGCGCGAGCCTGTGCGACAGCGGCAGCGTGGCGGCGTGGTCGGGCGGCGCGGGCGGGGCGCCGGCGGCGCGCCACGCGGGCGACAGCGACACGCGGCACGCGACACAGTTACACGGCGTATACAGCAGACTGTGGCGCATCGAGTATATATACCTGAGCGGTATGGGCGGCAGCACGACCCCCTCCAGTTTGAGCGCGAGCCTGTGCGACAGCGGCAGCGTGGCGGCGTGGTCGGGCGGCGCGGGCGGGGCGCCGGCGGCGCGCCACGCGGGCGACAGCGACACGCGGCACGCGACACAGTTACACGGCGTATACAGCAGACTGTGGCGCATCGAGTATATATACCTGAGCGGTATGGGCGGCAGCACGACCCCCTCCAGTTTGAGCGCGAGCCTGTGCGACAGCGGCAGCGTGGCGGCGTGGTCGGGCGGCGCGGGCGGGGCGCCGGCGGCGCGCCACGCGGGCGACAGCGACACGCGGCACGCGACACAGTTACACGGCGTATACAGCAGACTGTGGCGCATCGAGTATATATACCTGAGCGGTATGGGCGGCAGCACGACCCCCTCCAGTTTGAGCGCGAGCCTGTGCGACAGCGGCAGCGTGGCGGCGTGGTCGGGCGGCGCGGGCGGGGCGCCGGCGGCGCGCCACGCGGGCGACAGCGACACGCGGCAGAGCGCGCCGCCGCCGCGCCCGGCGCACACGCCGCGCGGCCACACGGCGCCGCCCGCGCACGCGCGCACCGCCGCGATCACCGCCTCGGCGTGCTGGCGAACAAAGAAAAATGTTTTATTTATCTCGTTGTGACGTCATCCCTTTGCAGACGGACACTACCTAACCTATTAGCAATTTGTATTTGTGTTATGGCAAAAAATATTGGCAGGATTCAAAAGTTGTAGCATTGATCAAATTTTGATGAGATGTAATTTTTCATTTTGTTTTGATGAATCGTATGTATATTTGATCTTTAATTACAATAGCATATTAAGTCTACTTACTCTATGCGTGATGCCAGGGTTGGTGGTAGGGTTATCGAAGAGCTGCGTGGATATGTTGGCGAGTGCATTGCTGGCCGACAGCGCCATCATCTCCTCCAGTGAAGTAGGCTTCAAGTCCACGTTGTCCAACTCTGGGGCTCGCTCCTGCTGGCTTGATGTTATACGTTCGAGGAACTGAGCCAGCTGAGTGTATGTGTGTTGTGAACTGTTTTCTTATTAAGGAACGTCACTTGTAGAATTTAATTTAATTAAAACTCCAGGTCGTAGTAATATACATATGTGTATTCCAGAAAGAATTACAAAAGTTTGCAGTTTGTCTAGTATTCTATCACGCTGCTTATATCTATTCACCTCCACACGCAGTACACATGAATGCAACAAATAATAATTTGAGAACAGGGTTGATTTTTGATATGTCTGGAGCGTGCGATTTGGTTTCGCATGATATACTACTATAAAACCTGCAGGTGTTTAACATTGTATAGTATGGTGATATTGAAGAAATATATAAGAATGCATTTCTATCACTAAAGTAATAGGAATTGAGATATGATGCTGTTACTCTATATTTTAAAGAGTTAAAATACGGTCGTGATGGATACGGAATCCCACAAGGAACTGTGTTAGGTCCGATCTTATTCTTCTGTTAAATAAACAACATTATTGGTATAACCAATTATCAAAGCTTCAATATTCTAGACCGTTTAAAATACACAAGTGGAAATATAAAGTCATTCCAAAAGCGAAAGAATAATTTGTATAATTTGGTAGAACTTTTTGCAAAACATGTATCATCTCTATATTGTATTGTAACATCATTTAATAAATACATTCAAAATTGTTGCGCAACAGTATCAGACGACGAAGAAAATATGCAAATCTGCATCTGCCATATTACGCTTATATTATTAAACGCTAAACGTATCCATTTTGTTGAATATTCTATTTAAATAAAAATATACCTAACCATAATCATACATGAAAAGTTAACGATTAAGTCCACATTTCTTGTTTGCAACCACTCAATGTTCTTTATTGATAGAAAAATATAGAATAAGGTCGACAAATATCAAAAGGATACATATGCAGGTGTCTCAATGTAGAATCGTCAGCATGGAAGGCGGTGCGTGCTATGGCGGCGTACTGCTGAGCTACGGTGGATACAGCGCGTGCTGCCTTGCGGATCGCTGTGGCGAACGCGCCTGCCTTCAGTGCTGGGTCTCGGGTGCTCTACACACAGTAGATAATAGCATGGTAGGACTAGAGGTATGCTTATAATATTTAACTAGTAAAACACATGGCCCGTTTACTCTTTAGTAGTTTATGTACAATCGGCCATAACTCCGCTGTTCCACCTCTAGGTCAAAAATCGCTTGTACACGACGCTGGCAAACAGGGAAAGCTCCTTAAAACTCGTTTGATACAATATAACTTTAACTATATATATTTAGCAAATGTGGATATCGTGGCGTCAGTTCATTTATTGAATATTGTTTTACTTTTCAGTGCCTCGTATTATCAACATGTAGCTAACTATGGTTAAGTATGAAATAGGTAGTCTCTGTGCATTAAATGATAACTGTTATATTTCTATTATAAGTAAATTCAGTATTTGACTCATGTGTATGGATTTATAATTTACTTAAATAAAGCATTTTGATATACAGTTTAATAGACAAAATATTTTTTAATTCAATAATAAAGCATTTTGCCAAGTTACAAAATGAACTTAAAAACAATTACTTTATACTTGGGCCAAAATCAAAATCTCAAAAGATTTTCTGAAAAAATTAATATTTTTTAAGATTACGTAAAAGTTGTTGCTAGTCAGCAGCTTTCTTAAGTTCATTTTAAGTTAATTAAAGCTGAAGATTTTAATACGGTATAGTAGGACTGCGTTTGAATCGCTATTATACTTTTATAACTGCAATTTCAATAAATAGCCCCCCAAGGAAACTGTAATAAACTAAACGCCTAAATAAATTGTAAGTCATAAAATTATACTTAGCTTAAAATAGTTCCTTTTTTACAGGCGCTTTTGTGATATAATTTAGTAAACATTTTTTGTTGATATTACAGTCTTTCTTTCTTTTCCTTTCGTGTGGTTAGTGGCCAACCTGTTGTCAAGAGTTGTTCAAGCCACCCGTAGGCCTATTACAGATATTAGGATATTACAGTTATACAAGTATAATAACGATTAAAACGTAGTTGTACAATACCGTATTAAAATTTTATGCGTTCAGTTTAAGATCACGCCATGTGTTTTCATTAACTAAATAGTGGTCCGGCCATTTTGATATCTAAATAGTGGGACCACTTTCTTTGTAGAATATTTTGAAATTTTATGAGTGTAGAATTTTTTTATGAAAGTATAAAATAGTAGAAATTGTGTATTAAATTCTATTCACATGATATTCGAAAAACCTGGCGTGGTCATCTTGACGTTCATCTTTTTTTGTTGTCAAAATAAAAGTCATTCGTAAAAAATTCTAAATTCAGTGCTTACGCGTGGACATTAGTTGCAAAACAAATTTCAACTAAAATAATAAATTTATAATATGATTTCTTTCCCACTTGTAAGGGATGTTTTGATTGGTTAAGGTGAAATATGGGCGGGGTTACATTTCTTAAGTTTATTCAAACGATTCGGTTTGCAAATTGGCACAGCGCGGATTTGGCCGATAGTACATTGAAATAAAACAAATTTATAAGATACCATAGTAGTTTTATGTTTCAAAATTAAGTTATAACGAAGCTTTATTAAAAAAAAAATATAAACAGCGTGATAAAAGCCGTATAAACTTGTTTAATTTTATTGTATAACATTTGCGTAAACATAAGACAATTTATGTACACTTGTAACACTAGGGTATAATTTATAGAAAATCGTTGCGTTACTCTGCTGACAGTAACTACGATACTCGAGGTAACTATATGCCGCGTATTTTACGACATTAAGTGAAGCTAGATTACTAACAGACTACTAGCCTAGTCTTACCTGTGCGTAAGCGTGCGCGATGGCAGGCGGCGGCTGTGTGCACAGCGACTTGGCGGCGATAGCGGTGCGCGCTAGTGCGGCGAGCGCGCGGGCACGTGCGCGCATCCACGCAGGCGCCAGTGGCGTGCACGCGCCGCACCCCACGCACCCCGCCGCGCACCCACCGGCGCCCCCCGCCCCACCCGCACCACCCCACCCCGAGCACACCTCCCACCCCGCACTCGCTTCTTCTAGACCGGTTATACCTGTAAAAGCTCTTGGTTATACCGCTTCTATTTCTCTTATCTCTGGATTCAGCCTATGTATGCCAATATTTGCCAATGATTTTAGACGAATCTCGATTTGCGAAATACAATTTGCACAAACCACATAAAATACACTGTTGAAGGTTTTTTCAAGTTACAGCCGGCGAGGCTATCTTAGTCTATATTTATATATATATGTGGTTTGTAATAAATAATAATAGTATAAAACATACAAAAGGGGATTTTGTCAGTGAAGAGCAAACGAAGAAGAATATAATATTGTCTTCTATTTACGCGAATATTATTCATTGAAATTAAACTGCTATATACGGATTTTATCGCGTGGTTTATTTGACACTTTATTACAAAATTTTGGAAATTTTTACACTACTAAGTACTACTATTATGGTTTAAGACATTTATTTCTCAAAAGATTACAATAATCACTTATAGAGAAAATACAATATACAATGTAAACAAAAATAACCAATTAGCGTAGTTAGTGGGGTAGAAGTTAAAACGTTAGTCGGAATGTGTGTAGTGAGTACAGGTAGGCGAGCGCGTGTGCCGCAGCGGTAGCAGTGCTTGTTTATTAAGGCCTGTGATACATTACGTTAGGACGAGCGATTTTAAATTTAAGTTTAAGCGATTTATTAAACTTTACTAATTTTTAAGCTAATTAAATTATTATTAAACTATTTAGATTTAATTTATTTTTACACTTTCCCCGACGTTTCGGTTGCTTTTCAGCAGCCATGGTCACGGGGAGACTAAGATGGCAGTTGTCTCAATGTTCCAGTGTAGTTATTTCAAAGTACCCGAACATAATTTAATCATTGGTGTTTCTATTTACGCAGAATGAGGCCTCCCTCTGACCGGCCGACCAAGGCCTGCCAGAGTTGAGAGTCCTACAGGCGCTCTTGAAGTTCCACCCCAGCCAACCCGTGAAGGCAAGCCGGGGACGAGGCCCTAACTGACTCTCTGAGGCATTCAGGAACGCAGTGACGCCACTCACATTCAGCTCGCCACAAGCTGCCCTGCTGTTTGTGCACTTTAAGTTAACCTGGTGATACATTTCTATGTTTATATCACAAGGTAAAGGTGATATTTTAAAAGCTAAAGTACTATGCCCTCCGAGATCGCGTAAGTCTCATGATGAGATAACGACTGTCCCAGAAGGGCTTATTATTTCAAAAGATGTGGTGTGGCGCGGCGCGGCGGCGGTAAACCTTCATGAACTTTAATGATACCTAGGTATTATGATTTATGAGTTGTTGGTGTTGCCATAGGTAATCAATAAATATATTATTTTAAATAAATCAAATTTACCGGGGTATATATTTTTTATTCATTTTTATAGAAGTATGGCACCTACATACTCATAACAAGTTACTCTATAACACCTTTAACGATCGGACCGGGTTTATTATACATTCTGTATGTTGGTACTAATCGCATTAAGACCACTATCCAACAAGTAGGTGCTATCAAACCAATCCAATATGTATTGTTACAGTGACACTACAGAGAACGAAAGCGACGATGGTACCGCCTTAGTCTTACTCTGCACGGTACTGTTTCAAGAGCGCGCTGGTAAAGCGCTCACGCACAAGATTAATGCGACATGGCAGGATACTGAATACTATTGCGGGCTCAGATGGATGGGTGCGATATAGGGTTGCTAGAGCTGCGCTGAGGTAAGATCTTACAACTATTAATAATTGCCTAATCGTATATTCGATCATCACACAATACTAAATTGTCGAGATCCACAACTGTATTCGAATATATCGCAGTATCAAAACAGTGACTTAACTCGAAATTTGGCAGTTAGGCAATTTGAACTTTAATCATGTGACTATAAATTCTAAAATAAAACATTTGTGTTAAGTAATTGCAACAGAGTTTAAATTCGTTTAATCCAAAATACTCAGATAGGTGCCTGTTTTATTAAGAGTGCGATTATGTATTTGTAATTTTGATGATTGCAAGATTTATAGCTAAATTTATTACCAATACACCACCAACCACTACCTGAGATTTGACAAACCACAGATTCTCGCTAAAGAACACCGATTCCTACCAAGGATGCTTCGCGAGGCTATTGAAATCAAAAAACATCCTAATTTTAATAGAGAAGATGGTTGGAATGTACCACCAGCTTGGGATCCAGTAATAAAAATAGTCAAACCCAAGAAGAAGCAAACCACAGCTAGACTTCATGATACTTTGAGCTCATTCTGCGTAAATAGAAACACCAATGATTAAATTATGTTCGGGTACTTTGAAATAACTACACTGGAACATTGAGACAACTGCCATCTTAGTCTCCCCGTGACCATGGCTGCTGAAAAGCAACCGAAACGTCGGGGAAAGTGTAAAAATAAATTAAATCTAAATAGTTTAATAATAATTTAATTAGCTTAAAAATTAGTAAAGTTTAATAGTAGTACTTAGTAGTGTAAAAATTTCCAAAATTTTGTAATAAAGTGTCAAATAAACAACGCGATAAAATCCGTATATAGCAGTTTAATTTCAATGAAGAAGAATATTATTATAGGTAGTGGGGTCAAAAGATAATAATAATGAGAAAGTCGAGAATTGCAAAAATAGTTCGTCTAATTCGAGGCAAGTGCCAGTGGAACTAATTGTAATAGAGAAGCTGTACATCCAATGAAATAACATAAAAATACCATATTATTTTATATGACTTGTACTTCATATTTGTAGCCTTGATCTTCAGCGCAGACCGCTATGTTGCTACTTTAGAGCAGACTTCCAGTTGTTTTGTGATGACTAGACTGTTAAAAATAAGCGGCGTACTACAGTAGAAATACAAACAACAAATAGTAGACCCCAGTATGGAACCTTGAGGGACACCTTGACTTACAAGACGTAGGCTGGAAATTATTGGAGAACCGTACTCTCTTATGACTTTTACGTATTAGACTTAGAACATCAGATAGCTGATTGATATTTCTTTAGACATAGTAAACCATAAAGAGTCTAGATCAAAAAAATGGAAATTAAAGGCGATTGAAATATTTATAACACTAGAAAAGAATACATACAACCATCTTACAACTTTAAATATGAGCTAATTGAAATTTATTATGGAGATCATTTTAAAATTTGGGCAGATATTATTTTTAACAGACAAACCAAAATTGCCGTTACAGGCAAGAATGTCTTTGAAACACTACATACCTTCTTCCACAAGTTTAGCATCAGCTGTGGCCGCTTTGTAGAGCGCGGTTAACCATCTCTGAGCCGCCTCACTGGGGGCCTCCTCAGACAATCGTTTCAATATAATAGCCGCAAGGCTGTGGTGGCCATATCTGCAAGGAATTAAAAAAGATAATAAATTCAGCTATAAATCTTTGCAATCATCAAAATTACAAATACATAATCGCACTCTTAATAAAACAGGCACCTATCTGAGTATTTTGGATTAAACGAATTTAAACTCTGTTGCAATTACTTAACACAAATGTTTTATTTTAGAATTTATAGTCACATGATTAAAGTTCAAATTGCCTAACTGCCAAATTTCGAGTTAAGTCACTGTTTTGATACTGCGATATATTCGAATACAGTTGTGGATCTCGACAATTTAGTATTGTGTGATGATCGAATATACGATTAGGCAATTATTAATAGTTGTAAGATCTTACCTCAGCGCAGCTCTAGCAACCCTATATCGCACCCATCCATCTGAGCCCGCAATAGTATTCAGTATCCTGTCCTGCCATGTCGCATTAATCTTGTGCGTGAGCGCTTTACCAGCGCGCTCTTGAAACAGTACCGTGCAGAGTAAGACTAAGGCGGTACCATCGTCGCTTTCGTTCTCTGTAGTGTCACTGTAACAATACATATTGGATTGGTTTGATAGCACCTACTTGTTGGATAGTGGTCTTAATGCGATTAGTACCAACATACAGAATGTATAATAAACCCGGTCCGATCGTTAAAGGTGTTATAGAGTAACTTGTTATGAGTATGTAGGTGCCATACTTCTATAAAAATGAATAAAAAATATATACCCCGGTAAATTTGATTTATTTAAAATAATATATTTATTGATTACCTATGGCAACACCAACAACTCATAAATCATAATACCTAGGTATCATTAAAGTTCATGAAGGTTTACCGCCGCCGCGCCGCGCCACACCACATCTTTTGAAATAATAAGCCCTTCTGGGACAGTCGTTATCTCATCATGAGACTTACGCGATCTCGGAGGGCATAGTACTTTAGCTTTTAAAATATCACCTTTACCTTGTGATATAAACATAGAAATGTATCACCAGGTTAACTTAAAGTGCACAAACAGCAGGGCAGCTTGTGGCGAGCTGAATGTGAGTGGCGTCACTGCGTTCCTGAATGCCTCAGAGAGTCAGTTAGGGCCTCGTCCCCGGCTTGCCTTCACGGGTTGGCTGGGGTGGAACTTCAAGAGCGCCTGTAGGACTCTCAACTCTGGCAGGCCTTGGTCGGCCGGTCAGAGGGAGGCCGCTAGAGCTAGGTACACTACCGTCCAAAAGTTTGGAATCTCCCTAATTTTCGTCGACAGAAAAACTATACCGCAATAAATCCTTCAAAAAACGTATTGTTATTGGAGATTAGTATTTTTACGACCGTACTAACAATAACATTTAACAAAAACACAAATTTCTTATCAACTATCCATTGTTTTCAAAAAAGACCGACACACGTGTTTTATGACCACTCAAGTCTTAGTCGGTGTTTGCGACACCGCCGTGTGAAGATTTCTTAGAATTGGCGCTTTTAAGCATTGTTGTAGTAATGAGTAGTGTCTAATCTTTGGAATATGGGTGTATTATTGGAAAAATTATCAGTTTAGAGTTCAGTGTGATTTGTGACGTTCATGTGATAGTTACAAAAGTTCGCAAGCTCATAAAATGGCAAAAAGGAAACAGATTTCGCTTGAACAGCGGAGTGCTATCTGTACTTTGAGCGAAGAAGGCTATTCTATGCGCCAAATCGCAGAAAAGGTCGGTGTTTCATACAAAGGTGTACATTATACTCTTGTACGAAAAAAAGCTACAGGAGGAAATCAAGACTGGAAGAGATCTGGACGTCCCAAATCTACGAAAAAGCAAGAAGATAACTACGTTGTGACGTTATCGAAATGAAATCGACGTTTAACTGCACCTCAAATTGTCGCTACTTTAAATGAAACCCGAGAAAAGCCAGTTTCAGTAACAACTGTAAAAAGGCGTTTGCTATCTTCTGGTCTAAGAGGATGTGTAGCAGCCAAAAAACCCAGATTAACTAGTGTTCATAAAAGAAAAAGACTGGAGTGGGCCAAAACACATAAAAACTGGATAGTAGAAGACTGGAAAAAAGTGCTTTGGATGGATGAGTCCAAATTTCAAATTTTTGGATCTAATAGACGAGTTTTTGTGCGCCGATCAAAAGAGGAGCGGGCTTTAGAAGCGTGTACTGTGCAGACTGTTAAGCACGGCGGTGGTAGTGTGATGGTTTAGGGATGCTTTGGTAATAATAAACCCGGCCATCTGATCAAAATCACCGGGAAACTGAATAAAGAAGGCTATCTGAAAATACTTGAAGAAAATGCCATTTCCTCTGGAATAAATGTGATCGGTCGAAATTTTGTTTTTCAACAAAATAATGATCCTAAGCATTCATCCAAATTATGCCAGGAGTTTATGAGCAAAAACGAAGTGAAAAACTTTTGCAAATTATGAAGTGGCCCTCACAATAGCCAGATTTGTCTCCGATTGAATTAGTATGGGATGAACTGGATAGAAAAGTGAAGAACCGGTGTCCATCGAGCTCAGCACAGTTGTGGGAATATTTACAGAGCGAATGGAAGTCACTGGACTCCGAATACTTCAATAAATAAATCAAAAGAATGAGTAAAATTTGTGAACAAGTAATTAAGAATAAGGGTAGCCATTTTGACGAAGCCAAAATTTAACGAAGACTGTATACTTTTGTTCTTATTTGTACTGATTCTATTTAACTGAATGCTGATCGAAGGTTTGATTAAGATTTAAGTGTGATAAAGTATACTTTAAACATATTATAGTCGTTTTAATTAAAATTACCCTAGTGATTCCAAACTTTCTGACGGTAGTGTATATGCTTGAGGGTGGAAGTGTCGTTTTCACGGGCATAACTACGTGAAAACCCGCTTTGGGTTTCCATTTTCACGAGACCCGTGATGGTGAAACCGGCGCCGCACCGCTCGACACCCCTAGCCGCTAACACCGGTGTTGCTCCCTGCTGGTCTTAAGGCCTGTATGTCTATTGCGACTATTCAGGAGGCCCATCTAGTGAGTCGGCGAGACAGTATATCAGGCAGACGCCGTTTTTAACTATAGTTTGCATTTTACCAAACCATTAAACACCCATCCTCATAGACCAGAATAATTAGATTCCATATGTACCAATAGTCTCATATACCTGCCGCGGCTAGTGTCTCGCTAAGTGTCCTATCTCACTTTAAACTAAAACACTCGAAGGGCTTCTGCATGTTGGACCCATGTCCCCGTGTAAGCCGCAGCGCCGGCATGGCGGGCGCCAGCAGGTGCTTGTCGTGCGGCGCGGCGCCGAGCGCTCCGAGCGCTTCTAGCAGCGCGGGGGGGCGCATGATTGTACGTACCTGCGCGCTTGCAGATGCAAGTCCAGGGCGTGGTGCAGCGCCGGCATGGCGGGCGCCAGCAGGTGCTTGTCGTGCGGCGCGGCGCCGAGCGCTCCGAGCGCTTCTAGCAGCGCGGCGGGGCGCATGTATGTACGTACCTGCGCGCTTGCAGATGCAAGTCCAGGGCGTGGTGCAGCGCCGGCATGGCGGGCGCCAGCAGGTGCTTGTCGTGCGGCGCGGCGCCGAGCGCTCCGAGCGCTTCTAGCAGCGCGGCGGGGCGCATGTATGTACGTACCTGCGCGCTTGCAGATGCAAGTCCAGGGCGTGGTGCAGCGCCGGCATGGCGGGCGCCAGCAGGTGCTTGTCGTGCGGCGCGGCGCCGAGCGCAGCAGCGCGGCGGGGCGCATGTATGTACGTACCTGCGCGCTTGCAGATGCAAGTCCAGGGCGTGGTGCAGCGCCGGCATGGCGGGCGCCAGCAGGTGCTTGTCGTGCGGCGCGGCGCCGAGCGCTCCGAGCGCTTCTAGCAGCGCGGCGGGGCGCATGTATGTACGTACCTGCGCGCTTGCAGATGCAAGTCCAGGGCGTGGTGCAGCGCCGGCATGGCGGGCGCCAGCAGGTGCTTGTCGTGCGGCGCGGCGCCGAGCGCTCCGAGCGCTTCTAGCAGCGCGGCGGGGCGCATGTATGTACGTACCTGCGCGCTTGCAGATGCAAGTCCAGGGCGTGGTGCAGCGCCGGCATGGCGGGCGCCAGCAGGTGCTTGTCGTGCGGCACGGCGCCGAGCGCTCCGAGCGCTTCTAGCAGCGCGGCGGGGCGCATGTATGTACGTACCTGCGCGCTTGCAGATGCAAGTCCAGGGCGTGGTGCAGCGCCGGCATGGCGGGCGCCAGCAGGTGCTTGTCGTGCGGCGCGGCGCCGAGCGCTCCGAGCGCTTCTAGCAGCGCGGCGGGGCGCATGTATGTACGTACCTGCGCGCTTGCAGATGCAAGTCCAGGGCGTGGTGCAGCGCCGGCATGGCGGGCGCCAGCAGGTGCTTGTCGTGCGGCGCGGCGCCGAGCGCTCCGAGCGCTTCTAGCAGCGCGGCGGGGCGCATGTATGTACGTACCTGCGCGCTTGCAGATGCAAGTCCAGGGCGTGGTGCAGCGCCGGCATGGCGGGCGCCAGCAGGTGCTTGTCGTGCGGCGCGGCGCCGAGCGCTCCGAGCGCTTCTAGCAGCGCGGCGGGGCGCATGTATGTACGTACCTGCGCGCTTGCAGATGCAAGTCCAGGGCGTGGTGCAGCGCCGGCATGGCGGGCGCCAGCAGGTGCTTGTCGTGCGGCGCGGCGCCGAGCGCAGCAGCGCGGCGGGGCGCATGTATGTACGTACCTGCGCGCTTGCAGATGCAAGTCCAGGGCGTGGTGCAGCGCCGGCATGGCGGGCGCCAGCAGGTGCTTGTCGTGCGGCGCGGCGCCGAGCGCTCCGAGCGCTTCTAGCAGCGCGGCGGGGCGCATGTATGTACGTACCTGCGCGCTTGCAGATGCAAGTCCAGGGCGTGGTGCAGCGCCGGCATGGCGGGCGCCAGCAGGTGCTTGTCGTGCGGCGCGGCGCCGAGCGCTCCGAGCGCTTCTAGCAGCGCGGCGGGGCGCATGTATGTACGTACCTGCGCGCTTGCAGATGCAAGTCCAGGGCGTGGTGCAGCGCCGGCATGGCGGGCGCCAGCAGGTGCTTGTCGTGCGGCGCGGCGCCGAGCGCTCCGAGCGCTTCTAGCAGCGCGGCGGGGCGCATGTATGTACGTACCTGCGCGCTTGCAGATGCAAGTCCAGGGCGTGGTGCAGCGCCGGCATGGCGGGCGCCAGCAGGTGCTTGTCGTGCGGCGCGGCGCCGAGCGCTCCGAGCGCTTCTAGCAGCGCGGCGGGGCGCATGTATGTACGTACCTGCGCGCTTGCAGATGCAAGTCCAGGGCGTGGTGCAGCGCCGGCATGGCGGGCGCCAGCAGGTGCTTGTCGTGCGGCGCGGCGCCGAGCGCAGCAGCGCGGCGGGGCGCATGTATGTACGTACCTGCGCGCTTGCAGATGCAAGTCCAGGGCGTGGTGCAGCGCCGGCATGGCGGGCGCCAGCAGGTGCTTGTCGTGCGGCGCGGCGCCGAGCGCTCCGAGCGCTTCTAGCAGCGCGGCGGGGCGCATGTATGTACGTACCTGCGCGCTTGCAGATGCAAGTCCAGGGCGTGGTGCAGCGCCGGCATGGCGGGCGCCAGCAGGTGCTTGTCGTGCGGCGCGGCGCCGAGCGCTCCGAGCGCTTCTAGCAGCGCGGCGGGGCGCATGTATGTACGTACCTGCGCGCTTGCAGATGCAAGTCCAGGGCGTGGTGCAGCGCCGGCATGGCGGGCGCCAGCAGGTGCTTGTCGTGCGGCACGGCGCCGAGCGCTCCGAGCGCTTCTAGCAGCGCGGCGGGGCGCATGTATGTACGTACCTGCGCGCTTGCAGATGCAAGTCCAGGGCGTGGTGCAGCGCCGGCATGGCGGGCGCCAGCAGGTGCTTGTCGTGCGGCGCGGCGCCGAGCGCTCCGAGCGCTTCTAGCAGCGCGGCGGGGCGCATGTATGTACGTACCTGCGCGCTTGCAGATGCAAGTCCAGGGCGTGGTGCAGCGCCGGCATGGCGGGCGCCAGCAGGTGCTTGTCGTGCGGCGCGGCGCCGAGCGCTCCGAGCGCTTCTAGCAGCGCGGCGGGGCGCATGTATGTACGTACCTGCGCGCTTGCAGATGCAAGTCCAGGGCGTGGTGCAGCGCCGGCATGGCGGGCGCCAGCAGGTGCTTGTCGTGCGGCGCGGCGCCGAGCGCTCCGAGCGCTTCTAGCAGCGCGGCGGGGCGCATGTATGTACGTACCTGCGCGCTTGCAGATGCAAGTCCAGGGCGTGGTGCAGCGCCGGCATGGCGGGCGCCAGCAGGTGCTTGTCGTGCGGCGCGGCGCCGAGCGCAGCAGCGCGGCGGGGCGCATGTATGTACGTACCTGCGCGCTTGCAGATGCAAGTCCAGGGCGTGGTGCAGCGCCGGCATGGCGGGCGCCAGCAGGTGCTTGTCGTGCGGCGCGGCGCCGAGCGCTCCGAGCGCTTCTAGCAGCGCGGCGGGGCGCATGTATGTACGTACCTGCGCGCTTGCAGATGCAAGTCCAGGGCGTGGTGCAGCGCCGGCATGGCGGGCGCCAGCAGGTGCTTGTCGTGCGGCGCGGCGCCGAGCGCAGCAGCGCGGCGGGGCGCATGTATGTACGTACCTGCGCGCTTGCAGATGCAAGTCCAGGGCGTGGTGCAGCGCCGGCATGGCGGGCGCCAGCAGGTGCTTGTCGTGCGGCGCGGCGCCGAGCGCTCCGAGCGCTTCTAGCAGCGCGGCGGGGCGCATGTATGTACGTACCTGCGCGCTTGCAGATGCAAGTCCAGGGCGTGGTGCAGCGCCGGCATGGCGGGCGCCAGCAGGTGCTTGTCGTGCGGCGCGGCGCCGAGCGCTCCGAGCGCTTCTAGCAGCGCGGCGGGGCGCATGTATGTACGTACCTGCGCGCTTGCAGATGCAAGTCCAGGGCGTGGTGCAGCGCCGGCATGGCGGGCGCCAGCAGGTGCTTGTCGTGCGGCGCGGCGCCGAGCGCTCCGAGCGCTTCTAGCAGCGCGGCGGGGCGCATGTATGTACGTACCTGCGCGCTTGCAGATGCAAGTCCAGGGCGTGGTGCAGCGCCGGCATGGCGGGCGCCAGCAGGTGCTTGTCGTGCGGCGCGGCGCCGAGCGCTCCGAGCGCTTCTAGCAGCGCGGCGGGGCGCATGTATGTACGTACCTGCGCGCTTGCAGATGCAAGTCCAGGGCGTGGTGCAGCGCCGGCATGGCGGGCGCCAGCAGGTGCTTGTCATGCGGCGCGGCGCCGAGCGCTCCGAGCGCTTCTAGCAGCGCGGCGGGGCGCATGTATGTACGTACCTGCGCGCTTGCAGATGCAAGTCCAGGGCGTGGTGCAGCGCCGGCATGGCGGGCGCCAGCAGGTGCTTGTCGTGCGGCGCGGCGCCGAGCGCTCCGAGCGCTTCTAGCAGCGCGGCGGGGCGCATGTATGTACGTACCTGCGCGCTTGCAGATGCAAGTCCAGGGCGTGGTGCAGCGCCGGCATGGCGGGCGCCAGCAGGTGCTTGTCGTGCGGCGCGGCGCCGAGCGCTCCGAGCGCTTCTAGCAGCGCGGCGGGGCGCATGTATGTACGTACCTGCGCGCTTGCAGATGCAAGTCCAGGGCGTGGTGCAGCGCCGGCATGGCGGGCGCCAGCAGGTGCTTGTCGTGCGGCGCGGCGCCGAGCGCTCCGAGCGCTTCTAGCAGCGCGGCGGGGCGCATGTATGTACGTACCTGCGCGCTTGCAGATGCAAGTCCAGGGCGTGGTGCAGCGCCGGCATGGCGGGCGCCAGCAGGTGCTTGTCGTGCGGCGCGGCGCCGAGCGCTCCGAGCGCTTCTAGCAGCGCGGCGGGGCGCATGTATGTACGTACCTGCGCGCTTGCAGATGCAAGTCCAGGGCGTGGTGCAGCGCCGGCATGGCGGGCGCCAGCAGGTGCTTGTCGTGCGGCGCGGCGCCGAGCGCTCCGAGCGCTTCTAGCAGCGCGGCGGGGCGCATGTATGTACGTACCTGCGCGCTTGCAGATGCAAGTCCAGGGCGTGGTGCAGCACCGGCATGGCGGGCGCCAGCAGGTGCTTGTCGTGCGGCGCGGCGCCGAGCGCTCCGAGCGCTTCTAGCAGCGCGGCGGGGCGCATGTATGTACGTACCTGCGCGCTTGCAGATGCAAGTCCAGGGCGTGGTGCAGCGCCGGCATGGCGGGCGCCAGCAGGTGCTTGTCGTGCGGCGCGGCGCCGAGCGCTCCGAGCGCTTCTAGCAGCGCGGCGGGGCGCATGTATGTACGTACCTGCGCGCTTGCAGATGCAAGTCCAGGGCGTGGTGCAGCGCCGGCATGGCGGGCGCCAGCAGGTGCTTGTCGTGCGGCGCGGCGCCGAGCGCTCCGAGCGCTTCTAGCAGCGCGGCGGGGCGCTGCGCAGCAGCTCGGCGGCAGCGTTGCAGTGCTGCGCCGCACACTTCCGCCGTGCGTGCCGCGTATGTTTCTGCAGACGCTTTACTAAGTTGCACCTAATCAAATGACGAGCCACAAAACACATTACACAAAAATAGACACATGTATGTACAAATAATTAGCTTTTTAATTAAGCGTAATTTATAAATGAATGTTCTATATTAATCAATATTACAATAAAGTAATCCTACACGAAATGTAAATAAGAAAGGACCCAATATAGAGCCCTGTGACATCCCACCAGCAACATGTTATCCACAACACCTGCTCGTATAAATTTTAATGTTACAACTTATTATTTTATTAACTCCGATGGTAAAGATCTATATTGAATGCAGTGTATAAAATACTTTAAAATTTGAATTTGGTAGATGCGTGTTACGTGAAAGGTAGTAAAAATGCTTCTAAAAGATCATAGAAATGGGTGGTCAGTATGAAATATAATCATTGCAGTTATATTACAGTCTAGTTGTAAATAAAACATCAAAATGCGTAATCTAAAATGTACTTACTAAGCAGCGTAGCGCCACTCTCAGAGGTTTGATATTATTGGGATTATCATCAGCACCAGTGGCGATCACTAAAGTTTCTAGCGCCAACATCAGTTCAGAGCCGTCCACTGGAAGGCTTTCCTCATAACTGGAACAAAACACACATTTTGAATAAGAAGCAGAGCTAGCGTATACTTGGGATTATAGCAGAAAATCAAAAGGAAATAAAAAAAAAAATTACCAAATTAGTTCTTAAAATACTTTTCTTTAGAATTGTACCACATGTTGTTGGATTTTGAAGCAATTTATTAGGTTTGCAATTTTTGTTAACTTCTTGGTTAAAAGTTCTTGTAAACTTCTTGGGTAAAAGTTCTGGTAGCGATGGCACAAGCACAGAGGCTTTAATATTTGGAAAACCAACTCTTTTACCTTACGTAACAAAATTATTTAATAACTTTTTACATACAGGCCAAATACCTACCAAATTCTGCCATTCTAACATCATACTACTCCATAATATTGGTGATAAGAACGACATAAATAATTATCGACCCATAAGCCTAGTCTCCCATCTCTATAAAGTTTTTAATAAAGTAATTGGAAATCGTATTTCTGCACAACTGGATCGACACCAACCTCCCGAGCAAGCGGCATTCAGACCCAGTTTCTCCACTACAGACCACCTTCACACACAATCAGATAATAGAAAAAAATATTAATTTAATAAACCATTATACATAGCATTTATAGACTACTCTAAAGCTTTCGACAGCATCACTCACTCTGTAATAGAAACTGCTCTTCATAACCAAAACATTAAACAAACTTACATCAACTTAATCAATATCATCTAGAGTAACAGCACAGCGGATATTATACAATCCTTCGGCGAAACATGTAACATTGAAAGAGGGGTTAAACAAGGAGATCCGCAATCTCCCAAATTATTCACCAGTGTTCTACAAGAAACTTTTAAAAGTCTGGCGGATGTATGGAAAGAGAGGGGCATTGTTGCAGGCGATAGAAGACTTACAAATCTTCGCTTCGCCGATGACATTGTCCTTTTTGCCTCCTCAGCATCGGAACTCGAGCTAATGCTTCAAGACCTCAGCTCCGCAAGTCTTCAAGTTGGACTTCAAATTAACGAAACGAAAACTCAGGTGATAACCAACAGCAACAACTGATAACGCCTGGAAGAGCTTTTGGTCAATGAAATACCTTATTTATTTAATTATTTTACTACATACAACTATCATTACAGGACTATCCTAATACAATAGTGTAGCTATCTTATATATAAGTACGATTATATTTATGAATATTGTATCATAATACCTATACCTACTAATTACTTACTATAACAAATTACAAAAATGCTACCTTTGTGAATTCACTCAGAGCACAACAGAATGTCTGTTTCCTTAGCTAAAAGGTTTAGAGTGTGAACAGCGCGCGTCAGTGGCTCCTCTCCCAACAGATTGGTACGCCCTCGCGGTTCGACCAGTAGGGTCGGTTTTCGGCGTCGCCACACATACCTATCTGGTACACACAAACCCAGCAATCTTAGTATATCTGCGTTATATACTTTCCCTCTAAACACTTCAAATAAATATTTAGTCAATGCTAGACTTCTCCTAACCTGAAGTTTAGTATATCCTACCATTCCTAAAATAAATAAGGTTGGGTAATGTAGCGGCCACATAAAATGGCCACCCATATTGACGCAATGATTGTTCTGTACTCTATCCAAAATGAGCCTATATTTAGTTTCATGTGGAGACCAGATGACTGCGTTACACTCAAGTTGGCTCCTAACTAAAGCATTATATAATGCTACAATTGCCTTAAGATTTACAAACCCACGAGCTATCGAAGGATAAAGCCTAGGTTCCTATAGGCTTTTCTATAGATTTTAACTATGTAGTCCTGAAATGTTAATCTTGTGTTAAGAGTCACGCCTAAATCCTTAATTTCTATGACACGAGCTAGCTGTAGTCTGTCAATATTATAATTGTGCAGTATAAGAGTGTGCGCCCAAAAGAAAGACATAATCGCGCACTTTGAGGTGTTAATTTGCTCCAGGCCACGACTCTGTCTATATCCCTCTGTAGCTTCATACAGTCCTCCATGCTTTTTATAGCAAAACACAGCTTAAGGTCATCAGCGAACAGTAAACATTGGGCGTCTTTTACTACTTTTGGTAGGTCATTTATCATTATTAAGAACTGCAGAGGTCCAAGATTACTGCCCTGACTCACTCCATACCTTGTAAAATAGGTTCTGACCAATGTCCCTCATATTCTACGTACTGTTGTCTATAACTCATGTAACTTGCAAAAAATTTGAGTAGCGGTGGGGTGAAACCAACTGCGGCAAATTTTTTACGCAAGACATCATTATCGACCACGTCGAATGATTTTTTATAGTCGAAGTAGGCTGCGTCAGTCTGTCCCCCAATGTCTACTATCGGCACTACCTGAGTCATATAACATAGAAGGTTACTCGCGGTGCTTCTAGCTGGTCTAAACACTACTCTGCGCTCCACAACACGCATAATTGACGTAGGTGTTAAATCCGCCAGGCTGAAGTGGGCCTGGGCCGGACACGTTTGCCGCATGCACCCAGAGGGGTGGGCATAAATTGTGACCAATTGGGTGCCAAAAGATAGACGACGGCGACGGGGCAGACCTAAACGGAGATGGCGAGATGACTTGGACGTCTTCGAAAGGGACTGGCAAGGAATGTCTTCGGATAGAGTGGTTTGGAAGTCCAAGGGAGAGGCTTTTGCCCAGCAGTGGGACATAACAAAAGGCTAAGGTAAAAAACACATACTTCTGGCGACATGGGCTGCTTTTGATGCAATAAAAAACGGGGTCGTTTGAACTTGGGAAGGTCATAGAATATCTTTTACATATGCAGACGAAGTGATAAGTACAGTAGTACCATGAAAATATTTATTCGAAACTTCAGGCTGAACGACATAATTTATAAAGAAATTTCCTCGCATTTCTTTCCTTAAAAATTACTTTAATATGTTGTTCGGACTACTTCATAAATGGGTTAAGGCAACCAAGAGGTTAGGTATCGAAGTTTAGGACGTATTTCGGCATAAATGTGTTTCACGAACAGTCAGCTCGAAACCTACAGAGTGCCTAGTGCAAGTTTGATTTACGTTAACACGATCGACTCGTTTATGTCGTTCGGCGCTCTGATTGGCCCGTTCCGAGCTCTTAACCAATCAGAGAGAAAATGCGGTTAACGTGTCGATCGCGTTAACGTAATACAAATTCGCACTAGGCACTCTGAACTATACAGGTTGTAGTTACCAGTGCATGACGAGCATGGTGAGCACGTCAGCGGCGGTGGCGGCGCGGTGCAGGTGCGCGTTGAGCGCCAGGTCGCGGCAGTAGCGCCGCAGCTACAGTATGACTCAAGTATTAGTTACCAGTGCACGACGAGCATGGTGAGCACGTCAGCGGCGGTAGCGGCGCGGTGCAGGTGCGCGCTGAGCGCCAGGTCGCGGCAGTAGCGCCGCAGCTACAGTGCTATAGATACAGTATGACTCAAGTATTAGTTACCAGTGCACGACGAGCATGGTGAGCACGTCAGCGGCGGTAGCGGCGCGGTGCAGGTGCGCGCTGAGCGCCAGGTCGCGGCAGTAGCGCCGCAGTGCCGCGCACCCGCCCGTCGGCGACGCCGCCGCCGCGCACACTGCTGGGCACGCCACCAGTTTCTGACAAACAATACTTCTTATTTACTACTAGCTTTTGCCCGCGTAAGGTAGGTTAGGTTAGGTTGTGGAGGAACAGAGTGCGATGTCCCTCCAAAACAAAGGGAGGATCCTCCGGCCAGGCTGGGTGATCGTGCCTGGCTGCAGCCCCACTGTTGATGTCGGGAACTGGTATACATACTTTGCCAGACCCTGTCAAATGCCTAAGCGATATCGAGGCTATCGACCAGAGCCTTTCCCCCACCCTCCAAAGCCTCCGCCCAGCGGTGTGTGATGTACGCTGGAAGATCACCAGCCGAACGACCATGGCGGAAGCCATACTAATCAGCAGAAGGCTGTTTGTTATTCGCTCCATAACTTTGGAGAGCAAGGAAGTAACCGCTACCGGCCTATAGTTTGAAGGATTCGACCGGTCACCTCTTTTCGGAATCAGGTGAACATGGGCGACCTCCCTCGAAGATGGAACCCTGTTGGAATTGTAGGAAAGACAGTATAGGCGCGTTAAAGCAGGGATCAACTCAGGGGCGTACGCCTTAAGTGCCACTGCAGGGATGCCGGCCGTCAGGCTAGCTCAACTTATGGATATCCAGGAGTTCGAGCTCCACCTGACCGCACCCTACTTGATGCGGATTTCAGGCAAAGAGCTCTCACACCTTGATATGGTAGGTGATGTGACTCCCTCATCATCCAAAGTCGAGTTTTAGGCAAAGAGTTGTACCAAAAGATTGGCCGTCTCCTTTGCACTATGGGCCAGACTGGCATCAGACTTACGCAGTGGTAGGAGACTGACCTGGCAAGAATTGCCTTACGCAGCCCTGGCGAGCGCCTAAAAAGCACGATGCCGTGAAGAATGTCTTTCAAGGCGCTCGCTAATTCCGGCAACGTGTTCCGCTTTGGCAATAGGCTTCTTGTTGGATCTAGAAGCGGCATTAAATTCTCGCTTTCTCTCCTTGACATTAGTATCCCGACACTTCCTTGCCCTATTTCAGGCTAAGTATGCTGACTGCTTGTGGTGTGCAGCATATGCATCCCTGCTGCTGCTGGCGTTATTAAACCAGGGGCGGCTGCGGTCGCTTACAGGTATGGAATGAATAATTCCATTCCTTGGTGGAGCACATCTGTGATGCAGTCAGCACAAGTGCCAGGATCCCCAGATGAGAAAAATAAAATTATATTCTATCACATACACACAACACCATCTAGCCCAAACTAAGCAGAGCTTGTACTGTGGGTATTAGACAAGGGATAAACATACATAAATACATATTTTTATGTAAATACATACATATTATACATAGAAACACCCAGACCAAGACAAACATCCAAGTTCATGCACACAAATGTTTGACTTGTGCGGGAATCGAACCTGCGACATCAGGCATGGCAGTCAGTTACACTGACCACTATGCCATCGAGGCCGACAAAGCCGCTTCCATATCAATCTGCTGGCTTGTATCGCCAGACTCTACGGTAACCAGTCACGGAAGAGCGATCTAGTCGCGTAACTGGGGCTGCACTGCGGATAAGGCGTTGATCTGATGATCCCAGAGGAGCATCGACTTCCACTCTGTATCCGAGTGGATGTGTAGTCAGCAGAAGATCCAGCAAAGAAGGTTCATGGCTCTCGTTGTCTGGGATACTGGTGGGATGTAACCATAACCCGTAAATCATAGACCGAGGCCATATTAAAGAGAGCCCGACCCACGGAATCGGTAGTCCGGGATCCCAACCATTCTTAGTGGTGAGCGCTAAAATCGCTAAGGACCACCAACGGAGTTGGTGATCCTTCATTATTCGATCAGTCCCCTCTTGGACGTTCTCAAGTAGCTGAGTTAAATCCGAATTACTGGCATGGGACCTGTAAAGGCATGCGTATACTTGGATAAGACCCCCCTAGTCTACGCGTAGCCATAAAATTGACAGGTCCCGAAGGCGGCGGTAACAGATATCGTCCCTGACGAACACGTGCACCCCGGCTTTACAGCTCCAACTCGAAGTCCGGGTATTTTAAGTACGAAATGTCGTCCGGGGCGCATATCTGCGTCTGCGTTAACAAGAGCAGGGCAGGCCGCACTGTCTCGAGATGGTGGTAGACGGCAACGAGGTTACTGTGTAGACCTCTGACATTGCAGAAATCCACGAGAAATGTGTAAGGTGTGCCCGCCGTAAAAAATTTGCTCTTTTCCTTACCTTTCATGGTTTATATAATTTATAACAGAGTGGATATGGATTGATGCCTCCCGAGCAGAATGTACCCAGGCTCGGGTCCCTTACTAAGCGGCAGGTGGCCGACGGAAACCATACCCACCGGGACTCCCTGTACCTCGCATCGGCCTCCCACGCCCTATGGACCTACCAGGCATCACACTTCGCTTGCCTCAAGGCCCGCACCAACCCCGAACCACACTTAGGAAAGGAAGAAGAGAAAAAGGAAGATTGACTAGACTGCTTTCTGGGGTGGGATCCTAATAAATACCTGCATTACTTGAAGACACAACATAGTATGCTCCATATCCTGGCTGTCAGTGGCTGCTCTGACTAGATTTTCCACGCAGTCCGCCGGCCAGAGCGCTGCGTGTTCAGCGAGCTTACGTAAACCCACGAGCGCAGCCCGCCGCACTGAAGAACGGGCATCGTTCATGGCAATGCTTAGTAGCAACTCCACCTATACAAAAGAACCATTGTAATTAGTAATTTCATTAGTAATATGTACTATTCGCTAAATTGCCACTTTGTGCGCATGACATGAGTATGCATTGATGCTATGCTTGATTTAATAAAAATAACTTTATTTGCTCAATAAAAGTCTTGGTGTTGGGGTTATCTCGTCGTTGACGGTTACCAGTAGTTATTTGTACAGTTCTGGGTTTAGTTACTAATTTACAGCGCTCCACTTTATTATTATATATTATTTCACTATAAAAATATATGTCTACGACTATGTTTATGTTTTTCGTAATATTAAGTTATTATTATAAACACTGACATATGATACACACTACTGCGTGACGAATGTTTAGGTACGACTCATTAATTAATTGTTTCGTTGCCTATGCATAAATACGAATTGTGCTGTATGAGCGTTATTGCCTCGTACACTAGGATTCTCTGTAGTCCCACAATACAGGGAATCCTAGTGTGGGACTAGTTTCTTTCGTCACGTGGTTACACTTGAGTTTAGATAATAAACAGTATTATAATAAAGTGGTATTGCCATAGTGAATTATATAACAAGATACTATCTTATCTTATTTCGGGGGCCAATCAGTGTAGACCGGCAACACTTCGACCCAGTGGGATCTTTTGTGTCGGCCCCGAGATCTATCCCTGAGCTATCTCCCTATGAATGTACTGCATCAGTCGCAGCGTACACTTCAGAGGGAGAAGCCTGAAGTCTTCGGGGTTCGGATATGCCAATCCCATCAGATCCATCTTTAGTCCAGCCAACGCGTCACATTCACACAGTAGATGTGATATAGACTCGTCCTGTTCACCACAGGCTCTACAGATCAAATTATTTGCCAAACCTAATCTGCACAGGAAGTCGTTGGTGCCAAAATGACCAGTGAACGCTCCTGTGAGCAGGCGTATTTGGCCCTTGTTGTACCCGCAAAACTTCCGGGTGAAGCCCGTGGCTCTGTTTGCAATGAATTTCTTGGGGTGTTGCAGACCCCTAAGGGCCATCCACGCTAGCCTGTGTTTATCATTGCCTTTAACAAGATACTAACAAAACTCTCAAAGATCAGACAAAGCACTACTTGGTCAGCACTAGTTAAGTATAGGCTTAGAGCAGCGATAGTGGGGAGACCAACATACTGCAATGCAGAGGGTCTCAGGTTCGAACCCACGTCGCGCACCTCTGACTTTCGGAAGTTATATGAATTTTCGAAATTATGTGCGTATTGATTGACAATTATCGCCTGCTCCGTGCCTCGGAGAGCACGTTAAGCCGTCGGTCCCGGCTGCCATGAACATTTATGGCAGTCGTTATTGAGAGAGTGTCGACACAAAAGATCGCACTGGGTCGAAGTGTCGCCGGTCTGCACTGACTGGCCCCCACATAAGATAAGATAAGTATAGGCTTTTGACATCTCCATTAACTATATCAAGTGGCGATTTTAAACACTTGTGTACTAAAAGGCCTATAGGCTTTAGCTATGTTACGAGAATAATACGTACTTGGTCAGGCACATGCACAACGGTGTCAGCCGCAATGTAGGTAAGCGCAGTGATAGCAGCACGCACTGTATTGGATGATGGGAACCGCTCCAGTAATGAGCGGAGCAGCTTTAGGACACCTTGTGCTCGAACAGCTGATGAACAAATAAATATGTATATTAGTAGTGAATGGTGTCAGATCTCAGTGGCTAAAAAGATAACAGGTATAAGACAACATTTCAGAAGATTTGGAGGCACTGTCACTGTAATTGTCTAGTTTTTGTGTCACATATATTAGAGACTAGCTGATCCCGCGATTTCACCCGCGTTAATAATTACTGCGCCGCCCTAATGGATGTTAGCGTGATGTTGTCGTCTGTAACCTTCCTCGATAAATAGGCTATCCAACAGTAAAATAATTTTTCGATTCAAGCCAGTAGTTCCTGAGATTAGCGCGTTCAACCAAAAAAACAAACTCTTCAGCATCTATAGAAATATAGATTCGATTTTTAGTAAAATAGGCACCCATAATATTCTCCTACGTTTACGCGAATGTTACATATTAATATGAAACTACTTTATATGGTTTCTAAAACATTGTATTGGTTTTTCTTTTTCTAAAACATTTTTTTTTACTAAGATTTGCTGCACTCGTACACGCACTAGGCATAATTCCTACATCGCGGGACTTTACTAACATTCAAACAACGGACACAAAGAACATCCAGACTCAAAACAACCATTTGTGGATCACACAAATGTTTGTCCCATGTGGGATTCGAACCCACAACACTCGGCGTAGTGGCAATGCGAGGCGACCGGCAGTCAATAATATAATGATAATGTTTATTTTATTATTATTATTATTATACATTTAAACAGGCAGGCAGTTGAGACAACTGATGATGCCCGTATCTCGCACTTCTACTCGCTTTTACACATATGTTTCAAAAATATTAAACATATTACCCCAATATTGTTAAACTTTACTAATATTTAAGCTATTGTCGGCCTCGATGGGGTAGTGGTTAGTGTAATAACCGACTGCCACGCCTGAGGTCGCAAGTTCGATTCCCGCACAAGTCAAACATTTGTGTGCATGAACATGAATGTTTGTCTTGGTCTGGGTGTTATTGTATATATTTACAAAAAAAAAAAGTATATAATAATATGTATGTTTATCCATTGTCTAGTAGCCATAGTACAAGCTCTGCTTAGTTTGGGCTAGGGGAATGAAAGGTAGAGTATTATTATATATGTTATTATTAAAACTATTTATATTTTAGTTTACACTTTCCCCAACGTTTTGGTTGCTTTTAAACAGTCATGTTCACGGCCATACTAGAATCCATTTATAGTACCTAGTTTAATTTCAAAATAGTCAATCATTTATGAGCATGATGATATCAATGTTGGTCAATCATGTGGCACTCATTGGTCTTTATAAATATAGTTGAACTTACCTCCACCATGCACAGTCCTCAAAGCTCTGACAAGTTTAGCTCTGCGTTCAGCAGCCGTGCTCTCACAGTCCACCATGTCCCACAGCTTGTTGCACATTGCTACTGCAAATGCACTGAAATCATATTAACCCTGCATTAATCCTTTGAGTTCCAGTAGTCTGCCAATGCCAGCGAAGGAAAACATTAAGAGGAAATCTGCTTGACTGAGAGGTCTCCATAATATTCTTGAAGATATGTGAAGTCTATAATTCCACACGGGGCCAGTATGGTGGTCTATGGCCTAACACTTCTCACACTGAGATGAGGCCCGTGCCCAGTTACGGGACAGTTAATTACAGGGCTATTATTATTATTATTTAATAACCCTTTGACTTCCAGCAATCTACCAAAGCTAGACAACACTGTTTTTACAATAATATCTGGCACAGAATGTTTATTAACCTATTGAGTTACAGCAAAACGCTGCCAGCCAGATGCAATAGTTTTCAATTGTCTTGCATTCCAACAATTTTTCAACATTTAATAATTTGAGAAAAACATTTTGGTCTTCAATTTTATTTTACTGTACTTGTGTATGACAAGATATGTCTGAGATCTTCAAAGCTAATTTGTATTTTATATTTATTACTTATTTATACTTTATATAGGCAACAAATGATTTCTTTCTTGAAGTAATATTCAGAAAATCTGATACAAATTTTGTTAATTTGTTGTTGTTAAAATTTGCATTAATATTTGTATTAATAGACTCCTAGGCTAATATTTACTTAGAATGAGCAGCAAATCTTGTAGTAGCATATATAGCAGCATCAACCTCCACATTGTCATGACTGTCAAGTCCTCTCCGGATCGCATGATGGACATTCTGCCTCTCAGGTATTATCCCAGCAACAGCGCCAAGGGTTCTCAAAGCCAAAGCTCTTGCCACAGGATCATTAGAATGTAACACACTGAACACTCTTCTTAGAAACTCGTCTACGTTCAAAATCTTGTCTAAATGCTTCTCGCTTTGTTGGCAAACGCGTAATACCCATAATCGAAGGAAGTTGTTGCCCATACGAAAAACATCCGCCAGTTTTAGGAACGATGAGTTGATTAGAATGGGAAAAGGATATTTTTCGAATAGGCGAGGGAAACGGACGATCGCCTCGCATTGTTCTCCCACTTTACCAGACCGCAGCCCTGAAAAACAACATGAATATCGGTAATTTTGATCGGCATACTCGTGAAACACTACTGAAAGGTTATGTGTATACCTTTATCTAATTCAGTTAACGCTGAGTTAGCATCTTGCTCCGGTTCACCGGAGTTGTCATTAAATGTATTTAGTCTAACGCCGATCATAGTAATCTCTTTTTTATTGTTTTGTTTTTATTTTCGAGACTATGCCGAAATCAAGCTATACCGTTTGACAAATTGACAATTAACGTCATAATGACAGTGTGCATATGTTACCGGCTTTATATACGCAGAGTACAGAAATAAGAAATCGAATTATTAAACTTATATATAATTTATAATAAAATCAATAAATATATAAATAATTAATGCTATATTATAACATAATATATATGCTGATGAATTATTAGAATTAACTTGTGAATACAGCGCCATCTAGTGTAATGAAATCATATTGTAAAAATTTGTATCTCTTTGTGTTCGCTAGGTGTCGCTAACAGATACAAACAGAATTAATAAGTATGAAGTACTTACCTAAGTTGAGGGGATCATTATCACTAGTGTCATCGATATTTTGTTACAATATGGAACTATAGTCCATTTGGTTATGTACTTAACTAAAGGTAAACAATCTTGATGTGACTTTTTACACAAACACATATTAAACAAATAAACTACTGCTTAACGGTTTAATTGATTTAGTAATCGTTATTGTTGTATTTACATTGATCTTTAGTAGCATTTTATTTTTAAACTGAGTTTTTAGATAAAAAGTCACATCAAGATTGTTTACCTTTAGTTAAGTACCTAACCAAATAGAGTATAGTAAGACTTTATAAGTAGGTACCTACTTATTAATTATAATATAACAAAATAGTTTTTGGAAATAATGGTATTATCAAATTGGTGTCAGCTAGCGCACTTTACCGTAAAATTGTAGAAGCATAATGCTTTTTATGTAACGATCATGGACTTCGTTTAAGATCTCGGATACCTACATCTATCTTACCTAAACTTTCTATGCTATAAATGAGTGCATATGAGCGAAATTTATACAATAAATAGTCATTAAATACATAATCATCTATTTCTTTGTCTTTCTCTTCAGTGTCATTTCTATAATGAGATGTAGAAGACAAAGATGTAATGCTTAAGACTGCGCCGAGCGAAATGTGCCAAAACAGGCGGTCACAGTTAAGTGAATAAAATCAACACTTTTTGTTTAATACAAATATAAAATATACATTTACCATAACAATGAATGTGTTTACCATTATTCCGTGTAAAAAACTTAAAATAATTAATATTTTCGCCTACAAAATTACGTATTTTGCACGAAAAATGAAAAAACGTAAGCTCGTGTTACGTGATTTTTAGATTATAACAGTAGAAATCTATTCTATTTTACAGCTTAAACAAAACATAAATAGTTATATTACGATTTGTCCGTCTCAAATATTTAAGTTATTGGTTGACAATAACGATACATATTTATCAAAAAAGCACTTCAAATTCTCCATACAATTTTATTATGGCGACCGCGCGCCGATTTGAGTATGCACCGTACGAGCTCTGTCATTATCTGTCTTACGCTCGGCGCAGTCGTAACTATATTTCATCAAAACCTTACATTAGTGAGGTGTCAATGATCCCCTTCTCACTAGTTCCATGGCCGTTGTTAGTATTTAGAACTAGTGCGACAAATCGTTTGGTTATTGTCACTAGGTGTATCGTCTGTTAATTCCATGGAACTAGAGAGACTCAGTTTTCTCCGTAGTTCTATGGAACATCTCAATGGAACTAGCGAGAACAATTAGTTTTAGTAGTCCAATCTAACGCTAATTATCTTTATTATGTGAATGTAATAAAAAAAGAAGCTGTATTTAAAACTAATAAAGAGCTTAATTTAACCTTAACGACTGTGTTCATGGCTAGTGTTATTATCATAAGATGTTATAATTTATCACGCAGACAATTTTTTAAAGTCTGTAAGTAGGTATATTGCCAGAATCCGACACGACATGTGGTTAGTCTATTATTACTTGCATTTTATACAAAAACTAGGTATTCAGATTTTATGAAGGTGACAAAACATTAGCAACATGTCTAACTAGGCAGATAATTGCATCAGAAAATTGTTCTCACCATATCCTCCCATTAAAAGTAAAACTAACCTAGCTTGGATAACTATCGTGGAACAAAGCGGTGTTTACCGGCAATTCTCGGCTCAGCTCTCAAAGGGTCGTAATTACACCGACGACCGTGTAACGGGAGCAGTGTATGTCGCCATTACTGAACTAAAATGGCGCGAAAGTACTCACTAATCATGGCGGATCGTTGGACTAAATCATGGAGTTTTGTTACGGTACTTCGTTAGCTTAATATGTCATTAAATGTTGCCCCGGTTATCTCAAATTAGGAAACGGCAAATAATTTCAATGGTCGTGTTTCGTCGTGATAGCTCTACCAGATTGACAAAGTAATTATTAGGTATCTAGTGGCTGCGTTCTTTATGTTCTAGTTAACCTCTATGGCAAGCGACAAACTTTTTTCATGCCCTTTTAAATAGAGATAATGTGTTAGAATTATGTAATTAAATAAATACTTTTGTAATAAACTTATTCACTTATGACGTGACTGACTTGTTGATCCTATACTTACCTACCTACCATAAGTTTGCAATTAGGTAAGTATTTTTACCCTAATGGCCGATCGTGAAATGGGTTTGGGAGGAGTGTATAACGGGCATATTTTTTAGGAAATTTTCAGTATGAGGCATCTAAAAGACTCGGTTGCTTATTAGATGCAACCTAAAATACTTCTGGTGTTAATGGCACACCTCTTCTCTCTTTATATTCCTCCTAAGGCATGTTACCACTTGATGTCAAACAACTTTAACTGATTTTGAAACAGTTTGTTTGTTTCACGACCATCTAGGACCACATTTGATGTTCGTGACGCATCAGATACTTTCACTGTTTTCACAATCACGAAACGCACGAAAAACCCGAGTGAGAACTGTCAACAGTTTTCAACACCATTGTTATTGTAGTCAAATGTTAAAAAACCAAAGTATAATATGCTTTAAAATCGCAAAAGTAGTTTTATTTTGGTGTGTAACAAAATGTAACATTTGCATAAACGTTCTAGCTATCGACTAAAATCTTTCTCACGCGATTCAACCAAGATTTACTATATATTCTATGAAAACTAAGATTAAAAAAGCTTAGCCATTCTTTGAAAGTATATCCATCCTATCAAACGATTACAGATTATGTAGATAGTTACGCAAAAATGTGTAATCCTTAATTAAAAACGTTATCTAACCATTTCTTAAACTCTAATCCTTCCGGATTGGACAAAGGTATATTTTGACATATTTCTCCTACAATAGGGGGATTATTCATTGTGCTGTACATGCAAGTAATCGATGCCGGACGTTGAGGGATTATGACCAGCCAGTAAGTAACCTACTTTAACACTTTCTGAGAAAGTTCTAAAATACAAGTTTGTATTTTCTTTGTGTAGGATAAAATGTAGGGCTTTTGAATAAAAGTTTTGCTCTTCTAAATTAAGACTGAGTTCCAAGTTTTAAGTTTGTGTGTATACTGATTTATTAGTTATGTGACGAATAAATCGGTCGATTATGGTAAATGTGTCGGTGAAGGGTAGTCATTTGAATACCTACCGACCTCTGTAGATGTTGTAGATGTTGTATTAAGCTGGTACCTACTTATTGTTGTGTCTCTCATTAACCGTTTATAGAACCGTAAAGCTACTAAGTTAGAGACTCTATAATCAAAATAATTGGTGGAGGAAAGACATGACCGGCTTCGCAGCTTAGTCGCGAAAATTTAACAAACTGGCAATGCTTCGTTTAAATATTATACCGAAGTAAGTAATATTTGAATGGATTACTATGGATATTATAAGTAGATATTGTCGTCCGAACTGTTTAATTTTTTTAACTATTATATGTAATTTGAAAATGTTATGCAATACGCAAGGAATCTATATGAAGTCTTGAAACTTTTGTATTTAAGATTTCGTCGGTCCAAAATTTACAAGCCTAATTTTATATTAACTACTTACACCTTTTTCATTAGGTACATTCCTAATCGGATAATATTTATTTACCCGAACAAATAATAATAGAAAAGTCCAAAACTTCAGTTATGATATAAACATTAATATAATATTGTCTTCTGTTTAAGCGAATGTTATTCATTGAAATTAAACTACTATATACGGATTTTATCGCGTTGTTTATTTTACACTTTATTAGATAATTTAGAAACTGTTACTAGTAACTACTAACTAAACTTTACAAATTTTTAAGCTAATTAAATTATTAAAGCTATTTATATTTAAGTTTAAACTTTCCCCGACGTTTCGGTTGCTTTTCAGCAGCCATGGTCGCGGGGTGACTAAGATGGTAGTTGTCTCAATGTTCCAGTGTAGTTATTATATATATATATAGTTTAGTTATTGTAGGTATATACATAATATGTGACTTGTGCACCCCAGTGCCGGGCACGCCATGATCGTGGCGGTTAGTCCCGTTTTTGATGAGTGACTGAAAAGGCGACTTGGCGCCCTCACATTCCGGCTGACTCAGGTAATGACTGGCGACGGTTGTTTTGGCCAGTTCCTGTGTCGTATAGGCCGGCAGGAGACGCCCGGTTTATCCGTATATTATATTGTAGTTTTTGGCCCGGATGTCATCACTGCGGCGACTGCCGCGATGTTGTTGTGGAGACGGCGCTGTACACTTTGGTGGAATGCCCCGCCTGGGCATCGCAGCGCCGCGCGCCGTGAGTTGATCGCGGCAGTCGGACTGGTTGCCCTTTCACTCCCGGCCGTGGTTTAGTCTATGGTCCGGAGTGAGAGATCGTGGAACGCCGTCGCCTCCTTTTGTGAGGAAGTAATTTCCATCAAGGCGGCGGCGGAGCAGAAGAGGGAGCGCTTAAACCCTCTCCCCAACCGCAGAACTGGGCGCCGGAGGGCGCGAGATGATCTCCAGCCACCCTGAGGTTTGACCTGGGGTTGGTGGGCAGCGTGGGCCTTTTCGCCACCCGATTAGCACCAGGTCCGAGAGGCGGCGTGCATGTTCCCACGTGCGCCTCTGTGTCGTGTCTTTGTCCCTCCCAGGGGGACGGTGAAGGAAGTATTTTTGTGTAGTGGCCTGCCGTTTTACACGGCGGGCCGAGGCCACGGCGGGGTCGCGATTGCACGTAAAAGCGGTTCGCGCTGCCTCGCCGTCTATGGTTATGTCGAGGAACATCGTGGTAGGTTTAGGTTTTAGTCGCCGGTTAACGCGTTCTTTGTATACTTTTATTCTGGGTAGTATTAACCCTAATACCTTTTAATTAAAAAATAATACAAAATACAATTAAAAATATTTAAATAAATTTAATAATTTTATTATTTTATCAGAAATTAATACCCGGCCTTTTGATACGGAGAAACGTTGATATTTTACATGGCACTTAATTAATTTAGCTGAATGTACATATGTTATCTGTGCAGCTTGATAGTAATGAAAAGGAAGCACTGAGCCATCCACTTATGACTTTAATACAATCCTTACTAATATTATAAATGCGAAAGTAACTCTGTCGGTCTGTCGGTCTGTCGGTCTGTCGGTCTGTCGGTCTGTCGGTCTGTCGGTCTGTCGGTCTGTCGGTCGGTCGGTCTGACGGTCGGTCGGTCTGACGGTCTGTCGGTCTGTCGGTCTGTCGGTCTGTCGGTCTGTCGGTCTGTCGGTCTGTCGGTCTGTCGGTCTGTCGGTCTGTCTGTATGTTATCTTTTCACGCTCAATCCGCTGAACCGATTTAGATGAAATTTGGAATGGAGATAGCCTCAGACCCTGGAAAGGACATAGGCTATATAACAACACGCTACGGCTCACGGGAGCGGCGCAGTAACCATAAATACCATTGTCGCGGATGAAACCGCTGGCACAGCTAGTAATCTATATTTTAAAACCATCTACCTATGCTTGCTATGAGACACTATAGAACTAACTAAAATTAAAATATTTTTTTTACTGCACGGTTGGCGTAATGGTTTAAGTTGTCGTCTCGCCACGTTGCTGTCACTGCGCTGAGTGTTGTGGGTTCGATACCCACACGGGACAAAACTTTGTGTGACCCACAAAAGGTTGTTCCGAGTCTGGGTGTTCTTTGGTTCCGTTTTTTGAATGTTTGTAAAGTTTCCCGCGACACATGAATTATTCCTAGTGAAGGAATTGTATTTTATTAACAAAAAAAAAGCAAGCTATTATACTCCATTTGATTAGGTACCTACTTAATTAAAGGTCTAAAAAGGTCTAAATCTTGATGTGACTTTTTACACAAAAATATATTAAACAAATAAACTACTGCTTAAACTAACGGTTCAATTGATTTAGTAACCGTTATTGTTGTATTTACATTGATCTTTAGCAGCATTTTTGAGTTTTTAGATAAAAAGTCACATCAAGATTGTTGACCTTTAGTTAAGTACCTAACCAAATGAGGTATAGATACAGTAATTTTAAGCATTACATGGGATGAGAGTTAGTAATTAAGTACTGTTATACTATTTTTAACCGACTTCTAAAAAGGAGGAGGTACCCAATTCGTCGGAATCTTTTATCATAGGAGTAGACAGCGTTGTATTCGGCAATATGATTGGTATACAGTTATCGGAACATTCATCTAGTCAGCCGCTTCTGACAATTAGCGTACAGTAATTAATGAGACGTGATTAAAAGCATATATTTATCTCTTTCTAACAAGAGGTACCGCAAATAGTTGGTATAAATTATGGTCTCTCTCTTTGGGTACCTAATGTTTAGTGCTAAATATTTTTATGTAACCATATTACATATATTTTAGGGTTGTTCCGGCGTCATCCTATGACGTTTCATCTTACACTGTTTTTTTTCCTAACTCAACCTATTTACGTTCCTTACTCAACCGACAACAATTATTTCACTTTTAATTATTTATTCACCTGTAAGTATTACTAGCTCAACCGATTACGAAATTACTCAAAAGCGCTGAGGTTTGGGTGACGATCTAAACAAAAATTACTGTTTTCGTAATCATATATATTAAGGAAAGACTTGCTCAACCGATTTAAAAAAAATCTCTATTTGAAATCGTTATTATCACCGAGTACCTAGCATAGGCTATATATTTTTTTTAAAAGTATTGTTACTAATCTAACCTAATCTACTTTTGCGAAGCCTAGGGTTGTTATGTTATCCATACTTTTTTCGGTAATATTTGCCACGGGTAGACTAAGGAACTCATTTCGGTTGAATAAAGAAACTTTATTAAAATAATGTAATCGGATCAGTTAGGCATGCTAGTTTAGGATGAGTAAAGAAATAGGATGCGACGTCATAGGATGAATACGAAACAACCCATATTTTAAAGCGCAGTGAGTAAGCATTTAAGGCGTCTATTTCTAAAGTGTCATAGGTATTTTAACAGCAAGTGTAACATTTAAAATAATACCTATTAAATTTTATAGCACGACATCGCAGCAGGGTACATCCTTTCCACCTGACAGCGTTCCTGTTCAGCATGGAAAACTTTCAGCGATAATTTATCCTACGTACGTGCTGACTCTGGAATGAACTGCCTACCGCTATTATCATGAGCGCTATGACATATCTCTCTAAAAGTGAGGATTAAAGAGATCTAGACTATTACTGGAAGCAATTCCTGATAAGGCTAAAGTAGGAGGTAATGGCGGCGGATATTTTATTGACCACCAAGTGGGCCGCCGGCGCGTGTGCAACTAGAGACAATAAAAAATCTTTTAAAATGTTTTCGTTCTGAAACCGTATTTTATTTAACTGTGAATTGGGGGTTGTGTGTGATTAGAGAGACATGCGGCATGAAATTGGATATAGTGACAAGAATAGAAAAGGGTATGTTAAGCTGGTTTGGGCATGTAGAAAGAATGGACGAGGAAAGACTGACTAAGAAAGTTTATAAGGCTAGTGTGAATGGAACAGTCGCAAGAGGAAGACCTAGGCGAACGTTTCTTGATCAGATCGGAGGCGTTCTGGACAAAGGCCAGGTTAAGAGCACCTTGAACCGACGGGCGTGTATGAGGAATGTGATGAAAGTGAATGAAGCCAGAGAAGTGTGTCAGGATCGTAGCAAATGGAAATCCGTAGTCTCTGCCTACCCCTCTGGGAAACAGGCGTGAATCTATGTATGTATGAATTGGGGTGGGCAATTAGTTTTTTTTAATAGTTTACTCATATTTGTGTAGGTCACATGATTCGGCAGATGCTGGATGCGGCAAGTCGAAGACAGGGCGCTATGGCGCTCATTAGGGGAGGGCTATGTCCAGCAGTGGACTATTATAGCTCGATGATGATGATGATGATGATTTGTGTAGGTCTTTGTATTAGTCATCTGCCTAAATAAAATACCTATGTTATGTATCTACATAGCATAGCTATTTTGCAAACTATTTTGAAAACAACAAATTATTATTAGTGGTCGAAATTCAAAGGTATTTTTTTAAAATATAATTTTTATCTTTCAGCACTTCGCCATAGAAACTTTAACAATACGCTTCAAAACATATACAGATATATATTTTCCAAGTATTTCTCACACTATAAGTCAACCCTTTTAAGCTTGTTGCTAATGTGGTCAAAAATGTCAAAAGGGTTCCTTTAGTATCTATCGTCTTCCTGTTTTCATTCAGAGTGATTGTCCCGAGGATTAACCATTATTATCACTATTGCTTGAAGGATTAGTCTCCTAATGATAAGATTTAGGAGCCTATTGTGAAGAACTATTGTTGGCGAACATTGTGAAAGTTGCTACTGAGTATTTTTGATGCTTCGTTTTATCTCACGAAGTATAATGTAAGAAATATTAAGATTTTTTTGACTAACGCTCGTATGGTACGTAAGTTGATTTTCACCAAGGTAGGTACGTCTTTGCTCAAAATCTTAGAGTAAGTAGAGAGAGTCTTTAAGCAACGCTGTTCGTATTATTTATCATCAGACGTATCATCATCACAAGATAGAGATGCGATTGGTATTTCATTATATATAGGTACCTAAATTGGCGAAATACGAGTGTAATTTATCTATGTAGACTATCGGCAACCCCTGTAAATCTTCACCAAGGGGTATAGGAAGAAGCAAGGCTATCTGAGGGTTTGTTATGAGTGTTAATAGCGAGAATTTGAGTTTTCGTTAGGGTTGTTTGTGGAAAAATTTGATGTTGATAATTAATCAAAAGTGTGGTTATGAAAAGTTAATAAAGATTTTCAGTGCTTTACCGGGCGCAGCGACAACGAAAAGCATTTTCAGTTATACCCCAATCTTTCTATTATCCTGTTTTCCACGTTCATTTAGCACTTTTTTGTATTTATATAGAGCACGTGATTGTAGGTGAAAGTCCTCGATATGTCCTCGATATATTTTACATCATGCAGTTCTATCGTCTGCATTACAAACTGACTGCCACACGGGCAAAACACGCATTGCTTCTTATACTGTATTATTAACTTTACACCATAAACATATGTCAGATTTTATCTCCAATCCCTCTGTTTCCACAATCTTAAGCCTCTAAGTACCCCAAATACAGCACATTTGGCACAAAGATCTTTCAAATAATCTTCGAAGAAGTGTTGAGTCGTTAAAGTACTACGCTTCGGTAATTTCCACAACTTCACACTTACCAATCACATCACTCTTATGTTGTTAGTAATAAGATTCAAAGTATAATTTAAAGAAGTTGCTTTAATTTTGGTATACGTCAGTTTTGACATATTTATGTTTGCTATTGTTTGGTTCTTTATTTTCTGGCAGATAGGGTTGAAAATGTAGAATATTATGGTAATTTTATTATTAGTAAAGGTTTAATATCACACGTTGAAGGCTCCGGTGCAATCAAAACAAGGTGAAGTAATCCTCTTTTGTGTGTGTATAGCGGACAAATGGCGATGTTTGGCTGATGATCGGCCGCAGATCAATATCTTGGAATAATCCACACACCTTCCAGTGACACGTTGAGACGGGTAATATTTGGGATAAGTTTATTTTTTAATGGATGCCAATATTGTAAGACGATTAAGGCATAAAAAATTTATTACAAAATAAAAATTGCTATTATTATTGTACTAGATTTCGTGGCATCGCTTGCGTTAATCTAGATCGGAGATTCGCCTTTTTTTCTCATAGACCACTTTCAAAATTTAGTAGGTACCAGTGGACACCTGCAGCTTTCAAAAATTTGATCAAATGTCTATAGGCTGAACTTTATTTTTCTTTTTTAATTTCTTGAGACTGAACTTACCACGGTAGGCAGGTTGACCTTTTTACTGAATATGGAATATGCTAGTTTTTACAAGTAACAGTCGCTGAGCTTCTTAAAATATTATCTGCCTACAGTGATAGGTGAAGTCAAGCCAACATTTTAGTTCTAAATTTTCGTGGACGCTTACGAATTGCGGACCCCTATTTTTTATCACGCCAACGTAGACCCCCGTCGAGTCTCCCGTGGACCCCTGGAGTTCCACCTGGACCACTTTGGGAACCAATGATCTAGATGCTGTCAATAAATTTCTGTACCTCGAGGAACAGTACTTTTTTCTAGAGGAAAGGTGAACATGTACTTTTTTAAATTTCGCAAAACTTTATCAGGTGTAGATAACGTTTAACGTTTAATTTCATGATGATCGGTCGGTTTTTAAGGAGTTAAACTATTACGTACACGAAGACAATTAATTAATCTAAATCCTATAGGTAGGTATTATTATTTATATTTCGGGTTACACAAACGTTTCTGCGCTATATTTAAAACACAAGGTTATTAGTCCAGTTTTGACATTTTCAAAATAAGGAAAGCAATAAATAAAGCTCCAATTAAAAGTTACAATAAATTATCCCGCTAAAATTCCCGCGTTTTTGGTGACACTAAGCCACGGTGCGAGGCGTCAATTTTGACACCAACGGCTGCGTTCAGAAATAAAAAAAGCATTTATTATCTGTATATTATTCAGAGTAAATAAATAGAGTTTAGGGATGAATGGCTTTGTCCCCGCGCCATTGTGATATCATTGTATGGGGCTTGCGATAATGTTTTTATGGTGTCTGTCGGGATTAGGAACAAATCGGCTCGATGATTGCTGACGACAAATATTTGCGGGACACTTGGAGTCGCTATCATGTCGGCTGGTACGATCGTGTCTATTATGCCAGTGTCAATATGTAGTTGCGAGGGAAAACGCTACTACTGTCTATTGAAAACAATACTGGTTACATGCCAAGCCCACTAATTAATAGATACTTGCAAAGTTATGCATGTTATATTCAAATTATGTATTTTTTATTTTAATAAACATGTAATATTGTCTCACATTTAGTGTTTTAAATAAACTAACGCAACAAAATCCGTATAAAGTAGTTTAATTTTAATAATTTTACTATATATTTTATTTTCAATATACCAAAATGGTTGCCTATTTTTATCTGTCTATATTATTGAACTAAATGCGATTAAATGTTCATGAGCTTTCTAGGCTGCGATCAGCAGTTTCTAATAAAATTAAGTCGGTTAACAATAAGATACATTGCTTTTCATGCCGGGCATTTGCTGGTTGGAAAGAAGAACGTCAAATAATTTTAATTATAACTAATTTATCTGCGAATTTAAGCTGATTTTGAAGGCAATTCAAATTATGCGAGCCTTGTTTACGTATAGCAGATGAAGTTAAACTAGTATGTTATACTCACTAGGATAAAGATAAAAAAAAATAAAGTATAATGATTTTCTAAAATAAGTTTTTAACCTGTTTCTGTTATTTTCAATCATATCGTTATTTATGACTATTATAAATATGACCACGCCTTTATACGCTACGGTTAACTCCGCAGTAAAACAAACAAAAAACCGTTTGATTAGTTTTTTATCTCGTTAGAAACAAATCTACAGGTTTAGTTGAACATATTTCTCTTATCTTAATAGACCAAGTGTTTATTAAGCTACGACAGATAACAGACAGGTGGCACTTTTGCTGTTAACTCACGATCTACGGTTTAGTGGTGTGCCCACTCAGAAATGGTGGGGTAACTTTTTATTTTTTACTATGTGTGTTCTTGCTGAGAACTCTATTATGTAGTTTTTATCACGTGAATTTTAGCCCTTAGCCTTTATTATTCCCAAGTCACTTGAGGTCGGCTTTTCTAGTCTAACCGAATTTGAATGGATATCAGTTTTTACACGGAGCGGCTGCCACCTGACCTCCGCAACTCGAAGGCTAACGATACCCTAAGGCTAGACCAGTGTCAGCATATTAGAGGGTACTGACTTTCCCAATAACGACTGCCATAGATGTTCATGGCAGCCGGGACCGACGGCTTAACGTGCTCTCCGAGGCACGGAGCAGGCGAAAATTGTCAATTAATACGCACATAATTTTGAAAAGTCATATAACTACCGAAAGTCAGAGGTGCGCGAGGTGGGTTCGAACCCAAGACCCTCTGCATTGCAGTCTGTCGGTCTCCCCACTGAGCTATTGCTGCTACACTACCAATTATCGAATGATAATTGGTAGTGCCAGATATTATATATTAAGTAAAAAGTAAAATGCGCGCGAAATCTCATTTTTTCTTCAAGATAAATATCATGTAAAACTTATCAAGATTGTTATAACAATACGAAAGTATGAGTAATCATAAAAACGTATATTGAAGTTGATTATTACAAGTACTCGACACAGTATTAAGTTTATCAGATCATAAAGTTTTAATTACAAAATGTTAGATTAGAGAGAAAAAAGTAAATGAGTACAATCGTCGTGGTTCCCAGGCTTAATGTAGGCACAAGAAATCGTTTCTTCAGCCATGTTAAAAATGTATATAAGTGTAAAACGGTAATATTACTTCGTACATGGTGTTGTTAAAAGAAATAAAATAGCATTTTTTATTGTCTTTATATCGCCGAAGGCTAAACAGAGGTATCAGACCATAATTTTATTTGCTATGTAATGAGGTCCTACTTAATACGGAGCGATTTTAAAACCGTATATTGTGTACATTTCCAAACTTAGTGCTAAAACTAATAATATTTAACAGAATCTAATAATAGAAATAAACTAGTTGTAATCGTAACTAATATTATAATTCATGCGAATGTGAGTTTGTTTGTTCACTACTTTACCGATCATCATGAAATTTCGCATACACGTTGTTAGGGGAACAGAAAAGAACATAGAGTAACGTTCATTCCGAAAAAACGCTTTGTCCGTCCAGGGATGGGTACTATGACCATAAGCTCAAACTTATGCCAGTTGACTAATAAGGCGAAGGCTATTGAAGCGTTTGACATAGACAATATTAAAATTCTTGTACTAATAGGAAGTAACACTGTTCTTAGTAGGTAGGAGTAACATATAGGCTTTAAAAGAAATGCCGCCCGCGAATGAATCAGTCGGCCAAAGCAAATTTTTAAGCCCTCGACGCAATCAGGAGAGTGTTATAAGCTCAACGTGTCTGCGACATCATACCTCCAAAACAGATGAATCGATATAGATATATTTTTACAGTTTTTTAAGAGATTGTAGCTATGACTCATGAAAATTTGTTTAGCCTTTGTTAGATGATGAAGGGTTATGAGCAATTTTCACAGGTCTGATGGCCTCAAAGTTAGAGGATCGTGCCTTGGCATCGATCTCAAGACCTCTACGTGGCAGTTCAACGGTTTCCCACTAGACTATTGCTGCTATAAATAAATATTTTAAACTGGACGCGACCGCACTCTATTTCACTTGAACAACGACTGACAAAACGTCACATAGGTAGTGTGCGACAGAGATAACGCTCTACGAAGCCGAGATTAGCCGATTGTCTCTTTCCAAAGGTCGATGTGCAATGTTTATCGCCGGGTACTGTATATAAGTTTGTATTCCATTTCATATTCATAGAAATAGCAGATAATAGTTATTTGAATATGAAACGATTAACGTTACAATATTACTGTGTGTATTGTGTGCTGTTCCACCGCGGCTCATTGTACCATCGGATGTCATTATGTGAATATACAGCATAATTTACGTGTACAATAGTCATCTCGCTGATATTATTATAATTACATACCTACATAAAATTATCATAGTTGCGATAGTCTCGTAGAAGCATTCGTGGATGGTTAAGACAACATTTTATTCTCGCTTCTTTTTACATAGGACCTAAAACCTTAACAGGCAATTATCGTGAACATCACGGAGAACTCTTAGAAAAGCGGTATGTGTCACGGTATTTCAATAACTGTTTAACCGGGAGATGTTTAAGTAATCCGGTGCAAATATCTACGCATAATATATTTCCGAATACGTGATGGAAAGGCCATAAGTGGCTTTACTATGTAACATGAATCCGAACTTTTGTTCCGAATAAATTTACTGATTCGTGGTCTCTTCGCTCCTTTCGTTGTTTTTAGTAGTAAAAATATGTTCAGTATGTTATTAAGTCTTCTATATCATACAACAAATGTTTGTGCATCATAATATAGGAGTCACAGCACATATGAAGTGCAAATCATTGTCTAATCGGCAAACACGAGTCCGCATCGCTCTCGTAAATCGTTTACCGTGAAGTGAACGAGTGAGTGACTGAATGAAGCCATTATTGTAAAGCTTTTAACACTTCTAATATTACTTTTAATCGCATATAAATATCTAGGAAACTTACTTTTTATAGAAACTACATAATTCTTTATAAAGTGTACCTACTTGAACTCGGGGATAGATATCACATATAGGTACTATGCGTATTGTGTGTGTACCTTTCGTAATTGTTTCGACAAAAATTATTATGCATAAATTTATAAGCTTCCTTCCATCTTCAGTATATTCCCAGAGGCGGACGATATGCAGAGGTATAATTAAATAAGTACACCTACGTTTAGGTCCTAGCTTATAGAATGCGATGCTAATGCCTATTTTGCGCTACTGTACAGACAAACATTTCCAAAATTAACTATTTATATCCATAAGTTCTTTTTTATCATAAAAATACAACTTCCGTACTAGGAATCTTTGGGGCAATTTACATAAATTAAAAACAACGGACACAAAAACACTAAAACTAGGCATAACTATGTGTGGATCACACAACTTTTGTCCCGTCGAACTCGTTACGAGGTTTCCATGTAAATAAGTGTGTGAATATGGATTATTCAGACAGATATTTCAAATTTATAAATCTCTATCTGAACGGTATTCCTAGGATACTCATTGTTATACAACTTGGTTACCGATACATATCATAGGTAAGCTCATATAAAAGCCCGCCAACACAATTATATCTGATGCCAAAAATTCCATAATTCCTCGAGACATGTTCTATTGTGAACGAATCAACAACACCCGGCAGTGTCCGGTTTCACCATCAGTAACACGACACAACTATAAGAACCACCATTTTGTGTTCTTCTGTACAAAAATGTTCAATTATAAAATTATCTGTGGCCGCCGCGGCCGAACAGTGTTGTGTTTCATTGCATTGTGGAATTTAAAAAGTTGAATTTGACGTATGTTGGTTTTGTGTTTTGAGTTATTTTTTTAGTTGATGTTATTATATCTTATTTTATTGTTAGATACGGCATATTTCTAGTAATATTTAGGTAAATAACCATTGGCTGATACCGACGGCTTTTTTCGGGCCAACTGTGCACGTAAATCTATGCTTAACACGTACGTACAATATCTAGGTAGTTATTTGAGTAGTAAGTATTTTTCTTATGTAAACAATGTCGAATGTTAATCTTTTAATTGGTAAAAATGATTAAATAGTATTATACTCTGTATAGAACAGAGAATTTACAGGATTTCCTTTCACTGGGCTTTATATTCCTGTCAAAGAATATAAGTATTCTTTATTCCAAGTAACTCCTTATTAGGTACTTAACTACTGGCATAATTTAAGGTTTATAATTTGAAATACTACTCTACGTTATTATATTTAATAGTATTTCAAATTATATAAATTTATTGTAAATTTAGTAAAGGGTATATAAATTTTAACATTGACGATTAACCACTTTTACTGGTTTAGACTAGGTACTTTAGTTAACAGTAACTATCATAACTAAAATGTTAATTCTCAGACCATTGATAAACTGGGACCTGGAAGCGGCGTTTCTGGCGTCGCTCTACCGTTGACGCCAGGCAGCGGTAGTTCGGGGCGAAGGACCTGCTCTTCCCGCTCTAGAGGCGGCACGGTCCGAGCTCCGCCGGGTCCTGGTAGACGAATGGAAGGAACGACTTGTGCACTCTAGTGCTGGGCACGCCACGATCGTGGCGGTAAGTCCCGTTCTAAAAGAGTGGCTGAAGAGGCGGCATGGCGCCCTCACCTTCCGGCTGACACAGGTAATGACTGGCCACGGTTGTTTTGGTCAGTTCCTGTGTCGCTTAGGCCGGCAGGACACGCGGATGTCATCACTGCGGTGACTGCCGCGATGTTGTTGTGGATACAGCGCTGCACACTTTGGCGGATTGGCCCGCTTAGGCATCACAGCGCCGTGACTTGATCGCGGCAGTCGGTATGGTTGGCCTCTCGCTCCTGGCCGTGGTTCAATCAGAGCGAGGTCGTGGAACGCCGTCGCCTCCTTCTGTGAGGAAGTCATGTCCATCAAGGAGGCGGCAGAGCGGGAGAAGGAGCGCTTAAATCCTCTCTCCATCCGCAGAACCGGGCGCCGGAGGGCGCGAGATGACCTCCAGCCACCCTGAGGTTTGACCTGGGGGTGGTGGGCTGCGTGGGCCTGCTCGCCACCCGATCAGCACCAGGTCCGAGAGGCGGCGTGCGTGTTCCCACGGGCGCCTCTGAGTCTTGTTTTTGTCCTCCCCAAGGGGACAGTACAGGGTCTTTTTTATGTAGTGGCCTGCCGTTTCACACGGCGCGGCGGGCCGAAACCTCGGCGGGGTCGTGATTGCATGTGAAAGCGATTCGCGCGGCCCCGCCGTCTATGGTTATGTCGAGGAACACCGTGGTAGGTTTATTCGGTATTACCGGGGTATCTTTCCCGACATAACCTCTCCGTCGGCCCGCGGAGAGGTAGGTATGAGTCAAAAAAAAGACGTTGACAAATGTTTTGGGTAATTATTTAAAATTATATTTTTACTGTCGTATTATAGTTAAATTAGAAATATAAATTCGCTTATTTTATTTACTACGGGAACATGCAAAATTGAAAAAAGAATGTAGTTTATTCTGACAGTAACATTTGGCGGGAAAAAACGTTTGTATAATTGTAACAATGGCGGGTCACAGCGGGATTATTGCGACTAGTAATCGTGAGCCAAGACCTCATGGGGATAATAATTGATTAATTAAATTATTACATTCGTTGGTAGTTACTTCTGTGAATGCCATATGGCCACAAATATACCATACTATATATGTATATTATATTTACAGGAAAAAAAGTATATATATTTTTTATGTGTTATGTTTAATTAGATTTCCATTAACTCTACGCCTTAGTCAAAATAATACCTGGCTTATCCATTTCGCTACATTCAGGTAGGCGTAAGGTGAAAAATGTATCCACTGTTCATTACTTTTCTGTTAAACAATAGTTCTTGTAGTAACGAAACGGCCAAGCCACATATTTTGATTAAGGTGTAAAGTTTATGAAGTTAGGCCTTGTGGAGTTAGGGCGTGTAGAGTTAGAAGCGTGGCTCTACAAAGAGATCTGATAATTTTTTGACAGTGCGAGTCATATGGCTTCTTGGCAACATTTTATATGAAAATGTTTTTGGTGGGATAATATATAGATATTAAAAAGTTAGGTAACGTAGATATGTTATACGCACACCAAAAATAAGAGCCAAATCTTACCAAATTGTAGTAGCGCCAACAACGAGGAATTAAAGTGGCTTTTACGTAGCTATTTCATTTAATTTGTATCTTTTTTCATATAACATCAGTAAAAACATAGGTAGTGCAGTTTTACAGGTTACATACAACGAGATAGAATTGTGCACTTTTCGATATTGACGTATGTATCTTGTATCTTATGTGGGGGCCAGTCAGTGCAGACCGGCGACACTTCGACCCAGTGTGATCTTTTTTGTCGACACTCTCCCAATAACGACTGCCATAGATGTTCATGGCAGCCGGGACCGACGGCTTAACGTGCTCTCTGATGCACGGAGCAGGCGATAATTGTCAATCAATACGCACATGATTTCGAAAAGTCATATAACTTCCGAAAGTCAGAGTTGCGCGACGTGGGTTCGAACCCGAGACCCTCTGCATTGCAGTCTGTTGGTCTCCCCACTGAGCTATCGTTGCTCTTGACATTGACATAACATACCTGTCTATAGTTTATCATATCTAAAGCTTCTGATAAACGTAATTTTAATCTTTTCAGTAACCATTATTGAATAATAATAATATCTTCTAGAGTATAGCCGCGATATCCTCCTCTTGACTACCTTCTGCTTCTACCTTCTTCTCTACCTTCACTTGTCCTTTACGCGTACTGCACTCTTGTTTTACAGAACAGAATTAATTATATAATTTTATTTAATTTATTTTATAATATTCTATCACATACACACAACACCATCTAGCCCAAACTAAGCAGAGCTTGTAATAGTACAAGACAACAAACATACATATTATATACTTCTTTTTATAAAAACATACATATTAAAACGTAGCTTAGATTTTAAAATTGAATTTCGGGTTATCGACACGTAAGAACTGCATCAAAATACCTTCCGTGGTTCTTGCGTGAAGCTCAATCAAACAAAAATACAGACATAAAGTAAGTAAAACATTTTTCTTCTTCTTTTCTTGACCTACGATGTCATTTTTTAGCAACTTGAAAGTACAGACATTTTTATTTTAATATTTTGAAAGTACGTCATATTCTGTAATATATAAAAACACAGCTCCAACAAAGTCTTTCTTACATATATTGACACACATTTTATTTAAACCGGTGTCACCCGCCGGCTTCACACTGCACGCATTGTGCTTACCCCCATTGTGCGCAGTCGTAATTATGTAGCTATGTGTTATTCATAGATGTGGAGGGGACAGCCATGGCCGCCATTTTGACACTTTTGTAACCGATGGGGTGTGAAAGTTATTCGTTCAATGTGATTTTTGTAATGCGATTCAGGATGATATTATTATTTTTGCGGGACGGATTTAGCTTTTAGTTATTATTACTGAGTAATAAGTTAGGTATACTATACTTTAGATGGCTTTTTAAATAACTTTCAAGTTATACTTTAACATATTTGAGTTTAGAAATTTGTAATTATATTTATAACTAGGCGACCCGGTGTACTTCGTATCACCTATCCTAACGAATTTTTCTATATTTTCTCACCGTTTAAACCTTCCCTGGACTACGATAAACATTTCAAAACCAAAATCAGCTAAATCGGCCCAGCCGTTCTCGAGTTTTAGCGAGACAAACGAACAGCAATTGATTTTTATATACATATATTTATAATGTATAACAAATTATTGGTGCCATGCAGTAACCCTCCTTTTAGCGTCCATCGGGTATTGCCATACTCAGTGTTATTGTTGAGAATTTCTTGCCAGCAAAATCAAGTTCTTATCCAATATCTAAAATATGAGTTGTCTCCAGTGTCATTAAAATCTGTTTAAAGAATTTTATGTGATACTTACAAACATCTTTAAAAACTTTAACATTTAAATTTAAATATATTATAGTATGATGAATATTTTTATACGTCGAATTATACATTGTCGACCTCGATGGCGTAGTGGTTAGTGTAACCGACTGCCACGCCTGAGTTCGCGGGTTCGATTCCCGCTCAAGTCAAACATTTGTGTGCATGAACATGTATGTTTGTTTTGGTCTGGATGTTTCTATGTATAATATATATGTATTTACAAAAAAAATGTATATATGTATGTTTATCCATTGTCTTGTACCCATAGTTTGTACTATGCCAGGTCACAGGTAAGGGCCAGGTACTTTCTAATATAATATGTTAGAAAATACATGTGATAAGAGAAACATAATAATAATATTCTACCACATACACACAACACCATCTAGACCAAACTAAGCAGAGCTTGTACTATGGGTACTAGACAATGGATAAACATACATATATACTTTTTTTTGTAAATACATACATATTATACATAGAAACACCCGGACCAAGAAAAACATCCATGTTCATGCACACAAATGTTTGACTTGTGCGGGAATCGATCCCGCGACCTCAGGCGTGGCAGTCGGTTACACTAACCACTACGCCATCGAGTCGTCAAGTGGTATAAATATTCGGTAACTTTGAGTTTACTTCACCTTTTTGAGATTACCACCTTACCTTGACCGTGGTTTCTGAAAAGCAGTCAGCACGTCGCGAAAAGGCTTAATTTCACACAACTTTTTTACGAGTATACCTAAAGAACAGCGATAAACGTCGTATGTAGTATATTAATTTTAATAATTACGTTAGATTAGTACATGTGCTTTTGAAAATGAACTGCGATAATATGCTAAACTATTTTAATGCCAACATTTGCGTGAAGGTTAAATAATATTACATAGTTGCTTTTGCCAAAAATAGTTCAGAGGGAACCCGCTCGCACCAAAACAAAAATGAAAATATAATTAAACAATCGTATTACCAATTAGTAAACCCACATGTTACTTCGTTATTATAAATCGAAGCTCAATAGTTAACTAAACAAGGATCTCGCGTTACAGTTTAATGTGGTTATTCCGCCCAATTACCCGCTGTTACTCGCCGTAACCGGGGTTACGGGGTAATTCCGGTAGGTGGTTTAACCATGATCGGGTTACACGATCGTGTAATGTCACTAGCCTTGTATTTATTGGGAATTTTATTTTATTTCATTTTTATTTCTTTGGGATAACAAACAATTGTGTCAAAACGCTTTTTATTTTTATAAAATTTACAACAGATTTATAGTTTAATTAAAAAAAATACGTTTTGCGAGTTTGATATCAAACTAAAGTTATTCATGAATATTAATTATATTGTTTAAGATACATTTCGTAAATTGTGCAGGTGACAAAGCGAATATATCAGTTTCGGTAAAATTATCGTTATAACTTTTCATTAGTGGCCGTAAAGAGGCTCTTTCACCAGTGTTGGTTCTGCAAAGCTTAGGAGAAGAAAGGGAATATTGTGCATTGGAATTGTTTTATACTAATGTCAAAGTGAATAAATGATTTGATTTGAATCTGCTTTGTTGGTCCCGTGGCGTCAGTTTGTGGTGAGGCCGAGAATATAACGCATTGGATTTCGAGAGGACGTGGTTCGATCCCAATTACATTACTGATTTGAACTCACTTGTAACACATAACGCTTAGCTCAAGACGTAAATAAGAATACATATTACGACGACGACCTCGATGGCGTAGTGGTTAGTGTACCCGACTGCCACGCCTGAGGTTGCGGGTTCGACTCCTGCACAAATCAAACATTTGTGTGCATGAACATGGATGTTTGTCTTGGTCTGGGTGTTTCTATGTATAATATGTATTTTTTACAAAAAAATATAGTATATATGTATGTTTATCCATTGTCTAGTACCCATAGTACAAGCTCTGCTTAGTTTGGGCTAGATGGTGTTGTGTGTATGTTGTAGAATATTATTTATTACTAGCTGCCCGGACAGACTTCGTTCTGTCAAAAGTAATTTTTATTTTTTTTATGTTTACTTTATTAGTAAGGGGTATGAAAAATAGATAGTAGCCGATTCTCAGACCTACTAAATATGCATATAAAATTTCATAAAAATCGGTCAAGCCGTTTTAGGAGGAGTATGGTAACTAACATTGTGACACGAGAATTTTATATATAAGACTATATCAGTAATTTCTGATCAAATTGCTAATTATCTTTTTTAAGGTTAGATAATTATGTTCGTGATTAAGTTTATGGCTGACTAGACTAGAGTAATTTGTCATTTTCTGTATCCCTGACAATGTGTGTGCAAAATTTCATGATGATCCCTCGGGTAGTTAAGGCGTTAAAGCGTAACAAACAAACAATTCATCTGTATAGAGTAGTTTAATTTCAACATGAGATGTGACCGATAGTGGGGTACCAAGAAGTATATACATTTCTACGAAACTACAAGTCTCTGGTTCATGATATGTTAGTATATCTTAGTGAGGAGTTAGTCAGCTGGTATCATCGCACGTTTAATGGCACGATGGAGAATGACGCGTCGTTCCGAGATAATGGCTGGACACCGGCTGAGCGCACTTCTTATAAATGCGTTTGGGTTTTAAGATGGCGGCGTACAGCGGGATAAATAGGCCATTTTTGGTAGACTAGAGTCAAGATATTACAGTTATTTAGGTGTCATCTCAAACTCTCAAGCTTAAAGTTTGCGACACATACCATAAATTTTTTTTAACTTGGTTTACGATGACTTTGGTGATTGAGATGGAGAATTTTCGGACTAGATTTCCATCACGATGTTTTCCATCACCGTTAATGAGGTCCTTTTCTGTTACCCTGACAATGTGCAGGCGAATTTTTATACAGATCGCTTAAGTAGTTAAGGTGTAAACGCGTAACAAACAAACTCACATTATCAATTATAATTTATTTGTTTTGGTTTATGCAACTAAGCTGGTAAACAAGCATACGGTCCATCTGATGGTAAGTGGTCACCATAGCATATGGACGCCTGCAACACCAGAGGCATCACTTGCACGTTGGCGACCCTTTAGGAAGGGAAGAAGAGAAAAAGGAAGTGGGAAAGAGAAGAAGTGGGAAGAGGGAAAAAGGGTGATTGGGCCTCTAGCACTCTCACTCACTGAACGAAACACAATAGTTGGAATACTGCTATTTCATGTCGATATTCTGTGAGAGGGTAGTCCTTATCCGGTCCAGCCAGCCCATTGATGCTAAAATCAGTGAGGCTCTACTACCTTTTTAGTTAGGAAGTTAGGATATAAAAAGTTTTAAACAAAATAAATTGTGATCAAATCTCTGGAGAGTAGTTTAATTTTTGATAGAACGGTCCCAAGAAGTACATACTCTTTGTAAGTACCCACCAGTACCTGGTACATGGGAGGTTAACGTAAAAAATGTTAGTATAGTTAGTCAGCAAGTATCATCGCACGTTTAATGACACGATGGACAATGGAGGCGTCGCTCCGAGATAATGGCTGGACACCGGCTGAGCGCATTTCTGATAAATGGGTTTGTGAATCAAGATGTCAGCGTACAGCGATTTTACTTACATTCTTGGAAGTTTTCTTTTATATATACAACAAAGTTGGTAAACAATCATACAGCCCTCCTGATGGTAAGTGGTCACCGTAGCCTATGGACGCCTGCAACACCAGAGGCATCACTTACGCGTTGCCGACCCTTTAGGAAAGGAAGTGGGAAGGAGAAAGAGCGGGAAGGGAGAAAGAGAGTGATTGGGCCTCCGGCACTCTCACGAACGAAACACATCAGTAGGAATACTGCTATTTCACGTCGATATTCTGTGAGAGGGAGTCCTTCCCTGGTCAAGCCGAACCATTCATGCTTAAATCAGCGAGGCTCTACTAATTTGAATGTACTGTGAGAGGGTAGTCGTTCGCCGGTCGAGCCGGAATAAGATAATATATTATATAATAATATAATAGAATGAGATTTATTGAAGACCAATTAAATTAAACTTACATTAAATGAATACTATATTACAGTGAACAAAAGAGCCCTTATTATCACTATATAAATGCAATCTCTTACAGACCACCTTAAAATATGATTCTCCTCCATCTCTCGTAGATAACATTAAGCCCTGTGTCGTGAGGGACTATACAGATACAAAACACAATTATCGGACATGAAGTACAATATATTAGGTGTATACACACAAATATTTGTCTCGTGTAGGACTCGAACCCACAACAGTCGAAGCAGCGGCAGCAGCGAGGCGACCGCTACGCCATACACGCACTCACTTACTAAAACAGCCTATCTTTAACCGAAATCGTTTCATCTCACAACTTGAGCAATCTTAATACACCTTGTATATTCTTATACGCCTAAAGCTTAGCGGACGTGTGCAGGCATGTCCATTGTGTTGGTCACAGATACCTGCCGCGGTTGACACATTCGGTGACGTCTTACCGGATTATCCGTATTTAAGTTCATCCTACCACGGGCATTGTGGCTAAATAAATACGTTTATGCAGAATCGTCTTGTAGAGGTTTATAATCTGTTTTGGGTTCGATATTTTTCTTTTGTATGATTGCAATGTTGGTTCCATGGTGTCAGTTTGCAGTACGGTAGATCGTAAGGTTCCTAGTTTGATGCTCAGGAAGTACAAATTTGTAGTGTAGTGTATCTGTACTAATATTATAAAGCTTAAGAGTTTGTTTGTTTGGTTGAACGCGATAATCTCAGGAACTGCTGGTTCGAATTGAAAAATTATTTTTGTGTTGGATAGCCTATTTATCGAGGAAGGCTAGGCTATATAACTTCACGCTACGACTTACGGGAGCGGCGCAGTAACTATAAACGCTGGTGAATCCGCGGGCACATCTAGTTTATAATATGCGTAAAAACTATGGTCCTTACAATATTTTTCCAGCTGAGAAATGCTCAGTGGCACAGCGTCTGTAAATGAGCTTGGAAGACGACAATATCTATTTCGTCATATATAGTCATATTAACTGCACCGATAGCGTAGCGGTTTAAGTGGTCGCCTCGCCTCTGCAACTGCGCCGAGTGTTGTGGGTTCGATCCCCAGACGGGACAAAAATTTGTGTAACCCACAAATAGTTGTTTCAAGTCTGGGTGTTCATGGTAACGTCCTTCTCGCAACAATAATTCCCAGTTAAATTGCTAATGTTATAAATGACTTGCATAACTGACGACGATAACTGACTGACGTAGGTGTGTCGCAGATTGTGACCAATTGGGTGACAAAAGACGTCGACGGCGACGGGGCAGACCCAAACGGAGATGGCGAGATGACTCGGACGTCCTCGAAAAGGCCTGGAAGGGAATAACTTCGCACAGAGTGGTTTGGAAGTCCAAGGGACAAGCTTTTCCCCAGCAGTGGAACAACAAAAGGCTATAGAAAAACGAAATGATAAGAGAATAAAGCTTTTAAAAATATTTGCTGTATTTGATTACCAAACGTTTTAATTTAACATAATCTATTAGCGGACTTAAGCAAAACTTATTTACGTTAGTTCAAGGGGTGTTCCGCCAGGGGTCGTGTGTGAATCCTATGGCTTATGGTATTAATGGCGACCCTAGGGCAAATATAAGCTTAGTGTAAACATAAACATTATTTTAGTAACCCGATGAGCTTAGTGGAGTCCCACAAACGATTAGCTGCCACCCCGCGTTTTAATTCAATAGCTAAGTTAAATTCACCGTCACGTTTCACGTATAATATAGACCTTAACACCTAAGGAATAAGGTCTATGAATTCGTTTTGTAACTGTAGAGTTATGCTGGTTTTAATCGGTGTAGATATTAAACCCGGACACAAATACACAAGAAAGCATGTAGTGTTATTCCAATGCAATAAAGTTCAATTTTCTTTGGCATCTCATATCGGTTTACTTCTTTGTGAGTTATGGTAATAGTATTGAATTATATTATGAAATCTAAAGCTATGTGTATAAGGTTGAATTTTGTATGTATTGAGTAATAGTACATGTATTTAATACTAGTTAAGCCACCCCAGTTTTGACGTACATCACGGCATCTTGATTAATTTGTAAAAACTTGTAGAGATTAGCGAATCGATTGTTAAAATACCCTCTTTAAAATCTGCTGGGAATTGAATTGAAATGTATTAATAATGTAACTTGTAAATAAAGTAATGCATTCTCGAATTAATGGTCATTAAAGAAATATATATATGTTTTACATATAAGGTTTACTTATCCATAAAACAATAAAGATTTCGTGTATGTAGGTAATTCATATAAATAAAAGAGACGCCTTTATTTTATTTATAATTATGTATTACGTAAATTTTTATTATATTCTTTGAAAGAACATAATAAATTGATAAAATTCATACGTAAATAGTATTATTTACGTATGATTTTTATCAAAGTTTATACAATGGTTTAACCGTGATAATATAAACAAAAAGACAAGTTACGTTTGCACTTTTCCGGTCCAGTAAAGTATTTATAAAAAAACTCCATTCGGAAAATCGTTATTCATAAAAAATTTACGATCCTTCATTAGTTACAGTATAATTTTTTGTCGGCCTCGATGGTGTAGTGGTTAGTGTAACCGACTGCCACGCCTGAGGTCGCGTGTTCGATTCCCGCACAAGTCAAACATTTGTGTGCATGAACATGGATGTTTGTCTTGGTCTGGGTGTTTCTACGTATAATATGTATGTATTTACAAAAAAAAAATGTATATATGTATGTTTATCCATTGTCTAGTACCATGTACAAGCTCTGCTTAGTTTGGGCTAGATGGTGTTGTGTATATGTGGTTAGAATATTATATTATATATATTATTATAATTGTTTTAGGCAAGTTAGTATTGATAATTATACGAATGCATTTTTTTAATTAATACGTTTCATTATTTTTGTTGCTGGTGTAAGATTAACTAGGAATAATTCCTGTGTCGGGGATCTGTACGAACATTCAAACAACGGACACAAAGAATACCCAAACTCGGAACAACCATTTGTTGACCACATAAAGTTTTGTCTAGGATTCGAACCAAAAACATTCGGCGCAGTGGCGAGGTGACCGGTTAAACCACTGCGCCATTCTTGCAGTCTAGTTTGTAATCTTACTGTAAGTTTTATAAGCAAGGCCATTAGTATGTTAAAGCTCAGTAACGTCAGGGTGATACAGACGTAGCTCTAAGTACCTAATTAAGACGTCATTACACGAGAGCTCATTGCACCTTAATAGTGAATGTTAAAAAAAAGGCAGCATCATTATAAACGTGGAGACAGTAGCGCGAGAGAGAAAGTAAGTTGTATCTGAACAAAGCAACTCAGCGAATCGTTCAGCCGCCGCGCCTCGCTGTGATATGATGTGCGACATCTAAGTTATAAGAGATTCAACTAAGTTATTTCTTTATCGCTAGTAGCGGAAATATAGGGTCGCTAACGTTGTGTATAATATAGAATATTAAGAGCTGTGCGTTTAGAATTTATCTGTGAGTTATTTTAATTACTTGAAAAAGACATCAAACTTTCTAGAAAAATCTTCTGTGTCGTGATTTGCTTTGGCATGCTAAGCGAAGAAAGAAATACGTTATGTATTTCTTTTTTTTTTTGATCTATTTCTATAATATTGGACTCACGCGAATATGTGATTAACAGTGCAACTGTATTTTACAATCTTAATTTTCTCTCTATTTAGTTTAAGGAAAGGGTATTTTAGGGTTTTCTCTTTTTAATACAAAATACATAATCTGAATACTGAATATCTAGGCCAAGTATAATCTAATTAGATATAAAACGAAGCTTTACAAGTATAAATAAACTTTTAACAGTGTTAGACGTTGACAACATTTGGTGAAAACATCTTACCCTATATATAAATATTTTAAATTAGTTATTATTATTTCTCTTTTGATCTAAAACTCATATAAAAATTGAGGAAATGTGTCCATTCCTTTGACTTTTATATCCTTACATCAACTGCAGACTTGTATAAAAACGCTGTTTCTCTCAAAATCAAAGCCAATAATCATTTAGGTGTTAAAGTGCACTTATGAACTTCAAAACATCTATATGTTTTGACATTCATAAGTGTTCATAGGTAAGTGAGTTTTCTAAGTTACTGAAGCTACATTTAGGTTAGTTGATAGTTCAGGCAAAGGGTTGAGCCTATGAGAAGAAGCCTGCAAGAAACTCACGGCAGCCACTTCTTTATATCGCCAATTATCTCTTAGTGTGGAATAAATAGTTTTGAGCTTAAGTTTGATGTAGGACAGACCTTTATCTAGTAAGCCAATGAACTAAACGGCCATATTTTCTTGTGTGTGTTAGTCTAAGATGGTCTCGACAACTTCACGCGGACTATGGGTGAGCGTAAAAGGCCACCAACCGGTATGGCCATATTTCTTCATGCGCTACCTCTTATCCCTTGTGCCGCATCACAAGGAGGCGTACAAATCCGCTTACGGCTATGATTGACGGCTGCCAGCAGCAGGGGCGCCGATGTGCCTGCGACTATATTGTGTTACTCACTACAATATACATGCCGCAAATCGATACACTACACTGGAAATATTGAGGTAAATATGGACCTACATTCTGCTGCATATGTTTAGATAAGTCTCACGTCTTATAAATGTGGACCAAATTTCTTCTGTATATGTTTAGGTACAGACAGCGACATAACTAGCTAAACAATACGCATATTTTATCGAAAGAATATGAAAAAAATTTACTTATTATTGTCCAATAGTAATGAATTGTGTCTAAAATAACTATCGTTTAAGTCTGAGGTAAAAGATGAGAAATAACTATTACCTATAATAAATTTTAAAGTACCTACTTCAAAATTTTGGATTGTGTATCGAATTATGTCGCTGACTGTGCATAGTCTCACCTCTTGCTTCCCGATCCTTTTGGGAGATCCCTAAACTGGTAGGAAACTTACGTTTTGCTGTGATTTTAGGAAATACGTAATAAGGCAACCTTATTGCTGGTTTCTCCGTGCTGCTGATAACAGTTTCTTGTCAGATAATCATATGATCATCGATATTAATAAGCGTAATTAAAGTAAACAAATATCTGGATGGAAGACCATTTTGCTGCCACACAGAGGCCTCGACTTCAATACCTATGCAGGTATCTTTTTATTTTTTATGTTTTTATACAACTAAGCTGGTAAACAAACATACGGCCCACCTGATGGTAAGTAGTCACCGTAGTCTATGAATGCCTGTAACACCAGAGGTATCACTTGCGCGTTGCCAAACCTATAGGAAAAAATAAAGTAAGAAGAAGAAGGAGTGGGAAGGGGGGAAAGAGGGTGATTGGACCTCCGGCACTCTCACTCACCGAAAGAAACACAACAGTAGGAATACTGCTATTTCACGTCGATATTTGTGAGAGGTAGTACTTCCCCTGTCGAGCCGGCCCATTCATGCTGAAATCAGCGAGGCTCAGTAGAGTACTCTCAGACAGGTAATTAAATATTTAAAACGTGGTTTATGTGTTGTAACACATAAACCTGGTTTTAAATAGTTAATTATCTGTCTAAGAGTTCTCCATAATGCTCTCGAGGATATGTGAAGTCTGCCAACCCGCACTGAGCCACTGAGAAGGGTTAGCACTTCTCACGCTCAGAATAGGCCCGTGCCCAGTAGTGGGACAGTTTAATACAAAACTGATATTATTATCCATATATTATATAAATTAGCAACAGCCAATTAAATCATTTGACATGAAATTGATTAAGACTGCGCCGAGCGAAATGTGCCAAAACAGGCGGTGAGTGGGTGAGATAAGTTAATAAAATCAACACTTTTTGTTTAATACAAATATAAAATATACATTTACCATAACAATGAATGTGTTTACAATTACTCCGTGTAAAAACTTAAAATAATTAATATTTTCACCTACAAAATTACGTAAATTTGCACGAAAAATGCAAAAACGTAAGCTCGTGTTACGTGATTTTTAGATTATAACAGTAGAAATAAATCCTATTTACAGCTTAAACGAAACATAAATAGTTATATTACCATTTGTCCGTCTCAAATATTTAAGTTATTTGTTGACAATAAAGATACATATTTATCTAAAAAGCACTTCAAATCCTCCATACAATTTTACTATAGCGGCCGCGCGCCGATATAAATATGCGCCGTACGAGCTCTATCATTATCTGTCTTACGCTCGGCGCAGTCTTAACCATACAAAAACTGGTAGTTTACCGTTCATCTTTTATCTTACTGACTATATATTCTAACAACAATCTAAAAGATTATTCCAGTAGTTAGAACAACAATTAATTCAGTGTTGTTGATGTTATGCGTAAATCTGTGATCACCGGTGTTGTTACAAGGCATTACGGCTTATTGAATGTTAATGCGGCAGACGCGCGCCGGATCTGCCTCGGAGAAATTATTGTACGTATGTGTACATTGTTAAAGACGATACGGAATTGTGAAATATAGAAACAAATATATATAAATCTCTTACGTATATACCTGAAGTGATGAGTAAAAAGTACACTCATATTTTGCCACCGGATACAGTTGTAGATGGTTATAGACACTATACGTGGGTCACACTAAAACTTTTTAGGATAGGCCAGTAAGATAAGCAGCTGATGAAACATATATTTAAATTTCGAATTAGTTACTCTTGGATGTGTAATTTATTCATATGTCATTTGTTTTTACAAATTGGCAGCAATTTAAAAAGTGTCTATCGTGCGTCAAAATGGATATGACTAGATTTTGCAAAACCTTATAAGGCAGTGAGCTGTAATACCTAAGTATTGAATTAAAATCGTATCTGTGTACCTAAATATAATTAAATAAAATTGGTTATTATTGTATTATGTATGTCTTTCTGTTGTTACGATAGCTATAAAAAGTTTAACACAGACTATGAAAAAATAATCTTCTAGAAAAACAATAAGCAGAAATACTTGCAAAAATAATTTGTTCATAAAGACGTAACTGAAGACCGAACTAACATAACATATTTATTTATAAATTTAAACTTAAAACCGAAGTACGTAAACCCATAACCCATCTCGTATCGTCGATGACAGTGCACACCAACACAGCAGATTAACAGATCGGGCGTGAAACATGTGCAGCGGTTTATTTGCAGCATGCTAATGCACTTAGCTAATGTCGTACACCACCGCTAGTTGTAATCACCGACTTGTAGCGGTATATAGTGGTGATCTGCGGTATGAGGGGGTCCGCTGTTTATAATAGAACTAGTTGATACGAGGCAAAATAACTTGGTAAAAGAAATTCGATTATTTGATTCGGTTTGCTTCAAAGTATATACCTACAAGTCATAAAAAATGTAATAAGGAAGTTCATTATTAACTTTGTATTGCAAAATAAAATGTATGGACCTAAATGGGATGCCTTCGGAACTCAGTGTTGACATGTTAAGAACTTGTTGCTTTAAAGGAGGCGACTTTTCAAAATTATTATTTTTGGAAGAAACAAGGTTGAAGAAAAATTATTGTTAAGTTATATAAATTGCAATCGAACGAAAATGTTTTTCATCGAACAATATATGTAAACGATAATCTCTTAGATCATTCCCTTACAGAATTAAAACCGCTAGCATAGAAGATCTAATGACAGAATTGATGTTCCTTATACTATGGTTTACTCTGTCAAAGGCCTCACAAAAATCTGCAGATGAAAATCTTTTGTCAAATGACACCATCATAAGTTTGGCAAGATAAAAGCAACACGAGGAACTCGTGCCAGAAATATTTATGAACTGTCACAAAGGCTATCTCGTTAGAGCGTGGGCAATATAAAAATGTCGCAATAACACGAGGTAGGATGCTCAACATAACGACCAGACACCACAATGTTACAGTGAGATTCATGCGAACTGGGATCTTTGTCGTTAAACTTGCGAGATACTTAATACGTGTCAGTTTATGTTATTGGAGATAAAGAAATTATGTGTATTAGAATAAAATGGAATAGAATAAACTTTATTCATAACAATAAACATTCAGCATAGACTGGATACCCAATGGTGCTAGGCAGCAACGTGGCAGAACGAAGCGAAGATGGCAGAACGAATTAGATAACTATAGGAGTGACTGGTACACTCAAGTGCATGACAGGGTGATGAAGAAAAGTGAGAGACTGCAATGGGACAATATAAGATGAAATAATAATTAATTTATGATATAAAAAAAGTCTACTTTAAGAGTAGAATATACGGCCTCGATGGCGTAGTGGTTGGTGTAACCGACTGCCACGCCTGAGGTCGCGGGTTCGATTCCCGCACAAGTCAAACATTTGTGTGCATGAACATGGATGTTTGTCTTGGTCTGGGTGTTTCTATGTATAATATGTATGTATTTACAAAAAAAAAGCATATAATAATATGTATGTTTATCCATTGTCTAGAACCCATAGTACAAGCTCTGCTTAGTTTGGGCTAGATGGTGTTGTGTGTACGTGGTAGAATATTATTATTATTATTATTATTAAAATGTACAAAGAGAGTAACATAATGACCATTATAAAGATCTCTTCGCCAATGCTTGATATAAAAATGTATCATAGAGGGCTATTAGTGCCCACACTTATGTATGAAAGTGAAAGTTGGGTATGGCAGAAGAAGCATGAGAGCAGAATAAATGAGAGCGCTGAGAAATATATGTGGTGTGACTCTGAAAGATAGAATAAGGAATAGTGTGATTAGAGAGAGATGCGGCATGAAAGAGGATATAGTGACAAGAATAGAAAAGGGTATGTTAAGCTGGTTTGGGCATGTAGAAAGAATGGACGAGCAAAGACTGACTAAGAAAGTTTATAAGGCTAGTGTGAATGGAACAGTCGCAAGAGGAAGACCTAGGCAAACGTTTCTTGATCAGATCGGAGGCGTTCTGGACAAAGGCCAGGTTAAGAGCACCTTGAACGGACGGGCGTGTATGAGGAATGTGATGAAAGTGAATGAAGCCAGAGAAGTGTGTCAGGATCGTAGCAAATGGAAATCCGTAGTCTCTGCCTACCCCTCTGGGAAACAGGCGTGAATCTATGTATGTATGTATGTAAAAATGTATCGAATGGTGTACGTAGCATCATGGCCGTTGTTATATTTTAATATAGTTGTTCACTACGATTGCATGTTGGTCAATTTATATAATCAAATTATTCAACATTTTTCAAGTTTTATAATAATAAGTAATTAATAACTTACTGTCATACCAATTTCCTTTTTTAGTATAATTTACTATGCATGCAATTTGTAACGATTATTAAGAGTTTCTTTTTTATTTTAATGCCATTATTTGTTTGTATTTTGTTCAATATGAGTAATGTCACTTTATTGTAATTTCTCAAACGAGCATAAATATATATTTTTTTTTATTGTTAATGCATGTCGTGGCAGCCTGTAAGTAAGGCAGCACTACGTAATGTATTATATTAATTTATGTGTTATAACAATGTTTGTAATTAGTGTATGCTTTGTTGGTTGTCCATAAATAAATAAATAAACATGAATCAGACACCTGGTTTCTGAAAGACTAAACAACAACATGGCAAAATCATGTCATATTAAATGTTTGATTAACTATTGCTAATTCAGTCAATCCATTGACATGCGTTTAACAGACTGTTACATTTTTTTTTGTGTTGATATAGCTTGTAGGAACCGGGTATGAGTGTTTTGTCTGTGTTCCGTTGCATAGCTTTTTGAGTCAGTATATGCTCGTTTATAAAATACATTGTTTTAAAGTTATTTATTATACCTTGATATGGTTTTATCATTATGTCTCTATAATAATATGGTTAAGTTGATAGATTAAATATTAATTTACAATATTATGTCTATATTTCGCACCTGTGCCATGAGAGCTATCACGCTTAAATTCACCGCTAATCGTGCTAGTGGATAATAAGAAAACTTCAACAGTAACCATAGCAACCGAAAATATTTCCGCCAAATACGGCTTTTGACAGCAACTCTGATAGGATTGACAGTACCTTACTCGCTGGTGGCACTCGTTGGAGAGCACAAAACGATAACCTCCATTCCTATGAGATGCCATCAGTACACGTAACAAGGCGGACGGTAGACCGCAACTCTTGCGCACCTTACCTCAACGTCACATAAACTAATCACGCCCTGATATACGACGACGCGTCACTAATAGGAGTGGTCGTGGGGTTCTCAATCACCCTTTGTTCACCATCGATATCGTAAATACCCTGCATGTAGGGCATTGGTGGTCAAATTTTGTGTAGATTGATAGGCAGGCGTATTAGTGAAGATTTATATGTCTACCTCGTGTTACTGAAGGGTAAGGTCATAGCAAATGTAAGGGTCCAAATGTACTCGAAAACCATTCGTTTTAAATGCAAAATATTTCTTCTTTTTTGGACGCAGGATGGTCATAAATTCCTTACAGATATCTTCTGATATGTTCAAATTATTTTTTCAACGTGAGTAAATGCACCTTTTGCATACCCCGTCACTACAAGGGGAAGCGAGAGAGTTATGTCGGGCTCTCCTGAGACTTTGGGCCTGCTGACTAAAACCACCACGGAGGTTCAACTAGTCTAACATACTGCAGCCTTAACCTAAAAAAATGTAACTGAAATATATTCACTAACCACAAAACTTTGACGTTTATTAATGTTACTTTGAAACCGAAATGCATAAATGACTTTTAACTGCGATTTGGGCTTTTTCATTTATTTCGGCAATACTCAAAAGCTGCTTAATTTCATACACATTTTGAGTAGTAGAGCCTCGCTTATTTCAGCATGAATGGGCCAGCTCGACTGGGGATGGACTACCCTCTCACAGAATATCGACGTGAAGTAGTAGTATTCCTACTGTTGTGTTTTTACCCTTTCCCGCTCCTTTTCCTTCCCACTTCCTTTCCTAAAGGGTCGGCAACGCGCAAGCGATGCCTCTGGTGTTGCAGGCGTCCATAGGCTACGGTGACCACTTACCATCAGGTGGGCCGTATACTTGTTGGCCACCTTAGTTGTATAAAAAAAAAATATAAATTAAGCCAAGTCTGTAATAATTAATTAAATATCTTGTAGTAAACTCAGATGGGTATTCGGCGAAATATTTTTCTTCTTATCTGATTTTCAGAGTTAAGTGGCATGAAAATACCATCACATATATATGAAATACAACCCTGCCTGTCCCTCAGCGGATTACATGCTTGAGTGTAGGCATGTATCTAGCAATTCTTGTCCGTAGTGTGAGCGGGCAGTTACATCTCGTCGCTGTATCTGTTGGAAGCATAAAACACGAAATTGCTTTCGCTAAACTGCAGGTTGAACAAAGGACGCTTGCGAATGTATGGGGTTAACCTGTGGCGTTAATATAAAGATATAGCGATCTAATAATATCGGCCCTGTATTAAACTGTGCTACTGCTGGGCACGGACCTCTTCTCAGTCTGAAGGTTTAGGCCATCGTCCACTACGCTGGCCCAGTGCGGCTTATTAGACTTTACATTTCTTCAAGAACATTATGGAGAACTCTCAGATCTGGATTCCTAACGAAGATCTTTTCTGAAATTTGATTAAAATTTGTATAGAATATCCTAATGTTGTCTGCAATAAAAAAAGTAAACTGGATGTATTCAACAATAAAAAATTTTCAAAGAGAACTACTGCGTCAAGGAAGATATGCCAGGATCGTGGCAAGGAAAGCCATAGTATCTACCTAGCCTTCGTAAAACATGGGTTAAGACTGCGCCGAGCGTAAGACAGATAATGACAGAGCTTGTGCGGCGCATATTCAAATCGGTACGCGGCCGCCATAGTAACATTGTATGGAGGATTTGAAGTGCTTTTTTTGATAAATATGTATCTTAATTGGCAACCAATAACTTCAATATTTGCGACGGACAAATTGTAATTTTTATGTTTCGTTTAAGCTGTAAAATAGGATAGATTTCTACTGTTATAATCTAAAAATCACGTAACATGATCTTACGTTTTTTTTTTCAATTTTTCATGCAATTTTACGTAATTTAGTAGGCGAAAATATTAATTATTTTAAGTTTTTACACGGAGTAATTGTAAACACATTCATTGTTATGGTAAATGTATATTTTATATTTGTATTAATCAAAAAGTGTTGATTTTATTCACTTAACTGTGACCGCCTGTTTTGGCACATTTCGCTCGGCGCAGTCTTAATCTATGTGTATATGTATTACAACTAAATAATAGTATATAATTAATCGATTCTCGAATAGCTACCACAGTGCGTATCTATTAGTACCGGAAGATAATTGTTTTAATTGCATCGATTGGCTTGCAAATTAGTAGTGGCTGATATATGTTTGTTTATCTAACAGGTGGTACGCCTACATACTCGTATTAGTTCAGAATATCAGAGCCGATATCACAACAGGTATCTATTGACTACAAGGCTTTACTAGTTAAGGTTATCAGAGCCATAGAGTTAATATGTATTATGTCCTAGAGGGACCATTCAACTGCAATGTTTGTAAGACGCGTAGAAATGTATGTTTTCTATCAAAGCCAAAATCTTTAAACGAAATGTGTAAACCCTGCTAGGGCACGTCAATTAATTATTATATTTATAAAAATAATCTTAACTAATATTATAAATGAGAATGTAAATATGTTTGTATGTTTGTAACGCTTTCACGCCGCAACTACTCGACCGATCATCATGAAATTTCGTATACACGTTGTCAGAGATACATAAAAGAATCTTGCATCCAAAAAAAGTACTGTTACTAATCTAATCTACTTTTACGCGAGCGAAGCCATGGGCAAAATATAGTTGAAGATAAATTAAAGTAAATAACATTGAAATTAAACTACTATATACGGATTTTATCACGTTGTTTACTTGACACTTTTTTACATAATTTAAAAACTACTACTATTAACTTTACTAATTTTTAAGCTAATTAAATTATTAAAACTATCAAAACTATTTATATTTAAGTTTACACTTTCTCCGACGTTTCGGTTGCTTTTCAGCAGCCATGGTCACTGGGAGACCTCCCCGTATACCCCATAGTAGTAGTTTCTAAATTATGTAAAAAAGTGTGAAATAAACATCGCGATAAAATCCGTGTATAGTAGTTTAATTTCAATGAATAACATTCGCGTAAACAGAAGACAATATTAAGTAAATAACAATTTGAATTGGAAAAAGCCTGTTCGAGAGGTCTCTTATGAGAAGAAGCTGAACAAATCAATAACATTTTGCCCTATCCAGGAATACCCGCAACAGTCAGATTCACAACGCGCCTTCGACTTCAGTAAACTTACTACTGACAAACATTCAAACAAAGGACACAAAGAACATCCAGACTCGGAATAACTATTTGTGGTTCACACAAATTTTCGTTCCGTTGGTCGAGTCCACAACACTCGGAGACACAAAGGCGAGGAAACCACTAAGTCATCCGTACAATCGTGACACTCTGAACTAAACCAATAAAGCATTTTGACTTCGACTTGACTTCGAAAGAGATGGGTGTAAAAACCCAGGATTCAACCTCTTCGTCTTAAATGTAAAAGCATTTAAAATACATGTGACCTTGTGACCCCTATATCTCAGGGGTCTTCTGACCCACAAGGCCTATTTTCAAACTGAGGTATGAACACAAGGTGTCTGCACACCAAGTTACAAGTCAATCGGTCCAGTGGTTCTGGAGTTATGCCTGTCACTAACATCAATCTTTGGTTGTGTTTCCTGTTTCCTCATGAGCGTGGAACAAATAAAATTATTTTCTTTCTTTCTTTCTTTCAATCTGCTTCTAACACACAGACCCACATAGTGTTTCCATTAACCTCTTAAGAAGACTCAGAGGTTAATAAACGAATTATGTGAGATCGCTAAGTCTTACACCTCAGCCCATAGACCACCGATAACAAAACAGTGCGTAACTGCGGAAGGCTTCGACCATCGAATGTCCCTTTGTGGGTGTTCCGACTACACTATCCGAGGTATTTCTATTCGAGTCCCGTGCTTGTACCTCGTCATTGTCATGCTAATAATATGGGAGGAGGCAACTCCTTTATCGTAAAACAGTTTTTGTTTATGCTGAATGCAGGTACTGTTCGTGTGTGTCCGTGAATGATGTTGGGTTATGGATGGGCTGATATTGAACTATGTGGTAAATAAATGATGTAATATGATGTGAATCAGCGGTAGCCTAGTGGGTAGATCGTTGGATTGACTTGTGGGATTCTTGAATGCAATGCCATGATATGTGACACTGACTTTTTGAAATTAAATAGTTATTTGACGATTGCTTTTACGGTACTGGAAAATATTGTGAGGCAACCTGCATGTCTGAGAGCATGTGAAGTCTGCCAACCAGCTTTGGGGCAGCATGATGGACTAGGGTCCAACCTTGCTCATACTAAGAGGATGCCCGTGCCGGCATTAGTAATACCAACAGGTGTGAGTTTATATATGTTTAGTAATTATTTCTTATCTGCCTTATTTGGTAAACAACAAATTCATTATAAAAATCATCTAATTGTATTTTCAGACTATACCTATTAGTTCTCAAGAGGTGGCAAAATAATGAAGACAATATACAGGTTGTCCCAGAATATGTGAATCAAATTGTAACGGGAGATTCCTTAGGTAAGGACCTTTCAAATGTGCTAAATAAAGTATACAAAGATTCACACCTGTTTCCCAGAGGGGTAGGCAGAGACTACGGATTTCCATTTGCTACGATCCTGACACACTTCTCTGGCTTCATAAAGTAAATAAAAAAATATGACCTTTGGTTAAAATAAAAAGACTTTTTCTAGACATTTAACTACAGGTGCTTCGTTTAATGCTAATTTTCATTTTTTTTCATTACTATTATTTGTGAAGGATTGATTCGTCAAAACACAAACAATTTTTTTTAACTGACTTATTTTGAAATCGCAACGTTATATTGGTGTTTTTTTTGCACTAAAGAAAACCTTGTGCGTTTGACCAACAACACAACATAATTTTTTTATTTATCCTATTTTAAAGGTCCTTACTTGAGTAATCTCCCGTTACAATTTGATCCACATCTTCTGGGACAACCTGTATAGAGATTCATCTAAATGTAGTGCTAGATTGTGCACGCGGCTTCGATCACGTTTATGATGATATATCAATAAACTTCTATTCCTCGGGAACAGTAAATTTTTCTGGATAAAAGGTACCTTATATCCTTTTCTATACCCTTAACAATTTGTAAGCGAAATTGCATGATCATCGGTTAAGTAGTTAAGGCGTGAAAGCGTAACAAACAAACATTCATATTTATAATATTAGTCAGGATAGTTACAAAGATAGGATTTCTACTACATAATATCTGTTAACTAAATAAGAAATGTAAAAAAATGGACTTAACATAAACTTAATTTTACGTTAGGCACATAACTTTACGTAAGGTAGTAAAAAAACATTCACCATACTCTATTACCATCAAAAACAATGTTACTAGTCCATAAATTGGACTTTGAAGTCCCAAACGAGCCATTGAAACGCATTTAACTGCACTCCGGGTGATTTTATGTGCGATTACACTTAACCCTGTCGGTAACTAACCGTGGCAAGGGTTACGTTCCCTGTGATCGAGGCAGTTTGTTACTTTCATTTTTGGTATTCTTGTTATGCGGTCGTGCGGGGCTTAGTGCAGTGACGCGTTATGTGTAGGTGGACATTAATAGTTCATTAGCTTTTGGCTTTTGCTGATAAGGATCTTATTGTTGTACTAAATTGAAAATTAGTGTACCCTGTGATGCTGGCTCGTTGCTTTTTTCAAACTTATTGCTCTAAGATTTGCGGGGTTGTATAGTGGCTTAGGTAGTTGCTTTACTATTGCCTGCGCCGAATGTTGTGGGTTTGAGTCAAACAAAGAACAAAAATTTGTGATTCAAAAATAATTGTTCCGGGTCTGGGTGTTCTTTGTGTTGTCTGAATGTTTGTAAAGTACGAGGGTGTAGTGCGAGAGTTTTCTTTTTAAATTAAAGAAGAATATTAAATAAATTAAACGTAATCATTCCAGCATCGTGAGGCATTTTATAAACATTGAAAACACAAACAAATATCCACTTTCGCATAACACTGCATAATTTTTGCTTTAGAAGCGGATACACGTCAACAATCAGATGGATTCGAACTTATAACTTCTTTAAACATTACGTGGGTAAACATTAAATCGACATACCACATTTAACTATAGCATCACACATTTGTCTCGTATGAGCATCGAACTAGCAATACTTGGTTCATTACCACTGTCAAACTGACAAATACCTGTACACCATCCGTCTATATTTTAACTATCAATACTTTAAATTTTTGAGATAAACTTCTAAATCTCTGTGTAAATTACTTACAGGCCGCAATATACACCAACACGACCAAAACAGACAACCAGCAGAACGATCACTCATATCCAAGAATTTTAACCCTACACAAATCATATTCGCTAAGCGATGTGTCAAACCGCTAGCGATACCTCTCGACCGTAAACTGCGCTCATGACGTATTATCTATTGTTTGAAAGGCAAAGTTACCCGTGCCGCTCGAAAGTTACCACCTATCGCATTTGTAGGGTTAAGCTAAGACTATACAGTTGAGATTTGAACGTGATTTTCTTCGCGAATTGTAGTTTCTGTCAACTAAGTTGCGACACAGTAGCTCAAAAGATTTTACTTTCAAATTTACAAATGCAAAATAGCATATTGTGCACAGTTTTGGTATTTTATTATTTTGCCGTTTCGATGTTAGAAGTGAACTCTTCATACGAAGAGATTCGTGGAGGGAATGGTCCATTGTGAGCCGATGGAAGTCGTATGGTGTCTATAGTTCGTTGTATTGTTTGTCGGCAGAATGGTGATTGCTTTTAGGAAATATTTTAGGATGTCTGGCAACGTGTGTTGTTCGATGTTACTTTCGAGATTGATGGGAAGTTGTTTGTGTAACTTAAAGTGACTTTAAAACATTTTGGAAGATTTCAAGGATATTAAGCCATACATATGTATTTGACTGCATAAATGGCATAGCGATTTAAGTGGTCGTCTCGCCAATGTCACTCCGCCGAGTGTAGTGGGTTCATATCGGACTATGGGCATAGCGATCTCTCACAATTAGTTTATTAACCTCTGAGTCTTCTTCAGAGGTTAATGAAAACATTTTGTAACGGTCTGTGTGTTAGTGACAGATTGATGTTACTGACAGGCATAACTCCGGAACCACTGGACCGATTGACTTGTAACTTGGTGTGCAGACATCTTGGGGTCATACCTCGGCCGAGTTTATGTGTAATATGGGCCCTGGGGCCAAAAGACGTTTGAGATATAGGGGTCACAAGGTCACATGTATTTTAAATGCTTTTATATTTAAGACGAAGAGGTAGAATCCTGGGTTTTTACACCCATCTCGTTCGAAGTCAAGTCAGAATTATTTATTCATTTAGGGTACAATGTCATGATGCGTAGTAGACGTTGTAGTTTAAACTGTCGGCTCGACACTACCATTGTGCCGGGTTTTATGGGTTCGATACCATTCTGCGGGACAGGACAAAAATGTGTGATCAAGATATATCTATTCCAAGTCTGGGTGTTCTTTGTGTCCGTAGGTGGAATGTTTGTAAAGTCTCCTGCGACATAGGAAATGGTTGTAGAGAGGGAATTGTTTAAAAAAAATTCAATGGGATAGAGACTAGGATAGACGAGTAGTAGAGCCTCGCTGATTTCAGCATGAATGGGTCGGCTCGGCCGGGGAAGGACTACCCTCTCACAGAATATCGACGTGAAATAGCAGTGTTCCTACTGTTGTGTTTCGTTCGGTGACTGAGAGTGTCGGAGGCCCAATCACCCTCTTTCCCCCTTCCTGCTCCTTCTCCTTCCCACTCCCTTTCCTAAAGGGTCGGCAACGCGCAAGTGATGCCTCTGGTGTTGCAGGCGTCCATAGGCTACGGTAACCACTTACCATCAGGTAGGCCATATGCTTATTTGCCACATTAGTCGAATAAAAAAAAAGGGTATTTGATTCCATTCCTTTTCTTCAAGATCATTTATCACGCCATGTCACCGGAGGGGAGGGTAGAAGCGTTTCATCTATTTTCTCGCCTATATATTCAAGATCCACGTACCTAGCAGCCGAGTTAATTGCCGTACCTATATTGAGTACAGTCCGGGTACTGAGACTATCTTGAAAGGAAATCCTAATAACACGTTGACTGCCCTGGGCATCGAAACCAAGATCTCATGGAGACCGGTCGCATTCACTACTGCTGAAAGTATATTTCTTCTATTCTACAGATCTCTCGCACTAGGCATTACTCCTATACCGCGGGGAGTTAACATACATTCAAACAACGGACACAAAGAACACCCAGACTCGAAACCACCATTTGTGGATCACACAAATTATTGTCCCGTATGGGATTCGAACCAACACTCGGTGCAATGACAGTAGCCGACCACATAAATAAAAAGATAGGTATAAGATATAGTAGTATTAAACTCACCTGCCCGTAACTGTAGTTGATGTACAAGTGTAAGTACTCGGTATCACGGGAGTATTGGTAGCGAGCCCAGTCCCCCCCGAGGGGGGTGGGCGATCGATACGGGCCCCTTTCAGCGCTCGTCTTTGTTTGGATCATATAAAATCTTCAGGGGGTGTGGTCTGGGTGAATGGGTGACCATAATTTTGGGGAAGTAGGATATAATATAATTTATTAATAATACTTAATTCTTTGTCCCGTATGATAAGTTGCCATTTTATTTGTATGCGATTGTGAGGTCTCAGGTTCGTTTCACAGCTCGGGTAAATTGTTATTGGGTTTGTGTTTGTCTTTAAATCTTGGATTTATTATTAGGTATAAGGGACTTAAAAAACTATGTTTTTCGAGTCCAACGTCAATTGGATGTGATTGTATAGTCATCTATAAGACACATTTCTATACACTTAGAAAGCAAGTAACATGTTCCCAGATCTGGGCTTCGGTCGGACGGACAGATTTTAGTATCTTTTTAATATTATAAATGCGATAGTTTGTGAAGATGTATGGATAGCTGTTACTCAGGTGTACACCGTTGCACGAATTTGGATAAAAGTTTTCTTACAGGTTAAAAGTTTTCTTCTTTGTTGCGAGGGACTAACATAGAATTAACGGAAACAAAATGAATTAACGTTAGAACCACTATTTATGGACCTCACAAATAATTGTCCTGAATGTGATTTGAACCCACAACAACAGTGAGGTGACCGTTCGCTCGGTACGACATCCGTGCTGTGTGTGTCCTGGATTCATAGTGTTAATGTAGAACGCATAAGGGGATAAAAATTTATGTTTTTTGCTTTTTATTCTGGTATTCGATTCCGTCTGTTTCACATGTAGGAAGTCATGACAAGACATGATTTTTTAAAATAAAATCTTTTGTGTCTACCTTTACAAATAAGGAATAAATCCTGTGTCGCGTAGATCTTTACAAACATTCAACTAACAGATACAAATAAAATCTTGATTTGGAACAATTATTCGAGATCACGCAAAATTTTTTCCCCTGTGATAGCAGCGATAGCTCAGTGGGGAGACCAACAGACTGCAATGCAGAGGGCCACGGGTTCGAACCCACGTCGCGCACCTCTGACTTTCGGAAGTTATATGACTTTTCGAAATTATGTGCGTATTGATTGACAATTATGGCCTGCTCCGTGACTCGGAGAGTACGTTGAGCCCTCGGTCCCGACTGCCATGAACATCTATGGCAGTCGTTATTGGGAGAGTGTCGACACAAAAGATCCCACTGGGTCGAAGTGTCGCCGGTCTGCACTGATTGGCCCCCACATAAGATAAGATAAGATCCCATGTGATTCTCGAACCCACAACATTCGAAGCCATGCCAACGGTGAGGTGACCACTACACCATCTGTGCAGTCACTTTATTGCATTGTAGAATAATATCGAGTATTAAGTATCGCAGTATACGTTTTCGTGGGATTAAGACAGGCGATGGTATAAGGAGAAAATCCAAACTAATATTATAAATATGAAAGTGAGTATCTTTGTTTGTTACGTTTTTACGCTTTAACGACTCGACCGATCATCATAAGATTTCGCATACACGTTATCAGGGGCTTAAAAAAAGGACAGATGGTACCTTCCATCCAGAAAAGTACTGTTACTAACCTTTTTATTTTACTTGGGGTAATGCATTGATGCATACTTGTCCGCGGGGCGATGGAAAGGTTATGTCGGACTCCCGGGGAATGATGATCCCGGTAATGCCGACTAAACTTACCACGATGTTCTTCGACATAACCAGGAACGGCGGGGCCGCGCGAATCACTTTCACATGCAATCGCGATCCCGCTGAGACGGTTACTAACCCAACTTAACCTACATTTACGCAAGCGAATCCGCGGGCAAAATCTAGCAATATAATAAAGAGACTATCCCGTTATATCTGAGGTCATGGTCCCAGTAGGGCGCATCTCGTGATTGCCACAACAGGGTCCTCCGTTACTATGATTTATCAGGAGCCGGCTCGTATACCTGCTTCTCTGCCAACCCCCCAGCAATGGCGACATCTCATGTAATACATTTGTGTAAGTAATCAAATAGAGATTTTTTTGTGTCGTGTTAAGATATTTTGGTGGAAAGATTGATTTGGCATATTAGATTTTTTTACAATTGAACTGATCTTTGGATATCCAGAACTATATTCAGTTCGCTTATATTGTCTCGAGAGCAGCGATAACCTGGTTGAATTCGATAAAAAGGCACGCATTCAAGCATCTTTGATTTTTTGATGTTATGTGTGTATTAAATACTTAGGTAATTATCGCTCGCTGTAACGGTGAAGGAAAACATCGTGAGAAAACTTGCATATCCGAGAGTTCTACATATTGCTCTCAAATATATGTGAAGTCGCACTGAGCCAGCGTGGTGGAGTTTAGCCTAACCTTTCTCACACTGAGAAAAGGAAGTGCCTAGCTATGGGACAATTTAATACAGGGCTGATATTATATATACGTGTCACAGATATAACGCACAACCTCAAACACCCCAATTAGATAAGTAAATCGTAATAATAATGTAATCATTAAAATGTTACTTTTATGTACTTAAATATTTTAATTTAACGAATTAGTTCTCCTTATCGTGCGCGGATAGTATGGGTATATTACAATAAATCTAACATTATTGTCGGCCTCGATGGCGTAGTGGTTAGTGTAACCGACTACCACGCCCGAGGTCGCGGGTTCGATTCCCGCACAAGTCAAACATTTGTGTGCATGAACATGGATGTTTGTCTTGGTCTGGGTGTTTCTATGTATAATATGTATGTATTTACAAAAAAAATAGTATATATGTATGTTTATCCATTGTCTAGAACCCATAGTACAAGCTCTGCTTAGTTTGGGCTAGATGGTGTTGTGTGTATGTGGTAGAATATTATTATTATTATTATTATTATCACAAAACTTTTTGTGTTGAATTATGATACATTTACGTTTATTTCGACTCTTCAAAGAAAAGGATGATTATAATTTACGTTGTTTTAATTAGAGGACTATTACTGTCCACACTTATGTATGGAAGTGAATGTTGGGTATGGCAAAAGAAGCAGGAGAGCAGAATAAATGCTGTAGAAATGAGAGCGCTGAGAAATATATGTGTGTCTGAAAGATAGAATAAGGAATAGTGTGATTAGAGAGAGATGCGGCATGAAAGTAGATATAGTGACAAGAATAGAAAAGGGTATGTTAAGCTGGTTTGGGCATGTAGAAAGAATGGACGAGCAAAGACTGGCTAAGAAAGTTTATAAGGCTAGTGTGAATGGAACAGTCGCAAGAGGAAGACCTAGGCGAACGTTTCTGGATCAGATCGGAAGCGTTCTGGACAAAGGCCAGGTTAAGAGCACCTTGAACCGACGGGCGTGTATGAGGAATGTGATGAAAGTGAATGAAGCCAGAGAAGTGTGTCAGGATCGTAGCAAATGGAAATCCGTAGTCTCTGCCTACCCCTCTGGGAAACAGGCGTGAATCTATGTATGTATGTGTATGTTTTAATTATTTTAGAACAAAGAAATACCTATATAAAAATGTCAGAAATGGATTCAGTAGCCGATTCTGAACAAAGTACCTACTTTCAGGAAGTGTGTTTAATATGTTACATGTTGTATAGTGTCTATGGTACCCGTGTCTAAAATGTTATTGGTTTAATTCAGGTAAAATAATAGAAATAATGTAAAATAATAAATAGTTTTTAACGATAGTTGGCGGAATTTAGCTGTTATACTTACCAGCCCCTTCATGATAGAGCTATGGGACTACGTATGTATCTTTTAGATATTGTAAAGTTTATTTATTATGTACTTATATAATATGTTTATATATAAGTACAGCAGCGATAGCGATAGCTCAGTGGGGAGACCAACAGACTGCAATGCAGAGGGTATCGGGTTCGAACCCACGTCGCGCACCGCTGACTTTCGGAAGTTATGACTTTTCGAAATTATGTGCGTATTGATTGACAGTTATCGCCTGCTCCTTGCCTCGGAGAGCACGTTAAGCCGTCGGTCCCGGCTGCCATGACTATCTATGGCAGTCGTTATTGGGAAGTCAGTACCCTCTAATATCCTGACACTGGTCTAGCCTTAGAGTATCGTTAGCCTTCGGGTTGCGGAGGTCAAGTGGCAGCCGCTCCGTGTACAAACTGATACCCAGTCAAATCCGGTTAGACCAGAAAAGCCGACCCCAAGTGACTTGGGAATAATAAAGGCTAAGGGAGAAGACTTATATATGTATGTTTATAAGCAGAGCAGTGAAGGAGCGAGATGGTTAGCTCCAAAATATAATCCGTGTAAATGGACTTCAGTTTAGAGCGGCTGATTGAAAAGTTTCTTACACAACTTTTAAGATAGCGAGGTGTTGAGTAAATACATGTAATATAGCAATCCGCCCCGGCTTTGCACGGGTAGTACAAAACCTTATAAAATTATATTATACAACTAACGGCCTGTCCTACAACTTACAAGTAAAAGTTATCCGAAAGATAAATCGCATGGTGTCTCACTCATGTTAGGGTAAAGATGAGAGATGGCGAGACTTCTATCTTATAGATAAATGCTATCTGGAGGTAGTAGGACAAGCCCTAAACCTTCCTCATTAATTACTCTGCCTATTGGTGAAAACCGTATGTAAATCCGTTTAGTAGTTTTTGAGTTTATTGCGAAACAGATATACAGACTGGGAACTTTGTTTTGTAATTATGTAGCGATGATAGAATCACGTCTTTATGCCAAGGAGTAGGCAGATAGGTATGTTTTATATGCTTATTCCGTAGGACTTACTTACTTACTTTTTTTACTTAAAAGCAATCTTTGCCCTTAGCCTTTATTATTCCCACGTTTTCGTTCACGCTTTTCTAGTCTAACCTGATTTGACTGGATATCAGTTTTTACACGGAGCGGCTGCCACCTGACCTCCGCAACCCAAAGGCTAACGGTACCCTAAGGCGCTAGACTAGTGTTAAGACATTTTTTTTATTTTTTTTATTGCGCCCGCCATCTCAGTGTGTTAGCTAAATCTCCCCTAACATTATTAGGGACCTTAGGTGGGTAATAAGTTGACGCAGCTAATTTTATTTAAAATAATGTGTAATATGTAATTTAAAATAGTGTTAAGATATTAGAGGGTACTGACTTCCCCAATAACGACTGCCATAGATGTTCATGGCAGCCGGGACCGACGGCTTAACGTGCTCTCCGAGGCACGGAGCAGGCGATAATTGTCAATCAATACGCATATAATTTCAAAAGTCATATAACTTCCGAAAATCATAGGTGCGCGACTGGGTTTGAACCCGAGACCCTCTGCATAGCAGTCTGTTGGTCTCCCCACAGAGCTATCGCTGCTTTGCTTTTTAAATATAAATGTATCATTTTTACAAAGACTATCCTCTCGCTAGGAATAATGCCAGCTCCACGGAATACTTAATAATCAATCAAAAAACAGATATAAAGAAATCATACAATTTTGTCTCGTATGGAGATCGAACCGAAGACACCCACGACCGTAGTGATGAGGTGTACTTAAACCAATGCGTCATCTGAGCCAGTAAGTGACGAGGAAAAGATTTAAAATATCTGTCAAGTCTTCAAACTCTACATGTAAAACATAATCGGTGTTCCAGCAACATTATAATGGATGTTTTTACAACTAATGACTTGTCTGTCTGTTCGTGTACATAATTTTGGACGTCTTAAAGCTGCGTATCCGCCATGACCATGATGTTCACACCTGCAACTGTTTTAATATTGGATACGACGATGATATATTCGCTCAGTGTTTAAATGCAATTTATGAAGCATGTATGTTTCTTGTAATGTTGCGCGTACCGTCCCTAAACGAGCAGTTACAGATACGAGGAGCACAGTTGGTGCTTGAATATAGTGGATACGTAGCTTTAGAGAGTTAAAAGTCAGATCATCCGTATGATCTGTGAACTAGTACGACTATTGACCTCAAATAGCTTTGTGGTAAGAGATTTTAAGATGTTCTAACTAAATAATTATATAGACTCACGTCTTTATACCTATGGATAGGTATATAGGATGGGCAGATAGATATTCTATAATATAATATATTCTATATTCTATCACATACACACAACACCATCTAGCCCAAACTAAGCAGAGCTCGTACTATGGGTACTAGACAATGGATAAATATACATATATATTTTTCTTTTGTAAATACATTCATATTATACATAGAAACACCCAGACCAAGACAAACATCCATGTTCATGCACACAAATGTTGGACTTGTGCGAAATCGAACCCGCGACCTCAGGCGTGGCAGTCGGTTATACTAACCACTACGCCATCGAGGCCGACATATTAATAGGTTAGTAAATTGTTCTGCAAAACATGTGTCGAAGCACAACTCACGAAAGAATCATCTCAACCAGATTAATAGTACTTATTGGTATACATTACAATCAAACAGATGTTTGGTTTTATGTAATATATTTAGAAGTAAGTTGCTATTGAACTTGCAACATGCTTTAGACAACATTTTGCTATTAACTACATAGTGAAGAACATCGTGTAAAAAAATCTATAGATAAATAGCAAGTATTTATAGTGCGTTAGTGTATATCTACGCAAATATGTATTAGACATATTTATCAATGTTTAGGATAAGTTTTAAATTGCGAGGTGACAATTTATTCATAGAAAATCTAATATCACTTTGACCGGTCTGGTTATCGTATTTGGGACCTCGTGATCAATAGTTGCGCCATATTCACGCTCACATCACTCTACCAGGCAATATTAATTACTTGTATTAACAAACTTAGATTGATTGTCTAAATCGGGCATTAAAAATATTGGCGTTTTAATAGGTACTAGCGGTCGCCGAGTGCTCGAAATTCAACCAAAGTTTGCCTGTAAGATATTGCTGATATATTATGTCATTACCTATATATTGATATATGTAACCATAGTTACGCGCTCGACTGCGTGTGTTAAATGCATGGTTGTGTACGTGTAGTGCTTTTTTATTAATTTCATGTATTTCTAATGCATATTTTATATAAATATTATGATTCGCCCCTCCTTCTCCATATAAACTTTAACTGTGCCAATTTCCATACTCCTCCGTCCGCGCAATTTTTGTAAAAAGGGGTACAAAGTTTTTGTTTCACGTATTAATATATAAATGTTATAGCTAGTAAAAATTTTTTTCAAATTCAAATTCAAATAGTTTATTGCGAATATAGGATATATATAAATAGGACCCGCATACGAGAATAAGACTTAAATTAATACAATAGAGAAGATGGTTGGAATGTACCACCAGCTTGGGATCCAGTCATTCAAATAGTCAAACCCAAGAAGAAGCAAACCATAGCTGAACTTCATAATACTCTGAGCTCATTCTGCGTAAATAGAAACACCAATGATTAAATTATGTTCGGGTACTTTGAAATAACGACACTGGAACATTGAGACAACTACCATCTTAGTCTTCCCGTGATCATGGCTGCTGAAAAGCAACCGAAACATCGGGGAAAGTGTAAACTTAAATATAAATAGTTTTAATAGTTTTAATAATTTAATAAGCTTAAAATTAGTAAAGTTTAATAGTATGTAGTAGTAGTGTAACAGTTTCAAAATTTTGTAATAAAGTGTGAAATAAACAACGCGATAAAATGCGTATATAGTAGTTTAATTTCAATGAATAACATTCGCGTAAACAGAAGACAATATTAATACAATAAATTAATATAATAAACTAATACAATAAAGTAAAACTAATCATACCTTGTGTAGGTACGGTTTGTTTAGCATATTAGCATGATAAAAATTTAGATACGAAACAAAAACTATACCTGTCTACTAGCAGTTGTTCTGGTACTTTAATATCTGCATACAATGGTATCCTATGAAACCAATCCAAATCTCTAAAATGTATTTACTTGTATAACACCGAGTTGTTATCATCCAATCCCTGATTGATAACAGAATGAAAGTCACGATCTCTCATTAACGCGAGATTGTGTGGGGGATTAGTGGCGCCACCTGCCGGACGGACACCCGAGCTTTGCCAAATTACACCGAGAAACCTTTTTTTTTAAATTGGCCACGCACTAGCCTTGTGTCAAAGGTCAAAATGTTATTTACAAAATTTGTAGGTAGCTACTTTCACGTTGCATTTGTACCTAATCCTAACTAATATTATGAATAATAATCTTCTCGCTAGCCTTTATTATTCCCAAGTCACTTGGGGTCCGGATTTGACTGGATATCAGTTTTTACACGTAGCGGCTGCCACCTGAACCTTGCAACCCGAAGGCTAACGATACCCTAAGGCTAGACCAGTGTCAGGATATATATTTATTTTTTTAAAGTCACCCGTCGTCACAGGGTGTTTTGCACATTCCTCTGACATGGCGATCAGAGCCCTTTTTACCGTTTTATTTATTACAAAAAATACTTTTATTACAATTTTCTTAGCTAAATACATAATTTTATATATCTAATCTTATTCTATGCTATATTCTATATATTTTACAAAATATATATATATATATAACATTTCTTACACTATTATTTATATCTTACTTGTATAGTTCTTATAAAATCTACTTATATATTTAACATATTCACATTTATTTAATATTACTCTACTAACAACTCGATTACACCCTATTTCTATTGTTAGCAATTTTTACAATGACGTGTGCAAACTCATAAAATTCCTTGGTATAATCTTTAATTAACGTTGGTAAGTTCACGGTTTCCACTCTTATTCCCGTCCTTATCTCTAGCTCCAACCTATGCCTGCCATGTATTGGGCAGTTCACCAGCAGGTGCTGGACCGTCTCCTCGACGCCCGGCTCACAGGCGCACGATGCGTCTTCCTTATACTTGAAACGCGTCAAGTAGTGTCAGGATATTAGAGGGTACTGACTTTCCCAATAACGACTGCCATAGATGTTTATGGCAGCCGGGACCGACGGCTTAACGTGCTCTCCGAAGCACGGAGCAAGCGATAATTGTCAATCAATACGCGCATAATTTCGAAAAGTCATATAACTTCCAAAAGTCAGAAGTGTGGGATGTGGGTTCGAACCCGAGAAGGGTCTCCTCTGCAGAGAGCTGCATTGCAGTCTGTTGGTCTCCTCACTGAGCTATCGCGACTATTATAAATAATAATAATAATTTAATAATATTTTACCACATACACACAACACCATCTAGCCCACACTAAGCAGAGCTTGTACTATGGGTACTAGACAATGGATAAACATACATATATAATTTGAATAAATTTAATTTGAATTTGAATTTGACCGATCATCATGAAATTTCTCATACATGTTGCCAGGGGAATAGAAAAAGACATAGGGTACCTTTTATCCAGGAAAAACAGTCAGTCAGTTACACTGACCACTACGCCATCGAGGACAGATGTGGTGCAATTTACTGCCATTGCACCACGATGGCACGGTACTGGTAGGTATGTCTTAATACGTAAATGAAATATTGTACGCAAGCATATTGCGTGCACAGAGGACTTTGAGATTGGCATAGTTAAAGTTTATATGGAAAAGGATTGCAGAAAGCTAAATTTTACAAAAATATGTATTTTAAATTTGTTAATTTGTGACTGAATTTCCACCACTAGTTTATGTAAGTACCTACACGTTCGAGGCCTAGAGACTCTGTTTGTTCAACAGCAATTAAAACGTCGAGGAAGCTAATATCGACGTGAAATAGCAGTATTCCTACTGTTGTGTTTCGTTCGGTGTGTGAGAGTTCCGAAGGTCCAATCACCCCCTTACCCCCATTCCCTCTCTTTCCCACTTCTTTTCCTAAAGGGTTGGCAATGCGCAAGTGATGCCTCTGGTGTTGCAGGCGTCCATAGGCTACGGTGACCACTTACCACCAGGTGCGCCGTAAGCTTGTTTGCCACCTTAGATGAATAAAAAAAAAACTTGTTAGATATGTTAGGTATAAATAATTGATGAAGAATATAAGAAGCTTTAAAATTAAATTGTAATAATTACATTTAATAGATTCTAAAGTAGATATTGGCGTCAACGTTTATAAGGCTACTATGCTGTGTACGTAAATATAATTAATACGTCAAGTCATAGAATACCAGACATTATTACTTAAGATAATAGACGTAATTGAGAATCTAATGTATGTATGTATATGTATCTTATGTGGGGGCCAGTCAGTGCAGACCGGCGACACTTCGACCCAGTGGGATCTTTTGTGTCGACACTCTCGCAATAACGACTGCCATAGATGTTCATGGCAGCCGGGACCGACGACTTAACGTGCTCTCCGAGGCACGGAGCAGGCGATAATTGTCATTCAATACGCACATAATTTCGAAACGTCATATAACTTCCGAAAGTCAGAGGAGCGCGACGTGGGTTCGAACCCAAGACCCTCTGCATTGCAGTCTGTTGGTCTCCCCACTGAGCTATCGCTGCTCGAATTTAATGTATCTGGCTAACGGTGTGTTGCTGCGACTCAATAACTTAAGAGGTAAAGTAATTCAGCAATAACTATCGATCCTGCTGGCAAAAACGATTAAAAACGTAAACCCAACCAACATGTTAGACTTAGTTGAATGTAATTCATATTTTGTATAAAAATATAACTTTCACACAAGGTACACACTTATGGTACTTTACAAGCTTTGAAATAGGCACATACAGTATCTAGATTTCGTAGAATTATTTGTAAGCCACACACATTTTAGTGCCGTACGAAGATTGAACCCCAACCCTGACTGGTGACTGGATTCAGCAACGTCTTACTAAAGTTTAGTTTTTATAAATAGGTATCTAGATATATTTTTTGGTCCCGATAAGCAGTTGCAGTTTCTTTATATCAGTTAAATATCTGTATAGCTTGTCTTCTTGATAACTATTATTTTTGATTTAGCTCTAGCATGTCTTTAGAGTGATGCAAATGGAATCCAAACTAATATTATAATTAATGCGAATGTAAGATTATTTGTTTATTAATTTGTTTCTTACGTTTTCACGCCTAAACGACTCGTTCCATCATCATGAAATTTCGTAATTCGTTGTTAAAACTACTGAATACTATAACTATTGTACATAAACTTATAAAAAAAAAAGTACTGTTCCTGGGTAAGTGATGCCGCAGGCAAAAGCTGTTTAAGGTATAAATGGAGAACAAGATTGATTTACCTTCGTTTGTTGTTAAAATATGTATTTTTTAAACTATGTAATCTTGGGAAAATGAATTTTTTAATCTATCGGTATAAGTTTCGCTTTAAACGTGATCCAATCAAATCAAAACCATAACTTCACGATAGGTATCGTTTATTTGGGTTGTTCCGTATTCATCCTGTGACGTCGCATCCTATTTCTTTAACTCACCCTAAACTAGTATGCCTAACTGATCCGATTACATTATTTTAATAAACTTTCTTTATTCAACCGAAATGCGTTCCTTAGTCTACCCGTGGCAAATATTACCGGAAAATGTATGGGTAGCAAAACAACCCTTGGCTTCGCAAAAGTAGGTTAGGTTAGGTTAGTAACAGTACTTAAAAAATATATATATAGCCTATGCTAGGTACTCGGTGACAATAAAGATTTCAAATGAAGAAAAATTTTATATTTTTTATATTGAAATTCGGTGCAGCAAGTCTTTCCTGTTTATAATATTTAATATAGATATAGATTACGAAAACAGTAATTTTTGTTCAGGCCGTCACCCAAACCTTAAAGCTTTTGGGTAATTTCGTAATCGGTTGAGCTAGGAATACTTACAGGATGAATAAAGAATTAAAAATGAAATAATTGCTGTCGGTTGAGCAAGGAACGTAAATAGGTTGAGTTTGGAAAAAAAACAGTGTAGGATGAAACGTCATAGGATGACGCCGGAACAACCCATTAATTTATTTAATTAAGATTCACTAACAGTTGTTACAGATATAGTTAATTCAGATAGGAATATACAAATATTTATACATCAATGACCTACTAACGAAACACCAACAATATGGTTTTTATCTAACCAAAAATGTAGCATATTCTTGACATCAAAAACCGCAAAAATCTGCATTACGTATGTACCTATATGTCATTCTTTTGTTCGTAGTAACTTTTTAGCTATAGGTAAGCACTTAAAGAGCTCTTTTAGAATGTGTACTACCTATTTTAAGTGTTTAGAAAGACACCTTAATATACAAAGACTAAACACAAGGTCTTCCAAGCAATTCGAGCTTCAAATAATTTCAAACATGTATATTGAACCCGTAATACAACACATTGGGTGCTACTCAAAACACTTCGACATCCGTGCCTTAATATAAAACCTAAATCCTACAATATACCTACTCACCAACGTCCTGATTTTCTATCTCTACCCATCCATTTTCAAATAACCAGCGCAAAAAACAATTCTCCAACAAGACAAAGAAAATACATTTCTCCACTAATATTAATAGTGGTAGATAAAAAGCGTACACGATGACAATACGTAATGTCGCGCCGTGGGCTCTCACCCCACGGCTGGGAGTGGGCGTGGGGTGCCACCTGTGTACCGTTACAGGGTGTGGTTTGCCGTTCAATAACTTAATACACTCGGGAGGCTTTCACGCTGAAATCTCGCTCGGGTGTAACCCGACCGACACGGCTTGATACTAGCGATATGTTCCTACAGTTAGGTAGAGACCTATCGTGAACACAGCTCTTGTTATATATGGTAGAGTCACTAGAGACTCTCTAATTGAAAGTATCAATTATTTAGATGCTCTACATTTTATTTTAAGTATAAATCGGTCCAGCAAGGATCATCTGCCGGCGGTATGTGTGTGTGAAGGTAAATGTTTGGTGGAGTTACAGTAGAGGAGTACACCCGCGTCCGTCCCGTGATCGACGTACGACTAAGAATGCAAATGACGCGCTAAATAATTATTTTATCGGGCGCGACACACAGGACAAACACTAGCGTGTAATCCACCCGGATTGTTGTATGGAGGCTATTAATTGCAGGTTTGCAGGTAATCGATAGAGGAGGTGGCGAGCGGAGGTTCGGGACGGAGGGGGAGGGGGGCGGTGTGCGTGACGGATCATGGCGGCGCGGGGGGCCGCGCCCCGCCGCCCTCGTTAAACGCGCCCGGCGGATACGCGGTTGTAAGCTATCCGGCCCCCCGGGCGCGGCGCGCGCTATTGGCCGCACAGCCTCCCGCGCCGTAAGCGATAGCCAATCGGCGGCGCGCCGGCCCGCCCCCGGCGCCGGGCGCGGGCGCGAGTCGGGGCGCGCCGCACAGCGCGCACACTCGCTCCGATGCGCGGCTCGTGGGACGAGGCCGCCACGGCGGCGCTGCACGCGCGCATCCTGGAGGCGCACCGCGGGCCCGCCGCGCCCGAGCGCGCCGCCGAGCCCGCCGCCTGCGCCGACCCACCGCCGCCGCCCGCCGTCGAGCTGGCGGCGCCGACGCCGCTGCTGCCGCTGCCCACGCTCAGCTTCAGCGCGGCGCAGGTCGCCACCGTTTGCGAAACTTTAGAAGAAAGTGGAGATGTAGAGAGATTGGCGCGCTTCCTCTGGTCGCTGCCCGTAGCGCACCCCAACGTGGCCGAGCTGGAGCGCTGCGAGGCTGTGCTGCGCGCGCGAGCCGTCGTCGCCTTCCACGCCGGCCGCCACCGGGAGCTGTACTCCATCCTGGAGCGGCACCGCTTCCAGCGGTCCAGCCACGCGAAGCTGCAGGCGCTGTGGCTCGAGGCGCACTACCAGGAGGCGGAGCGGCTGCGCGGGCGGCCGTTGGGCCCCGTGGACAAGTACCGCGTGCGCAAGAAGTTCCCGCTGCCACGCACCATCTGGGACGGCGAGCAGAAGACACACTGTTTCAAGGAGCGCACGCGCTCGCTGCTGCGCGAGTGGTACCTGCAGGACCCGTACCCGAACCCCACGAAGAAGCGCGAGCTGGCGGCGGCGACGGGGCTGACGCCAACGCAGGTCGGCAATTGGTTCAAGAACCGGCGGCAGCGGGACCGTGCCGCCGCCGCCAAGAACCGCTCAGCGCTGCTGGGGCAGGGCTTCGCCTCCTCCTCCACGTACGACGAGGACTCGGCCGACTCGGAGATCAACGTGGACGAGGAGTAGCAGCGCGCGCGTGCGGCAGGACGCTCAGTGACTCGTACTCAGTTATGTTCTCCTCGGTAGAGCTGCGTCGTGGTGTGTGACACGCGTGTCGCTGTGTGCTGTGTGCAGTGCTCGGGCCCAGGTACGTACGGTGCTCTACGGTGTCACTCGCTCTCAAGGTGCAACAGGGTTCATTTTACGTATTATTTCGCGTTATACTCCTCCGTAGATTTTATTTATTTGAGAATACTTCGCGCGATAAGTTCGCTTCGACACGAGAAGCATTTACTTACCTAAATATTTATGAACGCTACTATTTTACCAGTAAATATAAATTTTATTTATCATATCAGCTTTTAGTTATACTCTGAGCGTGTAGATACTATGTTGTAGGTGTTAGGTATCGCTATACTGAAGGTTTGTACCTGACCACTCTCACTGTCACCTTGTATAGTGATGTTGTTCCATAATTATGTGTAATTAATATATCTATGGTAAATTATTTATTATGATAGGCGGCAGACATATGTTTATCGATGGAAATGCTGTAAGAGATATATTTTGACGGTTTTAAAGTAGATCAGCTTTGGCAGAATATAGGCCTAGAGTCATAGAACTGTTAGTTTTACTGCGGACGGAAACAGTTGGTTATAAGTACGTATATACTTTTAAATGTTCATACAACAATATAAATATAATTACAATAGATATTAACTGTTTGTCTTTGTGAGGCACGGTGTCCATTTTTAAAGTTTTATTTAATATGGCGCTTAGTTTTCTCGGTTGTCATATTAGAATGAAATGCCCAACCTCCTTGTTAGCGGACGATTATGGATTTATACATTTTATTTTGACGTGATGTTAACGTGGATGACGTTTTAATTATTTTGTATTTTGATTATCTGATGGAACAAATGGACTAAAATATTTGATATGTTTTATTTAGCATATATTTTCGTACAACTGCTTAAACAAAACTTAGGTAGGCGATGTATTGAACCAGTTCGGCTTATTTCAAAATTTATTTACAACATATTTCTTTATTTGATAATATAACATAGGTAGATACATATTATCCTTATTTAAGTTTGTCTTAAGCTCTCCAATTTTATTTGTTGATGCTGATTATATTACAACGTTATTAGGTTTCGTTTTGGTTAATATAAGTATTTGTACCTACTATTTAAAAATATCTTGCCTAGTAGGTAGCAGGTAGGCAAAATGTTCTCATAAAAATATCCGACTTAAATTACAACAAAAGGTACATATTTAAAGCGTGGAGTTACTTTAATTAACCTTTAAGTAACCTTTGAGTTTTTGTAGAAAATAGGTATTTCTAATAATAATTACTAACTAAAGTCTTGTTACTAACAATTAAAATATCAATACCATACAGTTGTCGATCATTTGGTAGTAGCGCAAGGAAGACTCAATCAAAATAAAATGTGCAAAGCTTAAGTAAACTTTGGACTATAAAAATATTAATATAAGTATATTTGACATTTCAAATCAAGTAAGTTAATTATTTATCTTTAAATTGAATTTCCAGTGATCTATAATAATTGTAAATTAATTAGATATCTATTTTTAAACTTTACTTTGGCTTAAAACCTCTTTTTTACAAAGCTGGTTTTACATAATCGACTTTTTCGCAACATGTCAGAAATGAAAAGAAAGCTATCTAACCGCGGGAAAATAAATTCATTTAAATCAAAATAATATATATTGTGTATAATTTAATAAGTGGTTAAATAATGAATAATCGATATTTAAAATTTAAGATGACGATTAATGAAGGACATATTCCTTGCATACTCTGTTGGACAGTCTCTATTTAATTTTTATCATTTCTTATTGACGTGTCAAAGCATTTCGGGACTTTTAGACATCACAAAGGCATTTCTTCTTTTATATTACAGGGGTTTCATTATTAAGTTTAATTGTTGTAAATGTATAATAATGTTAATTATTTATCAGTTCGTAAATTATTAGTTTGTTATATTAATTCTTTAGCTATGCCAATTGGCATTTATCTCTTAAATTACTAATTACTTACGTAGTTTTAAATAGTTACTTTAAAATTCATTTATGTTTCAAGAATAGACTATATATATAATTAATAGCATGTGTTATTAATAATAGGTAAATATCCTTTTATACAATTTGTATTTAAAGTTATATCGCTTAGTGTCTGTAAGTATTCGTTGTTGCAATTCGCCATAATTACATGATGGTTCATGTTTTTGTTCATTTAAGACAAACCAAGATAAATACAAGTAACTATTCATGAAAAACATAGAATTTGAATTATCCATATAAAAAATATTGATTAAATAGTTAGTATGAAAATCACAACGTTATCGATTTCCATCATACAAAGCGGCAACTTTATATTTAAACACCTATTAGGTTAGTGTTAGTGAAGGTCTAGGTTCAATACCATTCTAGGCTATTGAATAAGAATGTCAGTAAACCGTCGTATTTACCGAAAGTTCTAAGCTTGAATAAATATAATCAACAGTTGCATTCAATAACAACTAATTTTAAAGTCCCGTTTCGATTCCCGGTTTGTGAAACCCTTTTTTTTTGGTTCGTTATTCGGTTTATATATTTTAGTAGCAGTATGGAACTCTACCTAATAGCATATTAAATATTCATAAATCGGTTATTTGGGTTGGAGTTCCGAATCTGGGTATTCTTTGTCTGTTCTTTGAATGTTTGTAAAATTCGCGCGACACATGAGTTTATTTAATGTTTATTTTTTTTGTTAACTATCTTTACAATTTTAAACTAACTAACTTACGTAATTAAGACACTAACTTAATTGTAACTTCAGCGGATTTGCGCATCCAAATTTCGCTATTTTATTTCGAATGGGAATAAGTAATCTTTTTAAAAGCAGGGATACTGTTCTATATATTAATATGTCTATATGTATAAAAGATAAAGCTCAATAGACGTTTTAAAGTAAAACCTAATCATGGTAAGCGGAATGTGAGTGACATTCACCTCTGTTTAACTCTTCGGGTAGGTACAATTGTCATATTGTGATGTAGTGTATTTCTAACATACCTACTTAAACTAATTATCTTTCTTTAGAAGTTTTTGTATATAGCTATGTCATTGTTAGACAGTGATATAGAAATAAATTAAAACTTGTAGGGCCATATCTGTCTAATGTCCGTTAACTTTGCATTCTATAATTATACAAACTCTGCCAACTCGTTTGGGTATAAATGCTTGAATATATATGTAAAAATACAATTAGTATATCTATACATGTAATACAATTGTATTTGGTTAATTACAATTGTATTATACCTATGTATAAACTAGCTGTGCCCGCGTTTATGGTTACTGGCCTATAGCCTCGATAAATAAGCTATCCAAAACAAAAAGATTTTTTCAATTCGAACCAGTGGTTCCTGAGATTAACGCGTTCAACCAAACAAATAAACTCGTCACCTTTATAATATTAGTAGATATAGGTACCTATAATAATTGTGTTATTTTATTACACATAAATTTTCTTAAATATTTTCTTTATTCAGCATAAAAGAGTTATATGTGAGGGCTTTTTGTAAGAGCTATAAATTACTTTATTTTTTGTGTCTTACTCTCTGTAGGTACCTATGTTTGTACGCGCATCATGCAATAACTAATTACTGCATGAAATTGAATGCGGTTTTCTTAGTTGCTGAAAACTATTATTATCTTTTTATATTGCTAAAAGTCTAACTTAAAATGCCGTGCATTTTTTATCCTTATACGTCGCCTAGAAGTTTATTAATAAGAAAGAAAATACAGATTCTTCTTCTCTCTTAGCCTTTATTATTCCCAAGTCACTTGGGGTCGGCTTTTCTAGTCTAACCGGATTTGACTGGATATCAGTTTTTACACGGAGCGGCTGCCACCTGACCTCCGCAACACGAAGGCTAAAGATACCCTTAGGCTAGACCAGTGTCAGGATATTAGAGGGTACTGACTTTCCCAATAACGACTGCCATAGATGTTCATGGCAGCCGGGGCCGACGGCTTAACGTGCTCTCCGAAGCACGGAGCAGGCGATAATTGTCAATCAATACGCACATAATTTCGAAAAGTCATATAACTTCCGAAAGTCAGAGGTGCGCGACGTGGGTTCGAACCCGAGACCCTCTGTATTGCAGTCTGTTGGTCTTCCCACTGAGCTATCGCTGCTCAGAAAATACAGTAAGAATAAAGAAAATACAGATATCTACATTAAAATACAGGTACCTATTTCCAAATTACGCATATAAAATAATGCTTAATAGATATTTTATTTACGATTTTTATTCTATGTTAGATTGTCATTTAAACGGAAGGTTTTCATTTTGGTATCGTGTTTGTAAAGCATTCATTATTTGTATTAAAAAGTACATGTGAGCAGAAAATGTAGATTTAATAATATCAATTTAATGTTAATCTTATAGTATTCAATATAAAAACCACGGCTTATAAGTTACTTAGTTTAGATCGTAATCAGCTTAGTCAGCCATTACAACATGGCCGAAATGTCAAGCAATCAAATATAAATAAATTGGACGATAATTCTAGCTTTATTCTTCACGCAATTGTATAAATCTATAGCTACTAATACTATAAATATTGAAGTTTGTTTTTATGTAGAGTATTATCTGGAAGTACTGCTACGACAACAAAATTATTTTGCTATATAGAGAATTACATGATCTTACGTAAAAAAAATCGGTTCAGTAGTTTAGGCGCTACGGTGGAATATACAAATATACATACACAAACTGCCAAAAATAGGCTTTTTATGATATACTAGATTTTGCCCGTGTCTTCATTCGTGTTAATTTAAATTTTATCATTAAATATCATCACGTTATATTCCTCGGAAACAGTAATTTTTCTGAATGAAACGCATCCTGTGTTCTGTGTTGTACCACTGATAACGTGTATGCGAAATTTCATAATGATCGGTCGAGTAGTGAAGCGTAAAAAACAAAGGAAAAAGCTTCTATTCGCATTTATAATATTAGTTCAGATTATCCTAAGGTCGTGGGTTGAGAGGTCTAGCTTTTTCTGTGACTTCGTTTACGTTAAATAATGAATACTAAATATAAAAACCGTGCATTTCTTAACGTTTGATACAGGGATAGATATATCAACAAAAAACTAATTGGAATTATTATCAATATAAAATTATTTTTTAGATGTATCCAGCCGTAATAAAATAATTGAATCAAGGTTTAAACAGAACTATCGTTTAGTAGCTGAGATTTTGGCTATAATCAAGTCAAAGAAATAAGTAGTTAAACATTAAAATTATTTGTAACAATATTTTATGAATGAAAATGTGTATTTACTGTTTTAGAGTAGTATATTCTAATTAAATTAATAATCCTTCAACTATTACTGCAGTAAACGATTAGGATTTTTTATTGACTTATATTGAAGACAGTCTGCGATTTCTTACACGCGGCAGTGAATCATCAACCTTGCTTAATTTACTTTTAATTTAACATATGTTTTTACTAATCAAGCATTTTAAATGAGACACGAAATGTCAGCCTACGCCTATTTAAACATCATATAAAGTCTCATACAAAGCCTCATTCAAATTGGAGCAGTCGTTGTGGAGATAAGCGCGCACAAACGCACAGACAAACAAATATACAATCTTCTATTATATGTATAGATCTCATCACCCTTGTATATTCTAAAAGAGTTAGTACTGTGGTGCTTCGTATACATTAAGCACGTTTAGGTCTAAAGTAATAACAAGCGAGCCTCCTGCCATCTATCGGACTAAATCTCAGGTTCCGTACTGTTACTACTACATGCTTAAAGCTTTTATTAAAAAAAGACTGTCGCTTTTGAATGCATTCCTGTGTCGCGGGAGACGTTACAAACATTCAAACAACGGACACAAAGAAAACAAAGACTCGAAACAACCATTTGTGGATCAAACAATTTTTTGTCTCGTATAGGGATCGAACCCACAACTACTGTTTGTAATTAAGTGCTTAGTAGTCATGATCATAGTTTAATTACACATATAATATGATGACAAACAATAATTTAAATGAAGGTAGATCACAGTCGTACTTTTTCTTAAAACCTGGGTTCTTGCTGAAATTAATGCAGCTTTTTTAAGACGTTACACCATTTTGTATAAGGATAGGAGAAAATTAAATGTATTTTGCTAGAAGCTACATTATGGATTGATATAGTTGACATAGATTTAGTCTCACACACAGCGTCGGGGAAGATACAATATAAGGACATACAAAATCTTACAATGAGAATTTAAAATACATAAATTATAGGACCTGAATTATTACATTTGCTATTTCTATTCTCAAAAATACAAGTCACTCTAACCAGAATATTTAAATATGAATAATAACATAAAATATTGCGTTAGCAAATATTTTAAATAAGGTACATAAATACTTGTCAACGAACTAAATATAGACATCATGGGTGCCGGCAGTGGGGTCCAAGAGGGTGCACTTGCACCTCCCTGTCAGGAAAGAAAATACATAGACAAATTCCTTTTTTTCGAATAGCGAATTGTATTCAATCAAATACCCGCGCGATTTGAATTTGACATAACATTTATCTACATAATATACATGTTTAATTCTATATTTTATATCAGATAATAGTATAATCTGTAGATGCAGATGCTTCTTCCTAAAACTAATCCTAGCGGCGTCCATGATAGAAATATTATTACATAGAGCTGTTTTTAGACATAAGTAACTTATTTACATTAGGCGAACCTATGTGTCGCGGGGGACTTAACAAACATTTAAACAACAGACACAAAAATTAGGAACTCCAGCACAAATAACCGATTTATAATTATAATAATTACTTAAAGGATTCCGAATTATAATTTAAAAGTCATATCCGTTATATTATTTTAGGCAGATTAGATGGCATACCCACTTGGTGATAGCAGTTACGGTTAATAATCCTGATATTGTAAGCTAGGTCACTAACAACTGGTGTGTTGCTAACCTTTCTAAGGAAGAGTCACTATGTTGCTTAGAATAGAAGACGAAGATACTGATTACCTAAGCAAACATCGCCTATTCAAACCTATTTGGAAAATGCATTGAAGAAATTAGATAGATTCTTCGATTCGAAGAAAATCTAAGTTTAAACGACGATCCCGTTGTGATTTATCTGTAAGTATATAATATGCCGTTTTAAATTCTCGTAAATTTTCATTTTTTTCAAAGACATCTCTCGTAGTTATTGTGCTTATATGCAGTGTAGTAGCACAAAGTGTTGTAGGCCAATTTCTTTTTCTGCGTGGTGTTCAAAACCAGAACCCACGGTGAACAGGTATTGACAACCAAAATGACTACACCGTCCGTGCAATCATATCTCTGTATATTTAAATAGATATTCAGACGTATCTGATTAGACTACAATAGGTATATGCTTGAATATAATAAGGCGGATAGGCAGTAGGCGGAATAATATTATCACTATTGTATTATAATGTTTTGTAATGAATATACATGTGTTAAAGATTATAAGAGTGCTCCATATTGTTAAAACACATACATGGCTATACAGATTAAGGCCTTTACCTTTGTATCTTTATAATCATGTATGCCTTTGTATGTATATCTTGTATATCTTGGAATGGGAAGGCAGTCGTGTTTGACAATGACACTTGCCAATATGGTTGGCTAGGTACAGAGTTTCAAGTTTCTTTTTCGTGTCAATCACGTCTTAAGCTAAATAACATAATCAGAGTATATATCATAATCATAACATCTTTGTTTTGGGGTAATAAGGCTATCATTTAAATAAATATGATGATAATGTCCTCCAGACCGAATTTTGGCCACGGCGGCCAATCTTAACAGAGACTGGGCATCTGCGCAGAAGATATTATAGTGCACAAGTATGTGCGCAAACACAAGTGCACTCTCTGTTCCCTGACCCTCATGATCCGACACGACCGGAGAGAGATCAGACGTAGGACCAACGGATTTACGTGTTTTCCGAGGCACAGGGGTGTCTAATACCGCCAACTTCCTAACTCCGGGCTCGTAATGAGATTTTTAAACAGAAAACCCCAATAAATTTTTGTTGGCCCGACCCGGGATTCGAACCCGAGACCTCATGCACAGCAGTCGCATTCAATACCGCTGCGCCACCGAGGCAGTTAAAATATGATAATATATTTTAGGCAGCCTTATTCTAGTTTATTTTACGACTTTGATTTATTGCACATCAGGTTCGGGAAACTGTCAAGATATCGGTTTCCAGAAACGCATATTGTAAATAAGTTACAAGAGATTTAGTAATTTCAATATCAGTTTTGTAAAGTAGGTATTCTAAAGAAGTATTGTGTATACGGTAGTGATGCTATAGAATATTGCAGATACATAACCTGGTATTTATAAGATGGCGATGTTTTGTGTACATATCTTTTCCCTTTCTAATTCTCCGCAAGTCGCAAACGCCCCAATGATACTTCTAGTGTAACAAGTTACGGTAACCGCTTACCATTAGAAGTTTACCGTAAAAATCCGTGTAAAACCTACAAAAAGTACTCAATTTACTAATTAGCCGTTTCTACAGAATAACTGAACAAAAGAAATGGATTTTCCATGAAATTGAACTGTCTCTTTATACAAAAAGACTCGTAAATCTATTACAATTCTTTGTTGTCTGTCATTTGATTAAATTCGTCTGCGAATCCTAGTTAATGGAAAGCATTGATTTTCGCGTAAATCATTTAGATTAAGATTCAATTACTAAGAAATACAGAGTTGATGGATTATCAAGTCTTTGGTTCTTATCTCATTTCTTTCAGACAGTAAGTCTGATAAGCATTAAGTATTGCCTTCTATGCTAAGAAACGATTAAAATACGTTATTTCAATACCTTAAATTGAATTATACTTATCTTATATATATATAGTTTAACATTCCCTAGTATTGTCTGAGTATTTCACAGTTTAAAGGTTATAAAACCGGAATATATAGACATGTCTAAAGGCAAAAGTAATATATCAGTACTCTTATAATAATCTGTTATATTCATTTAGTTTTTCACGTGACTGACCATGTCTGCATATCCAACAAATATAGTTTTTGATTAGTAATGTATTTTACGCTCTCAGAAGCTAAATCTGTTACTATAAAATACATCTAGTCGTTTAGATGAATGTTTAAGATTTAGGATTTGCCTCGATCATAGTTGCCTATACCTACGGTCTAAAAGTTTTAGGCGCTGGAAGCCTGATAAATCTTGTTATTGCATCGATAACTATCAGACGGTTCTCTATTGTATTACCTAACTTTTTTATCCATAATCCCAAATGCCATATTTTTTGTCCTAATCATCATTAGTCCGAATGATAACTTACCCGAACTTTATGACACATAATATCACGGGCCATAAAATTGAAAACCCTAAATACAATTTGCAAAAGACTTAAAACCTTTTTCAATAAAAGTTATAAGTAATCAATTCAAATTATTTAATGTTTATATAACCTAATAATGATTTTAAAACTAATTTGTATTACAAAACTTGGCTTTTGTCACGGCTCCGGCGCTGCGGGTCTCAGGCGGTTCCACGCGTGCTAATCGTCGCAGACGGCTTTCGCTCACCACCGCGGCTTCGGCTTGCTCAGCCGCGGCGGCGCGCGGCGTTTGGCTTGCAGGCTCCTGCTCCTTATCCCGCGGGCCGACTCGCTCCTACGCGCCTACGCGATTCTAAATTACACTCTAGAGGTAGTGCAGACAAGACTGCATAGAGTCGGATTCACGTGATTCGTGTCTGTCACTACAACCAAATTTCATGCAAATATTTTTGGGCGAACATTTTTATTATAAATGAACATTCAGAATAATACACATTATATAATACAATATTTAGGACATATAACTTTATTTCATGCAAAATTAGGAGATTTAATTATTATAGTGCTCGATATTATGACAGAATAGTTTTAGAAGTAAAGATAATAATGTAATACAAAATTTCGAATTTTTGAACATTATGGTTACTGAAGTTTATAGTAAACGTCTTATCACGTTTAATAACGATAATGGTTTTCGGACAAACAATTTTAGGAGAAGAAAGGGAGTACCCTATCAAACAGATAGTTATCGCTAAAATATCCAATCTTGTGAAAGATTTACGATGTACGTAAGCCTTGTTATAGATCTACCCAAAACTAATAACTTCCCACTAAGCAGCGAAAATGTCTCACGTTGTATCAAAATTTAAACTGCCTACTTTATTCTCTTTCGAGATTCTACTTAGCATGAAAAATGATAATCAATAAATTTCTTAACATACTTGAAAAATTGCTTTAAAGATTAAAAACATATTAATCTTACCTAGACATTTCTGAACGAAACTAGAAATGTCATTTATCTTCTCAGATTTTATTACTAAAATCTAATTTATGTCTGTTGTTTTTCCTAGACAGTAAATAGTCATAATACCGACATATAGACAAGTTAATGTTATCAATCAATAAACATTAGTTTTATGTTAAGATATTCATTTTAATCTATCTACTGCTGGCAAACCAGACATGATAGGAAACTTCACGCAAAATTTTTATAATTTTAGTCTATTAGTTATATCACCCAAACACTAAAACATAAAGGTTTTTTTAAATATAAATAATAATAAATAAAATAGATGCGTTTGAAATCTGGTATTAGGGGTGGTTGCCAAATGACAGCCAAAGAATGCACGATACAAACTATGACGTAATATTTAACCGCACTTGTGCAAGAAAGATAGCGAGACTCCCCCATTATGACACTTTTTCTTATATCCAAATTACAAATATTTCTATCCCTTGTTTTTTAAATTAATTAAATACTAACTACTATTGAAAAGTTATTGTGTCAGGACGCCGGCGGATTGCCGCACACAAGACGTTAATCCAATACGTATGATTCTCTTTATTACTCTCTGTTGTTAACTATTATAAACAATGAAAATAGACTTCCAGCGATCATTTGATTTACTTTTAAACATCTAGACACCCCGATAATTTTAGGAGATACTTTAAGCCTATGGCTTCTTACTAGACCAAGGGTATCATTTCCGCGATGTCGACTTTGCCGCATAGATTGTTTTACTTCTGGTCCACTGTTTTAATATTTGTACAGCTTACAATATAAGGATAAACCCAAAAATAGGAAGTTTTATTATAAAAATAAATTGCGTGGCATTTATTATTATTGAAACAACAGGTAAAGGCAACGTTTAGATTTGTCATAATCTTCAGTGGATATTTTTTGCTGTACATTATAGAACCTCTCTCTCTCTCTCTTGCTGGCTATTTATACCACATGGTGGTCAACGTTCTTTGTTTGTACTTCCACTTCGTCCTATCCTTGACGTTACCTTAAGAAGCATTACATGCCTTCATGTGTCTGCGCCACCCATCTGTCCACGGGGTCTTGGGCTTTCCACTAACTCTTGTTCCGAGGATGAACAGTTCTGGTGCCTGGTTGCCGTAATATACTGGCATCTGTGGCTTTTGAGATACTGCGCAGTTTGTTCTGTCATATTTGAATACAAATACAAGACTAAAGCTATGCCTCACTGTTCTCATGGCATATGCTTGAGCCTGTATTTGCGATTTATCGGATTCGATTCATTGTCGTGGCAAAATGTTATCGCTATAAGGATTTTTTAAGTAGTGGCAACGCGTCTAAAATGTAGTTAACGGCAGAAGACTGCCCCTTTTATTCTCAAACTAGATGTGCCCGCGGTTTCACCCGCGTTTATAATTACTGCGCCGCCCCCTTGGGCCGCAGCGTGATGTTATGTAGCCTATAACCTTCCTCAGTAAATAGGCTATCCAACACTAAAATAATTCTTCAAATCGAACCAGTAGTTTCTGATATTAGCGCGTTCAAACAAACAAATAAGCGAACTCTTCAGTTTTATTATATTAGTATAGATGCGGCCTAAAATATAGGTCTTATACATCTCTGCCTACCCCTCAAGTGTACTAGTAAGACAAAGATGCCTAGTTAAGTACCTACATGCTGCAATAAAACTTTCGTGCCACTGTTCGCAGTAATTGCAGAGTAGGCATTATTGTGCTGTCACATGTCAATCATTTGGCTTCGACATCGAATGGATACAGACCTCGATACACGAACATAGACAATATTATCTATGTGTGTTAGCTATAATTGAGTTGTAGCATGCGATTGTGAAGGATACTAGTTGTTTTTTTAATGTTTTGTTTTAGTTGATTTGATGCGTAGTATTACTAAAGGCGTGCATCTGCTGATAGGTGATTTGATTCCTGGGTAGAGTTATCAGTAGAGTCTTTATCGGAATAATGTATTATTTTTTAATTGGTAATCTTTTTAACCCATCGAGAATTGTAATTCCTCAAAAACACAGTAAACATCTGTGATGACTCGTTGATTTCAGTTGTCGTTTTACTATTGCCAGTGTGTCAAGGTTTTATTAGATTGGAGAAAAATAAATGTTGTCGGTTTTACACGTAACAAAGTTTGTGTGATGCACAAATCATTGTTTCGAGTCTGGATGTTTATTGTATCTATTGTTGGTAGTTGAAACGTTTCTAAAATGCTCTTTCATACTGAAATTATTTGTACTACAGGAGTTGACTATTTAAAAGTCAGCAAATTCAAATCTCTGTTTAGCCATTCATTGATATACAGGCGAAGTCTAATATAAATAAATCTGTGCACAAATATAGAAATGAGTTAACAGATGTATTTCGTATATTATTATGCTTATCACGTATGCGTTCTGCTAGCTGTATTTGTATAAAAACCTGCTTTAATTAACGAAATGTAGGCGATATTTAAATACCGACGGTATGACTGAGAATTCGTCATTGCTCAATTAAAGAAAATGATTAATAAATGAAAATATCTGTTCTTTAATTTCTAAGATACGTCACTTCTAAAATACAAGTAAATATTCGACAGAGATTTTTTGTTATAAATGAATTAGGTATATCGGTCTCAGTCCTTACTCCCTTGGGTAGGAACATAGAGCGAGAGACCTAGTAAAAGGGTAGAGAATAAATATTTATCACTAAGTTTAAAAATATCCGCCATTGGGTTAATTTTTCCACGGGTAGATGGCGTGGCGTTAACGTCATTTTCTGACATGCACTTCACCCTATACAACGTTTGCTCGGCAAAATAGAGAAGTAGTTAAAATACTGTTTTAGAAGAAATGGTTACACCTATAATGTTTGTTCACCTTAATATCTTGAAAAGAAAATAGTCTGTCAATCCATTTGACAAATTCGATATTAATCTTGTTACAACTCTTGCGAAGCACGAAACGGTATTGTTCTTATTCGTAGTGACTATTCGTAAAATGGTTTGTCACACTAACATACATAGAAGTAACGTATTATTCTTAATTTAAACTCTTTATGTGAAATGGTCTGCTTGAATATATTTATAATTCGAAAGAAATAATTTTTATCTAGCAACATTGACACTTCAAATACCTAAAAGTTTGAAATTCGAATAGTCGGTTTTGTCAATCTTTATTGTTAACGGTTAGGACGTTTAGATCACAAGTTTTGAGACACGGATTTTGAGAAATTAAACGAAACAGTTAGGATAAGTAAGATGCGCAAATTAATACGTTGTGTAATAAAATCCAATTACAGTTAAATAGTTTTATATTTATAGACTGTCATCCACATGCAATGCATACCAACGGAACGTTCTTATCCGTTTGCTAGTAATCCATAGATAAATTACCTTAGCTAAATTTAATCGCAATAGTATTTATTTCGAATTCTCTATTCGAAATAAATACTATTGCGATTAAATTGTGATGAAATATGTTGGTTGTGTTTGTACTGGTTGGCAAGAACTTTCAGACTGTCCAAGCTATGATGATTATTCGCGTCAGTAGTATAGTGTTTTCTCTTTGTTATGTATCGAAATTTCCTCCCAAAGAAAGAGACCAACATTGTTTAGTTATAGCGATATCAAACAACGATTTAGCGAGTAAAATAACGGTTATAATAATTCCGATTATTCATTATAAACTTTTAGGTATGCCTACACCTAAAAATTTTAGTTTTTACATTCTTAAATGAAATAGCATCAATACACTTCATTTTCATGGGCTTTCATTCTGTAGGCACGTCAATAGTAATATCTTTAACTTTTTATGACACAAAAGGACATCTAAACTTATATTTTATTTATTATTGTTGTATGATTTTTAAACTCTAAGATAATGTGTGCGGTGTTATTTTTACATGGCTGTTTTGTTGAATCAGTGTCAAGTATTAATCATATGTCATAATGTTTAATAATATGTGATTATCGCGTGACATTATCATTTTTAAAGTGGCACAGACAATACAATGTGAATAAGGCATTCGTGCGCGTGCACAAATGGCAATTAAAAATGTTATTGCCAACCCGTAAATATTTTTGTTATAAATAATTACACTTTGCATATCTTTAAACAATTAATATCGTTCCTATTGGTAATGTTATTATTGTGCATTAATACCATATTTATGTAGTTATATGTACCCGTATCGCTTTTTATTATGGCAAGGTTAGCTTCACGGTCACAAGGACATAACAGATGTATTAGAATTATTACAAAATGGTAAAAATTGAGAGAAAAGGAATTGTAACTGCGATCTCGGTAATCTGTGCTTACTAACGATCTCATGACAACTCAAATAATCGAAACTGTAAGTTTTAATCCTGATTCATGATTATAGTGTTCCACTTTTTATATTTTAATTAGACGATTAAAATATAGAAAGTCTGTATGTATCATATTAAGTAAACAAGTTGTGTACTATGTGAAGTAATTAAGGCTTTGTAGAAAATAAAACACGCTACTGTATGAAAATTAAACTATTATAAAATATACTATTTTAAAAGGGCACCTGTCAAATGGGAACAGCGGCGTTCTAAATGTAAATATTTTATTTCTCTATTCGCTAACATGCACTGTATACATTTTAACAAAGATAAGGTTGTAATTCAGCAATTCAAATTAGGAATATATTTTCAACCGTCGAATAAAACCTCTTACAGCATTTCTCTACCATCCAAGCTAGATAAAAAACTGTTTTTTACCTTTTTAACTGGCAACATTTTACAGTTGTATTCTTTTGTAAATTGCCCGCTCCTGCGCCCGCGGGTTAGGTTAGTTAGCAGTAGGTGGAAACTTTGTAAAAATGTATCATATAAATAAACAAATGCAAATTGTAAATACGATATCGACTTACATTACAGTCATTAAATTAAAATTGTTAATAAAATTATATTCGTAAACAAATTACTTTGTATTATTTAAAAACTACCAACAACTTCGAAAGCTATCAAAATGATTGCATCGTATTTGTAGATTGTGATTCGTAAAATATCACAAAGCTATATCAACATGTGTATTTTCTTTCTGATAAAGTCTCGCTTTTACTGTAAGCGAAATATCGCTTGATAATGTTTCAGCCAGGCTCACTGGACCACGCATAACTGGAAAAGTTTAGACAACTTACTATTTAAAATTTTATTGCATTCCATATTGTTTCAAAAAAGCGGACTTTACGGGTTTTCTGGCACTTATGCCCAGATGAGATCATACTTAATAGTAAGTATAAAAAATTTACTCTAATTTTAAATAATTTGATGAACATAGCATATTTCTAATATCTTTTATTTAAGAAAATTTTATTATTCGTAATTTAATAGAATTGACGCCCTACTAAATAAAATCGGTTAAATTGTATGGGAACGCATAGGTATGTATCACTTATCTTCTTTTTAGTTAGTAGACAGCAGAAATATTACCTAGACCAGGGGTCCCAATGTTTTTTATTCCGTGGCGCACATACATTTTTACTATTTTGTGTCGGCGCCCTTACCTATATAGCTGGTCGAAATATATAGGTACAATAATACTAGAATATCCAAATTTTTAAGCTAAACTATTTATTTTAAGAATATAATGGTAAAGAGAATCCATTCACGGCGCCGTTCTTCACTTTCTACGGTGCACCACACTCTGGGAAACCCTGAACTAGACTCTTATTTATATCGGTCGGCCTTGCTAATGAATTAGGTAGACAGAGATATCTTAGACCCATATTTCGTCAGCTGTTTTAGTTCCACTTAACAACGGTCTAGCTTATTGTTGATTCCAGACTATGTCATTATCTTCAACATTACCAGCCATTTAGTGTTTTTTGTGGCGAAACGCATCTGATGTATACCCCTCGCCACAAAGGGAGGCGAGAGGGTTATGTCCGGCTCTCCCGTACTTTGGGCCTACGGACCAAAACCCCACGGTGTGCCAACTCGCTGCATTGTATAGTGGGTGGGTCGCTGGAAACGACACTAATCCGCGACGTCATTCACAGCCTGGCTTAACCCACTGTTGGATATAAGACTCACTTCGTTTGTGCTACTCTCTCCAATCCTGTGTCCATCTCATTCATGTTCGGCCTAGAATCGCAACTATGTTATCCGCTCTTCTTGCCGGCGGGCAAGCGTCTGTCCTTGGGCGCCATTCGGTCATGGTCTTGCTCTACCTGCCGTCACCAATTCTTGCAAAACGTGACTAAATATTACTGAGAATATCTTGGCAGAAAAATCCAATAACACATCGCTCGATCTACGCCCACATTGCAAACAAAAACGTACCTAAGCCGGACAACATATGTTACGGGCTCTACGTTATAATTTTATTAAATTATTGACTATAAATAAATTATTATAAGCATGAGAACTGAACTCGAGCCCTCATCGCACAGCAGTCCTAAGCACTACCACTGCGTTACCGAAACAGTGCAATATATACAGATTGTGGCGTAATTAATGGATAACCCTGACACTGTTGACTGGCCAGATTATCATCTATCATTTACCCCACTTATATCACTATATGCCCATGGATAACCAAATTATTGATATTTTTGATATTTTAAATAAAAATCGTACTTACTCATACAAAATCAGCTGCCATTTCTACAATTGGCGACATTTTCTCGTTCTGTTTTTTTATGTCACTCCTGAATATTTGTATCATCAGACCAGTATCAAGTTTTTTTGTTACAATCTAAGACAACTTTGCAAAAATACTTATTCTCAAATCTTAACATGTTTTCTAGGGAATCAAGCATTTTTAGACACTTCTATCGAAACAAAATTTCCATGGGCATATGGTGATATAAGTGGGGTAAATGATAGATGATAATCTGTCCAGTCGACAGTTTCAGAGTTATCTATTATTTACGCCACAACCTGTATAGTAAATTTCTATATACAGGATGTGGCGTATATTTTTTGACTACTACTATGTCTTGCCTATAGGTAGGTAGGCAGGTAGGTACTTAAAGTTTGTTTAGTTTAAGACGGATATGATACCTACTTAATAGGTATGATTTATGAATGTGGGTGTTGTGTGGGTTTGTGGGCGTTATATATCCGTTGACCATTCTATATTGATATTATAATCGTATGATGTCACTCTCAACTTACGGGATATGCATCTAGCATATATTATCTAGTGTTTTGGTCTAGTTACATAGAAAGTCTCCCAAAAGACGGTATATTATATTCACCAGCTCTTAGGTATGGTTGAAGTTCCACGTTGTAGGAGCCGAGTTCACTGCTGTTTACTGGGCAAAGTACCAGACACCGTGCTGTAGCTGAGAACTACTTGAAAGAAAATTTCCAATCACTCTTTACCCGGACCGGGATTTTCCAATTCGAGGCCTCATACAGAGCAGTTCCATTAATTTGATAGGATATGAAATCGGTCTTTAATGCCGTAGGAGTACGATTGACCAAAAATGTGGTCTATCACCCTACAGTTGAAGTTAATTTTAACGTCATGAAACAACAAGGTCTTTTTTTTCTTGCAATAATATTATGACCATTGCTCTCTTTATCATTTATTATATTTACGTGATGCCATGTGTCAAGTTTGTTATCACAGCTAACAACAATTTACTTCCTTTACTCGCCTCCGTTAGAAAAGTCAAACTTAGAGGTAATTACATCTCATGAAAATAGATAACTTTCTTGACCGACTGTAACAAATTTACGGTATTGAATGCTTGAGAAGGCCCGAGTTGCATACCCGAATCATCTGCAATTTCCAATCAGAAGCAACTTATGATCAAAGATTTAAATTATAAACGTACCCTCATCGCACTTAGATCGTACGAAAATCTCTGTTTGCATATTATATTCTTTCAACACTGTCTATACTAATAACACAATCAGTTTTATATACCTATTCTTATTTTTATATGTACCAATCTTGGTTCTGGAACTTATCGCTATGAAATCTACTTATAGCAATAATTTTAAAAACAAAATAATTAATCTTTATTTACGTTATGGAGGGTAGAGGTAAGGAGAGTCATCTCATATGGTCGAAAATTTAAAAAAGTGTCCACCTGTTAGCTATAAATAACAGTTCAAAAACCTTCCAGAATGGCGCTGGTGTAGACAAAAGGTATGGTATGAATGTAGCAATTGTAAACGAATTGAAGTATGCCGAGTTAAAAAAATTAATATTATTGTCGACTAAAGTAGTTACTTATTGAAAATTTCAACTACTTGCGTAGTACAAACTAATGTAGTAAATATAACCTTAAAGAATTATTATAAGAAAACGTGTAGCTAGTGATTTTATTTCGTGAACTGTGAATAGTACGTTTATTGATTTTTATCATTTAATTTTATGAAAAAGATTTTCTTTCCTTGTTTATTTTCAATCCTACTCTAATAATATTTGGCGCTTTCTTTAAAATTTACCCTGATGCTAATGTGGCGCCACCCTAATTTAATGCATTTTGACGGACACTTTTTTATGTACACCGATGATTCTCCTTACCTCTACCCTCCATAATTTACGTACCTAATTCATCCTTAAAACCATAGAGCAAAATATTTCATGTCATACGACAGATTATAAATGTATAATTTTAAGTAATTCGCAACGAGCCGTACAATTTATATTGTGTCTAATTAACTTTATTATGTAGCGCTGTGTATTTCACTTTAATTGAATGTTTCCGAACGACGGCGACGCAGGTGCACATCTATTTGTAAACGATGCGTTTTATTTCTAGTTTTTATATTAATCCTTATTAAATTTAACATTACACGCAGAATTGAAAATATGTTTATATTTTAGTTATAACGTAAATAATGTTTATTTGTACGGTGAGCTGCAATATTACTTATAATATTGGTTCTAAAGACACTTTAGATATATATAGTCGTGAGTTTATGTACGTTGTTTATTTGTTTGCTTTGTGAATGTCTTGTTATTGCCGGGGCATAAGTATGTGTTTATATTAGCGGCTGATAGGTTTGATTCTCGGCTCGGATATAGAACTAGTGGGTTTTTTTAGAAAAAACATACGGCATTAGGCTTGGCGTCAGTTACATGGAATATAGATATAATAATAATATAATATAATATTTTATTACATACACACAACACCGTCTAGCCCAAACTAAGCAGAGCTTGTACTATGGGTACTAGACAATGGATTATACTTATATATTTGGTTTTATTAATACGTACATATTATACATAGAAACACCCAGACCAAGACAAACATCCATGTTCATGTCCACAAATGTTTGACTTGTGCGGGAATCGAGCCCGCGACCTCAGGCGTGGCAGTCGGTTACACTAACCACTACGCCATCGAGACTAACTCTTAAGACTTTGTCTGCCACAAGAACTGAATACGAGACTGCACATCCTTCGAATTACTAGAATATTTTCAAATAATTTAGTAGACAAAACAATATTAAAACTTAAGAATACGTTGTTTGATAAAGCGATAGTTTATTTGACTATTTCTAATGTACCTATTTGTTCTCTATAGTCAATGACAAACTATAGACACAAAGAATACCCAGTTTCGGTACAACTAGGGATTTATTAAGCACACAAATTTTTGTCCCGTACGGGGATTGAGACCACAACACTCAGCGCAATGGCAGTGAGAAAACAATCAATTCAATTCAAAGCATTTATTTGCTCAAAAAGGCTTGCTTCTACATAGTACCTACTAATATATTTCGAATCACTAATATATTATCTCAAATCTTAATATAATTAGTACCGCCATATAACGCCCAGTAGCGCGCTGTTACATGTACATATGTGATGTTAACTTGTATTAAGAGATTTCGCTGATAGTTAAGTTTTTAAATAAGTTGCTTTAATGAACTCGGGACGTGTGTCTTAAAGGTTAAATATCTTCGCCATATCTAGCCGACTCGTTATTATAAATAAATAATGCGTCGGTTTGTTTATTTAATGATATTTTTGTGGTGAATCTTCTTTGGGAACGGAGATGTAACGTTTAGGTTACGCGTTGCGTTTTATATGTATCATCTATTCACGAGCTGACACGCGCCACTTTCTCTGCTTCACATAAGGGAATTTTATCCGTTTTCCGCAACATTTTTCATTGGTGATCCGTTTCTATTGGTCGTAGCGAGATGTTATATAGCCTATAGCTTTCCTCGATAAATGGGCTAACCAAAACTAAAATAATTTTCAATTCGAACCAGTAGTTTCTGAGATTACCACGATCAACCAAACAAACAAACTTTTCAGCTTTATAACATAAGTATAGATAATGCGTCGGTTTGTTTGTTTAATGATATTTCTGTAATGAAACTTCTTTGGAAACGTAGATATAACGTTAAGGCTACGCGTTACGTTTCTTGTATATTATAACTAGTCCGAGTTGGATAGTTTTTGTACCTTCGTTTGAATATTTGCAAAGTTCCCCACAACACAGCTATTCCTAGAGCTGGATTTGTCTTAAAAAATATATACATAGTTGGTGAGAAAAGAGTAGGTAGGTTTCATTAATAGCTTTATTTTTACACTATCAAAGCAGCTTATCGCCTGATGGTAAGCGATTACCACAGTCTATGATATAATCGAGGCTACCATCAAATTTTATTAAATGCTTGGGTATGTTCAGTAATAGTTCATGGAGAAATGGTTGCAGCACCTTACAGCTCTTATGATTTGTAAACAAAAACTTGACGATTAAAAAGAGTGACCATGAGTTTCTTGCCCGTTCTTCTCATGAGCCCTACACCCTTGCTTTGCTGAACGTGGCAGTAAATGTAAATTCGCAGAAAAAATTAGTGTATCTTGGCATTCATAAGTGTTACCTTGCAGCCTAATCTGAATAAATTTATTTTGAATTTGAATTTGAAGTTGAATCAGAGCTATTACTCATGTTGTCGATCTTAGAGAAAAGACTAATCTTTCAAGGGCTGGTATCGAGAAACAATGCAAAAAGCATTGTGGCAACTGGCCTTCAGAGACCGAGTATTAGCCAAGTTGTTTCATATCTATTAAGACATAGGATTCAATGTTTCGCCAGCTATGGCTTTTATGGTCCATATGAGCTGATCCGCGCAACTTCATCTGCGTCACATAAGAGATTTTCCCGTTTTAGCAACATGTTTCATTGATGATCCGCTCCTATTTTGGTTGTAGCGTGACGTTGTGTAGCTTATAACCGTCCTCGATAAATTTGCTATCCAACTCTAAAACAATTCGAACCAGTAGTTCCTGAGAATAGCGCGTTCAACCAAACAAATAATCAAACAAACTCTTCAGCTTTATAATATTAGTATAGATAATACCGGACGAGCCTATCGTCGTCTACGAAGCACAGTTCCAAGCCCTGTGCTGCTATTTTTTGACAGGAATAGAAACACGATAATACTTAGCCCGTAACAGGAATCGAATCCAAGACTTTATACAAAGCAGTCATATTTACAAACGCTCCGCCACCAAGGCGTTATAGTATACTTACTGTTATTCTTATTAACGCTTCTAGGATATGCGACAGTTCACGTTATTTACAATGTAGCGATCGCACGCCTTAATAGAACGGATATAACTAGATGCCTTAATCATTGGCCTACCATTAGCTATCTACATGTATGATCTGATTCTAGCTAGATCGAGTCAAACTCCCACGGAATCATTTTATGCAAATCATTCTTTCAACCATGCGGAGGCAAAACCATCCATCTTGTTCTTTTTTCAAACTTCCCGATCGGTATAACAACATGACTGCCACCCCTTATAAGCCGGGGCATTCATTAACCTTGAATTCCGAACGGTTCAATAGATAGTCAACAGAAAACGATTATCGCAGTATTTTTTAATTACTTAATTATTATACTATTATGGACAATAAACTTTATCAATGGTTTATAGAAATTTAATTAGGTAGGTGTCTAGCGATTCCGGGGGGTTTTGAATACCGTTTTTTTATCTGTGCTACTTAAAATGGCGATGCGGATTTGTGTCATGAGAGAGATCATAATAATTTAATTGTCATAAATCGGTTTCTATGTATAATGTAATAAAGGAAACTTTTATTCTGTGTTATGATAGGAACTATTAATTGAAATTAAACTGCTATATACGAATTTTATCGCGTTGTTTATTTGACACTTTATGACATAATTTTGAAAATTATTACACTACTACTACTATTAAACTTTACTAATTTTTAAGCTAATTAAATTATTATTGAAACTATTAAAACTATTTAGATTTAATTTAATTTTACACTTTCCCCGACGTTACGGTTGCTTTTCAGCAGCTATGCCATCCCCGTGGCCATGGCTGCTGAAAGGTCTCCCCGTGTACTATGGCTGCTGAAAGGTCTCCCCGTGACCATAAAATTAAATTAAATCTAAATAGTTTTAATAGTAAAGTTTAATAGTAGTAGCAGTGTAACAATTTTCAAAATTATGTAATAAAATGTCAAATAAACAACGCGATAAAATCCGTATATTAGTAGTTTAATTTCAATGAATAATATTCGCGTAAACACAAGACAATATTATACAGACACATCAGTTGAAATAGTTTAACTAAAATAATTAAGAGGATAATAAAACGTAGATTGTTCGTTTGTAAATAATAGTGTTAATTTATATAATAAGTTAACAAAATTTTTATCTGGAGGTTGCCTTTCGTAGTTCTATAGAAACGTTACCATTTTTAAGAAACTGTCATGCCTAAAAATCATGCCCCAACCGACAATGCATGAAATACGTTTTATGCATTGACCCTGCATCGGTTGCTGTGATACCCCACTGCATGCGTGGAAGAGTAATACCGGTAGGCACAGTAGCTAAAATATTGTATAGACAAGTTAATTAAACAAATAATCTATATAAAACAAAAGAGAGAATAAATTAAAAAACAAAACATATTAAACCTTTTTAGCATTTTCAAAAATCATCCTTAAAATATGCCGCGAAACACTGTTTTACACTTAAGATAATAAGTTAAGATTAGTTACCATTTAATATGACGGTTTTGAGTTACATGTTTTTTAAAGCAATTTACACAGTGTAAACTATAAGTTTTTGCGGCGGTGCGACGCTATGCCGACCGTAACTTTAGATACCATAAACAGCCATGTTGGGGTCACGAATGTAACCATTTACGGCGGCAAATTAATTAACAAGTTTATTTTAGAAGCTAACTAATATTCCTTAGTTCTTAATTACTTTGATTGCTATGGCATTTAAACACAAAGTAAGTCATTATAACTGTTAGACTATTTAATTGTTTTATAACACGACAGTAGGCAAGTCTCCCCCATCCCTTGTTTCTACATTATCTATTCTTTATTTCTTTTTAAAAAGACAATTCCTGTTTGTTCTAGTCTATGTAACGGGTAACATCACAAAATTGAATTTTCTTTTTGGAATGACCTTTCCCGCTTTAATGTAATTCCTGTGTCAGAACTGCTATTTGTGGATCACACAATTTTTTGTCCCGTATGGGGATCGAACCCACAGCACTCGGTGCAGTGGCAGCGACGAGGCGATCATTTAAACAACTTTGCCATGCTCGCATTCATTTTAAGAGAACGGATAGAAAGACGCGGGGTCACTATTAATGTAACAAGTGAGAAAAGTAAGTTGACGTAAATCTTAGAGTTCGAAAAACAATATATGCAAAGGTCACGTGATACCACGTGACCTTGAGGTCAGAAGTCAAAGGCCATAGTCATTTCGGCGTATATCGACTATGCTGAATCGAATGGCGTTGACCGCGAGTCTCTAGCTCTTACAGTTCTTGAGTTGAAAGTTGTATAACAGACAGACGGACAAAGTTTTTGTATAAGAGTTTTTCCGAACTCTACAAACCAAATTTTTGTTTCGTGTGTAAATCGAAGCATATACTCGGTGGACTGGCAGTGCGAAGCGCGCGCTTTAACCACTGCACCATCCGTGCAGTCAGTAGGTTGTGCTGTTTAAACTTATTCTTTTCTATATGCACGGATGGCGTAGCGGGCAAGCGGCGACTTCTTTGCGACTGACGGCACTGAATTTGCCTGCGAAATCCCACACAGACAGACGGACAGTTATTAGAGTGATTCACAAATGATTGTTCTAAATCTGTCTGTAATTTATGTCCGTTATGTGTTTGCTAAGTCTCTGGACACGGGAACTGCGAAATGCGGTGGACATCTTTAAAAAAGTACTTTTCCATAGGACTGCCACTAACTTTACGCCGGTATTAAGTTAGGCACTACAAAATAAATTCACAAACTTACTGAAAGTGTTAGTTGTTGAAGAGCAGCGGTAGCTCAGTGGGGAGACCAACAGACTGCAATGCAGAGGGTCTCGGGTTCGAACCCACGTCACGCACCTCTGACTTTCGGAAGTTATATGACTTTTCGAAATTATGTGCGTATTGATTGACAATTATCGCCTGCTCCGTGCCTCGGAGACCACGTTAAGCCATCGGTCCCGGCTGCCATAAACATCTATGGTAGTCGTTATTAGGAGAGTGTCGACACAAAAGATCCCACTGCACTGGGTCGAAGTGTCGCCGGTCTGCACTGACTGGCTCCCACATAAGATAAGATAAGTTAGTTGTTGAATATGAACCCGAAACCTGTGCGTAGCATTACAACGGTTGTCTACTAGATTATCGTTGCTTGAAAGGTCTTAGAATTTAAAAATTATAGAGCGCGCTAAGTATGTACCGCAAACAACTTACCGCCGATGTAAACATTGTAAAGTCTTAATTCAATCATAGATTCATTGATTCACGCCTGTATCTAAGAGGGGTAGGCAGAGACTACGGATTTCCATTTGCTACGATCCTGACACACTTCTCTGCCTTCATTCACTTTCATCACACTCCTCATACACGCCCGACGGTTCAAGGTGCTCTTAACCTGGCCTTTGTCCAGAACGCCTCCGATCTGATCAAGAAACGTTCACCTACGTCTTCCCCTTGCGACTGTTCCATTCATAAGTACTAATAATTAATATTAAGTAACTAATCCACAGATTGCTTTCTAGAAATTAGGGTTACAATGAGTTCTATATAAGTGTAATAGGAGTTAAAATATGTAGTTGCCGCTTTCTATGAAGGATATCGGAATATTATATATTGGAATGGAATATCGGATATTGAAAGGTTATTTAATACGTCACTGACTGTGAATATTATAAAGTTAGACAAAAATCAATAAACTAGCTAAAATATAATATTTATAAATATGTTGCATCGCATATAAAAGCAGCATATATACTAAAATTCAATGTATTATTAAAATACATAACATTTTAATGTATTAAATTCTTTTCATTATTTTACGAGAATTTTAAATAGTTTAACAAAGTGACATAAAAAACAACCTAAAAATGTAGGTAATAATTCTCAAAGTTAGAACGCATTATAGTACCGCTAAATCAAAAAGTACGGCTAGTACAAATGTGCTGTAGTGAATGTATCATTTTGTTATAAGTTGGGTTATAACCGTCATTTTCATTCCCTGTCAACTTGTTGATACGAGAGTGCACATTTGATTGAGAAACATTGCTTTCTTTGCTTACCTCTTGTCTCAAGCCTATTTGAATAGAGTATAAATACTTGTGGTATGAGACAAATAACAGTGGCATTGCGTCGGCGGGAAATGAACTTATGACCTCAATGCTTTAACTACTAAGCTTTTTTTTTTTTACCTGGAGGCATGCATTGATGCATACCTCTCCGCGGGGCGACGGAGAGGTTATGTCGGGCTCACCGGGGGAAAGATACCCCGGTAATACCGACTAAACCTACCACGGTGTTCCTCGACATAACCATAGACGGCGGGGCCGCGCGAATCGCTTTCACATGCAATCGCGACCCCGCCGAGGTTTCGGCCCGCCGTGTGAAACGGTAGGCCACTACATGAGACACTTCCTCTACTGTCCCCATTGTGGGGGAACAAAAACACGACTCAGGGGCGCGCGTGGGAACACGCACGCCGCCTCTCGGACCTGGTGCTGATCGGGTGGCGAGCAGGCTCACGCAGCCCACCACCCCCAGGTCAAACGTCAGGGTGGCTGGAGGTCATCTCGCGGAGTATTAGACTACCGCAACTTTATTAAATTACCTATTTTGATAAATTATTTTATATTTTTAGAATCAAATGTCTAAAAAGCATAAAATTATGCAAATATACTTTTTAATTAATTAAACGCTACGGCCATAAATTATAGAGTAAAGTGCCTTTATTATTTATAATATGGTGGTAATTAAATGTTTATAATAATTAATGTTGAACACACGTGCTGTATTTTTTATTTACTGTTAATTATAAACGCAATTTATTAAAATAGAATATTGTGTTCTATTAACGGCCTGCTTGTTGGTTCGGAAGTTATCCTATTGAGTCGCAGCGGGACACCGGTGGCCAGATACAAAAGATTTTCAAGTCTTGACAGATTAAGCTTATGCTTATTTTTGTTTAATTGCCTTCTGTTCCCGGGTTTGATGCACAGTTCCAGACCTAGTGTTAGGTACTACTGATAATTTGCCGATAGAAAATCGAATAACACTGCTAAACAAACGAACGTATCCCACGTTCGTTTGTTGCGCAGTGTAATTCGATTTTCTATAACAAGCAGTAGTAAAACTAAGCACAGACTACCTAGGTAAAAATAAAATTTTGATAGTAGTAATATTTCAATTGATTAATCCTATCCTACTAATATTATAAATGTGAAAGTTTGTGAGGATGGAATTGATGTTTGTTACTCTTTCACGCAAGAACTACTGAACGGATTTTGATGAAACTTTATAGTATCTCGGCCTCGGTGGCGTAGTGGTTAGTGTAACCGACTGCCACGCCTGAGGTCGCGGGTTCGATTCCCGCACAAGTCAAACATTTGTGTGCGTGAACTTGGATGTTTGTCTTGGTCTGGGTGTTTCTATGTATAATATGCATGTATTTACAATATATATATATATATATATATCTTTTTTTTTTTAATAGTACAAGCTCTGCTTAGTTTGGGCTAGATGGTGTTGTGTGTATGTGATAGAATATTATTATTATTAGTATTATTATTTATAAATCAGAGTAACATATAGGCTACCAAACAATATATCTAAATAATACTATAAAGCTAAAGAGTTTGATTGGTTGAACGCGCTAATCTCAGGAACTACTGGTTCAAATTGAAAACTCTTTTGGTGTTGGATAGCCCATTTATCGAGTAAGTTTATAGGCTATACAAAATCGCTAAGACCATTAGGAGCGGAGTATCAATGAAAAATTTTGCGAAACCGGGCAAATTCTATTATGTAAAGCAGACGAAGTTGCGCGGATCAGCTAGTCTTAACATAATTCATAAAAATTAATGCGAGCGATGCGCGGGCAAAATCTTGTAATACTTTCCAAGATAGTCATTCGTGTCCTGTCTCAAATACATGTTTGCGATTGTCACAATTTATACAAGCCCCTCGTAAATTATATTTTACAGTAACTTAAAGCTATAAACGCAATAAAACGATTACTTTCGCAAATTAAAACTATATCTCTACATATATTGTAACTAATAAATGTTTATAACTTTTACACGAATTAGCAGTTAAACAAATATATTTCTTGTTTTTAAAAAAAGGGTACTTGTATATTCGTGTTACATATTTCTAGTATTAGCCCTTTAGCTAAGTTTATATTATTAGTTCCCATAGTGGTCCAGGTGGACCTCCAGGGGTCCAGGTGGACCTCCAGGGGTCCACGGGAGACTCAGGAGGATCTACGTTGGCGTGACAAAAAAATTAGGGGCCACAATTCGTAAGCAAACGAAAATTTATTTGCTTTTGATATTGAAGAACTAAACAGCGACTGTAAAAACTTGTTTTCATTCAGTATTATTTGTATTCAGTCAGTGGTCTCGAACCTTTTTTTGCCCATAGAGTTTTGATTATTTTTTTAATTGCATGTACTTGTTTGATTCTTCACCAATATAAATACATGCCAAGGAATGTGGTAGAAATGCAGCTAGAGGGGGTCCACCCGAACCTGCAAAATTTCAAAAGTGGTCTATGAGAAAAAAAAGTCTGGTAACCTCTGGTTTATATGCTTGTTTTACGAGTGGGTTCACGTCGGTAGTGCAATAGGTGGTATTAGAATCTACGACTTCTTTATCGCAAGTTTGATACCTTATACAATGGGCTACCACCGCTTTTCTTTTATAAGTAGCTTGGATGTCAGGGAAGAAAAGAGGGTACAATAAAAATGTGGGCGAAATTTCTGCAAATAAATACTCTTAATAAAATGAAGTAAAATCTTTCCCAAAGTAAAGATTCATTCTTTAGAGCAAAGTTTATAAGAATAATTTTTAAGACTGCGCCGAACGAAATGTTCCAAAACAGGCGGTCACAGTTAAGTTGCTAAAATTAACACTTTTTGTTTAATACAAATATAAAGTATACATTTACCATAACAATGAGTGTGTTTACAATTACTCCGTGTAAAAAACTTAAAATAATTAATATTTTCGCCTACAAAATTACGTAAATTTGCATTAAAAATGCAAAAACGTAAGCTCGTGTTACGTCATTCTTAGATTATAACAGTAAAAATCTACCCTATTTTACAACTTAAACGAAACATAAATAGTTATACCTATTACAATTTGTCCATCTCAAATATTTAAGTTATTGGTTGACAATAAAGATACATATTTATCAAAAAAGCCCTTCAAATCCTTCATACAATTTTACTATGGCGGCCGCGCGCTCATTTGAATTTCGAGCTCTGTCATTCAGTCCAACCGAGTCTTACGCTCGGCGCAGTCTTAAGGAAATTCCCAGTAACAGTCGAGCTTGGAACTGTTACTGTAGACAATAATACTTGTTCCCTATTTCGTAGTAATAAATAATTAACGATCAAATGTGAGTGTTATATACTTCTGCCTAATCTCTCGATGTTTTACCGGCATGATGCTATGTTATGTCAATCAATTAGTGAATATAAATACATCTCTCATTAAACACCAGAATGAAGTAACAGGTCTTGATTTCACAACCAGTCATCAGCCAAACAACAGATATACAACGACAACTAACAACTGATTAATTGTAGCATTAAAACAACAATGGATTAAACTGTTCGTATTCACGTTACCGAAACGATTATGACTTACTCACAAACTTAAAACCATCAATAAAAAACATCTAAATACTTCAAACACAACCTTATTACATAGTGCAAGAGTTTGATAGTTTGTTTATGGTTTGATTTTAGAACGAATCGGTAAGCGTCAGACCTGTCAAATTTGAAAGCAGCTGTCATTGTTTTTTTAATGTTCTTTTTTTCTGAGGCTTATTCAACATAACGTAGAGCCGGGCGTCGACCCGACATGTTAATTGCAACTCAAACAAATTAACGGACATATCGCTGGCTAATGAAATTGATGTGTAATGTTTATTTCAGTAGTTATTGGTACGAATCTGTCTGTTTGCTATTTGATATATACAAACACTCGTCACGGCTGTTAGTTTTTGAGTATGAGCTGTAAGTTACCTACTGCAAACATGAGAATTATAAAAAGTTATTTCTATGTGAATAGGCATTTTATTAGTTGGAATGTCTAATGGTATTTTTAGCTGCATATATTGTAATGTTGTTATGTAACCTCCATTAATACTACACTAATAAGGTATTATACTTATGTCTTGGTTCAATTTACAAACATTGATTCAACGGACCCGAACGGAGTCTTGGAACAACCCACGCAGTGTCAAATAAAGGAGTTGGTATGCTGCCAAGGTAAGGTCTTCTCATAACGCCTCTTTAAAGAGTCTGGACATCAGGTTTATGGCAAGTAACACGGGAAATAATACGTGGTAAGTGTTCAAAAATTGTTTGCTCAACATTTTTCTACTAGCGTAGGATTTGTAAACGAAAATATTAAATATTCATTGAAATTAAACTACTATATACGGATTTTATCGCGTTGTTTATTTGACACTTTATTACATAATTTTGAAAATTGTTGCACTACTACTACTATAAAACTTTACAAATTTTTAAGCTAATTAAATTATTATTAAATCTGTTTAGATTTTATTTTATTTTATTTTTACACTTTCCCCGACGTTTCGGTTGCTTTTCAGCAGCCATGGTCACGGGGAGACTACGATGGTATTTGTCTCAATGTTCCAGTGTAGTTATTTCAAAGTACCCGAACATAATTTAATCATTGGTGTTTCTATTTACGCAGAAATATATAGTAGTTTAATTTCAATGAATAATATTCGTGTAAACAGAAGACAATATAATGAAAATATTGAAGTTTGAAAAGAGTAAAAGCCGCATTCTCATTTACAATTTTACCGTAAAGAACGAATTATTTTGTCCACAATGGAATACTGGACGAATAATGAGAAGTTTTACAAGTATAAAAATGACCGCAAAAATAAGCGAATAGCTTTACCGGTTCTGCAATAATAAGAATGAAAAAGTTTGTAAAGATGTTTGAATGTTTTTTACTCAATCATTTGCAAACTTTTGAACGACTTTGCATCAAACTTGGCATATAGATACGCCACGTTATGTTACACATGATAATTTGTATTACGCTTTGCTACTTTTCTTTTTTAAATCACTTATTTAGTTTTCAAATCAAATCAAATCAAATCAATTTATTATTGCAAATATGGGTACATTTTAAGATGATACATGTGTATTATATAGTTGCCATATTTTATGCCATATTTTACCATTGTGGTGTGCAAAGTTGTTTAATATTGACATAAAAGTTAACTAAATGTCACACAAATTTATAAATGTCATGAAAATACATATTGGTATCATAAAAAATAATAAATGTCAGATATAAGAAATATAAATACAAATTAAAAGTATGATCATTCGGAATACTTATAAGCTATAGGAACTTATATTTTTAAGTTTATAATAGTAAAATATAAAAATTTCTTCGCCAAGCTACACAGTTTTCTGGCGAAATACGCTCGTTAACAATTATAGATATTTTATAACTGAATATAATGTAAGTGCTTCTATATAACACATTATGTGCTACGTAGAAGCACTAACGCAAAAGCGAATTCTATGGATCGACTGAACCGCGGGAATGGACCTCACTAATAATTGTAAAGTTACTTTCTTGCCGCCGAGTCGAGCAGTAGGCCCTTTAATTTCGGCATTAACTAGTTTTTGCTTATTTAAAGTTCTGTTCTTAGCAGTTCTATCTCGTCTGTAATCTCGTATATTCTTGTATATTTTAGTTACTAGATATTCAGTCATCGTCACTCCGTAATAAGGATTAGGTTTTCTTGTATTCTCTGTGGCACTGACGTCGAAGTCACTAATGAAATATAATTATTGTTATCTGTATAATCTAGAACGTTTCTCGTAAATCATAATGGTCGGTACAACATATGAAAATGATATTCCTGCAATTAAAAGTAAGTATTAATTTTTATAATATATAACTGTATATTAAAAAAATCATATGTGTAATAGGTACAAGACATTATTTTAATTATGAATGGTAAAAGTTATTTTAATTATGAATGGTAAAAAGGTCAAGTTTTTTTTTGTTGTGATCCGGCAAAGTGATTGTGGCGGACCTGATGGAAAGCCCAATTACAGTCCAGAGACAGTGACGACGAGGAAAAGATAGATGTCTTTTAGCCGTCGCCAGTGTTAAGTCGGTCTGACCAGATGCCTCTTCACACTACGTTTGAAGAACCCAATGTCATAGAAGGGAGGGAACACATGCGCCGGAAGACCAATTTCAATCAATTCTAATTTTGTTTCTATTTAAAACCACACGTAGGGAAAATCTAATGGTATGCACTTATGCAGTTCCTGGGTGGCATATGCACGGATGGTGTGGTGGTTTAAGTGATCGCCTCGCCACTGCCGCCGCGCCTGTTCTGGGTTCGATTCAACACGGGACAAAAATTTGTGTGATCTACAAATTGTTCTTCCGTGTTTGGCTGTTCTTTGTGTCCGTTGTCTGAACGTATGTAAAGTCCTCCGCGATACATGAACTATTTCTTGTACGGGAATTGTCTTTTTAAAGAACATTAAACATGCATGCAAAAATATAGGTACCAGCGGTCGCCAAGAGGTCGAAATTCGACCATGATTGATTTCAATTTTATATATACCGCGAAATTACAATAGGTACTTAAGGTATGTAACCATAGTTACGAAGACTTGTACGGAATAAGCCGAACAATGCCGAAATATTACGAACCCGATTCGACTGCGTGTGTCGAATGCATGGTTGTGTGCGTGTAGTGTTTTTTCATTAATTTTATGTATTTCTAATGCATATTTTATAAAAATATTAGGATTCGCCCCTCCTTCTGCATATAAACTTTAACTGTGCCAATTTTCATTCTTCTCCGTCCGCGCAATTTTTTTAAAAAGGGTGCAAAGTTTTTGCTTCACATATTAATATATAGATAACGTAGATATATATGTACATATTTTATTTTAACATAAAATTACTCTAACATATCTACTAATTGGTCGGCACAAGTCTGTTATATGCGCATTTCACCACATTAATCCCATGTGTCAGAGCAAAGGTAGTTTATCAGGTCAAATTTCCAATTTCGTCTTGTAAAACTAGGTATTACCATTTTGTCCGAACTGGAAATCATATAGGCTATGGGCCGTAGGCATGTGAGCAATCTCATGCTACAGGACCAAAGTTGTTACTCGCCGAAATAATTTACATGTTGAATGATTTGAAATGAGAGTTTAATACACCTCTTACTGTCTATTTAGTTACATACAGGCGCGAAGCTATATTAAAGACTTTATTACAACAGGAATGCTTTCGTTTATATTTCTTATGCACAAATTGCTCTTCAAAAAAGACTAACAATAATTTGTTTACATTTCAAACCGTCAGTATTCATTTCACAAATGAATTAGTATCAAAAAGCCATTTACATTTCAAATGAAACATATTAATACAGATGAATTAATTTATTTATTTACAATTTAGGCCTACAGTTGACGTCTCGTGTCGGATTCCCGCCCGGCGCCGGCGGTGTCAAATTGACAGCTCAACTTTTTTTACTGGCTGCCTTTAGACACAAAACACAACTCTATTCAGCCAAGTTTTATTTTTATTTGGTGACAAAACATTTTAGATGTTCGTATGTTGATTTGGGATTTATTTTGTTTCGTGTTAAGTTGTATTTTCGTTTTCGACTCATCATTAAGACAATGGGTTAGAGAGACTTGATTAAAAGACTTGTGTTAGAGACATTTGTTTGTAATGAGTTTGTTGAATTTATTTAAAGGTTTTATGGATCATACATAATTTTACGCCTGCTATTTTTTACAAGATTAGGCAGTACTGTATAATAGAATTAGGCGGCGACATCACGTGGGCCTAAGTGTAGCTGGCAAAATGTGGGTGTAAATACACCGCTGTCTACTATAGACTTATAGGTAAAAACAACAAAATTTGAATGACCGAAAATGCCCTACACGTATCTTACGTTTTTGTTTTGGACACTAAGTTACAAAAGATGCTATCACTATTACACCGTTCATTATTACAAGTTGCGTACATTCAAACAATCGCCAACACCTTAACTCGGAAATCTAAGAACGACAACATTTTATCCAGCGCAGGAATTGAACCAAGAAAATAACATAATGTCGTACACTAATCTGATTAACCATCAAAACAGGAACTCTCTACCCAACACTTACACACCCCATCCATCTGTTCACCCCACAAACTAACACCAAACCTCCTCAAATAGGTAATCACACAAAAAAACAAGAATTTAAAAAAAAAACTTGAGTGGTAGCAATCAGCAGTGTTACAAAAAAGGTATAATAAAAAAATATAAAGCCATCTATGGTAGCGGCTCGATGTGTTGGTAATTAGTGCCGTGGGCGTATTCATGATTAATTTGTAGTTTCGTCCGTTTGTTTGACACGCGAATTTGTATCGGGCAGACGTGACAGAAATCGCAATGGATTGTAGTATAACGTGCACCGTATTACTTGTGGTTAGGGGATCTTCGTGATATATGTTGCTTTACTTTCGCTTGGACTGCGGAAACGTGTAATTATATCTAGTTGAAAGAAAAATTATGGAATGAAGAAATTTATGCAATTGGTTTCAATTCTATATCTTCTCCCTAGCCTTTATTATTCCCAAGTCACTTGGGGTTGGCTTTTCTAGTCTAACCGGATTTGACTGGATATCAGTTTTTACACGGAGCGGCTGCCACCTGACCTCCGCAACCCGAAGGCTAACGTAACGATACCCTAAGGCTAGACCAGTGTCAGGATATTAGAGGGTGCTGACTTTCCCAATAACGACTGCCATAGATGTTCATGGCAGCCGGGACCGACGGCTTAACATGCTCTCCGAGGCACGGAGCATGCGATAATTGTCAATCAATACGCACATAGTTTCGTAGAGTCAAATAACTTCCGAACGTCAGAGGTGCGCGACGTGTGTTCGAACCTGAGACCCTCTGCATTGCAGTCTGTTGGTCTCCCCACTAAGCTATCACTTGCCTAAATTCAACATATAAAATTAATATAATAAAACTGAAGAGTTAGTTTGGTTTTTTGTTTGATATCGCTTATCGGAGTCGTTTTTTTTTAATTTTTATAACTACTCTTGCGGAAGGCTACATAACATCACGCTACGAACTACAGGGTTGGAGCAGTAAACATGAATGCGAATGAAAACGCAGGGGGGCCGCTAGTAAGTAATATACTGTAATAATAATCCCCTCCACCCAGAATGTTAGTTACAGTGGCCAACCTTAAAGAAGATTAGCTATCTTCGCAGGATAAATTAAAAGAGTTAAAATGACTACCATATGAGGAAAGATTACGGCTCGATTACATGGCTCTGAACCATCACAACCTAAAAGGAACGCAGAGACTGTGGAGACCTCATTGAAACTTATAATATCTTATGGGCATAATGATCTTCACGAAATTAAAACATTTTTATACGTAATACTAATGTCCATCTACGAGGTCACCACCTTAATTATGCACCCGCTACTCAAATAATAATCCCCACAAACACTAATCTAAGCAATCGGGTCGTAAGAGCGTGGAACAAACTGCCAGCAGATATAGTCTCAGCTCAAAATACAAACATAAATTTAAAAATAAACTACAAACACCTTCAACGTCAAAATACTAGTTAGTGGGTATTTATCAGGATACAGGCACATATCAGTTGTTTCAACTGCCTACCTGATTATTAATAATGATAAATAGAGGTAAAAGTGCGCTCTCTGTACTCTCACTCATAGAGTCATGGTTCGATGAACAATTCGACACCACCGGAGAAAGATCGGGCGCAGGACCAAGCTTCGTGGCTGCCAAGGCATGGAGGTGCCAACTGCCTAGTATTGAGGTGATGTGTAGAATTCCTATAAGATTTTTATATGTATAAAAACACGCTGCAAAATAGACAACAGATGCTCAGTATACAGAAATTTACTAAATATAAATGTGAATATTTCTGAAGGTCTCGGGGCCGACACAAAAGATCCCACTGGGTCGAAGTGTCGCCGGTCTACACTGATTGGCTCCCGAAATAAGATAAGATTCTGAAGGTCTATGAATAAACCTGTGAACGGATTTGGATAAAAGAGATAGTCCATGTAGAACACCGATAGAACATATGCTGGATTAACACATAGAAAATTTTGTTCGAGTGTGCGTTCCCATGGAATCCGAACGTGCAAAGCCAAGGGCATTATTCAGGGCTGGTCCTTTTTAATTAAGTTTTGTACCTTATTTTTACCTTTACACTGAAGACGGCTAATACATAACCATTTTCAACACTATTATACAATGATAATCGATATTATAATATATTTTTTTTACGTGGGCGAATGCTTTGACGCATACCCCTCCGCTGGGGAGGGCGGAGGGGTTACGTCGGACTCATTGACCCTAGTTTATTAAACATGGTAAACGCGTGTTATTCTTATCAGACCATCCATATATCGTTCGCCCGGACTTACTTATTTATATAGGTTGAAAAAACGGCTAAGCAATAATGGTAGGATATACATACATACATGGCAAGATGTATTAGTAGATGAATATATAAGCTGATTTGGAGACGCCTTGGGTTTGATGCCCCCGGTCGATCAGTGCTATTGGGCTCTTCTGTCCTGATATTCTGAGTAGTAGCACCGAGTGTGGAATTGTCTTGTAAAAGGCAATTGGCTAAATTTGATTGGAAGCTTAGTTAAGACTTTGTATTTCTTGCTATATGTACCCACGGCTACACATCAAGTTAGACACCCTATAAACGCATAACTACGCTACATACAAAATAGAGAATTGTCAGAAAGGGACAGTGCATAGTGTCGATGTAATGGTATAAAGGATAGAGCGTCGCGTCCCGTTCAGCGTGAGTGAGACAAAATAACAGAAATATAACGCACTCTCTCGCATGATTCGCAGCGTTCAATTTCTAATAGTTCAATGTCCAAACAGTCTAGGTTGATGTGTCACTGTGTGTACCTAACCGATATTTGTTTTTGATTAAAAGTTATTACAATATATTTTTTATTTTATTTTGTAGACCACTTTAATGAGATATAGATAATAGAATATCATTATAATAAGTATTATAATGGTATTCTATTATACAGGGTATCCCAGAAGTCGACGTTAAGACGGCATCAGGTAACAGGCTAAGTTAAAAAAAAATTCAAATGCCTATATTTTTATAAATACGTAATTTAATTTTTTTTTATTTTTCTGATAGCTATTATAACTTAGCCTGTTACCTGATTCCGGCTTGACGTCGATTTCTAGGACACCCTGTATATATATGCGTGTCGACTAGAAATAGAGTATGTTAGTCTTGCATATTTGTTTCTAATCAGTCTTGTTTAAACCTGATGATTTAAAGGACCCTAATGCAAGTGGTGCTCGTTTCGATATCTCTTATTAGATATACGAGATATCGAAACGAGCACCACTTGCTCTACTAGGCTAAACCTAGTATTATGTTGTATCATTTTACCGTTTTCCGAGCCCAGAGTAAGAAAATTGGCGGTGTTGTGTCTCTGGGTTGTTATTGAGAATTTTTTGATAGAAAATACCGATTAATTTTATTTGGCCCGACTCGCGAATCGAATCTAAGACCTCATGCACTGCAGTTGCATTTACAAACATATTCAACTACAAAGGCAGGCTGTTTTAACCCCAAGCTTTTAATTCCTAAAAGATCCCCTACCACAGACAATCACCCTCATACATTAAAATTGTCAAATGTTATTCCACAAGCATAAGTCTGTTGTTTCAACATTGGATAGAGGGCTATTTAGCGAGTCGGTGTAAAAGGCTAAGGTTGTAATGTTGTTGTTACAAACAACATTGGGTGCGAAACGGGGAAACACCCCGACGGATGGAGTGTGGCGCCAAGCAGGAGAGGAAGCGATGGTGTATTATGACTGATTAGATATGACATAATGGATAAGTATACATTAGTTATTATAAAATGATTTCCTATAAGTAAACACTCTGTTTGCTACGTCTGCGTCGCTCAAGACGACACGCGTCACACGCTGCGATTGACGTTGCGTTTAACGCAATAACCACAGCGTAGCGTATTATTATTATTATGTTTCTCTTACCACAAGTATTTTCTAACATATTATATGAGAAAATACCTGGCCCTTTGGGAGGCTTACACGGAGACATGGGTCCAACGTGAAGAGGCCCTTCGGGAGTTTTAATCAAAGGTGGGTTGGAACACCTACTGCGGCACTAGCCGCAGAAAGCGTAGGACTATTGCTACGTATGGATTATAATATATAATATATGGCCTATAGGTATGGGTGTTTGGTGGACCGGTATATTGCTAACTATGGATGAAAAACGGCGACTACCCTGAATACTCTAATAGCATTAATGCTTATTATTATTATTACTTTTATCATCTCTAGCATTTCTACTAGAATCGTGCATTATATTCTATGACCTTCTCTATTTTTCTTTACTAATTCGTCCACTAAAATCGATTCCTCTGGCGCGGCGGATTTTATAAACATTCAAATGATGTATACAAATAACATCCAGACTCAGAACAACTTATAAAAATTATTGTTCCGTGTTAGAATCGAACCGACAACACGCGGCATAGTAGTAGCGACGAGCACTACGCTATTAGTGCAGTTAATAAAATGAAATACTTCATTTTGTTGTGCGTCTAATATAGTTATCGCTTAAAGTTCTCATCTTGTGCCTTCCACAGGGGTCCGTTTTCAATTAACCGTTATTTGTGAAGAAGGGCACATTGCACACTGTATGGCGAGACGTTTAGCGGCGCGACTACTCTCAAGGGACTGACGACTCCTGCTTATTCAATTTAGCTTTATAGGTACAATGATATACGTGGAAATTGTCGTATATGACGATTATTTGGTGAGCTCGTTTGGGCCGATTGAGAGCGGTTGCGGTAGCAGTAATATAAATGTGATAATATTTTGTCTGGCTGTCTGCTTAGGCCCGTGTCGTATTTGTAAGCTTTTGGGTGTGATTGGGAAGTCTAAGGTTCAATTCTCGTTCGAACAAAGTGTTGTTGAGTTGTACTGTTAGAATTTCTTAGAGGCAATCGGCTCGCTGCTACGAGGGATTGAAAAACAGAAGTGGCGAAATGTGGATATACATATTAAACCATTGCCTATTATTTTGAGGAGATATTGACGTGGCTCTATCGATGTAAAGGTTTAAGTCAATCATTTAACTTGTAGCAGTTCATTTAAACATCGATCTTTGCCAATTCATGCTACTACAATAAGTTTCCTGGGCAGAGGATTGAACCTGCTGGTTGCTTACTCTGACAACATATGAAAAAAACATGTATATATAATGTATGTAGCTGCATAATTTAGATAAGTCTTTTTCCTTATGACGGCAGTCGCGAAATTAGTATTTAACATACTCGTGCTTACCCTTTAGGGAATAAACACGCGTGAACCTATCTATATATAGGTAGTAGGCAGAGGTACTGAGGTATTAGAGGCGCTCATAGCCAACTGGCTCACTGATCGGTAAATGATTAGCGAGGTTAAGCAAGGTTGGGTGCGGTCAATCCATAGATGGGTGACCGCTTAGTGGTATTTCATCTGAGCATCTCCGTGCTTCGGAGGGCACGTACAAGTCGGTCCCGGTTGTTGCCAAATTGACAGCAGTCGTTAAGCCATGTCAGAGGCCTACGGGCGGCTTGAACAACTCTTGACAACAGGTTGGCCACTAAACACACGAAAAAGAAAAAAAAGGCAGAGGTAATGGTGTATTACATACCCATATTTCGCCAGAAATGTTTTTAGGTCCCAGGTCGAGCCTGATGTCAACTTCCGGGCACAGCTCAAGACTATGTGGTGCTCCTAGCTCCTGACTATATGCTACTATCAAAAAAGTATTGACTGTAAAAGCCAATGACATTGTGACGTATAACCCGGGAATCGAATGAGAACCTTATGAACAGCAGTCGCATTCACTACTGCTACACCACTGAGACAGGCAAATGTGATGATGCGATTGTGAGTTTGCTTGTTTGTTACGCTTTCACGCATTAACTACTCGACCGATCGTTCCTCGCTGATTGCAGCATGAATGGGGCCGGCTCGACCGGGGAAGGACTACCATCTTACAGAATATCGACTTGAAATAGCAGTGTTCCTACTGTTGTGTTTCGTTTGGTGAGTAAGAGTGCCGGAGGCCCAAACACCCTCTTTCCTCCTTCCCGCTCCTTCTCCTTCCCACTTCCTTTCCTAAAGGGTCGACAACGCGTAAGTGATGCCTCTGGTGTTGCAGGCGTCCATAGGCTACGGTGACCACTTTCCATCAGGTGGGCCGTACGCTTGTTTGCCACAATAGGAAAAGAAAAAAAAATCATGAAATTTCATGCATTGCAAATTTGCTAACAAAGTGAGTAACAGTGCTTTTTCTAGCGGTAAGGTATAATCTTACAGCTAGAAAAAGCACTGTTACTAACTTAACCTATATTTACGCGATCGAAGCCGCAGGGAAAATCTAGTTTGATTCTAATATAGTAATAGGAACCGATTTTCCAAAAATACTGACTTTAAAAACACAATTTGTCCGTTGACAAGACGCGTTGCAGCCCGGCTGCCCTATCGTATAATAGTAAAGTGATTTCAAGGGCTCGACCAAATTCAATAAACGTGATTGCTGCCCACCCCACCGCTGATAGTCGTGAAGATAGTAGATACACACTTCACAACACATCTTTGGCTATTTTATTGAGTTTACGATCTATTCTGTGTTTTTGAAATTGTTAGGCACTGAAATCAAACTACTTCATAAGGATTTTATCGCGGTTAAATTTAAACATACTACCTACTGTTAATCATTAAACTATTTATATTAGTTATAGATTATAATGAAACGGAACTTATTCTGCAATATGATTTTTAAAGGATTTACTAATATAAGAATTGGTTGAAAAAAGAAGTGTGTGATAAACCTTGCAATAATGTCAATTCTTCTTCTTTTCGCGTGGTTAGTGGCCAACCTGTTGTCAAGAGTTGTTTAAGCCGCCCGTAGGCTCTGACATGGCTTAACGACTGCTGTCAATTTGACAACAACCAGGACCGACATTTTACGTGCCCTCCGAAGCACGGAGACGCTCAGATGAAATAGCACTAAGCGGTCACCCATCTATAGTCTGACCGCACTCAACGTTGCTTAGCCTCGGTAATCGTTTACCGATCAGTGAGTGCAATTAGCTATGAGCGCCTCTGTCAATAGCGCTACGCTACCCTTGCTTATATCTTTAATAGTTCTTTTGCATCGCTAGCATAAAACTTTATTTGTGTCAGAGCTGTGAGAAGGCATCGACTTCTGTAACACAGGTAGTTAGTACCTAGCTCAGAAGTTAGAGACTTCAAATATTATCTGTGTAGAGATTTTATGCCAGTAAAAATATATTATTATTATTATTATTATTATAGTAGGTTGTTAAAGTATAAGTAAAAGATTTTTTTTAACAATCCGCGGATTCCGTATATTTATTTATTTATTTATTTTTATCTTAGGAACTCCAACAAAGGATACACAGTACCTACATGCAATAATTAAAAAAAAGTTGTTAGATCATTTGTGCTCCTTCAATTACAGGAGAACACGTCGTGAGTATATGATAATTAAATATTGTTTACAAAAAAAAAAAATATAAGATATTATTCAGGTTGCTAAATTTACACGAATACAAATACAAATTAAACAAAACACAGTTAAATTAAAAATGAACGTTAATAAAAAAATATCATAGAAATTTAACAAAAATAAACTCTAAATAAAAATAGAACATAATATGGCAAAATATAGAAAATAGGAATTATAAACATCTGTTTAAGAACTAATCCTTAACTGATCATACAGTTATATAGTGGTTTAATTTCAATGTTTAACATTCGCGTAAAAGTAAGACGATATTGTTGTGAGGCAGGATGTTGTGTTTCGATATTTGCTTTGTTATTCTACTAATTATAAAAATTGTCAAAGTTTATACAGTTGTTTGGCTGTGACTCAATCACGCGGCAACTCTCAGGGGTTTAAATGAAACTTGGCACACCGAAAGATCATGTCCTGTATTCAATGACATATAGGTTATACATAATATTGTCTTCTGTTTACGCGAATGTTATTCATTGAAATTAAACTACTATATACGGATTTTATCGCGTTGTTTATTTTACACTTTATTACATAATTTTGAAACTGTTACACTACTACTAGATACTATTAAACTTTACTAATTTTTAAGCTAATTAAATTATTAAAACTATAAAAACTATTTATATTTAAGTTTCAGCTTGGGATCCAGTAATTTAAATAGTCAAATCCAAGAAGAAGCAAACCACAGCTAGACTTCATGATACTCTGAGCTCATTCTGCGTAAATAGAAACACCAATGATTAAAATATGTTCGGGTACTATTAATAACTACACTGGAACATTGAGACAACTACCATCTTAGTCTCCCCGTGACCATGGCTGCTGAAAAACAACCGAAACGTCGGGGAAAGTGTAAACTTAAATATAAATAGATTTAATAATTTAATTAGCTTAAAAATTTGTAAAGTTTAATAGTATCTAGTAGTTGTGTAACAGTTTCTAAATTATGTAATAAAGTGTAAAATAAACAACGCGATAAAAACTTTATTACATAATCAAATCAAATCAAATCAAATTGATTTGATTTGATTTGATTTGATTTGATTATGTAATAAAGTGTAAAATAAATAACGCGATAAAATCCGTATCTTCTCTCTTAGCCTTTATTATTCCCAAGTCACTTGGGGTCGGCTTTTCTGGTCTAACCGGATTTGACTGGATATCAGTTTTTACACGGAGCGGCTGCCACCTGACCTCTGCAACCCGAAGGCTAACGATACTCTAAGGCTAGACCAGTGTCAGGATATTAGAGGGTACTGACTTTCCCAATAACGACTGCCATAGATGTTCATGGCAGCCGGGACCAACGGCTTAACGTGCTCTCCGAGGCACGGAGCAGGCGATAATTGTCAATCAATACGCACATAATTTCGAAAAGTCATATAACGTCCGAAAGTCAGGGGTGCGCGACGTGGGTTCGAACCCGAGACCTTCTGCATTGCAGTCTGTTGGTCTCCCCACTGAGCTATCGCTGCTGTGTGCAATGTGCAGAATCATCTGAAGAAGAATCATCAGAAGCATCTTATATAAAATCCGTATATAGTAGTTTAATTTCAATGAATAACATTCGCGTAAACAGAAGACAATATTTGTAATCAGTTTTTTGCAGTGTACGGGAAGAAAGAGAAGATTTTTGGGAGTGTTTAAGAGATGTCTTGAGGAAATGCAAGGAACACGAGAGGTTGATAATGTTAGGGGATTTTAATGGTCGGGTGGGAGTAAGACGTGAGCAATACGAAAGGGTTTTAGGCAAGTATGGGGACGAAAGCGTGAATGAGAATGGGAAAAGGTTGCTTGAGCTATGTTTGGAGTGGAATCTTTGTGTGACAAACACTATGTTTGCCCACAAAAGAATCCACCAGTATACAAGAGAAGCAAATAATGTAAGAAGTAGTATGATTGACTTTGTTGTAGTGGATGAAAGATTAAGAAAGAATGTCCTAGACACTCGGGTATATAGAGGTATTGGTGTCCATACTGACCATTTTTTGGTTATGAGCCGGATACGTGGCCTCTTCAAAGGATGGCCACACCGTATACCTACCCGAACAAGTGCCCAAGAACGAATAAAAGTAGAAAATTTGCAAGATGAAGTACTGAAAGTCGAGTATAAAAGTCAATTGAGAAAAAAATTTGAAAGATTTTGTGCCATTGATGATATGGAAGAATTATGGCAGTCGTTTAAGCATGATGTGGTTGTTGTAGCGTCAGAAGTATGCGGTGTGAGCAAGAAGAGGAAAATGATAAAACCGAAGAATGCGTGGTGGGATAAAGATGTGGAAGGGGTAGTACGTGAGAAGAAGCAGGCATGGTTGGACTGGCTATCTGTCAGAGCCAATGAAAGAATGCAAGAAGCAACGAATGAGGATGTGAATGAAGCTAGAAATAAGTTTATAAGAATGAATAAGGTAGTGAAAGATGTAATTAAAAGGAAAAAAGAGGAATTGAAAGACGAGTTTGATAGAAGATTATCTGAAGATTTCCGGACCAACGCTAAGTTCTTCTGGAAATCCATTCGCTCGGTTCGAGGTAAAACCATAACCACAGAGCTGAAATTAATCAGAGATAAGAATGGAAGTTTACTGAATGAACAAAAGAGCGTACTGAAGCGATGGAAGGAATATTTTGAAAGTTTATTTGAAAGAGAGGAATGGCAAGGGCAAAGTTTCGAAATGAATGATAATGATAGTAGTAATGATGAAAGCCCTATTAATATGGATGAAATAATGAAAGCTTTGAAAAGCATGAAATTAGGCAAGGCTGGTGGGTATGATAGGATTACAGTCGAAATGCTAACAGCTGGACAGGGTCTCATAGCAACTCAGTTGTGCCACCTTTTTAACTTGTGCTGGAATACCGGCCGTGTACCAAGTGATTGGTGCAAGGCCGTCATAGTACCTTTATACAAGGGAAAAGGTTCACAGCAAGATTGCAAAAGCTATAGAGGCATTAGCTTGCTCAGCGTCGTCGGTAAATTATATGCGAAAGTGTTAATTGAAAGGGTTGTGAAAGTAACCGACGAGAAAATATGGGATGCACAAACGGGATTTCGAAAGGGTATGGGATGTACGGATCAGGTCTTTTCCTTACGGTGCATAGCCTAGAGAGTTTTGGCCAAAGGTCAAAAGGTCTATTGCGCATTCGTGGATCTGGAAAAGGCTTATGATAAAGTGGTGAGGAATTAACTTTGGTCGGTATTGTCCATGTATGGAGTGAATAGCACCCTCACGCGAGCTCTGAAATCTCTTTATGATGATTCCAGAGCTTGTGTTAGGATAAATGGGACCTACACAGAATGGTTTAGCATCTAAAAAGGTGTTAGACAAGGATGTGTAGCGTCGCCTTGGCTGCTTAACCTATACATGGACAATTTTTTAAAAGATTTAAAAGATTGTGAATGGGGATTAAGAATGAATGAGTTACTTGTCAAATGTCTTCTTTATGCCGATGACCAAGTAATACTTGCGTCATCGGCAGAAGAGTTGCAGGCGATGGTAACTATTATGCATGGTGCTTTTGAGAGTAAAGGAATGAAAATAAATGTAAGCAAGACGAAAGTAATGGTATTTGAAAAGGAAAAGTGCGTGACGATGTGTAATATTATGATTGATGGAGAAAAAGTGGAGCAAGTGAAAGAGTTTGTATATTTGGGTACTTTGTTTACAAGGGATGGTAAACATGAGGGAGATATTGAAAGGAGAACGATTGCGGGAAACAAAGTGAATGGAGCTCTACGCGCTTTTATGAACAGTCGAAATGTTTCCGAAAAGGCACGTTTGGCTGTTCATAGAGGACTATTAGTGCCCACACTTATGTATGGAAGTGAAAGTTGGGTATGGCAAAAGAAGCATGAGAGCAGAATAAATGCTGTAGAAATGAGAGCGCTGAGAAATATATGTGGTGTGACTCTGAAAGATAGAATAAGGAATAGTGTGATTAGAGAGAGATGCGGCATGAAAGTTGATATAGTGACAAGAATAGAAAAGGGTATGTTAAGCTGGTTTGGGCATGTAGAAAGAATGGACGAGGAAAGACTGACTAAGAAAGTTTATAAGGCTAGTGTGAATGGAACAGTCGCAAGAGGAAGACCTAGGCGAACGTTTCTTGATCAGATCGGAAGCGTTCTGGACAAAGGCCAGGTTAAGAGCACCTTGAACCGACGGGCGTGTATGAGGAATGTGATGAAAGTGAATGAAGCCAGAGAAGTGTGTCAGGATCGTAGCAAATGGAAATCCGTAGTCTCTGCCTACCCCTCTGGGAAACAGGCGTGAATCTATGTATGTATGTCTACTGGATAAACATGTCTCCCGATTTTCGCCACAAGACGCTGGCTATGACATTCAACTACTTTTCACCTTCTGTTAGAATTTTGTATCTTGTAAGCATAACGACCTTACCAGAAAAAACATTCAAAGAATACGTCCCCAAAATCAAAAAGAATTAGCAGGTACTGAAAAGAGTGTCCCTTTTCAGAACTTGCTTGCTCTGTCTGTGTGTGTGCTCTTTATTGGGGCAGTTTATACGACACTAATTGTATAACCAAACGAAGACGACTGTTTAAGACACCCTTTTTGAGAATTTTCCATCACAGCACGGCTCATACTTTCATCATCTTTTTTTATGCCCATATCAGTAAACCTTCATTTATATTTAAATTACTGTTTTTCAAACATTACATATCAAATACACATAAAAAACGTACACGGCCTTATTAATTTCAAAACTCACTAATCATGCTACGTACTAAGATTTTCGATACAACTTAATTGATAATTTCCATCATTGAAATCTCTACCTTGTTATACAAACCTCAAAGTCTAAATTCCATTGAACTCTGAAAGGGACGATACTAGTTCATGGGTTATTACAGCCATTGAAATTTGAATTCTAATATGTGAAGTTAGGGCTTAGAATTGGATGGGTGTGTAGGTAGGGTCCCAGTGCCCCAGTGCCGACGGCGTTTGGTGCCCGTTGTCAGGATATTGCGAGTCTCGATGCGACATAATGTATTAATTCGCCATTCTCATTAGATGCCGGATATTTGTGTCTGATAGTCTGCTGAATAGTTTCGTGTTTTAGTTATACCTATGTGTTGTTGATATATGGTGATACAGTGTAGGATGTCGGTTAGATTAAGATTTAATCCTCTAGGCCAGGCGTATCTAAATTTATAGACTGTAATCTTTTTCTATAGCCTCTGGCGGTCTAAGAACCAGCAGCCTTTATGATGGCTAACTAGGGATGTATTTCCTTGGGATGACAGAACTGATGCTGATGGACACACGGCCGCTGCTGCTACGGTAGGAAGCTTGAAATATACTACAAAGTAGTAAAAGGCCCTATGTAAAGTACGCAGTTCAAAATAGCCTGTCGCCAGATGGTGGAAAAGTGAAAAAGGTTAAGAGTAGAGCATCGGTACAGCAGTTCTGACATAGTTGTACTGCACCTTCTAAGAGATGCAATATAGTTATATATTTAATACGTATAAAATAGGTCGTCTGCATGATCCAACATGGTCAAAAATCTAAAAACTTTGTAAACTGCCATTAAATCGTTATACAAATATTTGTTTGAAATTGGAATAACTAGAATGATTACTTATAAGTAGCAGTAGGGGTGAAAGAGTCGCTGCTACAAATTGTTTAGTGAAGGTAGGCTTAAACCGGTTCATTAGAAAAAGAGTATGTATGATCTTCTGTGGGGGCCAGTCAGTGCAGACCGGCGACACTTCGACCCAGTGGGATCTTTTGTGTCGACACTCTCCCAATAACGACTGCCATAGATGTTCATAGCAGCCGGGACCGACGGCATAACGTGCTCTTCGAGGCACGGAGGAGGCGATAATTATAGTCAATCAATACGCACATAATTTCGAAAAATCATAGGTGAGCGACGTGGGTTCGAACCCGAGACCCTCTGCATTGTAGTCTGTTGGTCTCCCCACTAAGCTATCGCTGCTGTGTGCAATGTGCTGTGCAGAAAAAGAGTAAGAGCTCTTAAGAATACTAACACTCTCACTGCATTCCGAAAAATAACAGTTCTGGAGGTTCAGGTTTCTACGATTTCCACTTCTTTTCGTTCACCTCATCTTCAATTCCTTTTTGCTAGGCCAACCGTCTCGCGATTATATTATAGTTCTAAGATCCTGGCATAGCAAGCAATCATAGACTACAGTAGGCACCTACCATCAAGCAAGCTGAATGATAACTGGCTACCCTCGATATATAAAAAAAATTAAAAAGACGAATTGATGAAATTTCTAAATCATTTTAATTTTATGTAATTAAAAACGGGTACAAGCAGTGTACTTGTGACTACGACCAGCACAACCTGGCCGAGACCTCAAGCCTTCAAAAAGGTATCTGAATACCAAGTATGATCGCGTTAACGTCATGATCGGTATTATCATACCTTTTAGAGATATCCAGTTACTCATTTTCAAATAAATAAATAATTTAACACGAATGGATAAAAGTGATTTGATATTTTGTTTAGCAACAAGCTTCAATGGGGGTCACAAATTCACAAAACAATTTAATAACGACATAAGCTGACGTTATCAACAAATTTATCATACGGTATGAGCAGTAATTACATACTATCTTTAATAAATATTGCAGTAAACTGTTACGTATTCGCTACACGTAAATCATTGATGCAGGCCGCGAGGGCGACATTGTTAATATCAAGTTCAATACTGCATCCTTATTAGGCGTAAGGAAAGTTGCGATAGCTGACACAGACATGTGACGATCAAAAATAACGGTAGAATTTTTGTATTTCATTATTTCAAGAAGCAAATAAGACGGTGTGTTTAGGCATTACGCCTCTTTTCCCATTAGAATAGGCAAGAGTCTATGATGCACCTATGATTTGAATTAAATAAATTAATTATGTGGTCGAGTGAGTATTTGATAGTAAGTGGTTACCGCCAGACATACCTGTGTTTTTTCGGTATTATAAAAATACCAAGGAATCATGGTTCAGCCACTGCTTGTTGTAAAGAAACAGCAATTTTGCTTTTTAGCCAAACTTTAAATTATTTCCATCGTGAGTAACGAATCGTAAGGAAAAAGGTTTCTTATAAGATATCTACCATCTTCTCCCTAGTCTTTATTATTCCCAAGTCACTTAGTGTCAGCTTTTCTGATCTAACCGAATTTGACTAGATATCAGTTTTTACACGGAGCGATGTAGTCTAGTAGATGTAGTAGCATCAGTTGACACCGCAACCCGAAGGCTAACAATACCCTAAGATTAGACCAGTGTCAGGATATTATGGGGCACTGACTTCCCGATAACGGCTGCCACAGATGTTCATGGCAGCCGGGACCGACGGCTTAACGTGCTCTACGAGGCACGGAGCAGACGATAAACATACCATATTACGCTATATGGAATAGGTCCAGGTCAATTTAGTAACTTTTTCTGTGTACCTACGGTAAACGCAGCTTTCAGGGACCTTCAGGATGTCGCTGCATGCTGTGGTAGTTTTCAACAGAAAGTCAAGTGGTTTATGTCCATGTATAGGCAATACAACGGTTTAAACAACGTATACCAAAACACGCAGACTCAGAACAACCATTTGTGTATCACACACATTTTTGTCCAGTGTTAACCGAACCACAATTGGCGCAGCGGCAATAGCTAAGCGACTACTTAAACCCTACATGTGAATCATATATTTTTATGTCTAGTGTGGGATCGAACTATAACAATCGGAGCAGTGGCAACTGCGAGGCAACCACTTAAACACCAACGCCATTTGTGACACATAACAACGCCGCAAGTCTGTAGCCACCTCTACTTATACTTTCGTACTCCAATTGTACAAAAACAAAGCTGATATATTGGCTGGTTAAACTTTATTGGGCCAATAAGTCAGTGAATTGATGGCACGTCTTTTGTTAATGCAATTATATTCCATTATTGATGGTGAACGCAAAAACGATGATTGGTAAGTGCGAGCTCACATGTACCGAGCGAGGCAACGGTTGCCCATAATGAGTGCTTGCGTATATGTTATTATTATATATTTATTAATTGTGATGTCAGTTGATTACTTAATTTTTAGCTTTAGTAGACATTCATGGCCGGCTTGAGCGAAAAGTGTAATCCTCTCACAGACTAGTGAAGTCTAGTAGCAGTATACACTCTGTTGCGTTTGGGTAAAAAAATTGAGAGCGTCGAAGTTCCAAACAAATATTTAATGTTTTAAGTAGAGCTATATAGCTAAAAAAGTATCTAGTTTTAAATAAAAAAAATAAAAGTCTTTATTTAATCTCCACAAATTTATGGGCGGTCTGATGTCTAAACTAAGCCGATACAGTAACCTAGCACAAGCCCCTTGGTATACAATTTATATAATTATATTTAACACTAAACATTTAGAATATAACTCAAATGAATAATTTTAATAAAATAAAATGTATATGTGTAGGTATTAATGTGTGTCAGTATGTCGGTGCGTATAAGTGTAGTTGTGTGTGTGTGTGTGTATATAGGATTGCTATTGTATAAATAAGTATGTATATGTAATTAATTGTGTGTAAAGTTAGTACAGAAAACTGCAGTCAAATAATCATGCTCTGTTCTTGTGATGAGCGTTTTTGGAGATCGCTGTGTTGGCAACAGCAATCGTTGTGCTTATCGCTGGCTGTTCAGACTTCTTATTTAGGATGGACAACCTGCGAGTGATACTCTTTGGGCTTAAACATGATATAGGCGAGAGATTTAAGCATTACTGTGCATTTAGGAGTGTAGGTATTGTTTTATCTCGGTTGCGTGGCAGCTCAGGCTATATGGTTACTTACACTATTGCCGTTGGCGTTATACACTCACTAGGTTCTGCGGTTTTATCTTTTAAATCTCACTAAGCCATATTCCAGGCGTTACCTAGGGATACTTGTGAAAGTATCCTATATAAAAATAAATTATATCTAGAATATATCTATCTTTGTGCGTGCGCGTGATTAAGTAACAAGCTTCTAAACGTAATAAATAATAACATTTATATTAAAAAGGATTGTTACTTAAATTATGAACTTAAGGGCTACATTTGTTAGTGCATTTACGAATAAATATAGTATGTATCTTATGTAGGTGGGCCAGTCAGTGCAGACCGGCGACACTTCGACCCAGTGGGATCTTTTGTGTCGACACTCTCCCAATAACGACTGCCATAGATGTTCATGGCAGCCGGAACCGACGGCTTAACGTGCTTTCCGAGGCACGGAGCAGGCGATAATTGTCAATCAATACGCACATAATTTCGAAAAGTTATATAACTTCCGAAAGTCATAGGTGCGCGACGTGGGTTCAAACCCGAGACCCTCTGCATTGCAGTATGTTGGTCTCCCCACTGAGCTATCGCTGCTCTTTTAAATATAGTAAGTTTACGATTTTATTACACCTATGTGTAGATTATAACACAATCCTCTCCACACGACACGTTTCCTTCCAAAAACTAAACAAAATACTCATATCTGTACTGGAAGTCACATCTATCGAACTTACTAAACTGTGCACAATATTTTTTTGTGCACATTATTGTGACCTTTTAAAAAGCATTTGTAGATGTTAAGAATGTTGACTTCTAGTAGCTATTTCTGAACGATCCTTCAATAAATGTTATTGATACAACGTATGACGAATGGCGGGGAGATGCCATTAAAACTCCAAGGTGTAACGTACTGTTTGAAGAAATTTATTATTGTCGTTTATTACTGGGATATTGCAATGAAATAAATTAAGTTTTATTAATAGAAAAGCAGAATGTTTCGTAGATATTATCTAGATATTTTTACTAACACAGTTAATTTACGGGTATATTAAGGCTGTGCTGTTGTATAGCGTTGACACTCAATGTCATTTGTAAGGTATGAGTTCTATTCTTGGGTTGAAAACTTAATTGTTTTATTAAGCTTCTGTGTTATTGTATTCTACCGTTAGATGGCACAAACTTGCTCCTTAATCTATTGAGCACAGACCGCTAGAAAGCAAATTTGGCAAAGGAAGTATAAATCTTTGCCTGTCCCTTTAAGTACATACAATTGTGCATCTATGTACGTTTTCTCTTCACCTTATGAGTAGATTACACCTATTTAAAGAAAAGCCTCATTTCATTCAGTAGTTGACTGCGAAAGACCGATTTATTGATTACTTCAACTAACACTCCAGCACACGAACTCTTATCATTCAGATAGCTAAGACTTTTAAATCATAAATTTAGTTACAAATCCTCTGTCGTAGCGTACTTTACAGACATTAGAATAACAGTCACAGAAAACAATCAGACTTGGCATAACTATGTCTAGATTATGCAATTTTTTGTCTGGTATTAACCCGCAATACTACTTTCATTTGCTCCTGAAGCCATCTGTGTGGGCAAAATTGCATCATTAGTCTCTATAGTCAAAGATTACACAACTTATGATAACTAACGTTAACGATCGAACCATCACTCTGCAACATTCCCACAAGCACCTGTTCAAACACAACCTATCCAGGACATCACCGAATTGTTAAGTGAGTGATAAAACACCCTGTAATCATCAACTGGTGTCTGTATTGACATTTATGATAATATTTAAAATTATTGAGAGCTTATATGAACCACAATTCGCGCAAATTGGTTAGCAAATACTTTATTAAGGCGAGTTTGTACAGAGCGTATGATGTATTTGCGGCTAATAAATTTATTTTACAACGAACTTGTTAAGTTTAAGGCTTACCTGATGATAGCAGCGATAGCTCAGTGGGGAGACCAACATACTGCAATGCAGAGGGTCTCGGGTTCGAACCCACGTCGCGCACCTATGACTTTCGGAAGTTATATAACTTTTCGAAATTATGTGCGTATTTATTGACAATTATCGCCTGCTCCGTGCCTCGGAAAGCACGTTAAGCCGTCGGTTCCGGCTGCCATGAACATCTATGGCAGTCGTTATTGGGAGAGTGTCGACACAAAAGATCCCACTGGGTCGAAGTGTCGCCGGTCTGCACTGACTGGCCCCCACATACCTGATGGTAACTGGTTACTGTAGCTTAAGACTGAGCCGAGCGTTAGACAGATAATGACAGAGCTCGTGCGGCGCATATTCAAATCGGCGCGCGGCCGCCATAGTAACATTGTATGGAGGATTTGAAGTGCTTTTTTGATAAATATGTATCTTTATTGTCAACCAATAACTTAAATATTTGGAACGGAGTAATTCTAATATAACTATTTGTTTCGTTAATCTGTAAAATAGGATAGATTTCTACTGTTATAATCTAAAAATCACGTTATTTACAAATCTACGTAATTTTGTAGGCGAAAATATTATTATTTAAGTTTTTACACGGAGTAATTGAAAACACATTCATTGTTATGGTAAATGTATATTTTATATATGTATTAAACAAAAAGTGTTGATATTGTCTTCTATTTACGCGAATATTATTCATTGAAATTAAACTGCTATATACGGATTTTATCGCGTTGTTTATTTGACACTTTATTAATAAAGTGTCAAATAAACAACGCGATAAAATCCGTATATAGCAGGTTAATTAAAAAAAAAAAGTGTTGATTTTATTCACTTAACTGTGACCGCCTGTTTTGGCACATTTCGCCCGGCACAGGCTCAAATTACTACGTTTGACAAATATTGCATGTATTTTTCGAAACGTACAGAGCCTTCGCGCATACCTAGCACTTTACTGGACAAGTAACTCCACTTTATAAAATAACGCAACTTAGTTACCTTAATTAGATTATGTTACGAATAGGCCTTTTAAACCATATCCCTCGTAATTTGCTGATTCTCCAATCCTGCAAAAGAAAACAACGACGTATTAAGACTGCGCCGAGCGAAATGTGCCAAAACAGGCGGTCACAGTTAAGTGAATAAAATCAACACTTTTTGTTTAATACAAATATAAAATATACATTTACCATAACAATGAATGTGTTTACAATTACTCCGTGTAAAAAACTTAAAATAATTAATATTTTCTCCTACAAAATTACGTAAATTTGCACGAAAAATGCAAAAAACGTAAGCTCGTGTTACGTGATTCTTAGATTATAACAGTAGAAATCTATTCTATTTTACAACTTAAACGAAACATAAATAGTTATATTACAATTTGTCCGTCCCAAATATTTAAGTTATTGGTTGACAATAAAGATACATATTTATCAAAAAAGCACTTCAAATCCTCCATACAATTTTACTATGGCGGCCGCGCGCCGATTTGAATATGCGCCGCACAAGCTCTGTCATTATCTGTCTTACGCTCGGCGCAGTCTTAATAGCGAGAAACTATAATCCATAGCGCACCGTTAGTTACAAACAGTTAGTCAAACAGAAACGCAGCCTATACTGCTCAAGCTCGATATTGGTATGTGGTCTTATTTGCGACCTTTCGTCGTATAATTTCTCCATAAAACATCATTATGAAGGTAATAAAAAGTACTCTTGTTTAAGCGACAATGTCTCTCATACGTTTGTGTTGGTTTTTACATTATTATTATAGTTTTTGCTTTATAGAAAGCGGTTACTTATTCGGTAGTATTTTTCTATTCAACGGTGTTAAAATTTCATCGGTTTTTTTGTTCGATAGATTTGGATGTAAAAATAAATTTTCATTGCTTTATATTAGATAAGGTATTGTAATGTTTATAGATGTCATTGTGTGTGTTTTTGTTTGTATGAATAATGCATTGAAATTTGTGTTAGCCTTTCTAGTATTTTATCGCGTTACTTTGTATGTATTCTGCTTATATTTTACTTTTGTAAAATATAAGCTACTGTAGGTTAAAACATATCTTTCTCTTTTAGCCTTTATTATTTCCAAGTCACTTGGGGTCGGCTTTTCTAGTCTAACCGGATTTGACTGGATATCAGTTTTTACACGAAGCGGCTGCCACTTGACCTCCACAACCCAAAGGCTAGATCAGTGTCAGGATATTAGAGGGTACTGACTTTCCCAATAACGACTGCCATAGATGTTCATGGGGACCGACGGCTTAACGTGCTCTCCGAGGCACGGAGCAGGCGATAATTGTCAATCAATACGCACATAATTTCGAAAACTCATATAACTTTCGAAAGTCGGAAGTGCGCGACGTGGGTTCGAACACGAGACCCTCTGCATTGCAGTCTGTTGGTCTCCCCACTGAGCTATCGCTGCTGTAGGTTAAAACATATGTTCAAAGTAAATTATGAGTCAAATAAAAAAATATTATTATTTTATTTTGCTTTCAATTATGAACTCCTTGCCCTATTGGAACCTTAGCAAAAAATGTATATAACTGTGCAGCTGATCATGCGTTTCTCAAAGTTCATTTCTCAGCACGGGGTATTTTTATTAGGTTTAATTTGTATGGCAATTCTAAGTGGCAGCAAGCACACTATAAATGTTGTTAATACTCAAACAAAAATTGGTTAGTCCTCCGTCACATTGGACCTAAACCTTAGTTGGTACAATGAGGGTGTAGCACCTATCTTATTTTCATTAAGGGTTGGTCAACAGGTATGATTAATTACACTGGAGAACAAAATTTTCTGCTACATTAATTTTGTTACTGGTTTTAATAAACACCTTCATCAGTCATACCCGAAATGTATTTACTTTGTATGGATTGATTCTGGTTCTTGAGATATTCATCATATAGAACGGTTCCATCAGGACATTAGAACAATGAAAGAAAGATACCAAGGCCGATGGGACAGCCATATTATGATGGCAGATTATTGCTTGAGTTTAATAAGGGATTGTCCTGAACATAAACACAATAGAAAAGCTTAAAGATAAAGTTAATGCAATTTTTTTTCCTTTTTTCGTTAATAGCATATGTCATATATACTTATTAAGTTTTCTTGACGTTATTATATAGCCACTTCTAAAATACATTGACATACACATTGACTTCAACTTTTTCCAAGTTTCCCGGTGTTATAAATATTACTTTAAAATATAATTATTGCAGTAGTGATTGTCTTTTATAAGATCCACGCGTAAATATTAGTGATGTGCCAGATAATTAAAAATGTAGTACCGCAGATACGGATCCGGATACGGATCATTGGCGTCAAGATCCGCGGATACAGATACGGACACGGATCTTAACTTTCTTACTCAATCGGTGTCGGTGCGCGTGACCTTAATTTTAGGTTTGTTTTAAAAGTGATCTTATAACTTTTACTAACTAAATTATTTTGATTGATATGTAATAGTATTTTATTGCTACTTAATCAACTACATATAGTAGTAATAAAAATTAATAAGGTAAAAGATCTATTTTCTCCCACGGATATCCGCGGATACAGATACGGATATCCGGAACATCACTAGTAAATATTTGGACTTCACGTATGGCGTAGTGGTAAGTGTTAGGAACATGCATTTGACAAGTTGAACGCGTTCGTAGTATTTCTACATTGTTCGTCTGACGTCGTTTAATTCTTTGTAACTATGGTTACCTATACCTTATTTATATGTAATAGAGAAAAACAAAAAACAAAGTAGCAAGCTTAGGAATTTTGGTCGAATTTTGACCACTAGGCGACCGCTAGTATTAATAAATATACATGCAAATGTAACACAGGCCCGACGTAAATACCTAATAACATACCTACCTATAAATAGTAACCTAAAGAAACACCATGTGACGGCCTGGAAACCTACTCATCGGGGCAATACAAGATTGTTTTGATCCCCTGTAAGACAGACTTATACCACCAATCTGATTGTCCCAGTTTGACTGAAGTGGTCTGGGAGGTATTAATAGGTTAGTTCCTTATGTTATTGATATTTGATTTAGTACGTTATTACTTTAGCAATAGCAAATAACATTCTAAAGAAACCTTTTCGTCAAATAAATATAAAATAGGTAATTAATATAATTTAAATTTCTGTTTACCTACGCAAAAAGTGGAGAGGTAGTGCTTGCCATTTCATTCGCACGCCTGCTTTTAAATAGTGGGTTCGTCACATAATCTTATCTTATCTTGTTACGGGGGCCAGTCAGTGTAGACCGGCGACACTTCGACCCAGTGGGATCTTTTGTGTCGGCCCCGAGATCTATCCCTTAGCTATCTCCCTATGAATGTACTGCATCAATCGCAGCGTACACTTCAGAGGGAGAAGCCTGAAGTCTTCAGGGTTCGGATATGCCAACCCCATCAGACCCATCCTTAGTCCAGCCAACGCGTGACATTCACACAGTAGGTGTAATATGGACTCGTCCCGTTCACCACAGACTCTGCAGATCAAATTGTTTGCCAAACTCAATCTGCACAGGATGTCATTGGTGCCAAAGTGACCAGTAAACGCTCATAATAGTATCATGCGTCCTTTTTAGGTATATAGGTAATGATTTAAATCATGAATCCCTAGTCACTTTTCTGAACGTTAAGTCGTCAACTTCACAATGTACATGAATTTTAAATATAGTATTATTGCGCTCACTAATATCGAAAATTGTACACTATCGTTCTCTATTGTAAATTAAATATGTCAGCTGTGGACCCTTTTCGTGCGATCTAAATACGGAACACATCTACGACGATCTTAGGAACAAAAATGAGAATATATTTTCTGTTATTCATAACAGAAAATAAGCATAACTTCGGAATATCGTTAGCACAGTGGGCTTGAACCAATCACTCGTTGTTATTCGATCACGACACGGCACGGACGCGTTTGCAATTTTTGTCCAATCTCATAGATTTCCGGCGACAGCACTCCACTTCCGGTGGCGCGGAAACGAGCCGACACGCCGGATATGTTCGCCAACATGTTGGCAATAAAAGTGCCGGCAAAATGGGATCATTTCCTTTTTAAAGTAGGTTTAGATTTTGATAGAATAGTTTCTAGAGATTATTTGTAGCAGTGATGATTATATTGAGTCACGCCAGTTTCTAGGAAGCAGGCTCTACGGATTTCCACTTGCTACGATTCTGATATGTCTATCTTGCTTTATTCAATTCCGTTTCTCCACACACGCTTGTCGGTTTACGGTACTCTTACCCTGTCCTTTGTAGAGTTCGAAAAAACTTATAGGACAGCTTTGTCCGTCCGTCTATTATACAACTTTCAACTCAAGAACCGTAAGAGCTAGAGACTCGCGGTCAACGCCATTCGACTCAGCATAGTCGATATACCCCCGAAATGACTATGACCTTTGACCTCTGACCTTAAGGTCACGTGGTATCACGTGACCTTTGCATATTACTTGAACCATTTTTTCGAACTCCAAGAATTACGGCAATTCATTGCCGTTTCTCACTTGCTTCATAATGTCTATGATCTAGTAAAATAAAATAGTCCGCACATTTTTTTCATTTCTAACGTTCTTATAGGCTTTTTAAATTTATTTTAGTTTATATTGTAATCGTGACTCCTTACTAATTGAAAATGTGAATCAAATGTGAGTTTGTTTATTTGTTAAATTGTTACGCTTTCACGCCTTAACTACTCGACCGATCATTATGATATTTCGCATACAAGTTCTCAGGGGTACAATATAGGTTATAGGGTACCTTCCATCCAGAACGCAAGCGAAGCCCTCGGCAAGAGCTAGTTATATAATAAAGAAATGCTGTTTCAGTGGCATAGCGGTAATTAATGTGATTCTGTGCATGAGGATTGGGGTTTAATTGCCGTGCGGTTACTTTTATTGGCCCGGCAAAAGAAACCTTTATAATAAAAGCAACAGGCCTTCACCGTTTACCGTCTAAGGTGACTTTTCTTCCTAACAGTACTGAACATTTCTCGATGACAAAAACTAAGTAATAATACTTTCTCACCCCGCGAATCAAACCCGAAACTTACGTAGTAGGTAGCAGTCGCATTTAGTACCGCTGCTCTACCAAGGCATTTGTTTCCCAGTAAATACGTTTCAAGTAAGAACTTTAACTCAACTGCAAAAGATCTGAATTTGGATATATTCTGCACTAGTATTCTAGTGGCGAGATGATGAATGAGTGAACAGTTCTTTGTTTAGACTGCTATATTGTTAGCTGAGCTGTATTGTTCTCTGGTTGTACATACATACATAGATTCACGCTTGTTTCCTAGAGGTGTAGGCAGAGACTACGGATTTCCATTTGCTACGATCCTGACACACTTCTCTGGCTTCATTCACTTTCATTACATTCCTCATACACGCTCGCCGGTTTAAGGTGCTCTTAACTTGGTCTTTAGCCTCTGGTTGTATGTAATTGTATACGTGTAATTTATATTCTATTAGAAACCTTTTGTAATTTTAAATGTAAAGTTAAACGTGAGGACCTGTCTTTTGCTATCTGATACTTATTAAAATGTATTGTTAAATCAGGCAAGAAATATATACGTAGAATAATAATTGTGTAACTAATGAAGTATCAAATAAACCACGCGATAAATTCCGTATAAAATTGTTTATTTGCAATGAATAATATTCGCGTAAACATAAGACGATATTATAGAATAAGCTGTTGGACCTCCATAAATAAATATAACCTTGGTATTAATTCGGTGTTACTACACACGAATAATATAAAAGTGCATCATTACAGTGCTAATATATAAAAATATGATCATTAACTTAATGAAGGCTTCTAATACAATCATTATGAGCGACCTTGTAGCCGTGATGCTTCTTGTAATTATACATCGGAGTTCGTACATATGTATGTATGTTATAATGAGTATTGCTATTTCACTTGCCTCGGTTGCCTTCTGGGTTTTGTGGCTTAAGTTTGCGTGTGGTAGTGAGGTTTCGAGTTTGATTCCTGGGTAGAGTAGTGTTATAGATTTTCTTGTTTGGATTTTTTGTGGCGCTTTCCACTAACACTAGGCTGGTATATGACAAAAGGCTCGTTTTAAAGGTATATAGAACCTATAAGATGAGAATGATAAAGAACAGCGATAACCTAGTGGGAGATCATTGGACTGCCACGCAGAGGTCTCGAGTTCGATCCCAAGGCACGCATCTCTGACTTTTCAAAGTTATGTGCGTATGAAATAGTTGAATATCATCGATCAATAGTAAGGAAACCTGCATGTCTGAGAGTTCTACATAATATTCTCGATGGCCAGCGTGGTGGACTATGGCCTAACCCTTCCCACAGTGAGAAGAGGTCCGTGGCTAGCAGTAGGACAGTTTAATACAGAGCTGCTATTATTATAATTATAGGACCTTTAACCATGGCTGGCAAAATATAGTTATGTAATACATCCCTGGTTATTTATTCGGCAGTATACGAGCACGAATGATGATGATGATGACTGACCGTTTGATTGAAACTGTATAGTCGGTCAGACCTAGAACAATCTTTTGATTATAAAACGATAACTGCGTGGTTAAAACCAAGAACACTACGATCACTACGTCTGTGATACATTGATAAGAACCTATATTTTAATCCTGTAAAATGAAATATAAAATTACTTTGCAGATTTCCTTTAAGCGAACTTTAACGTCTCATGGCGCTTCGAATACAAAATATACTGTGTATATTACAAGAGCAAAATATTCTACAAGTGTCACGTCATCATCTCATAAGTAAATGTGAGTGCATGAATAACGTTTGTTGTTGATTGTCAAATCGATAATCTATTACCTGGTATTATAGAAGATTACCCAGTTATTCCATTGGACTCTATAGGTGAAATTAATAACGACTTATTAGAAACAACAATTCACTTACACACTTAAAGCGCCGTCAGAAAACCAATAAGAACTGCTGCAGCACAGCTCCTGTGGAGCCTGGTGCAATCCTGCGTGCTGCAGCACCGAACACACCGGTGTACATCTCTCGCCTGCATTACACCACTAAGGCGGAGGATATCGCGGAGTATGTATGCCAGAAGTCCAAGTACATGCCAAGAGTGCAGCTGCTGGAGTCGCGTCGCAACGTCAACTTCAAGGCGTTCGTGGTGCGAGTACCAACTTGCTTTCTTCATGTATTTATGAAGGAGGACTTTTGGCCGAAGGGTGTGGTGTTCCGTCGCTTCCGCGGACAAGTGCCACATGAACGCACAACAACAGAGTGCAAGTGAAGCGTTACTAATATAGTTAATAAGTTATATAAATACTAACACAAATTGTATGTATGTCTATAAGGTATTTATCTATGCGTCTATGCCACGCGAAATAAAATCGTTATTATTATTATATTATATTATATTATATTATTAAAGACGACTAGCTTTTGCCTGCAGCTCAGGAACAGTAACTTTTTCTGGAAAATTGTTGTTCATTTCTGTACCCCTGAAAACGTGTATGACAAATTCCATGATGATCGGGCGAGTAGTTAGGCGTGAAGGCGTGACAAACAAACCCACTTTTGCGTTTATAATATTAAGTTAAAACTTTACAGTTAGTAACTTTTATCACATAGAAGCAAAGTTGTTATTTGTTATCATAATCTTCGTATTCAGTCATGGCGGTTTCTTTTGAACACCCAAAACCGTATCTCAAAGTTAACAATAAAGTGTTTTCACACAAGTACGTGTGGCTGTAACAAGTTTTTCATTTGGTTTCGCTCGGCAGCCGAGAGATTGAAACAATAACAGGGGTTGAGGACACAAATCCCCCGGGATCGACCCCCCGTGACTTACTCGCAATACTCACCCTCCGAAAGCAAGGTTGTAGTGTCAGCGATAAGCGGAAAGGATTAAAAAGATATTGAGGATTTAAACCGTAAATGTAGTAACGTGAGCTTAATAGCGGTAACTTCATGAGCATAAAAGCCTTACTGCAAAGCTTAATCTAGAATCTCTACTTCAAACCTTATAAAACTATTTCAATTTGGGCTTGCCTTTAGAAGATAGTTGAAATATACCACCAGTTTGGTATCTAGTAATTCATTTACACAAACCCAAGAAGGTGCAAAACACAGCTAGACTGCATGATACTTTAGGCTCATTCTGCATATATAGGAACACTACAATATAAATTAAGGTCGGATACTTTAAAACAATGAGACGCCCACCATCTTAGTTGCCCCGTGACTACTGAAAAGCAACTGAACCGTGCGTCGGGGATAGTATAAGATAAGGTAATAAATAAAAATAGCCTAATAATATCAAAATCTAAAATTTAAATCAACCACGATAAAATCCGTATACAGTATAATTTAAAGTCCTTATAAGAATTATTAAAAAAAACAACATTATATATGTGTACTGTTTACAGTCTGTTGACAATCGTCAACACCAGCGTGGCGGCGGCCAGAGCGGGACAACGACATCGGTCATCGCGAGCAGCATGCACCGACGCCGTCGGGCAGTCACCTTATAGGAATCGTCAACAAAACCCGCGCTCGCGCTTTTTTGTTATTTATACAGTCGTTGTAATATATCCTTTTATACAGTCCACTGCTTATTATTTCACCACGAGCTATCGTCGCAACACAGTCAGAAAGACGAGTGTCCATTTTCAGCCAAGCGAAGAATTATACATTGGCTTGGCTTGGCTCTGGCTCTGCTAAACTAATATTTATTTACGCCACCATATTAGTTACATTGAGCATAACACACTATAGCCATTCGCCATTATGCACAAAAGGAGAGTCATAAACGCGCTTTGTCTTAACAGTCGGACCTCACCCAACCGCGTATTGATTGGATTTAGAGAATTCAATATTGATGTTATATTGTATAAGAAATGATGGTTATTTGCTTATCAAGTTCTTTGCCGATGTGCCCTTTTGACGCTAAACTTGATAACTCACCGAATCTTATTATCTTTAATACCAACAGAAAAATATTGTTTTGTCTTCAAGTGAAAAGTTTTTGCGTATTTAATTTTGAGCTAAGATGTTTGTTTAGCGAGTATGGAAGGTCTTTACTGTCAAGGATAGATATCAGTCTGCACAGATGGCGTAGTGGATTAAATGGTCGCCACGTCATTGCCCCTGCTCCGAGTGGTGTCGGTACAACCCCTGCTCCGCCTCAGTGGCTCGTAGCGTGAAGTTATACAGCCTATATTACCTTTCGATAAATTATCTAGCTTTTTTATAGTGGCAGAAAGAATAAAATTGATCCAGTAGTTTTAGAATTTATCGATTACAAAAACAAATGTTTGCTCTGTATCCTTTTTTCGGAAAACCTCTTATACAACAACTTTGTCTGTCCGTCCGTCTGTCTGTTGTACAACTTCCAACTCAAGAACCGTAAGAGCTAGAGACTCGCGATCAACGCTATTCGACTCAGCATAGTCGATATACCCCGAAATTACTATGACCTATGACCTCTGATCTCAAGGTCACGTGGTATCACGTGACCTTTGCATATTACTTGAACCATTTATTCAAACTCTTAGATTTACGGCGATTCATTGCCGATTCTCACTTGTTTATTATTATACAACACTTCGGAATAGAAGACTGATGCTGGACTTCATATTCCTACAAAATGTAGTTAAAGAGTGATCTCGGAGAATCGGCAATGAATTGCCGTAAATCTAAGAGTTCGAATAAATGGTTCAAGTAATATGCAAAGGTCACGTGATACCACGTGACCTTGAGATCAGAGGTCATAGGTCATAGTAATTTCGGGGTATATCGACTATGCTGAGTCGAATAGCGTTGATCGCGAGTCTCTAGCTCTTACGGTTCTTGAGTTGGAAGTTGTATAACAGATAGACAGACAAAGTTGTTGTATAAGAGGTTTTACGAAAAAAGGATACAGAGCAAACATTTGTTTTTGTAATCGATAAATTCTAAAACTACTGGATCAATTTTATTCTTTCTATTTGTTTATTATTATACAACACTTCAGAATAGAAGACTGATGCTGGACTTCATATTCCTACAAAATGTAGTTAAAGAGTGATCTCGGATAGAGGGACTGCTAGCGTATAGAAATATGTGTACATAGACCAAATACAAGAAGTCGAAACAATTTTCCATATTTTGAAGTACAGCGATACCGGACCATCCTGGAAGCTCAAGCTCCTATGGCTAGGTATACTGCAACTTATAACCATTGTTTCTATGTATAATAAGTATGTATTTACGTAAAAAAATGTATATATGTATGTTTATCCATTGTCTAGTATCCATAGTACAAGCTCTGTTTAGTTTGGGCTAGATGGTGTTGTGTGTATGTGGTAGAATATTATATTATATTATTATTTTATTGTTGGAGGAGACTTGGCATAGATATATTTCATTTAAATATAATATAACTAATAGCAATAACGTATTATAAGTTGGTGATTTTTATATAAATATTGTTTTTATTTGTTGCATTTTCTTGTTAAATTTGATTACTTAGTTTTTGCATGTTAACTACCTGCCAGTGCTATGCATATTTGTAATTAGGGTAGTACATGCACTTTAATTGTTAATTATATGTGAATGTCTGTGTTCACTCTGTAAATATGCCTGAATAAATTCTTCTCTCTTAGCCTTTATTATTCCCAAGTCACTTGGGGTCGGCTTTTCTGGTCTAACCGGTTTTGACTGGATATCAGTTTTTACACGGAGCGGCTGCCACCTGACCTCCGCAACCCGAAGGCTAACAATACCCTAAGGCTAGACCAGAGTCAGGATATTAGAGGGTACTGACTTTCCCAATAACGACTGCCATAAATGTTCATGGCAGCCGGGACCGACGGCTTAACGTGCTCTCCGAGGCACGGAGCAGGCGATAATTGTCAATCAATACGCACATAATTTCGAAAAGTCATATATCTTCCGAAAGTCACAGGTGCGCGACGTGGGTTCGAACCCGAGACCCTCTGCATTGCAGTCTGTTGGTCTCCCCACTGAGCTATCGCTGCTATATATGCCTAAATAAATACCCTGTATAAATTAGTATATGGACATCATTATGTTATCGTTTTTAACCCTTCCAGCTCAACTAAGTGCTTGTATTTAAAATCGGTTTTGCAATCGGTAAAGACCGAAGCTACAATGCTTAACGTAGCCTTGCAGTGATGAGTCTTACATAAGTCACGGCGTCATTGGTGCATTATATTTCGGTATAGCCAACAGACATGTTATTAATAGTAAAAAATGAAAGACACATATTTTCAACAATACATTTGGTCATAGTTATATGAAGGTATATAATAAGTGATCTTTTTGTTTAACAGATGATACTTGATCTAGAATGTTCTGCAGAATGATGGGTGCTTTCACTTCACACTTTCCAAATACAATCATAATTCGTTTCGTTTTATAAAAAGACAACTACCGCAATAGGAATAACTCCTGTGAGCTTACAAACATTCAAACAACGGACACAATGAACACCCACTCGGAACAACCATTTGTGAAACACACAAAGTTTTGTCCCGTGTGGGATTCGAACCCACAATACTCAGCACAATGGTGGTGGCGAGGCGACCACTTAAACCATTACGTCATCCGTGCAGTCAATTTATTATACAGGCTGTCCCAGAATATGTGAATAGTAACGGACGACTCCTTAGGTAAGGACCTTTCAAATGAGCTAAATAAAAATATATGTACGACTTTTGCCAGACTTTCAACTACAGGTGCTTCGTTTATGGCAAACTTTCATTTTTTTGTAACTGTATTATTTGTGAAGGATTGATTCGTCAAACTACAAACGAACTTTTTTTTAAACTGACTTCGTTTTGAAATCGTAGCAATATTTTGGTGTATTTTTTTGCACCAAAGAATATGTTGTTTGTTTGTTTTTTATTTTTACACAAAGGTCATAATTTTGTAATGTTTTTATTAAGCACATTTGAATAGTCATTACTTAAGGAATCTCCCATTACAATTTGATTCACATATTCTTGGACACCCTGTATATTATACCTACTAGTCTCAAGGTTATATCTTCAAAGGAGTAAGCAGAGGTGTGCTATATTACTATAATCATCAGCCGAGCACAGTTTCAGTCTCTGTGCTGCACTAATACGCTTTTGTTGACAGAAAAACGCAATAACACTTTTACCGATGATGAATCGAACGGGAGACCGCACACTAGCCGTATTCAACACCGCTGCGTTGCCGAGGCAATGATTTATTTATATGTAGGTATCTGTCTTTTGACAATGTTGTTTTTATGTTCCTATATAATAGCCGCTTTTGAATTTCTCACGGGGCTTAAGTATTTGTGGGATCTATAAATCGGCCTCGATGGCGTAGTGGTTAGTGTAACCGACTGCCACACCTGAAGGCGCGGGTTCGATTCCCGCACAAGTCAAACATTTGTGTGCATGAACATGGATGTTTGTCTTGTTCTGGGTGTTTCTATGTATAATATGAAAGTATTCACAAAAATAAAAGTATATTATGTATGTTTATCTATTGTCTAGTACCCATAGTACAAGCTCTGCTTAGTTTGAGCTAGATGAACACCGTCTAGCTCAAACTGTGTATGTGGTAGAATATTATTATTATTATTGTAAATTATTGTTTTATGGATGATTCCGTTAATTGAGTATTTATAAAGCTCGCCGCGACACTGGGATAAATATTAAATCATCTATATATATAAAAATCAATTGCTGTTCGTTTGTCTCGCTTAAACTCGAGAACGGCTGGGCCGATTCAGCTGATTTTGGTTTTGAAATGTTTGTCGTAGTCTAGGGAAGGTTTAAAAAGTGAGAAAATATAGAAAAATCGTTAGGATAGGTGATACGAAGTACACACACCACATATAATATACCACCATATATAAAGCTAGATTTAATTCTATCGAAAATATAAAAGAATTTAGAATATTATATTATGCCATTTTGTCTGTTTGTGTTTATCTTTCATTATCAAACAACTTAGCGATCCACCCCTGTAAAGTAATGCCATACTAACAGATACGTTAAAAGATTTATCTAAAACATTGTAGTGTTCCACAAATCCGCGGTTAAAACAAAACATAGAACAACTGTTAGGTTCACACAGCTACTGCCTCGTAGAGGGTGAAAATAAACTTAGGGATAAAGTTTATTATAAGCACTTACAATTCTTCTTTAGATATATAATATAAATAATATTAGGACTGTATATAAACTGTCCCACTGCTGGGCACGGGCCTCCTCGCAGTGTAAGAATCGTTAGACTATAGTCCACCAAGTGCTGATCGTGGAATGCCGTCGCCTCCTTTTGTGAGGAAGTAATTTCCATCAAGGAGGCGGCGGAGCGGGAGAAGGAGCGCTTAAACCCTCTCCCCAACCGCAGAACCGGGCGCCGGAGGGCGCGAGATGACCTCCAGCCACCCTGAGGTTTGACCTGGGGGTGGTGGGCTGCGTGGGCCTGCTCGCCACCCGATCAGCACCGGGTCCGAGAGGCGGCGTGCGTGTTCCCACGCGCGCCTCTGCGTCGTGTTTTTGTTCCGCCACAATGGGGACAGTAGAGGAAGTGTCTCATGTAGTGGCCTACCTTTTCACATGGCGGGCCGAAACCTCGGCGGGGTCGCGATTGCATGATAAAGCGATTCGCGCGGCCCCGCCGTCTATGGTTATGTCGAGGAACACCGTGGTAGGTTTAGTCGGTATTACCGGGGTATCATTCCTCCGGTGAGCCCGACGTCTCCGTCGCCCCGCGGAGAGGTATGAGTCAATGCATTCCCCCACGTAAAAAAAAAGTGCTGCCCCAGTGCGGGTTGGTAGACTTCACATATCTTCGCGAATATTATGTACAGAACTTTCAGACATGCAGGATTCCTCACAATATTTTTCGCCGTTAAAACGAGCGATAATTACCTGTAGAAATAATAATAACTTTTCAGGCACCTTTGGGTTTTTAATTAACTTGGGGAAACAGACTCGATAGAGTAGCGATGTGGCGGTATTGATTTCCAATGCTGTTTATCTCGAGTTCAATCAATCGAGTTCTTACCAGATTGCGCAATAGTTTATTATGTTTTTCCGCCAAGAAATGTCTGGTAACAGCACGTAATTTGGAACTATGTCCGGTAGATGTCAATGTGCTCGACCCCAACTACGTGGAACCTAAAATTATAGGTGACAAAAAGTGAGTGAAATACACCTGTGTCTTAGAGTATTTAGACAGTGTGTATAGTTGTATACAGATATCAGATATACAGATATCGAAAATACAGTTTATTTGTCACGTAAGAGAGAGGTTCTTAAAGAGCGAGCTGGCTCATCCGTAACCTCACCAAATTAGCAACAGCCACCATAAGGTTACTGTTACTAATTTGGTAAATAATTTCCTGATTGTACGGATGGCGTAGTAGGTTATGTGTCCGCCTCAATACTGCCACTACGCTGAGTGTTATGGGTTCGAATTTTTGACACATGTGCGAACATGTAACAAAAAATTGTGTGGTCAACAAATTGTTGTTATGAGTCTAGACGTTCTTTGTGTCTGTTTATAAAATCTTCGACGACACAGAATTATTTTCTAGAACGCTTTTACGTTCGAACGAATAAAACTTTAAAGGTCTTTATAAGAAACCTTTAATTTACTCATAACATATTCTATACGATCAAAGTCACGCGCACGTCTAGTATATTATATAGTGACATTGGATTAATCGGTGGCCACCTTGCCGCATTCATTATCACAAATGGAACCCACGATTCGTTCGCGGACAATAAAAATCGCATTTACAGTAAAAAACGAATTGATTAATGACATGAGTCGTGTTTACTGTAATATACGTTAGGAGGGCGGCACACTGGCCATGCCGCGGGGTTATAACGTCGACAGTGTGTACGCAGCTTTCGTTTTTGTGACTGCCTTTCTACTGCCGTGGGTCTAGTCTGATCTTGAAGGTCGGTAGGATTGGAAGGTTTGTAATTGAACGTAGATAAATGGTTTTGTTATTTAAAGTTTGGTAAATTTACAGTATTGGTGCGCGGGTTTCAAGTGCTGGAATCAATTGTTAACAATATCCATTATCCATAGTGGTTTGTGTAGTAAATAGTGTTTATAATACAAAATGAGGCTTATATTATAAAAGCCAATGAGATTTCGTTTGTTACGCTTTCACGCATTGACTACTCAACCGATTATGATGAAATTTCGTATACACATTGTCAGGGGTACAGAAAAGGATAAAGGGTACCTTGCATCTAAACGATGGTACTGGTGATACAAATTTATCGACAAAATATACATATACGTAGTATACGATAATTGTCTTATGAATACTTCAAATTCAAATTCAAATTCAAATTCAAATTCAAATTTATTTATTTGCTAGAATGTAGGTTTACAAAGTGTGATCTTAAATTATAATGTCCCATACACATTCTACCATTACATAGGGTGTGCAAATATTTTTTTTGTTGTCATGTCATGCTACTATTATAATATAATAAGTAGGAATTAAATTTTGATATTATGTACAGCGAAAACAAAAAATAAAATAAAAATCAAATAAATAATTAATTGATGTCAAATTTATAAATTTCAGTAAATAAGTATATAAGTGAGATGTCATATTAAATATAATTCTAATGTCCGTGTTGGTTAAATGTAACAAAATTATTCCACTATTAGTTAAATTTATTATTCCTTATACGACATGTAATCATTTAAACTATAAAAACACTTTTCTAAGAGCCATTTGCTCAACTTGTTTTTAAATATTGTTAAGGGCAAATCCTTAAACATATCAGGCAATTTATTATAGACCATAATTGCATTGACATATGAATTTCCTTACCATAACCTCTTTTAGGGTGGAGGATTTTCTAATGTCCCAGAAATTGAAGAACAAGAGAAGGAACACGAAGGGAGGAAAAAAAGTCTGACATATTACTTCGCTCTACCCAGAGCAGTGGTGTAAGTATGTCAGACTTCTACTGACTAAAACTGTGTTATTCTGTACAAAGTCTTTACAAATACTCAGGCGGGACATATAGCAATATAGCTTCGGCACGAATAGGTCGGCTCGACCGGGGTGATACCACGGCCTCACAGAAAACCGGCGTGAAATAGTGCTTGCGTTGTGTTTCGTCGAGTGAGCGAGGGTACCGGAGGCGCAACTCCCTCCCCCACCAATTATAAAAGGCTGGCAACGCGCTTGTGATTCCTCAGATGTTGTTGGTGTCCATGGGCGGCTGGTGGTAGCATGGTAATCGCTTACCATCAGGCAATCCGTCTGCTTGTTTGCCTCCAATACAACAAAATAAGCAAAAAAAAAGTATATAATATTGTCTTCTATTTACGCGAATATTATTCATTGAAATTAAACTGCTATATACGGATTTTATCGCTTTGTTTATTTGACACTTTATTACAACATTTTGAAAATTGTTACACTACTACTACTATTAAACTTTACTTATATTTAAGCTAATTAAATTATTATTAAAACTATTTAGATTTAATTTATTTTTACATTTTTACACTTTCCCCGACGTTTCGGTTGCTTTTCAGCAGCCATGGTCACGGGGAGACTAAGATGGCAGTTGTCTCAATGTTCCAGTGTTCAACGGCACTTGAATTTTCAAACATCATCTACATGCCAAGCCGAATCGAATGACACCTAGTTCATATTTTTCCGAGACTGCTGAAGAAAGTTAACCAAAAAAGCACTTGTTGACTAGACTATATAATATAAACTATTACTTGATTATTGTAAAATCTATTAGGTTAGTAAAAGTACAATTTAAATATAGATAAAATATAGCTAGGTATAGTTTGTAAATTATATGCCGAGGACTGGGACGATGTTAATCATATTCGATTATAAATTATCGATTAATATTACTATTCTCATTGACGTATGTTTAATTATAGTAATTGAATATATTTTAATAAATCAAACAAAACGAATAGAAAACAATGTATTTTGTTAAATTTATCTATATATATAAAACTCTTCCGTTACTGAGTGACTGACAGACAACGCACAGCCGAAACTACTGAACGCAAGAAGCTGAAATTTGGCATGTATGTTCCTTGGAGAGTATAGGGGAGCACTAAGAGAAGATTTTTGGAAATTCCACCCTTAAGGAGGTGAAAGGGGTGAAACCCAATATTTACACGGGAACGGGACTTACGCGGGTGAAACCGCGGGAAAACTACTAGTATTTGTATAATTCGAACAGCACGTTATAAATAAGACGTTTCATCCGGATTTATTAGTGTTATGTTATTTTAATATTAATAATCAAATGTAAATGTCGATTTATTTTAGAAGCCCACTCGGTACTTTATTGTTCTGGTAAAACAGCGCCAAAACGTCACTATTGGTGCATTTAATCAATATTTTTTTCATTTTATCAATAATAAATATGAAATTGTTTTTTGACATTTTATACTGTCATAAAATACGGAATTTAATGAGCGTTAACAGATGACATATGTCACCTGTGACACTCCGTAAAATATAGCTTGGGTTCCTGACATAAGCTATATTTTACGAAGCATAACATGAAAAGCAGACTTACTCATCAATGTGCCACCTTCCTAACAATCTCAGTGTCGTGATATACGGCCGTCAAACTGGACACGCGAAATGTCCAACATTTAACATGTTTATTGGCCAAAAAACATATTTGTTATGATTAATAGCCGCGTAAATATATTTACATAAATTATTAGCGATCGCAACAGTCGATTTACATTACAATAGCTCGTTTGAATTTGTTAGAAAACTGTTGTTAGCAGTTTATGATAGCTTTCCTTTTTACGCGCTTGTTTTTTTGGAGAAAATATCTGAGTTTTATTGACAGCGAGAGGAGAGTTACGATTCATTGGAGTCTAGAGTGTGCATTGGTAGCCATACATAAATATTTTAGCTGTTTTTAGAAGTAATGTTGTATACACGATAGACTTACGAGCAAACGTTATAAATGTCATAACAATAGCACGCATACTCGTATCTAGATGTTTTCTTACGTAGTCACACGTCTAACGAAAGGGTAGGCAGAGTTATATTACAATAATATTTCGCCAGCTATGTTTTTAAGTCTCACATAATACAACTAGCCGATTGTCGTTTACCAAAAACATTTTGACAGACAAGCCCATTAACATTTTGCTCGATCCGAGAATCTAACCCGAGACTTTATACACAGTAATCGACTACACTACCGCTGACCGGTGTACCATCAAAGCAGTCACCGAGACATGCACTTTGTCTCGTATTTATGTTTATGGATATCCTTGACATCATTCATATTTTTTTCTTCTATCAGGTCCCGCGTAAAAAAAGCAAATTGAAGTACTCTACCATTTCTGATTTGCAGTCTTTTTAAGCTACAAAGGTACTTTTAGAAAGTGTAAGTATTGCCTCTGAAACCTGAAGCAGTCCCATTGATATATTGATACATCTCACGTATGAATATTCTACGCTAACTACTTGCCTTCAAGCTAATCAAATGCTTTTTATCACATTGCTTTTACAAAAAGAATATGGAACCCTTTTTCCAGAATATCGTCACACAACACCTCGTGCATTTACCATGACATATCTGAACAAGGGTGATGGCAAATTACATTTATACCTCAACCATGAAGCAAATATAGCAATTTCTTTAATTAAAACCAACAACAACTTCACTTACGTGTCTCGTAACTTACGCAATTGGTTTTTGTTTATGAGCGACAAAAACGTAGTAACAATTACGAGTGACGAGACAACTCGTCGTTTACGACGTTCGACACGACACTACACTACACATGTATTGTGTTGATCATCGTTGACGGACGTGTGTCACGCTAGAGCCATTCGCACGCTCACTCCATTCCTCCGAATGCACTCGGAGATAGGATAGCCAGCTTTGAAAGTTACACCGGACAATGTCCTAGTTTTATAAAATTGTAACTTTTGTGTTGCTTCATAGGTAGTGCATAGATTGATGTGTTATATTTAAATGCTTTCTGCTAAACACTTACAAATACTTTTAAGACCGCCTTGAATAAGATCTGGTGATCTGTAAAGTGGATAATTAAGACAATGTGAAAGGACCAAAAAGCTATGCAATACTGACTTACTTAATAATAAGCAGCAGCGATAGCTCAGTGGGGAAACCAACAGACTGCAATGCAGAGGGTCTCGGGTTCGAACCACGTCGCGCACCTCTGATTTTCGGAAGTTATATGACTTTTCGAAATTATGTGCGTATTGATTGACCATTATCGCCTGCTCCGTGCCTCGGAGAGCACGTTGAGCCATCGGTCCCGGCTGCCATGAATATCTATGTCAGTCATTATTGGGAGAGTGTCAACACAAAAGATCCCACTGGGTCGAAGTGTCGCCGGTCTGCACTGACTGGCCTCCACATATGATACAAACTTACTAATAAACATTTTGGATTTTAATTCTGATTCAAGAGTTTTCGTGAGTGGTAGAGCCCGTTATTGTTCATTATTTAATAACCGAACAGACAGAAGTACCGCTCTCTTGCAAGAAACTAGCGTAACAAGAGAACTCTATTGCATTTTACAACACAGGTTTCTACCTAGCTTAGGCACCAGTCCTCCACAATATTGTCTTGAGAAACTGTATTACTTACTAAGCATAATATTTGTAAATACCTGGTGAGAAAATAAACATATTTTTGTAATATTGTCTTCTGTTTACGCGAATATTATTCATTGTAATTAAACTACTATATACGGATATACGGAAACGTCGGGGAAAGTGTAAAATTAAATTAAACCTAAATAGTTTTAATAATAATTTAATTAGCCTAAAAATTAGTAAAGTTTAATAGTAGTAGTAGTGTAACAATTTTCAAAATTATGTAATAAAGTGTCAAATAAATAACGCGATAAAATCCGTATATAGTAGTTTAATTTCAATAAACATATTTTTATTATTATTATTTTGTCCGGTATGAAAGAGGCGCATATATCTACCTTACTTTACCCTAGCATTTTATGTCATATTTAATTTATATTTAAATAAACGCTAGTAAAATGTGGTTCTTTTTGTCAGGCGTGCCTTTCTCATATAAGAAAAATATAGGAAAAGAAAAGTTTATCCTAGCCTTTCAAAACGTACAGTACCCCCTACTCGTTTTAATACATTTTCAACTACAGCGGTATTGTGACGCGGGTGTCGCAATAAATATGTATTGTTGTTTCCTACAATCATATAAAAAATATGTTAATCTAACAAACCATCAGTTGCTTTACAAATTATTTCGTCTATCGATTGCATCATGAAGTTTTGATGTGACCTCGGTGGCGCAATGGTCTCGTGAATGCGACTGCTGTGCATGTGATCTCAGGTTCGATACCCGAATTAGTGAAGAGTTATCGGGATTTTCTGTCGAAAAATTCTCCGTAACAGTACGCAATCTGGAAATGTGTCTGGTGGACGGTAGAAGTCTAGTCGCATATAGCATGTGACCTAAAACTATTATCTGCGAAACATGCGTGTTATACTACCCTGACTACCCCATTGGAGATTAAGGCGTGAGCCTTCGTATGTAGGTAAGTAATTTTGAGCAATATCTAAAATCTCATCAAGCTTATATCGATATATTTTATATAATTTTCAATTTAGTTATTTTCTTAACAATGATAACTTAGATGTAATACAGTTTATAATCGCTAAACATAATTGTTTATCGGTGAGTTACGCTCTCAATTCTAATATATAACCTACGTTATAAAACGTTAACAAAAAAAGCACAATAAAAATATTAAAAAGGTAACTAACTATAAACATTATTATTATAATTTGAGCCAATGGTGTATCAATACATATGTATCTATTAACACACCTGAATAGGTACAGCCGCCCTCTTCCGATATAGCTATGTTGAAGATTACTTTCAAGTCGTTGTTAATTTTTACCATCAGGCAGACCACGTTGGACCACCTTCCTTATGGTATATTGAAGGAAAGAAAAAATAGGTTATTTATTTCAAAGTAGTAGGCAGCGTCTTGGTTATGTTTCCTTGCAAATCTTTCTGTATCTTCTCCCTAGCCTTTATTATTCCCAAGTCACTTGGGGTCGGCTTTTCTAGTCTAACCGGATTTGACCGGATATCAGTTTTTACACGGAGCGGCTGCCACCTGACCTCCGCAACCCGAAGGCTAACGATACCCTAAGGCTAGACCAGTGTTAGGATATTATAGGGCACTGACTTTCCCGATAACAACTGCCATAGATGTTCACTGCAGCCGGGACCGACGGCTTAACGTGCTCTCCAAGGCACGGAGCAGGCAATAATCGTCAATCAATATGCACATAATTTCGAAAAGTCATATAACTTCCGAAAGTCAGAGGTGCGCGCGGCGTGGGTTCGAACCCGAGACACTCTGCATTGCAGTCTGTTGCTCTCGCCACTGAGCTATCGCTGCTATGCCTTGCAAATCTTTCTATATTTTGAGGAAAACAGCCATGCTCCTATGCGTTGGTAGCCGTTTAACATCAGCTGGACTGCTAGCTTGTCTGCTACCGACGGCAATAAAGCATCTCATGTGTTGTCAATGCATCCTAACTAATATTATAAATGCGAATGTAAGTTTGTTTGTTACGCATTTACTGAACTATTTGAACGATCATCATGAAATTCGCATACACGTTGTCATGGCTACAAAAGAACTACCAACTCTCTTTCTTTTTTCGGGATGAGGGCATCCCGAAAAAAGAAAGAAAATCTGCATTAACGCGAGCGAATTAATATTTGATAGTATTATGCACACCACTTATACATATATGTAATCAGTTAACCTATACTTATGACTAATATATCGCTATATTACACTAAGAATTCAATGAAACATCAATTTAATTCTATAATTAGCGTAATGGTTAGTAAAAACGAAAAGTATTGACATTGATGAATTGTGTCAATGTCAGACATTTTACTGCATCTAATGGTTTTAAGTTCGCTACTTATGATATTGTGTAACTTAATACCACTTTAAAGAATTATATAATAATCTCTCAGTCGTTTTGAATTTAACCAAATGCTCCGTGTAGAAGCAAACGTCCATTATGTACAGTCATAGTTAATGTGCTAAAATCCAGCATTAAATATATAAATTAAATATTAAAAATAAAATATATTTGTGTCTGATATATTACGTGGGACTATACAATCGTAAAGCCATAGTTGACTAAATATTGATGAAGGGAACACACCTCTGTCCATCTCTTTGAGAATACGCGTAATGAACTTTGTAGATATGTATTTAATCCATCACTAACTTACGGTTTCTGAATTGAGAAAAGTAGTAAATCTCAACTGAATAGGTATCCTTAGTTGTATTTTTACAAAATCGAATGTCGTCAAACCGCTATCGACTGAGTATTTACTTACGAAGATGATGTTCAAATATTGACTCAAATATGAGTATTGTTTAAGGAAACTTATATTTTTTACGTTTACGCGGATCTTATACTTTAAAATATGTGTAAAGTAGTTTAATTTCAAATAAGAAAACTAAGCAAGTATAAAAAATTAAATTTAGTAATACTTAAGTAGAGTTTTAGACGTTTACAACAAGCCTTCTTATTTCAGAAATCAGGGGATAGCTTAAGAAACTTAAACATGCAAGAAATTTTGATCACTCTTCTTTTGATAGCCCTGTGCTATTATGAAAAAAGTCAAAATTCCTTGGGTGATAGGTTAGAGGAAGGACTGTTTGTTGGGTCCTCATAGCGCCTATCATGCGACTGTGACGTCATATTTAGTGCTGTCAAGTTGTAGCTTGTGGGAAACATCGCGTCAGTAAGTGGGTGAGCCGTTTGGAAGGTACTGTGTAAGTTTATACAGTGAGACAACTTCGTACAACTCTTGGAAAATTGCTTGGCTTTTTTATAATGAATGTCTAACAAGTGAGTTATTTGTTAAGTTCTATAATATAATGAGTATGTGCAAGTATTTTTATGATTGTTTTTATATTGATAATTTTGCTCAGCTACATATCTGATGAACGAGAAACAACCTGGAGATAGGTCATGTTAAAAGTACATACCCTATACCGATATAAGTGCATGAAGATTGTGATAAGAATCAATCCCAGAAAAAAGAGAGTGGAGTGGAAATCCGTTGTATTTATAACTCTGGGAATTAGGTTTAAATTTATGTATGTATGTATTTGCATCAATGTCTGCTCTAAAGAAAATATAATAATCGTGAGTAAAATATTATTTTTGACAATTAACCTTTTGAGCGGTAGCGGACTGCTGGCGTCTGTACTTGAGTTACTTACTGAAAGATTACGTTATGTTGCGGAAGACCATGAATTAGAATTTGTCGTAATAGTGATCTAGCTTTTCGTCACACATCATTCATAATATAATAATTTACGACTCCGTAGTTCATCCAAGAATTTAATAACATATGGAACTGTAACACTTCGACAGACCCAGGAATCGGCAGTTTACGTAAGCGCAGCTTAGACCAATCTGCTAACAAAGCAATTGTAAATATTCATACTGAAAATAATAAAATTATAATAAATAATATCCTAATAATTCTATATAACGTTAAAGTATATTTTTTTAAATATTCAATCATATATTTTGTACCATTTCTTTTTAATTTGTTTTACTTAAAAGACGTTTGGTTTGTTAATATTAGTTAATTTGTATATTATGATTGTTGCTTTTATATATGACAATATTTGTATTTGAAGTTATATCGCTTAATAATTCTATACAACCTAAGTACATTAAAATTCCAGTATATCCATATCTTGTTCCACTATACGATCCTCCACAGCACCAGACGATGACACTGCAGTCGCCAGCGGCGCCGGCGCGCGCGCACCCACGTGATTACGGCGTAATGGCGACGCGTAATGGCCGCCACGGGAATCCGCTTTATTTTCTATTGCCAACACAAATTATCTGTAAAGAGCTATGCTGATCAAGCACGTTGTTTGAAGCGAATCTGTGTTATTATGATCTGTAACAAGATGGAAGTGTACTGAATCACTTAAGTGTTTAAATGAGAAACTAATAAAATTAAGGAGAAGTAACATCGACAATTTATACGCAACTAGTTTATGTCTACAGCTTCGCCCGCGTGAATCCCACAAGACGTACATTTATGTATGACTTGGTCAATTTGTATGCAAAATGTTGTCCAAACCTGATCATCGGTTTACGCGTGATTGAGTTAAAACATCGAAACATCCAACATCTTCAAAGATTCTTGGATGTATAATAAAATCAGAGTACAGGATCGAAGACCTATACCTCATGACTGAATGTAGTACAATCGAACTACTGCAAGAAGATTTAAGTGGAATTTCCTTTTAAGCCTGGAATAGCTGGACTGGCGAAGATAATTCGATGTCAGTTTAACGGTAGCTTTTTCAAGATGAGCTGCAATAATTATGTCTTCCAAACAAAATTGTCATTTGCGGCCATTTAACCTAGATCGGCCAACTACGCAGAATATTATTATTATAGTACAAAACTGTGTGTTTAACATCGCACTCTCATAGTCTTATGGGATGGCAATCTGACACAACCTGAAACAGATCAGGCATAGAACCAACGTTTAACCTATTAATTATTGGAATTCCTGACATAATTAAATACCTATTTAGTCTGGCTATCGGTGCTGAAACTTAATAGTTTAATGTGCTTTCCGACGCACGTAGTGTGCAACACCGCCTATTTCCTAAAACTCCGGACTGCTGTAAAGGATTTCTGGCCAGAAAAACCTAATCACACATACTTTGCTTGAACCTTATGCACACCATTCGCATCCAACAGCGCTACGCCATTGAGGTACTTAAAATGATGACGTTGATGATTAAGTCAGCGAAGTTCAAGCCCACGCTGTGCTGATGTCTGCTGGTACACTTTAGAGGCACGAAGACGCGAAACATTATCGAGTGGCCCGATCTCGTTCACGACAGCATCGCTATACGATTGACAGCATTTTAATTACCAACTCAGATTTGGCAGTCAACGAGTTTGACGAAGCTATGTGTATTAAATTTTGATTTTTATGTTACATTATGTACTTATTATTTTATATACCTATATATTCTCGTACTTGTATTTAAATGAAGATGTAGTCAGGATTGTGTTCAATAGACCGATCGCAAATGTAATGCTATAGATCTAGAGCTACATGTATAATCTACATTAATGTATAGTTTAACGTATATTTTTCTGACATAATAATAATATAATAAAATAATAATAAAATATTTATTACCAAAAACACATTACAATATGTTCGCAATATCCGTTGGTCCCACCTAGGCAAAGCCTGTCCTGTGGGTACCTACAACGATTACAAATTGGTTAACTTGGTGCTCGGAAGTATCAATACAAATTATTTCTTAACGGAGTTAGTCATACATGTACATACATAGGGGCATATGTGTAAGTATGTCCTTGACAATTTGCCAGCTACCTTTTAGGATCTGCGTATTAAACGGGTGAGCCTCTAGCTGTGAACGGATATTTCTAGACCTTATGCAGCTATTGAAATTTTTATTTTGTTTTTTACAAAATTTCCAAAAAATCTTTCCGCCTGGGATTCTTGTCATACATCATACTTGACATAAACTTATGCCAATTAACCAACGAGGGAGTCTTTAATGTTGTTGTGTTAAAAAAATTTCGCGACACAAGGATTACCAGGGCGGGAGTAGTCTCCCGCCCTGGTAATCCTTGTGTCGCGAGAAATATTTTGTTTTTTACTAAATCGTAAATGAAAAAATCTGTGTGTGCATGAAGAGGCGCCATAAAATAAGTTACGAGACACGCGTGTCAGACACACGGACCGATCGACTTTTCAATTAACAGGTGGATTGGGTAGGGTTGTGCCACACATCATTGTATATGTATTTAATTCTAAATAGTTTTCTAAACAATAATTATGTTGAAAGATTGAGGTATTTGGCGCACGACTGCTTATTAAACTGTCAGAGCTTTTAAAGCCTTATTTAGGGTTAATAAACTTAAATGTTCATACATAGACTCATGCCTGTGTCCTCGGAAAGAGTGAGCAGAATTATATATTGAGCCTACATTTTGCTCTGCTTATAAGTTACACGTAGTATAAACTTATAGTAAGTGGTTGCTGTGTCCGAACTTCGTGCTGCCACAGAGAATTTCCTAACAAAAAATCTCTACAACGTTTGGTAATCCGACAATCAGACCTAGGACCTCGTGATAAGCAGTGAACATACATAAGTCACAGGACCAACTGGGCAGTCGTTAAATATTTAGTAAGTTTATTTAACTTACTAAATATTTAACGTTGATCTCCAGAAGTAATATATAATAATAATAAACATTTATTTCACATATATTCATCCATATTTTTGTTTGTTACAATTACTTAAAAAACTATGTTAGTGTATACAATAATTACAATTAAAATTGAACCTGGTTCATAACTAGCTGTA